>JAQPZY010001677.1:5017500-6335000 GCA_029931535.1 Margaritifera margaritifera | reverse complement strand
TTTGTGTTTCTTTCTTGCATGTCAGTAATGTTCCATCTTTTTCATCAATACATTCTTAATTTTCGTTGAAATTAATACCATGATCTCTCTGCCGTTTAAGGCTACAATGGCGAAGCTTGTATTTTATCTTATATATTTTATCTTCAGACAGCTGAAATTTAGGATTTGCAACTTATTTATCAGACTTTTTCTTTTGGTGTAGTGTAGCGAGTTAACAGTTTTCTTCGGTGTGCTAGTCAGCATTGAAATATAATTATCCTTAGGTCCACTAGTACTCATTTTGTGTCGCACGTTATTTAATTACTTAATTATTTCGTTTTGTAGGATTAGCTGTGCTATAAAGTAGTCAATTTTAAACGGGCTCCATTAAACTAAGATAATCAGCTTCAATGTAAGTTGGCAGGCCTATTTTAAACTTTATCATCTTCAACAACATTCTATAAATGACTTTAAGAAATGATTTTAATGTTACATGGTAAATGGTGTTAATTATGTTGTTTCTCACACTTGTCATTTATTAATATTCTGTAATTAGATTTACTGTTCTTTTGGTACAGAAATAAATTTAACCGGTTATTCTTTGATAGGTTTCGGAACAAAACCAATTTTGTCGTAGATCTACGCAGCATCATAAAGTAATTATCACACCACCCAATCAGTAATACATTTTGTTTTCTTGTTTTAGTTTGACTTTCAATATGAATTTGATATATCTTGCTCCTGTCCTAATTTCTCTAACATAGCTCTTTTAAATTTCGGTGAACGTTTCCCCAATTGTTTATTAAGTTGACCTCTACGTGGAACTATTTTCATTTGTAAAGTTACCTTTCCAAAGTAGAGTCTTCTTTTGTTTTATTTGGTTATCTTCCCATTTAATTGTCACAAATTTAAATACATCAGCCATATCATAAAATATAACATATTTGCTTTCCTCTTGTATTTCTTTAATCTGTTTTTGAGATGCATTCTTTGCTAGCATATCTCGGTGTTGTATATTTGCATTCTTGTGAATTTCTTTTGCTCTTTTATGTTATTTGATTTGCTTTCTCGTATTTTTTTAATATAAACTTTTGCTTTTAAATGTCAATAAATAGCTCTCAATTTAAATTTCTTCCGCATTGATTTTAAATGTATCATTATCAATGATTTATGCTCTGTGATGGGATGACATAAAGAAGTCGCGATCAACTCTTAGTTTGTATGCTCACTCTTTACGTCGAGTGTATTTTGTTCCACGTTTTTCAATATGCTCCGTCTTTTTCTCTGCGTGGCATCTATGACACAGTTACATTTATTTGCTTTGGTTAATTTTTCGATAGTTTTAAATTGAACCACTGTAGTTCAGTATCAAATTAATTATCTCTCTTGCTTTCTCTGATTTTTCTGTTGCTGGTTTCTCTAGTTGTTCACAAATTTGCTGGATATCATCAATTAGTTTAGCACCATAATACACATATACATACATACTATGTACATATATACATGCATACATTGGTTTATTTCAAGTTTGGTATCTGAATAATGTCAAAGGGTGTATCCAGTCACTTAGCTTTTCGGGGTGGGTAACCGCCGTCATCAGAAGGATTCGGATCCGCACAAATGAGGAAGGTTTTGCGTCGATTCGATGTGAATTTCTTTGATTTGTATTTACTTCACTGAATATATCTGAAAAATATTTAGCGCAAAGTAGGCGCAAAACTTCCAGAAGATAAGTACGCATGCATAAAACAGTCAAATTCTCACTAACTTGACTTCAGAGTATGGCAGATGCTGTTTCACGACGGCTGTCGGGCACACATTTCGAGTATATTTGTCCATTTTGTCAAAGTTTTGACAAGGATGACCTTCTGACGTGCCAAACACAAAACATAGACACACCACGGAAGCTGACCCAGGCTGGTTCGAAGGTAGGATTCGACCCCGCACCATTTCGGTCATGAGTCCGGTATGCTCACCACTGACCCACCGCAGCACCAACGACGAGTCAAAGGAAGGTATACGGTATGAAGATTATAAGTGAGAAGGAAAAGAGTTCGTTTAAACGAGCCTAAAGTACTTTCAACAGAATAATGGAAATATCAGATGATGGAGACTCGAGTCGAAGCAAACATATTTGTATTTGTAATTATATTCGTGTGAGTAAAGACGTTCTAATATGGGAATAGCAATATAAAATTCATTTTCTTTTCCGTCTGCAGAAAGCCACGTCAAGACGTGTATATGGAGAACCATTTGCGCTAATTTATTATGATGTTTTTAATTGCTGCGATTAACACAATATTTTATTTCTGGCTTATTTTTTTTAGCTTTTTATGTAGGTTCTGATGCGATACGATTCATTTAAGTTATGTACTAGAAAGTTATTTTTGTAATTATACTTTTTTTATTTGCAAATATCTTTTACGCGTTTGTTCTGCTATAGTCTCCAAAATTAGCTTTCTTAATGCTTCGAAGGAACATATAATTGTAATTGACTTTTAGTAATTTTTGGGGTTTTTTTTGTTTTTGTTTTGTTTTATGTTTTGAATTTGCATGATCTAAAAATGAAGATCACATGCAGCCCCCAGAAAAGCTTCTTACAAACGTGAATAGTAAATATAGCTATGGATTAAACAAGGAAACAAGAAATGCTTGATGTATTAACATTTTAGGACAGTAAAAAATGGATATATGTATATGGAAATTTTGTTAAATCCAGTTAAAATGCCGAAATTGGCATAATAAAATACCGCCTAAAGATACAAGGTTTATATGCGTTGAAAGAATAAAAAAGGTAATTACAAGGGTACTTTTGAAGTTTTATTGATGCTGTTTATTTTTCAGTTCAGGAAATAATCTAAAAAAGTGTTACCAAAATTGTTTAATTATTTTTTAAAATTGTAATTTGTTCTTCTACTATATAACATTTAACGCCTAGAACTCCGCTGACCTGATATAATGTGAAAGTGAATTTGGAGACTTTTATTATTTTCTAGCTACACGATGTACAGTAAAATTGCTATCTCCTTACGAAAGTACCAATATGTCATACAAAACAATAATCTGCATATGACAGAAACTGTACAAAACGGTGCATCTTAAGTTACAGTAAATGCTTTGCAACGGTGTGAATACTTATGTCATGTAGCGAGAGGATTAATTTAGCTTGTTAGAACTTATGCCCAATCCCATTGTAGCCAATATTGGAAAGCGAAAGTACTAGAGATAACAAAAAAGGAATTCAAGATAGAATTGTAAAGAAGAAAATAAGAGAATAAAACGTAACTAGTGAAGATTGTGGGATTTATGACTACTCTTAACTCAACAACGTTTCTGACAAGGAAAACTACCCAGATATAAATAGATATTACTCAAGGAAACTTCAAGTAAGTACTCTGCATCCATGAACAACTGAAATATAGGTATTGTACTTTTCACAAAGGTATTCTATTGATGACAGCGTAATAAAAGTGATAAATACCTTTATGAGAATCTACTGAAGTTTTTTATTATGGTTGGTTCTCCCTTATTTTGTTTGCGCGTTTGTTCATTTACTCAAATCTTGAACGATTTCTTTCTCTCTTTTTCATGAAAAGTATGTCTCTTCTAGATTCTTACCGCGTCTTTATTTTCCTATTCTCGCTGTTAGTTTGAAAAGTCCTGTCTAAAGAAAAATCATACTTTATTTCTGTTTTTCTAAATATTATTGAAAAATAAATAAAAAAAATAACTGTTAGCTTTCATAAGCCTTTAAAAGGATTTTGCATTGGCGATTTTCAAAAGCCTTCGAAGCGTTTTACATCAACAACTCTGTTAAAAATATCTACAAGAACAGTATGCAACTCATGCGCCGAAATATCTAAATCATCCAAATGAACGTTAATTTGACTTACAGCAGATACAATTTTCCGGGGAAGGTTTGCAGGGAAGAGCAGTCGTTTAAAGAACAGGTTATTCGTGTGCTTCATATTCTGTTTTGCATTAAATCCTAGACACAAACCACGTTGACATTTTATTCCAAATTCACACGCTTGAACATAGTTACCGAATACCGCCAAGTTTGTAACACCGGCTGAATCACCCTCTAGGAATGGAGGACAAGAAGGTTCCAAATTGTCCACATCGTCAAGGTCGATCATTTTTATACTAGAGTCTACCATCAAGAAATGACCCTCTTTAAAATCCCGCACACGCAAAGATCCTAGAGGAGAATGTTCCAGATAATTTAAGAACTCCGCAAGAGCTACGGCATGCCCAAGACGGTCTTGCCACGAGAGAAGCTGTAAGTTGTTTAGATGGAATCTTTCACCGAGTTCAAATACACTAACCACCCCCCTCTCCGACAAATCGCTGGTTTCGCTTTCTTCACTCCTGATACAATATCCAAGAAGTCTTATAAATCCTGGATGATTAAGTTGCTCCAATAGTAAAATTTCTTTCATTAGCTTCATGGTTGAGAAAACGTAGCATTTTGAACGTTTTTCAGGGGTGTTATCATTCTTAGACCGTAGCTGATCTAAGCACGATTTGACCTCACTTTGATGACGTGTTACCATTTTGATAGCAACTGGTATACCATTGTATTCTCCCTGGAATGTCTGCTTTGAAACTCCATGTCCGATCTTGCGAATCAGGCGAATGCGATGAATATTTGAGCAATTGAGTAGATATTTTGGCTTTAAAATGTCATCGTTTTCATTCATTTTCCGTTCTTTTATTCCATTTACCGCCTTAATTTCTCCTGAGAAAAGAGACTTGAAAGCGGTCTCCTCGGAAAGAATGGACTGAATCCGCCTCATAATCAACTCTCTCTGTTTCTCAGTTTCTTCATACCTTTCGGACAGCATCTTCAATAAATCAGAATGTTTGTGATTCTTCAGTTGCATAATTCTTCGTGTATAGGGATGGCGATAGTTAAAAATGCTCTCATCAAACTGGTCAACATTTGGCGTATGTTCCTCGAAACAGTTTTTCTCTAAAACTCTGTACATAAGAAGCAGATACATAGCTAGCGGAAAAAGTAGAAGAAAAGACTTTGAAGCCCACATCTTTTGCTCGACAAGCTGTTCATCTCTTTCCCGACACTAAATGTATCACTTTTCAAAAGATAATTTGTTTGAATTCTTCAGTACACACGTACACAATTTATGAATTCCTTAATACAGCTATCCAGAATTTTCTCTTGCATAACACATTATTAAATTATCCCCGAAACTCTATCATATTTGATAATAGTACAAGTTATTTCCAAGATAAATTTAATTTGGAAACTTTTGATCTCCAATGAAACTGGATCAACTAGATTTCTTTATTATTTTTCCTTTCCTTTTCATTTCAGTTTCAATGATATTCGGTACATCCAGATATCATTGACTGAACATATATATGGTTTATATATATATATCTAGAGATAGAAGCTTCTTATTGTTTGACCATAAAGAATCATTTTCGATTTCATGAATACTGAATAAACACTTCCACACAACTTTGAGGATCTTAGAGCACCGTTCGATTTGCCAGAAGTTAGCATCTCTTCTTTCACTAGTTTACATTAACAGCAAACCCTTCCTTTTGAAAATCAATGGTAATTTCATATGTTCTCAGCTAGTGTGAACATTTGTCTACTGACTACGTCCACATCGATACACGATTAGATATTTTGAAAAGATGACGCAGTATAAGGCATTGATTTGTAAGTTGTGAGCAAAATTCCATTTTTCTCCATAAAAAACAAACAATAAAAAAATGCATCGATGACTACTATGTCGCGAGAAAAAGAGACATCTTGAAAACAACACTTCTCCTTAGAAGTCTCTTTGTACTCAGTAAGATGAAAGTCGAAATGATATCTGAATCATCTTCTGAGGACAACTAGTTACAAGAACTCATGGAAGAAATCTTACTCACTCCACACTGATGCATTCACTATAAGCCAAGCGTCTGCCCACGTGTCGTTCCAAGTACCTGCTTCTCACTGTATTGCTACTATTCCAGTTCCATAATGAAATTTGGCTTCAGAAACAATCGATTATACAAGAAGACTGTGCTATCCAAAGAGATTCATTTCCTGACAGTGATCAATTTTCGTGATCAAGTGATCGAGCCCCACAGCCGTGTCTAGAGTTTGCACCTGTTCCGAGACAAATACTCGCATACATAGATACATACATGCAGACAGAAAGAGATATAGATGATGAGATGGAAAGAACAATATATGAATGGATATGTGTGATAGAGACCGAGATATACTGATAGACTGAAGAGATGTGTTCAACTGTGATACATTAGGTGGATTATAACAATGGCATTACCAACTTACTCGTACTTCTAAACCATCAGGCCAATTGAAAATAAATTTATTAAACAAACCAAAGACACGAAGATTCTGTCCTCACTGCATATATATATATGTATATATATATATATATATATATATATATATATATATATATTTATATATATATATATATATATATATATATATAGTGTTGCACAATGGAAAATAATAATACACAATGCACTAATAAGTGCTATAAAAATGAGATAATCTTATTTGTTTTGACAGCTTTGTCACCTTCACTTGGTGGTCTGCACTGTACTATCATATTTTCCTTTTACACTTACGTTATTTCAATAAAAGTGTTATCGTGTGCTCAAGAAGCTCATGAAAACATTAGCATGTTTAATATCTGGTCAAATTGATATGAGTTGCACTATGGAATTTTCCGTTCCGAGTCTTGCTCTCGTTGAAATTAGTAAACACTCATTATCCAGTGTTGCACATAGGATCCCAAGGGCAGGGAACATTGTGTCCCCCTCCCTCCAAATCTGGGCTGCACACCATTTTAGAGGGACAAATGAAAATAATAGTACATAATGCACTAATAGTGCTATAAAAATGAGATAATCTTGGTTGCTTCAACAGTTTTGCCACCTTAACTTTGTGGTCTGGTCATATTTTCCTTGAAAACTTACAGTATTACGATAACAGTTTTTATCATGTGCTCAAGTAACTCATGAAAACATTATCAGGTTAGCCTGAAATGAGCTGTACCATGGAATGTTCTGTTCCGGATCTTGCTCTCTCGTTTAATTTTAGTGTACGCTCATTATCTACCAGCATTTGTTATAAGAAATACCTATGTTTTCTGAATTACTTTTCTTTCCAAACTAACAAATCATTAATTACAAGGCAAATTGTGTATCTGCATAAATTTAGTCACTGTTGTCAACCTCAGAATGAATTAAATCTTCCTCGCCGTCGGAGTGACTCTAACCTCGAAGATATATTAAACTAACGGCAACTAGGTCGACTATTAGAAACTTTTAATGTTTTCATCGTCAAATACATTGTCTTAAAATAGATATTCGCAGTCATCTTACAGTTTTATCACCTTTTGTGACTTTGGACATTCCTAGCGCCAACAGAGACATGGGTGGACATCGACTAATGAAAAGTTGTAGGCGTATTTTCGATTTCTTTTTTGTGTGTTTTTTTTTTTTTTTTTTTTTTGGGGGGGGGGTGACGAAAAAGCGCGCCCACGGCCCAGGGTCAAGATTTGGGGGTAACATGGGACAAAAATGAGCTTCCCGTCTTTGTGCATCAGTGTGTGTGTGTGTGTATATATATTTATATATATATATATATATATATATATATATATATATATATATATATATATATATATATATAAGGAGCCATGGAGTATTAGCATAAATCTAATTAAACTGGGGCAAATTTTTTTTTTTTTTCTATTATTTTTTTCATTATCATATAAATGCATATACATAAATTTTCTTTAGATAATATAAATATCATGGTATCGTAATTAATTATGGAGAAAATTTTCACTGAGGTTAAAATTCTCGTGAAAGTGAGTAATTTGTTAGAAAATATGTAACAATCCCTACGGATTACAATGCTATTATTGGCACCTAAAAGCCCGAGTGTTCTCAAAACACATTTTCCATCTTCGAAAGTAGTGCAGGTATGAAGTTTCATCATATGTGTTATAATTTTGACTGATGCTGCAACTAGTATTTAATTTTGAAACGCGTTCTATTGTTCAAGCCATATTCAGCGACTAAAGGATAATACAACAGAATTCACAATTTACTCGAATAACTAGCCCGCCCTTAGAGGATTGCCAGTGGAGTATAATGTTACATTTTGTATTGGAGTTGAATTTGAAGCGAATCCAAACATTTGTTTTTTCTCATAAAAGTTATATGCATCAAAAACAAGAAATGAACATTTGCCGGAACCATACGACACTTTTATACCAGTGAAGAGCTTGGAGAATAAACATCTAAAGCCAGATTCCGTTTTAATTTGTTAATGTTCTTCTGGACTGCAGAAAATATGGTATGTGTGGTTTTTCATTTGAAACTTGCGCCTTGTTAATAATCTAAACATTTTCCATTTTTTTTAATGAGCGTCATAAATATTGTTATATTGGCAAAATTCACGCAAATACTACAATCGAAGAAAACACCAAAATCATTTTTCTGATAATTGGCTTAACATAGGTTTGTCATACGTCCTGCTATAATATATATTTTACTCTTTTTTACATGTCCTATGTTTTGTACTATTAACGTTATTGAAATGCTTCGCTCGACTTAAATAATACCCCCAAATGTCTTGTTCATGACATGAAACACACTCCAGCTTGTTTTATCCGTTTATACTGTTCTCTTCCCAAACGTTACTGAAACTGAATTGTATCGATTTCATAAAGCTCTCTCTCTCTCTCTCTCTCTCTCTCTCTCTCTCTCTCTCTCTCTCTCTCTCTCTCTCTCTCTCTCTCGTGGTACAGATGTGATAAACTAGACCACCACTCAACCAGTTTAAACCGGTTTGATCTGGTTTAAGCCTGACTGACAACAAATTTTGCAAATCTTTTATCCATATGCGAGAACTTTTTTGGACCACTCATATTTATATTTTTCTTAAACAAAATACCCCTAAGTCCATGGAGTATACACTGGTACTGTCTTAGTTATTTTTTGTAAAGTTAAATCTCGCTTTATACGATAGCTTTCTGGACCACTCATACTTTTAAAAACAAAAATACTGCCATGTCTCTGGACCACAGTCTACAATTTGTTTTGTCTTGACACGCAGAACACTAATTTTAATTTGATAATTTTTATTTTTACACAGCATAGCTAATACAACAAAGAATTATTGTTTTCAAACAACTAAAATAGCATACAAGAGAATACAAATGTTGATTTTATTTTATTTTAACTTTTATTATAAAAAAGATAAACTACAATGTTTCAGAAAATATACTATTGATAACATCGAAATAAGTAGAATATATCCTCATAGCAAGATGGTTAAAACGGCACAGTACAAGGAAGGAACATATTACGTATTTGATGTGAGTAAATGCACAAATTTCTATTTGGCTACATTCTAGGTACATTTCGAAGATCTAAAAAAATAAACAAGGTTAATCTACAACAATTAAAATAAAACATATAGAATTTATGGAATCAACCATAGGAATAGAAAAATTTGACATGAATCTGAAATCATTCATACCTTTAAAAGGACTGAAGCAACATTGAAAATGACTGCAAACAAAGGTATTAGTTGTGGATGACTGTTCCGCTGGCTTGTTGATAACAAGTAACGGCAATATATCAGACATAAAGTATTCTTTTAATGTTTTATACGGTTTAAACGGTTCACAAAGAGCAGCATTTAATGCATTTTTACTACGATTCTTAAAGTGCAGTTGTTTACAGAAATATCACTAAATCATATGGACACATTAAGCACAAAAATCAAAAAAATTACTCTGATTTAAATGAATGGTCAACTGAACATTCTACCTACAAATTACACAAACAAGCGACGAAAATATTTCCCCCCAAAATAGTTTATGTTAGTCATGTAGATGACCAACAATGGTAGGCAGAGATTGCTTACGTGCAAGCATATGAAAAATACAACAGTGGATATTGAAACATTATGACAGTGATAATATCGTTTCAACACAATTCTTGAGCTTAGAAAGTGAAAACAAAAAAGGGAGATGACACACATTATGTTTTTTAAAGAAATCTCTAAAGAGCAAAGACCTGACAAGATGTTGTTTGATGAGGAGCAAGAGTTTTACAATAGAATAGTTACGGATTTGCTGGAAAATGTAAACACTGACAACTTTTCAACTTACTCAGACAATAAGAACATCTGTAGTGGAAATTTGTAACAGGGAACTAAAGATAAGAATGTGCAAATATTTTCACTCAAAATGAAACCAGAAAATAGATTGAGATTTTGCCAAAGATTTTGAGAAACACAATAACACTCATCACACATCAATAGGCATGACTCCGGTTGAAGCAAGCAAAGAAGAAAACAGATCAAAAGAATAGACTAATCTATTCGGTTACGAGATAATAGATACCATTGGAGCGCCTACATTCAAAATATGTTGCACAGTCAGAATTTCGAAATATTAAACAATTTGTTAAAATGAATAACGTCCTAACCATACAGAGAAAATATTTAACATTAAAAAATTAATTTTAGGCAATCAAGTAGTTTACAAGCCGGAAGACTTGAAGAGCGAGGACATAGAGAGCATTTTTTACGAACAAGAGTTATATCTACATGACAAACAAGATGGCATAAACAAAATTGAAATGATTTTGAACACCAAAAGAATGAACGGTTAAAGTACGTACTCGTGCAATGACTCTTTCAACAGTTGGGAACCAGCTGAAAACATTATATTGAATAAATTATGTGTCACACCCACCCACCCCGTCTCCTGGGAAGTTATGCCTTGACGGCAGACCTCTCTAGATATGAAGTGTCAATGTGCCTTCTTCGGCACACCTTCAGCGTTGATGTACCAAAAGTAGACCTCTCTTACGGTGACGATGGAAGAATCACAATACATAGTTATAAGTAGTAAAAATCACTAAAGCTTTGAGTGTCTGAACGATTTTGAGTTCACAGACTGTCACAGGTGTTGATAATATGCGCATTAGAGAATGAAGGAGTTAAAATATAAACGGCATGCGAATTTATCTTGATCACGAAACCAGATGAAAAAAGAAAGTATATAAAGAAACAACACAATGGTACACATGAAAAACCTTGCAAGGAGACTACAATGTAGATAATGTCTTAGCAGGATAGCAAATGACATTATGGAAGAAATGAAAAGAGATGACATTTACAAAGATAAGTTGATTCAATCTACAACTCAAAAAAGCTGAAAAACCTACAATGTAAAAGACCAAAAGCTTATGTATAAGATTTGAAAAAAATAAAAGCTAATGAAACTCGCATATATTTTGATTCAATCATGAGGGTATTACACTTCTTTCAGATTTCTTTCAAAAAAGGTACAGCAACCGTGATAATCATGGTGTAGTTAACTAATAGTTTCTCAACAAAATGTTTAACATGCACAAATTTAGCACATCTACAAAATCTTATGTTATAAAGAATGACGACAGAATTAACAAACTTCAATTAACATGGAAAGATGTTTTTTTTATATCCACATGGATAAAGTAAAATCCAGTACACCTTTCAGGGTGTATAGATCTACAGATTTTGAAAATATATATATTTTTAAAGCAAATTTGGCATTTAGTAGTAACTGAAATTAAACTACTGAAATAAATAGTCCAATCAGTTGTAACATGCTTAAATGCTACAAATGCAACAATGTAAATGTGATCGAGGAAGTGGAGAAGCAAAATACAAAGTACCAGAGATGTTATTATTGGAAAATCAACGAGATAAAAATTGTATTACAATAGAGAAAATGAACAGATTAGAGAGATACAGAAACAAAGAATTACATATGAACCTGGAAAAACAGTAACTAGAGACTCCATAACTTTGCATCACACAATACATTTTCGTATACAAAGTATAGGTGAACAATGTTCAACACTTTATCGTAGGTGAATGGACTTTAAATTATAAAAGACAACAAGGTAAATGTCTTATCCTTGTCCTGTTACAACAGTTGACCAGCCTATTGCGCAAATATTTCATGAAATGAACATTTGCTATAATGAAGCTTAATTCTTCTCATACAAGCCATTTAATATTTTGTATAACTATGCTTCAAAATTTGAGAGTGACAATCTATGAATATTGTGGATGGAAACATCTGATTGTGGGATTTCGTTAATGTATTTGATCGACAAAGAATTACCAGAATTAGTGAAATCAGTATAGACCTTTAATTTCATGTTTATTTCCAGATGCGAAATCTGCTGTCTGAATGTAAAATACATTTACTCGATGACCATGCATTCCAATTAAATAATTACATAGATTTGACACAATTTAATGTTATCTACAACAATTTTAAATTCCACCATATCATTACTCCAGATACATCAAGGGGAAAAACAACTGCTTGACCGATAATGAGCCAAAAGAACACAAAATGTATACCAAGGTTTTGGGGAGTCTATACCTGGTGTTGTGTTTCCAGATTACAAAAAGTCAATATAAATATGAAGCAGGTATTGTTGATTATTGGAGAGCACTGTCGTCTGATGAAATATATTTTATGACAGGAAAGGCTGAACTTGATTCATTCTACAGGAAAGCAAGGCGCCTCAGATTAATGTATTGCAAGCTTAAATCAAAGCATATGGTCGTATGGTTCTTGGATTTGTTATTTAAAACGTTTTAAAAGACTGAACAAATATTTAGCGACGATGTGTAAGATTTTCCCGTCATTCGCTTGCAAGCATTTCTGAACAAACTGGCTTTTAATGTTACTGCAGTAATTACATTGATTGCGTAAGTTACTGATTGCTAACACTTAGTATTAATGTGGAGATATGAATCAAAGAAGATGCTGACATGCTTTTGCACATATTTAAAATCAAACAAACTTAATATCACTGGTGTAATTAGACAATGAGAACTGTTGGCGGTAGCATAACATTGCAGTCAGAGTATTTTGTCTCATTGAAAGGAAACTACATCATAGCTTTGTGACAGTCACATGAACGGAACCTTCAAGGGCCCGTTTCACGAAACAAAATTTTCGCGAGTTTTAAGCGTAAGAAAATCTTACGCTATTTCGTAAGCGCGTTTCACAAAGAAATTCGTAGGAAACTTTCGTACGTGGAAGAAAAACCTTTGCGTAAGCTACTCTTTTGCATGGGAGGTAGGTAATTACTTGGTAAAATGTAATAGGGCACCTTCAAGATACTTATAGAAGGACGGCTACGAAGATGACTACGACGATAACAACAACAATAACAACAACAACACAATGACCCGAAAAATATCGGGCAAAAAATGCCTGTACCTATTGGCCTTACTGAATCAAATCTAGGTATTATTTCTGAGCAAATGTAGAATGCTTGTGTGTGTTTGTGCTTATGTTTAAGAGAGAGAGAGAGAGAGACAGCGAGAGAGAGAGAGAGAGGGGGGGGGAACAAGATAAATATTGCAGAGCTACAAGTTGATGAATATACAGAATTAAACTTATCTGTTGAAGAAAACGGCTAAGTCATACTTCTTTATGTATCTATATGAAATGATAATCACTTCGTTGTTTTTATCGACTTATATTTCATTCAAAAACATGAACATACTGGAGGTCCTCAGCGACAAACCAGCAGAGTCCACTTTTATACATGGGAAGGTAAATACGACGTTATGTAATCCTTGGCGTCATCTACAACTTTCCGAACTTATTTCGTATTCATTGTAATACTAATAAAAAAAAGTATTAATTGGCTTTTAATTTCACGTTTGTTTAAATGTTTGTATTGTAAGACCAAAATCTGAAGAAAAAAAAAAAAAACATCATTCATTCGCGTGTTATACACCCCCTCCCTAGGAATATGGGATCGTCAAACCGTGGAATAAAGCTACATTGTATACAGTGGGACGTGAAGTAGATCCTTTTCTTTCGATCGGGGATCGTCTCAAATTTATTTTGTAATCTCTCTCTCTCTCTCTCTCACACACACACACACACACACACACACACACATACACATACAATAGATTACACCAGTATTAAGTTACGTTAATCACTATATTTTATTAATATTGTTAGTTATATATAAAAGTAATATATTTGTTAAAAAAATGTATCCTTACTTAATAATAGATTACTTTATTATATCCTTCAAATTAGTTGAAAACAATTAATTATCTTGAGGTAAAAGAAAGAAATATCCCAGCTAGAAAGACCCCCCCCCCCTCCCCAGTCCACTATACCCTACAAATTCTGAAAAAGTTTCTACATGACTTAAACTTTAGCAACTATATTTGTGTTTGTAAAACACGTATGCCATCCACTTACGAAAGTTATCAAAATAACTAAATGGCATTGTAGTCTGATCGAATTAGATACATATGCATTAGAGCTGGATAACACGAAACATTTTTACCGCATAATACCTCGGTATTTCTGAACATACCGCGATACGTACCACGGTATACCGCAATTATATCAGGGACCAACAATTTAACTTATGGTGCAGGGGCCTGGGATTTTATTTTTTTAAAATTTGTGTCTCTCAAATAACTGGAAAAATAGTTTGCTCTGATCTGTAACAAAATAAGACCATATTGTATCCATTACAGTACTTGAAAAAAATTAATTATCTTGAGATGAAAGAAAAGAAAATATCTCGGCTGGAGAGAAAATCACAGCCCCACCGCCCACCCCCACCCACGAAAATTGAATGAGCAGTGCCTTATAGGAGATGAATTTGCTATGTGTATGCAAATTGTTGTATAAGTTGTCATCTAAAACTTTAGCTAAAGTGGGATGATTAAGCTTATACTATATTTGACACACTGTAAAAGACATTGTGCTCACATTAGAGAGCTTGTTGATAACAATAGAAAGTATTGACACTGGAACCTACACTTTACTAGTTACGCCATTGATATAATATACGGAAATTTTTAGTGGGATGCCAACACCCGGGCAAGGTATTTTTCAAAGAGGATCAGTAAACGGAATATACACTGACACAACAAACGAGCTAATATTTAGTAGACTAGAGAAATTACGTAAAATTAAAACAGGGAACAAATGCTCTCCTGAAAATCTTAGAATGAGTGTCGGTCTTATAAGGAATACATGTACTTAATATAATAACATACGCTAGTATATACCTAAAAAAAGTACTTTTTTTTCTTTCTTTGTTTTAATCCGAAATTTTACCAAAAGTTGGATTTCGCCCGAATATCTTTAACAACATCCCTTTCGGCTGCTATGATGGCATATGTGATACGTGTCAGACATGTGATTACAGGTTCATACATATCATTATATTTGTAATATTCGAAATGAATTTCTGACAAATACAACTGTTTTATAAATATATTAATAATTTTTGGAATTATGTTGTCATGAAAAATAAAAACATGCATTTAATATCATTAAATTCGTAACAAGCTTACTCGGGAATTTCCCTTTATGACTCAAACTACAGTAGTTACCTAAAGCAGTGATTCTGGCTCCGAGCTTGCTTTTTTTACCTTGTTTCAAGTATGACCCTCGCTACGCTCGGGTCATAATACAAATAAAATAAGACAATAAGCTCGGATCCATAATACACTACTTTATGTAACTACTTATAATAATTTATATTATCTTATTTTTTTTCCTATTATTATTGTTAGTTAAAATTTCATAGTCCAAGGTGTTCGAGGAAATCTTAGCCGCTATCGTCTTCGATGACAATTTCACGTGCAGGCTCATATCCAATATTTTTATTTGGAATTTTTTTTACGTGATTATAGATTTTTTATAATTCATTTCTTGAATTTTCAATCTCGCTGAACATTCCAGGACCTTGTTTGCTTGAGTGAAAAATTCCATCACGTGATTTTCAAATTCTGATATATCATTTTTTTTAGTTTTTATTTTTCTTCAGACATTTCCAGTACCCGTTTTACCTGAGTGGAAAATTCCATCACGTGATTTTCGTTTTTTTATATATCTTTATTTTTACTTTTCAATTCGCTGTACATTTCCAGGACCCGTTTTACCTGTCTGGAAAATTCCATCATGTGATTCTCAATCTTTGACCGCTCAATCTCTTCAGACATTTTTAGTATCTCTACTATTATTGTTAGATAAAATTATATTATATTTTAAATAAAATGTCACAGTCCAAAGCCAATTTAACTTTATATTAGAGATTATCCGATTGTATAATAATGTTTTACAGAAAGAGTCCTTGGGATAGCGCTGTAAAACCAATTATAATGATTATTCTAGAAAATTTTCAAAACCAGTTAACAGCTATAAATCTTGATTCACATTTTGTAAAATCTTTTGATTCTATCAAAGATGCATCACATTTTACAGATGTATCTTCTACTACAATCTCAAACATTTGTAAAAAATAACAAAAAAACAAAAACAAAGCTCAACAACATCTAAATACGGTGATGAGTGGACTTTTGAATAGTATATTTCTAAAAAAACCAAATGAACCGGATGAAGATGAAATGGATTTTCTCGAGGAACTTGGTTTATAAAATTATCTAACGTATTTATATAAAATGTCTCTACCTGAAAAAAAACTGAGATTATTGTAATTGAGCCGGATTATATTGAAGATGACAATGATGATATTTTATTTTGGCCAGAAGAAACTCAGATTGACAGATACAAAGAAAAACATATTTTAGGATCAAAGAAAATTACAGTAAAATTTTTTGTTCTGTCAGAGAGGCTAGCAAATTGACCTATATTAGTCCTAAATTAATTTTAGCCATCCGTGATAGAGGCGGTCCTTTTGAATTTTGTAGAGCACCTGTATGGACTTTTAGTTATATAAAAAATGATTAATTATCAGGTTCTAAATAGTCATTTTCGTCGGTATCAATAATTTCACTGATATAAATTGTGCTGGGTCTGGCATTAAGATAAACATCGTCATCGTATTCAAAAAGTGACAAGGTTACCTTGCCGCTTATTTTATTGGTTTGGTTTTAACAATTTTAACAGCCGCTATTTATTTATAACCTCATTGTCTATGTTACAGGCTCTTACGTTATTGAGGTCTATTGTGAGTTTAGCGTATTTGTCTTTGCTGATAGGACAATAAAAATTGTCAATATTATCGCAGATAATACTTTCCAATGTCTCAAGAAGATGAAAGTACTCGCTGTTATCATCTTTTCTCACAAGTGATTTTATTTTATCTTGTCCGTTCTTGAAATATTGTCCTGATACATCATCGCTGATCCAGACAATCAAAGGTTTATTTTTATAACTGAGATTTATTTTTTTAAATATTTTTGTATAACCTTTACTATTGAGCTGTCATGCCTTACCTCATCAAGTATTTCTCTGATACTTCCCATTTATACTTAAGTGTTAGATAAAATTTGCGCATAGAGCAAAACACATAACAGAGTTTTGTGTTAAGTATTGTCATTTATGACGGCAAAGTTGGTCATCTCACCAATAGAAATTATGCTTGGTTTAGCAATCAAATAAACTTTATCATTATGCTTGTACAGCGACAAGGTAACTTTGCCGTATATTTTTTTACCGAAGTAACTTAAGAAAAGTTGATTTATTTATAAACTCATCATAGACATTATGGGCTATAATATTATCTATATTAATATCCAGTTTTGTATATTTTCCCGCTCCAATTGGATTACAATTTGGTTTTTTTTAATTATTTTATTTAGTTTTTCAAGAAGATCAAAATATTCACTGCCGATACTTTTTTGACCAGAGTCAGCGATAAAATGTCATCAATGGTCCTATGATAATGGCCGGCAATCTTATCCTGTATCCAGACAACACGCGACTTGTCATTGTGAAGTAAATCAATCATGTTGCCAACCTCATTCATTTTTATCATAGATTTGTCACTGTCGGCGTTATTGTACAAAATAATTTTACTGATATCGTTAATAATATCCCTGGCAGACGTCATTATACTATAATCTTAGACAAAATTGCGACGGTGACTTTGTCATTGTCGTAAACCTCAAAACGTTTTTGCGTTTTAAACTTCTGGCATATCAACAAACTCAAGATATTTTTTCTTGTATTCTTTTTCATACCGCGGTGGCCTCAGCGGTCAAATATCAGATAACATGTTATCTGTTGTCCTAAATTGTTTTATCAAATCATCCATGTCATATTTTGTCCCTCTGAGATAGGATCTTATTTCATTCACTAGCTTATTGTGAGTTATAAAGGCAAGTTTACACATTATCTTTTTTGTTTTAAAGTTTTGGTTCTATTATTTTAGACAAACTATTTATTGTGATAAGATATGATTAACAGAAATGGATTAAATAAAGCCCCGCTGGCTGCCACGTCGCTTGATGTCAGTAAAATTGGACTATAAGAAATTACCCGCAGTATTTTTCTGTAATAACAATAGGCCTGTTTTGCGCAGTAATATTTTTTGTGATAGTAGTTATGGTATGCGATTAGTTCTTTACGGTCTTCCACAGGAATGTCCCTGGAAATATTATTAAAATCAAGGACTTGTTTCATTATTTATTTTGTTTTTATACATTATCTTTTCCATAAAACAAATTTTGCTGCTGCTCCTGTTACTACAGGAGAGAAATCTGCATTTTTAGGATCACTAAGAAATTTTTTGTTCTTTTTGAAAAACTCTGAATTTTTGTCAAGTATCTGGACCTTTTCTTAAACAGTAACCTCATGATGTACAATTTTTCCAAGATCTGGAGAAATATTTTCCTCAGTGATATCATTAATGTCATCAGGAACTGGATTAGAATCAACACATGTCACAGCTTCTT
The DNA here is from genome assembly GCA_029931535.1 of Margaritifera margaritifera. Classification (NCBI taxonomy): domain Eukaryota; kingdom Metazoa; phylum Mollusca; class Bivalvia; order Unionida; family Margaritiferidae; genus Margaritifera; species Margaritifera margaritifera. The sequence continues at coordinate 6,316,237 of JAQPZY010001677.1, read as the reverse complement.
TGACATAATCTACTTTGGCGCCTATGGTAAAATATTTTTTGTAGTATGACATAAGCAGCTGTAAATTTATCAGCGTTAGTATCTACATTAGGATCATCACGTGTTAATAAATCAGCGTATTTACGTACAGCATCTAAAATTTTAACCTTTTCTTCTTTGTACAAAAATTCTGTGTACTTTTTAAAAATAATCAGCGTTTCGAGATTATATATTTTCATTTTCACCAGTTCGAGGCACGATAACTTCAGAAAAATACCAGATAAACGTTTCTATTTGTGGTTCTTTTGAAACAGCTGCTATACCAGAAACATCTTCATATTCATCTATAAAAACAAGAGCAAATTTTATAGCATATTCAGTATATCATCTAATAAATAAATGTTCTTATTCTTCAGTTATTGCAGCGGAATATGGCCAACTAATTTTTGTATTAAGGTCAGTTATTTTTGTAATCTGTTTAACCATTTCTGAATTTGCTTCATATTTGTTTTCTTCATTAAATTTTTTCATTACTTGATACGCTTCATAATATTCGCCAGGTGTGTATTTATTGTAATATTTAATTTTATTCATCATATAGCTAAATAGTATAAAGTATGATGTTGCCAGAGCATCACCATCATTAAGTTTATTATGAACATCTTTTATAGTTTCAAAATCGCTGAAAAATATTCCAAGGTCTCTATGAAGTCTGCGTTTTAAAAACTTGTTTCTAAGATCTAAATCTTTACTTAATGCAACCATTTTTTGGTCACTTTGTTTATCCAACAATCATGTTCTGTTCTTTTTCATTTTTTTTATAGCTCTGCACATGATGATAGTTTGTACTGTTTCAGAGTCAAGTTCTGTGATGATATTGTGCAAAAAATTTTCAATATCATCTTCATACCTACTTATATATTTTTTGTTACAGAAGGTAATCATCATCTCATATTCTTTTATTTTTTTTTACTAAGTTCTTCAGCTCTCATCAATCTCCATTTTGTCACCTTTTAGCAGAGATGTTTTTAGATTAATCATTCTATTAGCAGCATCTCTTTGCGATGGCCTAGAATCAGCTGAAATAAAGACATTTGCGGCGTCTCTGTTAAAAACAACATTGTAAAAGTTTTGACAAGTCTCAATAAACGCTGCCATTATTTATTTTTGTCACATAAAAATCTACACTTAATCATCAGTAGTAAAAATCTGAAAACAACTAAGGCCTGGATTTGGTCCTTCCGCATTTGTACAAAATAATCTAAACCGGGATAGGTGTTGGTAATAGAAATTATTGTGCTTGTAGTCCAAGATAAGTTGGATTTGGCGCTGTGTAAATTGTAGTAAAATTTGTATTATCAGGTGATCCCTCTAATCGCCAATTGTAAAACCTCTCAGCGCCGCTGCCACGTCCTCATAGAGTACATAGAGTACATTTCCAAATTGAAACTGGGCTTGGGAATTCTACCTTAATCCAGACAGTTGTTGATTGGCTAAATGTGGCCCATTCGTTTGTGTTTCCTGCAGTGACCAAATGCCAAGCAAAGGCGTAATGGGCTGTAGCCAGGATAAAACGAAGATACAGTGATTATAAACCCTGTTCTATTTAATGAATCACTAGTTAACGGCGGGATAAATCCAACATTATTTTTAACTCGTTTTAAAACACCGCCATAAACAGAATCAACATAAGTTTCATTAGTCAAATCCACGCCTACTGTTGGTATAGCGGTAGATTTTATTTTATTACTTAACATGTTGAAAGTAAATGACATTATATCTCCCTATTTATTAACAGAAGTTGAGACGGCGTTTAGTAAACTAGAATACGGAACGGCGTCTCCGGGATTTGTTGGTGGTGGTAGATTTGATATTTTATTTATTGCTCATGTCAAGAATCCCTGACAGTTTGTCACCACTTTTACTAAGCGCGTAATGAAATAAATATCCGACGCTTACTGCGTAAGTGACGTCTCCAGGTTCACTTTGGCTCAAATTATGAATCACATTTTTGTTCGTATTAATTGAGCCTCTCATCGTGAAACCACCAAGAGGAGCGTAGGCACCTAGCGCGGTTACAACTTGACAATAACTCATAGCGTCTCTCTCAGCTGGTGGGAAACTTGTTGGTAGTCCTGTTATTTACCGCCATCATGTGAAAACACCTGACATTGTGTCGCCGGTTTTGCTTACTTTCAAATTGTTTATCGTATTTAGCTGTTGTAAACTTACTGTCTGAGATACATTGCCGCTTGGTAACGGATAAGTTGTTTCTAGATTTTTTATTTTTTCCCGGTCATATTAAGGTCACCTGACATTGAATCACCAGCACGTAGCACACAAACATCACTAGCAACTCCCTCTCCTTCACCTCCATCTCCAACCAAAGTTCCAAATTTTGGAAAGTAACTCATTATTGTTATATTTTGTATAAAAATTATGTTTAAAATGAGCATCATAAATTTTGACACAGAAAACGTGATAGCACAGAAACATAATTTTAACCTCCCAAACTCCCACTACTTAACTGTAGGCCGGAATCTGCTGCTTAACAACGAAAAGGTCTACATTTACACAATAAATCCCCAGCAAGATAAATATGAGCTGTTACGAGACTACAATAATAAGATAAAAAATGAGCTAGGAGCCAATGAGGACTTTTTTATTATCCAGGAACCTGATCAAGTGGCGCCTGTTTCTGAGTCAGACGCGGAAGAAAATAAAATAGTTGTCTTTGATGATATTCCACTTGAACACAGCGAAATGCAAAAAATAGTTTTCTTTGTCACAAAACAAGAGCTGTAATACAATTTATCTGGCCCAGGGTTTTTAAAACATAGACAGATTTATCAGAAGAAACACTGGCTGTTTTATTTTGTTTGCAGGCCTTGATAACACAGATATCCAAAACATCGCCATGGAACAATGTGGGGACGTATCATGACTTGTTATTGTTTGATAGATTTTGCACTGACAGAAAAAAAACTGTTTCGTTGCGGCCTTGATACATTTTTATGTGATTAAATATAATAATATGGACAAGTCAGAAGTATTAACAAAATTTATTGCGCAGAGAATAGCTCTTAAAGAAGCTGTATCCCAAGCACGTCTTGGCCAGCAACAAACTGAAAAACAAACAACAAGATTTTTTAAGCCAGTGACAGAGGCTGTTTTTGGCAAACAACCTGAATTACCATCACTAACACCAAAAGAGCTTAAGAAAATAAGAGAGAAAGTTCTAAAAGGTGTTTTAGAAGAAAAACAATCTAAGATAGGAAAGAGTCTTAACGAAAAACAAGCCGAGTTGATTGAGTCTCTTGCTGAACAAAAACAACTAACAGAACAACAGCAACAGGAAGTAATGCAGGCTCTTGCTGAACAACGACAGCAACAAGCGAGGGAACAAGCAGAAACTCTTGAAACATTACAGACAATAAAACAATTGGAAGTTAGAGATCAAGTAAAACTTTTACTGAGAATTAGCAACGGAGATTTTCTTTCTACAGAAAAAGATGAATTTAAAGAAAAAAAAACATCTCAGTGATTGTATTCTTCAGATGCTGAGTTTACTGAAATACCAATATGGAAAAAAATAAAAGAAAGATGATTTTTTTTTTAAACGTAAAAAAATATTTAATGAGGGTGTTGCTGCGCAGATAGAAATGGATAAAGATCAAAAAATTTATAAAGATCTAAGTGAAAAAGTGCGTGATGGACTTTTTGCTGCTGCGTATTTTATGACCGCTAAAAATTACATAAAAGGAGGAGAAGTAAAAAAATACGTTTATCAACCATATACATGGAAGTTTAAAACTTTATTTAATTCAACTGGTTACAAACAAGGACTAGAAGCGTTTGATAAACGCGTTAAAAAAGAAACATCTGGAAGCGGTCTTAGAATTGGCGGCGCCGTAAAATGTTATCAGACCCAGGCTGAATTAGTTGACAGACTAATGTTATTAATCTCATCAAAAGAGGCCGGAAATACAGGACTAGAAATTGCCAATGAAATCGTTGAGATCCTGGATCATCTTAGAGACAGAGGAAAATTAACAACAGATGATTACAGTGTCCTTCACAAGGACTTAATTTTGTCAAAATAAAAAATATAATGCAGACAGCTACGTTACTTTTTGACTCCAAGCAAGCATCAGGTGATAGTACAAATTTTTCTGTGACTTATACGCCACCGATACAACTTAACACTAACTCACATTATGAAATTGGACTTATTTCGACCACAATGTGGTCCTCGATTTTAAATGTGAAAACTGGTGCCAATGACAATTTCAGGTACTCAGCAGGTGCTTGGTCATCTGTTACAATACCAGCTGGCGCTTACAACTTGCCTGATATTAATACAGTAATACGGCAACTGATATCGCTGGACGGCGCTGATTCAAAAAAAATTTACTCTTGAACCCAACTATAATACATTACGAGCTAAAATCACTTTAAAAAACAATTTTCTCGTGGATTTTTCAACCGCAAAAAGAATTGTGTCCTTGGTGGGATTTAACAAGGCCCAGTACGGTTCAAATACTGTTATCTCAATTACATATGAAGGTGAAAAACCAGCTGAGATCACAGATGTAAGTACAATACTCATAAATTGTTCAATTGCAGTAGGACAGATAATTTATTTATTTTTAACCCAAATGTCCCTCTGGGGTCTTTGTTACAAATACAACCACAACAAATCATCTATTACCCAATTAATCTTGAAGAAAAAATACCAAGCATCACGATGACGTTAATAGTTCAATCTAGGCGACAAATTGATCTTAATAACGAGCAGAGCTAGCTCACAACTCTGGACGTAAGAAAGATTGGTAAAAATAATAAATAATGAAGCGGCGAAGAATTTACAGAAGAAGAATAATAGGTGGATTTTTTGGAAATATTTTTACAAAGATAATTGAGAATATACCAGGCTTTTCTAGAAAAGTAGCCCGAATTGCTGCTGATGCCTCAAAGGCATTTGCTACAGGAGCATTATTCGCTGCTGAAACCGTCGTCGGTCAAACAATTGCCGACAAAATAAAGGGACATCATCAGCCCCAGCCCCTGCCCCAGCTACAGCACCAACAACAGTAGAAATAAAAGAGGTTATCAAAGAAATCGCGCCAACAGCTGAAACAGCCAAGGCAATGATAGCCACGACAAAAAAACTTTTATCACCGCGAGGTGAAGAAATTGTAAGAAAATTGCATAGTAAAACAAGACCAAAAATAGACCTTCCAGCGTTTTAATGCAGAAAAATTGTGTATAAAATACAGTAATAAAAGATGTCTATGAAAGATTATTTAAATATTGGTGAAATAATACCAACTGATGACTTAGTAACACAATTTGAATACATTGAATATCTCGATGAAAATTCTAATGAACAAAATAAAGATGGCCAGAGAATAATTAATACACGAGATGAGAATCTCTATCTGCTGCCTCACAAGGCCTTTCTTGAGGTCAGATGAGAGTTAATAGAATGAGCGTTAGAATAAATTCCAAACAGTATCCTGAATGTGTCTAGAGCCTATGTAATGCTAATGGAGGCCATGCAAACATATCAAGATGCTGGTGATGGTACACAAATCAGTATTGAAGAGTTTAGAACACTCTACCCAATATTCCACTTTGATGAAACAATACACGGATCTCCAGATGAAATTGAGGTCACATGGAACTTTGCTGCGGCTTCAGCAGCTACTTTTTATGCGTATGCATTAATAACATCAGACTGATACATAACATTTGATGCCGTCATCGGCAAGATGTCAGTACAAATTTAATGTGTACAAAAATAAAATAAAATGTTGGCGCATACTGATGATGTAACAAGAATTGATTACGTTGAATATCTCGATGAAAATTCTGATAACCCAAATAAACAGGGACAAAGAATATTTAATACACGCGATGAGGATCTGTATTTGCTGCCTCATAAAGCTTTTATTGAGGTCCGTGGTAAAGTAATGACACTTGCAGATGTCAGGGCTAGATTTCCTGCTAATGCAGAAATAACATTACAAAACAACGCCTGGGGCTTATTTAAAACCGCGTGTTATAAACTCAATAATCAGTCCGTAGGAGCAATAGTGACGTATCTGCCAGTGGCAAGTACAATACTAAATCTCATCTCGTTTAGCGAAAATTATTCAAAAAGTATCGCCGCAAATATGTTTTGGTTTAAAGATTCCGGTGATGGTGGAGTAGAAACAATAGAATCTGCAACAGAAGATCCTCCATTTGATACTGTAATTGCCGCTGTTCCTAATCCTGTTATAGCTGGTGTTGTTGATGATGATGGATTAGAAAATAATACTGGTGGTACTATACGAAATGCTCTAACCGCGGAATCAGCTGGTTGTAATGCAAGGGCAGTATTTAAACAAAGTAATTACAAATCAGGTTACGTAGCAAGAAAATCTTTTACAGACAACGGTAACATAATTTCAATGTTTTTACCGCTATCATCTATTTTTGGTTTTTGCAGAGATATAGCTAACATTTTCAGAGGTATTAAGCACACAATTGTGCTAGAACGAGCTGATCCAGGTGATTACATGACAAGAGCATGCGGTGTTGCCAATTGATAGCTTGGGATCAGCCGTCTTGCTCTGTGGATGACAAAGTTCGTTCCGTCAATTACAGCACAGTCTGAATTTGACAGTTATATTTTGTCAGAATGTTGTTTTTTTTGTTTGTTTTTCTGGTGGTCAAAATAAAATTTACAGACAAACAGTACCAACTGGGCCATCAAACTATCATTGAAGAATAACAGGTACATCTGATAAAGGATTGCCGCAGCATATTTTTATTGTTTTTCAGACACAAGCGCGAGTTAATAATCAAGAACAAAATAGTGCCCGTTTTGATAACATGGATGTTAATCAAATATATGTAAAAATAACTCAAGACAATATTCTGAAAAATCTCTGGAATGTAATCTTAATCACACAAAAATGAACGTGTCTAGGGCATATGTAATGTTAATGGAAGCTGTTCAAAAGTATCAAGATTCATACACTGGCTACCAGATTTCCATTGAGGAATTTATCACTCTCTATCCAATATTCCACTTTGATGTTTTAGCGCATGAAAAAATATCTTTAGAATCATCTGTTCAAATGAGGCAATATGGAATCTTAACACACCTCTGGCTAACCCATATTATGCTTATCGGCTGATAATATCAGATAAATATTTTATTGTGGACTCAATTGGTAAAACCACAACTATTCAAGTATAATAAAAATATAATGTAACAAATTTAAATAATGAGTTACATGCAGTCTGAGATAAATTTATCAGAAGGGCAAATAAAAAAGTAGCCAGAGCTATTAAAGCACGAAGAGAAGTCTTGTTGAAAATAAATAAAGCTTCGCCCAAGCACAGCTTGGTTGCTGCAGGAACTAAAACAAAAATAATCGTGACTGAAAATCAAATGAATACAATTAAAAAAGGAGCCCCATTTTGTTTTAAATCTGTCAGCAACACAGGTAAAAATGAGTAAAAATGGTGGTTTCTTTGGCCCTGCAATATCAACAGTAATAGGCTCATTAGCACCAAAACTCTTGCCAATATTTGGCACACTTGGTCTTGCAGCGGTATCTGGGGCAATATCAGGCGCGACAAAGAAAGATGTTGAGGGAAGTGGCCTGCCACGTAGTGTACTAAAACTAGGAATGGGAATAAAAGGAACTAGATACAAATTTTGTGTAAATAATTAAAATAATGCCAAAGAGAGCGAAGACAAGTGGTAAAAACAGTGGGCAGGCACAAGAAGAGATTTACAAAAAAACGGGGCGGGTTTATACCACTAGCCCCACTGCTAGCAGGAGTAGCGGTGAGTCTACTGCCAAAATTATTTGGTCTAGGAGTAGGGAGGGGATTAACATTGCCAGGGACTTTGCGCCGGTGATGCGCAAGCTTCGCTTGCAGAAGCCAGGCAAAGCCTGGCCGCCACTGAGTAATTTTGAGATAGAAGATAAATTAAAAAATATATATAAAATTGTATGGAGTTTTTAGTAAGGACCAATTACCAGAAAAACAACCAAGGGGTTCTTGTTGTATAATAAATATCCAAGACTTCAATGATGGGTCTGGCAGCCATTGGGTGGCTTTGTATAACATTTATTATTTGGATTCATTTGGGCTACCTCCTTGTGATAATATAAAAAATTATGTTGGTGGGAAAATAAATTACTCTTCAAATATATTGCAGCAAGTTGGGACAGTAGCTTGTGGTTATTATTGTATTATGGTTATTAAGCAAATGGCTAATATAAATCTTTTTTAGAACTATTTTATCTAACAATTAAGTATAAGCATTAACACTTACTGTTTGAAATGTAGAGCAGTAACTGCTAGTAAAGACACTGAAACCGTGATAACAGCAAATAAAAGAAAATAGATAAAAAGTATCTGCGCAATCTGCGGCAGGAAAAAAGTGTTTTTGTAAAAAAAAGAGTCTCCGTTAATAGCCCCAGATAGCTTGAACGAGTTGGCGAGACTTTGTGAAATGTTCTTGTTCTAAGGCCAGATTCTCCGGGTTAATAATAAAAATAATGTGTAATTGCAGCGATGACTATCATCTTTGTGTGGAGGGAGATACAATTGTTACTTATTGTAAAGGATATGATAATAGATCTGTTATTGGCGGGAGCTTGCAGCTCTTGTCGTTGATACTAAGGATAAGTGAGCAAATGAAAAGCCTTTCAGGTGGCGACCAAACTACGTTTGGAAGCACCCAAGCGAAGCTTGGTGGCACGCTTGACATTCATAAATGAATTGGTAAGTTACCAAAACTCAAGGACGGCTGGACACTACCCAGACATAAATATACACGGCCTTGGAATCCGCTCGATCAACAACTTAATGCTAATGATCAACCGCTGCCAGGACAAGAGCTATATAACGCCTTTGACGCAGTTGCAATGAGACATGATATCTGCTACCGGGACAAACCAGAAGATAGACACGGCTGTGATAAGATTATGTTATGCGCTATCCGCGATGAAACCAAAAAATATGCGAGAAAGATTTGACAGAAGACTTGTTCAGGGAATAATTGGCGCAAATTATAAACTTGGAATTGGAATCCCAGAAAATAAACACCCACGGTCTATTGGTCTAGCGCAGGAATTACACAGACAAAAGAAAAATCCTCGCAGAAAAGTTGTGGCGAATGCCGTAGACGATATCTGGGCTGTTGATCTTGCTGACATGTCTCAGCTTCTTGATGATAATGGCGGCAACAGATTTCTTCTAAATAAAAATATGTTTTTAGCCGATATGCATTCAGTGTACCGGTAAAAGATAAAACGGGGAACACAATAGCAACTGCGTTTCATTGGATAAAAAAAACCTGCGAAAGTAAATCAAATAAAATTTGGACAAATCACGGGGTTGAGTTTTTTAACAAGCGATTTGAGGATTTTCTAGATCAACATAACATTGAAAAGTATGTGACAGTCAACGAGGGCAAGAGCGTTATCGTGGAGAGATTTAACAGAACATTAAAAGAAAAACTTTATAAAAATCTAACAGCAAATAACACAAATAATTACATTGATGTTTTACAAAAAAAATTTGTTGATTACAATAACACAAAACACAGAACAATCGCAATGACTCTAAACGAGGCTGTAAAAGCTCCTCTGATGATCAATGAAAATTTGCATAGACAACATCGAGCTGCGACATAAATTTCACAAATATGATAGAGTCCGGATTTCCCTGACAAAAATGTTTTTGAAAAGGACCACACGTAATTGGTCAGAAGAAATTTTTATAGCTGATAATGTACTTAAAACAATTCCTGTGACGTATAAACTAAAAGATCTTAACGGCGAGCAAATATTGGGATCATTTCATGAACAAGAATTACAAAAGACAACACAGGATGTTTTTGTAATTGAGACCAAAGGGAAAAAAAGTTTTGTTAAATGGCGAGGTTATTCTAATTCTTTTAATTCTTGGATTCCTACATTAATAATATCAAAGATTTCCAATGATATTTTGATAGATTATTTCGTATTTTATTAAAACTGAGCGGCATTTGATAGGTTTACAGAGCCTAATAAACTCATTCTTTCTTTCTTGTGTTACAAATCCTGTTTCAGCCATCAGCGAAAATATCTTAGCAAAGATAAAATCAAATTGAATGGTTTTCTGTCGCCCAGGAATTATGATGTTCATTAAAAAAATGTTAATGTCCCATACAAAATTTCTTTTTCATCTTGGGTAAAATCAAATTTCTTAAATTTTTTGGCCAAATGATATTTTATATTATAACGGCCTGTATTTGATTTGCTGTAATGTTTTTTTTTTATTTGCCGCATCAACTCCAATATTTTCTTCTTTAACAACTTACCCGGTTCATATTGGTACTCTTCTTGTTTGGCATCATGAGGATCTTGCTGTTTAAAATTATTTTCTGGTTGTATTGGATCAGCTTTGTAAAGGTCACCAAGAAATTTAAAAAGATCCGTTATTATAATAATTTAGTCTAAATAACAAAATAATAATGTCAGAAGAATCATTTTGCATTACCAAATGTAAAATCGACGAAAAAGAAGATTTTAATCAAAACTAAAAGAATATTTTTTTGGTGATGACAGCATGCCCAAATATTTTTTGGGGATCGTTGAAGGAAATGAGAATGAGGTCTTATTGTCCTTAGAAAATCGTCGAAGACTATTCTTTGATAAAAAAATCTTTAATCGCGTATTCTATAAATGATTTTATGTTACATGCTCATTCATGTTTATAAAAAAACGAACTATTCGATAGTTTACAATCAAGTTCAGTTTAATTAAACAAACCAATATTGTATAATGGCTACTCAAGTAAAAAAAACGTAAGATCTGTATTTGCTAGATTTGATAACACTTGGGTCTTTGATAACCACGACATTCTAAAATTTGGTGTGTCTTAGAACCAGCTGACAAAAATAATAAAACCAACAAAATCAAGGACAATTTTACGAGGAACAAAAATTTAGAATGTATTGCAAAAATCCACGATGAAATTTGGAAACACGTTAATGAGTACACAGAAGGGGGGGGGGGATCTGGCTGGAAATTTGAGTATATTGGTGAGAAAATTTTCACACTATGAAATACAATCCTCTGCGAGGGTCAAGTTATGTGGATTTGCCAGACAAAATAAAAAATACAAAATGTTGTATCAATGTACAAAACATCCTGCTGGCAAAAACGCAAACAGAACCTCTTGTTATGTAAGTTACATCAGAAATTTAGATTTTACTGGAATTGATTTTCCAGTAGAGGAGAGAGAGATTCCAAAATTTGAAAAACAAAATAGCATCACAAAAATGTTTTTGGACTTGATGAGGGTTATCCAATTTATTTAAGATTGATAACCAAAAACGCAAATCAAAATACGATAAATTTGTTGTTTTATAAAAACCACTACTGTTGGATCAGGACTAGTTGGAGGACAATACAGCAAGGCAAAAACAAAAAAACTTTTTTGTTGCAAATATATTCAGGGTTGTAAACCCCATGCTGTTTTGGATAATCATCTAGAATACTGCAAAAATGTTCAAAGGATCAGTTTACCAAGTGATGACAAAAAAATTCTTAAATTTAAAAATGTCAATAGCATCATGAAAATCCCATTTGTTATTTAATAAGTTCGTTCCATTGATAATAAGTTATCAAAACCAGTACAAATTTGTCGTGGAAATAATCCAGCGCGATAGGAGAAGTGGAGAGAATAACAAGTATTTTATCAAGAAATGAAAAATTGTTGCCGCTGATTAGCAAGAAGATTTGATTTCCCATATGCAGTTAACTGCTCAATTTGTGGTTTGGAAATGGGAGACAACAGAGTAAAAGACCATTGTCACATCACAGGAAAATACAGAGGGGCTGTTCATGATAATTGTAATCTACATTTTAAACAACCAAAATTTATTTTTGTTGTTTTTCACAACTTGCTAGTCTATGATAGCCACATCATCGTACAGGCTTTTGGAGATCCTGGTGTAATTGCCGCCACAAAGATAAACGCAAATAGCAAACAAAAATGTATCCCAAATAACATGGAAAGTACATGAGTTTTTCACTGGGCAAATTGAGATTCATTAACAGCTATCAATTCATGTTGGCGTCGCTGGAGGAGTTTGAAGCTGGTTGTACTTGCTTTGATAATCTCACTAAGCATTTTGGAAACAAATCAGGTTAATTAAAACAAAACGGAATTTATCCATATGAATACATGGACTCTTGGGCCAGATTTGATGAGACAGAGTTGCAAAGTAAAGAGGCCTTTTACAGCAAACTAAACAGGGAAGAGATTTGTGACAGCGAATATGATTACACAAAAATGATTTGGAAAAATTTTGATTGCAAGACCCTTGGAGATTACCATGACCTTTACTTAACCACAGACGTTTTGTTGCTCGCAGATGTTTTAGAGGAATTTAGGCGGGTCTGTTTAAAAAACTATAATCTAGATCCAGCCTGGTATTATTCTGCGCCTGGATTATCCTGGGACGCTGATTTAAAATTTAGCAGGATTAAATTGGAGCTGCTGACGGATTTATAAAACAGAAGTATAATCAAGCTGAGTTATTGTTTACTGACACTGACAGTTTATGCTATAAAATTTATACCGAGGACATCTACGCTGACATATACAGCAACAAAGACAGTTTTAATCTTTCAGATTATCCTAAAGAAAGTGGATTTTTATGTGAGGATAATGTTACGGAATTATGTATCATCTTTTAAAATTATAATATAGTTTTGTTTGGTTGATGACCTTTGTATTATAATCTAATAGCCGTTGTTTTGTATAGTGCACATATACGGTATTTCAATGTGACATAGTACATTGGTCCTGGGAAAATCAATAATATTGTCGGTCAAGTATGAGTCATGTCACGTGAGTTAGCGCGTGAGTTTTGAACTTTTGTTCTGACCTGGATTTCGCAATTCAAAGAACGATTCATTTGTTGATCAGAAGTTAGATTGTAAGATCGTAATAATAAGATGTTTATTTAAGACGGAATTAAGAAATGGGTTTTATTAGTTTTAAAGGCGCAGTATAGAATACTATAAAAGAAATGTAATCTTTGCGTTCTGGAATCTTTATAATTACATCAGCTTAAGAGGTCATAAACGAGATAGGTTAATTGTTGGTGATTATCTACTTCAGAAATATTTCCAGACTACATTTTTGGGATTAAGTACTGACATTTAAAGATTCAAGAATTGTTCAGCTCCGTTGGAATTATTGGAAACTTTTTTAGAACTTGTGTGATATCCTACATTCACAAGGATTTATTTAGAATTAATAATATTTGGATATAACTGATTCTTGTTAGTACATCAGCACAGTGGTGTTTTCATTCGGAACATTCTTCATTCTGAATATTTTGGATAACTTCCGGATCAGTGAACAATAGAAAAAATACGATTATTTTGGAATTTCTAAACTGTAAGTTATTTTTAATTCTTTCACTTTGTTTTGAAATATTTAATATTTTAAGAAATTAAAATTTGTTTGTAAATCTTGAAAGCTTGTTTGAGTAATTCTTTCTTTTGTTACCTTACCCCTAGTCGTAACAAGAATAAAAAGGAAAATGGAAAATTCAAAGACGATATAAATTTTATTCCAATCTTGGAATTCATTGGATTAAGGAGCAAAATGCATTGTATCAAACTTGATAATAAAAAAATCAACAAAAAAAAAAAAAAAAAAAAAAGCGAAAGGAATCAAGAAAAAAGTTGTTGATAAATCAATTTCATTTGAGGATGACAAAGAAGCCCTTGAAGGAAAACAATCCCACGTTGAGATAACTGTGATAAGGTCTCATTTACACAAAATAGAGACTGATTTGATTAACAAAAAAGGATTATGTAATTTTGATGACAAAAGATTTTGTTCTGATGGTATAAATACATTTGCATTGGGATATGAGCCTGCACGTGAAATTGTCATCGAAGACGATAGCGGCTAGGATTTCCTCGAACACCTTGGACTATGAAATTTTATCTAACAATAATAATATAAAAAAATATATAAAAATAAGATAAGATAAATTATTATCAGTTATAGTAGTTACATAAAGTAGTATATTATGGATCCGAGCTTATTTTGTTATTTTATTTTTATTATGACCCGAGCGTAGCGAGGGTCATACTTGAAACAAGGTAAAAAAAATAAGCTCGTAGCCAGAATCACTACTTTAGGTAACTACTAACTATCGAAGTACCGGTACAGTGAAAATATACCGTGGTACGTACCACCAGAAAAAAAAAATACCGCGGTTAAACGGTATACCGGTAATACCGCGCACCTCTAATATGAATACTTGCATACGTCAGTCAGTATGAGCATCGTGATTTGTTCAAGCTCATGCTTACGTCCGTATTTCCGTAAGTCTATCTGTTTCGAGAAGACATTTGGCAACATTGCTCAAAAACCGTTCAACATATACAAATTAATTTATTCCAGCATTTTTTTATGCATACTTACCTGACCTGGTTAGATTGTCAGGCTATTACAGCAATCTTTTATTTGTTTTACACATTATAAAACTTTTTGGAACTGGACATTTGTTTAAAACTTAAAACAGTGTTATCAAGATTAAGTAAAAACCACTTAATGCAGACAAATGAAATTTAATAGTCATATTTCTATTTTTATGTAGATTGCTTGATTCAATTTTCAGAATAATTTATTTATTTATTTATTTATTTATTTATTATGTCTTTTACACATTTTTGAACTTTTTGGACTTTACTTATTGAAAAAAACCTTGTTTGTACGATTAAGCAAAAACCACTTAAGGTCGACAACTGAAAGTATGTATTTATGTATGTATGGAGGACCTAATTGGATAATTGTATTCATATGCAGTTGACTATATTTAGTTGTTAGGCCATTGCAGCAATTTTTCATTTTAATTTTTTGATTACACATTTTAAAACTTTTATAATGAAAAAAATGCTTAGCACCATTGAGCAAAAACCACTTCAGGTAGACAAATCAAATATTTTAGGCATAATTGCGTGCATGTGTAGGTTGTAATGACATTATTTCTAAATCTATTTTCTTTCCTTCACCCGCCCCCTCTCAAATTTTTGAACTTTTTGGACTTGGGCTTGTCGGTCTGCAGTTGTGGCATATATATTTTACAAACACAAATCTTTTGGGAGGGGGTTTAAATCTTCATAGCAATGTCTTCAACAAAAGTAAACAAAAAAATAAAATAATAAAAAAAATTATTTAAAGACGGCAAACATAATTAAATGGTCGGTGGCTATATATATATATAGGTACCGACCATATAATATATATATATATATATATATATATATATATATATATATATATATATATATATATATATATATATATATATATACTCTTATTCGTCCTCAGCCTACGGCCCTTTTGTTGGCTACTCCATTCCCCTTTTCATGTCACACAAGGGTATGCTGTATGAATGTATTCCCCAACCCTTC
The DNA here is from genome assembly GCA_029931535.1 of Margaritifera margaritifera. Lineage (NCBI taxonomy): Eukaryota > Metazoa > Mollusca > Bivalvia > Unionida > Margaritiferidae > Margaritifera > Margaritifera margaritifera. The sequence goes on along the minus strand of JAQPZY010001677.1, from coordinate 6,300,752 downwards.
ACCAGTACTGGGATATACTTTAATGCCGAAAGGACGATTCCTACTCTCAATACATTAAATGTACCACGTTTTCATCAAATTTCTACTGGTAGTTTTAGAGTTATGAAATTTCACATTTATTTGACTCCGAAGTCGCCCACAACATCAGCATAAGAATGTCTCGCATTTTAACATATTTCTCTGAACAAAGCTGAGACAATAAATAGATAAATAAATAATAAGTAAAAGTAGCACATATACTTTTCCTGCATCACCGATCTCGAGGCCGTCGAAAAGAAAATCATTTCAATGTTCTATTTTGAACAGCATTTAAACACCCCAAAGTATGTAAATTCTTTCCGTTGATGGAATATTAGTATGTTTGCTTGGATATCATACAAGATGCATTTTTTGTTTTTCTTATTTTTTTATATTTTTTTTGCTGATCAAACCCCACAGTCACAGACTTTGAAATAAAGACATAGTCGAGAGCTACTGTTTGGACATGTCTAAATGCCCTGATTGAAAAAAAATATACAATTAATTATCAAAAGAGGAAATATATAGACTTGAACAAAAACATTCAAATCTTTTCAGTGAATAATTTAAAGCAAATGATAATTATTTAGGAAAAGGAAAGAACAAAATTCTTCTGCAGATAGCTACAAACTCAAAATAGAAGGCTGAAGAAAACGTAATGTAAGCTTGAAATATAATTAGAGTACTTAAATTTTCTTTTTTACATCTTATTCCTTTGCTTGGCTGCAATTTCGGTCGCTGTTCTATTGATTTCCCCGCTGTTTGATAATGAGTATTACCAGAAAAATTCTGTGTACTCTAGTGAACAGCCATCTGTGAAAATTTGTTTAATGTTATTTTAATGTTCGGGTTAAGTTATTTCAATCGAATTTTGGTACCATGCACTGTGTACCCTATGGTCAAGTTTTGCGTGATGTATACAGAGACCGCTTATAATCTGTTATAATAACAGTTTGGTCAGGTTTACATGATGCAGCGATCTGCTGAATATTTATTCAGGAGTTAGTTATATGTTCGAAACTTAATTAGTAATAACAACAGTGAGGTAATGAATAGTACTTGTGATCATTGGAATAACTATGTGGCAAAACATTGTATTCAAAGAAAGACTAATATTTGAGATTATGAGACACATATATTGTTTTCATAATAATCATAATAATTGAGTATAGAACAGTATGTAACTATAGATAATACATTGTTGTATATTTTGTAAGAATACTAATGTTATACAACTATATGTGTACTTAATTAAGCTTAAACTGTGATTAGCATATTATTGTTTTGAACTTTAATCCTTTTATGTTTCCCAGATGTTTGCAAATTTCATTGGTTTGCAAAAAGTTTATTCAATATGCGTTATTATAGATGGATATAGTATGTACTTTGTGAAGTAAAGGACACAAACCTTGAGTAATTTTGTATTTGTTTCTATAGCATTAGATCGAGTCACTGCAATAATTTAGAGCTTTCTAGTTCACGTAATTTTGCATGTGAATTAAATCGTGCTCAATAAATTTCCGTTCTATCTCATCATTCATTAATGTATCATTATATATATATATATATATATATATATATATATATATATATATATATATATATATATATATAATGATACGTTAATAGTTCAGTTGTCTGACTCTAACATAATTCTTCTCTCCAAGGGCCTCAACTTGTGTCCCCGGCCCAAAACGTACAATGTACTGGAATTTAAAGAAGACTTCGCGAGTTTTTGACGAAGAATGAGACTCAAGGAAACGTAAGTGACGATGCTGGAGAATCAAATGTCAGTAACGATGAGCCTCATAGATTCCACCCAAAAAGCCAATATGTTTCACCCCTTAGTAAAGTTCCAGCTCTAAGGGGATTTTTATCCGCAGTGGAAAATGACATTAACTCGTACGAACAGAGCCATACCAAAAAAGACAATTTAACCCCTCAGGAAAGACATTCACTGAAAAAACTCCGCGAGAGGGAAGATATTGGTATCAAACCAGCAGACAAGGGATCCTGCGTTGTTGCCTTGAATACGTCTGACTATATCGCTGAAGCGAATAGACATCTTTCGGACGCGAGATTTTATAAGAAACTCAATCATGATCCATCAGTTGAACACGCTGAAATCGTGTGTCAGACATTGAAAGACGTGCATTCTGCAGGACACACTGGTGACAAAACACTGACTTAACTCGTACCAGTTGACCCAAACCAGGGAGATTTCCGGAAACAACCATCCCATCAAAACAAATTCTGAATTCGTTGATTACCACCTTCTATTTTTCGTGAAAAAAACTGCCTTCATGTGTTGAAGATACAACGACCTATCTCAGCACAACACCGAATACTAACCTTTTAGATAACACTCTCCTCGTAGCTATGGACGTATGGATCCTTCCCCCACCAAAAAACTATTTGGTCAAACTCTTAACACATGTTCTTAAGTGTAACATTTTTGTAGTATTCAGCAACTAACACTTCCTACACATTAATGGAACTGCAATGGGCACTAAAATGGCACCTATATATGCCAATATTTTTATGGGTAGACTCGAGCAAAAGCTCCTCAACGAAGCACCCTTTAGACCTCTAAGCTTGTGCAGATTTATTGACGACACATAATCAAAATGGATCGAAACAGGCGACAATTTCAAAATATTTCTTGAATTCGCCAAATAACTTCCATCCCTACGATTAAATTTACGTCAGAGACATCAAGCAGGTCCAGCATCTTTTTGGATACTCAATCTGCTCTCCTGGAGGGGAACACAGAAACTGAACCGTATTCTAAACCAACTGACTCTCATCAGTATCTACTGCCACTCACAGCACGTAATAAAAAATTATTCCTTGCGGTATGTGCGTTCGGACCAAACGCATGTGCTGTAATCCTACTACCTTTGAAAAATGACTCAGAGAGCTCAAGGGGACTCTAAGAAGGAGAAGATACAGAAATAGCTACATCGAGGAGGCTATTAACAAAACTAGACTCCTCGACAAAGGAGCCTCATGAAATATGAAACCAAGAAAACCAACAAACGCGTCCCCTTCGTGGTTATTTTCCACCCCGACGCCCCAAAATTACAACAGATAATTCGGAAGCATTGGATCCAGGTTGAATCCTCCGAACGTCTGAAGGGCATATTTTAAGAAGTTCCTATGGTTGTGTACCATAGACCTCAAAATCTGAAGGACCATCTGGTACGTACCAAGGTAACTTCAAACATGACCACAGATTCAGGCACATATTGCTGCAAAGACAAGCGTTGCCTAATTTCCAAACATATGCACGAGACCAAATCGTTCAGAAGTTCGATGACAGGAGTCAGCTACACTGTCAATCAGAAAACATGCAAGATCTGTGCCACTCAATATGTTGGCGAAACCGTTGATTTCAGAAAGCGAATGAATAACCACAAGAGCCACATTCACAGCAAAATCAACGCGAAACTCGCCAACCGCTATAACTTGACTGGGCATTCAGTCAAGTCCTTCGTGACGCTACCGATTGATTTTAACCTATAGAACGCACACGCAAGGAACGATACTGGATACTTCAATTGAAAACTCAAGGTGAGTTCGACCTGAATGAAAAAGTCTAACCTTCCTAATGCAATCTTATTAAAACTACAACCAGGCATCAGTTTATCAGATGTACGTAATTTTTGCGATAATATTTACCCAACTAAATATTCCGTAACTCTTTACATGTATTATTATTATTGTTTTTATTATTATTATTATTAGTAGTAGTAGTAGTATTGCTATTATTGTCATGACTTTTTATTATTATTGCTAGTATTGGCATGTATATTATTATTATTATTAGTAGTAGTAGTAGTATTAGTAGTATTTGAACTCTTGGCAATTATTCAGCTATACCATGCTCTTGACATACTTCCTTAGTACCTCCATGCAAACCATTAAAGGGATATAATTTCTTTTGCACATTTTGATGATGGCGTTGATTTTTCGCCGCGCATGGTGTCAGTCCTTTGTTCCCAACCTGGAATTAGGTAAAAACAATTTGGTCCTCTGCATACACGATACACACTTCTCTGAACTGTGGACACAACTTTATTGGGATGATGGCAACATAGCATAGATATGTAGTTTACGCGTTTTAGACCGTTTTTTTTAAATTTTGTCTTCTTTCTTTCTTTTATTGTTTATCCTTTGTTTGTTTCCCCGTCATTGAAAGATGTGGGAGTCAAGAATTTCCCTTGGCTTTTGTGTTTAGTGTTTGTTTTGTGTATGTAAATTGTTTCTTTCCCTGGCGAAGAGCTTGTTTAGCTCGAAACGTTGGGACACTCTTTTGTATTTGCGCCGTTATCAAGTTTTGTGTCTAATTATATATATAATATATATATATATATATATATATATATATATAATATATATATATATATATATATATATATATATAGAGAGAGAGAGAGAGAGAGAGAGAGAGAGAGAGAAACAGAATTTTATTTTACTACGTTAATACCGGATATATTTCATCGTGTGGTACAAACAACTTGATATTTTAACGAGTGGCGAAGTGTTTTGTACCAGAAGATTAAATATATCCGGCATTTACACAGGAAAAGAAAAGTTTCATTTTATTATATGCCAAACATAATCCTGAGCACTCCACTACCACCTCCCCTTTTCGTATATTCACCTCACTTTCAACCGTATTCGTAGGCTGATCATATAAATATCAGGGACTTTAGAGAGCGATAGGATTGGGATGATATAATCTGTTGCAATGCATTACATTTTTTACTATTGTACCTTTTCTGACCGCAAAGCCAGTCCGTTTCAGCAATGCATCACAGCGGGTTTATCATTGTTGTTACGAAAGTAACTTCAATAACTTCAAAGAGAGTTAAATTTTTTCAGTAGAAATAATTTCTATGCTTGAAAGGTAATGCAGTTTTCATTTTTTGTTCTAACGCACTATGTGCTCGTAGAAATGAAACAATACGAAAATTATTTCACCCATAAATATTTCACATTTAAAGATAAAGATATATATATATATATATATATATATATATATATATATATATATACATAGATATCATGGTCTTAAAACATATAAACGAGTGATGCTACTTAACAATATGACAGTTACCATGGCAATCAGCGAGGAAAGGAGGGGAGGGAGAGGGAACTTTAAATATTAGCTTGGTTCCTTTTCCGTTGTGATTTTAAATTCATGGTCTAGTCTGCCCACGTTAACCACGAAAACTGACACCCCACAAATTCATAGTGATTTGTTGTATTCAGAAAGAGGTACAAAACATATCATCCATTTTGCAGTCTGTGTCAACAGTATCATACTTCATGATAAAGCTAATGGATCCAATAGTTTTAGGACAGCAAGATTACACCAATGATGAAAACATTATGGTAAAATTTCAATAATACATACCAGATTCAAAAAGTGAAATTGGGCGATGCTGTTGGTGGTGAAGGTATCGTTTTGTTACCGTGTGACATGGTGATGACAATAGGTAGTATCATCGGACACAACATTTACATAAATCCAAAAACTCGTTTATAATCGGATTAAACCCTACCAGTTATACAATGGCAACAAAGAATGACATTGAAAAAGCTTATAAACAATCTATGACAGTACGATAATAAATTGTATAGGAGAAGAAAGAAGACAAAGTGCGTAATAATTATGTAAAGAAGAAGGATTATGATAAAGATGTGCTTCGCAAGGCTCTGCCGTTCCCAATGTCACGTCTGCTATCTGATACTCATACGTTCAAAGGACACTACGCCTCCTACCCCATCTTCCCAAATCCACTTCAGCCATTTACTTGTGCTAAAATGTGCGCCGAGATGTGCAGAGCACGGCACAAATAAAAGTTGTTGCTTCAGCGTCATCACTTTATATGATGGGTTGTATAACAACATCAAACATTTATTTTAATATCGAATAAATAGAACAACAGTTGGAAAAAGACATGAGATCTATCGTAGACAAAATTAGCAATAAATCAACGTCTGTGGAAACCAAAGAGTACAAACACGAAATGAACATAGCTAATGCAAGTGGAACATACATAAATATATCTGCCCCCCCCCCAAAAAAAAATAATAATAATAATTGCAAAAGAATTATATGGACATTGAGACATATAAAATCTGTATCTATGATATAACTGCTAAAGTTTCTGAATCATTGCCAGATGTTGTAATTTACATTGTGACATCATTGAATAGAAGCTTCCTTCCTATCGATAACCTTGACAGTTTCGACAATGAACTTAAAGGTAACATCTGACATCAACTGGTTACAGATACTTCACTGGCAGCTTCCGTTTAAAATGGAATTACCTTTGTCTGCGTTGAGCACTAGTTCGATAACATTTAGACATATTAATTTTAAGAAGATATCAGGAAAAAAGGAATCTGAAATCTGAATCTGTTTTTCGAGATCAGATAGATCAAATCATGAACATGGAATAAAATGATTTATGTCTAATTATCTTCACTTACACCGTCTGGTTTTGTAAAATTGAACCACCTTCATTAGAAGTCAGTCGATGGAACGCCTAAAAATGTTTTGTTCTAGTGCTTGTAACATTCTATCTCTTGCTAATTAAGAGATCATTTTGCTTTCATAATTTAGGTATCTTTGTTGCATGTACTTTTCATGCATTCATCGTAATGCTGTTTTTCTACTCTATTTCTTTTTCTGTATTTTACAGTACTCTTTATTACATTCCGTTTTACATGGCTTACAGAAAATCCTATTTCCATGACATTTGGTTATGTCTATGTATTCTCCACACATAGGCATATCTTTGTAACCATCTTTGTTTGCTTGCAGTAATTGCATTTGAAATTATTATTCATTACATGTAAGTAACATTGAAATATGACATACAGGTAACAGTAACATTTTTAACATCTTGAAATCATGTATAGTTAACTTTCCAGATTTTCTTGTGGTGTAAATGGAAGATAGTAACAACAAAAATGAAAATGAAAGCAAGGTTAGCAAGAACCTGAAAAGGTTTTCTTGCAAAGGCTAAACTATCCATGGAGAGTTAAATTTGATGGACAGCTTGAAAACGTACAGAGAAATCCCCACCCCACCCCACCCCACCCCCCAAAAAAGAGTAGCTGAACGCTTTAAAAGAAAGTTCAATGATTGACAAGATCACAAGATGTCGAAAGAACAATACGTGAATAAATCAAACAAATTCATATAGTTCAAACAGAAAGGTCTATTATTTGACAGGAGGTAGTGTATTTGTTTTAGATATCGTCTTTATTTGGTGAAAATTAAAGTTGTTTCTTTTTTTTTATAAATCTGATGAGATAACAAAGCTTATACAAAGGGAATTGTTAGATACCATGCAAATCAACGCTACTAGAAAATAACCCGTTGTTCTTAAGGAATCCCATCTCCGCAGGAGACCACAAGACTGTGTCACCATATAATTCATCACCAGATATGCTTTAACATCTTTAGCTAGATGAATAATACAATTTCGACTGAAACGAGAAACATTATCATCACAATTTACCTGCACAATTAAATTCTCATCTCACTGTTGCTTACAGCAGGTTTTTGTTAAAGGTTATGAAATTTACAACTGGTTCAAAGTCCATCATGGATACTGAATAATTTCTAAAGCTAACCAATCCAGTTTATTTAATCCAGATTAGTCTAGTACCTCATAGCAATTGTATATTTACCGGAGAAAATTGTTACTCAATACATTGTTTGTGAAGTCTCACACGTTTGTTTACGATGAGTTGTCTATCGATTGAAAATCTTTATTAAACACAAAAAGTATTTACTAAATGGAGAGCTATAGTACAATCAACGGATTCTCTGAGAAAGAAACCTATTTCAACAATCCTATTGACAGTCAGCATGGTAATTTATCCATTGCATTACAGTAAATAGATTTTGTTGTTCGTTACCGCACTATAACTTATAAACTTAAAAAATATATATTTTACTTCATCTACGATAAAAATTAAACAAGGACTGCTTTAATTCGCGATACATTTTACAAGCTCGAGATATACATGAATAAAGTGAAAGCGGGGGGTGGGTGGGGGTGGTAGTGATTAATGGAAATGTTGACAATGAGGAAAGTATAGATGACTGTTTGAAACACAACCCAAAAGTTAAAATCGCTCTGAGAAACATTTACATGGTGTATATCACCAATTATACCTCAACATTGTTAGGATTCAATAGCACGAGATATATATAGGTATCTGATGAATATGATACATTAGTTTTGCGGGTTTAGAAACTTAAAACAATGTATACATTTATCTAGAACAAATTAATGACACAAAAGCTACTTCAATGTTAAATATTCAAGTTTATTTGGAGTTTTTGCTCTTAAACGATGTGTATCGTGTTGACTTTGTTTCATACAGTGTTAATGGTTAATACAAACAATTACAAATGGGAACTATTAACAGACTGAATATCATCATAAAATATGAATCTTCATCAGTATAAAATAGGAAGATGGAATAAATAGATTTTCACGATATTCCTGTAAAATTTTTCATGTCAGATAAATGAATAAGTCATAGCAGAACACGACGGCGATATCTTTAAGAGATCCTGATGAGTTCTTACATTTAAACATTGATATAAACATGGATGAAAAACAAAACGTCACACAAGGTCAGTCAATTAACAGTGACGTAAACCTCAACAATAACCGTATTATCAACGTAATAGATCCAGTACAACAATCGGATGCAGTTAATAGAACGTTTGAACAAACACGAGTTGAAACTTATATACTCTAAAGGATAATAACTCAACAAATAGTAAAAGCATGGAGGGAACAATTTGATAACAATTAATTATTACTAAACAGACTGGTACTAAAAGATCTCAGATATACACAGACAGATTGAAGAGAACAGGAAAAATATTGTAAATGCACTAGTCCAATTGATCAAGAATTTAACACGTTATCCAATGCCTTACAAGCCTTCCAAATAGTAAGAGAAATACCAGATAATTTACCTAACATTAGGCAACAGTTACAAGCAATCAAGCAGAGAATAAATGCGGAAATAAATGTTTGGGTGGTGAAATTGATGAAATAAAAAAATCCTTCAGAATATTATAGTACCTTGCAATTACAGCTGGAACAATTGCAGAGAGACGTGAATATTGCAGGGCAACAAAACCACCGAGAAATAAAAAATAATAAAGGATTTTAGCATACAAATTACTGACATGAACAACAAGAAACCTTATAAAGAAGAATTATTTAACTGAAATAAACAAACAAAAAATTAACACTGCAAAAATAAATATTATTGAAAGTACGATTAAATTTATGAAAATAAATTGTGTTTTACCAATTTCGGATTTGAATGATTATAAAAATTATAAAGATCTTACATTTAACGAATTTTACAACAAGCTAAATGCTGAGGTTGAACAATCTAAGGCAGATACGAAAGAATATTTTGATGGAGAAAAGTCATTTAAACTATCGGTGTGGTGCAAAGTATTGTTGGCAAAATAGACAAACGGGATGAACTGTTTAATAAAAGATTTAACTGATTTAGAGTAAAAGTTTACAAAAGAAACAGATACTCAACTGCGAAGTTGATAAAAGGAATCTCGCAATAATAATATTTGAATTTATACCGTTAAAACCGATATAGACAACAACATATATACATTCAAAACTGTATTGAAAACTGAAACGCATGTAAATTTTAACGCGTTGTTCGATAGAACTAGAACATTGAAGGAAGGAATCGATAGACACAAAAAGGAGCTTGATTACAAAACAAAATTAATGCTTGAATATATATATAGTTTCACGAGTTTCGCATTCCACCGAGTCAAGAGTATCATGATGTACTGTAACTGCATACCAAGAAGGTGAAATACCATTTCATACAAGAACACCATTAGGACCTAATAGTGTACGTGTTTTTGAGTGAAGAAACAAAAGGGTTGTTGGATATTTTTAGGTCTTGAACTTCACCCCAGACATTGGAAAATAGTTATGGATTAAACTATACTCCACCATATTTTGCAGAAAACAATCTACACACAGTGGATGCTTTACAGCAATATGACATTCAAATCTTTAAAATCAGGCTTATTTACAACTTTGTACAGCTTGTATGTTACCAAGGGGGATAAACTTCTATCATGTATATACATTTTTTAAAAAGGACTGGAGGTAAACAATCAAAGTACCTCTTACACAAAGACTCTCTAACACGAATCTCAATATTCTTTGAATTAAAAGACGTATTATCTTGAAGAAAATAATACTTTACTTTCTGGAGATCATACTAAGTTTTAGATTGAAACCAGATAGCAGTATCAATTTTTTTTATTCATAAATGTTTTGCAAAAGCAAACCTTTAATTATTTATCGCAATATAAATAATAAAACGGCCATGGCAGCAGTAATTATTGCAGGAACATAAGCTCACGGTCTATCTTAACTCTGATGGAGAAAATATTAGGCATGATAAAACCATAGAGGAACTACTGAGGAAAGCTGCAGAGTTCAAGGAAAACTGATCAAATATACTGGATTACTTGAATGAAAGATCGAGAGAAAATGTATGTTGACTCAATATTTAAACAACCTTAATAAGACTCTTGCTCAATACGCTTAATGTAAAACACGAAAAACCACGACAACCTAAACTTAATGATTTTTTTCTATCCTTCTAACGATCAAATGCAAATGCAAGTACATATCCGTGGCACTTGTGATGGGCAATAGTGTGTATATTGCTCACCAATTTTTGCACACAAAAGTCTCAGACGTTTCTATAAAAGTCTACTTTCGGTGCAGGGCATTTTCGAAGTTAATAATTAACAAACGGTAACGTGTTAAGTTGTCATGGTCGCGAACTTTGTCAGAGAGAGCTTCGCCGTGTTTAAGTTTGGAGTTTACAATCTCTTCTGTTTTCGGTGATGATACCAAGTTTTAAAAGTCTTGTATTCCAACCTAATGATACCTTCCATCTTTATAGTCTCTAGGAACACATATTGAAATATTATTTAACATGTCAGCATATCTTTCTCACTCTATTACAAATATTCTAACAGGACTAATGAAGTTTCTCTGAGCTGCATCACTTCAGTTATATGGCATGTTAAACTGTTCTCAAAATAACATACAATATTGAACAATGTCAACTCAGATCCCTTTGGAATAATGTGATGTCATACACCCTTTGACTCTAGACCAGTCAACCCAATCCACTGTCTTATTTGAACGAATGAATCGACTAGAGAGAAAAGGTGTGCTCAATTATTACAGATATTAATTTCATTATATACTGTTCTTGTCGCCTTTAATTTTCCAAGGTTATGATGTTAATTTAAATGAGGTTTTTTTTCTTCAAATATCATTAAAATCATGCAAGGTATATCTTTTTATTCTTTTCTACAAAGTAGGAATAATGCATGTTTTAATACTTTTTTTGACCTTTCAAATGTTCTCATTTGCTTTTTTTTTTGGGGGGGGGGAGTTTTTGAAAAATCTATTTTTAAAAAATTAACCTTAAATCGGCTGTGCTAGGGCGGCAATATCTATACCTGTACAAACTGTCCTAAGCGATACTACGTAATTTAGTTTCCGCAATATTATGTATTATTACTTATACTCTGTGAAGCATATTTTGAAATAGAACCATTAACACGTAATGCAATTATCTTGTACTATATATTAATAACATTTAGCTGCACACCTGCTCACAACAGACATATGTGCCATTCAAATAATTCCTCGCCGGATGTCTATACTAGTAGCCAGAACTTACAAACATTATAATGCAGTGTAGATAACTGTACAATTCTAGAAGACGGCACTATACTTAATACTTTCATGATTTTTAATGTTTTCTTCTCCAAATGGTAGGTATTATGAAGGAACATCGTATCTTTTATGTGATTTTCAAATGAAAAAGCATAAGTGGTTCTAAATATCAGTATCAAGTACAGCACACATGTATACTTTGATCAGTGGCTTGGGGTATTATTATTTCAATACAAATACGACTAGTTTTATGGTGCAGGGTTATTTTTGCTTTTTAAAAAATATGAAGTGTCAAAATATTTTATCGTAGGAAAAAATATTTAAAATTACAAAACTGACTAAGACAGTACCATTGTATACTATGGTCCATGGACATGGAAGTACTTTTGTTTTTAAAAAATGAGTGGTTTAAAAATGTCCTTGTGTAAAATTGTAAAAGTGGCTGACTGGATCAAACCTGATAAAACCAGTTTAAACTGGTTGAATAGTCCACCTTCTACACATCTACACACTCTCTCTCTCTCTCTCTCTCTCTCTCTCTCTCTCTCTCTCTATATATATATATATATATATATATATATATATATATAATGTCGAAACAAAAATTTAATCTTATAATATGCAAGATCTGTGCCACTCAATGTGTAGGCGAAACTGTTGATTTCAGAAAACGAATGATTAACCGCAAGAGCCATATTCGCAACAAAATCAACGCGAAACTCTCCAACCACTACAACTCGACCTGGCATTCAGTCGAGTCCCTCGAGACGCTACCGATTGAATCTAACCTGGGGTGAGCCGATATAGAACGCACACGTAAGGAACGATACTGGATAATACAACTGAAAACTCATGGGGAGTTCGACCTAAATGAAAAAGTCTAACCATCCTAATGCAGTCTTATCAAAACTAAAGCCAGGCATCAGTTTATCAGACGTACGCAATTTTTGCGATAATCTTTTCCCAAGAAAATATTCCGTAGCTCTTTACATGTATTATTATTATTACTATTACTATTATTATTTTAACTCTTGTCCATTATCCCGCTATAGGATGCTCTTGACATATTGTCATAGTACATCCATGTATAACTTTACCGGAATATAATTTATATTGTACAATTTGTAGATGGCACTGATCCGTCCTAAATTAGGTCAAAACATTTTGGTTTTCTGCGTGATAGGCAGGGTAATTACGTCTTTGATTTTTTTAATGCAAATGTTTGGGCTGATGGCAGCATAAACTAGATATGTAGTTTACCCGTTTTAAGACCGTTTATTAAGTTTTTCTTCTTTCTTTCTTCTATTTTCTATCCTTTGTTTGCATATTCCCCTTCATTCAAAGATGTAGGAGTCAAGAATTTATCTTGGCTTTTGTGTTCCGTGTTTGTTTTGTGGATGTGAATTGTTTCTTCCTGTAAGGAAGAGCTTGTTGACTCGACGTTGGGGAAACTGTTTTGTATTTGCACCGTTATCAATCTCTCACTCTCTCTCTCTCTCTCTCTCTCTCTCTCTCTCTCTCTCTCTCTCTCTCTCTCTCTCTCTCTCTCTATATGAATTTCTGATCTCTCTCTCTCTCTCTCTCTCTCTCTCTCTATATATATATATATATATATATATATATATATATATATATATATATATATAGAGAGAGAGAGAGAGAGAGAGAGAGAGAGAGAGAGAGAGAGAGAGATCAGAAATTCATTGTCTGAGTTGGATATTTGTACCTCCGGAAAAAAGCGTATTTTTGCAGGTCAGTTGTTCGTTGACAGTACATTTTTCGCGACTGTTTTAAGACGCTGGAGTTTGGCTTCGTAAGCTGATATCCTTCGCTGAAAATATACTTGGGGTAATATTTCCAAGTTTCATGCTTATTGCTGTAGTACGCTCAGTGGCATTATTACATCAGAGAATTTATGATACAACAGAACCAGTCGAAGCTTTCAAAGTGATGAACCACTGAAAACGTTTTCTTTATTTGTTCGGCTTAGCATTCTGCACTGGATCGATTTTATTTAGTGAATTGGTGGCATTTCCAGAGTAATTCGTAGTTTATTAATACCTTGGAAGTCTTGAGGTGACTTTTACAATCTTCAGTAGCTGTTGTCGTACACAATTCTTGCTTGATAGTAACATGACAGACTGACCCCCCTGATATACTAATATGAAGAAAAAAAGAAAAAAAAAAGACGGGAAAGGTTCTAAAGTTGTGTAAAATATAATGGAAAAAGAAAATGTTTTATAATGTTTATTTACTACAATTTTAAATTTTAGCAATGTGTATTAAAGACATCATATTAATCTTTAAAATGGTGACATTTTCTTCGTGTAGTGCTACACTGTGAACTTCAAATTTCAAAAATAAATGTAAAAGTAGTCGTTGTTTTACCAGTTTTATAACAGTATGAATTTGTTTCTAAAAGGATTTAAAGTACAGACACGTTGACACACACGCATATTATTTATTACAATCTTTATTCCTAACATGACAGCATATATCCCAATGATACAGTAACACACAAACACACACACTCTCTCTCTCTCTCTCTCTCTCTCTCTCTCTCTCTCTCTCTCATATACACACGCTGACACACTCACACACATTAACGCAGTCTGATACACACACACAATGAAATTAAGTGACTCTATAAAGTCCCGTGATTTCTGTTAATTGTAATATCTGTGACTTAATATGAAATAGTCAATAGGTTAGTGGATTAAACTCGCTGTTTATGCTTCCACTCTACCCGAATGAACACAACAATCAATGCATTTACTTCGACCGTTTTCACATCATGTCTGTTTTGTTATATATGCCTGTATCTGTTTACTGTTTATCTGCGTGTCTATTTGTCTGTTTCTTTGTTCAACAGTCACATTCTCTCCCAATCGTTGTCATTAATTCTCATATTCGCACATCTACATACACTAGCACCTTCCCTGTTGCTGTGTAAGTTATTGAAAATGTGCAGTAAAGATTAATAAAAGAAAAAGAAAAAGAAAAAGATAATTGCCAAAAGTCTGTTTCTAATGTCCAAGCACTTAATAACTTATCGAATAAAACGTAAACACACCGGTTTAACGAGATCATAATGGTTTAATGGTTTATCTTCCTTTAACATTATGACGCGTTTTCTTCTGGATTCAGGGCCATACATCGTTATACAAGAACTTTTATTCCGTACATTTTGATATACAGTTTTCCCAAGAGAAATAAACTCTCTCTCTCTCTCTCTCTCTCTCTCTCTCTCTCTCTCTCTCTCTCTCTCTCTCTCTCTCTCTCTCTCTCTCTCTCTCTCCAAACAGATGTTATTTACAAAATATTAAATAAAAATGTATATGTTAAGCAATCGACTTCCGACATTAAAATTTATGTGTGCTTCCCCCCCCCCTCCCTTATTTCCGAAGAAAGTACTTTTGGTGACAGTGGTACAAACTACAATACTAGATAGTCATTTAAGATTTTACAAAAGTAATTGGTTTGGTTTCGTGTTTTACAGCACAGAAACACAAGTAGGTTATTTAGTACTGAGGCAGTTGGAGTAAAGTGTCTTTCCCAAATACACACTACAATAGCTGACCTGGGCTAATCCGGTGGTAGCTTTGAACTCGGACCCATTTGTCGCGAGTCAGGCACGCTAACCACTGAGCCACCGCAGCCCCTGCCTTTATTAATCGCCTCTTTCAGTTCTATTCTCTCCTATTACGCTTCTTGTCTGATCTATAGCCGTGCGCGACAGCAGCATTGCTACATTTTGTCAAAACAAGGTAGCAAGTTATACATTCGTCCTAATGTGTTGTGTCTTTTGATATTAAGGGGGAGTTACATTTGTTAAACAGTAAGAGCACGTTGTTGCTTTCAAAGATTAGGATAGAACGCAAAGAATGTCGATATTTCTAAAGAAAAGGATGAATTTAGTCGTAGATGGGGAAAGGGAGAGCGAATGGTAAATATCTCGCATTCCAGCGGTTTATTGCTGTTTTAGCAATATTATTTAACTTTGAAGAGATACAAATCTAGAGTACATTAAATTGATCTGAACTGATCAAGAATACAAGTGTTTTCAAGCCAATTGTTGAATATTCCCAAGGTACAAACCAATGTTGCAGTGGAACGGAGAAATTATCAAATTATATCATGACGTTAGCTTCATATAATGTCATACGCCCAAAGGTACCTCTTTTCGCGACGCGTAGCATATATATATATATATATATATATATATATATATATATATATATATATATATATATATATATATATATATATATATATATATATATATATATATATCAGCAATGAAAAATAGAGGTAAAGCAAGATTAATAATTTTAGTCATAAACCCTTTTCTACGATTTAACAATTAACCGCTTTGACCTTGACATTTTGAACAATTTGCTTTAATCTCTCCAGATATTAATTGCAACTGGTACACAAATTGGCGGCTATGTCTAATGATAATCCGTCTATACGGACATTTTCTCCTTCAAAAACGTTCGCCTAAAGGTTATGTGCAAAGGACAAACAGATGGACGAAAGAAAGGACGGAGATATTGTGGTCGCTGAGTTTAATTTTCCTATATTCAGCGAAAGCGAGAAAAGAAATGGAACGATCAATTAACACATTCTCCTGAGTTTCACTGAAACATTTGTCGAGATAAAGTCTATCGCATGTCCGACATTTTGCTTTAATCGGCTCGAGTCAATGTAGTCTCTTGTCGACTTCATCAGAGATAGACATATAATGGTAACTGCTGGCATTTACTTAGAAAATGAGTTTAATTTACTGATATTTGATACGTGTCACTTGCCAATAGCATTATCTAACTTGATGCAGATCGCAAGGTGGATGATCGTACGGAAAGCAAATATTAGATCTTATACTCTTCAAGCCAGGCATAACACCTCTAGCTTAATTCACTAACGCAAGGTGTAAATTTGCATGTGTAAGAAACGAATAACCTCCCAAAAAAACTTATGATCGAACTTTGCAGTAAATATTTTGTATCTTTTAAATTGTAGACCTTTGATGTCCACGGTCAAGCCTGAGATCTATCACTGCAATTTGGTTGATACGAAAAGTTTTGAATATCCATTTGATAACTACAGATTTTGATACATATGCTAGTCCAAAAATCAAAGGATGTTGTGCTTAAGCAACGACATTTAACTCACCTAACTGTAAGCCCTCCGTCCCTCGGTCGTCCGTTAAAACTGGATACTTAAAACTTCTCAGAAACCACTGGAGAAATTTGAAAAACATTCTGCCGAGAGCATTCGGATACCAAGGGCTTTCAAAATTATACAAATGATGTCAATCAACTGTCAAATATATCCGCCCTGCTAATAATAGAAAAGTATTTAAATGACTTCTTTTTTTAAAAAATAATTTAAAAAAAATTAAAAACGCTCAACTAAATGTTACCAAATGTAGCAGAAATCATCCTGGCACAAACGTCTTTCAATATATAGAAATAATATCGAGCTGTCATCAAAAATGACGTTGTAGCTAATAATAGGAAAACATTTAAACCACGCAACAAAATATAATTAAATTTGAAAGAAAAGGTAACGGTATAAAAAAGGTTTCAAATTTTTTCAGGATTATGCCAATCTACTCTCAAATATGAATGTCTTTCCTAAAAAAAGATAAAAAAATAGTAGTTAAATGACTTGTTCTCAGAAACTGTTCAACTGAATTTGACAATTTGACAAAGAGCATTCGGGCATAAAAAACCTTTTAATTTTATGCAAATGGTTTCGATCCGCAATCAAATATTACCACTGTTACTAAAATTGAAAAACATAAAAACTACTCCAAAATCTCAAAACAGATTTTTTACCAAATTTGACCGAAATCATCCTGACATTAAGGGTTTTGTGTTTTCTACAAATAATGCTGATCCGCCATCACATATGTCCGCCATTACTTAACAAAAAGCGACCTAGCTGGAAAGTCTTTCAAATGTATACAAATGATGCCAAATTGCTATAAAACATGGCCACCGTTATTAAAAATTAAGAACAATTTACACAACTTTGCAAGAAAGCATTCTGGCATACGGCCTTTCAATATTGTACAAATAATGCTGATGTGCCATGAAATATGGACGAAGATACAAAAACTAGAGAAACGTTGAAAACAGTTGGTTTCATAGCATATGCAATGCATTTGACTAACCCAATTTTATAAGCAAATGTCAGCCAGATGAGCGAGCTCGGGCCAAATTGGGCCTTTTATTAATGAATACATTCCTCCCGCATTTGTACTTTTCCGTATATTTTGTTCGATCAGATCTGACCTCCAACTGGTCACCACGGAGTAGCCAATTTGTGTCCCTCATACATGTATCGTTCTTGCAAAAACTTTGCAAATCTTAAAACTGGTTGAAAGGGAAGTCAAGACCTTTCATAATTTACTCTTGAACTGAATCACAAGTAGTTCCAGGAGTTACAACATCAAGGTTAACAACAAAAGCAGCTGGAAGAAATGTTTTCTCTTCTTTCGTGCAGTATATAATAGTCTACGCATACTTTTCCCCATTGTCTATTGAAGTCTTCTAACTCACATTCCAAATCATCCTAGCTGATTGATTTTCACACTTAGAATCTCATTTCATTTTCGAAAACAAAATCGTCCGGACCTAAACGCCAAAGATCGATTTTTTTTACGCTTTGCCGGAATTCGAGAGTATAAATTGATCTTTGAAGTCCCAAATTGGGCTATCAAATTTTCTTTATTGGTACATCATGTCTATGCGAAGACGTTTAATATGACACTTTGTTGATGGATGCAATCGTTTAAAATACAATATATCAACTATTTGCCGCCCTAGAAGCATATAATGAAAAGTCAGTGAAACGCTCCAACCCGGCGATGGAAGGAAATATAGTAGTGAGTGAACCATATCTATTATTTATTTTGTGAAGTTCTTTCAATAAAAATGCTGCTTAAATGCCGAATTAATACTGTCACGGCCCCACGTGACGTAGTGATAGACTAAATGCGCCCAAGATCATGTAATTATTCCTAAGAGTTAGCTGTGAGAAAAAAAAAACAAAAATATGGGTCCCCATCCCCTTTCGATTTATAGATTTTACAATGCAGTAAGGCTGTTCATATAGTGGGCAACATGATAAATATGTTCTACTCACAGTAAAACAATACGTGTTGGTTGATTCGTGATGCCAGATCTGATGTTGGATTCAAATGCTATCGCTGAAACATTTACGCAAACATAACGGATGAAAAGACTTGAATGGCAATGTGTAATCTTTATATTGCAACCACTTAGCGCTGATTCACTTGGTACAGAATGCAGAAGAAACTAGTTATATTGGCTCTGTTTCGTTGTATTTGGATTATCACCGACTTTATACAATTTTTATTATTTTAAAACGCAGTTGGCGCATTGTTTATATACAGAAAACTGCGCTGACCCAGTAAATCCGTTATATATATATATATATATATATATATATATATATATATATATATATATATATATATATATATATATACATAGTGTGAATATATATCTGTGTGTATTACCCCGCCTTCTATACTATGTAACAAACAAAAGAAGTCAGGGTACAATACTAGAAATGAATTCCATACATCATGGCGGATGGGTCGTAAGAGTTTCATTCCGTCTGCAAGAATGAGATATGTAGTTTATTTGGAGCATGAATTGATCAGAGATTTGCAGGTGTGAGTTCAAGGAAGCCGAAGGCATGTTAGGTTTGTAGTTCCAATTGTACCAGAACAGACTGTATGGTGTATTCTCCCAAAAATGAACACTAAAGCGTATTATGCATTATGCGTTGACGATATCAATATACGGCAGATAAATGTAAACAGTAGGCCTACAATTGACTTGACGGCTGTCGAAGTACAGCGTGCTCTTTGGGGCATTATCGTCAATGTGTTACTGTCAGACGGTTTGTATGATTTTCTTTCTGAACACCAAATATGCTATCCCTATAGTTGCAAAAGACCTGGTCAAAAAACAAAACAATAACAAAAACAAAACCATTGTGCATTGATATCGAGAAAGTAGTATAATAGCCCGTCACATTTCATATTCATAGTAATATATATTGCCATATCATTTTAATGTTAAATTATTGGGTAAACTGATAAAAATTGTCTTCAAATTTGCCGCTTTCAATGGGTCTTTTGTGAAGATTGTATTTTAAAAAAGATACAGGTATGTCATATTGAAAACGAGTGTGTGCCTGACTGCTACGCAAAACTTAGGATCCAATGGCGACTGCTGCTTTACTTTGGGTCCCTTATCATTATAACGAATTAGAACCTTGCTCTTTCTATCCTAATTGAATCAACTTCTGATTCATTGAGGAGTTATAGCTAAACTGCTCAGCAACTGGTCTAATAAACCAAATAGTTTATTTATGTATAGAAAAGTCTTTGCGACATTCAAAAGTGACAAAATGTTATTAGTTATGTCAAAATGTTGATATTACACGACTGATGTGGTTCCAATTTAGGTTGAACAATCTTGAGTCTTTTTGTAAAATGTTTTGACGTATAACCCTACACAATTAGGTGATATTTAACACATACAATTGCCAGATTCATTATCACTAGATCATACATCTAATATACGATTTACACTTACAATTCACTATCAAGATATTTGGGTTTATATCTTCTTGTCTCTCCACACTCTCAACATCTCGGGGTCAACATAAAATCACCTCGAGTGTTTGTATCTGGACAAACGGACTGACCCATCATGAACGTTATGTATAGATGTAACAGTGGCTCTGATTGGATGTTCACAAAAACGTTATTATTTATAGGAACATTTGTTGTTGTTATTGTTGTTGTTGTTGTTGATGTTAACAGCATTTTTAACACATTATTGGCTATATCATGCCGAGGAAATGGAAGCTAAGTGCCTTTCCCAAGTCCTGGGCAGGTATCGAGTCCCCAAACCTTGGATTACGAGTCCGACACTCTACCAACTGAGCAACCGCGGCTCACTCTATCAACAGACAATAACATAGCAACATATATCGATGTGAATTTAATTTTAAAGGAAATACATTAAATAACTATATTCAAATTTCAATAAAATGAGAACAAACAATCCTTACACGGCAATAGAACAAAAATTTAAAAGCAATCTGGTTTTTAAAAAAAAGAAGTTTCTCCTCTTTTGTTTAAGAAAAGCACCCAAGAAGAGTAAATCTTGCTGGAATAAGTATATAAGGAATTCCTAATTTAACAAAAATAAAATTAGGCTGAATACCCGTAATTGGTTTGTTCCATCTGCGAGAATGATATATGTATAATCTACTGATACAATATTTGTTATATTAGAACTTATCACATTACTATTCTGTTATTTACGATAATATGCCCATATCCTATCTTTCATTTTAACAAGTATACTAACATAACTATATTTAATAGTTTAATATTTTCATAGTAACAAGTATAAACAACACTGTATGCTGTCATGGCGTCACAACTAGCATCATTACACCATGTAAGGCAGAGGATTCCGAATATATTCAAAGTCATTCCACTATTCTGCGGTTTCGTCAGATTAAATCATGTGATTAATTGACTCTTATATATATGCTGATTTCCAATAAAAATTCTGAAACTTGTCAAATAATTTAGCATAGATAGAAACTATTCATACATGTTATTTGAAATGAACAGTCACGAAAAATCCTCTATTACTAAAATCACATGATTACAATATCGCTGTCATCTGAGTGGGACGCCATTGTTCACATGGGTTGGTGGTTACTAGAGGGAATGCTGGACGTCCGTCCAGTGTGCAAAATTTCAACATATTTATCACTGCGTTACATTCGAGATCCCAGATGTTGCCATTGATCTCTTGATTGCTGATTTAGTCCTGGAATCCATAACAAGATTTAACCACAGCCTAAGAAGTCTATCATATTCAAAGACTGTGGCAAAGAATTTGATCTTCTTCCTTCATGGTGGCTCAAAACACCTGTAAATTGAAGAGAAAAAAAAAACAACACACCACCTCTCCCCCTATTTATTTCAAAAACATTTGTTTGAAAATGTCATTTTCTAACGGAATGTTAAACCCACAACTGTAGAACTGGTGTGACTAGATGGTAATTAATTCTTGTTGGATAACTACACAGGAACTTGCGCAAAAAAATCTCATATGTCTCTAAAGGACATTATGAATGTTAGGATTATTTCAAATCTATATGAAACAAAAAGTAGCAAACGCTATTCTGACGGTAGACCCTACTTGTATGTGTTTTTTTATTATGAGGTTTTTGTTTGAAATTACTGACTCTATCTGGGTTTAATTACTGGATGATATACGGGCATCTGTCTGGCTCAAGGAAAAAATTCTTCAGATAGACTGGAAACTCATGAATTTATACAGAAAACGTCTAGATCCTTTTTATTATGATTGTGGGTTTTTTAAAAACTTGTTTAGATATGCTTTTTTTTTTTTTTAAATCGAATTGTAGGACAGGTGGACTTTTTAAATTTTGGATGGATAGTTACTTTGTTTTGTTTTTTTTATTTTAGAGAGTTGGTGGCCTAATGTTTTCTGTACATATTTGAGAGTTGTGGCCTAGTGTTTTTTTTTTTTTAAATATTTTTTTTTAAGTTTTGGTGAATAGGGATCGGGGTGTCCTAGGATTTAAACAATGGAAGGATAGGGAGGTGGATGGCTACCTTTTAATATTCGAAAAATTTAGGTCTATTAATTTTGAAAATTCTCCATTCCTTATATTATGCCGTTTAGACTAAGTTACTGTTTATCAAAGCTGGTTTGAAATTGAGTGGGAAAGGAGATACTTGATTTGCAAGTACGAGGGCAAATAAGTCTCTATATCTCCTTCAGAACTTAGTTTGCATTTTTATCCATTTTCAGTCTTAAAGGATATATATATTCCTATTTCACAAACCTGAAACTATGTGTCGCTTGCTACACTAAAGTCAACCGAAGCTTTCTCTTGGGAAAAAAAATGCTATAAAGCGGGCGATTACAATATAATTGCTCACAAGTCAATGCCTCTTGCAGATGCAGCAGCTACTATTGTTCTCCGTCGGTTCCCTAATGAAATTAGAATTCCAGTCTGAGAACACTTCAGACACATGCAACACATGCGTTCTCAACACAATTCCTATTGAGTGATCAATCATCTATATACCATTTTGACTCCAATTTCAGATTTGACAGGGGATACGTAGCTGTGATAAGAAAAAAATGAAATCATTATCTCAAGTAATGGCAAACAACTACCGTCAAACATTCATTTCCATCATACAACAACAAGTGAAATTTAATTTACTTAAAAAAAACTTGATGAGTGTTTGATTTTAAGTCTTGTCAACATGTTTTCCACCCAAGAGCATGGTTCTTTTGACATGCATCTAGATGGAAAAAAGAGACAAATGAGGCATTTATAAACTACAACTTATTGTATGTGTCGAAAACAGTGGGATGCGTGTAACCTATATAGGGACATTTCAGTGTGGTTTTATTTTCGCAACTTTCGCGGTTGATTCGAAACTCGCGAAAATGTGGGATCTAAACAATTCGTGTCACAAAGTGCCAAAATCGTGAAAATTTAACACACTGAATGTTTCCAAACATTAAACTCGATATATATACATATATATATATATATATATATATATATATATATATATATATATATATATATATATATATATATATATATAATACAGAGAGAGAGATGGATGGATGAATGGATAAAAAACCATCTTTATTTATAAAAACAAATGGTTCTATCAGAAATTTTACAGAGAGAAAAAAGCATTGTTGAGCGTACTGAAGAGTAGAGTTGTTGTTTTCTGAGAGCAGTGTTTTCTAACAGAGAAAGAAGAGAGCATACCGATGCATACGTTTAACACAAAGGGAAAGAATGGTTGGGGTGTTTTTGGTGGGGGGGAGGATTTTTTTTTTTTTTTTTACTGCATAGTAAGACATTAAGGTTATTGAGTACCAACTCAGTTGGAGTAAAGTGTCTTTCCCAGGATCACAACATGGTGACCGATCTGGGCTGATTCGATGGTAGGATTCAAACCCGCAGCCTTTTGGTCACGAGTCCAGCATGCTAACTGCTAGGCCACCACGACTCTGTTAGAAAGAATATAACTTTTGCTTTAGTGACCACACATGACATATCAATTTCCTTTCCAACGGGAGAAACGTTTCAAACAGAGCGTCCGCAAGAGGACAAGCAGATTGAGACAAGGTGACCTAATACTTTTGAAGGAAACTGATAGAAATATAAATTTTTAAAAAACTCGTGATATCAGGATTCTCATAAAGTTTAATGTCTTTATTCAGTTGTTTTGTGTAAAATAATATTGTGTGATGAAAACTGGTGCAGCTCACGGAATGAGTAGATACAACAGAGTGCACATTAATTATCTCATTTGTTCAAAGTACAAGAATACGTCTTTAAGCAAATGTGGCGCCTGTCTCATTAAAACGGAATTATTGTCACTGTTATTTGTTGCGTAATTAGCAAAGTATTCAATGATACTCAGATTTTACTTTGATCAGTTCTTGAAACATTTAAGTGTTTGGCTTGATTGCTCACACAAATTCTTAACATTTATTGTTTTGTTTTAAATTAAAAACGAACGTATCATTTCCTTTCAATTTTGTTATTGTTACCTGTAGAATCTGGACTCATGACACATTGCAAAAGAGTGGTCAAGATATACATAAAAGTAATGAATGCATACATTATTACAGTATCAGCAGACTTATAAAGATGATTATCGTAGCTGATGATGACACTGCTTTAGATGTTATAGAAAGCTTCTCCTGCTATTCAAGACTAATGTCAAATTGCGAAAAAACACAATTAGTATGGATTGGCCTGAAAAGGATGGGTGGTGAGGAGTTAAGGACACAAAAGAGTAATATTTGGAGTCACAGAGGCTTTTCTTAAACTTCTTGGAATTATATTCAATCTTAGTGCACACAATATTTCTTTTGTAAATTACGCAGACAAATTAGAAGCTATTAGGAAACTCTTAGCAAATCGGTCACTTAGAACTCTTTCTCTATTAGGTAATATTAGGGTCATAAAATTAAGCTTTGCCTATACTTGTTAATTGCTGTACAGCATTACCATATCTTCCAGTGGATCTGATTCAAAAACGTTAGGATATAATTTCTAATTTTCTTTCGAGTGGAAAGGGCGATAAAGTAAAGTGGTGCATTCTTGTAAATGATAGTGGGTTGACAATGCCCCATATTTAATATTTTTATTGCGCACTCAAACACTCCTGGATTATAAATTTCACTGACCCTCACAATCATGCTCCCTGGAAAATCCTCTTATTATCAAACTTTGGAGGCGATAAAATCCTCTTTCTAAAGAAACAAGGCCTATAAAAAATGTCCCATGAATTTACAATTTTTTGGCAGAATTTTTTTCTTAAATGATCAGAACTGGATGATTACTCTACCACAACCGCTGAAGATATCTTATCCATGCCATTGTGATACAACAAGTATATTGAAATAAATAGTTCAGCTTTCTTATGTAAAGACTGGCGCGCAAAAGTTTATTTTCTTTGTTAATAATGTAGTAAGTGCCAATGGTACCTTTCTCACTTATGCAGCATTCAAAAAAAATTATAATATCAATATATTTTTTAATGGTATGGAACCCTTTATACCATATCATGGCCTTGGAAGAATTTTATAAGAAAAAAAAAACACACTTGAAGCCATGTTGAACAAATATTATGAAATGCTAAGAAAATATGAAAAGGTATCAACACGTTTCTATAAGATATTCTTAGTGAATATAGATAATTACATTTTAAAGTCCAGAGCAAATGTAATGTTGCACAAAATCGGAATTACCAAATGCGATGATTGGAAATTGATAAATTTACCACCTTCCAGAGTTACAGATGATACATATTGTTTAAAATGAAAATGAAGATCTCAGCAACATGCATTTGCACATTCTGAACAGTCAGAAATATTTATTGTTTTATTTTTCTATTGTAAAAACAACGTTAGTTATTATCACATCACTACTGAGTGATAAATGTGGTATGCAAGTAGACTTAAATGGCAATAATATTATATTTTTTCTTTAAGAATTACTGCAGAATGTGATTTACATTTATGTTTGTTGTTGATTAAGAAGTGTGTATACTGATGTCGAATACGAAGTTGTATTCCTACTTTCCACAGAAAATGTTAAGTTATACAAACATATTGAACCGTATTGTACAAATCTGCATCCATATGTAAAAGGTAGTAAAAATAAGAAACAGATGGCAGCAAATAAAAGCAACACTGACTTAGTAACCACATTTATTTAATGTAAATTTCATCTTAAAATAGTTGGTTCCTACCATATAGAGTGTCAAATTACTTTATGCCCTCAAATTAATTGTATTGTGTATATGTATGCTGTTGTGTCTCCCGTATATTCACATTATTGACCAATAGCAAACACACACACACACACACACAAACACACACACAATAGATCCATACATCGCTTATGAAGAACATTGGAAAAGAACAAATGATGTTTACGAAAGTAAGGGACATGGAGAGTTAGATATTCGTTGGCTGGGCTTTATTTCTATCCCATCGTACTGAAGCGTTGAGAAACAACAACAGTAACAAAAACACCTGCCAAGTGTTAAATCTCCTATATATCAGTTTGATTCCAATTTATATTCCGTGGGGGATACGTAACTGTAATCCGCAAATGCAATTATTGTTCCAAACAACGCAAAGCAAACTACCGTATGACATTAATTTTTATCAGACTGCAAGAGGTCAAATTTAATGTATTCGAATGTTTGGTGAATATTTGAATTTATATTGGCAAAGCCTTCAGAATAGTGAGATAGAAAGTCTTGTCAATAAGTTTTCTAATAAGAAACATTACTTTGTGATATGCAAATAAAGGGAAAGAAAGGGCGCGAATAAAGTTATTGCGTACTGTATTTTATGTTTCAGAGGATTGACAGAATACAAGTGATGTATAGTTATAAAAAAACAGGCATTAAACCCCACAAAAAACAAACAAAGAAACAGTGGAGCGCATGCATAGCGATCTTTGATTCGACGAATTGTCAGATACTGACGAGTTTTTTTATAATTCCTAATCATTAAAACAATATATTTTTTATACTTAAAGCTAGCTAAATATTTACGACAATTCACTGGTCCCTTTGGGATTCGCTATGGGCCACTTCCACGTATATACTTACATATATATATATATATATATATATATATATATATATATATATATATATATATATATATATATATATAAGAGAACGGAGTAAATGCGAAACAAGTGTTTTTTCCGTGGTTCAAAATAAAACATGCATATTGTTCGTATTTACTAAACACCCTTTTCAATAGTTTTTCGATTTATAGAGAGGCATAGGAATACACAGAAAACATCCTTTTCAATACAAGTTTTTCGATTTATAGAGAGGCATAGGAATAGACAGAAAACATCCTTTTCAATACAAGTTTTTCGATTTATAGAGAGGCATAGGAATACACAGAAAACACCCTTTTCAATACAAGTTTTTTTATTTATAGAGAGGCATAGGAATACACAGAAGACATCCTTTTCAATACAAGCTTTTCGATTTATAGAGAGGCATATGAATACACAGAAAAAGCTTTCGGAAAGAATGCCGGTTGTTCAGGTGTGCAATATAAAATAGGAGTATTAATAGGACCACATCAGAAACAATCTCAGTATAAAAGATACCAGATTAAAATCGAATTGGGAAAGTTATTATTACTCAAATAAAAATCGCATGGCGGTATATATAAACACTTCCAAGTACTGTAAGTGCCCATAAGTAAGTTCCAACCTTCAAATGTACAATTGGCACTTTTGAAATTGCTGAAGAAAATATTTATATCGGCATTTGCAACGGTTGTCAGTTTGTTCTTCAGTAAACTCTTGATAACCGCAGACCCTCAGACAAGATATACTATATATATATATATATATATATATATATATATATATATATATATATATATATATATATATATATATATATATATATACAGCGTGCCTGTGTGTCTGTATACTTAGCTTGGACGCGGCGCACTATATATGACCAGACTCTGGGCTATCTCCTAAATTTTAATAAATGAGACGTCATCAAGACATATGTATACCATGCTGATGTACATAACACAACTTCAAGAGCTTGATAGAGGCGTATTATGCAGAAAGACCAAACAGAGTAGACATTGAGGATTTATCATGGTTGTTTTGTCGTTTCTTCCTATTATAATAATGAATATGTTATAACTCTTATCAAAATTTGATTGAAATAATTATAAACATCGAATTAACTACCTAAGAGATTACTGTTTGGTATACAGTTTCGAGGACAATAAAAAAGAAGTCAAAGACGAAAGGAAAAGAGAACACAGAAATAAGAGAATTGTTAGACCGAATGCAAATAGTTAGTCAAAATGTCTAAATGGATATAACTGATATAATGGATATAACTATGTCTAAATGGATATAATTGATATAATGGATATAACTATGTCTAAATGGATATAATTGAACATTTATATTCTGTAAAGATCATTTTTGCAGGCCAATACATCATGTCACTCAGTATGGTCAACAGAAAGAGATTTTCAAAATAAATATTAAAATATTATTTAAAAACAAACAGTCGAGACACAACGGGTCATCTGATCTGCTCATTATTTCTAGAAAGTTAATCTGGACAAAACTATACTGGGTTTCAAACATGTGAAAGTCAGGTTGGAATCTTATGAGAGTATAATGTATGTTTATATATTGCATTGCCATAGAATTTCGAATTGTCTTTTCCTAAGGGTTGAAAATTTAGTGAAAAATCTATATTTCAGATAAGGCTACGATACAATATATTAACTTCTTTTTGCAATCATCATATACCGCAGTATCTAAGTTACTTTTACGAAAAAGAAATCGATATTTGAGTCAATAAAGCAAAGGAAATACCAAATGGAATGGACACACACACACACACACACACACACACACACACACACACACATATATATATATATATATATATATATATATATATATATATATATATACACAATAATATAGATAGTGTATAGACATTTTTTAAAAGTAGAAATAAAAAGTTAAAACACGCTACGTTACAGTAAGTGATTTCATAAATTCTTAGGATATTCTCCAGGCTTCCTTTGAAATAGTAATAAATAGTAAAAGTATGGTGATGTAATGAATGGTATGTCATCATAATTTATTATAACGTCATTTTATATATTATCCGCGTGTCCATCAGTCGTTCATCCGGTTTATCACACATTCGTTTCTGCTCTATAACTTTAAAAGCCGTTTGTGATTAAGAAATAAAACTTGGTATACGTAGAAGGTGTGTCGCGTACCAAATTGGCGGTCCTATCTTCGAACTCTAGGACAAATGTAAATATTTTCATTTTCGTCACACTTTACCTTCTCCTCCATAACTTGAAAGCCATTTGAGATTAAAGGGATGAAACTTAATATACTTTGCACATCATCATTACAATGTGTGTCGCGTATCATATTGGGGTCCTATCTTTAAGACCAAGGTTACGGCGCAATATTTCAAGTTTTGCACGATGAAACTTTTTATAATCACACATTCTAACCAGAAGGTGTGTCATGTGCCACAATAGGATTGCTATTTTCAAGGTAAAAGTCACGGCTCTATATTTTCATTTTCAACACAACGTACTTTCGGTTCTGTAACTTTATAGATGTTTGAGATAACGGTATGTAACTTTGTATATTTATACATCATCATTAGAAAGTATGTCAAGTACCACATTGGGATTCTATATTGAAGGCTAAGGTTACGAAGGTACGACTTAATATTTTAAATTGTTCGTCTTACTTTCCCTTTTACTTGATAACTTTGCTGCCTTTAGACTTTTGAAATTAAGGAATGAATGGAACGTGATATATATATATATATATATATATATATATA
Source organism: Margaritifera margaritifera (assembly GCA_029931535.1). Lineage (NCBI taxonomy): Eukaryota > Metazoa > Mollusca > Bivalvia > Unionida > Margaritiferidae > Margaritifera > Margaritifera margaritifera. The sequence continues at coordinate 6,270,878 of JAQPZY010001677.1, read as the reverse complement.
TATATATATATATATATATATATATATATGTGTGTGTGTGTGTGTGTGTGTGTGTGTTTTTAGAAGATGTGTTGTGAACCACCCTGGGGTTCCTATCTTCAAGGACAAGGTCACGGCTCAATATTTTATGTTTTCTATAACATTTTCTTTTGGACTCTATAATATTCGAGATGCATGGGAGTAAGGGACGCAATTTGATATACATATATGACATCATCAGCAGGTGTGTTGTGTACCACACCGGAGTCTTTGCTTCATCGTCAATGTCATGGTGTTATATGTTGCATTTCTCCATTACACTTTCATTTCCACTGTTTAATTTTATAACCATTTATGATGAATGGATGAAACTTGGTATAGCTATATATCATTACTTAAAGGTGTGTTGCGTACCATGGGGGGTCCAATCTTGAAGGTCAAGGTCACAGATCAATATTTTAAGTTTCAATCACATTTATCCTACTATTTTCTAACTTAAGAGCTGTTTAAGATAAATTGATGAAGCCAAGTATACTTAAGTACTGTCAATAGAAGATGTGTTGCATTGCACGTTTAGGATCTTATCCTCAAGGTCAAGATTACAGGTCAGTATTTGGGTGGTCCTTTTTGTTCCTGTTTTATATCATAAAAGCTATTTGAGATATAGAGATGAACCATGGAACACTTATACTTCATTTTGATGGCATCTCATGTAACACAGTCAATGATTTATCTCCAGATCAAGATCACTGATAAATTTGTAACCCCTTTTCTGCACCTTTTCTCTAAATTCCTTTGAGACATGGCAATATAACTTAGTTTACCTTCTATGTCTGCCCAGTAAATATACAATTCTGTCTTAAGATCATAGTCAGATTTAATTTACGGTGAACGTTGTGACCTCACCATGCCATATATATGGGCCTCCAAAAATTATATCAAATATATTATTTTTTTTCACTAATTTCTTTAATTTCTAACAATATAATTCAAGCATATCTAGAGTTCACTTGTACCGTAGACAACATATTTTAAAATGTTTACCTACTATCATTGATAAATGTTTCAAAATATGTCGTAAATAATCTCGATTTCACACATCCGGGTCTTATGAGCGTAAACTTCAGTCGTGAAAGGTGCGAGACTGGACCATTATCCTTGTGAGATTACCAAGATTAAGACCAACTTGAAATTGATATTAAAAATAAGTCTATAGCAAATGTTGCTGAAAATAGCCTTTTATTTATTTGTTTGTCTATTTATTTATAGCTTTGCTGTTCAAAGTAATAGATATCCGTACGAATAAGACCGAGCCTTCACTCTCCGAATGATCGATTCTTCTGTGAGAGACGCAATGAATAATGGTGCATGACGCCACGGCAGAATCGAGCATAGAAAGTCTATGGGATTTTTGAAAAAGTGAGCAATTATTTATAGTGTCTTTTTGCTCAAGTGGATTGATAGTAAAGTGTTCCCGTATTGATTTTTGACAGCAGGTTACAGGCAATTACGTTGTCCAAAATGACTTGAAATCGCAAGTGTGAAAAGCTGTCATCGAGAAAGATGGGTAATAAACAGTTTAAATTATTTAAGTCGAAAAAAGAAACTTGTATGTACATAATTTAGTGTTTCACGCAATCTGAGTGAAGACAATTTCCTGCGGTTTTTGTACTATTACAGACTACCATAATGATGCAGTTTTCTAACTGTTTTTGTTTCTTAGAAAAAGGAACTATTGATAATAGTCGATTTGAAATTCTGCATAAAGATTTTCGTTGTTTTCTGAAAACTGACATTTCGTCGGTACTTTAATTAGAAGACGAGGGAAGGAGTCATGTTTTTCCGGCAGAAGAATACTAGTAATTGTTCATTGCATATTTAAATTTGTTGTTTGTAGCAGCTACGAAATCCACAAAATGTGTACCCCACGAAAAATAATAACGTCATAGTAATAAATTGAAGTGCTTTACACTTTATACGATATTGCATGAATATTGTTTTACTTGTTACTGGTCCAGCACGTTACTAGTCTGTTGTTACTGGTCCAACACGTTACTATTCTTTTACTGGTCCAATACGTTACTAGCCTGTTACTGGTCCAACAAGTTACTAGTCTATTACTGGTTCAGCACGATACTAGTATGTTACTGGACCAACAGGTTACTAGTCTATTACTGGTTCAGCACGATACTAGTATGTTACTGGTCCAACAGGTTACTAGTCTATTATTGGTTCAGCACGATACTAGTATGTTACTGGTCCAACACGTTGCCGGCCTGTTACAAGTCTAACACGTAACTAATCTGTTCAGTATCCATAATTTGATCGTGGATGTTATCCCTGGCGGTAACAAATCAGATATCAACATTTTGCTCAATTGATGAGGTGATTTGTCTGGTCATTATTCATCTAACTCCTTCAACTAATATGATACATATATTCTGGAAATAGTCTTACTTTTGGGGTTAGAAGAAATTAGTGTCACCAATGACGTAAGAACATTTATTGTCCTAATTTTCTCGCTTTTATGTAAAGTGGGGCAGATATTGTGAGTAGTATGAAAAAATGGAATGATTAAAATATATTCTTACTATATACTTACCATCAACGTTTTTGGAATAGCCGAAAATTGTTGTAAAGACCACCATGACAACTGAAGTTTTGAAATTCCGGGATATAATTTTATTAGGTAAGATCGGTCCACAAAGAGAGCAGGATGTTTTGCATTCTATGGTGAATCAGATATGAAATACATAAAAAGGGATGATATAAGCAGGGGCAGATCCAGTGTGCGTGTGAGTGTGTGTGTTTCGGGGTGGGGGGGGGGGGGGGTAAACAACCGGAACGTTACCTAGAGTAACTGTTCATTACAGTTAGATGGCTAAACATATGCCCTGGAAACGCTTAAAATGCAGGAGGTTCAGGGGACTTTGTCCCTCTGGGCCCCAACAAAGTTTTCATTCCACATACTTCTTGCCTACTTCTTTATGCTCCCTATAAACGATATTCCTGAATCCGCCCCAGCTACGTTTGAATTAATTCAAGGACTTGTGGATCCAGATGAATAAGGAGAAGACAAAACCAATTCTAATTGGAATTGTTTGTCATCCACTAGATTCCTCTGTTACACATTTGAAACTAAACTAGACAGTGTGAACAGTGAGGATAAATATCAATTATGATGGGAAACTTTAATATAGATTGTTATGTATGATGTTTATATAATATTATAAATATTTTAGGAAATTGTAAATGTTTCTTCCCTTTAATATTTGCTTAAATCTTTATGTTTATTAGGAAAAACATGTATAACTAGTGTCCTTGAATTAGGTTGTTTTGATCAATATGTTTTCTCAATTTGAAGGTCAAGGTTGAATTTTGTTTACAGTTAGAATTCCATTAAGATGACACACATTCTAGAACATTCTGTCATGTGACCAATCTAGAACATTCTGTCATGTGACCAATCTTTATATATATCATGTTTGGTGGACATTTTTTCAGTTTTGTCATTACCATCAGTCTTGTAAAGAGCTATTACAGTTGTGAAAATTCATTCCAAATTCTAAGAGAGGAATTATTTTAAATATTCATTGGATTATAACAGTGCTCATAAACTTTTGGATTTTGGATTTTTAATTGATGATTTTGGAATTTATGTGAACTTATATTCAGATATTTTGGAATACTTCATTTTGACATCAGCACATCAAGATTACTAGTACATCAGGACTTTGGAGACCATTAGCACATCATAACATTCAAGGACACAGCCGTGAATTCGGAACATTCTATATTTAGGACTTGTGATTAGAACAATCATTCTTATTGGATTATTAGGATTTCAAAACACATTACTGTAAGTGACTTTTTGATTTTTTTTCATTTTAATTATCTAGTAATAAATTGCTTGTTGATTTTTACTTGATTTGTTGGTTTCACTTTCTTTCTGTTACATTTTTCTTAGACCATAGAGTCGTAACAAGATACTCGACGAAATGACACAGATAATGAAAAAAATGATAGACGGGAAGAACTCTTTGTCAATCTGTTTAACTCACAAACTAATAAAACACACATAGAGAATCAGTGAAGAATTGTTAGAAATTGGTGCTGCCCATACCATCGAAACATTACCTATATTATGAAATATGCTATAAAAACTTTCAATTTCCAGAGCAATTGAAATCTGCTTAAGTCACACCTCTCTTTAAAAAAGGGGCAAATGACGATAAATCAAATTATTGTCCAATTTATGTCCTTCCTATGCTGTATAAACTACTTTAACCACATATCTATACCCATTTTTATTCCTTTTTCAACACATAATTTGTAATCCAAAAAGCAATCAGATTTTAGAAAACTCCACTCCAATCAAACACCTTTAATAAACATTACCAATTCTCGCTATCGGGAAGTAAATAAAGGGAATATTATTGGTGTGTTAGATTTTAGAAAATGATTTGACATGGTCAATTACAATATTCTACTACATAAATTATGAATTTACGGATGTTCAAATTTAACACTATCTTTTTTAGCTCATATTTAAACAACAGATCTCAAATCATTTTTTTAAATAGCGTTTTAAGCCATCCATCCCATGTTACTGTAGGAGTTCTCCAAAGGACAATTTTAGGACCACTGTTCTTTTTACTGTTGGTTAATGATCTCCTCTTAGTACCTGACCATACTGATATGTTTTTGCATGCAGATGACACAGCTGCTCAAACTAGAAATATAAGAATTTATAAAATTGAGTAAGTTAAATTCTTACATGTCAAATATTTCGCTTGGTATACTAACAACGTTCTGTGCATAAATTATATAAACGAAAGGCTTTACTAATTAATACTAATCAAAAATAAAAAATAAAAAAAGAGAGAATGCGAAAAGATCTTTCTGTATACTGCGAAGAGGACAAACTTGAAAGTGTCCCTCAAGAAAACTTTTAGGAGTTAAGGTTGACGACTATCTATCGTGGAATAAGCAAATCTACTCTGTATATATCAAAATTTACTTGCAAGTTATTTTATTTAGAAAGAATTAAGCATTTTAACGCCAAAATCAGTAATTAAGTTTTCCAGTTGTTTCATGTTACCTTATTTTGATTATTGTTCTAATATTTGGGGACATTGTTCAAAAGAATGTGGCTAAAACTCTTTCTGGTTAAAAATATTCAACGCCCAATGAAACTTTCTTTAATAATACAAATGTTTACCTTTTGAAGATACAGTAAACCACAATGAATCAGTGCTCATGTACAAAGTTCAAACTAACCTGACACCAGATTTTCTGAATACTTTTATTCCAGTATTCGAAGTTCATAGTCGAAATTGATGTTCATGGTCTACTAAACACAACTAGGTATCCCAAAATACAAACGTCAGAGGTTTTAAAATGAGTTTTACATACAATGATGTTTTAATATGGAATATTTTGCCTAATGATATTAAACTGTGCACAACCTTTGCTGTTTTTAACCCAAAATATAATTGTATAGTTTGTTTTCTCTCTCCAGTCTGTGATAATACTTATCTTATATTGCTCATGTATTTATTATACATGACGTGAAAACTGTACATTTTAATATATCTTTATCATATGTGAAATAAGCCTTCGGCTTCACAGTTAATCGAGAATAAATAAAATATATTATTTTTAGTAGTAGTAGTAGTAATGATGTATAGAATTTTACACAGAAATGTGGATAAGGTCTCAGTAATGCGAACGTTTTCATCTACCGGAAACGAGGACCTAGCCCCCATTTCATTAAACAGAATTTTGAAAAATCTTTCTTATTGCTTAGTTGGTAGCGATGAAATTTCGACAGAACATTCAACAGGTATCATAAATTTAATACAGTCATCATCAATTTAATACAGTCATCATATCTTATATCTTGCTGAGTCTTCCTTTATCTCTGATGAAACTTTAAAAACTGTCTCAAAACTGAAAACGTTTCCAGTTCTTTTTGTCAACGATTAAAAGGTTTATAGGTGTTCAGTTTGAAACTACAGAGTAATTCTACATCATTTCTACTATCTCTGCCTCTGCCAAAAATCCGTCTGAAGTATCATAGACAAGATAACGTAGAATGTCAATTTGATGAGAAATTTCGTTGAAATATAGTGAAACCGGAGCCTAACCAGTATGTTAAAGTTATGTATTTTTTGTGTGTTTCATAACATAATTACGTTATTTCTCTTTTTTCTCGCCTTGATGATAAACGATTGTTGTTACATCAGATTTTTAAATTGTCTAACATATACCATCTACTTGGATTTCCAAAAACACATCCTGATTTGCACAAAGTTGAAAAGGTTTGCATTGAACTTTTATTCTTCGATGTAACTGCCAAGTTGAGGCGATAACAATTTATTACATGTTTTGTTTTAGCTTGTATTCACTACGTATATTTTTACTTAAAAGTGCAACTTGGAATCTGAGAGGTTCTACTGATATTTACACCCAAATAGTCGAGATAGATTCAAATGAATTGAAGAAAAACAAATATTCCTCCTTACGAAAAGAGTGATATATTCAGAGACGAAGTATATATATATATATATATATATATATATATATATATATATATATATATATATATATATATATATGTGTGTGTGTGTGTGTGTGTGTGTGTGTGTGTGTGTGTGTGTGTGTGTGAGAGAGAGAGAAATTAACGCACCGGAACAATCAGAAGAGGAATAATTACAAACAAGAATTTCGCGGAATTATATATCGTCTGCTCCGCCACGGAATAATCGAAAAAGCGCACATAGTCACTTTAGTAAGAGAAATCCCTCACTGTGACCTACTTTTGACTGTAATGAGTATTGCCCCTCAAGATGAAAACATATCATCAAGCATCATGTCAATACATCAAACAGGGCCAGAGGAAGAGATCTGAATGCAACAACTTCATGTTGACGCCTACGCCTACGACAAAAACAAAGACGACAGCGAAGACACCGTCAAAAGTGATTATCATGTCCAGCTGATGTGAAATCTGCACGATTCATGATCTATTACAGCAGATAGTATGCAAGTCTGCATTTTTAAAGCTTGGTTAGGGGGTGGGAGGTGATGGGCGTGGGAGAGATAGAGAGAGAGAGGGGGGGAGAGAGAGAGAGAGATGAACAGGGGGTGGGGTGATGGGCGTGAGAGAGAGAGAGAGAGAGAGAGAGATGAATATTTAATTCATACGTACAAAACGTACAAGGTTACAAAACTTGTAAGTCTATTGTTAGAAATACCAGATTTGGAGGGAAGGGTTAAGTTGTGGATTCCTCTTTTTGTTTTCCTTTCGATACGATTATTTAAATTTTCTCATTTTGATTGACATAATCCAACCTCTTCTACCCATCGGATTTATCCTCAACTTAATTTATTAGTTTATTCGAGATCTGCTAAATCACGAAAACATTATGTGTATAGTGTTCAATGGATGATTCAAAATGTACGTACTATATAAGCTTTTCATAATGCTTTCATTTGATAAGAGACACTTAAGGATAATCAGTTAATTGTATTATTCTCTTTAGTAGCAATAAGTCGAGGACCAATACTTTACATATAAAGCGACGAACCCGATCGAATTCAAGTAAAACGTTAGCCGTGTATGTATCTTTCCTTCGGCAGATCAAGGGGCTGTTTTGGCAACTTGTCACCACCAACATGGTTCAATTTTGGTCACTGTTCGACCGTATTTTGGCAATCATGATAATGATCATGTGACGTCATTGGTTTGACCCAAGGGTAACAGGTTCGACAGAAGTGAAATTGCAGACACAGACAGCCACCAATGTTTAGACGTAGTTTATAAACTTCAACAAGATGACAGGCAGGAGATCGCAATCTATAACACGTCAACACAGACACACAAAATTACCATAAAATGAATGAACTGAGTTGATAAAAAAAATTGTTTCCGTTATATAACATAGAAATCAAATTTATGAAAATATATTTCCTGTCTTTTTTGACCAAAAATGTTTTCGGCAGTAAACAAGAACAATGTTTTCAGACTTCAGACCACAATAACGCACATCTCCTACGGGAGAGAGAAAGAGTTAGTAGGGGGAGAGGACAGTACAAAGATCTTTAACTTTAAACCACGCTGATACCATTGAAGTAAATATGCTCGATAATAAAAATAAGTTGCAGGCAGTGGTGTAACTTCAAATAACTTCAAATTTTGCTCCCACCCCTGCAAAAATTCATAAATGTCCTTTGTAAAAATTTGAGAATTTGGGCCCCCTTCTTGAATACCCCCTCCCACTTGCAAGGGCCGCGGGGGCGATAGATACGCCACCTGTTGTAGAGCTTGTTGCTCTCCAAGTTGACGCCAGCAAATCAATGTTATTTCTCGCCACAATTTCTTTTCTTGAAACTTCATTGATTCAGAAATAGTAGAACTACCATTTAGTGTCTGAGTACAGCCAACAAAAAGTACATTATTATTCCTGATATTACGCTGTGTTTACAATTAACCTATTTATCGGCGTAAAAGACCATATTATTAAATGATAGGAGTCCATCGGTTTGCAATACAAGTCATTATCTGTGTTTCAGCCTTATAATATGGATCAGGTATCAGGGAATATATTGGATGCAGTTCCTCTGATATATTGGTTTTTTTTTTTTTTTTTTTTTTTTTTAAATTTTTATTTTGTTTTTTTTTTTCAGGCGACTAAAACTGCTGCTGAACAGAATCAGCATCTTCCAACAAACACACACACAGATATATATCTATATATCTATATCTATATCTATCTATCTATCTATCTATCTATCTATCTATCTATCTATCTATCTATCTATCTATCTATCTATCTATCTATCTATCTATGTTTGTTTGTATGTATGTATGTATCTATGTATGTATGTATGTATGTATGTATGTATGTATGTATGTATGTATGTATGTATGTATGTATGTATGTATGTATGTATGTATGTATGTATGTATGTATGTATGTGTGTATGTAAGTATGTATGTATTGCCATAAAAATTGATAACGGCGCAAATACAAAATAGTTTCCCAACGTATCGAGCTAAACAAACTCTTTGCCATGGGAAATGCAACTTACATTCACAAAACAAATACTTTAAACACAAAAGCCAGGATAAATCATTGACTTTTACACGTTTGAATGACAGGGGGAAATCTACAAACAAGAGATACAAGGTAGAAGAAATAAAGAAGAACAAATTAAAAAGTGATTTTAAAAATCGGATAAACTACATATGTATGTATTGCTGACGTCAGCCCAACAAAGTTGTATAACAAAACCAAAGAAGGGATAATCGTCCCTATCTCACAGAGAACCAAAATGTTTTAGACCTAATTCCTGGCTGGCGACAAAGAACTGAATATATATATATATATATATATATATATATATATATATATATATATATATATATATATATATATATATATATATATGATGCATTTCTTTCATTGAATGCTGTAGTTTCATTACTGTCTGAAAGGAAATCCATTCCATGATCGCAAGCAAAGTCCATCATAAAGATGCAATCTATCACGTTACCAAGAAGATTGGCGTTAAGCTCTGACAAATTACCGTAAAACCTGTCCTAAGTAGCTTTACGTGAAGAACTTTGATCGCGAACTAAAGTATTGAACCATTGAATGAATATGCTTCGTGCGGATAATTTATTTTGGCAGGCTGTCTAGCAGTGACACGCATTTAAAATATCTTTGTTAAATCCTCTCGAACTAACCAGGTAAAGAGGGTCAACAAAAACAAATCAGCCATTTACTTGGATTTATTTTTTTGATAAATGAAAGGTGCAGCTTTTACTGCCTCATCATGTGAATCTGTGCATCAAATTTTTGTTTAAAGAAAACTTTATCGTTGTCTTTCTTTTCCTCAACACTAAGCACAAAAAACCAAGGCAGTTGTTTCAAAGTAGCTACTTCACAAAGTAAATGAAGGTTTTCTAAGTTTATCTTACACTCTATAATTTTCACAATAAGCAACTTCCAGGAATGTATGTGACCTGCTTTAAGTCTTAAGTAGGCTAGTAAACTTTTGTGGAGGAAAGAGCTAGATGACAATGGCGATATAGTAAATGAGTTAAAATACATGTGAGAGGAACACACTACCGATGACGTCCAATACTGACAATCAAAAGTACGCGAAGTCTCATTAGTATAAAGTTGCATACAAAGTGTGTGTTCAACATTCAGCAGATATAACTTTTTTGATCAATGAGACAGAAAGCTGATAATCATATTCTTCTAGTAGTATATCTCCTATATGTCCTGGATCAGGTCACAAGGCCACAAACAACCTTATTATTTTTTTTTTAAATCAAAACCCTTACCCGACGAAAACTTTTTCTTTAATAATTACCATGAAAAAAGGTTTATAAAACCAATACCCTGCCTCACACGATAATTTTATTTAGCTACTGTATGTACTTTCTCAGCCAAAAAGCACTTTTTTCATTTTTCAAACACCAACACCCTACCTCCGCACCCCCATGGGACAAAAATCATTTAATAATAATCATGAACCAAAGGCCAGCACCAAGTTTGAAAAAAAATCGTTTAACAAAATAAATTAATAAACTCTGCAAAACAACAACCACACGATAAAAAGGAAATTTAATAATATATGTTCTAGACTGTCCAACACATTAAATTAAAAAATAAACGTTAATAACCCGTAATACATAAATTATTAAACCCTACCTATTTCTCGCCTAGATGCGAGTCCTAAATACCGCCGGTCACTCTGTAATTCAGATACTCCTAAGCTAGAATAAATAAACAGTAGTTGCCACCAGCCCTGATGTTATAACTCATTTTGTAAAATTAGAAATTATTGAATGTGTATGAGACAGTTTGTATGCACAAATTTAATGCCGCATCCACCTGCCTAATATAAAATATCACAAAAAATAAAATACATAAGTGGGGTCAAAAGGGTCTATATTTTTGGATAGCTATATTAAAACAATGCATACGAATGTTATTCACTTGACCTAACAAGTCAATGGCAGTTCATAGCAAAAGAAGTTTATCCACCACAACCCCAAATTTATACCTGCGTTGTTCACGTCCGAAGGTCATTGTCGACACTAAGTGATGCTCAGTGCTTACACAAACCTTTTTCCTAGGTGATAATTCTGAAAAACACTGTGTTCTAAACAGCTTGATACCACTCAAAATAGTCGCCATCTAAGCCGATTTTTGAGATATTCTACTTGCCTTGAACCCACGTGTCTACTGCTATGGGTGGCTACCTCTTCTTTCTACCCGACTATTGGTATTTCACTGTCTACATACACCTAATTTACAAATATATCCATATCTTAATTATTAAACAATAACATCTGTAAAAGGCACATCATAGCTTTAAGTTAAGAAATTTGACAGGGGTCAATTTACCAAACTATCCCCTGCCACCTTAAACATTTTGCTCAAAATAGTTTCTGTCAAACGTTGTGTAAATATCACATATTTAGACATATTTAGATATTAAATAGTAAAATGATATAAAGGAAAATGTATTGTATGCAAAACTAATAATGTTATTACTCTTTTAGAAAAGCTCAGATGCTTCTTGTCTTTGGTTACCACTGACACAACCAAAATTCCTTTTGGAGTTACACATTTTATGAGTGAATGACAGCAATACCATGTTAGTTATCAATGAAAAAACTGAAAATGTTGTCTAAACTCTTCTAGCTAACTTAACAGAAAGAAACCACACAGTAAAGTAAATAATGTGCTTTATAAGTAATTTTTTAGTCTGATATAAAAAATAGTTCCTAACCTTTCATTTATGTTCTTGTGGTGATTATAGCAGCAGCAATGGTGTGTGTGTGTGAGTGAGTGTGTGTGTGTGTGTGTGTGTGTGTGTGTGTGTGTGTGTGTTGGGGAGGGGGTAATCACAACAGTCTAGCTTATTGGGAGAGATCAAAGTTTAATCAACAAACATTAGGCCATGTTGGAATATTGATATACTGCTCTGTGGGACCCTAAAGTGACATATAAAATAAATCCAACGATAAATGGCCACTGAAATTGACCATACATATATAAATACTCTATACAATTTCACAGACAAATTTCTTTTCAGACTCACATTCCCTTAAAACTGACTTTAATGATTATTGGAGTTTACAAAATGATAGTAAATAGTCAGATAAGGTATGCAATCAATATTAACAGTGGACAATTCAGTTCAAGATAGGAAGCATTTCAACTGCTTGGCCTATAATAAATACATACCACAAAACACAATTGTTGCAGAAGCTAAATCTGTCCGTCAAAGTCAATCTCTTGAGCAATTAGATCAGGATGAGTGTATGGATGTGATTCAAGCTGGTTCTTCTATCAGCATGACTGCCTAATTAATCCTAATATTTTAACAGGCAAATAGAGACCTGCAAAAAGAAAAGAAACACGTGGTACTGATGCACTTTTAATACTCAGTGGAAACATGAGAATTTCAGATGAAAAACTGTATTGTTAACTGCAGCAAACTTTCGGAGCTAATTAGAATGTTTCAATCCCATGAATGTGAAAATGTTTTTCCTATTGTCACAATTCATAAAAGAAAAGACATGTACCTTTACCTTCAGTTGATAAAGGCTGAGTGACTCTGATTTTGGCTAGGGGAATCCGTATGCCAAGGGGAACAAATGATCCGCTCTTTCGACAACTTACATTCTAGCTATCAAAAGAATTGTTGATACACTGTTTTGAGGAAGTCAAGTTTTCGGTACAAAGAAAAACTGTTATACCAGTGGAAAGAAGCAAAGTACCAGGAAATTATATGCAAGTTCATTATACGGGACTGCTGAACCATGAACAAGCAATGAACATACATATGGCATGAACCCAACAGAATATTTACCTCATAGGATACATTTAGCTCAACCATTATATTATTTGTACTCTTTTTCCTCTTTGTTTACAGACCCTAGAATTTTTAAGATATATACATAACATTGATACGTTTCGTTTTGTCGCTTAAATGTGAGATATGAATCTCTGATGTCAACTTCACAGTGCGGTCATGAAGGTAGAAACTAAATCTGTGTGCTAAAACTTTAATTCTTCTCCCCGAAAATATAGCCAGCAAAATGCCATATGCATCACTATTGGCAAGACTGTTCCACTGGCGGCATTCACCATTCTTAATAGTATGTTTGTTTATAATTTCTCTGAAGTGTATCTGCTCCTGTGGAGTTAAATTACTTTGTAGAATGTGCGATGACAGGTTATGTAATTGTTCTTGTGTGCTTGTTCTGAAATATAAATAATATTCCTTAAAATAGGAGTGCAGATCTTGACACCTACAGAAAGTTTGAGAAAATACATTGTAATCCCCATTATTTTCAATATCTAGTAAGTTGAGTTATTCTAAGTTAAGTGCAAAATACGCTACTTTGTCATGATGTATATAGTTCTAACATAGAGGTGTAAAACGCAGTTACCTCCCCCTCAATTTAGTCTTCCATAAAGCAGAGAATGGTATGTTGAAAAAAGAAGGTAGTATAATGAGACTAATGCATAAAAAGTTCTTACAAAACATACAAAAAAACAGACAATTATAACAGATGTGGCTGACTGCGCCAATACAAAAATAGCAGTTTTTTCTTTCTATGCTACCAAATTTTTTCATTTGCATTTTTTAATATCTCTTTGTATCTGTTGTACTGTGTAAGTATTATATTAAATTAAACTCAATGTCACTTATTTAATTATTGCTTTACTACCCATATCATCAATACAATTTAACTTACTTATAACAGAGGTTACGATCTCGTCGTGTTTTAAAACTTTACTATATACTAGCTTGTCTTAATGGCTTTTGCAACAAACCCAAATATAGTTGCACCAAACACACTAAAGGCTAGAGGGATACTAAGTATGTTGATATTGCTGCAACTCCTAAACTAGCAGCTGAAACAAATACCACCTGATGCAGTTGCCCTGCTAACCTCTACCCAATTTAAAAATTTGTATGCTGTTTCATACTTTTTTCTAACACCTCTCTAATGTTCGATCTCTTTAACCAGATCATTCTTAATTTCATTAATCTGTATCGAACTAAAATTAATACCGTAGCCGGTATGTGGTGATATTGGATAAATTAGTGGTGCACTTGGTATGTTATCTCACATTTAGATGTAACATATAGACAGTTTAGACTTAGCTCTAGTGCTAGTAAAAACTTCACTTCTATCACTTCTCTGATTGCTCGCTTTGCACCCCTTACTAACATGTACCTCCTGTTTGCTTTTTGGGGTTTGATTTTAAACATCAAAATATAAGTATATTTAGGTCCACTAGCAATCACATACCTATTTAGTTATTTTGTTTGACATTAACCCTTGTGTTATCTGATAATCAATTGCAAACTGTGACAATTTAATAGAAATAATCAACTTTATGGCTTTTATTAATTTTGCTGGTGAATCTATCGACATCTGAAACGTCCTCTTTAAAAGCATGACGTATCCAACTGTAAGAGTTGAATTTAATGTTGCATAGCAAATATTATTAATTATGATATTTCTCTTATTTGCCATGCATTTGTTTATAACCATATATCCATTAAAACGTTTTTGAAAATTGATTTGTCTGTTCTTTTTGCATCATTGGTGTTTAGGTTATTTATGCGATACAAGTTTTCACTGCGTGTGCTTTTCAATGTACCAATCCCAAACCTCAGACAACAACTATACCACCTATCAAGTGATATATTTTGATTGAACTATTTGCATTATGTTGAGTTATCTCAGTTATAATCTTAGTTTATCACGCTCTTAGATTAACTTTTTTGCTTTGGTGTTTTTAACGTTTTCCAAGCTGTTTTCCAAGTTCAGCTCTATCTGGATCTTTTTTCTTTTGTGAAGTCACCTTTTCTGGTTGCTCTCCACCGTGGAACTTTGTCCAGTTTTTATTTCACAAACTTGTCCGCTTCGTTCTCTACCTTCCATTTATTTGTGCAAGAAAATTAACTTTACCGGTAAACATGATTTCAAATCTAGTTTCAGATGATACAACACCATCTTTTAGTTCAAGTTTTTTTCAACTTTAGCTCATTTTATAAATGTGTTTGCCTGTTCATTCATCATGTTGAAAGTATTGCAATTTTGGTAGTACAGTTTAATTGACAAACGATATGCGGAATATGTTTTATCTCTTTGTATATGCTGTACTCAGTATTTATTATATTAAATTCACGACATGCCATAAACGCAGGATACAAAAAAATCGTTACAGAGTCCAGCATAAGGAGCTATTGAAAGCTTTGTTACAATGCATATGTGAAACATTGGAGACAAATCAATAAGAACTGTTTTATAAATTGGAGACAAAACAATAGAAACATGTAAATAAGCAAACGGAGCAGAGGTACCACAATGACGAAAAAAAATCTCACTGAGCAAAAGTTAGAATTTTAAATGCATCCAAGCAAAACAGAAAATATTATACAACATCAATAATGCTTCGTGTTCCATCAATTAAATTTTACTACAGTTGGCTAACTTTTGCAAAGCCTGAAGGTGCTGATATTAAAGATCTAGACATAGAGATCATGATATTCCTTGTACATCATTTGATTTTTCTTATCCAGAGCAACAAAAGTATTTTTTCACTGGTCAAACACAGAATATATGAAAGTTAAAGAAAACAATTCTAAAAATTACAAAACGCCGTCACAAAAAAACAAAATAGAAAAGTACAATAAATGTGCAGAAGGCTTTAAAGCTGCTAACTGTATAATAGATTAAGTAATATGTATTTTATCCTGTTTTATATCCTTTTTCTATCCTATGGTAAATGTTTAACTATGTAGTAAACAGATATAATACTTGTAGCTACAGCTGTTATACCAACTGTTAAATGAACAAATGCATTGATTACACATCCAGTACACATTGACTTAGTATTATTCTCTATGGTTTTTATTTATTTTTTTATTGTTTTTATTTATTTTTTCTTCAAGAGATTTCTTGCTTTACTCACATATTGGTTTTAAATTATATGTGTTTAAACGTTACCAAACTGGCACTCAATGCAGAAAGAGGCACTCCAAACTTAATTGATAAAACTCCAGTAAAGTATCATATTAAATTTGTTCTCATGAAATCTTCGTTTAATTATTTCTGTAAACCGTTCAATTTATCAATTGGAATAAATTTACTGATCAGAGATGTCACTTCTAGCATTACTTCGTCTCACGGTGACTTTTATATTTTAGCTGATGTAACCTTTACACAAATTTTGAATGTTTTTTTTTTATTTGTTTTCCGTTTATTTTCTCAAAATCCTTGTTAGTTAAACGTTTGCCAGTTATTTACTTGTATGTTCCATTTGCTATGCTAATTTTTAATTCCTGTTTGTATTCTTCTTCTTCATTGCTACAAACTTGTTAACTTCTGTCACTGTTATTTTAACCTTCTACAAAACCCAATTTTATTGAAAGTTGTTTTTGATCCATTTCAATAGTGCAAAATGGCAAAAGTTCGTAGAGTGGAATTAAATAATCCTGGTTAAAATGAAGATTTCATGACAATTAGGATGAAGAAAATTATGAGGATCAAACTACTGATGTAATGAAGATTTTCATGACAATTAGGATGAAGATAATTATGAGGATCAAGCTACTGATGTAATAATTCATGATTCTTATACTGAGAGTCTTTCGTTTTAAAGTTCCTCAACATAAATATAGTTAATGAATACAAAGGACATATTAAGTATGGTTTAAGCATAGATGAAGATCAATATAATTAAATTAAACGTCATTTACGCATCAGAGACTCAGAGACAGACTATTGCATTACTGTGAACTAGGTCAATCAATAATACAAATTTCAAAGACGTTAGAGCAAAATAAAATGTACGCACTTAAGTCTATAGCTACACCAAAAGGTGCAAGGGATTTTCTGAAGTCTTTAGGTTGGTGCAGAGAAGGAAATATAGGGAGACCACCAAATAAATAAAAAAGCATTCCTGAAAATATAGAGTGGCAAACGTTTAAAACAAGTAAACCATTGAAGCCAACATTTACAAATAGGCAGCCAATTATAGTTTACGATGATACAGATTTGATAGTAGATAAACTGTCAATGATTTTAGATAAATGCATCATAATTTTGCCAATGGAAACATTGCTTTTAAGAATGAAATTGATAAACTAAAAACGGACTTTGAAAGTAGTTATTCTCAAGAAGAAAATAGTAAAAAATTATTTTCTCCACAAGTAGATTCAAAAATAATATCAATAAAATCAGACTTTGAAATGTATGACGAAAAGATAATGGAAATGAAACATATATCAGCACAAGAGAGATTGCAAACGTATGATATTAAAAGACCACAATTAGCTGGACATTTAACAGATTTACAAAATAACTTTAGAGAAAATATTAGTAACATTGAATCAAAAGTTAAAAAAATGTTACCATTAGGTGAAAGGTTAAAAATAAATGTTAAAGAAAAAGGTGTTATTTTACGGCTATAGGCATGATAGCAACAATTCTTGGAATAACCATAGCAAACATAATAGGAGGAATAAGTGGTGGTTGTAGTGACGATAAAGGTAATACAGATACATTTGTTGACAAATTAAAAAGAGGTATGAAAAATATTGTTAACTATTTGTTGAGTTAGCTAAGAAAGCAGCAGAATTATTGCCTGTTATCATTAGCAGTGCAATGAGCTGGCTTTTTACTTTAGCTGCAAACATTGTTTATTTTTTTTTTTACCTGATCATGTAATTTTGCTAATACATGTATTAATTAGCTTGTGTTTTTAGCAATTGTACTAAAAAATCGTATTTACATGTTTTCAGCTGCGTCATATCCTTGTTCACCTAAAATTAAATGTACAGTGTAAACAGACTGTGTAATAGATGTTGTTTTGTACTTGGCCACCTAAAGTACATATCACATAGGACCTTATAATTTGATTTAAATACTCCTTCTATTAGTCCTTTGCTATCGTGCAGAACAAAGTGCGTCCATTCTCTTTTATATCAGTTTTTAACACTAAATTTATTTCTCCAGCTGATAAATGTTTCCAGTATTCGACTGTTCCTGCTCCGTAATTATATTTACCTTTGTAAGCATCTTTTACATGATATTGTGTAGGTTCTCCAAAGCTCTGACGTACAGTATTATCTTCTTCATGGCCACTATTAAATACGTGTTTAATTTTTCCGACTTATATAGCTACAATCATTTGTAATAAAAATATTAAAATTATTGCAGAGTATGTTAAATTATTTTAGATCTATATTATTGTTAATGGCATTTTGCATGTTGTCATAGTTCTCGTATCTGAAAGTAGATGTAAAATTTATACGTCCATTTGACCAACTTTGGTATACATTTATCTGATACATGCCATTAGGATATTTCACATCTCGATGCTGTCATCCATACTACCCGGTTAATTGATTTTGCCGAAATTTCATATCACACTATGCTCTATGTCTACTAACAGAGTCATCACTGTCAAATCTTAAAATGTATATTAAAATGTTTAATGGTTGTATGTGAGCAAAAGTTTGTTCATTGTATGTCATTATCAAATTTTAAAGAGTATCTATCAAAAATAATTTATGGTCTGCATGCAAAATACATATTTTCAGTGCAATATATTTTCATCTCGTTTAATTCAGTTGCTATGTTAGCTTGGATAACTCCAGATAGCCAATTTAATGTGTCTAACTGAGTAAACAAGGGTATGCTGTACTGCTTGTTAATTTTTTAATCTACAATCCATTATTGATATAAAGTTCAAAATATTTTGTCAATGTTATAAATTTAAAACTATAAAATAACGCGTGGTAGGTATTCATAATTAAATTCACCTGAATTATTCTAGCTTATGGTTAATGCACTAATATTGTACTGAATTTTAAAGAGTGGCATTTGGTTTCTCACCCACGTCGGCTTCTTAGCCATGGGGTCAAACACGGTAGGACTCGATAATTTGTAATTTTACAAAGTAGATTATAACCTCAGAGCTGATGACAAATACTCTGTTATTTATTTACTCAAGTTTATGAGTTTTAACTCTAGGAGTATCTAAATTACAGAGTGACAGGCAGTATTCGCGACTCGCTTTGCTCGATTCTAGGCGGGAAAGCTGTAGGGCTTATTAATGTATGTAATAAGGATTATAATCTCTTGTATTAATGTTTATTTTTTTATTTACTGTGGTGATCTGGGCTAGAACATATATTATCTTTTATCGTTGGTTGTTGTTTTAAATTTTTTTTAAATTTCTTTTTAAAAGAAAGACTTTGATTCATAGCTGTTATTAAATTAATTTTGTCTCGTGGAGTGGATGGATGGGTGTTGATTTTTGAAAAATGAAAATAAGGTGTTTTGTGGTTCATTGTTGTTATTTACTTATTTTTGTTCCGTGGGTTGTAGGGTGTTGGTTTTTGAGAAAACAAAATAAAGCTGTTTGTGACCTTGTGACCTGAATCAAGACATATAGAAGCTTTACTAATTATTCTGAAATTATATCAATATAGAACTGAATATACAATTTTCTCGAAATCCAATAATAATTATGGGGAAGTCTTGTTTGGAAAGAAAAGTAGTTGGTTCCAACTTTCAGGGGCCACAACTCTGCTCAATGATGACACAGATCAAACTAAAAGAATTCCAACTACGTTAGAGTGTGGTCAACATAAAGTAGCATGCCAAGGGAGTTATTGCGCAGAAAAAAAAGTGGGTAAGTCTGTCAATCAGGGGCCATCCGCTTAAAGATGATTCTGCATGCTGTTGAATTTGTACCTAAGCACGACTGTCGATCAAACTCAGCCGAGATCTCGTTAACATCAAGCAGCTTACTAAATTTCCTTAAAATCCAATAAAAGAGTAATTGTGCTGAAACAAAAGTGGGTGGGTCTGACAATCAGGTGACGTAACTCTGTTGAGCGACGTAGAATACGGATAATTAAACTCAGCTGGGAACTCATCAGCATCATGCCGCGTAACAAATTTGATTGTCATTGCGCAGATATAACAGTGAATGGGTCGGCAACCAGAGACTATACCTCCACAAGATAATGACACAGAATCCTGATAATCAACCTCGGCCAAAGTCTTTTCAATATCATACCGTCTACTAACTTTAGTTGAAATCCAATCATAAATAAAGGAGTTGTTGAATGGAAATGAAAGTTTGTGGGTATTACAATCTGCGGCTATAACTCCGCTCATTAATACTACGTTGGTTTTAAAGATTCGTTTTAAATCCAAAAATAAACGAGAGTATATGAATCTTATAATCCCGAGTGCTAATCGGTGCAGAAAGCTGACAATCGAACGTATCCACGTTCTCATAAAAAAATCAAGCTGCAGGCCAAATTTGTTTGAATTGCAATAATAATTTAGAAAGTTAGTTATGGTTTCGTTCCGGTGTTTCGCATTGTTACAGAAGGTTCAAAATTTAAAGAAAAGGTGTTTCCTGTGGTTATCCCCACTGGTAATACTTGTAATAGAAAAATAAATATGCATGTCCCAGGGGAGGTTTCAAGAACAAAACAATTTTTTTTTTGTTGATTCCTGAGTGATGGGGTTGATTTGGGTTTGAGAGTGCACAGTAAGGATTTACTTCTGATGTGCATATCCTAAAAGATTGCTAGCTGTGCATGGTGAATTTCACTTTCTGAACTTGAGAGGTATATTATTTTTTAAAATTCGAGCCGATATTGTTTCGCTTTTTTTTAAACATTTCTTAAGTTTATTTTCAGACGATAGTAATGGCTACATTGTAAAAAATGTGTGTACCTTCTGCTGTTTCAAGTACATTTCCCCTGCATATAGAAGCAGTAATTATCCTTTGTTGTGACCAAGCGCTTCAAAAATAGCCTCAATCTGGTATTTCAGTCATCGTCCTATTTTGATAACCGTATATTTTTTTTTTTTTGCTTGTTTTTCTTTTTTTCACCTAAGCTCGTGTTTATTCAAGTATCTTATTTATTCGTTTCTGGAGACAAATGGGATGGAATTCTGACAGTTTACATTTGTTAAATCAACCTCGTAAATGTGAAATAAAAGTGTTGTTCTCTACCATGCAAAACTGGAATTAAATGATGTTCTGTCCATTTATTTAAGTCGACATGAAAGTATAATCTCCAAGGAAACCTCTTTATTTCATATAAAATTTCTATTCTTACTTTATGCCAATAAGGTATACTCATAAGGGGATACATTTTGTGGTTCCCTAATGTCGTACGTTTTCAAATTCATGTTAAATAACAGCATGCCTGTTACCTACATTCGCAGATAACTTGACAAACTATAATTCTCTTTGATGATTGCATCAGCCAGGGTTTCAACAATGTTAGGATTTCAAAAATGTTAATAACAGCGTTTTAATTCCGTGAATTGACATCATTTCTGCTCATTATACATAGCCGACATACACAAAATGTATTAGTTAAGATTAGTTGAACTTTGTTTGTACACAAGTCGTCGTTCAAAGGTAGCTCCAATAATCTTTGCTGTCAGATCAGCATGATTTGTAGAAAGTATACGATCGTTACACCGAAATACTATGAATCAAATTATCTAATTGTGTGTGTTTTGTGAGGATTTGACATGTTTTCAGCAGTGCTGCTTTTGTAGAACATAGGGAATGTTTACCTATCAATATATACTGAGCCTGATTTAATAATTAACATGCAATAACATTCGTTTTTCAGTGAATGCAACTGGATCTACTATTATTAATACTTGCATCTGTTGCATTGACTTTGTTTCTGTTCATGCTTGGTTTTCACTTATGTTGACCTCGCCCGGATTCACTTCTGGATCACCCGTGTTACTGTACCAAATGAGCTGAAATAAGTTGTTCGTACTCAAGAGTATTGTTTCATTTCTCTGAAGATTTTCGTGTCCTTTGCGATGCATTTGTTTTTAATGAACAGTTGTTTAATTTATTTAAAAGACACTTTATTTTGCATTGAATACTGTAACTTTCTTCAGTGAGTTCCTCAGTGACAGTCATATTTTACGCGACAGTTTTCTGCAGAATTCCGCACCTCCTGTGGGATTTCGTAGCATATATAAACCGGAAAGTGCGGAATTTGGTAGAATAGTCAAACCGAAAATTAAAGGAACCATTATTGTTAGTCCCAGAATATAAATTTGAGAAACACTTTGGAAATACTTTAGCATTTGAACTCCATATCAAAGAAGTAAGCGCATTATTATATATTGCGTAAATAGGAGAGATTTTACTGCAAAGTTAAAAATACAATATATTCTTACATACATTTTTGTGAAAGTAATTTTATCTGTAGTTAAAAATAAATATGCGTCATGTAGTTATTAAAGACATACATTACTTGATTCTATCATAAAAAAATGTTTTAAGTAGAGGTTTCATGATTTTACTTTTTTAGTTTATTCAGTTGTGAAATATCAGTGCTGCTTAATTGGATTAACTCTACTAAGTGTTATAAATTTTGTCAGGTATTTATTTGTTCATCTAGATATCATTTTATGTTAATTCCATTACCACATTGCCATTGCAGTCATATCCAATCAGCAGATAATCTAAATTATTTTAATATTTGTTCAATTTAACTGAAAACTGTCAATTATTTTTATTTGCTGATTTATTGAAATCAATTTTTGCTGACATTCAGATATTTATTTTTTTACATGATAAATTGAGGAACTTAAAACCAGAGTTGTGTTAATCAATCTGCACTGTAGGTAATACAGTTGCATACAATTACACACAATCACAGTCTTCACACACACACACACACACACACCTGGCCTTCACAATGCATGTATATTCAACTTGAAATAAGTGAGTTTGTGCATTTTTTCAGATATGGAACCTATGATCAACGAACAGGACAAAATTGGCGCCGCTCAGCAAAAGACTATGCCAAAAATTACGTAACATAGTCGTGGTATTGTTTATAAACATCTATGTAAATTACGTAAGTTGCAAAAATAAGCATCAGCTACAGCTGCATTGGACTTAGGGTTTTATTATAAATGTTATTTATGAAATAATCTTCAAGACTAGAACTTCTAGTTTTAATGTATCGTCCTTAGACGTGCAAGCTGTATACCAAATTTGAGGAAAATCTGACTGGCTAAACTTTTTAAATTTCATATAAAATACTCTTTACCTATCTAATACTGGGCGTTTATTCTGAGCGCATAGTTTTGCATTCCAGCCCTCTGGTAGTTGTACTGACCAAGATACCTGCAGCATCTG
This sequence comes from Margaritifera margaritifera, assembly GCA_029931535.1. NCBI lineage: Eukaryota > Metazoa > Mollusca > Bivalvia > Unionida > Margaritiferidae > Margaritifera > Margaritifera margaritifera. Next base: position 6,247,626 of record JAQPZY010001677.1, on the reverse strand, counting down.
GTACCTATTTAATACTTAAATAAATCGAATTCACACCAACAAAGCATCATGAACTTTCTCTAAATAACATATGACCCGATGGGTAAAATATTTTAAGTCACTTTTATTGAGAAATTTAATCCTGTGCAAAATACAAAACTGTGGAGTGGAACCTTAAGGGGTCTTTGAGACTCCGTTAGCTTAATAATTGGGACTTTTTCCTCTTTGTCTTAATTCTAGTTTCTTTCTATAATAAATGGCATAAAATGTGCTGAGTTTTGATATTAATCAGTTCATTAGCAAAATATAATATTCACCCAATCGATTTTACGATTTTACACTGAAAATTGTCCATGCATTCCTACAGTAATATAAATGCTTGAATTGGACATAATATGACATATTTGCAATTGCATATTGTATGTCCAGGTGATAAAGTATTCAAATATGTATTTAAAAAATTAGCATAACAGCGTAATTCAGCGCAATGCAGACTCTGTACCGCGATTGTTCTATACATTTTGGACCAAAATAGGTTCTTCCATTGTGACCCCTTGTCCTTAAAGACATTGGCCTTTTACACCCTTTACATTACACCGCAAAGAAATCGCAAACCAAGAATTTTCCTATCTGAAGCGGACATCATCACATATAGAGATTTGGAGGAGGTGGGTGGGCGGCACACAGTTGTTTTCAGGATATTTTTTTCCAACACCGCCATACTAATTGTCTTACATTTACAAAAGGTTGCAAACACATGTGAAAAACAACGATTTAAGGTTGTGTAAATAATATTTTTCTACAGTGGCCTTTCGACCTTAAGATTACACTCCAAAATTTTGAAAACTATTTTACTTTCTGACACGTATGTCGTCTGCTTGATGTTCAATCTTTGCGGTCAAAACTACCATAAACTGGGACTTTTTATATCATACCACAAAAAAAATCATAATAATATATCATTGTAACTGGCGAATGTATCGTATTATTAAGTTCAACTTATTCTGCACTAGTTTAAATCCAGCTTCTGAACTAGCAAACATACTTCAAAAATAGCCGAATGTCTGTAGATTTGCCCTGTCGATATTCAGACAAACGAATTTTCCTAACACTGTACTTGAATGGAGATTTAAGCACCAAACTGACAGAAAATCTGACCAGCTAAACTTTAAATTTCATCTAAATAATTTGGTACACATTTTGTTCTTTTTAAAACTGGGCGTTTACACAAAGTATAGTTCCACTTTATTTTCATTTGTTAATTATACTGACCTATGTACCTGCAGCATGTAGAACATATTGAATACATAAAACAAACTGATTTACGCCATCATAACCATTCCCGGATTCTTCTTTAAACAGCATGTTATCCCATAAGTAAAATGTCAGAACTCACTTTTGCGTTAGAAATTTACTCATGTGCGAAATACGAAAACAAATAACTGCGGAGTTGAACCTCATGTCCAGATTGAAAACGTGTTGACTACTAATGTCATTCAAATTTGTAAAGCACTGTCTGGATAAAAACGTTGTTCCAAAAGGATTTTAACTCAAGTAGAGTTCTTGTTTGGACTACTATGGGGAAGAAAACTCAAGGTATGTGATCATTTTACGATCAATTTCCAGAAACATATGAGGGCAATTTAAAAATAAAAGGGTAAATGTATATTTCCAGATTCGGAACCTATGATGAACAAGAATGGGAAGGCGCGTTCAGGTTCCACTCCACACTTTCGTATTTTTTACGGGGTTGAATTTCTAAATCAAAGGTGAACTCGTAATGCTTATGTTGGCGTGAACCAGTTTTTTTTTTATATAAGAATGCAGTATGTACTAGATGATGAGTGTATCTTGCCCAGTATGATTATCATAGGATTCGAATGCAAAGCTGTGTGCTCAGAATAAACGCCTAGTTTTAAAAAAATATGTATCAAATATTTGAGATGAAATTTAGAGAGTTTAGTCATTCAAATTTCTTAAAGTTTTGCCTTGAGAAAGCCAAATCATATTCAGGTACTTAAATCGTCATGTGGATGTAATTGCAGAAACATTTGTTTTTCAGAACATGGACACGGTAAAAGTATCGAATTTAGGATATTTTTAAGCATTTTTGCTTGTTCATAAACTGTATTTCAATGGGTATGAAACAATTTTGACTTAAGAATACTTTTGATATTTTTTATAGTAAGACCTGAACAAGGTTTCACCTCGGATAGGGGGATTTGCACATTTTACTTGAAATATTTATACGTGTCATAATAAGGTTTTCACTTTATTCAAAGCATATTTAACGAGGTAAAAGGTAAAGATCAACCGGGACAAGGGGCCATTATGGCAGAACCTATTTTGAGCCAAAATGTACAGATGCTCTGGATAAGCCAGTTTATATTAAAAGTTTACATATTTGAGTACTTCATTATACGAACATGCAAAACTACCTAAATTTAGCAAATCACCAACTCGATCGGGCGAATACTATCTTTTTCAGAAAAAAAATGTCAAACTAACAAGGAAACTCTACACATTTATTTGAAAGAGAACAAGAATAAAAAGCCAAAAGTCAAAGCTAAATGAATCCTTAAGTGTCCTTAAGGACCTAAGGTAACTGGATAATAAATATTATATTAGTTCTTTAGGTTGCCACCTTTTATATTTTTTTGTTGATTAAGATAAACAAAATACAACCAATAGAAAATAATGGCATTAATGTCATTAGTTGAAAACATTCTTCTCCGAACAGTTATTTGCCTATCCCACTCCACTCGTGTCATTATCCTTAAGTGTCATAATGTCGCTTCAGATAGTGAATAAGCACATATCAATTTATGTTACATAACAAGGTTCTGACTTGATTTTTTTACTTTTCATAAAAAGGTTTGTACCTTCTACAAAGCATATTTTAACTGGGTAAAATATCAAGGTCATTTGAGACAAGCTATCATAAAGACAGAACCTATTTTGGGCTAAAATATATAGAAGCATCGTAGTAATGTGTCACAAATGCACAAGGTAAAGATGTTTATATAAAAAAAAGTTTTAAATATTTGTAATACTTCATTATCTGGACATAAAATTTTATATCGTAATTAAGTCATATTATGCCCAATCCAATCATGTACATAACTCTAGGGAGACATTGGACTTCAGTGTAGGTTTTCACTGTAAAAACTACCTAAATACGGGACAATCACCGACTCTACTGGGTGAATATTATGTTATCAAAAAATAATAATTATAATAGAAAAAAGGAAACGCTACAACATTTTTTTGGAAGGAACAAGAATTTACAAAAACAGGGAGAAAAAATACCAATTGTCAAAGCTGAAGTGGTTAATGGTTCTTACTGGTTCTCTAGGTTCCATTCCAAAGTTTCGAATTTATTTTGCAGTGTTGAATTTCCAAATCAAACGTGAATCCCAACATTTGACCCATGGGTTCATGTGTCATTTAAAGCAGAATCAGAGAAATGCATATATTGGCGTGAATCAGTTTTATTGATGCATTCAGTATGTACCAGCTCAGCAAGATTACCACATGTTTCGAATTTGAAACCTTGCACTCAGAGAGAATGTCCGATTTAGAAAGCAAAAATGTGTATCAATTGTTTCAGATTAAATTAAAGCAATTTAGCCTGTCACATTTTCTTCAAATCTTATCTACAGAAAGGCAAATTCAGGCACTTAAATCGCCATGTGAGTGTAGTTGTAGGAACATTTTCGCTTGTACAACCAAGGACTGGGCAAAAATACAACATTTTGGATATTCTTAAGCATTTTTGCTAGTTCACAAGTGAATTTAAATAGGTGGGGAATAAGTTTGACTTAAATATGCAATAAAATCATCAGCTAGACAGATATAAAATTGTATTTCTTGTAAGAGATGAACAAATCCCAGTATTGGGCAGATTTCACCGCAAAGATTGAACCTCAAGCAAATTATATATGTGTGAGGAAGTAACATTTTATGAAAACTGTGAAGCGTAACCTCAAGAAAAGACGTTAGGTCTCCAGCAATTTCATTCAAATATAACTATTTTTATAAAATGCAACATAACCTATGCTGCTTTTTATAATGCTGTGTCCAAGTTAGTGCCTAACATAAGTATATCCTTGATGCACCTGAATTTAAAACTAATGCACCTGTTTTCATCAACAAATATATATATATATATATATATATATATATATATATATATATATATATATATATATATATAAGGAACTTAATTAGTAGATTGATGCCTACAACTATCAGCTACAGATACATTGGACTTGCACTTGAAAAAGGTAGTGGTGCTACCTAAACTGGTGTTTCAAAATAAATGTCATTTATAAGTTAGTCTTCAAGACTGAAACATTTAGCACACACATACACACATGTTATATTAGCAGCATAAATACTTGAGTAGCATTTACAGCCTTCAAGTTAGTGAAAGGTTCTTTATCAATTCATATCTCCTGTTTGTAAGGCGATCATTTATTTATCACTCTGACATAAGACCATGCAATTTGTGAGATATAAACCGCACAACGATTCCCAGAGAGTTCCTTAATGAAATTTGTATTCCAGTCTAAGGTTCTTTATCAATATATTTCTCTTGTTTGTAAAGCTGTCCTTTATTTTTCACTCTGGCATTAGACCACATTTTTTGTTAGATATAAACCACACAACGGTTCCGAGAATGTTCCTTAATGAAATTTGTATTCTAGTCTCAGAAAGCTCCTGACGCAAGCAACACCTCGCGGTCTTTTGCTAGATTTAATGGTGGTATTTGGTTAAATTTGATTCTCCTTGGTAATTAATGTCAGCACCGAAAATTGTAATCCAAAGGGGAGTTATAGCCAGAACTTGTAGTTGGGTTTAGTAATTTATTTTTCATTGGATTAGGGAAAAGCCATGTAAATCTAATTTAATAACACTGAGGGTTTTCATTCAACCAATACACGTTTTAGATACGTGCAAATTGATTCGCATGTTTATTGAGACCCTTGTTAGGAGATACATTAGGATAGGTATATCATTCCAAGTGTGCACGAATTTGATCACGTTCACACTTGATTCCATGAGCTGTTTTGTTACCTTTCATCACTGCACTCACTACTGCCTTTGCCTACTTGCTAACTCCGCGAGGACCTGGCAAAGTATTTATTAAACTCCTCAACTACAACAGTATTGCACACTCAAACATATAAGAAACTCCTCAACTGATTGCACACTTAAAAATATTAGAACCTAATCAACTGGAGTGCATACTCAAACATAAAAGAACCTCCTGAACTGGATTGCACACTCAAACATATAAGAACATCCTCAACCGGAGTGAACACTCAAGCATATAAGAACATTCTCAACTGGAGTGCACACTCTAGCATACAAAAACCTCCTGAACTGGAGTGCATACTCAAACATATAAAAACTTCCTGAACTGGATTGCACACTCAAACATATAAGAACATCCTCAACCGGAGTGCACACTCAAGCATATAAGAACATCCTCAAATGGAGTGCACGCTCAAGCATACAAGAACTCCTCAAATGGAGTGCATAGTCCAACATATAAGAACCTCCTGAGCTGGATTGCATACTCACACTTATAAGAACATCCACCAACTGGAGTGAACACTCAAACATATAAGAACATCCTCAACTGGAGTGTACACTCAAGCATACAAGAACCTCCTGAACTAGATTGCACACTCAAACATCTAAGAACCTCATGAACTGGAGTGCACACTCAAGCACATAAGAAAATCCTCAACTGGAGTGCACACTCAAGCATATAAGAAAATCCTCAACTGGAGTGTGCACACTCAAACAGAAAAGAAACTCCTCAACTGGATCGTACGATCAAACTTATAAGAAAAACTTCTCAACTGGAGTGCATACTGAAATATTAAAGAACCTCCTCAGCTGGAGTGCATACTCAACAAAATCAGAACCTACTCATCTGGATTGCACACTTAAACATATAAGAGCCTCCTCAACTGGAGTGCACACTCTGACATATAAGAAATTCCTTAACATATTGTACATTGAAACATATAATAAACTACTCAACTGGAGTGCACATTCAAACAGGTAACAATCCTCCTCAGCTTGAATGCATACTCAAACAAATCAGAACCTCCTGAACTGGGTTGCGCACTCAAACATTTAAGAAGCTCTTCAGCTGGTTGCACATTCAAATATATAAGAACATTCTTAACTGGAGTGCACACTAAAACAGATAGTAAAGTCCTCAACTGGATTGAACATTCAAACATATAAGAAACTCCTCAAATGGAGTGCATACTGGAAAATATAAGAGCCTCCTCAGCGGGAGTGCATACTTAAACAAATCAGAATCTCCTCAACTGGATTGCACATTCAAAAATATAAGAACTTCCTCAACTGGAGCGCACACTCAAACATATAAGAAACTTCTAAACGGGATTGCACACTCAAACATATAAGAAATTCCTCAACTTCACTGCACATTCGAACTTATAAGAAATTACTCAACTGCAGTGCACATTCAAACATATAAGAAACTACTCAACTTCAGTACACATTCAAACATATAAGAAACTTACTCAACTTCAGTACACATTCAAACATACAAGAAACCACTCAAATAGAGTGCACATTCAAACATAGAAGAAACTATTAAACCAGAGTGCACATTGAAACACATCAGAAACCTCTCACCTGGATTGTACATTCTACATGTAAGAAATTTGAAAGTTGTGATTTATTCAGATTGAATAACGATGTTAAAATATGGAGAGTAATTTAATGAAAATAAAACAAGTATGATGGAGTCGAAGCAATCAAAATATGAGTTTTAGTGTACACTCAGGTCGAGGAGTTTGTTGAACTCAAAGTCCGGTGACCTTGCTCATAACCTTTGTTATTATTAAAAGAAACGGATTCATGTAATAGCTTCCTGTCCAGTCGGGTGTCTTCAAGGCGCTTACTGACCCGGCTCTTGCACAGACAATCCGAGCGAGCGATTTTATCAAGGCACATACTTTTACTATTATGTTATCCTGTCCTTAAATTTAAAACCTAAATGAATTCATATCTGACAAATGATCATATCGTTTTATTCGGATTTTTAGAAGTTGTGCAATATGAAGCTATTATAAAATTGTGATAGTATATGGGAATAGAGCTTACAGTAAGATATAAATAAGAATTCACACGAAAGAGTTAACCATTGAGGTGTTATTATGAAGAGCTTGGAAAAATTAATAAAACTTGTAGTTATTGTGAATGTTTAATTTATTAATGATTATAGCGGGAATAAAAGGAGTGTCAAATGTCCAGATTTTTGTCATAATATAGGTACCTTCGTGTAACTAAAATGAAAATAGAAACCAAAATTGATATATCACAGGCTTTGTTAGCACGTATAAGTGCATCCCTTTAACTGCGATAGATTTTGTAATCTACGACATACATTTATGATTTATTGCAGTACATCCCATGAAGACAGTATCATATGTGCACAATGGGGTCAAAGCAGCACAAAAAAAAAAAAAAAAAAAAGAAAACAAAAAAAAAAAAAAAAGGAAAAAAGATGAATAAATTATTCAATTATTCTTAAGCATTATTATTTTTTTTCAGACAAACACATGTCAGAAACACTCACACAAAAAATACTTGTTTTGACATCAATTTTGGCAACAGTTCAAATTTAATAATATTTATCAAACATATAACTTAAAATGGCATAAATTCGTCTAATTACAGATTTAAAAATATAATAAAAATAGAGAGATTACCGCTGACATTATTGTTAAGCTCCCTGCTCTCTTAGCAGAAATCTAACCTCTAAGGGCAATTTGTATTGCGAGCTGCAATTTGCACATACTCGTGCGAAACTCAGTCATATTAGTTGCTATGATACATTTAAGCAATTTAATCCTTATTCTAGAAAAATACACACTAAAATTACATATGATTCTAAATTGCATGTACCTAGGTTTTTACGAGTATATTGTACAGAATATCTATGCATATAAGAAGCGGCATTACTATTTCAATTTCGTACATGCAAATCTTTACATTCGGACAAAGAGTCATTGTTTTGTTAATTGACCACTTCTCGTTATTTAAATCAATTATTTTACTTTGACAATTAGTTGAATGTTTAGTTTAATAGTTTTAAATAAATTAGTACATTCTACAATTATTGTTGTCTCTGCATAAAATAATACAATTATATTATAACTAAATTACAAGACTGATGACTTAATTTCAGTATAAGACTTTACATTGTTGATGTTCGTTTCATTATAATATAATGCCGAAAAGGCCTCTATAACTTATATTTCTCCAATTAATTCCCTGCCGATTTCTATAAAATCTGTACAAATAGACTGCAATGCCGCAAGATGTTGTAAAAATCACGTTTTAAAACTCTTGACTAGAAAAAAATTCAGAGTCAAATACTATCTTACATTGGCAGCAAAAGAAGCCAATGCAATGTATATCTTACAACTAGGTTGCAGCAAAGAAGCCAATGCAATGTATATCTTACAACTAGGTTGCAGCAAAGAAGGCAATACAATGTATATCTTACAACTAGGTTGCAGCAAAGAAGGCAATGCAATGTATATCTTACAACTAGGTTGCAGCAAAGAAGGCAATGCAATGTATATCTTACAACTAGGTTGCAGCAAAGAAGGCAATACAATGTATATCTTACAACTAGGTTGCAGCAAAGAAGGCAATACAATGTATATTTTACAACTAGGTTGCAGCAAAGAAGGCAATACAATGTATATCTTACAACTAGGTTGCAGCAAAGAAGCCAATGCAATGTATATCTTACAACTAGGTTGCAGCAAAGAAGCCAATGCAATGTATATCTTACAACTAGGTTGCAGCAAAGAAGGCAATACAATGTATATCTTACAACTAGGTTGCAGCAAAGAAGGCAATACAATGTATATCTACAACTAGGTTGCAGCAAAGAAGGCAATACAATGTATATCTTACAACTAGGTTGCAGCAAAGATGCCAATGCAATGTATATCTTACAACTAGGTTGCAGCAAAGAAGCCAATGCAATGTATATCTTACAACTAGGTTGCAGCAAAGAAGGCAATAACTAGGTTGCAGCAAAGAAGGTAATGCAATGTATATCTTACAACTAGGTTGCAGCAAAGAAGCCAATACAATGTATATCTTACAACTAGGTTGCAGCAAAGAAGGCAATAACTAGGTTGCAGCAAAGAAGGTAATGCAATGTATATCTTACAACTAGGTTGCAGCAAAGAAGCCAATTCAATGTTTGGTTTGGTGCTTTAAATCACAGCAACACAAGTTGGTTATTTAGGACACACCACTATAGCTGACCCAGGCTGATCTGTTGGTAGGATTCGAACCCGCACCCTATCGACCGTGAGTCCGGCACGCTATCCGCTAAGCCACCGCAGCTCCCCCAATGCAGTGTATATCTTTCAACTAGACTGCAGCAAAGAAGCTAATGCAATGTATATCTTACGAACAGGCTGAAGCAACACGCACAGCTGTAGCAGCGCTTAGTGCCGCTAACAAAGCGTGCTCTTAGCATAACGCGTATATCAATATACATATTTTCCACACCGTATGCTTTGAAGAATTTTTGCCAACTGGAAATTTGCAGTGAAATCGGAACAAACTTGACCGTTGGAAAACAGTCTAAGTTCTCCAGACAATTAGACTGATGTCGATCTCTACTCTGTAGTAAAGCGATACTGTGGACCTGGTTATAAAATAGTTACAAAAACTAGTTACAAACTAGTTTTTAGTTTTAAAACTAGTTACAAAACATATTTAAAATTTTAAAATCAAAGATATATACAGTACAAAGTAGTATAGTTTATTTTGATATTTTGTTACAAAAACTAGTTACAAATTAGTTACTAGTTACAAAAACTAGTTACAAAACAGTTACAAAAAATTTAAATGAAAGATATATACTGTGCACCGTAATATAGTTTATATTGCTATTTTCTTATAACTATTTACAAACAAGTTACTAGTTAGAAAACTAGTTACAAATTAGTTAATAGTTACAAAAACTAGTTACAAACAAGTTACTAGTTACAAAAACTATGTACAAAACAGTTACAAATAATTAAAATGAAAGATATGTATCGTGCAATGTAGCATAGTTAATTTTGCTAAGCTAAACACGCTCATGTGTCGCACTAGGAAACATCTCCATAGAGTCAAGCGCAATATCAATCAGTGACATCACGAGAAGTCAGTCAGTTTTGCTCATCTTAAGCTTTGCCTATATCATATTATTATACAGGAAAATAACTATATCATCAATTTACCGAAAACCAATAAAGGCAAATTTTATCTGATCTGACAATAGCCTCGTATTGAAAGGCAATTGATGCCATTTTGCCTCAGTATATTTGTTCCTGCTTTTTTGAATTGAAACAGTTGTTATATACCTTACAATAATATACTCTGCCAGTCCGTTGTAATCCATAGAAGATACTTAGTTTACTTTTTCGGGGGGGGGGGGGCAGGACTGGGGATTTTAAAAGAAACAAGATGCTGATTATCTGAAATTTGGTCGTCTAATTCTAACATTACTGGGTTAATCTTTTAGGTACAACGTTAGATAAAGGAATTCAAACATACTGCTTATTTAATCTACATTCTTTGGATATTTTAAATCTGAAGGCTAAAGGGAGGAACGGAATCGATCACAAAGGATGTCAATCGTTGGCGGATCATTGAGATGTTACCATTCAAATTAATTGCAAAATTTAAAGCCTACAACTTCTATCAAGGACCTTCACTTTAATTTTTTATATCTGCATTTTATTTACGCCTGTCGTTTACAACAGATCCAGCATGTTTTAGTAGTTGACTTTCTGTGACTGTTATACACAGCTGAAGATTATGTAAAAGTTAAAGACACGTGAAGTTAATTTATAGTATTTTGTAGCATATGATTAAAAGGATTTCATAAAGGCCATGAACTAAATAAACGTGTTGATGTAAAAGTCTAAGTTGAGGGTTTTGCTTGGTACGCTCATTTTTCCCTCTGCATTCTCAACTCTTCCGTATAACGCAGAGCTGTCTTTTTTATTCTTTACAGCAAAGTATTGAACAAGAAACAATTAAATTCCCACAACCCACAAGGCCAATACCTTACAATCCATCTCGGACTTAATGTTAGGCTAGACGAGAGATATGTAAAATTCCCACAACCCATGAGGCCAATACCTCACAATCCATCTCGGACGTAGTGTTAGGCTGGATGCGAGATATGTAGCAGAGATCGCGTAATGACATTGTTGTTTTAAGTAATGCCCAAATATTACCGGTCCGGCCTAGGCTCCTGGCAGACCGTGAGAGACAACATTTATTTAAGGTCAAATTACACCATTCAGATCTACAAAAACAATTTTCTTGAAACTTTTTGAGTTGTAATCGAATAGCTCAGTGAAAAACAGCTGGAAACATTTGTTAATTATCGATCTTCTTTTCAAGATACTGACGCGCCATCTACGACCGGTTGAGGCATCCTCTGAGAAAGTAATAGATTGATAAATAAAGAGAAAATCTATATTAATACAAGCTCTTGTGGACAGAGTTTGTTTTCAACGTACAAGATACATGTTTACAATTTGTTTAAAGACAATAATAATATGTATGGTCATTAAAAGTATCAAAATTTAGTAGATTAAGAACTTCGAGTGAGACGCATATAGAATATAATATTTCAAAATCTACAATGGGAACTTTTCCACAAATCTCTCTATAGTGAGAATAATGAGATAATGACTAGTTGATTAAAATTAACTGAGCAAATTGATCTGGCACGAGTCTTCCAATGAAACACTGCAACGAAATATAAAATCGACCGTCATTTACTAGGTGCAGATTTATCTCCCCATCAAAACCTAACGTCAGTTCTATTTTGCGCTGTAATTCATAAACGTGCAAAGGTTTGGATAGAGTATCAAATCGCTATTTAACATCAAATTTAAGTTTACACTCGACGTTGCGTCCAACATGCAGTCAAATTCAAATGATGAATTTTACACTCGACGTTGCGTCCAACATACAGTCAAATTCAAGCGATGAATTTTACACTCGACGTTGCGTCCAACATACAGTCAAATTCAAACGATGAATTACGCTCAACGTTTCGTCCAACATACAGTCAAATTCAAACGATGAATTTTACACTCGACGTTGCGTCCAACATACAGTCAAATTCAAATGATGAATTTTACACTCGACGTTACGTCCAACATACTGTCAAATTCAAACGATGAATTTTACACTCGACGTTGCGTCCAACATACAGTCAAATTCCAACGATGAATTTTACACTCGACGTTGCGTCCAACATACAGTCAAATACAAACGATGAATTTTACACTCGACGTTATGTCCAACATACAGTCAAATTCAAACGATGAATTTTACACTCGACGTTATGTCCAACATACAATCAAATTATATTTATGGAAGGAATGTGCTAATTTTATACTGTATGAAAAATGTATCCGACCAGAAACGATGCGAGAAAGTAATATTTATCTCATTTTGGAACAAAGTCGTTCTTTTGTTTTAAATTCTATTATTCCTGAGTAGATAATAAAATAGGTAATCTTGCAAATGGTATGCATTTCCGGTATGCTAGATTTAGTTCTAACGATCGTTTTATGTCAGACTTTTTTTCTCTGTTTTGTAATACAAATGAAACCTTTGTATCTTGCCAGTCATAGGTTTCACGCAAATAAATGAGTTCACACTATGTGAAAACACTGTATTTTTTCATATAAGATTTTTCAATATTAAAGATTGAAAACGTTGTTTAAAAATTCTTCCTTATTTCAATTTGCAGATTCTCCCTAGACAGATAAAATGGCAAAGAGAAAAACATATTTTGACCAGTACGTTAATGCAGTTATAGCCTCTGATAATGGTTCGCCGTCAAATTATGTATGTACAAATTACTCTTCAGTGATATAGGTAAACAACGCCACTGTATATACTATCATATCTCCTTTTGAGCTGTCGTTTCAGTGATAGGTAAACAACGCCATTGTCTATACTATCATATCTCATGTTGAGCTATCGTTTCAGTGATCTTTGAGTTGATTTTTGGCGAACATAAAGATGACAAGTTAACAAGTACACTGCTAGAGTTCAAGGCTTATATAACAGCAAGAGCAGGCGTTTCTACCAGTAAGTTAAAGATATCAACTTGTGGTGCAGTGACGTTTCCAAAGAGGCAAGAGCACCATCTTGGGAGAAGTTAGATGCAGGTAAACATGGTACCTAAGTGATTTTTTGCCCTTTACTTTGAAAAATTCCACATCCATCAGTTTAATATCGTGCCAAGTACCAGTGACACAGTAGAGTAGTTCAAACATCTACATATTCATTAAAAAATATGAAAACAGTGTTGTACGCTTTCTGGCACACTATGAACAAAAAAGAAACAAACAAGGTTCTATTTTCTGTAACAAATGTTTTGAGTGTTACCATAAAACCGCATCAAATTATTTGCATAATACCTTTAATGACGCGTCCTTTAACACACGACGTCACTCGAAACATCCTCTTCTCAAAATGAGATTCAGAAGTTATTCGATGCATTGATTTACATCAAATTCGCTGGAAGTATTGCTATGTGATCCGTTAATTGATGAAGGTAAGCTACGCACTTTTGTTCGGTCGAAACATTCACCTTTTCATCTTGAAAGTCATTGTCAAAATATAATTAAATAATTCATAAAAATACACTGCTGACCAAGACTTTACCATTTTAGCCCTGATCAGTTATTAATCATATTTCGTGACAGACGCTGAAATAACCATGACGTTCACCATAGTGACCGATGAGTCAAGTTAAAGTCCTTTCTCGTTAAAGTAGTTCCCAAAATGGCATAAGATCGACGTCCAATGATATTTTTAATGTCTCATTATGAAATATATACTAAAGTGAAATATAATATTCTTCAAAGTGAGTCAAAATGTTTTTGCATGCAGCTGTTGATGGCGTAATCTGGGGAAATATCTGAGTGAAGTATGAATAAAAAAAAGCTGTGCAAATTTAAGTATGATTCCCTTTCTCGCATCAGAAGAGGATCATACAGTTTTCACAGTGTTTTATCTGTTCATACTCCCCTGAACTGTAAACAAAAGTAAACAGTCAGGCCTTACGTAAATATTTGTCTTACCTTCGCTTGCAGATAAACAGAAATATATTTTACTTTCCCAGGGACGGAGGTGACAGTATTGACTTTGTTTAAATATTGTGTTCTAGTTTTTTTAAAAATAAAATAGCACATTAATGCGCTGTTTTCAAGCCTGACATAGTGATCTGCGACACTCTTCTGTTTACTACATACCCTTTTAAACAATAACCTTTTTATTGAGAGTAACTTTGTGATCGAAATGCTGAGACAGAAATATGAACTAAGGTCTCGGAAAATCAGAGGCATTCATATCTCTGTAACAAAAATGGCACGTTAAGAGTTTTATCCACCACGCACCAAAATTACAAGAACAACTTTTTCATGTGATCGAAGCTTAGTCTACATAGTTTTTTGGTTGATGTTTTTTCCTAAATTTGAAGAATACAATTTTCCTATGCAGACTGAGACTGAACAAGAAAGCAGACCTCGACTATGTCGGATATCAGAGCGGCATCTATGCATTTAGCAGCAAGTATTGGCGTTTAGTTCTGACAAATTGAAACTAAACCTTTCTAAAGGAGCTTTGCCTTAAGAACACTGAATGAGAAATCAATTGAAAAGCAATTAAATGAGTATTTTCCAAGTCTATAATAGATCGTGGCCAATTTAGAGTGAAATGACATATGCTGAAATTCCTGATTAATTCATTGTATTGTGTTACTGTTTCATGGGGACTCTAAAAAGCATACTTTTATAAGTCTTTTCTATTGACGGATGAGACTCGATGCTTTCCACGTACCAGATATCGATCATCAGGTGTACAACAAAGATTAATGTTCTCCAGGCTTTGAGCGTATTTTCTTTTAAAAGGAACGTAGTAATAAAAAGTTCAAATTTGTTGCACAATTAAAATTCTTAAGGTCCATGACATCTACGTTATCTGTCATAGTGTAGTCAAAACTGTATTAGTAATGCCTATCGATGCTGGTTTTTGTTATTTATTTATTTATTTTCTGTTGGGGATGGGGTACTCCATTATTTATTTATTTATTTATTTATTTATTTATTTATTCTGAACCATGCAACTCTTGCAACTCGTTTACATTGTGTATTGTGTAAAATCTACACCAATCAATTTTTTTTCATCGAAATAGAATAGAATTGTGTATAATCTGCACCAATCATTTCTTTCTCATCAATTCTTTCTCATCAAAATAAAATAGTATTGTGTAAAATCTACACCAATCATTTCTTTCTCATCAAAATAGAAAAGAATTGTGTAAAATCTACACCAATCATTTCTTTCTCATCAATTCTTTCTCATCAAAATAGAATAGTATTGTGTAAAATCTGCACCAATCATTTCTTTCTCATCAAAATAGAATAGAATTGTGTAAAATCTACACCAATCATTTCTTTCTCGTCAAAATAGAATAGAATTGTGTATAATCTGCACCAATCATTTCTTTCTCATCGAAATGAATAGAATTGTGTAAAATCTACACGAATCATTTCTTTCTCATCGAAATAGAATAGAATTGTGTAAAATCTACACAAATAAATTCTTTCAAATCGAATTTTAATAGAATTGTGTAAAATCTACACCAATCATTTCTTTCTAATCGAAATAGAAAAGAAATGTGTAAACATTAAGACTGTCATAATATCCCACGGAGTGGAATCATAAAAGGCGCACGAAACATCAAATAATTCTTTCTTTCTTTCGTGTCAAGAATTTAATTGGACATATCCGTGCATGCCAGTGCATTCAGTCGGGGATTTTAATAATACATTTATTTTAACACGTTTATTGCTGTACAATTGAAACTATGAAAAGGATTATTGATCAGATGCTTGTTTTTGGTTTTTGTTGTTTTGTTTTGTTATTGTTGTTTCTGTGTGTGGGTGGGGTTTTTTTTAAGAGTTACGTAGTACAGGGAGATCTATACTACAAAACCTATCTCTTATTTTCTACATTTGGAAATATCAGTCAAAACATACACAACACACTGTCAACAACATTAAAAATATATCTTTTTTTTTGGGGGGGGGGGTGCTCTTGTTGTAATCACGGGTTTACATGAACGGAATAAACATGTTTAGAGAAGGAACCATAATCAAAGTAAAATAATTTACCAAAACTACAATGTTTCTGTAATAGATGAATTTTCACAGACCTACTTATTTACGTCCGTACATTTCAAAAAGAATTATCTGAAGCAAAGAAAGTGTTCAAAAATCTTGAATTGAACTCTACATAAAAAAACTGCAACCCTTTCATAGAAAGAGCAAGTTGTATATAATTGAAAGTGCAGTTTTCTAAATATTGAATGGTCTAAGCTACAGTGTTGTAACCTTTTATTTCCTTAAATATTTTTGCAAATGCCTGGTTTAAGGTAACACCTGGGGGGGGGGGGGGTCATCTGAGTTCGATTATTTAAGATTAAAGAGAAACAAATGTGAAATTCGCTGTTCTCGTTCAAAAACCTTGGATTTCTTTTGTACTATGAACCCGTAAAACTAGCGGTATTAATTCACAAATGAAAATTATTTAACCAGTCAGATTATGAAGACAGTTAGCGAACACCAAAATAAAAATCTAAAATAATTTACAGAAAATGTAATTTGTGTACGTGAGTTAGACTAATTTCAACTTAACTTTTATTTTTCTCCCCGGTCGATTTAGAGTTTATAGATAAGGCACATAGACAAGTAATATTATTACAAATTAAATTCAGACACCTCTCGCAAACAAGAACAGTGAACATCACATTAACATTTCCACTGTGTGAATTAGAACAAAATAGCAAAAACTGAATAACATGAATGATATGGATAATACAAAAAAACGCTGGGACAAATTGATGAAAGATGTACAATCAACAATCGGAAATTGATGTCAGTCATCATTTTTATGTAAAATCATTCTATTAATGGCAGGGGAATCAAATCATCTAAAATCTTCAAGCATCTTTTTGTGTAAAACATTATATAAGGGGCAGTGGACGCGAGAACAAAAGTGTTTTCTTGCATTACAAAACTTAGTGTAGTATGTAACATGGACGGTATAACTACACTTTTTGTTTGTTTGAACATGCCAGACCGAGCGTCATACTACTCACACTGGCATCAATTTCTGATAGACCGAGCATTATACTACTCACACTGACATCAATTTCTGATAGACCGAGCAGTATACTACTCACACTGGCATCAATTTCCGATAGACCGAGCATTATACTACTCACACTGACATCAATTTCCGATAGACCGAGCATTATACTACTCACACTGGCATCAATTTCTGATAGACCGAGCATTATACTATTCACACTGACATCAATTTCCTATAGACCGAGCGTCATACTACTACATATATATTAGTCTAATTGGAGACATCATTCTACTATATGATGGGCTGGAAAACTTACTGAGTGCACAATAAGTATGAGGCCAGTAAGCTTGGTGAATTAAGGCACGTCAAACTTAAGTTTGTTATTTTCAATCAGCTAAAGAGGCTTGACTACATTCCTGTTAGCGTTTGTTTGGGGGGGGGGTTTGGGGGGGGCTGACTCTGCACGAAAGATGATGAAGGCGCACAGTTTCGTTTATGAGTGTCATCATGGTATCATACCACGAAAGATGATGAAGGCGCACAGTTTCGTTTATGAGTGTCATCATGGTATCATACCACGAAAGATGATGAAGGCGCACAGTTTCGTTTATGAGTGTCATCATGGTATCATGCCACGAAAGATGATGAAGGCGCACAGTTTCGTTTATGAGTGTCATCATGGTATCATACCAGATAACCTTGTCATAGACCATAAAAATAGCAACAAATCAGACAACCGGTTAGAAAATCTTGAATCTGTTTCACAAAGTTAAAATCTCAAATGAGGTGGAACTGGTAAATAAAAAAAACAACCCAAGGCCTGTAGAGCAACGAACTTAGAAACCATTGAGCAAGGAAGATTTTTGTCAATGAGTCAAGCAACAAAAGCACTTGGCACTAACCCTGGTGTTATATACCATTGTTGCAACGGCACAAACAAAACGTCGTACTCGTCAGTCAAACATGTGCGCTACACATTTAGCTTCGCCTAATCATGATTTGTAATATCTTTCTTAATGATATTAGTAGTAGTTGTTGTGTTGTGTTTTTTTTTTTTTTTTTTTTGTTGTTTTGATTGCTCAGAAGAACAGACCTAGTTCATCAAAAATATCTGGCATTGGTTGGTCAGGTGCTGAGATATATTCTACTTGCTTGTTTCCAAAATGATCGTGAGCACGCGTACTTACACCATCATCAAGTATATATCGCTTGTTATAGTATCCAAATAGTCAAATCTTATTTAGTGCTACTGTATGCATGATATGGTTTTCTGACCTGATCGTGCTCATCGTTTCGTACTGTTTTTCGCCAGATAGCGCATCAAAGTAGTTGCTGCGCGTGATAACATGGCCAAAACCTCACTGACCGATTTTCACAAGCTAGCCGCGACTGCGGGCATGCCATCAGCCTGAAAAGACGGACGGTAGTGATGGGTCAAGCTGTTGAAGAGCCACCTTTCATCAACATCAACAACTACGACCTTGAGGTTGTCAGAAAGTTCACATACCTTAGGTCTACTATCACTGACAACCTCTCTCTTGACGTAGAGTTCAACACCCGCATTGGAAAGACCGCTTCGACGATGTCTTGTCTGAGCGAGAGGGTCTGGAGCAACAACAAGCTGGCTGAGCATACCAAAATACAAGTGTACCAAGCCTGCGGGCACTATACTCGCACCAAGAAAATAGGCTAAATAGCTTTCACCTACACTGCCTCCGACGCATCCTCTGCATCTTCTGGAAGGATAGAGCTTCCAACACAGAGTTTCTAGAGCGTGCAACCCCCCCCCCCCCCCCCCCCCCCCCCCCCCCGCATGGTCACACTGCTAAGACTGCGTCGCCTACGATGGCTTGGACATGTACACCAAATGGATGATGGACGCATACCTAAGGACGAGCTGAGGGCCGAAGAAGCTGGAGGCATGAGCTCAACCAAGGACTTCAGAAAATCGAGAGACAAAAGTTGCAATTGGCAGAGGAGAAAAGAGCCCGCAGAAAGGCCAAGATGAAACAGGATGTGGCAACCCAAGAAACAAGCTTAAAGTGCAAACGATGCAACAGAGATTGTCATTCCCGAGTCGGTCTCTTCAGCCACAACAGACGCTGCTCGTCAACTAACTGACTGACAACTTCAGACCGCAACTCCATAGTCTTTAGAGACTGAAGGATGCCGATACGATTATGATATAGTAAAACCTGCTGAGCACGTTGTTATCATCATGAGGGTAATCAGAAAAATCAAAATGCTCTTTCATAGCAAACATGTCCGCTTGAACGTCATCGGTCTTGATTTCAGAGCATAACGAGTCAGTATCAGTAGGCAGCAGCTTGGCTTGGACACCGTATTTATTTTTGATCACGCCATAACGAAAGCTGTTCATGTGATATTTTGACAGCTCAAGCACAGGGTTGTGACTCTAGGTCTTAAAATATGTAACAGAAAGAAAGTGAAACCAATAAAATCAAGTAAAATCAACAATCAATTTATTTCCGGACAATTAAAGTGAAAATTCAAGAGACACTTACAATGTGTGGGTTAAATTCATAATAATCCCAAATAATCCCAAGTCCAAAATAATAGAATGCCTCGAAGGAATTCCAATAGCCTTAAATGTCCTGATGTACCACAAAGATGTAATCCAGAATGGATTGGAATGAGTTCACATAAATCCCAAAATCATGTATTAATCCAAAAGTCAATAAGCACTTTAGTATTTCCAATGAATATTGTAAATAAATAATTCCTCTAAAATTATATCTGATTTCAACAACATAACTGTAATTACTAAAATAGATTCCTTACAGACTGATCTTCAGAACAGAAAATCCAAAAACAGGAATGAATTTGTTTACCAAAATCTGTATATAAATGCACATGCCTACATGACCTATGTCACATCAGAATATGAGTAATTCCAATGGAATAATACTGGCCTACCTGACATATGTCACAAAAGTCAAATTCCGAAATGCCTATGAAATTACTGGCCTACCCGACACATATCACAATTTACATGCATTGACAAAAGTTAAGTATTATTTTCAAATAACCATACAGCTTACAATGATGGACAAAAGTTAAGTATATAAACATCATATATAACACCTTTATGCAATAAAGCTTTCTTTTAAATACGTATAAAAATTTCATAGGAAGGTGTCTTATGCATGACACTCAGCTAAATTACACAAAATATACACAAAATAAATCAATATGGGACATATATAGACGGGAGAGTGCATCTGCGATCACATTAACTTCTCCTTTGATGTGTCTATTGTCACTGATGTATTCTTGCAGCATTTAACTCCATCTCGACAATCTCAGATTGTTATCTTTCATTTTCTTAATGAAAGTAAGGGGATTGTGATCTCTTACTACCGGACAAATAGCCAAGGTAACGCACACTTCAAAATGGTGTAAAGCCAATATCAAAGCCAAACATTCCTTCTCCATTGTGGAATAATTTTTCAGGTGTTTGTTTAGTTTTTTTTAGAAAAATAGCACACAGGATGATCAACATCATTTTTGTCTTCCTGAATCAATACTCCACCAACCCCTACATCACTTGCATCAACAGCAATTTTAAATAATTGGCTGAAATTTGGTGCAAAAAGAACTGGTGCATTCCTAAGCATGGCCTTCTATTTATCAAAGGATTCCTGACACTGATCAAACCAATGAAACTTGGACTTCTTACTCAACAAATTTGTCAACGGTTCGGCAATTATGGAAAAATTTTAACAAAATTTCCGGTAATATCCAGCCATACATAAAAATCGCATCAGTTGCTTTTTACAAACAGGCACAGGAAATTCAGAGATAGCCATGACTTTAGCTTCTATAGGTTAAACTTGACCTTGTCCCATAATATGTCCTAAAAGCGTGACACAAGCATGGCAAAATTCACTTTTGCTTAAATTATTCTTCAAATTTGCATCACTGAGTCGATAGAAGAATTTCCGAATGGTTTCCGTGTGATTTTCCTAAGTTTCGCAGTAGATGATGACGTCATAGATGTTTGCGTCACAATTATCTAAACCAGATGTTATCATGTTCATAAGACGGTGAAATGTTGCCGTAGAATTTTTCATACCAAAAAGCATCACTTACTATTGATAAAGCCCATCTGGAGTTATAAATGCTGACATTTCTTTTGCTCTTTCCGTGAGTAGAATTTGCCAGAATCCTTTTAAAAGGTCAAACTTTGTGACATATTTCGCATTTCAAATGTTATCAATGCAATCATCCATTCTTGGCATTGGAAATAAATCCGTTTTGGTGACACTGTTGACTTTTCTATAGTCAGTGCACATGCGCAATGTATTGTCTGATTTAGGCACAAGGATACATGCCGAACTCCAGTCACATTTACTTGGTTCGATAAAATCATTCTCCAGTAAATATTGAATTTCTTTTTTCAAATATTCCTGTTTGAGAAGATTCATCCTGTAAGGATGCTGTTTCACAGGTGTAGAATCCAGAATCTCAACGTCATGATAGATTTTATTTGTTCGTGTAGGAACATCACGAAACAAGTGCTCATACTCATGTAATGGCTGTCTTAGTTCACTCCTTTCCTTTTGTTGTAGATGTGACAATTTCTGGTCCAGATTGTTTAATATTTCTGAATTGATGACATCCTCACTGCGTGGGACAGGTACAACTAAATTAATTGAGTAATTAACTGGGCTATCTCTGTCAAAAATTACTTTAACATATTTGTATGACAAAGTTGTTTCTGTTTCCACCTTCCAGGAGTAATAATGATATAATTTAAGTCATTTACTTTCTTTTCAACTGTATAAGGACCATACAATATGGTCCGAAGGGGATTTTGAGGTATGGGCAAGAGAGCCAGAACTTTCTCACCAGGCTGAAAAGTCCTTTTCTGTGTATTTCTGTCATACCTTAATTTCATTTTTGAATGAGTAGTGTGAATTTTTCGAATTCGCATAGTAAGTTAGTAATCGTAAAGATCAGGATTTGGATACCATAAACAGCATTTACGACAAATATTAATTCTTCCCAAAACAACTTGCATGACAAAATCGAAAAAATAATTTCAAAAATACAATATTTTTCTAATAAGTGCATTTTTTAATTGAAACGAAAAAATATATTATTGCTCTTGTATCTTTAAAAAGAAAAGAACCAGTTATATCCATTATATTAGTTGAAAAAATAAATTATTTGAGGTAAAGCAGCAGAAAAAAAAATTTTTTGTTCGAAAAAAAAAAAAAAAAAATTAAATGCTCGGTCCCTAATGCCCGTAAGTATTTTTCCTACTTGGTAATGATATCTCAAAGAGGTAATACAAATTAAACCATCAAGTGCTTCAAACGTGTCATTTCCAGAGGTCAAGTGAGTAAAGTGCCTTGCTCAGAGATACATCACACCAGCCGTCTCTGCTGATATGGGCAGGATTCGAACTTGCAAACTTTGAGTTACGAGTCGGTTACGCATACCTCTGAGTAACTGCGAACCCAATTTACAAAAGCTAAACAAACTGAACTGGACGATCTAGATGGATTCCCTTGCAAAGACAAGGAAGACCCTCATCACATAAGTTGATGAGCTTTACAGCTTTGCAAACGAACCTCTGGCTAAATGTATAAAAAGAATTTAGGCCTCTCTACTGAACTTTCCCACGGGAAACAAGACATATGCTTGATAAAACGTGTTCACGACTGCGTTGTATTTATAATGGCGTCAATCAGATCTATTGTGATATTTTATCCCCTGTGCCTAATTTGCATCACAGGATTCGGACGACAAGAGTTTGTCGGACAGACGAAGGAACATTGCAGTGTGCAGGCTTTAAATAATAGCGGAAAACCTACATGTATTTTTATAATTTAAAGAGTAACATTTTCTGAGCATTTTTGAAAACTTTAGCAAAACATCACCTGTCTAACAGTGCCTATAGATAGACTTAAAGATCGACAGAAAGTTGCTAATTCTAAAACAAACTCTTTCGTTTACAACTCTGCATCAAGTTGTTATCAATTGATTGTAATAATTATATCCTATGTTTGGAATTTTTCGAATTATATCTAACTGGATCTAAGATTGGCCTAATATATATTCGACATAGAAAAAGCAAAATTCTTAAATTATTTAGTTATTGATTTTAACTGCGGTGTCTAATTCCTTGACATAAGTATTGTAGTAATTTGTCAGAACTGCACGCCGAACCATACCGACAAGTTGACAGCTAACATCATAATAATCGGTTCCGGTTAAGCTCGGTTTCTGTACTTTGTCACGGATGACAGAATGCCTAATTCTCCAGCTTCATTCTCTATTATTATATAGTCTTAGCAGTGGGTCCACTTCGCATATATAAAACTATTCTAGATTATACGATGTTCAATAATATCACCAAAATGTTTAGTAAATATTCTGATCGTGTTCATGATTTACTGCTCTCAAGTATCTATTTAGAAGGCAAGATACAGACTGTGTAACATCACTGAATGAACATCTTCTGCACTGACCCATAACTATTCCAAATTTGTATTGAGATGGGGAAAGATTAGGGACGGGACGTTAAATCTCGGTTAAATTTCACACACACACACACGCACACACACATACATACACACATATATATATATATATATATATATATATATATATATATATATATATATATATATATATATATATATATATATATATAATGACATCAAGATCATTTCACATACTAGAGAGTTGTAATTTGTCCCGAGCAGGACTTTAACCTGTGTCGCGAGTAACGGCACCTATCGCCTAACTCTAGTGCCCTAACCCGCTCGGCCATGCGCTCATCCCCAAAGAAAGGATATATTTATATCAATGACCTACCAAAGCTTACGTGTTCAATAATCCCACAATACATATAACAACTCTCACAAACTAACGTGTACATATCCACTGTAGATATATACCAATATTGCACCCTCCATTACCGCACCGGTGCAGCCATGCGACTTGCGATATGAATGCTTAGCCCTTATGAGTTGTAACGACTATCGCTTAGCACACTATTATCTTGAATTTGACTTCACTTGTTGACCTTGTGAATTTGTATCATCACCTATAATAAACCTATAATAAACGTCTGCATGTTCTAACAGTAACATTACAGTCTCGCAAAGGTTTACGCTCTGAGAAAGTAAGAAGCTTATATGAAATTTGTAAAATCTAATTTACACTTGAATTACAGTAATAATGATGGAGAATTATTGACAATCACACATATCTGTCGACATGATTCTGCGTCCAGACTCAAAGTTCAAACGGGTCTTTGATGCGGCCATATTGGCCATTAGGCATCTACTGATCACTGCAAAGTGACATACAAAATTTAACTAAAGATTTTACTAAAATTTTAACCGTTACAAAATTTAGTTCACAACGTCTGCATCAAGTTTTATTTCTCGCATATATTTCACCCACTCAAATAAACTCTGAAACACGTTACATACATGAGACCAGAGGACTAGTACATTTCAACGTTGCTGTTATTTATCCCCTTACATAAAAATACCTTCATAACAGTGTGCATCTTTATAAATTCGGTCCGTAGAAAAGGCTGTTGTTTGCAAATCTAGTATACTTTTCATAGCATATAGTAGGAAAAAATAAATGTACACGGTCTTTGCAACACGCCGAATTTATGAAGACGTAAAGCTGTTTGTGAAGGTTAGCAGTGGCTTCATTTTGAATATCGGAAACAATGGATAGACCAGTGTGTTCAATGTAACGCTACAATATCTATGTATACACTCTAAGGTGTTCAATATAACAACAAACATTTCAACTGAATTCTCTGATCTTGTTCGTAATAAACAAGCAGTGAGAAAAATAAATGCAAAAGTGCACAAGTTTAGAAGTCCTCTAAATTCAATTTTTGCCAAGCAGTTTAGTATACATAAAGACCTTGCCGTAATTTATTAATATTCTCTTCAAATATAATCAACGAACCTGTGTATGCATATTTAAAATCGAAGTCCTTACTACAAAACAATAGGCAATAATTTCAATGTGTTACGCCTTAAGTAAATTATTTTCATAACTGTTTCTGTTTTCCGATAAAACTACTAACATTTTCGTACAGTTTTATTCTTGAATATAACTTTTCACATATGCAATCTTTATTTCACAATGATGATGGCATTTTTTTCAAGCACATTATTAAAAGAGTACAACGTTTGAGGGTCAAACTTTTATTTTGTACTGGTTCAAGAATATTGGTAACGGCCCCAACGGACACTACAAGGATCTAATTTCCATTTTGCACACACTATGCATGTCATAAGTGACTGGATATTACTTTTTACCGAATTATGTGCAAGGGTTGATATTAATATTTTGGCAGTCGTGGAAGTTAATAAGCATTCAAATTGTGTATAATTGACAAGTTCATTATATCTTTCTCTACCCAGATACATTTACTGACACATTTGCTTCTTTCTTCTAACATTTTTATTTATTCCTGTATTCACATTTATTCCTGAAAGCTATTTAACAGATCAAACACATTGTACGTGATCTGGACTCGAAAGTGCATCATATATAGTTCACAACGTCTGCATCAAAGTAATATTACGCCCATGTTTATACCATGCTTGCTCACTGGTGTGATAAGTGAATAAATTAATTTATGTTCACTGGCACTAGACAATTGGAAAATAATAAGGGGTTACGGTTCTTATGAACATTCTGTTAAGAGTGATTTAGATAAATGAAACTGTTATTGCAAGGATTCACCTTTATATAACATGGGCAAAACTGGAAGACATTTTAAAATATACCATTTGAATAATATTCAAATAGCTGTTGGTGCAAAATGATTAATTGCTTTGCGAAAATATGAGCACGAAGTATTCTTAATCCAAAATCAAATTTATTTTATCTCCTGATCATTTGGAAAGAAAGGTAACTCTTGTGAAAATTTCAATCAATCTAACATTTCCAAATGGTGTAATGGAGTCCGCCAACTGCAGATATGTGATCTCATTTCGCACAGCACAGTAGTAGATGTATATATCTATAACTCAAAAGTTATTTCATAGTGCAGTTGTCACATGATCCCAGAAACGATTTTCCCCCTTTTTATGTTTTGTTTCATATCGCATTTAAAGATTCATTCCCAATCAAATCAGATTTAAAACTAATATAATGAGCGTTCTCCTTCTACCTCATAACTACGCAACACGATTGTAGTACCATCAAAATCCACCCAGATCTTCATCTTTTTTAGTTTTGGGAAATCCGGTTCAGAAAAACAGGCAAATACGTCAAAATTCAACATAAACTTAAATAGCTTCTGAGGCATACTATTACCCCACTGGGTGAACTTGGAAGAAAGATATATTTATGTGGGGGTTTTTTTTTTCAAGTTCTAAACTCATAAAGTTTATAATTATTTCTAGAACAATTATCTATTGAATTTTAATATATAACGTCCAGCAAATAAGACAGTCTACATAGGATGCATATTTTAGATCGTTGCCATCACATTTTTAACGTAAACTGGCTTATCTAAAAGAATTTATAAGCACTATTAATGACCAACCTAAGATGAGCTTAGTAATGTGATTATGGTCTTTACTTGAAAAGAGTCAAAGTGTTAACATTTGTGACAATTTAATAATGGGTTTCAGATTTTAAAAAATTAAAATTACTTTGTCATGCATATAATTTTAACGCTCCAGTTAACAAAGACATTGCACAACTATTAAAAGAGATAAAATCTGTTATACTGAAGATTATTATTTCAAATACAAACCATAAGACATTTCAGTATACATTTTACAATTTGACATTGATGACTACGTTAAAAAACACAGAGCACGGTGTGACATTAGATTTTTTAAGAATCGCATTAACTGGGTAGTGTGGATGGCAAAAACTGGATGTGGAATATCTTATTGTCGTTTAGCAGATCAAAGTGTATCAGAGTTAGTAAAATCAATATATAGGTTTTACATCTACTTTTAGATATGAAAGATGTTGTCTGATTGTACAATGCATTTAGTTTAAATCATAATAACATGGATCTGAAACAATTTAACCTAATCTGTAATACCTTTATCATTCTACAAAATCATGACTAGAGATACACGAGAAGAAATAATTAAATAACAATTAATATTAGTCGTTATTAGAAAAGATAAATAGATGAAAATAATAAAGAAAAGAATTATGTAATTAATCAAGAAACGAATGGGATTTTTGTTATAGTAAACTTAAAGCGAGTCACACATTTTATAATATTAAAGGTCGATCCAAATGAACAATATCGGTTGGATTTGCTTCTTTCTGCAAGATAGTAATGAATTAACAAATGAAGGTCCTGCAACGTTAACTCAAAGCATCAGATCATGTGTGATTTGTGAGTAGTAAAGGGCGGGGGGGGGGGGGTACTGGGGGTCAATGGGGTCTCCTATGTTAAACAGGGTCAAAAATGTATAGGGTCTAGGGGAATTTAACATGGGACACTTTTGGCACATACGAGAAAGAGGAACAGGTGTGGGGCACTTGGGGGTCACACACACACACACACACACACACACACACACACACACTTGGGGGTCACACACACACACACACACACACTTTGGGTCATACACACACACACACAGCAATATTTTTTTGAAAGGCAATAATGAAAATAATCTTTTCTTGAAAAATAGGGTTTAACAGAGAAGACATCTCCTGGAGGGTCTTCTTTTTCTGAGACTTCTATGGACTTCTGGTCCGTAGAGGAGCACCCTCTTCAAACATCCTTGTCTTTCGAACATAAATTCGTCTCTTCCAGATAGAGGTCTCTGTTATTTTCGTGATGGCCTATGAAGCTCGAACATACATGGGGAATTCTGGGTCAAACAACATCCCCGAGACGATCGTAGATGACTCGACACTAGTCCACATCTTTTTGTTTCTTCTGGAGTGGTCTTGGAGAAACCGGTGAAGCTTTATGAGACAAGCGGTGGTATATATACCCTAAGAGTGGATTGAAATGAATCGAAATGAACTATCAATCCAAACGCGCGTTTACAAGTGGGTCGGTTTTTCTTCCACTGGGAAGAGAGCGGGGGGGGGGGGGGTGTGACGTCATTTTGGGTATAAAGGCATCACAGCGTTCGTAGGGTTTTACCTTGAGCAGCCGAATGGAGACCGCAAAGACTAGTATGTATTGGAGTGAGCCTGTGACGACGACCAATGCCGTAGTGAACTTCCAACTGGAAGATTTTAATTTAGATTTTGTAGATTTTTTGTCTTCTTTTCAAGAAGTTATGCCTGAAACTACAACAACTGCTGCTATACCAGCCTCTTTGCTGCCTGTCATGGACGATTTTAAAAAGAGACAAAAAAAAAGAACTGGAAAATGTTTTAAAGCGGCAGAGAGAAGCCGAAGAAGTGTTTCTTCAGCAAGAAGAGGAAAGAAGAAAACAAGAAGAAGAACTAAGAAAGTTAGAAGTGTGAAGGACAGAAGGAAACAAAACGGTGAGTGTGTTACAAGACATTTTATCACAGTTAAACCATCTGAGAAAGCTGTATGAGTATTCTTTAACTCAACCTAAGAGAAAGAGACCATCACGGGCCAAAAATGCGAAGCCCATCACTAGTGAGATGCTACCACCACCACCACCACCACCACCATTCACTACTACTATTACCACCAAAGTAGCAGCAGCAACAGCAGGAGGAGGAATAGGAGTGGGTCGTGGAAAAGGATTGCGACAGTCGAAGTTAATTATGTCCAGTCCATAAGTTTGTTTAACAAAGAAACAAACACCCCAACGGTCCTTTTCAGGGCCACCCAGATCTCTGGAAAAGATGATCATTTCAATTTTGACAAATCAAGTAAAACTTTAAATCCCATTCCTTGGTTTTATGTAAGACTGAGTGCGTGCGTGCTTCCATACTCTAAAAAAACACAAACACACTTACTTTTTTCCATTCTGGTCTATTCTCTATTTTTTTACAATGAACATAACACCACACTCAAAAAAAAGTTCATTGTTCACTCTCTGTCTCTCTTGTTCTTCTTGAATTTTTTCACAGGGATCAAGGGTTCTTTTTCTTTCTCACTCTCTTCCAGTCGTCTAGCTTTCTTGCTTTTCTTAACGACGGGGATAGGTTCTTCTTCTTCTTCTGGGACTGAAGATCCCTCTGCTTCCTCCCTCTCTGGTAGGTTCTCTTGTTTCTGAGGACACTCAGAAGACCAATGTCCTTTTTCTTTACAATGATAACAGGTATCTTTCCCTTTATCTCTCTTTTCTTTTTCTTGACGTTGTGGACATTCTGGAGCCCAATGTCCTTTCTCTTGACAGATATAGCAAGTATCTTGACTTTTATCTCGAGAGGTAGAGGAGGAGTAGTCCTTTGTCTTACTGGTATACTTTCCAAGGACTCTGTAAAATTCTGATAGATACAGACGTCTGTTGTGCTAAATCTCTGACCAGAAGGGCAAGCTTTTCTGACTTCTTCTCTTCCATCTTCATTGTTTGAAAGTGGAATCACGAATAGTGATTCTGAGGATAGGAAGGTCTCTCTATATATAGGGAGAGACCCCGTGTTAAACTTATGACAATTAAAACATACACCCCTTAACTCCAACAAAAAAAGGGTAGGGGTGTTATGGACACACTACTAAACCCTGATATACAACCATACTATACAATCACGCACACGTAGGGAAAGGTAGGTGTACTTATGGGCACACTACTATACCCTCACACAAACATAACTATCACAAGAGAAGGGGTTTTAAGTTTTAGTGTACAACATAGACAAAGTCATACACAAACATAAAAATATTGGCAATGATTCAAGGTTGACAACGCTGTAATGTAAGACTAGAGCTCCAATCCTTTGGCAGTGTCATTTTACCATCAATGGTCACTACTTTTCTGAGCTAACGAAAATAGATAACCATAATGTTCACAAAACCACTTTTTTATTAACCTTTAACCTGACTCGTGGAGTATTTTGACTTTCTACTGTGAGCATAGTGCACAGAAAGTAGCATCACTTGAACATTCTTATACAATATCAAAGATAAACATTAATTTCAATACATTGACTTACTAAAAGCTAGTAGTGGCTAAAGTTTACTACCCTGCATACACACCTTTTCGTACTGATTGACCTAGCCACGCGAACGTCTTTAGCTACTGTGAGCAGTGTACACAATGAAATATTGTCAAATGAACGTAGTAATAATTTCCAAAAAACCTATGGTTTGCCTCAAACAGAGAGAAGGTTACCCTTTCTTTGAGTTTCTGAAGATAAGGGTAAATTCTGTGATAGAAATGTTCATTGGCAAAATTGTTTTCATTCATCGGTTTTAAAAAAGTCGTGTTACAATTCTTGTCGAATGACTGCAGTAGCATTTGTTGTATGCCTCCCAAATATTTAAGATATGTTATGTTTTTTGCTGCACACGCCTTGCGGCTACAAACAATGTTACAACATTTCCCAAAACCGAAGACGGGAGAACAGTAAAAACACGTCTAGTTCGATCGGCAGTCTAAAATGAACTGACTGAAAATAGGGCATACATTGTTACAGTTTCACTGAACGCATGTTTGGGCTCAAGAATGAGAGTGTAGAATAGGACGGGTTATAGAGTGCAGAACTGGATGGTTCATACTCGAGTTATTCTTACACCGTAAAGCTATTTACTTGTTTTTTTTTGGTTTCCTTCCGAAAACGGTAGATCTAGAATTTTTTTTCGTGACACATTGCAGTGCCAAAATAGGAACAAAGCTAAGATACCTGACATGCACAAGAACAACTAAACTCAAGATTTTACATAATGGAACGATTGACCTATGGAATACAAATCGTTGTACAATTTGTAAGGGGTGCAAGTTTTTGAAAAATTTACAAAACTAATGTCACATTTCACATAATCATTGTGACTACTGCCAACATTTGTGGAGAGGCATCTTACAAACGGGAACAGATACCATGATCATTTCAATCGAAATCATTGTATAAGAAACTTAGTGTGTGTTTGTGAAACAGAGAGAATTGACATTACGACGGAGAGAGAGAGAGAGAGAGAGAGAGAATATTTTATTCCTACTTTTAAAAATATCACGACACTTACGTTTTTATGGTATATTTTCCTTAAGAAATTTCAAAAAACACATTCCATTTTTAAAAAAATCACATCGATAGGAAAAAATCCTCTTTTTTACGGTAAAATATCACAAGATCGAATTGGTGACAGAGTCTACTAAAATCCTTCTTTTTGAAAACGTAGATGTAAAATTCTCACAAAATATTACATCCAAACGTTCCGTGATGTATTTTGACTCAAGGCTGATACAATTTCCATTGATCACAAATTATACGATGGGGTTGTGCGTTAGCTTTTATTTTGTAAAGAGACTAACGGTCAGGCACAGAAAAAACACGTCTATTCTTCTCACTGTGTCAATAGCAACTGAGGGCAATTCAAAGCGAACGCGGTAAGAAAATATTTTTAGCCAATGAAATTACTTATAATGAGTGACGAAGTGTTTTATTATAGATTCCAGACAGGCAGTGGGGCAAAATAATGCCTATGGTCTGGCTTTTTACGATTGCGGTGCAGACAGACTAGAGGGAATTTGCAATCATGTTAAGAATTCGTGTCCTGTAACATTTTTTCTCGCCACGCTAAATACTGAACTGTAACATTATTGGCTCGGGTTTTGAAACTGAAAAAAAAATGTTGTCACCGAGTCATTTTCGACATACACACACATAGGTAGGTAGGTAGGTAGAGAGAGAGAGAGAGAGAGAGAGAGAGAGAGAGAGAGAGAGAGAGAGAGAGAGAGAGAGAATGGCTACACTATTTAGGGGTCGTATATTTCAAACTAGTGAATTTGGAGACTTGTATGAAGTTACGATTTCTGGTACAGTTACAAGTTTGTGTGTTTGGAAAATGGCAAAAACATCGGATAGACATTTGTGTCGTGACACATGTAAAGTTGAGAGTCTGTGCTAGTTTCAAAAACCACAAATCAATAACTGCATCTTCAAAGAATCAACATAGAACGAACTCCAACAACAGCAATAACAACTTTATTACCAAACCAAACTATCTCTCAATTGCAAGCAAGATAACAAACACATCACTCCATGATCTCATGCTACAACCATTCCTAACCTGATATAGAACAACACCCAAATTCCGATATAGTTTTCAATCACGTCCGCGCAAAAATTAATTTCAATCCCTTTCCACGCCACAAGATATACATACAACTCAGAACCGATTATAGATATAGTTTTTCAATTACCTCTCCACAATTACAATTTTCAATCCATTCCAAAATTTATTCTCAATCATTATTAGAAATAAATTATAACCCACAAAGAGTTTTTTAAAAAAAAATTATTTTTATTTTTTATTAAAGACAAACACACATCACACAACCACTTTAAAAAAGTTTTTAGTTTTTTATCAAACACAAACACACACCACACAACCATTTTTTATTTTTTATTTGTTATCAAACACAAACACACACCACACAACCATTTTAAAAAAGTTTTTATTTTTATTTTTTATCAAACACAAACAGACCCTACATACCAATTTTTTATTATTATTATTTTTTATCAAACACAGCATAGATACAATTTAAAAAAAAAAAAAAAAAAAAAACACAACCACACACCACACAACCATTTTTAAAAAGTTTTTTTTTTTTTTATCAAACACAAACACACCACACAACCATTTTTTTTTATTTTTTATTTTTTAATCAAACACAAACACGCACCACACAACCATTTTATAAAAAAATGTATTTTTATTTTTTATCAAACACAACCTACATACAATTTTTTATTTTTTATTTTTTAAAAACACAAACACACTCTATACAAACACACCACACAACCATTTTTTTAGAAGGGAAAGTTATTTTTTTTATTTTTTTTATTTTTTAAAAACACAAACACACTCTATACAAACACACACCACACAACCATTTTTTAGAAGGGAAAGTTATTTTTTTAAATTTTTTTATTTTTTAAAAACACAAACACACTCTATACACACACACACCACACTTACATTTTTTAGAAGGTTAAGTTATTTATTTTTTTTAATTTTTTTTTTTTTTTGAGTGGGAAGACAAAGACAAACACAAACACACAAACATACAAACACCAAATTTTTTAGGCAATCTGAGAGTGGTTATCTTTTCTAGAGATCTGGGTGGCCCTGAAAAGGGCCGTTGGGTAAGAAGTTGTGTTTAACTTCTAGTAGCAGTAGCCGCAGCAGCAGGTCGGCCACGTTTTGCCACTGGTCTCATGGCTGTAGGACAAGCTCTCTTTCTGGTGAAAGAGAAGGCAAACTCACCACAATCCATTCTGCAACTGACTTCTCCGTCTGGTTGTTTCAGCTGCTGCTGCAAGAGTTGTTGCTTGTAGCTGCTGTTGTTGTCTTTGGTGTTGCTGCTGCACTCTATGTCTCCCCTCCCATTTCGTTCTGTCCCTGATGATTTCTTCTCTTAGGATTTCTTTCACCAGATCTTGAGCCATTTTCAAAAAGATCATCGTCTTCTTTGTTTAGCTAACACTTGCACTTGAGATTTGTCTCTGGGGCTTTTTAAACAAGATCACGTAATGAGCGTTGAGACTGACGGTCTGATGGGCTTTACTTTGTTGAAATAAATTTTGAGTAATGTAAATGATGCTGGCATTCCGATGATGTCCTTTTCGTGTAAACTAAAGTTTTATTTCTTCTTCGTCTTCTCCTAACATGTCGTCGAAGATGACCAGATGTGTTTGACTCACGTCAGACACGATCCCATCGTCTTCGCGAGGAATGCATTCCACAAACGAAATGGTCTCTCCTTGACTTTCACGAAGTAAGGTGTAAGACGATTGCCACTCTTTGTAACACCACACGATGCGTTGAGGTGGATGATCAAACAGATGAGATTTGTGTTCGATCAAACGTTTGACAAATTCGGTTTTGCCTGAACCACTGGGTCCCGCGATCAACATGTTAAAGGGATGGCGCAGATACAAAGCTTCCCAACTTTGACGATCTAACTTTTCGTCGATCACTTTGACCACAGAAGAAGCAGAAGAGGCAGACGAGGCAGAGGAAGAAGAAGATGCAGCCATGACTGAGGTACGAAGACTTTTGAGAAGAAGACAAAAGACACAAGACATTTTATACGTTTCATACACGTTTATTTTTTTTATTTTTATTTTTTTAAAAATGTCAACACAACAAACAAAAACATATTTACAAGTCATGAAGCAGAAAAACATATTTACAAGTCATGAAACACAAAAACACATCAAGCAAAAATTGTCACTTTTAACTTTGATTTAAAGTTCACTTGTCTTCTTCAGACAGAGGTACACCACTCGTGTTCATCACCACTCTCAACACTTTGAGTACAATTTGTCTTTCGTGTGCCGATAAAGCGTGAATGGTCATGGTTTTTGTTCCATCTACCGTTCATTAATAATCCATAACCAACACCGGTCCTGCAAAATAGTTCACAACGAATGTCCTAGAAAACGAAATCCAAGAAAATTAGTCACGAAGACACACGGCATACGTTCAAAATTCAATGGAAATAGTTCCTGTATCAAGTGTTTATAATCCTCTATGGTCTGAACACGATCGTTGACTTCCTTCCACGGAATACGTTTCACAAGTGAAGACAATGGTCCTGGCATGGTCAGCTACCTCTTGTGTCCAAGCGTTGAATCCAAGACTTTTCCAGTCGCGTACATCTTTTCAGTCGTAAATCTGTGGGTGTATCCAACATACTATACCCACTTCTTGGTAAGCACGAAGAGTAGATCAAGTGCAACGGCTGTCTTCTTCACTTGGAAGTGAAACCTGTGTCATGTGAATAGTCACTTTTCCATCGGTGATGTCAAATTTTTCTCTCGTGGATTGAGCGTCTTGAATTTTGTCCAAGAGTTTGGAAGAAATTCTGTGATACTGGTGATGGCATAGAAATGTTCTTGGTGGTGATAGATGTGAATGTATTTTCCTTCGGGGAAATCGGGGCCTCGAAACAGTAGATCTCCGCGCACTTCTTGAGGGTGTACTTTCAAAGTGTAGCCAGGAGCCAAGACGTCTTGAAGTTGTTACATTTGAGAAATACCACACACGGTCTCTTTGGGGATGCCTGCTTGTCGTAACAGGAGTTCTGCTTCGTTTCGTTGTTTGGCTCTGTCCGATTGTCGAATGCTCTCCCAGGCTCTTTTCCATTCTGCGGTCTCGTTCTTGTCGGCATACGTTCGCCCCACCACGATGGCCCGGGCCAAGCATATCTGGTCTTGTAAATTGTCGATTTGGACGACACTGCGTTTGGTACTTCGAAGGTCGTCCACCAGTAACGCTTTTCTACTTCGTCCACTCCCTTGAGGAGGGGAGACGTGAGTCATGTGAAGTGTGGCCTTTCCATCGGTGATGGTAAACTTTTCGTTGGATTGTTGAACGTGTTCTATTTTGGTAATGACTTTGGCTGGTGTTAATTCTGCCGGGGTGCTGAACTCGATCCAGACAGGTGACTTCAAACTGTCGTGATGAATGGCCAGTCTCAATCGATCGTTCTCTTTGGCTCCGCATTGTCGTTTCAAGTTCTGTAACACAGATCCCCACAAATCGGTAATGAACCCGGCAGCTTTCTCGGGAGGCACTTCGGACTTGAAGTCTTTAAAGTGAACCGTGTAAGTGTATGCCGTAGTTCTAAATTTTCTAGAGGTCACTTTTTGCATCTCTCGAATCCGATAGTAATTTTCGGGAGCCACGGTAGGACTTTCTTAGTCAAGGGTAGTGGTGGTGGTGGTTTTTCGGGGTTGGGTTAAAGTTTTTGTTTCAGGCTCACTCATCTCTTCTTCGAAATCGCTAGCATGGACTTGGGCTAGCAGTTCAGCGAGTGGTGTTTCAGGCGGTACGCAAAGTCTCTGTCGTCGTGGCCTCTTCGTTTCTTCTTCTGTTTTCTCATTGATTGAGCGTGATCTTTTCATCTTGATGTCCAACTTGGATCTGATGGAGTTTTACATAGACTCTCTCCCTATATATACCACCTGTCTCTACCTATGATTGTGATAATGGCTTGCTTGACTTAAAATTTTGCCAAAATGGAAATGTCTAGGAGCAATAGAAACCTATGTGACGTTAATTTTGAAACTAGCACAGACTCTCAACTTTACATGTGTCACGACACAAATGTCTATCCGATGTTTTTGCCATTTTCCAAACACACAAACTTGTAACTGTACCAGAAATCGTAACTTCATACAAGTCTCCAAATTCACTATTTCGTTCTATATTGATTCTTTGAAGATGCAGTTATTGATTTGTTGTTTTTGAAACTAGCACAGACTCTCAACTTTACATGTGTCACGACACAAATGTCTATCCGATGTTTTTGCCATTTTCCAAACACACAAACTTGTAACTGTACCAGAAATCGTAACTTCATACAAGTCTCCAAATTCACTAGTTTGAAAAATACGTCCCCTAAATAGTGTAGATCTTCTCTCTCTCTCTCTCTCTCTCTCTCTCTCTCTCTCTCTCTCTCTCTCTCTCTCTCTCTCTCTCTCTCTCTGTCTCTCTCTCTCTCTCTCTCTCTCTCTCTCTCTCTCTCTCTCCCTATGTGTGTGTGTGTGTATGTCGAAAATGACTCGGTGACAACATTTTTTTTTCAGTTTCAAAACCCGAGCCAATAATGTTACAGTTCAGTATTTAGCGTGGCGAGAAAAAATGTTACAGGACACGAATTCTTAACATGATTGCAAATTCCCTCTAGTCTGTCTGCACCGCAATCGTAAAAAGCCAGACCATAGGCATTATTTTGCCCCACTGCCTGTCTGGAATCTATAACAAAACACTTCGTCACTCATTATAAGTAATTTCATTGGCTAAAAATATTTTCTTGCCGCATTCGCTTTGAATTGCCCTCAGTTGCTATTGACACAGTGAGAAGAATAGACGTGTTTTTTCTGTGCCTGACCGTTAGTCTCTTTACAAAATAAAAGCTAACGCACAACCCCATCGTATAATTTGTGATCAATGGAAATTGTATCAGCCTTGAGTCAAAATACATCACGGAACGTTTGGATGTAATATTTTGTGAGAATTTTACATCTACGTTTTCAAAAAGAAGGATTTTAGTAGACTGTCACCAATTCAATCTTGTGATATTTTACCGTAAAAAAGAGGATTTTTTCCTATCGATGTGATTTTTTAAAAATGGAATGTGTTTTTTGAAATTTCTTAAGGAAAATATACCATAAAAACGTAAGTGTCGTGATATTTTTAAAAGTAGGAATAAAATATTCTCTCTCTCTCTCTCTCTCTCTCTCTCTCTCTCTCTCTCCGTCGTAATGTCAATTCTCTCTGTTTCACAAACACACACTAAGTTTCTTATACAATGATTTCGATTGAAATGATCATGGTATCTGTTCCCGTTTGTAAGATGCCTCTCCACAAATGTTGGCAGTAGTCACAATGATTATGTGAAATGTGACATTAGTTTTGTAAATTTTTCAAAAACTTGCACCTCTTACAAATTGTACAACGATTTGTATTCCATAGGTCAATCGTTCCATTATATAAAATCTTGAGTTTAGTTGTTCTTGTGCATGTCAGGTATCTTAGCTTTGTTCCTATTTTGGCACTGCAATGTGTCACGAAAAAAAATTCTAGATCTACCGTTTTCCGAAGGAAACCAAAAAAAACAAGCACATAGCTTTACGGTGTAAGAATGACTCGAGTATGAACCATCCCGTTCCCTATAACCCGTCCTATTCTACACTCTCATTCTTGAGCCCAAAATGCGTTCAGTAAAACTGTAACAATGTATGCCCTATTTTCAGTCAGTCCATTTTACACTGCCGATCGAATTAGACGTGTTTTTACTGTTCTCCCGTCTTCGGTTTTGGGAAATGTTGTAACATTGTTTGTAGCCGCAAGGCGTGTGCAGCAAAAAACATAACATATCTTAAATATTTGGGAGGCATACAACAAATGCTACTGCAGTCATTCGACAAGAATTGTAACACGACTTTTTTAAAACCGATGAATGAAAACAATTTTGCCAATGAACATTTCTATCACAGAATTTACCCTTATCTTCAGAAACTCAAAGAAAGGGTAACCTTCTCTCTGTTTGAGGCAAACCATAGGTTTTTTGGAAATTATTACTACGTTCATTTGACAATATTTCATTGTGTACACTGCTCACAGTAGCTAAAGACGTTCGCGTGGCTAGGTCAGTCAGTACGAAACGGTGTGTATGCAGGGTAGTAAACTTTAGCCACTACTAGCTTTTAGTAAGTCAATGTATTGAAATCAATGTTTATCTTTGATATTGTATAAGAATGTTCAAGTGATGCTACTTTCTGTGCACTATGCTCACAGTAGAAAGTCAAAATACTCCACGAGTCAGGTTAAAGGTTAATAAAAAAGTGGTTTTGTGAACATTATGGTTATCTATTTTCGTTAGCTCAGAAAAGTAGTGACCATTGATGGTAAAATGACACTGCCAAAGGATTGGAGCTCTAGTCTTACGTTACAGCGTTGTCAACCTTGAATCATTGCCAATATTTTTATGTTTGTGTATGACTTTGTCTATGTTGTACACTAAAACTTAAAACCCCTTCTCTTGTGATAGTTATGTTTGTGTGAGGGTATAGTAGTGTGCCCATAAGTACACCTACCTTTCCCTACGTGTGCGTGATTGTATAGTATGGTTGTATATCAGGGTTTAGTAGTGTGTCCATAACACCCCTACCCTTTTTTTGTTGGAGTTAAGGGGTGTATGTTTTAATTGTCATAAGTTTAACACGGGGTCTCTCCCTATATATAGAGAGACCTTCCTATCCTCAGAATCACTATTCGTGATTCCACTTTCAAACAATGAAGATGGAAGAGAAGAAGTCAGAAAAGCTTGCCCTTCTGGTCAGAGATTTAGCACAACAGACGTCTGTATCTATCAGAATTTTACAGAGTCCTTGGAAAGTATACCAGTAAGACAAAGGACTACTCCTCCTCTACCTCTCGAGATAAAAGTCAAGATACTTGCTATATCTGTCAAGAGAAAGGACATTGGGCTCCAGAATGTCCACAACGTCAAGAAAAAGAAAAGAGAGATAAAGGGAAAGATACCTGTTATCATTGTAAAGAAAAAGGACATTGGTCTTCTGAGTGTCCTCAGAAACAAGAGAACCTACCAGAGAGGGAGGAAGCAGAGGGATCTTCAGTCCCAGAAGAAGAAGAAGAAGAACCTATCCCCGTCGTTAAGAAAAGCAAGAAAGCTAGACGACTGGTGGAAGAGAGTGAGAAAGAAAAAGAACCCTTGATCCCTGTGAAAAAATTCGAGAAGAACAAGAGAGACAGAGAGTGAACAATGAACTTTTTTTTGAGTGTGGTGTTATGTTCATTATAAAAAAAGAGAATAGACCAGAATGGAAAAAAGTAAGTGTGTTTGTGTTTTTTTAGAGTATGGAAGCACGCACGCACTCAGTCTTACATAAAACCAAGGAATGGGATTTAAAGTTTTACTTGATTTGTCAAAATTGAAATGATCATCTTTTCCAGAGATCTGGGTGGCCCTGAAAAGGACCGTTGGGGTGTTTGTTTCTTTGTTAAACAAACTTATGGACTGGACATAATTAACTTCGACTGTCGCAATCCTTTTCCACGACCCACTCCTATTCCTCCTCCTGCTGTTGCTGCTGCTACTTTGGTGGTAGTAGTAGTAGTGAATGGTGGTGGTGGTGGTGGTGGTGGTAGCATCTCACTAGTGATGGGCTTCGCATTTTTGGCCCGTGATGGTCTCTTTCTCTTAGGTTGAATTAAAGAATACTCATACAGCTTTCTCAGATGGTTTAACTGTGATAAAATGTCTTGTAACACACTCACCGTTTTGTTTTCCTTCTGTCCTTCACACTTCTAACTTTCTTAGTTCTTCTTCTTGTTTTCTTCTTTCCTCTTCTTGCTGAAGAAACACTTCTTCGGCTTCTCTCTGCCGCTTTAAAACATTTTCCAGTTCTTCTTTTTGTCTCTTTTTAAAATCGTCCATGACAGGCAGCAAAGAGGCTGGTATAGCAGCAGTTGTTGTAGTTCAGGCATAACTTCTTGAAAAGAAGACAAAAAATCTACAAAATCTAAATTAAAATCTTCCGGTTGGAAGTTCACTACGGCATTGGTCGTCGTCACAGGCTCACTCCAATACATACTAGTCTTTGCGGTCTCCATTCGGCTGCTCAAGGTAAAACCCTACGAACGCTGTGATGCCTTTATACCCAAAATGACGTCACCCCCCCCCCCCCGCTCTCTTCCCAGTGGAAGAAAAACCGACCCACTTGTAAACGCGCGTTTGGATTGATAGTTCATTTCGATTCATTTCAATCCACTCTTAGGGTATATATACCACCGCTTGTCTCATAAAGCTTCACCGGTTTTCTCCAAGACCACTCCAGAAGAAACAAAAAGATGTGGACTAGTGTCGAGTCATCTACGATCGTCTCGGGGATGTTGTTTGACCCAGAATTCCCCATGTATGTTCGAGCTTCATAGGCCATCACGAAAATAACAGAGACCTCTATCTGGAAGAGACGAATTTATGTAGAAAGACAAGGATGTTTGAAGAGGGTGCTCCTCTACGGACCAGAAGTCCGTAGAAGTCTCAGAAAAAGAAGACCCTCCAGGAGATGTCTTCTCTGTTAAACCCCCAAAAAAAACCAACGGCCCTTTTCAGGGCCACCTATTTTTCAAGAAAAGTTTATTTTTCATTATTGCCTTTCAAAAAAA
Source organism: Margaritifera margaritifera (assembly GCA_029931535.1). Taxonomy (NCBI): domain Eukaryota; kingdom Metazoa; phylum Mollusca; class Bivalvia; order Unionida; family Margaritiferidae; genus Margaritifera; species Margaritifera margaritifera. The sequence goes on along the minus strand of JAQPZY010001677.1, from coordinate 6,206,579 downwards.
TATTGGTGTGTGTGTATGACCCAAAGTGTGTGTGTGTGTGTATGACCCCCAAGTGTGTGTGTGTGAGAGTGATCCCCATGTGTGTATGTGTGTGTGTATGACCCCAAAGTTCCCCACACCTGTTCCTCTTTCTCGTATGTGCCAAAAGTGTCCCATGTTAAATTCCCCTAGACCCTATACATTTTTGACCCTGTTTAACATAGGAGACCCCATTGACCCCCAGTACCCCCCCCCCTTTACTACTTTTGTGTATTAAGTGGTCAAGTTCAAGACAGAACATCTATTACACAATCTATTTCAACTGTAGATTCAACAACAAATTATTTCACAAAATATTTTAGGAGAGTACGGTTTTGACTCAAATGAAAACATTTTACAACAAGATTTCAACAATATATTTCAAATTTAATGCGAAATTTGACAAGGCTGTTGGCGGGGATGGTATATATTTAATGTCTAGTGATACAGTTGACTATTGGAGCATTGTTTGATACAACAAAAACTTAGGATGATAACTCTAAACTAAGATTGAAAATAGAAACGTTACAAAATAATATCCCAGAAGCTGATAAAAAGTCTGCAATAACTCGTCAAAAGATAAGTAATTAAATTGGCAATTAAATAAAAGAAGAAGTTGTGAGTAAGAACTATGTAGATAAAAAGAGCACAACTGTGGCAATCTTGTAATCGTAACGGCACATAATTCAAAAGCCAAAGATCATAATACAAACACGCGTTTATAACGGTACTAATGACTGCAGTAACTGGTTTAATTTACTTTCTCTCAAAAATAGACTATTATTTCTTAAACCCTTCTTTTTAATCAAAACTGCAACTTGCAAGCCGACTAATGCTAAAGCAAGTGACTACAAGTGACTTTGTGTTACCTTTTACCATTTTCAGCAGCACTTGTTCATCCGCCAGCACTTGTTTTTCAAACCCCATTTCCTGCTAAATCTTTAATTAGATTCCTAAACAGAGCAACAGCTGATATTATCGTATCTATAGTTTTAATAATAGTGGCAATTGTTGCAACGTTTTTCGTTAGTTTTCGTCTTCCTCCAAGTGAAACTTTACATATCATTTCGTTTATTTTTTAAGCATTAACTTGTAAGTATTTTCCACATTTTCAGTATTTGTAAATAATTCTGACATTATAATGTTAACTTTGTCAGTAGGTGTCTGTATAGTCCTATGACTATTAAATGTTAATAATTTAGAGTTGATAAAGGTTATGTACACTGTCTAATTATGAGATGGAGTAACTATAGTTCTGAATTGTATTTCAACACTCAGTTTTAATACTTTCATCATTCTTATTTTCTGTCACACTTTCTCTGACTATATTTGTGTACATTTAAAGGCTGTAAAAACCAGTTGATATTCAAGGCCTTTGTTTTAACCTTTTTGTTTATGTAATAGAACATGTTGCTATTCAAATCGTTTGAAATATTGTAATAAGCATTACAATATATATTCTCTGCAATGATATGAATAGTTTGCAATCTTTATCAATTAGAGCGGCTGCGGTGGCTCCGTGGTTCGCGTGCCGGACTCGCGATCGAAAGAGGACGGGTTCGAATCCTACCATGGGACCAGCTAGGGTTAGCCACCATTGTATGTCCTTGGGCAAGGCATTTTACTTCAATTGCCTCGGCACTAAATAACCTACTTGCATTGCTGTGTTGTAAAATAACAAAACAAACCATTCTATCAATTAGATTCGTCAAATAGCTTTCCGTTTTTGTGTTATTTTTGTTGTTTGTTTGCTTCTTGGTTGTTTTTGTTGTTGTTTGTTGTTCTTTTTTTCTTGTTGTTGTTGTTGTTGAGAAATTATTGTTTTTTTCTGTTTTGTTGTAAGCGTCACCTTTAATTAATTTTCCTCCTGTAATAGGTCTTTTTCAGCTCTTCGGTTTCTTTGCTCTCAATGGTGGAAAGTTTCCTCCTGATTACATTCTCACATTCTTGTATCTTTTATACTCGTTAACTATCAAATTAAAACTCCCCATGACTCATCTTGTTGTCGCTTATTGCCTTACTCACCATATTATTGATACCATTGATCTTAGGAATAGCAGAAGTTACTCCTTGATTGTATGTTTTATGATTTTGTAGTAGTACACCTGGGACTTTACAGCCCCAAGTGTAACAACTACAAAAATATTTAAACAACGAAGTGAAACAAAGCGATCGAGAGATTAAAAATCTAATGAATGATTTTAGCAAGAGCATTAATAACTTGAACAACAAGGCGCTTGCTAGCACTAATACCTTGTCACAGTTGCAAGAGAAGACTTATTTAACTGAGATGACCAAAAATATATGACAACAGCAGAAAAATAATGAAAGCACGATAACATCTATGAAAACGACTCACAATTGTGCTATCGCTGATTTAAATGAAAAATTAAACTATTAAATGATCAGACTTTACCATCTCTCAAAACTGAGCTTACTGTTGGAATAGAAAAATCGAAAACAGATACAAAAGATTATATTGATCAAGAAGTGGCTAACAATAGCAATTTGATACAAGATAGTAAGGGCGAATTAGACAAAAGGATCAAAGGAATGGGAATTTAGACAAACATTTTCAACAGATACAGATGCACTCGAAACTGAAATGAATAAAAGAATTATTATATTAAATGGAAGAACTGAGAGAGTTAAAACTGAAATAAACGCGACAATGGGTGTAAACAGTATTACATTGTTTGAAATATTTAAAACGTTGAAAGATGAAATCGCTAAAAATCGAATGAAGTTGGGTGAAATAAACAGACGATATTACTGAATTTGAATTGATATATAGGAAAGGGTTGTTTGACGCTTTTAAGCCTAAAACTACACCCGATAAGTTAGTTATCATTTATGGATTTAACTATGTTCCGTCACGTTTTGTTGAATACAAGTTATTCATAATATTTATTTTCAGTCAGAATGTAATTTATATCAAAACATTAGGCTCATATGTATCTTTTGTAACTTACAAATTGAGCCCGCAACTACAGAATTGTTTGGAGTTTATGTTGACTTGCTGCAATGGATTAGAGGTAAACAGCCAACGCGTTGCTTATTAATAAGATGTTTAAAAGTAAATTAACCTAATTTTTTACAGTTTAAAAGAAACACGCTTACTATCTTGAAGAGACTGATATTTTAGTAATTGGGTTAAAACACAAAGAAAGACCTGTTGTTATAGGGTGTTAGATATAAAAAAAATGGAAGCCATATAAATATTTTGCGATTAAATAGAAGATTGCAACAGCAGTTATAATTGGAGGAGCAACAGCTAACGGTATAGCATATACAGGAAGTAATTACCTGCTTAAATTATTTGATAATTAGAAACGATAAGAATTCGACGAATTACAAACAAACTGCAGAATTCAACGAGAACAGAACAAATACACTCGGCTAACTAAAGTTAAAATTTAGATAACAAGGTTTGTGTACTCTGCACTCATATGATTTAGATTATGCGTTTGCTCTCTAGTCTCCTGCTCATACCAATGTATAGCCCGAAACTCAGTGTCTATCCAGCTCCATTAAAGTTGCAAATGATAGTACACCGTATCGACTGTCACCTGAATCGTCCTTTCATTTACAATGATCATCTGCGTTTATCCAGAGTAAACTTCCCCATTAGTATTATATCACGTTTGCCAAATGTGTCCTCCTGGATCGATAATAGCTACATGTAGCAACATACATACAACACCATCTTCCTCAGTTCCAGTGAGTGAAAGGCCTAAAAGTAATGCGAATAATGAAGATGAAGCAAACTAAAATCAAACACAAGAACAGATCCTACATTACTTGCAAACTTCAACAGTAAACTTGATCTCGTTCTTGCTCAAATAACATCGCTCAAATTTAAGTTTCAGGATCTTCAGAGTGAAATAAACGAAATAAAAACCGGTGTTGCTCCTTTCGATCATTGCGTTCACCTACAATCTCTTAAACATTCATTGATAGATTAAATTCATTTTCAAATTGATCAGTATATTTTATCTGTAATGGTTATTTGTGCAACCAGTGTTTATTTTTATCAAGATTATATTTCGATGGTCTGTGTTTGTTGTCTGCAGGTGGGAATAAAGCTGATACTTTTGTAGAAAAAAACATGTGTTGTCAATATTTCTAAGTTAGTAATTTGTTTGCCTTTAAAAGGATATGAGCTGGAAAACGTATCAAAGGTTGAGCTAATTTTCTTCTTGCAGAGTTTGATTTAGGAGCATCAATTAATGTGTTCATTTATTATACTATTATTATTTGCATTTACATTATTCTTATGGAACTTAGTTTTACGTGAGCATATATGAACCTTTCTTATTGTCTTTCCATATTCACTCTTGATTTTTTTTATCTTATAATAAAAAAAATTCAACATAATATTAACTTGATTTCATCATATTTAAACACACTTTTACATCGCTGGTATTTCGTGTTCGTTTTCCTTTTTGAACAATTGGTTTTATCACTTTACATTTATAAGATCTGTTAGTTTCCATTTACGTTACTTGTATTTTTATCAATGAATCTGACATGGACTCGCCTTCTAAAATCATTACAACATAAAAATCATTTAATTTTGTGAGTCGTTAAGTATTTCACTTAATCTGCTTTGTTAACGCTCGTTACACATAGTAAAATTGCAAAATGTAAGATCTATTTTCTTCCACAATAGTTTTTACATTTTGTTCAAAATATGTCATTTTCTGCTTGAAAAAAATATCACCATTTTTTCCGTTATTGGGGATGGTTTAAATATTATTGTTAACAAGGACTTTGTTACAATACCAGCAATATCGATTGATTTAAAAACATATTTTCACAGTACAAAATATCAAAATACTTCTTAATTATAACTATTGCTTTCACGTTATCTTGATATGGTTTTTTAATCTTTGGGGTGTTGAATTTTATGTATTCTATATTAATTTTTTTTAAACAACGCAATGTTTAAGTTAGTTCCCAACTGTTAAAATAATTATTACATCATCTTACTTTGACATTTGCATGTGTTTACCGTTCATTTTTGTATTCTATAAAACATAAGTCGTCTATAAATTGTCCTGATTGTCGTAGTGCGACAACTTCTCCTCTTAAAGTAAACTTACAATATTCTCTACCATGAAGTCTTCCAATTTGTATACAACTGAATCTCCTAGTATAACATTTCTCACTTTATACATTTCTTCTGTGAAATTAGTCAGAAACCCTTTGCAAAGATAGGTGTTAGGTTGTTATGATTTGTTAGGTAACAAAATAAATGTATCGAGACTTTAGATTTATTTTTGTATTGCTTCCTTTCACTGAAATCATGCATATGGATCCTTGATAAGTGTTATTATTTCTCTCGACCAGTTTATACAGTACATCTACCAATTGTATGGTTTCATTTTCCACATTCTAATTTGTAAAGTTCTACTAAACCATTCTATTTACAGATGCGTTTTATCATGATAGGTAGAAACATATTTATTGTTCTCTTTTTTCCAGCAATTTCTTAACCTTTCTGTTATAAAATTATTTTCCTTGATCAAACTTTATTTTTGTTGGTTTTTGCTCTGCAAATATCCTTTTAAAACATTGTATATATTTTAAATTAATTATGTTGTTATAAATTTTGCTGTTTTTGCAGAAGTAGTATATATATATATTATTGTTTTCACACTTTAATAGCAAGGTAGCAATGTCTGTATCCGAATGTTATTTTTTTTTTTGCAATTTCTAATTTGGATATTGTTAAGGTATGGTCTAAATATAGTTCTCATGCAAAAAAACTCAAGAAAAAAATGGAAACATAATCTTACTTATTTCTGATATAAGAAAAAGCTATTATTTCGTATTTTAAACAAGGACGGGAGAATTACAAATAACTTTCAATAATAATTATATTGAAATGAATAGTTGTTGTATTCTCCCCAATGTAAAATTACAATCATTAAAACTGTAAAGTACACATCCGGTATTTTCAAATAAATGTTATATTCGGCGCAAAAAAATGTATGAATTTTTATTCAGCTTCGAGTGTTATTAGAATTGAAAAAAAATTATTATTTTTTGAAAGGCTTTGCATGATGACACTGTATTAACGGAGGTAGAATTTACAGAAAGTAGGTTTAAATTTACAATCGCACTTAGACTCGTAGTGCTCGAGAACTCACCTGTTAGTGCTAGGCAAACGGAATTTGATACTCATTTATATATATATATATATATATATATATATATATATATATATATATATATATATATATATATGTGTGTGTGTGTGTGTGCGTGTGCGTGTGCGTGTGTGTGCCGTGATTGTATTTTTCCACCAAGTCATTCATGCCTAGGAAAAGGGGACATCCCAAAATCAGGCGCAGTTCAGACCATCAGGCAGATTAGACATGTACACTCGTACGTGAGTGGCTCTCAAGACAACGTTGAATCGAACCTTATTTCACCAGTTACACCAGTTACATCGGTTGGATCAGTTACATCTAAATCTCTCACAGTAACTAACGATACTGGTAATGTGGCGACTGGCGATTTCATGATAGATGACTTTATTCAGAAACTCTCAGTGGCTCTACATAAACCACAAATAGGGTAGACTATAGCTAAAGTAGTTAGTGAAGTTGCGGTTGACACAATTAAAGAATAATTCAAAAGTTAAATCGAAAATCTAAAGGTTAATATATTGTCAATTTAGAAGGAGAAATGTGAGGGAAAAGGATCTGAAAATTCAACTCCTTGAGGGTCAACTTGAAAACTTTGAACAGTATTCTCGTCAACTAAGTATTAGAATTTACGGGGGTGCTCGAACCAAAGCAATGGAGCGAAATTTGGAAAGTCAAGGGTGAAGAAGGGTAAGGAAAGAAAGATAACGAAAGAGGAGAGGCGGATGAATTTGTGTATACACTCGCCCATGATCTGCGTGTGAATTTCACTATCTATTAACCATCAGGGTCGGATCCTTGCAATAGAAAAATATGGCGACTTTGGTTAAATTTGTGAATTATCACAAATATTACTAAATTATGAGATCCAGGTCTAAGCTGACAAAATCCCAAAGGCTTCCTCGCAAAATGTACATGAATGAAGATCTGACAAGTACTATATCGACCATTGCTAAGAAGACAAGACAATTGAAGAAAGAAGGAAAGTCATAAGGTACGTGGACGTGGAACGGAACTATTTTTATCATGGACAATGCTGATTCAGTTTCTCGCATAACAATATGGGCATGGATGAATGAATTGGTTAGCGAACTCGGTTTGAAGGTCCTAATTAGACAAACCATCCTATCTGCTGAGATCATACAATCGACATAGCAACAGTTACAAGTCTTACCCAGATTCTACCCCTATTGGCTCTGATGATGATGATGATAATAATTCCTCCATGCGATTCTATTCTCGTGGAGTCTCCGGGTTATTTTAGTTAGTTTTTTGACATTTCACATGCATACGTCTGACAGTTTACATGCATACTTATAACATTTTTCATACATAATTATGAGCGTATCATAAACCACTAACTAGGAGAGTCAGTCTCTCTCTCTCTCTCTCTCTTTCTCTCTCTCTCTCTCTCTCTCTCTCTCTCTCTCTCTCTCCTTGATCAACCCAGGCTGTTACGATCAGGTCAAAAATCGGCCAGGTTTAAAGTCATATTATGCAGTGAACAAAAGAATGCCATATTTTGTTATTTATTTTGTTCATACAATTTTCTGTATTTGTATTTGTTTTGTGGGTTTTTATTTACTCGAGTTGTTTAGTCGCAACATTTTTTTATCCACTATACAGAGGTCATGTTCATGTACATTTCAGTACAAATGGTTGTGATTTTCATATTTCTTGTGAGGCCGTGCAAGCACGGCGAACAGGTGGATAGGTTAAATGGCAATTATTAATGATCAATACAGACTGACAATTGACCTGTTGTTCCACGGGTTTTACGTGCTCGTGTACTTGGACTGCCTTGACTTAGTACTAGTACTGCTGATATATTTTTACATGGAAAATGTCAACGTCTAAGACCTGTTGATTTTGGTTTATATCGAAAATGTCAACGTCTTGATCTGTTGCTTTTGATTCACATGGAAAATGTCAACGTCTTGAACTGTAGATTTTGATTTACATGGAAAATGTTTAACGTTTTGGCCTGTTGCTTTTGATTTACATGGAAAATTTCAACTTCTTGGTCTGTTGCTTTTTGATTTATTCAATAATTACCAGGGAGATCAACGCTGACTTTTGTCTTAACAAAGTTATAATCATTCCCGCCTATTATGTTACATGGGTTAAATTGTTTCTTGCATCAACCGGTGTTCTATATTTCACCTCTAGTAATGATTAAATTTTATGCCATTCTTGTGTATTGGTTATGTATCCTTTTACTGATGGCAGGCATAGCAACAATCTCAGTATACTGCATCTTAATACTCAGAGTCTGAAATCTAAAATCTACTTGATTCATACCAATACTTCTCAGTTTGATGCACTAACTTTTACTGAAAATTGGCTTAATTAATTCACTTTGAACGATGATATTATCATATTAGATTATTCGGAACCTTTCCGCAACGATAGGAACACTTTTGGGATAGAGTGACTATGTCACAAGTTACATTCCTGCAATTCTACGATCTGATCTTAATTTAACAGGTCAAGAATGTATTAAGGTAGAAATAAATTTAAATTGAAAGCAAATACTGATTGCAGCGCTATATAGACCATCAAATAGTGAATCATCTGTTTTGGAGAGTATTGAATTTTAAGCGTAGAGAGAACCCAGAACGCTAAACCAGACTACCTAGTCCTTATTAGAGATTTTAATTAAAAGTTTATTGTTCCTAATAATAAAGTACTTCAGCTATCTCAGTCCTGTAATGTACATTAAATTATACAAGAACAACACTAATTTTACAGAGTATGTTGAGACTTTTTGATTGATATAATACTGGTGTCAGTGTTGGTGTCCTGGGTCCATTTCGCTGTAGTGTAGTCAGATATCATTATCCAATATATGCTACCTTAAACTTCACTACTCCAGAATTCAAGTGCTATACAAGAGCCATATGGTCACACGATAAGGGGGATTATAAGTTGTTAAATTCGTTTCTGTAGCGTTTTATGGGATTAACTACTTGATAAAAACAAAAGGATTATTAGTTAAATACGTGAATCTAAATATTTGGCAACATTTTTAGAAAATTCCGAAGGCTACTCTAAGAAATGGTGAAAACTTGTTAAAGACATCCAGGGAAAGTCTAAGAAAAAATCTTGTAATTCACTGATTGTAAATGGGGCTACGGTAACAGATAGTGGAGAGAAAGTTTTAACTTTTATTTATTTCTTTTGTGAACGGTCTAGAATGCAAATTGATAATATAACAAAATGCCAAATTGTTGAACCAGACGTACATCAATTGACGTAACCATCACTTTCTTGCATTAGTGAAGACGACGTTTACAAAGTCATAATCGGCTTAGATCAACTTATTGCATCCCAAGATACTTAGAAGAATTGCAAGTTCAACTAAGTATCCACGGTATAGCATATTTAATATATCTCTTGAAATCTCAATATTTCCATATTCTTGGAACTAGCAAATGTAGTCACAGTATACAACAAAGGTTGTAGAACAAATGTTTCAAATTATCGTCGAATGTCACTTCTCCGTTTTCTTGTCCAAACTGTTTGAAAAGTGTGTCTATAAATATTTGTATAATTATATTGTTCAACAAAATTTGCTTGTACCAAGTCAATCAAGCTTTACACCCGGTTACTCTATAATCAATCAGTTATTAGATATGTATAATACGATTTACTTAGCTCTGGATCAGGGAAAAGAAGTTAGAACTGTTTCCTTTAACATAAGTAAAGCGTTTAATCCTGTTTGGCACTCAGGATTAATTATTAAAGTTAGAAATATCGCAACTCAAGGTAGTTTACTGCTGTGGTTAGAATATTATTTGTCAATAAGCAAAGAATTGTCTTGAATTCCCGATTTTCGTATTTTCAAACCACTAATGCAGGAGTTCCTAATTCGGACATTCAAAAATTATTTGAGTGGCTCCATCAATGGCTAGTGACTTTTAACCCAGACAAAACAGAGTAAATGCTTATAACATGAAAACGTAATCCAAATACTGCAGACGGATAGCAAAGATATGCATAAAGTATTCCAACATAAGCAATTAGGTATTGTATTGGCCAGTGACGCCGATTGGGATGTACATGTCGAACATTTGTCTGAAAATGCTTGGGAGAAAGTTAATACTTTGAAGAATGCGAAATATCAATTGGATCGCTTGTCCGTGGAAAGTATGTATAAATCTTATATATTTCCCTTGTTTGACTATGGTGATTGTAGCTGGCACAATTGTACTGAATAAGAAAAAGAATCATTGGAGAAATAAATTTGGAAGCTACGAGAATAGTAACAGGTGATACCAAGAGTGTGCCCCGGACACTACTACATGAAGAAAGATTATGGGAGAGCCTAAAATTTCCACGTTACAAGCATACATTAATTCAGTTGTTTAACTGTACAATGGTCTTGCTTCAAACTACTTATAAGGTACGATTCGACATTTTGTTTTTAACAATGAGATCTACACCACTCGATCATCGAATATTAGAAATGATCATATTTGTATATGATCCATCTATTTTAAGTCAGTAGACAAATATTGATTGTTATAATTTCTTTGTAATAGGGGAGAACGTTTGTAATACTGTTCCAGCTTTCTACTGAATCCCCAGATTTTGTATTGTTTTGAATTATATGTGAAAAGGGTTTCTTGAATAAATATAGATTAAAGTAAAGCTATTTATAAAGACCACACAGAAGACTGAAAGAAACTGCGGAGGTTAAAAGAATCTAATCAAACAATAACAGCATAATGGTGGTCATACCAAAAGAGCTGGTTGAAGATCGTACTATGTTTGAAACTCGGAAATTCCATATCTCTGATTGATTAGCTTGGGCCAATTCCAAGATGAATGAACCCATAAAAAGAAAACCACGCCTATCGGCTACAGTTGGTTCCTGACCTTTCCATGTGGTAATAAAATGCAATTATAAGCATGAAAAGCTATCAGCAAGATGATATTGTGTGAATGCGAAAACAGTTTGTATTGAAATAATAAAATGCTATATAAATAGTTCAGCGCTTTAAGCTAGAAGACTTCAATATATTGTTAAATGATTCTCAGTTTTGTCTTATAATGGTATGACCGTAATATGTACTTCTTTCCAAGTTCACATAAAAAGCAAACCATAAGTAATGTCATTATAAACATATTACTTGACCATGATGGGTCAATTGTCTTGAGAAGTTTCATATACAAAGTTTCTCATAAGTGACAACAGCACATGTTCTTTAAAAGGAAACTATATAGCATAAATATCATATCGGTGGACATATTATTATATCTTACGTATTAGTGCAATAGTAATTCCATTTCTTTTAGATCTTTTACATGTGAGCCAAATGCAAAATGCATACCAGTGTTAAAGCCTACAGAATGAATCCTTGTTATGGCATGATCAAGGTAAACATCTCTTATAGACCCAACACACAGATTATTACATACAGTATGAAAAAGTACCAAGTTACGTGTCGTATTTATTGATGTCAAAGGGCGTGTGACACGTGTCCGGCATTAATCTACAGTCAGAATATTCGCTACAAATTTTACATCACGCCCGCGATTTTGCTGCCAAACACTTGACAGAAAATCGACTATCAACCTCTCAAGGGGGCCATTCCTGCGCCATCTTAATTGATTTAGACCATAGATGGAACAAGATGATCAGTAAATTAAATTATTGGTGAAAATGATACAAAACAATTATATTGGGCCTTACATTAATGGCGGAGAGCGAATAACAAAATGTAATTAACTCGAGACGTCGGTTTCATTGAATATCTCAGAAGGCCGAACTATTCTGACGCTTATACCGTACAATATTGTCAACACGTTGCTTGTTTGTTTGTTTTGTTTTGTTTTGTTTTGTTGTTGTTTTTATGTTTTATTTTTGTTTATTTTTTTTTTGGGCGGGAGGGGGGGGGGGGGTAAGTTTTATATCCATGGTGCGTTCCGTCATTTGAAATAGGTGTTATGTCATGGCATTAATGATTAAAATATTGCAAAATTTGGAAATTAAGCGTATACGTTTATTATCCTCCACACACATAATGCTCTGGAACTAAATACTTGAAGGCCAGTGTATGGTTACTATCCTCCACACACATAATGCTCTGGAACTAAATATTTGAAGGCCAGTGTATGGTTATTATCCTCCACACACATAATGCTCTGGAACTAAATACTTGAAGGCCAGTGTATGGTTATTATCCTCCACACACATAATGCTCTGGAACTAAATACTTGAAGGCCAGTGTATGGTTATTATCCTCCACATACATACATGCTCTGGAACTAAATACTTGAAGGCCAGTGTATGGTTACTATCCTCCACACACATAATGCTCTGGAACTAAATACTTGAAGGCCAGTGTATGGTTATTATCCTCCACACACAAACATGCGCTGGAACTAAATACTTGAAGGCCAGTGTATGGTTACTATCCTCCACACACATAATGCTCTGGAACTATATACTTGAAGGCTAGTATACGCTTTTTTCACGTAATATCTAGGTACTGCAGTAAGACAGAAAGAAGATTTTTGTCGGAGGAAAATGTTTCTTTATATTCGTTACCCCTCAGTCTGTTTGATCATTATGCAAGGATGAAACAAGAATCTTTTTAAATTTAAATATGTATATCTTTTTATGTCCTTACTATTTCAAAAAGAGCCTTAAGAATTCCTGAAATGTGGGAAAATCCTCATTTTCTTAAGAGATAAACAAAACAATATTTTTTAAGGACAATACAATATCTTAAAACTTATATTTTAATCCTTGGTGTCTGAGAAATCTGTCGTGAAAAAGTAATTGTCGTCAAGAAAGCAATTAGAAACATATTGAATCGTCTCAATTTAACGAAATCTTATATTTATTTTATGAAAACTGGCACCATAAAAAGGAGGAAATACACATTGTGCTGTGCTCCATTAGCGCCTTAATAGTAACAAAATAGTGCGTACATTTTTAGCATGAAGTGCTGGAGTCGAGCTACTGGAAATTAGATTTTCAACACTCGTGAGGCCAGACCCGCGCGGTCCATATTGATTTTTAAACTACATTGGACTGGAGATACGTAACGGTAATCGCTAAATTAAATTACTGTCTTAAGCAACAGCAAATAATTAAATTAGGTCCATCACATCTAGCAGTCAGCAAGGGATTATATCTAATGACTCTGGAACTCAGCCAAAAAGTAGACGGTTCCAGGTAGAGTTGTCCAAACTAAGAGAGACAGTGGTCATGTCAACAAATTATATATATATATATATATATATATATATATATATATATATATATATATATATATATATATATATATATATATGTGTGTGTGTGTGTGTGTGTGTGTGTGTGTTTGTGTGTGTGTGTGTGTTTGTGTGTGTGTGTGTGTTAATAATAATAATAATAACAACAGCAACAATAAACTGGACAGTATGGACAGCAACAGCTGGATAGAAAAAGGATCCAGTTAAAGTTGAACTTGCTACAAAACTTTAAAAACATTCACATTAATTAAAAAAAACAAAACGGACAGGTTGCAACGCGACCGTAGAAAAAAGAAATTGTAGCATCACAAGATGGTACAAGTTCGCGTGACTCAAACAACATATATTACTGGATAGGTTGTGATATCGTTGTTAAGGTTTGGTACTGATGAATATCAAGGGCACAGCCAGCTGGTTCTGTTACAAAACCTCTCAAAAAACAACCAGATAAATTAGTTACGGTATCAAAATAACAAACAAATCCATTTCTATAAATGTTCTGAACTAAGCGAACAGTATCCTCGAACAGCCATATTTCGTGAACTTAACGTGAATTTTAATGCGTTCGTTATAATATTGTGAAAATCTATTAAAATAACCATAGAAAATGTTCAACTATATCTACTTCATTTAATCATCGTTAAAAAAAATTTGGCCTTCATGCACATTAGTTCAGAATTACCGTTTTTCCGAGCGTGTGTATGTTTACTTATTTCCGGAAGTGCATCCATGGTTCGTGACACTGACTAAAATGTCATGTGGCATATGACCGGAATGTGCCAATTAGGCCAAGCTATGGATATTATCAGTTTATAGCGTCTCCGTGTTTTTGAAATTTAAAAAAAATGAAATTTAAAAATGAAATTGTTTTTCCGTTCATTCTATATGCAGTTTGTGCACTTACATTACTGCTTGCTTGTTCTTTACCATATAAATACATGAATCAATAGACTGAGAGAGAGAGACAGACAAACAGAGAGACAGAGGGAGAGAGAAATTTAAAAATAGACACTGGTGAATGGATACACATTTTATTATAATAGATTCAATGTCTTTTGATGTAGAATATATGTTTATTATGAAATAATACTGAAACGAAAAGTCCGTAGTTAATATACATTTCGAGTGTAAATTTTTCTTACGTTGTATAAGAACTCCATATGATTAAAAACCAAATATTTAGGTTGGCTATCTAGTTGTATAAATTCCCAAAGTGGGTTTTCCTGTTCAAGATATGTAAACAAAACCATCATGTGATCGGCGGAGCTATCTTTAGCATATAATAGAAAATTCAAGGCCAAAATGTCTGACACAAATAAGGCATTAGTGAAAATATAGATTTTCATTATGATTTTTTAAAAATTACCTTCTTTGAATATCAATTTGTCTGATTTTACTTATAAAATACTTCCTGTCACTCTTCTAGAACGCTGGTAACACAGCTGATGGCGTCATTATCTCGAAACAAGCGCGTTAGGTCGCGAGAAACATGGCGCACGATTGAAGGAGTCTCACGACTTCAGATTGATGGACGATTTCGCAGGCAAAGCGAAATTTCACTGTAATAAATAACAAGCGAAATGAACAAAACAGTTGACACAGTTTCCCATGCAAGGGCTAACTCAGCTTTCACAGTCTCGGCTCGGCCAAGGTGGGTATGTGAGAAAGCTTGCCAGTAGCATCCCGTGGGTCTGTGGTTCTTCTTGTGGTTTTCCCGGGTTCTAACTCCACCAAATATACTGGCCGCCATGTATCATGTGCTGAAAAATAGCGTTAAACCCACAACTCCACAATCTGAAACAGATACAAAGAATATGTTGATCGAGAACCAGTTAAATCATATCGGTGTGGTATTTGAGAGTATTAATCAATTAGCCAAAAAGATAACACGAATCAGAAAAATATTATATGATTTCAAAGACAAATTTACAGCGGAAACAGATGCATTCAATGCTAAAGTAGATAAAAAAAAATCTTGCATTAAATGGAAGAACTGGAATAGTTGAATCCGATATAACGAAAACACAGAGACAATCAAAACTGAATTAAACATAGAAATAGAGTACACGAATAGTATTGTTTTAAATATTACAACTGCCCAAATTGAAAACACGTTAGAGAAGTGAATTAGTCCTGGATGTATATTGCTGTAAAAACTTGCTATTCCTAAAATATCTTCTATTGTTTTGAAACATAAAATAATTGCTCATACATATAATATATCTTCCATAGAATTTAAGGGTAAGGATTTTGGTACTTCTAAGAGTCATAGATTCTTCAATTTATTTGATCGTGAAATTACACATGAAAAATTTGCTGCTACTTTTACATTTAACTACTATACGTTAAGTTTTATTAAATATTAGTCAAAATTGTTATATGAACAATATTACCTCAAAATAAACAAAACGATAATTCTGACATTAATCTTAGTAAGATTTACATTGGTTTATATATAAGCAGTCAACATTACATTTTCCATGTAAATGTATTAAAACAAATCTAATATGTAACAATTAATAGAATAACATACAGTTTTCCTCGAAGAAGAACAAAATTTATATATTGCTGATATATATATATATATATATATATATATATATATATATATATATATATATATATTACATTTATTATTGCAAACTTTAACTTAAACCTGAAAGCAGTATTAAAATTTGTTAACAATACATAGCGTTACCACAAAATGGCCGCAAACAACAGTCATAGGAAGAGCAAAAGCTGACAGATCAGCATGTGATGCTAATGGAGACGATTTAGAGGGAATATACCAGTAGTATCATTATGGGATTTTTTATTTTTCTTACTGATATAGGTCAAAGCCTTCTATACCCCATGACTTTACCCTAGAATCACACGCAAGTACATTTTTTACCCCCTCCCCCTTGTGGGCGCCCACAAGCGAAGTTACTATACGAGGCGCCACAGTCATGCCAATGCACTACTGTAGCTACCTGCCACTGTGATTATTGATCACAATTATACTGCATAAAATATATTATGCGGAGATTGTTTTCTCTGTGTGAAAATATATAACTAGCAGAATATTTTATTGTCGATCATGACTATACTATATAAAAAATGTTCTGTTTTCTGACGAAAAGTTCACAGATTGATGCTATATTATTTTGAAAGAATCTATGAGCATATCTAATGCGGGAATCACATTGCCCGAACAATGGAGTGTTTGTAACGTTACAGAAAAGATTAAATCCCTATTTCGGTTAAATGTGTCATAAAGATTTCTCAAAGAGGCCCAAATGATGTTGTATGATTTTCAAATAGGTATACGAAGCATCTTGATAAATTAATCTAGTTAGGAATTATTTTGGAACAACAACGATGTAAACTTGGTCAAACTTATGAGAAAACGCGTGAAAAATCATTGTATGATATTGTCGAAGAAAACTTGAAGTGGCTCACGTTGACTAGGCCACCCAGTGTAGATAATGAGACGAGTAGTGAATCCGCCAGTGATGACATTGAAACATTTAGTGAATATAGTAGCAGCAGCAAAGATAACCAATAATAAATTAATTAGAGAGATGTCTTTAGCCTTATAATATATGGAAACATCAACGGCACTTTTACGTGAGTATGAGAAATATCTAGAAACTGAAGAGTATAAGCGGCAGATGCAATGTCAGGAATTTTGTAAATTGAGATTTACATGCATAGACACAGAAACTATGGAGTCAATATACAAGCAGTGCAAGACATTTTACGTCATCGGATGTCATTGTACAAGCGGCAGTCATTTACGAGTTGGTATAATACTTTGTACTGATCAGCGTGCAGTGATTTGGCCAAATACTGAATTGAAGAAAATTATATTCAAGCATCAAAAGCTAATTGACTGTAATCCTCGGTTGATGCAGCCTGGTAAAAAGTTTGTTTTTACGACTCACTGCCCAGAGTTTGGAAATTACGATCATAGATGAAAAGTATTTTACAGCGACTGGTTGCACAATCAAATGTTATCCACCGGGAGTATTTCTACAGCCCTATATATTTGTCGAGGATACATACGTTTTAAGTTACATACAACATCAATCGGGAACATATATAAATATTTCTATTAAAGAATGCAATCCGCATATATATATATATATATATATATATATATATATATATATATATATATATATATATATATATATTAAAATGTTTAATGGCATTAGGACGCAATCAATGCATACGTGTATGCCTGGGAAAATATGAACCATGCTGCAGAACATGCCATTACGAATATTGTAAATCCCATTTGCTCGAGTTACGGGTTGGTCTAGGTACTCGACTATGCCTTAAATGTGGCATTGGAATAAAGTCGCGTAATCAGCTTTGTCGACCATGCGGATGTATTCGCGAGGATTATCGTGCGCGCAGGCAAAGATTCGCCAACGCAACAAATAGAGAACCTATTGTTGGAAAAATACCCGACGACGTCAACACCGTTGAGGAAAAAATACAGAAGTCAATGAACTAATAGTCAGGATTGAAGCGATTGCAGTTTCTGATCCTTGTAAAGTAAAATGTTTACAAAATTTATATGACGGAATTTGCAATTAGACAATAATTTTCCCTTTTCTACCAGCATGACTACCTTCGATCAGTTGAGGCAACTCGAGCAAGAGCGTGTGATACGAATATCAAGCGGTACGCGAAAATCTGGCATACTTGTATTATTAGGACTTGAAACGAGTTGTGGCAACTACCACTGGATGAACCACACCCGGTTGTAACGGCAGCGTTACCAGCACAACACATGAAACAATCCGCGTAAGAACGTGGAATAAAAGCAAAGAGGCGCAAGAAAAGCAGATTTACTTGCGTTATTAGGTCTCAAATTCGAACCGCGTCTGACTGTAAGAGAGCTTCGGGCAACAGCAGCACTGTTAAATATTAAAATTCCTTTGCGGGCCAAGATGGCGGAAATCGTACGCATAATCAATGATGAACAAAGTAGTCGACGCATCGCAGCCGCTATCGCGCTGATGCTGTTACGTTGTTCACCAACAAAAAAGTTCCAGAATTTAAGTTGTATAAGCGCTCTCATGATCCTCGGGATTACTGGGCGATTATCCCAAACGTATATAAGCCAAACAGAGACGCTGTAAAACTTTTATCAAATATGCGTCCGGGAATTGTATCAACTTTATAGCACGTGGGTGAGAAAGCTCTGTCCTCCGGATTCAAGGTTGACATTGATCTCAATGTGGAGTTTACCATACTTGGCCATGTAACTAAAGATGGCTTTGCACCATCTATAAAATCACAATCGTGGTGCTTGTGAGGCAATCAATAATAACAATTGCTAAAAGTTATGCAAAGATCCTCGAGAAGTTTGAAAAATACTCCAGAGGAGGTTCAGGATGGATGCTTTCCAGATGCTTGGATGTTCAGCTTCATATTTCCCCATACAAACCTTTTCGCGGATCGAGTTATATTCAAAACCAAAGTGTGTTCCACCGCGGACAGTAATAAATATGACAAATTATGGCAACCGGTGTTTTGAATGGCAGTCTTATCTGCGTTGCATCCCTCGAGTGATCATACAGACCAGCCTCGAAACTATAAACAATACCTAAGCGAACTTAAGTTTGGTAACATGGAATTTCATTTACAGACTTCTGATACCATGCTCAAAAAGTTTGAACAACTCAACCCTGACATCGCTGTTAATGTATTCCCTTGGAACAAAGGCTTTTATGCGAAAACATTATCCATAATGAGAAGCGTCCGGTACAACATTGATCTGCTGTTGCTGAGCGACATGGATGACTCAGAGGCGAAGCATGATTATGTGTGGATAAAAAATCTTTTCCGTTTGGTGTACCGACACAACAAGCATAAGGAGAAAAAGTTCCAAGTCGACTCTGCCTGCACGTATTTAGCACCGAACAGTTGCTTGACAGCCATAACTTTTACTGTGGCGAAATCAGTGAGAAACCACAGCGCACAATTATGCCAGAGCCTAGTAAGAACATTCTGAAATTTACAGCGGTGCAACGAAAAATGAAAGTTCCATATATCATTTACGCGGACTTCGAATGTTTGAACGTTCCTGTAGAAAATTCGCTTTCCAACAATCTTACAAATTTTACGCAAGTAGCTAAACAAGTCCCATAGGTCTTTTGCTACACTGTAGTGAGATGCGACGGGGCAACTAGCCACCAACATTGTATCGTGGCCAGGACTCGGTTGAGGTGTTTCTTAAATCGCTCGAGGTTACAGCGAAACGGATCCGACAACAGCTCTCCTCACCCGCAGGAATGATTATGACATGCAATGACACGCGCAAATTTTCCACAACCACTCATTGCTGGATCTGTGATGGCGCTTTCAGCCCCACCGATGAAAAAGTTCGCGATTACTGTCACATCACTGGTGCGTACAGAGGGGCTGCACACGAGGCATGCAATATACAGCTGCGAATGTATCCAAACAAAACACGAATTCCCGTAGTGCTTCATGATCTGCGTGGGTATGATGGTCACCGGATCATGCAAGCAATCGCAACGGCATCAAATCCACCAATTAGCGTCATCTCCCAACCAAAGTTAATTGATTCGCTGCGGTTTCTGAATTACGGCCTGGATAAACTAGTGAGCAACCTTGCAGCGAATGGCAATGATCGTTTTACAATCACTCGTCGATACGGTGGTGCTGTTGATGATGAAACTTTTACCTTGCTTACTCGCAAAGGAATCTATCCTTATGAGAACATGAGCGATTGAAACAAGTTTACCGAAACTCAACTACCACCGATCAAGGCATTCCATTCGTCTCGCGAACGTATTTCTGCCAACGACTACGCACATGCAAATGTCTGGTCCGCATTTGGTTGTTAAAACCTTGGCGACTATCACGATCTATATCTGCGCACGGATGTATTGCTGCTCTGCTCTGTCTTTGAAACGTTTCGTGATACACCCATGCGTGTCTATAAGCTCGACCCCGCGCACTACTTATCGTCACCGGGAATCTCCTGCGATGCGCTGCTGTCAGAAATCAAGGTGGAGCTTGAGTTGCTCACCGATATAGACCAGCTTATGTTTGTGGAACGTGGTATCCGCGGTGGGATTTCTATGGCAAGCGGGCACGCTAGCAACTCAAACGTGGACGGATATGATCCCTCTGTCCCAAACAGTTACATCATGTATCTTAACGGCAACAACCTGTTAGAATAGGCAATGATGCAGCCTATGCCCGTTGTGATTTTCAGTGGATCAATCCCGCGGATGTAGACATTTACAAACACGTACATGAGTACGACAGCAACAGGGACCAGAGATATTTCTTCTAAGTTGATCTGGAGTATCCAGACCAGTTTCACCACACCAATAACGACTATCCACTGGTACAGGAAGCGTTGGTGGTACCATGCAGGTGGTTATCATCGTATCAGTGTGGAATTGTGGACGAATCCAAATGCAATTTTACGAAATGCAGCAAGCTTGTCTCGAATCTTCGGACTTATAACAACTATAGAATCCACGTACAAAACCTGCAGTTCTATTTCCGGCTCGGAATGTGTGTGCTGCCAGTCCATTGGGTGTTGCGATTTTACCAGCTTGACTGGATGTCGTCGTATATACAAATGAATACAGATCTGCACACAAAGACCACGAAGGAGTTTGAGAAAGACTTCTTCAAACTGATGAATAATGCTGAGTTTAGGAAAACTATAGAGAATTTTTGAAAACGAATCCGCGTTGATCATTTTCGGGACAGTGAGCAAGACAAACTCGACAGGCTGATTGCGGACCCGGCGTTTGAGTCACGCAAAATCTTCAATGGTGGGCTTGTTGTCGAACACAGTAAGAAAGCCAAGCTGAAATTGGCAAAACCCATCTATGTCAGTGCTAGACTTGTCTAAATTACTCATGTACGAGTTCTACTACGACAAAATCAAACCGCGGTACGGTGACAACATCAAGATCCTATACACGGATACAGACTCGTTGTTGATGCACATCACAACCGATGACGTATATGCGGACATGGCTGAATCAAGTTTGGTAAACGAATTTGGCACCAGCGAGTATCCAAAAGAATACCTACTGTTTAGTAACACCCACAAGAAAGTCGTAGGAAAATTCAAGGTTGACTGCTCGATTAATCCTATTGAGGAATATGTGGGACTGCGCTCCAAAAGGTACTCGACTGTGGTTGGCGGCTTCAAAAACATTAAGAAAGCGAAAGGAGTTTTGCGGGTTGTTGTTGCAAAAGATCTGAAACACACAATGCATGTGGAATGTTTGTTTGAGCAACGCGAATTCGCACACACAGCTAATATTATACGATCAAAGAAACATCGAATGGGTGTGTATCGTTGTACGAAGGTGAGTTTGTCCCCGATTGACACCAAGCGATGGATATTGCCAGATGGAATCACCACTTACGCGTACGGGCACCATTCAATTGTGAATCAACTTAGGATTTCATAATAGACCTTGGTGGTAGTTCCGTATCCACGGGAACGACTTGCAATTCTTCTCGCAACAATTTCCTGCTAGAAGGCTTTGCCTCCCGTGGTTGGACCGCAGACGGTCTCCAGCTTGTTTGCAACGGGTCCTAAATGGTAACGTTTTGGCTGTCCTGCAATATCAATCCGGTCTGAGATCGTGAATGTATCGATGGACCATATCGGGTCAATAGCACAACGTTGCCCGCATTCTAACTCCCCCAGTGCATACAGGTACCGAACCAAATGGTTTCCAAATGGACTAACACGGTAGGTTGTGAAACTAATTTGTGGGTAACGGTGACAGTCTTCTGCAGAATCGCCTCAGCAGGTTTTAACCCAATCACGCCTGTGGTTTCATTTTTCAATTCTGCAATGACTGATAGAAACCGTGTTATTTACTCGCGAGATCGTTCTTTACGATTCATTAACTATTCTTGCGCGTATTGATGCGCGAATAATCGTTCCGTAAGTGGACGGTTAAATTGTTCCACAATAGCCTGGTCGCGATGTATACAAACATGTCCAAGACTAACCGGCACCTTAAGGTAACGGGGGAATTTGAGATCAACACTAGATAGTAAGCCCCACGAAAGAGTTGGAGACCATCTAGATGGTGATCGGTTTTAACCCCCCGGCGGGTGGTTGTGGAACTGAGACCAATACGGGTTTGGACTTTTGCAATCGAATTTTCAATTTTTAATTTAAAAACAAAAATATAAAAATTTTATTTATATGTAAAAACGCCAAGAGTATTAGCAATAAATAATTGTAAGGCTGTTTGTTTGGGAAAAAAAAAGAATGATGTGGCAGGCCCTGCCACTATGAATAACGCCGAACACACGCATATTCGATACGAAAGTGAAGCGAGGATACGCCAGGGCCCAGACCATGTTTGCGGCGTGGAATCGGTGTAAAGTCTCAAAATCAACTTTGTCGGGCTCGTGGGTCCGGAGTGGAATATTGCAAAATCGTCGTAGCTCTGAGCAGAAATATGCGCGAGGAAGAGTTAAAACAGCAAATAACACAACTTTGAATTAATTAATTAATTAATTAATTAATTAATTAAAGAAGATAAGATAATCCGATTATATAGAAAAATGACAACTGTGAAAAATCTCAGAATTTTTGCGAGAGAAAATGAAATTAAAATTTCGTGAGGGAAAAAGGAGGAACAACTGTTAGAAATGTTGGGAATGCCTCCAGAGGAACCGTGTGAACCACGGGCAGCGCGACCACGAGCAAATCTGCAAGCAAATCCACAGGGAATTTCCAAAACCCAACAGTTTCCCAACTTAAGCAAATCGTGCTAGGACGTGGAATTGCTATCCCCGCAAGAGTACGAAAAGTTAGCATCTTAGAATTACTAGAAATGCCCGCACCTATGACACTGCAACAATTGCGACAGCAACTTAACGAGTACGAGATAGCGGTTCATCAGAGGCAAACCGGGCACAATTATCACAAATGATTACCGATGAACAAAACCGGAGACGAGAACGGGAAATTGCCAACGCAGCCGCGGCGACAGAGGAGATTTTCCAACAACGCCGTAGCGCATACAATACAATCCCCGCTGAAGCAGGCATCGCCAGGCAAGCGTGGCAAATACCAGAATTCAAAATGTTATACGATGGAGGGCATGACAGGGCTACCTATTACATTCCAGTAGTCCCCCGCACTTACCGACGATCCGGCGCCGCAGTGGAATTTCTTGAGGCAATGTGATCACGAATAGCCGATCTATTGGCAACCATAACAACACCCAGAAGGATTGAAATTATTATGCATTGGGAAATGTCGCAGCAATTATCTCCAGGCAACATCGCAGTAGAAACCTCATATTTCAGTGAAGCCAACCGCATTTTGAATCCTCCCAGTGACACCATTGATGATGTCATTGATTCCTCATTTCCAAAAATACTGGAATCGCTTGAGTTTACACCTTAATAGAATAACTGAATTACATGTTAAGGCTACCAGATGCAGACCAATCCATGGCAGCAAATATATTAAAACGCCTCGGTATATTCCCCCGAGGTCGGTTATAAATGTCAAAAACAGCGACGATAAATGCGCAATATGGGCAATTACATCATGCCTTCATCCGGTAGATAAAAACACCGACCGGACCGGCAACTACGCCTGATACATCAATAAAATTTGCATAGGCGACATTGAATTCCTATTGGAGACAACCAAGACAAATATAGCAACTTTCGAGGACCCTAACCCGTACATTTACATACACATATTCGGATGGGACAACGGCGACGATGTAAAATCACGGCGAGACAAGGGCCCTTACCCAATCATTATCTTAGAGAACCAACGATACCGCGAAAGTGGGCGAGAAATGGTGAATCTTCTACTACCCAAAGGCGTTGATGATTTAAACCCACTAAAGACCAAACACAGCAAAAATGACCCCAAATACCAACCACAAATGGGTGAAGTATGCCACTATGTATGGATAATAAATATCCACAGAATGTTCTATTCGAAATATAACCATCATGAGCCCAAATACATATGCCTGAGTTGCATGCAGTACATATTCCCATTGCAGGAAAAACTCATCCAGCATGAGCAGTACTGCACTGGAACTTCCGAGGCCGCACAATGGGTAAAACTGCCCGAACACAGAAAACACATTTGCTACGGTGACCGGGTACGATTGATATACACCGATACGGACTAGATGTTGTTACATGTGACAACCAAAGATATTATGGCATCGCCGGAACTCCGGGATAAATTCAACACCAGCGACTACAGCGACAAGCATCCACTATATAGTGAGCGATTTAAAAAGGCTCAGAGGAAATTTTATGATGAATCCACTGAGAGAGCAATTTTCGAATACGTGGGATTACGGTCTAAAATGTACTCGATACAGCGGGAGCCCAAACCCGGGAAACCGAGGATGAGATCATTGCAAATGCCAAAGGGACTCCCGGGGTTATTGTGAAAAAAGATCTCAAACACGAGACCTATTTGGAATGTATCAAAACAATCCGGGTATACTCGCAGTCGGCAAACATGATAAGGTCATTCAGGCACATCAGTATTTTCAACATCGAAAAAATAACGCTGCCACCGCTGGATACCAAGCGATGGATACGCGCTGACGAAATAGCCACATACGCGTACAGGTACTATGTGATTGAACAATTAACGCAAACTAAGTGGATCACCGGGGATGAATCTTTGGGAACTGTCCCCGGATTGTATTCGAACAACCAAGTTGCCTGTAATAGAGCAAAATCGTATCCGTTGTACAATCGCGTAGGCTTATTTTCGTACACGTATTCGGTAATATCGTTTTCACTTTGTGGGTAATCGTGCGAGATAACGTGTTTGTTTCGAAGATCAACGTTAGGAGGTAACATACTGCCCGCGAATTTGTTAGAAATAAATTCACCATTGTTGTCGGGGCAAACGCCTCCGCAATATGTAAACAATCGATGCGCCATTGTTGAAACTTACAATTTACAATTATATTTAATCAGAACGAAAACAATTAATTAAAATAATTCTTTATTCCACCGGCGAGTATAATGTTATCCATACCAGACATCGATTCAAGCTCTCGTATCACATCCGGGCCGGAATTTAAAACCCGGTGACTCGCCTCATACTCGTTGATATACGCTACAACCTTGCCACCTTCGCTGGCGGGAATCGTTCGATGAAGATTCTGGATAATTTGCCCGGTATTCCTCGGCTGATTAAAAGCCATCACTTTTCCGGTATCATTGCCAGGCATGAACATATACCAATTCTCGTTGTCAGCGAAAACCGCCGGCGGAACTTGGATCTGGCACCCTTAGAAAAAGTCCATTGTTGTTGTTAAGAACCTCTGGCTACAAAAGCGAGCTGCACTGTGCGATATAAATTACATGACTGCCGTCGTGACGACCTCGGTTGAATAATTCGATGTTCAGGGTCTTGATTACCTTGGGTCTCCCCGTTGATGTATAACAGTCGTCGATGACAAACAGCATTCTTCACATCAAAAATATTAAGCCCCTATTCGGTCAGCGGTGGATGATAAAACTACATGCCGACGGACTCCGGCCACGACTTGGTGATCTTGTCATCCATATGCGGGGATACTTATACGATGTACGGGTACGGCTTTACTGACGCGTACACGAAATTAAACTGCAGGGCCAATGATTAAATATTTCGCAGTATGTTTGTATCCTGAACCGACGCGGGTTCGCTGCGCTAACGGTAGTGTTCCTTACATGTTATTGTATTAGCAGAAAATTATTTACAAATATAATTAATTATTATAAAATGTGCAAAGCAAATTTGGAAATTCACGCAGTGAATTTCTCACGAACGCGGGTTCATTGGCCGGTATATAACTACAAATAAATACTTCATTGCGTTCAATGTGGGCAAGGAAAACTGCAACACCACTTGCAAATTCAACGCGCTTGTGTCAGCGGCGAGCGTCTAATCGATGGAGTAAAATTGAAACTGATTCCGCCACAAATCGTATGACAACCATATTGCCGTTTTTGCTTCATAGTTTCGCTGATCAACCTAAACTCGTGGTACAACGATTTCAGTCCAAATTCATTTGTGCCATTGAACGCGGAATTGTAAAGTGGATTCAGCGGCATTGCGACCCCACCAAATGAAACCTGTTGCTGGGTAACAACCGGGGTTGCCCCGTCAGGGTCCTTTGTGTACACATACGCGTAACTACCTATGGCGGTACTGTCGGTGTCCCTAAGCATTGTATGAAACAGATAAATGTGTTTCCCCGGCAAAGAAATACTTTGAGAAATCGCGGTTGTTCTCGCGGAAATCGAAACCGGGTAAACGTAAATTGCCTTCCTGTCGGGATTTGTCATCTGTGGCGGCAACGCCATCGTGGTTAAAACCTATGGAAACAGCATATAAACCGCTGACAAAACCACGCTGAAATTACTGGCGGTACTCCAATCGGGTGGCGTAAAACACGACAGCAATTGTCATAAAGAAGATAAAAACACCACAGAGTGTTCAACATTTTAACCCAACACATAATTGTATTACATACACTCCAAGTAGCATCAAACCTTAGCAAAATTTACAATTGACCATACCTAGGTTAGGACCTAATGTCATGATTGTAACTGAATCATTTTTCATATCGTTCAATGTAAAGGTTAAAGGAGATGTTAACAAGGAGGTGGTGAAAACTTTTGGAAGAATTCTTGTGAAAGACATAACCATGGCAGTAAAGATATTTCAAGATGATTGAGTATAACATTTTCATCACATTAAAAGATTTATGGTTACCAATATAAAACAGAACAGAAAACATTTAACAAGTTATCATGAATGATAAATTGAGAAAGTTAAGATCAAGAGCTGCTTTTGATCCAACCACTGGTATCGAACCTATTCAGTTTGTAGTATGCAAAAAGAAGTTTAAAATACCACTTGACCTCCAGATACTGAAAGGTCATTGTCTATTGTAACATTGTATTCTTCATCAGGATTTGAGATTTACTTTTACACTATAAAAAGTCACTGAAGTGATAAAAAGTGCTAACCTGGATTGCAGATTGGAAAATATTTGTCTCTAATATGATACGATTACTTCAAATTAAATAGCTCAAGCCATTAACAAAAAGTACATGAACGGAACATATTTCTTCTACGACTAAATCACAAGAGATAGAATTATTCATGAAGCAGCTAATACGACCGTAGTAAATGTTACACTTGATTAACCATGAATGAGTTTAAAAGGAGTCTTGATGCTGTGTAAGAAATATCGATACAATAATCCGAAAATGGTTTTAATCCCGGGATAGAAAATATAATTATTAATGTGGAAGGACTACCTAACATGTCTTTTTCTTCTTTTTTCTCTCGAGAACTACATATGATAATAAATTACATGGTACAGATCATAAATTAGCTAATGTTCAATAAGGCATACACCTGCAGATAAACAGGAAAACAAGCGTAGACGCACACACAATATATATTTATTTTGTGTATGATGCTCAAGTAAGCGTTTAGAACAACCATTTAAGTCAAAATGCTTGTAAAATTTCCAATTTCAATAAATGGATGAATTAAATGTTGATGTCTCAAAATGCGGTATTTTTTTGTGAGTGTGATAGATGTGATCTGAATGGTGCAGTTGTAGAAGAAGGTGTACAAATATGTTTGATATGTAGCTTTGATATAATTACAAAACATGAAGGAAGGCGAAAGATAAAAGACAAACGTTAAGTCAATATCGAATTGATCAATCTCAGAAATGTAACGTGGCATCTGTTTTGCAAACAATGCAGGAGTAAAACCATGAAATATATTACAGATGCATTTAGTAGAGGTAAAATAGCAGAATCCGATGTGAAACGTTCAAATAAAACTTGAACAATTGGTGTACGAGATACTGAACAAGTTAAAGGATAATGAAATAAATAGAAAGAATGTTTTTCTGGTTGTGGAGGTATTTCAGTTATTTGCTAATGTTGTGCAAATCAAATACGTATATCAAACCCTAAACTATCCTTTCTGTTTGATTTCGGCTCATCTATAAAACCCTCCAATACAAAGAACCATCATAAATTCAACAGAACCAATTAATACATCAAGAATTTCTGCATTACATACAGGATAATAACAAGATAATTCTAATACCGTTTGTATACACACATAACGTTTTTATATGGTATATAAATAGCGTGAACTGTAAACAGCGTTTGAACACATTATTGTATTTGACAGAACCTCATAAAATGATTACATGTGATGTTACAAATTGTGGAAAGACAAATTTTGCACTAGATTTGATAGAAACCATATATTAGCATTTCTTTGTCAATGCTGTCATCGTTTGCATGACCTTTATGTGCAAGAAGACTTGTAGTAAGAAATGGCGTTTTCGAAACGACAAGGTAATTGTGATAGATCCTAATAGCACATTAAATAAATGGTT
Source organism: Margaritifera margaritifera (assembly GCA_029931535.1). NCBI lineage: Eukaryota > Metazoa > Mollusca > Bivalvia > Unionida > Margaritiferidae > Margaritifera > Margaritifera margaritifera. The sequence continues at coordinate 6,177,712 of JAQPZY010001677.1, read as the reverse complement.
TAGAATATACTCATTGGTATATACCAAGGTACTATGTTCTATTTATGATAGACGATTGCAGCAACTTAGATGAAGCAAAGAAGAAGTCAACTAATATAACCTAGTTAGAGTTCGGCGGTAGACATTATGGAATATTTGTATGGGTGATAGCACAAAAATACAATTCCGTCATAAAAGATCTGCATGAGAATGTTAGGTTTTTAGTTGTTTTTTTTTACTTCAAAGATAAAAAGTCGATGGAACATGACCTAAAGGAATAAAAGTGGGGTGCAAATGATTATGCGAGAGGTGATATGAGAAAGGTTGAAACAAAACAATAGAAAAAAATGTGGATGAGTATCCATTTGATTACAAGGTTTGCCATCATAACATTATGTGACCTTATGCAACGCGGTATTGTATCATTCATGATGGTACGAGGTAATTAAATTCATCTCTTTGTTATGTACGGTTATGTACAATACAGCCCTTGTACATTTTATATTTGAGATTCGTTTTGATAACGCTTATTTTTATCCATTCACATATCTCCTTTTTATCTTGATCAGTCCTAAATGAATAAATCTTACTTCTAAGACCACACGATTTGTGCATAGGCACACAACATAATTCATCTTTAAAAAGTTCTGGTATCTTTTTATTCATTTGTGGAAAACCAAATATATTATCTTCCTTGTACTAACTTGTGTCATACAAATCGAACTCGATGTTATTATGTATGTCACTCTAAACGTTATCTGTCTCTTCATCAATACATAACAAATCAAAATCAGTCACTAACAGCCTTTTTTATCATCATACCCCGACTTTAGTTTTGTTGTAGTAAAATTCACACGTTAACCACTTACTTTGTTCTAACACAGTAGAGCCACCATAAAATGGCTTCAGTAATTTGATTTTCTTGTTGATTAAACTGATTAATACCATGTCTTTATATGTGATCGTTCTCTTTGCAGATGAAAAATCTTTCTGGTACCTGTAATGTTTTATTTCTTCTTTTCATCGGCACATATTTTAACTTTCGTTCCATTGCGTGGATCTTCCATCTGTTTACTGAACACAGAATATTCAGGAGTTTGAAACAATTATGTCAGGCATTGGTTGCTTTTTGTCACAGAGTTGTATTTTAACTCAATATAAGATTTAAGCATGGCTCTTGGTCGAATACTACGACCCTATGTATCTTTTTTTTCAGATAGTCGTGTTGATGTGTTGGTATCTCTGAATCTACTTTTTAAATATACAAAATCTTTAGTCATCTTTCCAAGACATTAGATTGCCTTTTATGACTTTAATTTGATGCTTGGTTGCTCGTTTAAAGATTCAAACTGACAATCATTGTCACACGGCCCAGTTATACTAATTGTTAGCGTTTAGGTACATAATGAATGACCTTGACCTTGAAATGTATTTTTCATCATAATTTGGCATTATCATCACTTCCTGAACCTAATCTTTCTTTACTGGCGTCTTGCTAAATATATGACAATAGTAGAATCGTAGCCTGACAAATTATGTATAAAAAGTGGTATATACTTTGGATCTACGTAATTTAAATCATACTCTTTATGTGCAGGACCTCTGCAATTCCAAGTTAAATGATTATGACCTCTTACTTTCTTAGTTTTTATATCTTTTTCACAAATATAACACGTGTTTCAGAATTAAAATGCTTCTTATATATTTTTTTAAATATCGTTACAGTAGCGTTTCTTGATCTCAGTTCTTCATACACAGTTTCTCCAATTTTTGCACATGCTCATGAAGCTTTTTGATGCAGTCTGTTTCTCTATATACTATAGGCTCACGGTGTTTGTATATTGTTTAATGTGAAGACCAAGTCCTACCGGTATATGTTTGTACTCTCTATATTTTTTCAGAATCTTTTTTGCGAATGTTTATGGGCTCCATGATACTCACAAAATCACAATATGGAACATACAAAACTTTTAGTTGATGATAGTAAGAGTTTTTGCATTTCACAACAGAACCCTCTTCAGGCATTATGTCAGTTATCTATCTGTTAAAAATCTTTGACATTCATGCACTTTTAGTTCAGTGTTGAGTTATCTATCTGTTAAAAATCTTTGACATTCATGCACTTTTAGTTCAGTGTGGAAACGATTTAAACACTTTTTTCAAAAGTATTTTTATTGGCACGTTTGTTTAGCTTAGATGACACCAATCTTGATAAATCCTTCATTAAACAATAACGATATTTGTCTCAATAAAAGACCATTGACATGTCAACGTGACTATCTCCTACTCTTTCTGTCACTGAAATGGTCGTACAAGCCTACGAGCCTGTATACGATTTCGTATACATTTACAGACAGGTTTTATTTTGATGGTCTGTACGGATAATCTACCTGGTTACTTACCATCCCTATGCCCCACACTTACAACATCATTCTGAAGCATTGGGACCTGATAGAATATGCCTAAGGGTATATTTCAAGTAGTTTCTATGGCTGCGTACCGTAGACCATTACATCTCAAGGACCATCTAGTACGTGTCAATATTACTGCAGACATGATCCCAGATGCAGGAACATACAATTGCAAAGAAAAGCTCTGCCTAATTTGCAAGCATATGCACAAGACCAAACAGTTCTGAAGTTCGGCTACAGGATTTAGCTTTACCATCAATCAGAAGTTTGGGTGCCGAGCCAAAATGTAATCTGTCTCCTTTCATGCAAAATATGTGCCAGACAATATGTTGGCGAAACCGCTTACTTCAGAAAACGAATGAGTAACCAGAAGAGTTATATTCGCAATAAAATCATTGCGAAACTCGCCAAGTACACAAACTCAACGAAACATTCAACAGAGTTCCTCGAAATGCTACCGTTTGAGCCAAACAAGTGTGTGAACGATATAGAACGCTTTTGTAAGGAAACTTACTGGACTCTGCACTGATAACTCATGGGGAATTTGGCCTAAATGTAAACATTTAACCTTCCCAATGCAGTCTTGTCAATATTTCAGTCAGGCAACGCATTCTTTGGGACAATGTTTACCCATGCAAATATTTCTTGACACTTTAGATGAAATTCATTATTATTATTATTATTATTAGTTGTAGTAGTAGTATTAGTATTAGTAGTAGTATCTCTTTTTCTGTATCTGGGTGACACATTTCCGTGGTACCTTCTTCACTCATAATTTTATGGAGATATACTTTTAGTACATATTGTAGTTTCCGGTCTTAGCTTGGAATTAGGTCTAGCAATTTGGTTTTCAGTACGGAAGAAAAAAAACCTGCATTTACGCAGATATCTTTTTTTATCATTTTTGAGAAACTTTTTCTATTATGACCTCAGAACAAAATATATGTGTAGTTGACATATTTGTATACTGCTTTGATCTGATGTTTTTTTTGTGTTTTTTTGTTGTTGTTTTTTTTTCATTGTTTATGTCTCATTTTGTAGATTTCCCCATGTCATTCAAACATAGTTTTGGTTATCTCTCGACTATTGTGTTACGTGTTTGTTTTGTTTTCGTAAGTTGTTTCTTCCCCTGACGAATAGCTTAATTGGCTCAATACGTCGGGAAACTGTTTGAAACTGCGTTGTTACCAATTTTTTGTCCATATATATATATATATATATATATATATATATATATATATATATATATATATATATATATATATATATAGTGGCGTCACTAGGGTTGGCGTCACCCAGTGCGGTAAACTCATAGTGTCACCCCCTCCAGACTTCCCCCATGGACCTCCTCCGAGTCCTCCTGTACCAGATCATACAGAATCGCCTATAGTAATGTTTTGTAAATTAAATCCTAAAGTTACAAAGGACATAAGAAGAAAACAATAAAATTTGAGGTAACAGCGTTTAAGAACTGCAACAAAATTATGTTATTTTTTATTTTAACATTAAACATTAAACATTAAACTTTACAGTTTAAACTTTTCCATTTTGGTGTCACCCGGTGCGGCCCGCACCCCCCTAGTGACGCCACTGTATATATATATATATATATATATATATATATATATATATATATATATATATATATATATATATATATATATATATATCACGTCACAACAGTCACGTTACAGCTACGTCACAACAAGCGCTTTCATAACTTCTTAGGATAATCATTAGGCTTCCTTTGACCCTTTGACATAGTAATTGTATTTTACACAATCAAATGTCATTCGATTAGACGGTAGATAAATTTACTTTTCTTATTCTATTCACTTATTGTATAAATTTTTTTCTATATATTTGATCAGCGTGTGCCTTCTTTTTACCTACATTGTCATTACGGTGCAATCTCTCTTCACAAGCCACTGAAAGGAAGAAAACGATTTGTCTGCCTGAGGAAAGTAGCTGTTCAAGAGAGTTTAAATCTAAATGACAAACAAAAGTTGGAAAAACTAGACACTGGCCGGATATGAGTGGAGGTGAATGGAGGTGACCATTATAGGACGTTGTACGGTATTTGCAGTTGGAACCAACAGGATTTTAAGCACATTTCAGACTCATCTCTTTTTAAACTTTCATTCTTTGAATTTATCCTTGATAGAGCTTCTGTTAGAATGAAATTACAAGAAATAACTGTGATACATTTTCCAGTATATTTGCCTAACGCACATAAGGACAGCTCATCTAAGACTATTACGGATTAAAAACATGTTTGGATTTCGTGGCGGCCTCCAAAGTAAGTAGTAAATTCTGTAGGTAGATGGATAGATAGCTGGAGAGAGAGAGAGAGAGCTTTTCCTTTCGGATTTGTAGGAAACCTCTAGTGAATATAATTTAATATCCTAATAAGATATTTTACTTTTGGTAATTTACAATATTACTTGTTAAAAATTGTGTTGTTCACATCCCGCAAGACGTAATTGAGAGGAACATGAATTTTTCGATGTGACACGCTGGTGATTTCCCGATTATTTGTTTTGGTATGTCAATCTTTTTAATAATAATAATAATAATAATAACGCTTTCAATTTGAGAAGGATACCTATAGAAAATACTGCTGAAACATTTACCTGTTTCTGTGTTTCATTACGAGAGTTAATGAAGACTTTATCGTCCTATCTGCGGCTGATTTGGTGGGCGTAAGGGGAGATGTGGGGAGGGGGGTCAATTTGACATTTAAACTTTGCAGTTTAATAAAGGGAATGTTGGCGAATTTAATCAAAATTAATCATCCCTTTTTGAAAATTGAACCTTCTTGGGAAAACTCCTGGAACAGCTCCGATGTACAGGTACCTTTGCTAATGTCCGTTTGACTCGCTTTGAGTCTACGGAAATATAAATAGTGAACTCTACAAACAGTTCGATACAAGGCCAGGAGAGGAATCGCAGGAATCGCTTACTTTTCTCAAGGAGCCCTAAGTCCAAGATTCTAGAGATCGATCGCTAAATCAACTGTAAATCATTTTGAAAAATATTTTCTCTGTCGAAATTTTTTTTTTTCAATGCAGATACAAGTAAGTGAATTTCGCCAATTTTCATTAAGTGTATGATATTAATAGAATATTTCAAACACAAAATGGGGTTTAAGACATCTGTACAGTGAAATGAAAGAAAAATAATCTCATATAATCTTCTTATAGAGGTGTGAAATGAAGAGTGAAGTCTCCATGAGGGCCCTTCCTTGTCATCATTGAGTACAAAGTGTAAACAATAATGCCCACATTTTCCTTACGGTCGAACAGCAATATAAACACACTGAGATACTGCGCACGGAGATGTTTTATGTCATAGCTTTAAACCTAACCAATGATGTTTATATATAATATTTAATAATTTTTCATAAGATAGATATATCCTCTGCTAGTATAATGCAATATTTGGCCCTCTGACCGTATTGAAAAATCCAAAAAAACTTTCTCTTCTAAATCATGGGATTTACTTTTAGACACGGCAAGAAATTTGTTCATGACCACGAATGCCATATCGCAGTGCCTGAAAACTGACCTAAATGCATATTATCACAGCATGGACAAAGGGACGTACCGACTTTTCAACGGCAAGGTTAAAAACATTCCAGATGGAGCATATGGAGACACGAGCAATTTGATTAAAATCATTTCCCGATAAAACAAACTCATCAAACACACGTGACAATGTATAGATATTTCTTTCCTGTGGAAATGTTTAATAATCACAACTACGTTTGGAAAACCGTTCAGCTTGAAGCTTTGAAGAAAAAGTGCTACAAAGGAATATGGGTTAGCTAATTTGCTCTTGGCGTTCGTGCGATTGACATATATGGTGATATTTAGAATGCACATGACGATGTGAAATGTAGCGAAGACAGAGACAGCTAAAAAAAAAAAGATACATGAGAGAGAGAGAGAGGGAGAGAGAGAGTAAAACAAGCCCTAATAAATGAATGCAACTAAAATGACTCACAATAAATAAATTTAAAAAGAGTTGTAAATTCAATACAGCACATGGAGATAGTCCTTGGTGAAATCTAATGCAGTCAAAGAATTCTATAAATAAAACGATTATTTGTTTGGCGCTATGATTACTGTTTCCAGGAGAAAGAAAATAAAAACCAATTTTTTTCTTTTTTTTTTAATAGACACCCCATTTTGCATATAGTTTCACATGGTAAAATTACTCAGGGCATCATAAATTGTCCTCATCCACTTGGGCATGCGTGTGTGTGTGTTTGTGTGTGTGTCCTGTCTCTGTAGTGAATGACGGCTTATATTATTTTACTTCTTTCAATCAAGTTTAAATTGAATAGAAAATATTCTCAACGGTGGGAGATCTCGTATAATTCATGGTTCAATGCTACGTATAACGATGTGTCTCTTCACTCTGTATCTTCCTAAAGCGAGCTCCAGCCTGCGTTTAACTCCCGAAATCTAATTAAATAAAGTTTGTCCCGTAGCATAAAGCTGCAATTTCTGATTAAACTTGTTGAAAGCAATAGCGATTGATCCTAAAATTCAATTCAACATCCCATTATTCCTCGTATTAATGTCTTACGGCATGGTTTATAATCTAATAATTCACTTAGTCGTACTCTCAGTAGCTTTTGGAATCTCTTTGCGTAATGTTCATGCCGCTACACAAATACAACATAAACACTAAAATGGTCATGAGGCAATGATAATTAGCTGAGATTACTCAACACATTCTTCTAAGATCGGTACGTGAATCAGATAAATTCTTGTGTGTGTATATATATATATATATATATATATATATATATATATATAATTATTTATATATAATTTTATATATATATATATATATGTATAGGAGTGGGTCCTATTTGTATGTATGTCTCCGTTTCTCCGTTTAAAGATTTGTTAGATGAGCGATTATTTGTTTGATTAAGGGGAATCGGTGTTGGGAAGATGTTTCTCAAACCGAGTAATAAGTCAATTCTTAGGCATAGGCGTCGTTCACGAGATTTTATGGAAGGATGTTTTGCGAATTGGCCATTGTTTTTGGTACGTGGCATGGAATACCGATCAACACCTTAAAACTGAGCACAGTTGAATCATACCAATGTGAAGCAAGAAAAATCATGCAAATGTGAGGTTGTTCCTGGGGGAGATCCTTAGATGGGGAGAGATATTCTTCTTCTTCGGTAGGCACTTCCTCTTTTTGAGGCTCAACCCCTTAGATATTTTGCTAAATTTTTTCATTTACTAAGAAAAGTATCCCAGTATGGTACGGCTTTTTCTGGACCTAAGCATTTATAGAGTTCAACAATTTTATGAAACTCATTCTACATAGAATTATAACCGAATAGTCTTTTAAATCCAGTCCACTCCTTGAATACCCATCTGTCCCATTCCCTGTTGATGTAACTCGGGCGCGTATCGGCGGGTAGTGCCGACTCCAACATATAATCTTTTAATTGTTTTGAACCAGGTACTTTAGCGGAAAACTGTAAGGAGTGTTCAAAAATCACCTGCCGTGCTGTTCATTAAATCTTTGAACTGGTGTTTCCCACTTTGATTTGTATCCGGGTGGTTGCTGTTGTGGAAGATTTGCAAGTGCCTCTCCAACATCTTCTTGCATGTCCTCTAACCTTTGTTGAATTTGTACTAAGTGTGCTGGCGCACGCCTGATCGGACCAGGTTGTCTTTCTGTTCCCATCATCGCAGCAGTGGTGCTCGCGACTTTCTTCACTTGTTCCACAGTTTCCTTGGTGGGTTTGATCAGCAGTGCAAATGTTTGTTCGAAGCCCACTGTGAGATCTTCTGGCGCAGTTTGTCTCGACTGTAACATATCTTTGATACGTTTGCGTGCATCCATGTATTCACAGTCGGTGGCGTATTTCCGCAGTAGTATAGTTGAAATAGATTATATAGGCATGACTGCGGCACTGGAATCGGCGCAGCTGAAATTTAGTTTAGTAACCCTCAATACAGATCGCAGTGATCTTTGCGCTAGCTGGGAAATTCCCGTAGCGGCCTTGATAATATAACAAATCCCAGTGATCACTGGGCTAGCTGGGAAATTCCCGGAGAGACCTTGATAGTATAAATCTCAGTGATTAAGCTAGCTGGGAAATTTTGCTGCGTGAAATTCCCGTAGCGGCCTTGATAGTATACATTGGGTTCGCATAAATATTGCAATTGCGTGTGCTTCGAGGGTAAAGTCATAGGGTAGAGAAGGCACTGACTTGATGCAATTTATAAAATCTAAAACTCATAGTATACCTCTACTCCACTACTTCAGTCAACTTAGAGTCGCTTACGTTGGTACAAAATCTTGGGGCAAAATAGTACTATTGATCAATACTTTTCTTTGATAATATTTAGGCACCGACTTCTCATTTGAACAGAAACAAAGCAACAGTTCCAGAATTGTATGTGCCAACATAAGCGTGCTACGCTAAATATTACTGGTTGCTAAGTTAGTACACGAATTCACATGAAAAGGAACAGTCACAGATTCATCATGATTAACATCTAACAAAGCATCTATGGAGTCTGAATGAAATGAGGTAGAAAATACTACTTCGTATAAGGTTAATGTTTTTGTAAACACGACAAGCACATACAAGATAAAAGGTCAAACAAGATCCTGTTAAAATAGTTAAAAATTATTTACATGTATATATTGCCTATCATGATAGTAACTACTTCAATAACTTGCATACTGAGATATTTACCAGCTATACAAATTAAATCTGCAACGTTTACCAAAATTTCTAAACATGTACACGGTTTACAATAACCGAACAGATATCGTTTAATCGAAACGATTAGAAACTCATCCTTTCACCCTATCTACCCGTTAGGCATAGCTGAATGATATTATAAGGTGCATGCCATACCTCGCTCGAGTTGCGACTGTTTCATTTGTTGTACGTCTTTTACCTCTTATTATGAAAGGATTCAGTTTTGTATGACATATCTTTGTTGAATATATACGACAACTTCAGTAAAATATCCATATGATCGTCGTGATATTGTTTCCTACTGCTATGCATATGCGCATGATGATAATCTTGATAATGCAACCGGATGTACTGTCTGGATATTCGTATGGGATGCTTATGTACTGTCTGGATATTCGTATGGGATGCTTATGTATGATCTATAATGACTAAGAAACTATGCAGTTGCTTGCAAACTTGAAATAGTGTTTATTTAAAATAAAATCGTATTAATCAAAGGTTATGTTAACAAACATGTTGTTTAAAAGTAAGCAATGTAGTAACTGGAACGGGTAAATCCTGCATCGCTGTCAGTCACATGCATCTTCGTTTATCACGTTTACGTATTTTTTAAACGTTTACATGCAGTATACTTAACTGAGCCGTTGTAAATGTTGCAGACCTAATTAAAAAATTGTACAAAATGGAGACGGTGCTTGAGTACTTAATCGATACTGAGTGGGCAAGAATTTTCTGAATGCATCTGTATACAAGACGGAGGGCTATCTACGGAAAACGTAAACCCTGATGCAACGTTAATAAACGCACGAGATACAAGATTCCACATGTATACAGTTCGCTCGAAGCGAGGGTGAAACCAATCTCACAATGATGAAAGTAAAATATATTTATGGCATTAAGTCAAATTTATCGCGTTATAAAACTAAACTCCTCATCGACTTTGAGCTTCGCCATTCAATTTTCGGTTTGTGAGGGGTGGGACCCGGGATTTTCTTCAGAACCAGAATACTTCTTTTTCCTTTTACATCAAGATAATTTATTTTCGTCAACTAATATAATAGATATAATAAGTTCTTTTTTTCTACAAATCTAAGCACAAATATTTTTTCAAGTTACTTGGAGTATGGAAATCTTTTTTTACAAGAATCCTTGACCCCACCTCCCTCCTGAAAATTAAATGGTCGATTCCTTATCAACCAGACATTTTACAGTTGAATTAAATCAATAAATCCTTCAAGGCGTGAGACAGCTGCATTTATTACCCCTGTTTACGGATGCCATCAGCACTTTATAAGTCCTTTTGTTTTAAACGAGTGACAGGTGCGTGCACTGGATCTATTAGAGATATTATACTGTTTCATAGACTTGAAATGTGAAAGTTCTAACAATAACTGTTCTGGAAGATAGTGTGAACTTAACAGTCATAATGACGTTTGGCAAACTTGGTGTGGGAAACAGGCGCGTTTCTAGGGGAAGCAGTAATTTATACAGTAACATTTCAAACACTTTCTAAGACCTTGGAGTATAAGCATCTCGTTTGAAGCCGAAGCACCGATATTACGTCTAACAGATTAGGGACAAAAAGTGGTCATTGGGGCGGCCGAGTGGTCTAAGGTGCCTTTGCCGATCACTGCCATCTCACCTATGTCCGCGTGGGTTCGAGTCTTGGGCTCGATCAGTGTGGTTATGTGAGAAAGCTTGACAGTAGCTTCCCGTGGGTCGGTGGTTCTTCCCGGGATTTTCACGGGTTCTTCCTCCACCAGATATACTGGCCGTCAAGTATAGCCTATCATGTGCTGAAAAATGGGATTAAACCCATAAAACCAAAAACCACAAAAGTGGTCATTAAATAATCATTGAGAATTGTTTATCATTACTTTATGGAATTTAATAGCCGTCAGTTTTACTTACGTACTGTGTTAAATCTCGTACTGTTAAGTAACTGTTACCGGCGAGAAGCTTGTTAAACTGTCGCACGGGATTATTTGCAAGAAGAAGGCCGGGTTTTCTGAGAATGTGTCTTCAGTGCGGTTCTTTGCATGACTGATTGCCTTTACCAATTGCATGACTGATTGCACGAGGCAACACAACACATCACGTGTGTCGTACATTTATAGCTCTGACTGCACAAGTTAGAAATCACCTGCAACTATGTGATAAGACTTTTTAGCATATTGCATTTTCAGACAAGTATGACAAAACGGCCGATTGCGATCTTATCTCTATAATTGTGTTCAAAGAACAAAAACAAAATACCAAATAACTACTTATATGATTTTTTTTTCTAAGAAAAAATTGCATTGTGACAGGTAAAAAATAAGCAACTCCAAGGGATTCTAAACTTATTGTCCATTCGCTCTATCCCTGGAATACTCAGAAAGGAGTTATAGGGCCATTATCGGAGCCTATGAAAAATCCATGTTAAAAGGGGCACATATCGGTGCCTATGTGAATTTAACATTATGGGGTATTATGGGCATATATGGGTATTTAACATTTGGTTTGGGGCGGTATGAAGATGTATGGGAATTAACATTACTGGGGCACTATGGGAATATATGGAATTTGGCATTGGGGGCACTATTGGGATGTATGGGAATTTAATGTTAGTGTTTGGGACGGTATGGAGTCTATGGAAATTTAGCAATAACGCTTGCACCGGTATGGGGGTCTGTAGACATTTGACATTCGCGGTTTATAGCCCCTATGAGCATTTAACGTTAGCGAGTTTATAGCCCCCCCCCCCCCCCCCAAAAAAAAAAAAATAATAATAATAATAATAATGGGAATTTGACATCACGGCTGACACTTTGGCCCAATTGTAGGAATTGAACACGAAGACACAAACTAGGATCCAGGATTTATAAAACTTGAACAGTGTGGGTCAGACCGACCCGTCTAACGATATAATTTAACGGGGGGGGGGGGGGGGAGGGGGGGGGCGGGGGTGGAAGATGAAAAAAAAGGGAGGGGCTGAGATTTTGGGGCGAAAAAATGTCCGGCTCTCAAATAGCTTGAAGAAAATATTCTTTCTCTGATTTATAGAAACTAAACAAAACGAAATAAAAACGAAAGATTATATCCATTTTAATAGTTTCAGAAAATGACAATTATCTTGACGTAAAAGAAAAGTTAAATAACCCGGCTCGAAAGAAAATCCCAGGGCCACCACCCGAAAATGAAATGGCCAATTCCTATAAAACACCTATTCTGACTGCCCAATACCTATTCTCACTCACCAACACCTATTTTGACTGATCAATGCCTATTATGAGTGACCATCATCTAATTATGAATGACCAATACCTATTTTGCCTGACTAACAACTATTGTGACTGATGAGCACCTATTGTGATTGAACAAAACTTATTGTAACTGATCAACATCTATGCTGATTCAACAATACCTATTTTGACTGAGAAATACCTATTTTGACTGACCAACACCTGTTGTGACTGATCCACACATATTGTGACTGACCAACATCTGTAATGACAATGTCCAAGTAAATAACTATGCAGTTTGCCAAATGTCACCCTGTTACATTCTTTATAGATGGAAATTCCGATTCTAATTTTATCAAACAATATAGAAACTTGGCCTTATTATAGCGTAATGGCATCATTGTGTAAACCTTGCTAAAAACAAGCTCTCAATTTCTGAATAACTTTGTGTATGTTCTTGTGTACTTTTAAACAACAAACTTAAAGGACATTGTTGTTTTCGATCTCTGTCTCTGTTCTGAATTTCCCCGTCGCTATTGAGTGACATTCTCGTCTTTTTTCTTTCTTTTTTTTTTTTACACTAGCCTCTTTTAGATGAAATCTCCCTGATTGAGCGGGAATTTCGTGAATTCACGGACACACTTATATTACTCTCGTTTCAAGATTATGCTACGTGAGTGGGTAGAAATTAAATGGTTCCGATAGATGTAATCATGGGCTGTCAAATATTGTACAGATTAGATGATACTATAGGAATAATGGTAACTATTTAAACATAAAGTGAAAATGGATGACTCATTTTATCAAACAACCGACTGACACATACATACAAAAGAAATTAAGAAAAAAAGAAGTTATCTTCGTTCTCAATCTTTTAACATGTAGCGAAAAGCACTGCAACGATCCCATTTTCAAAAATATTGTCGTACTGACTGTGTGAATTTAATGTTGGTGTTGCTGATATTTATTGTTTGATGTAAAGGATGTGAATGAGAAAGTCCTTGTGTGGTAATCAGAAAGGCTTCAGTTTTATCATCATTCATCTGCAGCTTGTTACATGTCATCCATGATTTTACATAATACTGGACTTCAAGGGTAGTCATAATGAAAACAAAGTCTGGAAAAAAATTAATCTATCATACATTAAATCATACTTGTAAATTGAAATGTCAGATAAAGTTTCATATTCTATTCGATTGTCACTTGTCAAAAAATAAGGTCAAAAGTTCTAAATTCGGCGTGAGGTTTCGTGTGCATTTATGTCAAATGGGGAGTTACAGCAAGATTTTTTTCTTTCTAAAACAGCAAAGCCAAAGTACATTATTGATATACATTGTACATTGAGTGTCACTGTTTTATATAATGGTGAATGAATGGACGAAAGAATGAATGAATTAGGGAACAAAGAAAACAATACTTCTTAAAAACCAACAAGTTGTTACAAACAGTGTAACGGTTCTACGTCAGGTCTCTATATAGTGAGAGTACAATCGAATAAAACTGTATACTATGAGCGAGTGTCATCATGAAACGAGAGGAGATGATTGATCCTTATGCATAGGGCCGGATTAAGACCTTTAGAAGCCCTAAGCATTGAAAAGATTATGGTGCCACCTCCCACCCCCATGTAATTTAAAATAATAATAATAATAATTTCTCATTTTTTTAGTTTTGGTTCCCCTGCTTTGCTGGTGCCCTAAGCACGTGCTTAGTCTGCCTATGTTGATATGACCATCTATGGAGGAGTAGTGATAACAATATTTTCACTTATTAGACCATAGGATGAATGTGTGTGTAAAGTTTCAGTGTAATCCTCCAAGTAGTTTAAAAGGAGTAGCGATAACAAACTTGTGCTAACGGATGACCAACAGACGACGGATAACAGACTGTCCCATAAACGTTTCTTGTCTATGACCAGTAGAGCTAAACATACACACACATGTATATATTCTGAATATAACCGTACTGTAGATACAACATTGTATGACTGACAAAATATTTTTCCACAAGGTCATCAAAGAATGATTTCTGTTTAAATTTATTGAAGTTTAAAAGTTGTAAGCATCAAAATTCACAAATATTGCACTAAAGTTTTTTTTCGTCAAATCTTATTTTCTTTCCATGTTGCTACATTCACTCCACATTTTCTAACAAAAAGTAAATGCCCATAAAGTTTTTTATTTGAATAGTGATACTGCTATATATTATTTGTAAGCATCTTTGCAAGTGAATAATCTGTAGATCATTTTAGTAGTACATTTAAATATTGTGTTCATGATTGTTAATTCGATTCATACAGGAGAATTCAAACTGTCTTGGGTGATAAAAAGTTGCAAGCGATCCCAATCTTTGGCCTGTCAGTCATTTGAACTCAAACAGGCATAGAATTAAACAAGTGACAAATAATACCAATTCCTCAGTGGTAACTTTGTACTTAAAATCCCAGAATCGGATGAGTGCCTTTTATTTCCAAACACACCTGTCAAAGAAATCTAAGGAGTTATATTACTAACATTTAACACCTACTCGCCTTAAAATAGACTACATGCATCAAAACAATATTTGGTGACAAGGTGATTGTTTAGAGTCTGCAAGCTCGCAAACTGCCCGAGGCCAAGTTATGACCTGAAATGTCACCAAATATTGCGATTAAAATGTAACTGATAAGTTAAAATATAAATATTTCTTCCTTATTTGTCAAAAGTTGCTTTAAAGAGTAAATATTCATAGTATCATGTCTGGTCGAGAAAATGCGAGACTGACCTTGACACTGACTACAAGATGGAAATGACATACGATAGATGAAAAAAAATGTGGCCAGTTATGTAATAGAAGAATTAGGTACATATAAACACTAAATAAAAGTACTGATATATGTACTGTGGTGAGATCACAAGGTGTACAATTTGCAGAACATAAAGCATTACGAACTGAACATGACCCCTTTATCTCTCTCTCAATTTTTTGGGCTTCCCCGTGGGCAAGTACCTTGGAAACCTGACCTTGTCCGAGCCGAATTTAAGATTGTCCCAGGATTCGGCAAGTGGATTTGTAAACCCTGACTAAATACCCTTGAAGTTAAACCCGAAGTCCAGTATTGATTCATTCACTCCAAGCTTGAATGCACCAGACCTTAATAAAATATATTTCGCCAGTGCATATGTGCTCATTTTTCGGGGAGGGGGCAGTTGTAAGTCTATTTGTTTCTTACTTAAATGGTTGCCACAGTTGTAAATCCAAATATTAAAAAGAGTACGTTACATACACCAACGTCACTAACTTGTACGTTTAATGAAATTTCTACTCATCATTTTCACTATCCATCCATTTTCTATCTATCCAATGTAGAATCAGCTGGTAGGTTTTGACAGTTTACTGTAAACAGGTTCCAGATTGATGCACATACGAAACTATTTATTAACAAACTTAACAGCAGGTAAAAATATAAAATAAGTAATTTTTGTTAGCATTTTTGCAAAGCTCTTGTGGAAATACTGCCTTTAAAAAACTTCTTCACAGGATATGAAGATAATGCTTTAATTACCTTAGTTTTTTCCATTATCAGAAACTTTTCGAAAAGACTAATTTTGTAAACAATAAAGTATCAAATGAATGTGCATCACTGTTATGTTTTATTTCAAAGCTATATGCATTCTGTTTTAGATCATGCAGAAATCGTTCTTTTCACTAACCTCAGTAAATATTATATATTTTAAAACAAATATGTTAAATCATTAAGTATAAATTTGCAAATGAAACTTAGATTCACACTTCACATCTCCCTGAAACTCTCACTTTTTCCATGTTTATCTGGAGATAGAAGTCACTTCTCCCATTTGTTGGGACCCTACTTTGAGCCCTTTTGTTTGTTTTTTCCATTATATTTGGAGATCTTGTTGGGCACTTTCATAACTTCAGAACTTCACTCAAAATCATTTAAAATTCTATATTTTCGTTACAGGTCATGTTGATGTACATTTATTTTTTTGTTTTATTTGCACCATGGGAACTTTTCTTTCATAGATGCACATGTGTGTGTGCGCACACACACACATATACAAAACTTTGATTTTTTTTTTTAATTGATTTGGCAATCTATGATTAGTATTTCTTTTCAGAGGTATGGGTGGCCCTGACAAGGGCCGTTTGAAAATGGTCCAAAGAAAATCATGGATTTTCCATATTAAAAAAACTCTAACTGCCTCAATCCGTTCCCTTGTCCGTGTTCAACTGCTGCTGGCATCATCATCTTCCTGCTACTCTTGTTGTAGTTGTCACTGTTGTAGGAGGTGTATATCTTTTCCTCTAGGGCTTTTTCGAAGAAGTTTGATATAACACTCTCATCTCTTCAAGTTCTTCCAGGATCTGATGTAAAACACCCACGGTTTCACAAGTCTCATCCCCATGGAAATTCAGAAGAGCAGCAGTGATTGAAAACAACAATCTTCTTTATGCTTGCTGTTTAAAAGTACAGGACACTTTACATCATATTTACAACTCAAAACCTTGTTTTTCAAAAAGCGTAGCAATATTTGATGTCACATTCTCCTGAATAACTGGGTGAAAATCAATCAACAATCAAGTGAATTGGAGCAACCTTCCTATTACTCTACAAAAACAGAATCAGAAATTTCATGGTACTTTCCAAATTCTAAAAATGTATGCTCAAACATAAAATCTCACTTTGGAATTTCCAATGTGCTTTCAAGTTTCTAGAGATAGTAACATGACATCACATCGAACTGTAGACTTTGACTGTCCATCTATAGAGCATATAAGACATCTGGCAAACTGCATCATTACTTCCCTGGGCATCAGGACTGACAGATGTAGAGAGAACAAAAGCATCACTTTTTGACAGTATTTTTGAGAATGTTATCAATACAGTGCTTTTCACTACAAATTAAAAGACTGAGAATGAAGGCAAGTTATTTTTTCTCTTTTCTCTTTTATGTTTGTGTCTGTCAGTTGACTGATCACTCGAGTCATGCATTTTCACTTTACTCTAAAATATCATCAGTATTCTTATAGATCATCTAATGTATGCAATATTTGCCTATCAGGTATACAATATTTGCCTATCAGGTGCTGAAAAATGGCGCTAAACCCACAACAACAACAACTACCCACTCATGCAACATAATCATGAAACAGGAGTAATATAATTTTGTTTGCGAATTCATGAGATTCTCACCAAGTTAGGGTGATTTCATTTGTACATACCTGCATAGTTCTAGTTAATATAAGAAACAAAGCAAAAAAAAGACTAACAGACAATGTTGCTCTATAGCAGCATGGAAAATCAGAACAGAAGCAGCAATTGAAAACAACAATTTATGTTCGTGGTTTCAAAATAAGGAAGACCTTATACCAAATTATGTAGAACTTGAGAGTTTGCTTCTAAGACAGTTTATATAACGTTGAATTTGTGTTCATGCAATACAGTCAACCTTTGTATTTCTCTATAAAAAATAGGATCAGAATTTTCATCTACGAGTATTAAGAGGGTGACGTTGGTAAACTGCATTGTTATTTGTCTGGACTGGACATTGTGACAATAGTTGTTGATCAGTAACAATATGTGTTGGTCAATCATGATAGTATAGGTGTTGCTGAATCACAATAAGTATTGGTGTCAGTAAGAATAGGTGATGGTCAGTAAAAATAAGAATTGGTCAGAATAAGTGTTATTCAGTGAGAATGTGTTGTTCAGTGAAAATAGGTATTGGTCAGTCAGGATAGGTACTGTCAGTAAAAATAGGTGTTAGTAAAAAAAGTATTGGTCAGATAAAATTAGTGTTGGTCAGTCATGTGTTGGTCATCCAGAATACGTTGGTCACTCAGAATAGGCGTTACTCAATGAATATATGTGCTGGTCAGTCAAAATAGGTATTGGCCAGTCACAAGGGGTGTTAGTCTGTCAAAATAGGTGTTGGTCAGTCAGAATTGGTGATTGTCTATAAAAATAGGTATTAATCAGTCACAATTAGTGTTGGTCAGTCACAACAGGCATTGACCAGACACAGCAAGTGTTAGTCAAAATAGGTGTTTATCAGTGACAATAAGTGATGGTCAGTCAGAATATGTACTGGTTTATTAACATTTGTAGTCAGTCAGAATAGGTGCTGGTTAGTTACAATAGGTAGTGGTCAATCAGAATAGGCATTGATAAGTCACAATAGGTATTGGTCCATCAAAATAGGTGTTGGTCACTCACAGTATGTGATGGTCAGTCAGAATGGGTATTGGTTAATAAAAATGTATATTGGTCAGTCACAATAGGTGTTGGTGATAATAGTTACTGGTCAGCCACAATAGGTGTTGATCAGTTTCAATAGATGACAGTCAGTCACAATAGGTATTGTTTAATCAAAATCTGTGTAAGTCAGAATAGGTGTTGTTCTTTCAGAATAGGCATTATTGGTCAGTCAGAATAAGTGTTGGTCAATCAGAATATGTACTGGTCTGTCAGAATAGGTACTGTTCATTCAAGGCAAGTCCTTGTCTTTCCTTAGGT
Organism: Margaritifera margaritifera; assembly: GCA_029931535.1. NCBI lineage: Eukaryota > Metazoa > Mollusca > Bivalvia > Unionida > Margaritiferidae > Margaritifera > Margaritifera margaritifera. The sequence goes on along the minus strand of JAQPZY010001677.1, from coordinate 6,158,833 downwards.
GTGTCTGACTGACTATGGTCAAACTTTCATAAACCTTAGATTATCCCATCATGATAAATTCCAATAGGCCACATTGTGTCAAATGTAATGTTAAATTCCTATTGGGGAGCCATAGTGTCATCTGTACTGTAATGTCATACTCAAGAGGAAGAAGTGGATCAGACACATTTTTATAAGGCAGAATGGAAGGAAAGCGACCAAGAGGAAAGCCTAGAAACATGGTACTGAATGATCTCAGGGAGAATAACTCATATGCAAACATGAAACATAGAGCGATGCTAAGGGAAAAGTGGAGAAGATGGATGCCTTGAAACTGCCTTAGGCAGAAAACCAATGAATGAAGTGTCATCTGTGATGCTAAACCATGAAAATATACACCTGTAACATTGACCTTGAAGATAGGACCCCAAATGTGTATTTAGCAAGACATCTTCCAGTGACAATATATGAGTGCAGCAACTTTAATTATTTAAACAGCCAAAATGTATACCAAGTGAGAAACAGATGACTGATAGATGATGATGCAAGTGTACCTGTCTGAATTTTGTTTCAATCAGGCATGTGCAACTTCCTCCAGGCTGCGCACTGGATATGAGATTTTTAAAGCCACAATCTATGATGTAAGCAGATAAAACCAGATGTGTGCCAGATGCAGCCTGTGGGTCATAGGTTGCACATGCCTGGTTTAAATAAATAAATATGCCCTGCTGCTAATACTTCGAGACCAAATGCCATGTGGTGGAACAAGCTGAAGTTTCGAAAAGGTGCTAAATTGATTATACAATATTTGTATTGAGCAAGTCACAGCAGGATCATATGAATATCATCCTATTGTTAAAACTCAAACTAAAAGAATAATTTAGCCAGAGTGTAATAAACAATAACATTGCTCACCTCGATGAAGAATTTGGAAGTCTCCAGTATCAATTATAAACATTATTATGTAATTATCATGCAGAAAATAAATTCTGGCCAAATTGATTCTGATAATTAAATGTTAGCCCCTTTACAAACAAGTTTTCTTTTTTGTTGCTCTTTTTATCTTCAAATTTGTAGAACTTAACTTTTAATTAGTAGTAGTTGTAGAGTTTAATGCAGTGGTGCAACTTCAAATTTTGGGCTCCTGCAAAAATTCTGAAAATCCCCCCCCCCCCACCCCCATGTAAAAACTTGGAATTTAGGGCCCCTTCTTGAATGCCCCCCCACACACACACACACACACACACATTACAGGCTGTTGGGGCATAAGACTATACGGTGCTGGTTACAAGAAATGTTCTAAAAATGTAAATACATACATATATACATACACACAGGGCATAAAAGACATAAAACAAGAAAAAAACATTCTTTTCTTTCTATCTCAAAGTGGATGTACTATAATGAGTTGATAAAAACCCCGAGATTCATTTTGTGTTCTTGTGTTTTTTGGAATCATTGTTCCTAAAATCTGCTTTAGGAGCTAATATCATTGTTCACCCCTAGAAGTCAGATTTTGTTGGGTGAAAGTCACAGATTTTGAGTAACCCCAGAGTGACAGGCTTTGAGTAATCTTGGAGTGACAGCTAGTATGACCACTATTGGTACCACAGTTGATGTGTCTGTGATTACCTTGATTAACATCCAAAGCTGAGGCCTCAAATGAAAAGCATACAGCATGCAGAATATGGCATAATTTATATACTCATTCACACCTACAATGCACAGTTAACCTGTTGAGGGTAACCAATCGTAATATACAATGTATAGTCAATTAATATGAAAAGTTGACAAATTAGCAAACATATGTATTCCAACTGTAATGGTCAGAAAGGCCCTTCTAAGTAGGCTAGGATGCATATAGCATGATGAGCTAAATACAAATACCTAATCTATGTTAGTAAAGCAGAAAGTGTAGGTCACAGTGACCTTCTTTGGTTGTAAAAGTCTAGTATCAACAGAGACATCCAATTATCGAATTTCATTATTTGAACATAAATAGCACCCAATAAATGAACTTTAAACACAAAATTTCAACAAAGTCTCTAAAGCATGAAGTTTAGGTCACTGAGACCTCTTTCTACAATAAAGGTGTAGTACTTATCAAGATGCATCCCCTCACCAATTTCATAATTCTAGATGGGATAATAGGTATACTGCATGCCAAACATTCCTGTGGTCACAAGCTAAATGCAGAAGCTTAACCGAAACCAGTAAAAGATGAAATAAAGATGATAATGAGTTTCTTTTGTTGTAAGGTTGTGGTACTAAGAGATAGCATCATCAATTTCATAATTCTAGCCTGAAAGTGCCTGTGAAATGAACACCAAACACAAGATTTAAACAAAGTCAGTGATTTTAAAGCCTGATTCACCTAGTTCTTTGAGAGGCAAAAATCAATGAGTTCTGACACTACTGTTTCATTGTTCAATTTGATTTTTACATACTTCCACAATTTCCGAGGTGAGCCTGTTAGATGTGTCTGAACAAATCCTTTCAACCTGCTGATTTTTCTGAAGTTTTGATCCTAAATTCAGTCTCCCTTTGTTGTGGAGTCCATTAGATATGTAACAGTTGCTAGAGCACTCCTGCAAGAACTACAAATGACTTTCATAGTGTATCTTTTAAAATTCAGGTATTTCCAACTCTTCAGTTAAATATTCATGCTGGTGAGTGATCCTTTCTTAGTTCACATCCATTTCTACTACTAAGTTTTAAATTACAAAGTCTCTCTAACTCTCTACATTTCCAGAGAAAGACTTTGTTACTTTGTTATTTTAAACTTGGTAGAGACTTTATATATGTGGTCTTTTAAATCTTTTTGGAAAACTTGCTTCTTCAGATAAAAACTTGGGTGCTGGAAGCACTATAGAAATATTGTAACAAATTTTGTAATATTCTGACCTTTATAAAGTAGCTTTTCAAAATACAGAGATACTGTATATATTTAATTACCTCATTTTAAGTCATTCTTCTTTAATCAGACAAAATGCTGGAAGAAATACATGAGATTTCGCAAAGAATTTCATGTATTACATGTACTAGCATGTTCAATAATGAAAGATGAAAGTTTAAGGTATGATGAATGGATGGAGAGACATGGGTGGGAAACCATATAAATTTATTATTTTCCTTGATAAAAATCAATCTAGTTCACTGAATCATGTGTTCAATTACTGCTGAACTGGTATAAAATCAGAGATATTACCAGACTGGATTTTTATATTGGGCACCTAAAAGGGAATTATTCTCGAAAACTAGCTGTGCAGTATGTCTTAGTAATTATGCAGTCTAGTCAATGTATGTAATCAATCTGGTCAAGCATTTCTGCTTAAAAACTGTCATATTATGGATGAGATATATCCATCATCATATTTAATATGCAGTTGTCGAATGGTTATATCTTTTGAGGTTAAGTAGTTACTGACATGAAGTCGCAAAAGTTCCCTCAGGGCACAAGTCAGCATAAGAAACTTCCATCTGCTAGGATCTGCTTCCTCTTAATGAATTGTCAAGTGTGCAGAATGGTGCTCCTCTATATGTAAATGGAGCTGTTACCTTCCTTTAAGCCTTACTGTAGTTAGACTTGTTCTTTATAGCCTTCGTATTAGTTGCTATGCTCAAACTGAGTATATAAACTGTCATCTTCTGGGTTGTAGAAGTTCCCTCAGATCTGGATGATTACTGGATACACAATCCAGTGGTATTCTGCCCTTACTGTCTGTTACTGATTTTGAATCTTCCCCTGTACTGACTAGCAATTTAACAATCTCCACCTGACCATTTTCTGCTGCCTGCAATAATAAATGAGCAAAGTTTAAATGAGATCAAAGGCCCTACTCACAGAGCTTTTCAGATAAGGTGTAAGAAAAAGTACGAAAAGCTATACAATTAGCAGTTTGAAAACAATGGTACTAGAAGTTCCTACAGTCTCAACTATTTTCTTCAGGTGTTTTGCACATGCTCCATTACAGAAAAGAACACAGAATGATAAGAGTTCATAACATTTCATCACAGATTATTTTCTTGTTCATAGGGTTTATCCACCATTAAAAATCTCGAAGATTTGTACTCTTATTTTCAATTCGGCTACAATATCAATAAAAATTTCTTGCAACCAGGGAACATTACTTTACACAGGCAAAGAATGAGTATGAGATGCTATCACATCCCCATGATGTCACACATGACCTAAATGATGTCACACAACATCAGAACACACACATATATTCAGCAAGCTTGTATTTGCTACCAAGTTTTACCTGTTTTGTGTTATAGATGAGAAAGACTGTCTAAACATAGTTCCAGGTGTCAAGTTAATTTTGATCATCAGATGCAAAAACAGAAATATCGGAGTTGTTTTTTTTCGCAAAAGGATAGGAAAAATATGGGAATTCTAAATGAAAAGTATAGAAACTTTGTAGGAATGATTGCTTATTTTTCTGTGTTTTTCTATCAGCTATCAAATTATAAATGCAAAATCCTAGCAATTTTCAATAAAAATTACAGAACTACATTCACTGTACAAATAACTCCTACTAATCTCAATTATGAAATCCCTATGATTTTCCAATACCCCTTTTGATATCAAATTCCTATGGTTTTCCAATACCCCTTTTGATATCAAATTCCTATGGTTTTCCAATACCCTTTTTGATATCAAATTCCTATGGTTTTCCAATACCCTTTTTGATATCAAATTCCTATGGTTTTCCAATACCCCTTTTGATATCAAATTCCTATGGTTTTCCAATACCCCTTTTGATATCAGTACTTTTATTTTTCTGTTTATATCAATATGGTTCATTCTACCGTTTATACTCGCGTATAAGCTTATACCAACTGCAAACTGCATAGACCCAGATCTGCTGTCGCATAATGCGCCAGCAGATCTGGGTTTATGCAGTTTGTAAGGACTAATCAGTAGAACAAACAACATAGACCCTGATCTGCCAGCCCATTATGTGATGGCAGATCAGGGTCCATGTTGTTTGCATTTGGACCCGAATTATACACAAGTATATACAGTAATTATATTTCTAAAACTAACATTTTAAATTTGAATGGCAAAGGAATTGTTCAAATCAACCCTATTTCAAAAAATACCAGTGGTGCCTCATATGTAAAAAACAAGTCCCTGTTAAATGAATGAAAGCGATTATGACAGGTAAAACACAAGTCCCATGGGGGTGGGGGTGGGGGTGGGGGGAGGGGGGAAACTGATGCTATACTGGCTGAAAAGATTTTCCAGGAATCCATTTCTTCTTTTGAACTGCCAAGTATTGAAACCATCTCTGATATTATCAAGAAACTCAAACACAAGAAAACTATTTTCTTATATTTGAGGTAACATGTTCACAAGATACCTGCAAGTGTAGTACACAATTCTTTATCATTACCTTTGACCTTGAACCTGATATCCTGGATCAAGGATCACTGAACTTGTCTCAGACAATGGCAAAATATAACCACATGCTAAGTTTGATTAAATCCATAAGAATTCTTTTTGTGGAAAAACTCAAGTTATTAAAGTGGTATTATTCAAGGTATTCCTTAGATATATCCACAAACTGGGTTGAATGATAAAAATCCATTCATACTTGTTTGTGTCTTCATGCTTACAAGCCAGTACAGCTAAAAACCTAAGACAAGACCTTTAACCTTAAAATCGGTGTCCAAGTGGTGACTATCAACATTTTCAACATTCGTTGGAATGCAACTAAATACAAAGTCTGGTCAAAATTCACTTGCATTATACAAGTCACCGTGTTCATAAGCTCAATGCAGTACAAAAATGCAATCAATGATCTTTGACTTGACATCAAGTTCAATTATGTCTGGTTTTCAAAACTTCTTCACAATGTGTAGATATGTTGGTGGTCAAATCATCACCATTAACATTCAGAACCAATTAGATATTGCAAGATGTGTTTTGATGAAAACCTAATGTCAATGCCACCATTTGTGAAAGAGGAAAAGTGAAAACAAGATTTCTGAGATGGCTATGGTGCCATGTTGGAGATCAGATGAATGCCATTTTCATTACAGCAAGCTACATACTGCACAGGACACCTTTTTCATTTAGGACCAACTAGTCACCATAAGAAGTCTTTTAGTGAAATCCTCATGTCAATATCACCATCTGTTAGAAGGAGTAGCAATAATAAGATTTACAAGATGGCCACCATGGTGGCCAAACAGGTTGTCAAATTAGCACCATTTTCATTTAGGACTAAATAGACATCATACGAAGTCCTTCAGTGAAAACCCCATGACAATATGACCATTCATTGAGGAGGAGCAGCAATAAGAAGATCTTCCAGATGGCCATTGTGGCGGCCATACTATATGTCAGATTGACACCATTTTCATTTAGGACCAACTAGACATTATAAGTCTTTTAGGGAAAACCCAGTGCTATATATAGCACAACCATCCACTCAGGAGTAGCTATTCAAAATGACCAGCATGGCATCCATATAGGATGTCTGAGGGGCACCATTTTCATTTGGAACCAAGTAGACATCATATAAAGTCTTTTCATCAAAACCCCATGTCAATATCTGTTCAATTAGGATCATTATAGAATTTTTGATTTTTCTTACTGATATAGGTCAAAGCCTTTGACTTTACCCTTGAATCACATGCAAGTGCATGATTTACTTAAGTCCGTGGTGAGATTCCCCCATGGGCGCCCACAAGCGAAGTTACTATACAATGTTCCACAGTCAGGCCAATACACTAATATGCAGATTGATATACATTGGCAAACAGTTACTTGATTTTCACCTGTTTTGGGTCGCTAATGCCTCGGTTCTGTATCTGTATCTGTGCACGAAGTCGTCGGTGATGTTTCATATCTGCCAATACGGTCTCAAACTCCGTCATGCTAATTATTTTATGCACAACAGCTATCGAGGGGGGGGGGGGCGGGGGATCCGAGTGGCCTAAGGCACTCGCCTTTACTGATCACTGCCATCTCACCTCTGTTCGTGCGGGTTCAAGCCTTGGGCTCGGCCAATGTGGTTATGTGAGAAAGCTTGCCAGTAGCTTCCCGTGGGTCGGTGGTTCTTCCCGGATTCTTCCTCCACCAGATATACTGGCCACCATGTATAGCCTATCATGTGCTGAATAATGGCGTTAAATCCATGAAACCAAACCAAACCAAACCAAACAGCTATCGAGTAGAGTTTACTAATTGTATTGAGACTGCTTTGTGCCCCAGTGAGAAGTTCTGAATAGCCACATATTCGCGAATGCAGCCATAGCGAGATTATTTTACCAGCGCCGCTAGTCACACCGGTTACTATTGATAAGACTCCAACAACAATTCCGATTGATGTTCCTATAATAGTTTCTGTGGTTGCGATTCCCGCCAGACCAACAGTGGTTGCCTTGGTGATTCCACAAATAGCGTCTATGACCACACACACACGTTTGTATTTCACGAATAGTGCTGTTCTCTTGGTGATTTCATCGCACAGTTGTTGTTCTGCTTCGAATATTTTTTCACGTTGGTAAGTTTGAGGGTCTATCATAGTTCTTCTATTAATATTGTCATCATGGAGACTAATTGCTCAACTGATTGGCCTTGTTGCAATACATATACACACTTCCAACCAAGCAGTTTTCTTCATTGGTATAACCGTCATACAATCATAGAAAATTTTTGCCTCTAACAATCGTTTTCGTCCAAGGACTGTTGTGTGGACAAGTTCGTCCTTATTGAATAACAGTAGAGATCTTGCTTTTCTTAGCTGAGTCACTGTTTGTTTAACATATTTGCTGGGGAATGCAACAGGGGTGGATTCAGCGGTGAATTTCACTTCATCGTTATAGAAACAGTCTTTGGCTGATTTCACCCCCAACAGTGGAATATCTTTTGTCTGGCGTTTTCGTATGCTAATGCTATGACTCCAAGATGGCCTCGCATTGGTAGTGGTACATTAGGGTGGTTCCAATGGTCGATTTCTGTCTTACCTTCACTTAGATTATATTTGAACGTATATGAGAGCTTGGTAACGCCACTCTGAAGCAGATATTCATCAACAAACAGAACAAAATTGCTATCAATATCAGCATCTGCTCTCAGCTGGTCCAAAGCTGGTAAGCAAATTCAACATCATCATCGCATTCAGAATCCATCAATTGTATGTAATAGTAAATCTTAAATACAAATGCCAAAGATGGTTAAGAACCCGCCCGGATAGACGTTGATTCCTTCGAACTGAATTTCATATCCGGCGATTAATGATTTTGATACTGTGAATGTAAAAAATTCTGCACGAGCACCAATGCTGGTTTTGTTGATACGTGATATAGATGCTAGCAAACCATGATGCCGCTAATCATTTATTAAGATCGCTATTTGAACCCACCCACCGTTATTTCCGCTTATTATAAACAAGTATGATCCGGACTCGCACACTAAGATGTGACATTTTTGCCTATCAAAACCATTTTCAAGAGAACAGAAAACAAGTTCACCATTTGCTAAGGTTATCTCGTCAGTTTTTTCATTTGCTTCTTTGTTTAATATTCCCTTAATTATGCTCCATTAAGTTACTATGCATGGTGCTGAGGGCACTTCTGCGATCTTTAAGTCCACGTATTGTTTCATCTTTGAATTGGCAGTATCAACATAGACTTTGATATACGCAACTGCTACACCAGAGTCTGTTTCCCCCGATTTCATTGATTTTGGCCAGGTTTTTTTTGCGATGGCACCTCGCAGCTTCAAAACAGCATCTTGAATGTTAACGTTAAATATTTTAAGTTTTCAAGTTTGATCTTGGAAAATCACAAGCTCGCCCAGGTCAATGTCAACAACAACCGGCTGGTAAACTCATTCAAATTTGCTTTGGTGGCAAACCTGCTTAGCACCACTTCGGATTGAGTTGCATTTATAAATATTAATAGACATTTCATATACTATTAAGCGTACTTTCCAAGTGACAAGGTAAAATAAACAAGCGCACGTGGTGTTGGTGAATGCTCGAGTGCATGCAATGCTTCAACAACAAGATGTCCACATATTGGTCCATCCAGCCGAGTTTGTAACAGCAGAGTTTAATGCAACAGTGGTTGACAACTTCTCACGGTGGTGAAAGCCCGTACAAGTCCAAATATAAAAGATGTTGAGGGGTTATCATGTATGCTACCCAATGAGTCCCAGGTCTTGTTGATGAATTCAGATTAACAATCCCAGTTTCCCACTTGCAGGGAGAACCTTTGGCTCCAAATTCATCTTGCTTAAAGACACCTTGGAAATGCTTGACTGATTTTGCCATAGTGAGCAAGTCAAGATTGGTTAATGGACCCGCAGTCTTTTGAGAGTTGTACCAGATAGTCGAAGAACTCTGCCTGAGGGTATTCTGCTAGTCATCCTGGGTAACTAAAGACCTTTTTCTTTTTTTTATTTAGTTTATGAGACGAAAAATTGTGGATTCTTCCATCGACCGTCTTTTTCAGAGCCATAATGGATACAGTTTAGACGGCCCCTAATGCAGACACTTTTGCAACTGCAGGAACTGCAGCCGCTAACAACGATGTAGTGGCTACGAGGAATGGAAATATTCCACCGTCTTTTGTATTTGTGCCACCTCTGACTTTGACAACTTTAATGTCACCAAGGTGTTCTTTTGTGTGGCTGCATTAAGCTGACTAAGTTGTGTTTGGGTCAACCACATGGTAACACTTCCAGTTAACTTTGTCGGTGAAATCCTCAATGTGATCCTGCAATTGTTTTGTATTGCGCTCTTAATTTTCGCAAGCTGCATTGGGCTAAAGTCAAGTTTAACTTCATGATAAGACATTATTTTTAGTCATGCTGTTCAATTACAACAATTACGTTTTCTACAGACTCGTCAATAACCCTCATTCAACAACCCGCACCTTCCATCAACAGCATCTTATCAAAGAGATTCACAGCAATACATCTGTAACCGCCAGGGACAGGGGTACGCCCATGGGGACCTCAGTTACACGTACATGAAAGTGTAAATCGATCACTGACTGTCTGTACAGGTCCAGGTGTCCCAATGAAAAGTATTAAATTTGGCACAATGTAGAAAAATCAACATGGGAAATATGCAGACATGCATCAATGTTTTGAGTCCGGTGCATGAACAACCATAGCTTGTGATTTGCATGTGTGACATAATAATGTGTGTTGATTTGAAATAAGGTATTTTCATTTTAGCGCAAAGGCACTTTTAACAGTATCATGAGCGACCTAGTTTCTGATTGGTTAAAGAAGCTTGTTGACAGAATTCATTCTTAGTCGTAGTATTAGAGTTTTTAGGACTATATATGTGCTAATATAACCACTGAATCTTCATTCTTTCGGTTCTCCAGAATCATATGGTTATTGAGGAAGATTATTATTGTTTGTAAAATCAGCTGGTGAAAATCTATTATCTACATAGTACATTTTGGATTATAGTACTATTCTTCAAGGAACTTAACAACATTCTACATTCATAGGAGTTTACCTGGTATTAATAACATTTGGATTTAAAAGTGTGTTTCTTGTGGCATATCAACACATTAGTGACTTCATTCGGAATACTTGGGATTAACTATCATAGTATCAAAATTCAACAGGATATTTAGGATTATTTAGGAATTTCTAAACTGTAAGTTATTTTTAATTCTTTCACACACAGACGCTGATGTTCTCTCATAATTACTCCCTTTCTCTCGTCATATAAGCGCTTTGAAAAAGACATTTTTTCACATCTGTGAAATCCTCAGTAAAATGAAAACCTCTCATAGATGAACTTTTTGGGGGTCCAAAATGTTTTCGGTTTTGATATGTATGTATGTATGTATGTATGTATGTATGTATGTATGTATGTATGTATGTATGTATGTATGTATGTATGTATGTATGTAGGTAGGTATGTATGTATGTATGTAGGTAGGTATGTAGGTAGGTATGTAGGTAGGTAGGTAGGTAGGTAGGTATGTATGTATGTATGTGTGTGTGTGTATATATATATATATATATATATATATATATATATATATATATATATATATATATATATATATAGTGAAACCCTCCTATAACTATAGCATGCTTTGTTACAACACAAATTCAGATACAACACAATTGTGGCGTCTAGCCCAAAATTTCACACACACATATGAATGCCTGCACAGAAGAACACTATATACCCACTCCATCAAAAAGGAAGAAGGAGGGGAATTAAGATAGAAATAATTTGGTTTTTCTCTCCACCTTATGCTACAAAATAAATTGAATATTGGGTACAAAGCATACAGCTGTTTGAAAGATGTTAATTTTCTTAACAACAGGCTTCGAGAAGTGCAAAAAATCACCTTATGTAAAGGAAGCTTGCCATCACTGTCTGAAGTAAGAGGGTCAGCTTTATAATCTAACAGAATCTGTACTATTTTCAAATGTCCTTGGTAGCAAGCTCTGTGAAGAGAGGTAACTCCTCCTGATTTGGTTTTAATATTTGGATTTGCTCCCCTTTGTAACAGCAATTCACATACTGCAGAATGTCCGTTCCTGGCTGCATAATGCTGAAGAAGTAAAAGGAATTTCACTAATCATGTGCCAAAGAAATAATAAGGGACCCACTCTAACCCATCAACTATCCTCCCTTTATCTCGTGATCCTCTGTACCAGGAAAAACTATTTCATGAAACTCCTTTAAAAGTATAGTATCCTTCACTTAAAGTAGACTGCATTTCTGGCTTTCTTTTCACCTTCCATGGGAATAAATATGATGTCTTAATAATTATGAACCCTTTTATTGGGGAAAATGTACTTACAGGGATGTGTGTCCGCTCTTACCCCTCCTGTATCGTAGAAAAGAAAACTGTCACTGGTAGACCACGTTTTATATACGATAAATGTATTTTCTAATCCAAAACTTTACTACACATTATCAAGGGCATTCAACCAAGTAAAAATTGCTGACACCTTCAAGTATGTGACTGACTTGGTTTTTATCCATTTAAGCCACTGACTTGATAGTGAACAAAATCCTTCCAGCCTACATTTTTGTTTAAGAACTTAAAATTGATTACTAATAGCATGTTCAAATTTATTCCCAAGATATGCCATGATTAATTTTGGGAAATTCTATGATAATAGAATTTTAGAATTTTACAGCAAGATGAAGGGTAAGACCAGAGTAAACCAAATATTTTCACCTACTGGTAATGGGGTTCTAACCAGGTGTAGCACATATATTAAAATTAGGGATAAACAAAAATACATTTGGGGCCCTCTTATAAGGCAACCCTTTCTATACTATAAAGCTGGTCTTATAAACGTGGTGGTCTCTCTTGAGGAGGATATAATGGTAATAACATACTACACATATTTTGGTGACAGGCATCTGATCAGGGTTGGCTTCTCAAGAGAGAGACCACTGTATTCTTATACTGCATCAAGACTGAAATGATCAACTTGTACAGATTCAAATTCTCATGATAATTAAAATTCTGTCACTGTGAATTAATATTAAATACCTTGTCATTTAAACTGAGGATGAAAATGTGAATTACATTTAATTAATTTATTTAGGCAAATTTAAACCCAAATAACCTGACTTGGGTATCTCTTATAATAATGATTTTGCACATCCAAACACTGCCAACACTGGTTACTGAAATTTCATATTTCACCCATACCCACAACAGCCTCAGACTTCAGCACCAAATTACACAGACTGCATACTGTTGGGCATAAAACAGACTCAGTTTAACAGTCAAAATTTATTTCCAGTATATGTATGTATGTGTATGTAATCCAGCTAGATGGAAATAGAGGGGTATACTCCGCCCCCCCCCCCGCCTTAAGTGCCATCAATAAGCCATCTTCTCTGCTTCTTTCCAGTTCACTAAACACTTCTTAAATCCATGTTGTTTTCTACTTATTCCACTTATTTTTCTGTTTTTTTATAGTAGGATAAACTTATGACTGTGCTTATGTCTCTTTCTACTACATGTATATACCTGTGCCCAAAGTTCAAACTACACATTGTCTAGCAGGTCAATGCTAATTTTAACATCATACGATGATGCATAAAGGTCTTTGTTTATTGGAACTGAACTATTTGTGACAGTGTGTACACTCATGAAATAATGTTTTCATGCACAGTTGAGTACATAGGATTAAAGGGATTATCTTATCCAGCATGAATCATCTTTGCAGCCAATGACTGGGTATGGTCAATTTTGTTTCTTCCATACGACATGCAGCCAATGGCTGGGTATGGTCAATTTTGTTTATTCTATATGACATGCAGCCAATGGCTGGGTATGGTCAATTTTGTTTATTCTATATGACATGCCAATTAGAAGTTACAATAATTAATGTGGGATAGCATTGCACTGAATCTGAGCATATCAAAAGACTGTTGTTCTCAAAACATTTCTGATCGGTTTTGATTGTTGTCAGTTAATAATTTAATGACACTCATGTATTTTATTGCTCCAAATTAAAGCTAAAAATATGAAATTTCTTTTGCTGTTTTAGCAGTGTACTAAATTGTCAAACAGGGCAAAATTGAAGGGTACACTAAATGCTACTGAATGGTTATAGTATTCTTTTACATCTAATGAACAACTAAACACACAAATCCAGCTCTTCAATAAATTAGATCATAGTTCATCTAAGGAATTTACAGGACACATGAAAGAAAAAGAATATAAAGCCTAGCAAAAGTAAGAAATTTCTTATGTGTCACCTATAGTCAATGTGATTAATGATTATTATTACTATTGGTAATATTTTATATTGGCGCCTGTACCTACCCATGCATTCAATTTCCTTTCAAAGGATTACTGCCACATGTATCTTATGCTAAGGAAAGATGAAAAAAAGAATAAATCAATATAGAGTAAGACCGTATCAAGCATTTTACTCCTGTAACTTTTTGGGTGTAATACATATGAAACATAGGATGTTTTAACTTTACAAATCAACTACTTTTATAATGCCCTAATATTACTATAATGATAATAATGATACAATGTATAAAGGGCACTTTAAAAATGTATATCATATTCAAATGGGCACCTTATTTCATCATGAATTGTTTTTGTTCTTGTTAATAATAGTAATAATAATAATACTAATAGCCCATCATGAAAAAATAAGATGCCCTTCTGAGAATGATATATGCATTTAAAGTACCCTTCTTTGAGTTTAAAGGTAGACCTGAATGCTATTTACTACAATCAAGAATCTTAATTCATTAGACATTTCACGTGCACTGCGAAGACTTGATACACATTTATTCACTGGATTAGGAGATATAGCTATTCAATTGCCACCAAAATACAACTTCCAAAGAAACAGCCGAGCAACTTTTTGCAAACAACCCAATATGCCCGGGTGAGCTTATGACGTCACAAGAGGAACCCAAATTGGCTATTAGCATGACTTATCGGTGTTATAGTCAACGATAGTAATAATAAAACTTGTGTTTGGTTTGCAGCAGTGTTTAAATGATGTGTATATTTCCATTAAGTACGGTTGACTACCTCTGACATCTATTTCCATTAAAAAGCTTCGCTTATCTTTACGTTTAGCACTTACTTACATGTCAAAATCTTGCAAGAATTGCCACAAAAAGGGACACTATCTGTTTCTGAATAAGTTTCTTCACCAAAAAATAAAGTGCAAACATTGCACAATAGTGATAGCCGGATACCAAATAAAGAATCAGGCCTCTTTATGTTGATTATATATTTGGACAAAATAATAATAATAATAATAGTAATTTCAAAAGACATATTCAGTACATCTGAGTTCGGGTGTCATTGGTATTACACGAAACCATCGAACATGGAGCGTCGTATTCAACAGCCCCAATCGTAGTCCATCAGTTAATAGTGGAGGTTTGATAATTGAGTAATAATTGTCCGTAAATACCGAGTTAAATTTAGTGCTAAATGATTAAAAATGTGGGGGGAAATAGCGATTTCTGTGGAGGGGACACTGGACCGCCAGTCTGACACTGCCTTGTATTCATCTTTTGATGTAGTAGTCTGTCTTTGGCAATTCGTCTACATAGCTCTCTCTCTCTCTCTCTCTGAGGAATGTAGGATTCAGTAAATTGTATTTTCAGTTTACTTTTACCTGATAATAAAATTGATAGCTTCTGATATTATATTTGTGTGGTTGAGACTGCGTGCACTCACTCATTTAGGCCCCTACTTCAATCCTTCTCATTTTCTATTTGTTCCCTCCTTGTATTTGCTATTCTCGTGGATTAATTTTATATCCTTTCCCAAAATCATGGTTAACTTTAAATAATGAATTTCACTTTTAGCTCCAACTCGGTATGCTTCAGCACATTATTCAGCGACTACCCACACCTTATCTCTCTCCTTCTTGTGACTAAGACCGCAAGTTGTTTTTTGTTAATTTTTTTTCTTCGTATTATGTGTAAATATATTAATATATGTGTAGCTAAGAACATCTTCGCCAATAATGGGACTTTAATATCGATGCGTCTGCATCAGACAGACATACTTGCAAAGAGAACAATTTTTAACTAAATACATGCTTATGAATAGAACCACATTTTACTAAGAGAATATGATCATGCATTTTTATTAAATAGCAACTGCATATGAAACTTGCTCATCCAATATACAGTATTATTTATATTGTTGGGGAGGGGGGGTGGGGTAAAAATTGCATATATTCTAAAAATATGAGTACAGATTTACGTGTTCAGCAGTCTCTCTCTCTCTCTCTCTCTCTCTCTCCTGCAAAAGAATTTGATGATTTCATACATGGCATTTTTATTTGAGTTGAGCTGATAGAGAAATTGCTAGTTGATGATATTCTATTTTTTGTGATGTTAAGATGGTGAAGACGTACTCCTACTGCTACATCCACCAACGACACACCTCCTTCCCATGATGCAATCAGAAAACGTTCTATAAAAATTTCACACTCAACAATGTTAGAACAATTGTTATTCACAATGCGGGTTCATCTTCTGACATCACATGGATACAAGTCACGGAAACAGCCGATCTTGTAATGGCCTAGGGCGAATATTTTGACATCGACATTTAAACTTAAATATCTCGCTAACCGTTGATCTCATTGAGTCTAAATTTTCAGATATTGCATAAGTCATCAGAGTGAATAATTTAGAGGTACTTGATATAGGGGTCTCGGGTCTACCTTTAAAGTGCCCTTTAGAGAGGAAAATTGAAAGGCCATTTTTCAATTCTGCAGGACACACTAAAAAGGGCACCTTATTTCATTGTGAATTGCTGTTGTTATTATTATCAGTATTATTAATTATTATCATCATTGTAAAACATTTAAAATCCTGTTTCATATTCATGTACACCTAAAAGGATGCAGGAGTAAAATCCTTGATACAGTATTTCAGTTTCTTAGTATTAATTTTCGTTTTTTTCCATCTTTCCTTAGCAGAAGATAATGTTACTAATAGTAATAATTATCATTAATTACAGTGACTATAGATGACACATTAGATATTTCCTTATTTTACAAGACTTTATATTTCTTTTTATGTGTCTTGTAAATTCCTTGGATGAACTATGATTTAAGTATTGGAGGGCAGGATTTGTATGATTACTAGTTCATCAGATATAAAAGAATGCTATAACAAGTCAGTTTCAAGAATAAAGTTGTAATGCTAAAAATGGCAACAGATATTTCCTATTCAATTTGTAGCTTTAATTTGGAGCAATAAACTATATGAATGCTGCTAAATTATTAACTGATAACTATCGAAACCTGTCAGAAACTATTTCTGAAAAACACAGTCTTTCTGATAGGCTCAGATGTAGTACAATGCTATAACACATTAAATATTGTAACTTCTTGGATAGTTGAAATAAATAGCATGTTGTTTAAAATACTGACCATAGCCACTGGATGCAAAGATAATTCATGTTGGAAATGATAATCCCTTTAATCATATCCACTCAATTGTTTTTGAAAACATTCTCCAGCGAATGTACACACTGCCATGAGCATTTCAGATCCAATAAACAAAGAACTTTATGCATCACCATGTGGTGTTCATTAGCTGTGACCTGCTACACACTGAACAGCCCTAGCTTTGGGCATATGTATATTACCAATATGATCATCATAAATATAGAAATCAAATCCAGTATGTAAGAGACTGCTGATTTTCATGAGCAACAAAAAGAGCCAATTTGCAACTGAAAAAGTGCAAATTGTTCCAAAGAAAAGGACTGGCACTATGTCAAGAATAGCCTGGTGCAAGCAAAAAGCTGCCTAGCAAGAGTAACGAATAGCACAGAGTGGCACCATTGCACAAATTCTTCTAGGTAGATTGGTTCCAAACAAGTAGATTTTTGTATCTACATAAATTTTAAGCATTTGAAGGGGATTGAAAACAAAACAAGTGCATAATTTGCCATAATATGCATTCTCTTCATACAATAATAAAACAGCAAGTTTTGAACATGAATCAGATTCTGATTCTGATGGAAAATGTTACAATAATAATTACTAGTAATTAATACGAGTAGGTATACTGTCAATTAAAGAAAAAGGAAGGGTTTTTTATGTTATATTTCACTGCAAAGATTTTTCTAAAAATAAAATCCAATAACACAAGATCACTGTCTGGTGACCCCTGATGACATTCATTGTGATTATTAAGCTTAACACTTAACAGTTCTCTGGTCCAAATTTCCCCTTTAATCACTTTTTATTTTGTGAAGAATGGAGAATGTCCTCTCTTTATCAGCATTAGAATCTGGCAATGACATGACAACCACGCTCAGCCTGCAAAAACGTTCTAACTTCAGTTTTCCTGTTGCTGGGTTTGTAAGGTTGGTGACTGCTCTCCAATACTCCTCCAAGCTATGTTCACCCCGAGAAGGAAGTTCCTGACTTAAGATGTATGCATGAGCCTCATACTCAAGAGCTTCTTTCTATTCATGGCTCAGATCCACAAATCTGTTGCCAAGTTTCACCACTGTGAATAAAACAAAAATAAAGATTGATTCAGATTTGAAACAAACAATGAAAAAACACATGATGTCTTGATGCTTTTATGAATAATTTATCCCAACTTTAAAATTAATTATCTTGTAATATATTTTTAACATATATTTTATCTAGGACTTGAAAATAATTTATGTGCATGAAAACTTCAAATAGTTTATGAAATACAAAAGATGCATATCTTTGAAACACACAGTGCAAACTCTGGACCTTTGCTTCTCATCTTCACACACTTAAACTCTGATATCAAAGCATTGTTGAACTTCAATTTTTCTTAGCCGGTGGTTTCTTAGCATTGGGAGAGATCACGTTTCTTCATTTTGACACGAATTGAGAAAAAAAAATGTAAAAGCTCTAACAATACAAAAACAATCAAACAAAACAAAAAATCAAAATACTTACTCTAGTGTGTCGGCTGAAATGATTTTTTTATGGTCAGTCTATCCATTTTAACCTCCCCTCTGCTAAAGGTAGGCTGATTTCATCAAAGGCTCAGAAGACATCATGGACCACCTTTGATCCCTTTATTACTTATAACACCTCAAAAAACATCCTGCATATGGCCTTAAACTCCCAAAATTACAACAATAAGGTAATCAATTAACAGCTGTGTACACATGTTAGCTGTTCTTTAACAATTCTAATCCTATTACCCCACCATGCATCATTGCACCAGTCACTGTACTTGTGAAACATTTCCGGTCCCCAGTAGACTGGTTATGGCTTGTTTCTCTAATATGTTGAGAGAACGCATAACAATACAGTGTTTTTCAATTTTTTTTATTAAATTTTTAAAAATTCTTTTTAATTTCAAAAGTGGTAGATTTAAACTATAAAACAGTATATGCAATAGATGGCCTTTAAAACTGTATTTTTGGCCTCTAGAATCACATGTATGCTGTAACAAAATGGATCCTAAATCTGCAGTGGAGAAGTTTGTTAAAGTTTGTTTAATAAAAAAGTGCATGTAGTTTGCTGTATTGCTTAACAATGAAATGAAAAAAAATGAAATGGAAGATGGTCATTTGTTTCTTCCTCAGTGTCTTTGCAAAATTATTTAAAATTAAAGTAAGCTAATTAAATAAATTAACATAGAAAAGAAAGTGTAATCTCGTCCTAAATTTCTTCTAGCTGCAACAAAAATTAAAGAATGACAAGGTAAAACCATGGAGAATTGTGTTGTAATATCACAGCTGACACAATTCTGAATTGCCTCAGATTTTCATTCTTGAATAATAATACTAAATATTGCACAATGAATGAGCATTTCCAATCTGACGATATTTATATATGTGACACAACAATACATGCATAATGTTCTGAATTACTGCAAGGAAACAAAAGGTCTCATTATTGGGACTCCTATTTTTAGGGCTTGGACTTCAACTTTTTTCAAGGAAGGAGTGCTGGACTGCAATTTTCAAAATCCTATGGTGAATCCTGATGTAAACTGGACTTACCTATGTATCAGTCATTTTCAAACCACTCTCTTATCTTAAAGTGTAGATAATTCTCTTTAAACATTGGTAAACATACACCACTCAAAATTTCTGCAATTGGTTTCCGCTGCACATGTAGCCAAACATTAATGAATATAAACCACTAAAGTCTGCATAAAAAAACATGGATACACTCCACATAAGTACCAGGGGCCACAGTACTGGACAATTTAGGTGAAACAGTCACCATCAAGTCTGTCATTTCACCTCAACACACCCAAAAAGTGAAGTTCATTTTGTTTTGTTTTATGTCATTCTTATCCCCCACCCACTTTTGTTTCAATACCATGCATCAATATTCAAAGCAAAATGTCGACTTTTGTGTCAGTTATCCCTTCAAAGTGGAAAGTGAAAAGTTAGAAAAATAAGTTTTATGTTCTGTAGTCAATTTTGGTGCAAATTTGATGATCATAAACACCAGAAATTAAATTGCTATCTACAGAATTCCTTCCAAAAATTAACATATGAATCTTGAAAAAAAACAGTGAAAAATTTAAGTTTTGTTGCCCAATAAGAAGTAAATTATGACTCAGTGGACATCCATGTCCATTACTAATAAAATTAATCATGTATCCAATATTTCATCCAAAACATATGAAAGTCCAGATCTTCCAGTTTTTGAGTCAAGGTCCACTGTATTCCTTGTGGTTGGTCCATTGCCATCTTCATCACCCAGCCTACCACTAGTGAGAAGATGATCGGTGAAAGTATGCATCCTTGCCTGATGCCAGTGTCAACAGAAAAAGGAGACAAGTCTATGTTGTGTATGACATGACAGGTTATGTCTTTTTAGAGGCACTGGATAATCCTGACAATCTTCTCTGGGATGACATAGTACCTCAGGATCTTCCAAATGATGCTTCTATCCACCATATCAAATGCTTTTCTGACTACTATGGAAACTGTAGCTGATTTTGGACTGCAGCCTATTTTTGAGGTTGCCATAACTATGTTATACAACAACCATGGTGAAGCAAAATAAGAAACATACTATTTTATACAGTTTTAATAATATTTCATTAATATTTGAATCATCTGAAACAAAATATGCAAAAGCATAAGTTTAAAGTGACTATTTTGAACATTATACATTTTTAACTTTCCATGCACACCTCTCCCTATTTTCATCAACTGGAGATAGAAGTCATTTCACCCAAATATCAGAGTCCAGCATGGACCCTGAGTATGCTGAAGAAGTAAATTTGAATTATGACAAAGTAATAGTTTTAGATAAAAAGTCAGCAAAAAAGAAGAAATTATAAACTTTTAGAATAAATTAATTAGGGTACAGTTTACTTCCTCAACTTGCTTATGCAGAGTATGTCCATATTTTAGGCAAAGTCGCTTAAGATTTGTTTTGGAAATGTTTCACTAGATGTAGTAACATGCGCAATGGAAACCAATCACAGAAATTTCAAATGTTGTGTGTTTACTGGTATTTAAAGATTATTATTACATCTTAAGATGGAATAGTGGATTGAAAGTGAAACATATGTGAGTCTGAATTTGCTGTGTGTGTGTGTGTGTGTATGTCAGAAGGTCAGTCTGCAATTAAGACTCCAAAGGAATAATAACAACCATATATTACAAAACTCCTGTGTCTCAGCAAGAGACTAAATCTGGGACTAAAATTACACATGAATAATACCTCACCTTTCCTGCCTCATGAAATATCAGTCATGCATCTGGTATGATAATCATGATAGTCATGATAATCTTGTTAGCATCGACAGTTTTGCCACCTTAACTTTGTGGTCTGCACTGTACTATCATATTTTCCTAGACACTTACATTATTGCAATAAAAGTTTTATCATGTGCTCAATTAACTCATGAAAACATTAACATGTTTGATTATCTGGTTAACCTGAAATGAGCTGCACCATGGAATTTTCTGTTTAGGATCTTGCTCTCATTTAACTTTAGTGTACACTCATTATCTACCAGCATTTATTATAATAAATATCTCTGTTTTCTGAATTACTTTTCATTCCAAACTAACAAATCATTAATTAAATGACAGCTGTCATATATGCATAATTTTAGTCTCATTTGTCATTATTTCAACCTCAAAATAAATTAAATCTTCCTCACCATAGGGGTGACTTGAACATCGAAAATGTTACATTAATGGCCGCCAAACACTTTAGATTGCAACTTGTTTGACTACAGCAAACCTTGATTGTTTTTATTGCCAGATACATTGTTTTAAAATAGATATTCATTTCATCTTAAAGGTTTATTAACTTTTTGTGATTTTGGCCATTGTTAGCTCCAACAGAGACATGGATGTACATCAGTAACTGCTCCATGTTCCAAAGGTTCATTTGTACAAAGGTTCATAAATCTGAACTATTTTTGTACAAGAGCTCTATTTTCCAAATTTAGCCCAAAATTCCGAACGTTTGCAAGTTCAAAGAATATAGGGGTCAATAGTCCGAAGGTTCATTGATTCAAGGGTTTGTAACTTCGAAGGAAAAGGTTCAAAGGTTCACAAGTTCAAAGGCTTGTTAGTCTGAAGGTTTTTGACAACAAGGGGTCCATTGGTCCGAAGGGTCATTAGTCCGAAAATATTTGAAAAAAAGGGTACAGAAGTCTGAAGGTTCTTTGGTCCAAAGGTATTTAAAATGGGTTCATTGGTTCGAACATTCAATATTTTGAATATATTTTTACTGGTCCAGACTAATGTACCTTCACACCACTGAACCTTTGGAACATTGAACCCTTCTTTCGTAACCAATGAACCATTGGACTAATGCACCTTCAAAACCACTGAACCCATTTTTTGGATTGATGACCCTTTGAATCAATGAACCTTCGAAACAGTGAGCCTTTCTTTCGTACCATACAACCTTCAGACCAATGACCCTTCGGACTATCAAAATGTAACCTGTACATCCACTAATGAAAAGTTTTAGGCATAATTTCCGATTTTTTCTGATGAAAAAGCATGCCCAGAGTCACGATTTGGGGGGACACAGGAAAAGAAATCGCAGGAAACGGGTGAGCCCACGCCCAATGTGGAACATTGCACAGGATAAATTAATTTTATATTACTTTAGTTAATTTTGCAATTTATATGCTAATACATGCACACGTCATCTTCAAATATAAATGTAAGTGTTTTATGATACAATCATTTCTTAATTGCTATTTAAAATTATTTTTAGGATGAAACTAATTATGAGCCTTGTTATCAAATTCAAAAAACTTGGGAAAGGCACTTAGCTCCCATTTTATTGGCATGATATAGTCAAATAATGTGCTAAAAGTGCCGTTAAAACCAACAGAAACAAAACAAACCTTCGATAAAAACCAAATTTCTGGAGCATCTCCAAATTTTGTCGACGTGTACCAAGAAGTGATGATGATCCCCTATTTTTGTACGAGTATATGCACTACAAGTGACTTAAAATGCACCATTACCAGTGCTGTGTATCCAAAACTGTCTGTAACGTCTGGGTCTGTCCCTTTATCTAGCATTTGGGACACTTCGTCTGACAATCCGTTTAGAGCCGACATCCAAATGCCACGTGTGAAACCCAACTCGTCCAGAGTTTCGATGACTGAGGGATTTACATATTCGCAATGACATACGTGTCGATCGCGAGTGTGATCCATTCAATTTAGCATTTATCTGTGTTCTTAATATTTTGTCCTAATATTGTATAGCTAATGTACATGTTCATTTACGAGAAACAAACCCAAAACACACAGACTAATCTTTGTTCGGTGACAACTTGGAATACCGTCACAAGTTAGAATCCCAAGTTGGTACGCTCTTTCTCGACAAATTGCGTGATCGCGCACGCGATATAAATAGACAGAGCTCCCGGTTCTGCATCAGTTCCATCGAGTGCGTTTACAATGGAAAAAGTTGACACGGAGATTTTTTAATCATTTTGCAGGGACTAATATGTTAACAATCAAAATGAATAATAAATCGGTGACGGACTTATATATAAACAGTGTATTTTTATATTCTTGATGGGAGACCTGAAGATGGAGAAAGCTGACAAGGAGAATTTTTGATCATTTTGCAGGGACAAGTATGTTAACATGACGGACTTATATATGAACAGTGTATTTGTATATTCTTGATGGGAGACCTGAAGATGTTTAAGTTTCTGTAGGAATTCTACGGCGAAGCTGTTGAAATTAAAGCACAAGGTAAGTATTTTTTTTCCCACTTTCATCACAGTTTCAAGTGAATTTTAAGATAGGTCGTGAAGTTGGATATTGAAAAATGTCTAATAAGTTTACGTAGCATAATGTATACATTTGTATAAATGACTAGTAACATGAAATTTATATATTTGTTGTTAAGACTGAGCAATAAATACAAATTTAATTTTAATGAAAAATAACACCAACAAATTTGTAATATACATTATAAATCATGAAGAAAATATCTACTCAAAACCTTATTAATTCAAGCAACTTTTGCCTATTCAGTGATAATTAATGTACATATGTTGAGTTGGCCTTATACAGTAGATAACAGTGTATGTATGCTTGTTTCATTTTACCATTTCAGTCATCTATTCACACCAGAAGAATAGGATACAACGGATGTGTACATCTGTAAATATTTTGGTGTGTGCAATGAAGATGAGAGTCTGGGATACGTGGCACGTTCATTCGCTCGATCATCGATGCTTGGCATTTTTATACCCCGCGTATGTCACATAGGTTAGCACTGTATGACTTAGCGCAAAACTTTTGTCTAAATGAAAATTTTGTCGCTGACTGTTGACATTTGCCCCTTACTTTGCCACAGAGAACAGTTTTTATGTGAGTTACCAACCTCCACCACCCCACCCCCTCTTTGTATGTGAGTTGCCAATAGGAGTGAAACGATACACCTGTGCCGCGTATCGATACGATTCATGATACACAGCCTACGATACAATACATTATCGATTCTCAGTTTAAAGAATAAAAAGGCAAACGACTAATAATTATTCATGACTGCTGAAGATTAAAGTAACTTATATAGGGTAGATATCGTTTTGTATCGATTCTTCACCTCTTGTATCGATACGTGTATCGATATGGCAAAAGTATGGATGCATCGATATATCGATGAATCGTTTCATCCTTAGGTGCCGACCTCCACCACTCCCCCCACCCCAATGTCACTTCCAGTTGACCCCGCGTATGTCATGTCACACGGGTGGCTGGTTTGATTTAGCGCACAAAAAATGTATAAATTAAAATTATTCCTCGGCTGTTCTAACTCACTGCAGGTCATAATGTTAATTAGGGACACGTGCGACAGCACCAAATGTTCTCTCACTGACGCTTTCATCTTTTTTCTACTATGGTGAACTACGCTAATACCTTGAGTTCAGCGAGGACCTTCCTCAGTCGCTTCTTCGCCATCTTTTATATGCTTCAAAGCCGGTCTGCATAGTGCCCCATCTGGTGCATAGATATTGAGTAGCTGTTGTGACCACTTCACATTTCCAGCATGGGAGCACCCTGACACCCTTTCTGTATGTATGTATATATATATATATATATATATA
This sequence comes from Margaritifera margaritifera, assembly GCA_029931535.1. Lineage (NCBI taxonomy): Eukaryota > Metazoa > Mollusca > Bivalvia > Unionida > Margaritiferidae > Margaritifera > Margaritifera margaritifera. Next base: position 6,133,803 of record JAQPZY010001677.1, on the reverse strand, counting down.
TATATATATATATATATATATATATATATATACGTGCATAGTGTGGCCCGCTGGCTGTAATCTGCCCAACAGCGTCCATTTAAAAAAAATAAAAATTTTAAATACAAATATTTCAAAAATTATGCCATAACTTATCAAAATAAGATTAAATAAACTAATAAATCTTTGATAATATGAAATAAATAGACAGCTGAGATAAGTACTAAGTTTGAACAATATTAATGGCTAAATGATTCGGGTCTGCTCATTCAAGTCGCTTCATATAGGTTCAACCATTTCGAAATCACTGCATTTAGATGGTTGCTAAATAAGAATTTATTTTATAAAACTTATTTATTCTTATACTTAAAAAAAATGTACACTCAAAATGTATATTCACTAATAGAGTCATGTATTTATATGATAAAGAACAAGCAAGCTGTAATGTAAGTGCACAAACTGCATATATAATTAACGGAATTTTTTTTTTCATTTTTAAATTTTATTTTTTTTATTTCAAAAACATGGAGACGCTATGAACTAATAATATCCATACCTTGACCTAACTGGCACATTCCGGTCATATGCTACGTGCATTTTAAGTTAGCATCACGAACCATGAACGCCACTTCCGGAAATAAGCAAAATTACACATGCTCGGAAAAACGGTAATTCTGAACTAATGTACATGAATGCCAAAATTTTTTTGACGTTGATTAAATGAAGTCGATTTAGTATAACATTTTTTATGGGTTTTTTAAAAGAGTCTCACAATATTATAACGAACGCGTTAAAATTCAAGTTAAGTGCTCGAAAAGTGGTTCCTGGAATATATATATATATATATATATATATATATATATATATATATATATATATATATATATATATATATATATATATATATACACACATACATACATGACATGCATACATACATACATACATACATACATACATACATACATACATACATACATACATACATACATACATACATACATACATACATACATACATGATGAAAATCTCTAAAGAAGCCTTCTGATAAAATCTTACTTTAAAATACGCAGAAAACCTGACATGCAATTTCTCGAGAAAGAGCGCAACACTTTGTAATTTCAAGTTGTTGCGCGCAATTATTTGATAAGTTCTTATTCCAAGTTGTCGCCCAGCACCTTCATCGCTAAAGAGCTACTTTTCCGTAGACGAGTTGTATAACCGATTAAAAGTTTCATAATATAGTCGTTTTGATCAAACATATGGAAACCATTCGAACCTCACAGAGGCACACTGACCATGCTTTTGTCGCACTCGATAACAACTGTATACAGTGTAAAAAATATATAAAAAATCTTTAGGGGATTTAAATCACGAAAGTGGATGATATATATAATTATCGTGCGTTATCTTACTGAGTAAGAGCACTTTGCATTGTAATGTTTCCCTTTTAGTTTTTTTTTTTGGGTGGCGGTGGGGTCAATTTTAAGCGTAAACTACAACCTAAATGTAGCAACAGGGGATGCTTTTTTCAGAATATAGAATGTTTGAAAATGGAATGTTTTCTGCATAAATTGTGTGTGCAGAATTCAAAAATGTACCCATCTTTATGATGGCTTTTCAAATAAATTCTCAGGAAGCATTCAAACATGCACCGTCACCCATTTTTAATATTGGTCTTGGGTCCCTTTTTGCAAATTCTTGACCTCATGATATTTCAAGCTGAAATTTGCTTATTTTTTTTATTGATGGTTACATTGAAATCTGTTGTGAACATTCAGCTTTAAGATTAAATTGACTTTTTCTATGTTCCAGGTACTTCTGATGTCTTTTTGTGCTTGTTTAAAACCATTTTTTGTGTGTGCATCAAATGCCATATTCTTGAGTCGTGCACAAGTTGAAATTATATGTTACTCTTACAATTAAATATTTTCTGCCTAATTTGAGTGTGCAGAATTAAAAAAATTATCACATATTTATGATATCTTTTCAAATAAATTCACAGGATGCATTTAAACGCATGCACCGTACACCATTTTTTAGAATTGGTCTTTGATCACTTTTTGCAAATTTTTTACCTTGTGTTATTTCATGCTGACATTTGCATATTTCTTACATCTGGTTATATTGAAATGTTTTGTGAATATTCAGCTTTAAAAATAAATTGACTTTTTGTATGTTCCAGATACTTCTGAAGCCTTTCTGTGCCTTTTTATCAACAGTCTCCCCCCCCCCTTTACATTTTTGCATGAAACATCATAATCTTGAGTCATACACAAGTTGAAATTATATGTTACTAATAAATCCAATAGTGCATATTTATTACAATGCTCTTGTACATATATACATTGATCTGAAGTCACAATTTAGTAAATAACAACTGCCATTTTAAAATTTAGTTATGATAAGATATTTTTGGTAAATTTTCATATCTTTAAAATAAAATCAATGAAATTTTTTTTTTACAAAACAAACAAACATAATAGTCTCAGTCAGAGTCAGATTTTAATCATGAAATCAGTGATTTATGTAGAGATAAAATCCGAGTTAGCCTGACTGGACAGGCCCAAGGGAAGTGGGTCATATGGACAAAATTCTAGACAAATTCCTCATTCAGTTTTTCATATTGCACAGATTTTCCACAAATTTTTCATTACAGTAAGACTGGATTTCTAGATTGTACATATTGGATATTGCAACATTAAATTTTGGATGTCCCAAATTTGCGATAATTCTGGCCATTATTTTGAGCAAAATTACACAGTTCATGAAGTTGAGGCAAATGTTAAAATGTGGAATTGGAGAGAAAGAACTGGCACTGAGCTGGTTCTCAAGAAATATTTATGATTATGTTTTTTTTTCTAAATAGAGAAATGCAATAGATGGATTTTATGTTCTTTTATTATGACAATATTCATATTGATATTCACAAAAAATGATATGAATTGGTTTTCTTTTCTTAAAAATTCTGAAAAATGGCTCTTTTTCACCTATATTAAATATGAAAATTTTAATTTGAATACCAGTCTCTAGATAAGAATCTTACTTGGTGTAGATGTCCAGACAGTGATAATATTTCAGCGATTCTCAGTCACAAACCTCATTATCAGTATCACCCGTCAAGTCTTTGACCTCAAAAATACATTACCCAACAAAAGTTGTACCAAAATTTTTTAATAAATTTAGTATAATGACTGACAATTCGTTTTTATAATCTGATTCCTTGGTATAAAGGTCTGATTTTTCATAAAATTAAGTTTTTGTGTGCTTTTTAGCCCAGTTTATATCATACTGTTGTCACTTTAAATTTTGTACATAGCCAAATGCCGGGAAGAGTTACTGTTCTCGCTGTGATGTGTGGGCTCTAAAAAAAGATGTAATTCTGGGGTTTTACGCAAATATTCACACACATTTTACCATTATTCTTATCCAAAGAACTCCAAAGTATTTAAAAAGCAGGCATAGGAAAGCATATATGTTCGATTATTTAGTTTTTCTGTGTTTTGAAAAATTCTGTTGGTTTATGTTGTGGAAAAAGGCCCAATGTCATATACGCTAAATATAGACAGTTGACCTTTCAACCATGAATACATTCAGATGTAATAATGTCAGCTTTTTACATATGAAAGCGGAGAAAGTAATGAGGTTGCTATTTTGAGAAAATGATAATCTTGATTGCCAGTGCCCACTAGCAGCGGTACCTGTTGCTACTAAAAGGACTCAACGGTACTACTTCAGCTCCCATAGTAAACCTATGGAAACATGATATTAAAACATTCAATAACTTGAAATTTTTGAATGCTCATGGTCAAACCTATATTTATCTTTATAGTCATATCCTTGATGTAAGCTTCTCTGTAGAGAAAACCTTATGAGCCGCATCTACATGTGTTTTCGATTTTGCACTAAAGAGTCGAGTGCTAATTTCACTAACGAGTTTTCCAAACTCTAGTCTTTGAAGGACTGAAATTCCATCAGTAATACATGGTCTCTTATTTTTTTCAGTTACAACCAGGATAAACTCTGAAAAGATTCTTTTCACTAAAATTTTACCTACATTATCAACCAGTCCTGGCCAACCCAAAACTATATATACTCTATTTTATCTTATCTGGTTCCCATTCTTCCATATAATCAGTACTGTGAGTCCAAAAAAGGGCATCATTTGTGAGAGTATGATGGGCACAATCACTGTAACGTTGATTACAATTTACCTATATATATATATATATATATATATATATATATATATATATATATATATATATATATATATATATATATATATATATATATATATATTTTTTTTTTAATATATAATATATACAGAGAAACCTCGTTAATCTGGACACATTTGTTCCTAGTGAATATGCCCGGATTAATGAGTTTTCCATGTAATTGAATCATGCACATTTTTATTTTATGATGTCATCTTACAGTATGCATGTATTTGCTAGCTGTAAATGTACTGTATATTCAATAATGGTTTAAATAAATTAATGAATACATCTATTGACTTGTGTTTATTTCACTTTATTATAACATGCACTTCTACATACACATAAATATGTTTAAACAACACATCAAACAAATCACACTATTTACATGTACATCTATATACTGTACATACATTTATTGTGTCAATTTCCTGAAGAAATCTGTGACCTTTGTTTGCCTGGATTCTTTGGCGTATCGATCTGCAATGATTCTTGATTGTGTCCATAGATTCTCAAGGGCTTCACTATTGTGTTTTATGTCATCACTGGTGAATATTGCTGATGTCTGCTTCAAAGTACGAAACGAGTGTTGCTATGCTGTCCTTTACTTGGTTGATCATAATGTCTTTTCCCCATGGAGTTGATAGTGTCATCATCGTCTTCTTCATTAGCATTGTCTGGAAACTCATCTCAAGATACCAGGGTCAAAATGTTGTCATCGTTGAGCTGTTGCCCTGTCTCTTCCATGTCATCTATTCCTACATAGTCCTCAGCAGTCATCTCAGCTTGGGAGGGAAGGCTTCTTATTAGGTCTCTGAGGTCACTTATGGCATGTCATCTCCATCATCAATGTCTTCGACAGTAGTGGTTGGTGTCAGTATGATCTGTACATGTCTGAAGCAGTTTGAGATTGTAGTTGGTGTCGCTGAACCGCACGCCGTCATTACCATATGTAGTACCTGCCTGATGTCCACAGTTTGAACCTTTCCTTGCTCAGCATAGTCAATGTAATGTCTAACCAGTTGTTTCCTGTAGTGCGCCTTGAATGCTCGTATTATGCCTGTGTCCATTGGCTGAATGTGTGCCATTGTATTTGGTGGAAGGAAGTGTAGTTTTATGTTGCGTAATCAAATGTCCCTTTGTGTGTGGCTTGCAGCATTGTCTACAAGTAAGATGACATTGCATTTGGCTTCCCTCTGTATATCAAAGTCATTCAACCAGTCAATGAAAAGTTCTGCCGTCATCCAAGCATTGCGGTAGTGTCTATATCTCACGTATGTGTCTGGGTTATAAGTTTTGCCAAAACGCCTTGGTCTGTTGACTTTAGTGATCACAAATGGTTTATGACATGTAATTTATTAACCATATGTTATGTCAAAAGTGTGGACGATTTGATCCCAGTGTGTTTATTTAATTATTACCACCCCCGGCTGTGACTAGCAAAAACAGACATTGATTATACAATCGCTGGTTACAATATGGTCACACTACTCAAAGTTTTTCCACATACATGATTACATGATTAATTTATAACTTTAATGTGTCACTAGAATTTGACCAATCAGAAACTGATGCATTGACACACTTCCAAATTTGCGTATGTAAATCTGTGTTATCTGACTGACTTTATTTTCACATATGATTCTTCAAATTTTCTTATTTTTGGACATTATTTCCAGATTATCGAGGCAAGTTTTATAGTGATTTTACACTTTGGTCCCCGATTTTGATTTCCAGATCCGAAATGCGGATTTCTTGATTAACTGAGCAAATTATCGTTTAGGAATTCCGTTCCCGTTGAACTATGTCCGCATAGTGAGATTCTGGACAAACGGAGTTTGGATTAACGAGGTTCCTCTCTCTCTCTCTCTCTCTCTCTCTCTCTCTCTCTCTCTCTCTCTCTCTCTCTCTCTCTCTCTATATATATATATATATATATATATATGTATATATATAGTACATAATTATAAGCCCAAGGGTTATTCACACTGCTGCTGTGCACCTTAACTGAGAAAGACTATTCGCATGCCTGCCATAAGTATAATTTTTGTAAAGCTATTTGTATGGCTGCCACATATGTGATCTGTGAAATATACTCATTTTTGCAACTGATTACCTTTAATTCCATATTTGCAAGTCGTTGTTAAAACTTGTACAATGCTATACTCCTTCACCTCTGGTAGAAATATAAATTTTCGAATAAATATTGAGTGAATCTTGTGGGTGAAAAACTCCAGTATTTTCACCCAATTGATGAACTTTTTCCGTTATTCACTCAAGACAAACAAATTTTCTTTTTATTTTGTGCTCAAATGAGTTAGCTAGCTGAAGTGTATTAAGAGTTTGAAAGTAGCAGATTTCTTAGGTAATGTCAGCTGTTTTCCGTTTATGTTCTGCATTGATACACTTAAAATGTACATTTGAACAGTAAATCTTATTCAAGATAAAGCATACGCTAAAAATAAAAAAATTATATAAAAATATAACATTGGGTGGGATTCAATTCAAGCTTTGTTTGCATGACAAGTTGACATATTTCCACTTGACTGCAGTGATTAATAGGATTAAAAATGATATTTCTTTGCTCATGTTATGGCTGTCTATTGAAACAAAATTCAGGACTGTTAAAGTAAATTGTATTATCAAATTTTTTTCTCTTGGGGGGAAAACCACTAATTAGCAGATTAGCCTCTGATTGTTTGTACACCATATCATAATTATTAAAATCCAAACTGTGAGACAGACACCAGTTGCAGTGTGAATATTGTTAGCGAATGGCAACCGTGCAAAGTCTGCATAAAATTTAGTACATGGCCACCATAGGAAATAGACAATATGGAACAATTCCCTTTTTTTAAAGTGTTTTGTAGTCTGATCAGTTGGTCGCCAAACGTGTAATGGTATTTATGGGTATATGTTATGTTTTGATAACTTTACATCATTTGGAATATTTTGGACTCGCCCCATAATGCATTGACAGGTTGCTGTGAGGATAGTCTTTTCTGTTGTGGGCACACGGTGGATGTGCAAATAGTCTTTCCAAAAGTTCGTACATGGCGGCCTTGCGAATAGACACTTCCATTATTTATAGGTAAATTGTAAGCAGCAATATGAGCCCATGTGGGCACAATAGTTTCAAGTGAAGAGGTTCTTTATAGAATGAAGGGGCATTTTCTTTGTTACCAAATGATTGTCATTCACAAAATTTATTATGCCATTTTGTTAGAAGATTCTGCAGACAGAAAAATGTGGATCACACCTGTATGTAAACACCTACTTCCATACACACAGTCCAAGGTATGGTCCATCAAAAAGAGAAAAATATTAAGAACTTTATATATGCCAGGTGTACACATAGCATCCTAGTGACATCACTATCCTTCACAATCCTATACCAAAATCCTGTATCCTAAATAAAAGTATATAGAAATAATGGAAAAAGCATTATTGTCCTCATGCTTTGGTGAGGGGATATTGTGATATGCTCTCAGGGTTCTCAACAGATTTCAAAACCAAATAGTCATTTGAAACTTGACCTCATAATCTCGAGTCAAAATGAAAATCTCCAGAGTCAAAACTGAAATCTCAATAGTCATTAGTTTTTTACAGTCATGAGCTCATACCTGGAATTGTTCATTATTCATGGAGCTAACTGATGTTTAAGATTTTTTGTCTCCTGTTGAATAATGAGAAACACATGTGCAGTATTTTGTCAATCTGATTAAATCAGATCTCCACAGTCCTAGGACTGGGGATCTGATTTTAATCAGTTTAAGTATATTGTAAGAAACAGACAGTGAGACAGACATGGCCATTACTGATTTTTGTATGTTTCTCTTATTATATACAACTGTGTGTATAGTTGGTATATTAAACAGGAAAACGATTATTTTATACTTTATTATATTTGTACCTTCTCAATATGTTTCATTTTTAACTCCTCAAATCATTTTAAATGCAAAAACATACCAATACAACTATGGAAGTTATATATGAATGTTGTTGTTGCATACTATATTAGCTTGTAGGGTAATGACTAGACAAAATTCCATGTGGAAAGTGTAAATTTACCTTACCGTTTAGACACGGGAGTAATAGTATCAGATTAACGATAATGTGAACCATACTGATGTAAACTCAGATAAACATAATGTAAATACATTTCTGTCAGGTGTGGCCAACTACTAGAAAGCTGATAGACAACAAGATACCAAATCTTGGTACCCATCCATTGTAGCTTTGGGGACTGATTTATTATACTACAGAGAACCATCAAAAAAAGGAACTTGTTTGATTATCTTTTATTTGATGATCTCAAACAGATTAAGTAGTGTAAACATGTGTGACACTTTCCATTAGCAAGACTGATGGTGAGTTACAATTATTGTATGCTTCAGCAATCTTGGGGCAATTGTAGTAATTTACTGGGCAACCAGAAAAATCTGCTGGGCAACCAGTTTTTCGAAGCCAGTTTGCCCGGGGACAACCATAGATTTTAAAATTTGTTCTACTCTAGTATTTATTTCATAATGTAGATGTATGTAATAGTAGTAGTAGTAGGAAACAGTATCGCAAAAATCCTAGGGATGTTTTACCTAACTTGTCAGATATATTCAACAAAGTTGTATCGTACATACTGAATCCTGTCATAATAAGCAGTAAAAGACTTGCAGCAGATGAAACAATCACAAGCTAAGTGAGGTATGGCATGCACATTATAATTGCATTCAGCTGTTCTGTAGTATTGCCTAAGGGGTAGATAGGGGGAAAGTTTTGAGTTTCTAATTATTTTAATTAAAAATGGCAAAGTTTTGGTTATTGTAAACCATGTACACATTTAGAAATTTTGGTAAACATTGCAGCCTTGGGGGAGGGCCAAGAAAGACAATAAGAGGGAGAACATCCCTGTTCTATATGGTAGAGTATGAATGCTAGTGTTCTAATAGTATAGTGAGTCTAATGTTTTAATGCTGTGTTTCATTTGTGAAGGTAAACCCAACCCAGTATGATGGCAAGACATGTACCAATAGTGCCATTGTTGTTGGGACTGCGACAATTAAGATGCTTGGTATGGTCATCCAGATATCTTGGCTCAAAGCTGAGGACATGGTCACATTCTTTAGATGGCGGCACCAAAGAAATGGTAAATGATGAAATCCAATCAACAAATAGGAAGTCTCCAGCACAGGGAATCTATGACACTCCTACATCAAAAATAGCCATAGAAAAACAGGTATCCTAAATCTTTTAAAGATAATGTCAAAATGATGATGATTTTTGTAGCTCAAATGGCCTGTTGTCTGAAGTTTAATCATTCGTTAGCACAAGTTTGTTATTGCAGCTGCTTCGAAACTACTTGAAAGAGTGCAATGAAACTTGAAACACATTCATCCCAAGGGAAAATGGTGCTGCTTGAACATCCAGTATGGCAATAACGGTGTCCATCTTTAAAGTCTTGTTATTGATTCTTCTCCAGAACAGATGGGCCTGCTATCTACATGGTGTTTTAACTTAATGACTTCTTATGATGTCTAGTTGGTCCTGAATGAAAATGGTGCCAAACTGACATCCAATGTGGCCACTACAGCTGTCATCTTGAAAATGTTGTTTTCACTACTCCTCCTTAATGGAAACCATATCGACATGGGGTTTTCACCAAAAGACCTTCTATGGTGTCTAATTGGTTAAGTTAATAATGGTGGTGATCTGACCTCCAATATGGAGACATCCAGTGTAGCTATCCAGTCTGGCCACCACAGCAGTCATCTTGAAAATCTTATCACTACTACTCATGAATGGATGGTCATATCAACATGTAGTTTTCACCAATTGATTTCTTGTAATGTCTAGTTGTTCCAAAATGAAAATGTTGCTAAATTGACAACCAGTATGACAACCATGGCAACCATCTTGAAAATCTTGTTACACTTCTGAAACGGTAAATCATATTAACATGGAGTTTTCACCAGAAGATTTCTTATGGTGACAGTTGGTCCTAAATGAAAAATATGCTGAGCTGACATTCATTATGGCCACCATGGCAGTCATCTTGAAAATCTTGTTTGCTGTACTGGTTGTGGACCAGGAGAGCTTGTGGAATCGTCTGTTGTCCGTCTTCCATCTGTCCATCAGTTAGCACAAGTTTGTTATCGCTACTTGTCCTTGGAGGATTGTCATGAAACTGTATATACACATTCATCTCATGGTCTAGCTGGTCCAAAAAGACAATGGTGCTGTTCAGACTCCCAGTATGGGTGCCATAGCAGCCATATTGAAAATCTTTTTATCACAATTCCTTCTGAATGGATGGTCATATCAGCATGGGGTTTTCACTAAAAGACTTCATACAGTGTCTAGTTGGACCTAAATGAAAAGAGTGCTGATCTAACATCCAGTATGGCCACCACAGAGGTCATCTTGAAAATGTTGTCACTACTCCTCCTGAATGGAAAGTCATATTGGCGTGGGGTTTTCACCAAAAGTAATCTTTTAGTGTCTTCCTGGTCCTAATGAAAATGGTGCTGCATGCACATCCATGATTGCCACCACAGTTGCCATTTTTAAAATCTTTTTACCGCTACTCCTTCTAAATGGTTTGTAATATCAACATGGGTTTTTTACTAGAAGACTTCTTATGATGTCAAGTTAGTCTTAAGTGAAAATGAGGCCAATCTGACATCCAATATGTCCACCACATCAGCCATCTTGACAATCTTGTTATTGCTACTTCTTCTGAATGGATGGTTATATCAACATGGAGTTTTCACTGAAAGACTTTTTATGAAGTTTAATTCGGTCCCTAATGAAAATGGTGCTAATCTGACATCCAGCAGCCCTCTTGAAAATCTTGTTATTACTACTGCTCCTAAACAGAAAGTCGTATTGACATGGGGTTTTCACAAAAAGACTTCTTATTATGTCTAGTTGCTCCTAAATGAAAATGGTGCCACTCGCACATCCAATATGGTCACCACAGTGGCCATTTTGAAAATCTTGGTATATTCCTACTCCCCATGAATGGATGGTCATATCAACTTGGGGTGTTCACTGAAAGACTTCTTATGATGTCTAGTTGAACTTAAATGAAAATGGTGCTGATATGGTGTCAAAGATGGCCACTACAGCAGCCATCTTGAAATCTTGTTATCGTTACTCCTACTGAATGGAAAGTCATATTTATATCGGGTTTCCACCAGAAGACTTTTTATGATGTTTGGTTGGTCCTAAATGAAAATAGTGCCACTCATATATCCAATATGGCCACCACAGTGGCCATCTTGAAAATCTTGTTATTGTTACTCTTCCAGAATGGATGGTTATATCATTTACTGAAAGATTTCTTATGATGTCTAGTTGGTCCTAAATAAAAATGGTGCTACTTGTACATTCAGTATGCCCACCACAGCAGCCATCTTGAAAATATTGTTATTGCTGGAGAATATCAGAGATGGTTTCAACACAGCAGTTAAAAGGAAGAAATGGCATTATATTGAATATATGGGAATTCTTTTCAGCTAGTGGAGCATTAGTCCCTTCAAGGGACTCTTGTTATCACTGTTTCTCCTGAATGGATGGTAAATAACAATGGTGCTGATCTTGCATCTGATATGGCCACCATGGTGGCAATCATGCAAATCTTGCAGCTCAAGAATATCATTGATGGTTTCAACATGCAGCAATATCAAAGAAGAAACAATTTTTTGTATTCCTGGAAATTCTTGTCAGCCAGTAGAGCATCAGTTCCTTTGGTGTACTCTTGTGGGATTTTTTGTTTGTTTTTTGCAGCATTTTTTAAATGCCCCACCACCACAGTTGTACGGCATATAGCATGGGTGTCAAACATGCCAGACTCATTATTTTTTATTATTTATATTAAATCTGGCCCACCATAGCAAATGAGTTTGACACCCCTGGCATATAGTGTTACCTATGTCAATCTGTTTGTCCATCACACTTTGATTAAGTTTCACTTTTAGGGCCTTTTAAGAAAGGCAGTGGATAGTGATGAAATTGGTCAATCATCTGTCACTTTCTATGAAGTGACTATTTAATTGATTGTGATTTATGTGAATGATTTTGTTTGAAATTTGTTTCTGCACATTCTGGCTGCAAGGGAGGAATAATGTTCAAAGAGCATGGTCACCCACAGACATCCAGACAGTAAAATCTGATTGTCCAGTTGGGAATTCCATAATTCCAATTAAATTTGAAATGATTACTCAACAGTAAATTAAATTTTGTTGCCAGATGTCCAACAAAATTATTCATTTTAATTTGTCAGTAAATGATACAAAAAACATGATACCTCAGTCAACTTCTGTCATTTAGACTGTTGTCCTCCTTTTGCTTGAACTTCTCACACACCTCTTTGTGCTTGAGGTTTTTCAACATCTAAGTAGTTTTTTGGTGCACCTTTTGAGTTGTAATTTATATTTTCTCAGTTCTTGCATAAATTACATTTGTCTATGTTCCTTTTCACTAAAATTGTGGGATCTTTGTACCCCTTGAGTGGAGCGGTGCTTCGTTCTTATCCCTGTCTTATTGTCTCTTTGTATCTTAGCAAATACTAGCAACCACAGTATTTACAAGTCATTGCGATAACTTCATCCGCTATGATGGATGAATGTCTAAAGAAAAGGTTGGTGGTTATCCTGTTGAACTGTCTTAGCAACAAGTGTTACAGCAAGTATTAACCACCCAGTTTATGTTCCAGTTGATTGGGGTTTTTTTTTTGCATTTTCTTTCAGTTTTCAGCAAAATGCCTTATGGTGTGGGTAAATACATGGGAAACACACACCCTCTGCTTGGTGTGTTTTTGGTGTTCATGTAAGGATGGATGTCCTTTTTGCAACCTTAGGTCTGATGTGGTGTGTGACATAACCAAAAGCGACTGTGGTAGATAGAAGAAACCCACTTCCACCTCTTCACTGGAAAACCATTTCCATTCCAGCATAAGTCTGGGGCACTTTCCGGTGTAGAGAAGTTGCCAACTCCCATAAGGGAGAGGTGTGTGGCTCTTTCTGGGCTACAGAAATCTCCTGCTCCAGCAAGGGAAGGATCACTGACACTTCCTGGCCAAAGAAAGTTGTCAGCTCCGATGAAGGAGGGATCTCTGCACTTCTAGGTGTAGGGAAGTTACCCCTTACCTTGTAGCAAGTCATAGCATTCAAGCACAAGTAGACCTGCTTACAGACCAAGGAGATCTTGTGTGTCTAACTTGGATCCTCAGAATAGAGAGTCATCCATCAAATCGTCATTACCTGACAGGTTTCCTGATACCAGACACCAGTCACTGAGTACCGTTAATTGGGTACTGGTCACCAGGTAATGCATCAAGTACTAATCAACGTGACTTTATTACTGGGTACAAGTTAGAAGTGACTGGTTAAGGTGATTAGAACCAGTCACCCATTGTCTGTCGTTGATCACCAGGCACCAAGTTTGCACATTAGGCACCAGGTTTACAGGTCTAGTGAAATGGATTGGGTCGATACCCCCCTCCCCATTTGTCTCTGTTACTGTTTAATCCCCATGGAGAACAGGCTCTGGGCTTTGATCAGTCATCTAGGTAGAGGGATATGGGTCAACAACTCCTCATTATCTATGTGGCCAGACAGTATAGGGGGTGTAGTAATGAAAGATATTCTAACTCACTGTCGAATAGTGACAATTCTTGTAGAAAACAAATGTCAGACACCCTGCATAAAGTTCTCACCTTTTGGATACTTTTTGTTATAGAACGGCTGTTATAGAAATGTGCAAAGTAGCCATTATGTATAGTTGGGTCCAATAAAGTAACATTTTGGAATACTAGAGGTTAATTCCATCTATGATAGTAGTCTCTAATCAGAGTATTCCTCGGCCATATATCCACATTCATTATTGAATTGCAAGTGAGGTTATTACAGGTGATTTTGTAGATGACATAATTATCATATTTCAGCTGTAACTTCTCCACCTGCATTGGCTTAAATCTAGAATAAAGCTCAGTATGGGAGGAAATGTCAAATTCTAGAGTTCAGTCACCCATTGCTGTCATGTTGGACTCACTCTGCACAATTCAGAGGATGCTGCTTTTTCTAAAATAAGACTACCATGTCTCTCCTTGGAAACTGTTTTGAGGATGCAACAGAGCTAAAAAAAATCAGATAGCTAGATGCCCGATGCCCCTCAAAATATAGATCAGGCCCCTCCCATATTTTAAGTGAGCTGCCCTTCAGGCTTCTCAAAAAAAGGTTTATCTAATATGACAGAAAGAAGCCCTTGAATGCACCAATTAAAATGTGGCATTTTCATTTTGAAAAGTTCTTCAAAGACACTGGTAAATTATTAATATTCAGTCACCTGTTGGGGCTCCATTTGTAATTCCCTCCACCTTATGAAAATCGTCTGCTTAATTGTATCTCAAACTATAAACTTTGTTTACAAAGCGAAGCAGGTTGCGTATGAACGGTAAACACTACTATTTCTTTCCTCCTTCAGGGCTGAGCAAATTTTTTCTTCATCCACTTGTCCGCACAAGTGGTTTCAGAAAATTTACTTGACCCACCACCTACCTTTTCACTTTTCCTAAATTTAAATCACTTGTCAAGATTTGATGAGATGTATGCACTTTAATCCATAGAAAGAACAAATGAAATAATGTACAATATATTCATTTCTTAAAAGAATTTAATTTTTCAAAAACATAGGTTGATATTATACATTTTGTTACGTGGGAGGTTTTCAGTTTTCAATTGTCCAGGTATCTTATATGCACTATTTCTTACACAGATACAGTAGCATCAGTGCTAACATCAGCAAGAATGGAAAGGAACTTCTTCTTTCAAGATTTGATTGATTGATAGAATGAAGTCTCTTGCCCTGAATCTGTTCTTATAATAAGCACCAAATTCAATGGCATTTTTCTCCTGGTGTGCACACAGCATTTCCATATCAGAAAATGGTTTCCATAATGGGCTAGGCTGTATGCTGTGTCAAAAAGAGCTCTCATTTTTTAGTTCAACTGGTCATAGACCGGAAGAGCTTATGGGGTGGTCTGTTGTCCGTTGTCAGTTATCTGTCCGTCCGTCCATCAGCACAAATTTGTTATTGCTGCTCCTCCTAAACTGCTTGGAGGATTGCCATGAAACTTTACACACACATTCTTCCCATGGTCTAGTTGGCCTAAATGAAAATGGTGCTGCTTGGACATCCAATATGGCTGCCACAGTGGCCATTTTGGAAATCTTGTTATTGCTACACCTCCTGAATGGATAGTCATATCAACATTGGGTTTTCACTAAAAGACTTCTTTTGGTGTCTAGTTGGTCCTAAATGAAAATGGTGCCGATATGATGTCCAATATGGCAGCCACAGCAGCCATCCTGAACATCTTTTTATCACCACTTCTCCAGAATGGATGGTCATATCAGCATAGGGTTTTCGCTTAAAGACTTCCTATGATGTCTAGTTGGTCCTAAATGAAAATGGTGCTGATCTGGCAGCCATTTTGAAAATCTTATCGCTACTTCTCCTAAATGGATGGTCATATCAACATGGGGTTTTCACTAAAAGATGACACAATTATCATATTTCAGCTGTAACTTCTATGTCTAGTTGGTCTTAAATGAAAATGGTGCCAATCTGTCATCCAATATGACAGCCATTTTTGAAAATCTTGTTATCGCTAGTTGTCCTGAATGGATGGTCATAGCAAAATGTGGTTGTCACTAAGAGTTTGTATGATGTCTTGTTGTACCTACATGAAAACGGTGCAGATCTGTTGCCCAATGTCATAGCAGCCATCTTGAAAATCTTGTTATCACTACTCCTCCTACATGGATGGTCATATCAACATGGGGTTTTCACTCGAAGACTTATTATAATGTCTTGTTGTGCCTACATGAAAACGGTGCCAATCTGACATCCAATATGGCCACATGGTAGCCATCTTGAAAATCTTGTTATTGCTACTCCTCCTACATGGATGGTCATATCAACATGGGGTTTTCACTCAAAGACTTATTGTGATGTCTACTTGGTCCTAAATAAAAAAGGTTCCGATCTGACATCCAAGATGGCCACCACAGCAGCCATCTTGACAATCTTGTTATCACTACTCCTCCTGAATGGATGGTCATATCAACATGGGGTTTTTATTGAAGACTTCTGATGGTATCTAGTTGATCCTAAATGAAAATGGTACTGAACTGATGTCCAATATGGACATTACATTGTGGCCATCTTGAAAATCTTATTATCACTACTCTTTCTGAATGGATGGTCATATCAATGTGAGTTTTTCACTAAAAAACTTCTTATGATGTCTAGTTGGTCTTAAATGAAAATGGTGCTGATCTGAAGTCCAATATGGCCACCACAGCAGCCATTTTTAAAATCTATTTATTGCTAGTCCTGAATGGAAAATTATATCTTTTAAATATTGTTATCCCTAAGCCTCACCAATGGAATGTTATATCAACATGGGGTTCTCACCAATAGACTTCTTATGATACCTAGTTGGTCCTAAATGAAAATGGTGCCAGTCATACATCCAATATGACTGCCACAACTGTCTTCAAAATCTTGTTGTCACTACTCCCCCTGAATGGATGATCATTATGACATAGGGTTTTCACCAAAACACTTCAAATGATGTCTGCTTTGTCCTAAATGATAATAGTGCCAAGCTGAAGTCTAATATGTGCACCACAGCAGCTAATTTGAAAATGTTGTATTCGCAGAAGAATATCAGAGATGGTTTCAACACTTGACAGTTAAAAGGAAGAAATGGTCTTATCTTGAATTCTTGGAAATTCTTTTCATCCAGTAGAGCGTCAGTCCCTTTGAGGGACTCTTGTTTCATTTCAGTCTCATTTAGTTTTGAAAGGGCCTTTCCTAGTATAGTGTCAGCATCTTTTAACTTCAGTGATTTTCTGTACATGCTGGCTAGTATCATGCACATGCTGTGCTGCACAGACCTTGTGAGGTCCAGAATAGTCATGAGACTTGATTGTTTCAATCCTGAATTTGTCAGTTCCAGTGACAAATACACTGGTTGAATTTCCAACCTGTGCCATTTTTGGATATTGTTTGCAATAACTGCAAAACATTGTTCCTTCTGAGTCAATGAATTCAAGCCAGGGATAACTATCAACCCAATTCAGCCAGAAATTTCTCCGACTCTTAGTAGTGTCATATTTTAAATTTGTTGTTGCTACACCATCCGTTGATGTCTTTTTGGAGATATAGTTACCTCACAATCAGTGGCAGTCTTACGTTTTACCCCTCCACTTTCACATGAATTTTCCTTCTCCAAATCTTCCTTATTAACTTTCTTCTGAAAATAATTTAGTAAACTCATTTTATCCACATTGTAAATATCACCATGCTTGACGACTAATTCTGAAGTGATCATAACAAACATTTTGTCCATTAAATATGAACAGAGACAGCTCCTTAATTGGTGTAATTGTTTTGCTTCAAACGCAATATAGGATGTGGAAGTTAATCCTCTATAATTAAAATTAATTTAAAAAAATAAAAATAAAGAATGATCACTGCCATTTGATTGGTTCATAAAGGGAACCAACACTGATGTAGGTAAAGTGCCTTTCATTATTTTAATTGGATTGACTCGCTGGATTAAAATTGAAGAGTGAGTCATTCATGAGGATCTGGTTTGAGTAAACAATACAATGAGCCATTTAAAACACTGCTAATTAATCATGCTGGCTTTGTTTTGTTTCACATGTTTTTGATTGGCCAATAATTTGGTCACATAGCCCAATATGCATTCATGCGGTAATAGAACATCCACACATGCAACAGTTATCAATGACCATGGTAGATGTGATACAGAATATAAATAAAATACATGGAGAGGGGTAGAATCAAGCATTCAGTACACACAGCAGGTATGAATGGCCAGATAAAGGTAGATAAAGTGATTATGGCACAAAAATAACTTGACTTTTTTTTAAATAGGAAAAAAGCACTTGTACCGTACTAGCGACTTGGAAAATTTTACTTGCCCAACTTAGAAAATGAATAGTCTGAGATGTCAGGCTATGGGATTTGCTAAGCCCTGTCCATATTTCATTGGCTACTTATAATTAGCACTCACTTGTCCTGCTGGAATAATAATGAACTGTCCCTTGTTCACGCTGACTAGGTATTGCATCACTGGTTAAATATATCAGGCAGTACCTATGCAGTTGTTTGAAAATTGAGCTAAACTAGGGTATTAGCGACTTATAAAAACCTCCAATACAGTGTTTTTCACCCTAAAAGAAACTGAGATAATTTCATTATATTTTAATCCTTTTAGTTCAAAGGGTTGATAACTGCTGATTCTGTTGATATATGGAGTGAGTACTTCCATAGTTGATACACATCCACAGTACCATCATATGAACTAATTAAGAAACTTGAAGCTACTGTTCTTACTGATTGATATAAAAAAGACCAGTGCCTCTCACACTTCATTTTTGCTTCAACTTGATTGAGAAACATGAAGATTTTTACAGAGTTCGGAAAAAAAACCTGCTCCATGTCCCTTGAATACTTCCCTACAGATCGTAATGAAAAAATTGACCTGAAGGCAAAGCTGAAGACATGCAGAAATTGTATGAGCAGAGGTGTATACCACAGTTATTCAGAATTCCACATCTGAACATGAAAAAATGTTGAAATTGTTGGAAGTCACATTAATTGTGAGTTGTCCTACAGCAGAATGTGAACGAGTGTTCAGACTCTTGAACAATATCACAAGTATAAGGGACTGACCATTTATTTTTTGTAGGGGGATGGGGAGGTCAAAATGATAGCAAATATAAACATGGCCCTGTCGGGTGAGTGGATTTTGAGTCGGGGCAAGTGATTTAAAAAAAAAAAAACACTTGCTCTGGGCCTGTGTCTGAAAATAAAATTTCTGTAAGCACTGATATTGGCAGACATATTAGTCCTTCATTGATATAAATTGTTATGCAATGGTTTCAATACAAATCAAACCCTTCTGATGTAGTTGTTTCATAGGGTACTGACCACCTTAGCAAAGGTTTAATCATTTTCCAAATTATTGTCTGGGGCATTGGTGAAGATGTGGTCCATTTTAATGTTGTTGCACTGTCACCATCATCTGAAATTTGGTATCATTATCATGGGTTTCTGATGTGTGTATTTATGGCCAAAGCAGCAGAAGAATTATTGTTTACATCAAGCCAAGTATTTGTTGGTGGAGTTCATGCATTTGGTAGTGCTGTGTATGTTATAAGTAACAGTTCATTCTGTTGAACTTTGTTGGTGGATTTCACGCATTTGGTAGTGCTGTGTATGTTACAAGTAACAGTTCATTCTGTTGAATGACAGGTGGCAGGGTCTTTTTGTTTAGGGGTGAAACGATATACCTCTGCCATGCATCAATACGATTCTTGATACACAGCCTACGATACAATACATTATCGATACACATATCAACTTGATGGACTTTTCATCTTTAGAATGTCTGTCAATGGTAGGGTGGTGCCATTTTTTTTTTGTGTTGACATATTGGGTGTATTTCCAGTATGCAGATTACAAACATACATAGACTTATCATCTGTTCTTATGCCATTCTCATCCTTGACAAGATTTAAAAAAAAAAAAAATCTTGTGCACAAAGAAACATAATTTCTAGAATTTCTCTGCTAGATTCCGTTCAGATCCAAATACTTATTTCTTGCTAATGCACTCGCACTAAATAAAGAAACGCTATTTTCAGAAACATTCATATATGCTGGACATGTTCAGAGGGACTCATTTTTTACTGGCAGTAAAATGGATAATTCAGACATTGTGAGTTTCGAAAGAGAAACTTGTATTTAGGCTTGAAAAATACTTTACCTGAAATTTGTACAAGGGTATTGGCCTCATAATGTACTTGAGATAATCAATTCAGCAAGTGTAAAACTGGCTCAACCAAGTTTGGGAGTAAACCATTCGATTTAATGGGACGAGAGTAATCTGCCAAAAAACACTCGAGTCATCCTCTAAAAGACAGGATATTTTTTTGTTTTTATTAAGCCCTATAGTCATTGAAACTTGTGCTGATAATGATGACTCGGCGCTACTCAGAAGGAATAACAGAGAGTAGTATGTTTGATTACAACAGCAAATCCCTCTCCACCCCTACAACTTGAATAGTTCTGTTCCAGTCAAACAGTACATGTTTACATGTAACTTTAGCATTACAGTGACAAGTGGCCAGTGTATATCTCAGTGATTGTTGTTATTGGAGGGGTGGGGGTGGGGGGTATTTCAACAATGGCTTTGTTTGGTGCACAGGTGTGTATGATGGTTGTCTGAGCAGGCATTGATTGTCTGTTGTTTGCCTGTAAATAGGTAGGTAAATTAATTTATGAATTAGAGTGAGAAACTTTTTTAGACTACCACATTGTTTTCTGCTTGGTGACTTTGAGACATCTGTTGGCTATTGTTTACCCTGAATTGAGCATATGATGCATTGAACATGAAAAAGACTTAATGGCTTTATTGTTCAGAATTAGATTAGGTACCAATTATCAGCTTTTTAAGGAGCAAACGTCTTTTAAAAATAAAGCAATTTTTTTTCTTCAGGAATTAAACACATTTTGCCAAATTACTAAATCAAACTCATGTTCATTTTGGCACCATTTCTTGTAGTACTTCAAGAAATTGGTGAAATTATTGTAAATTTTCAGGAGCCATGTCATGACTGTGCTATATTCAAATTAATGTTATAATGAAGTATGTTTTGATAAAACTCATGCAAGCGCTTTGCTGTCGCACTTTGATAGTAATAAGCATTTACCAGAAGAGCAGACTGGTATCAGTTTATAATTACTTACAACTAGCAATGAAAGGGTCATATAATAAGTTCTGGAAAACAATCTGTAATATGATCAGATTTAGATCATTAAACATCATCAACCTTTATGTTTCTACAGTAGCTGGTTGGGTGAGATTATTCTGCGTGAGTAAATATTTTTAGTACTAGCCTGACTGGGTGAGTGGATTTTTTCTAATAGATTTTTAAACTCCTGGACTATTAATCATGGGTCAGGCATATAATGTGCTATTCATGGTACTCTTGTTCGCCCTAGGACAGTCTAAGAAGGATCATTTGAAGTATAGTACTGTATTTAATGTTATCATCTTGATTTTAAGTTTTTGCTCCAACAATTACTGTGAATTGCAAATCTGTGTTAATCCATGGCTTTCCAGGACCATTGTCCTCTTATTGACACCTGAATTGTTATATGATTATTTGTTTTGCAGACATTGAATGCAGGGACAGAAAAACAAGATCTGAAAGCAACTTTAGAACTTCTTCTAGATCTTGGTTGTACAGAGGATCAAATCCGAGAGGATGCCATCATTCTCAATTTCTCACCACAGGAGATAGAGAAAAGGGTGAAAGTCCTTAGAAAAGTTGGCCAGAAGAAG
Source organism: Margaritifera margaritifera (assembly GCA_029931535.1). NCBI lineage: Eukaryota > Metazoa > Mollusca > Bivalvia > Unionida > Margaritiferidae > Margaritifera > Margaritifera margaritifera. The sequence goes on along the minus strand of JAQPZY010001677.1, from coordinate 6,112,162 downwards.
ATTACTGTTGAATTATTGTTATGTGCCACAGAGAGACACAGACAAAACTATTTTGCAAAGAGAGATATGTTTAATGAGGAGATTTTAAATGGATTCAGCTCCAAAACAGAGTACTTGGCCAATAGATTGAGATGCACTCTTGATGAAATTAGGAAAATGTACAGTAACCATGTTCCGCTAGCAACAGCAAGTGCCCAAAGTCTGATTAAGAAACTGGACTTTCTAATGGAGGCAGGGTACACAGGTAAAGAAATTCTTAAAACACCTGAATGCCTCACTGCTTCATTTATGAACCTTCGCAAACACTTTGATTTGTGTGGTAAGTTGAATTTGAAAAATTTGCCAGACCTCAGAATCATTGCAGCACATGAAAAAATGTTTCATAAATATATGTCACGTCCCAGGGATTATATGGAAATATTTAAAGAATATAAAGATTTTTATGATTTAGTTTCAAAATTGCTTGCAATACCACCTAGTAAAGCTGAACAAATGATGAAAGATGTTCAACGTATGGATCTTGCTGAGCTGAGAGACAAAATCCAGTATCTGCTCGGTGAAGGTGTGAAACCTTATGATATTTTGGAAAATTCTTATCAGTTGAGATACTCATTGGACAGAATTAAGAATGCTGTAGAACAAACGAAAGAGACGTTAGGCAGGGAATTAAGCCTAGTGAATGTTGCCTCTTTAATTGTCTCAGGGAAACGTGGAAGTAACAGAGCATTGCCAAGGAATTACAGCACATTTATGACACTTCTGGAACTGAATCCAAAGCAAAACAGACCATTCAAATGTGTAGAAGTAAGACTGGTTACCAGAAGGACAAAGAAATTGCTTCAAGAAAATCATAAATTTCTTCAAGAAAAAGGATTCATTATGAGCGATTTAAGGTCATGTCCTTTAATTCTTGGTCACGACACAGAAACCTTAAAAGAGGGGTATGAAGTTTTTCTCTATACACTAGAGGATAACCTATCTCTTCAAAAACTTTGCAAGGACAGTATCAAAAGGATCAATGTTCTGCAGTATCTCATCGAAAAGGAGCTCAATTTCCCAGGAGTCGTTTCACTGTATGATGAGGATCCAAAGGATGGAGAGGAAGAGGGGGAGGAGATAGAAGATGATTCAAAGTCTGAACTTTTTGGGGTTGATGATGAATAAATTTTTTATATTGCAACATGGAGTGATGCAACATTTATTTATCATTAGAATCCGAACTCTGGTCTTTTGCATCACAGTGTGGCACACATACCTCCACTTAATGATATGGACCACCTTATATACCCTTGACCACTACACACTTTAGCCCATGCCTTTTAATCCAGTATTAAGTGTACCTGTCTGCAGTGCTAAAGATCTAAGTAGAGTCCTGACATCAGCTATTTATAGTAATTGCATATTTTGTGTATTTTACCTTTGACCCCCTTCAGGTGAGGAGATAGAAGATGATTCAAAGTCTGAACTTTTTGGGGTTGATGATGAATAAATTTTTTATATTGCAACATGGAGTGATGCAACATTTATTTATCATTAGAATCCGAACTCTGGTCTTTTGCATCACAGTGTGGCACACATACCTCCACTTAATGATATGGACCACCTTATATACCCTTGACCACTACACACTTTAGCCCATGCCTTTTAATCCAGTATTAAGTGTACCTGTCTGCAATGCTAAAGATCTAAGTTGAGTCCTGACATCAGCTATTTATAGTAATTGCATATTTTGTGTATTTTACCTTTGACCCCCTTCAGGTGACCCCAGGGGTGTGAGCCAAGGGTGGCATCCCTTACACGGATGACATCCACAGGGACAAACTAACTACAAATCTTCATGAAATTCCAACTAGCATTTTAGAGATGTAGTAATGAAGAGATGGATGGATTGAATGATAGAGAGTATCACAAAATTCCCAATATACCAGTGTTTTCTTTAAAAAAAGTGGGGGAATAAAAATACATGTTTGGGCTGCAAGTCTATACTGTCTTTTATACGCCAGCTTTATGGCAGAGTGTATTATGTTATCATGTCTGTCCATCTGTTACGAGTTTTGTTTCCACACAGTAACTCAAGTTGTGCACTACATACATGCCATAACGTGATGTGTCATGCGAAAAACACGATTTTGGACCCCAAACCCCCCAACATCGTTGTGTTTAGAAAAACACGATTTTCAGCAATCTTAGTGGGAAAAAAAAAAATTCCCACAAAAAAGAAAGAAAAAAAATCTTATATGTATTGACCACCATGATATATGCCCATAATCTGTGGTATGTATAAACAGTAAACAGTCCTGCTCAGAGCTCATGTTAAACTATCCTCTGAGCAGTTTATACAGCTGTTTTAGAGGTAGTTAAAAGGTAAGGCAGTCAGAAATAAATAGCCACCTTTCAGAGATTTCCTTAATTGGCTTACAATATTTAGGGTGATATGTCGTGTCAAATCATTTGAGCACTGCTGAGGGAAAACCCATTAGGCTAATCTGCATAGGTAAAGTACAATAAGTGGAACAACCCAATTTGTCTGAAGTTAAGTACATCAAAGAGATGCGTGTTAAAGAACAAATGTTATTGCACATCACTGACTGCATTGAATGAGAATGTTGAAGCCATCTTAAAGTTTGTGATCAGCGGCAATGTTTCTTTGATGTCAAATTTTTTAACCATATATAAAATGCAAAACATGATTTTTTCGGTTTTTGGAAAAGTGTACAAATGTGATTAATTTTCGAAGGCGAAATGTCGAAATGTAGTAATGATTCAGGAAATGTGGAACCATCTATGAACTGAGCAAAGCCCAGCAAAACAAAATCTCAGAACTCCTGGTTGACGGAGTTTTACTTTGTGAAGTGCAGCAGCAAGGGGGAACATTGTATTTGGTGCACATATAGCAACCACCATATTGACATTGGTCATCTTCCTTCAGGAAAACCAAGATTTGATAATCTGACTCGAGTGGCCATTGAATGTTTGACAATACCTCACGGCAATGCAGATGCAGAAAGAATATAATGTCAGTAATAACTTACCTGTCTCTATTATTAAGCTTTCTCCTTTCCGCATGGAAAGACCTCGTCCGTGCTGGATGCACCAACTCCCTGTTCTAGAAGTTTCTTAGAATATGTGCATTGACCCAGTCTGATCTACGTCATCAGCATGTGCTCCACAGAGTGTCCTCATTCTTTTCTGGACGACAGTTGAGTCAACAAATGGAAAACTTTATGATGAAGAAAATATCTACAAGTGCAATGGTTTCAATGCTAATAACCAGGACTTGTCATGAATATTCTTTATAATGAACGTTTGCCTCTGTCTGTTTACCTCTGTCCGTATTTATCAAATTTGTAATTGATAACTTTAACATTGATATTGGTCATTCGTGCATTGTTAGCGCACTATGAGCCACCTACCCTTCCCCCTCCTACATAAAGGGCTTGGGACATAGTGGTAGCAATAAGTATTCAGAATATCCTTTTTAAAACAATGTTGCAACATTGGGGTCCATCTTTAGTGTGATTATTATTTATTAACATCATAATTTGATCACAAGACGGTATCTCATAACAGTTCACTAAATGTTTTCAAAAATATTTTCTATAACATTACTTTAACCTACAATTATGCTCTGGTGTTTATATCCATCACGAAGTACTGAATAAACTCAGACATTCTTGTTTAAAAAAAATTCAGTAGTAAGCAGACGTGATTTTTCCCTGTTTTAAAGCGGAATTCCGCTTTTCTCCTGACTTGAATTTGATTTTTTCCAATATAGTCCGTTTTTTATATCATCTCCGTTCTGGTTTTTAAAAAAAACGGTGTGTCCGGTCCCATTCTACCACGATCCTTGTAAAGTATTTGTTCCGTGTATTATTTAACAGACAATCGTTGTAAAGAACATTCTGATTGGTCCAAAGTTTCTACTCGTCCAATGAATCTTCGCATAACGGAAATTGATGGAAATGGAAAAAAGAAGCATGCTTGCAAAACATGGCGTCTAGAGGTTTTGACAGACAGGACACAAAAGTTTGGATTAAGGTTTTAAAAATGTGTGGAAATGGGAATGGCTTGAGCGGAAAGTCGATGGAAATGTAATTGGTCAGTTGGTCAGTTCATAAGAAAACTGAACGCTAGAGGACTGGCATTTTGTGATCTTTGCGAGAAAGATTTGAACTACGCCAATCGTGGCTGGAAGAGTTCGGAGCAGCATGTGCAAAAGAAGCTGCATATAGAGAAATTTAAACTTAGAAGCACAAATTACAGCCTTGGTGGTAAGTACAGAACATCAAATATGGCCTAAAGGCATCTGGAAAAAGAGCAATAAATTATGTTAAGAAGGAAGATTTCTTACATGAGAGGGCAGATGTAACCTTGTGTCAGAATATGCTCTCTGCATATCGACAATACAAGGAGGAGGTTGAAAGGAAAAAAAAACATTGTTGAGAATGACAAGAAAAAATTGAACATTGAGTCAAAGAAGTCAGTGGTGACAAAGAGAAAAGCAAAAGAAATCTTTGCCAAGGCTGCAAAATGAGCAAGACTAGCATATCAATATCAACAGGTTGTGCCCAGTGGAGGGAAAGAAAAGTGAATTTATGCGATTATGTGTAAAAAGTTGATGTATATGTTGTTTTTTTGTTTTTTTTTACAAATTTGTTATGAAAAGAGAAAAGTGTAATACAATATGCGCTGCAAAAACTGACAAATTACTGTGACTGAATTGCTGTGTGAACACTGACATGCACATGTAATAACTTCAGCACTAATATTATTGGAGAACAAGTTGATGTGACAATGAACATTGTGAAATTCTTCAAGTATTGTGTAAAGTTTTGGTAAGTTTGTTATTTTTTTCAGATGATTATTTTGTTGGAATGAAGTAAAAACTTTGCAATATATTATGATAATATATTCCACCAGGAGCAGTTTTGCATGTTTTGTATTAGTCTAAAATGCATTTTTGGCCAGGGGTCTTTGGCCCCCTGGAACCCCTGATCAGGGGTGCCGCACCTTCATACCCTGTTGGGGGAGGATCCCCAATGTCTGAGTAAGGAGATATAACGTGCTGATGCAACCCTTATTATTATCATTGCTCTGTTATTTTGTTAAACTAAGTTTCTTTTTCAGAACTTAATTTTTCAGATGTCTCAATCAGTTGGTAAGCGTGGGCATAAAAAGGCTCTTGGGACACTCACCAAACTTGTTTGTCATGTACAAAATGTACATGTATGGACGGATGCCGCATGTGTTGTCTATGGTCGGACGACGCTTGGGATCTGGCTGAAAGCTGTCACTCTTATCTAAAGAGGAAGAAAGCACATTCTTCCCCTTCTAAATAAAATAAATCTCACTTAGAAAGAAATACTGGTGCTACCTGTGAGGTAGAAACAGATGTTTCTAATGGGTTTGAGTGCGATCCCCCAAATTAAAGAGGGAGGAGCAGCACCTTCTCTAGACAAGAGAGAGATAATGTTACTACTGGTGAGATGGTAACAGATATCTGTCAAGGGTTCAAGTGTGATCCCCCGAATATAAGAGGGAGAAGTGGCATCTTCCCAAGTCATGATAGAGTGTCTTCTAAGAAGAAAGTGGCTTCTATCATAAAAGGGTATCAACTGGATGGGTCCGAGTGCACCCCCCCTCCCCCAACTATGTGAGGGCAGGGTAGCACCGACCCACAAGCAGACACAGTTATACCCCCGGAAGAGGTTACACTGAGCCCAAATATGGAGAATCCTTGTGTCTTCCCTTTGGTGCAGGAACAAGACTTCCATAGTATCCGAAGTCAGGCGAAAAATACATCATGCAAAACCAAGAGGTTTAGCTGTCATTCAAATTCTTTTAGTTCTGAGAGAAGTTCTCTCAGATCTAGATCACCCTTGACTATAAGTGACAGGTCACGGATCGGCCACTTATCACCGGATACAGACAGACCACATACTGGGAATAGGTCTGCGAAACATGCTGAATCTAGGTCTAGCGCTAGGGATAGGTTCGAATACCCCCCTTTCGCTACATTACCTAGTTGTCACACCACAGGGACAGAACGTGCAAATATACACGCTTCTGGGATAGGAAATCGGACCGATGTCCCTTCCTTTCCCCATGTTCCCTTTCAATCCATTTGGTATGTGGAACTTTCCCCTGCAAGGGAGAGAACTACCTCTATAATGGATGTCGTAATTGTGTCATCCTGCATGTTCGAGTGATGAGATCCGAGAACCATCACAAGATCTGCAGAATATGTCGTCAAGGGAAAGGAAGATTAATTCCCCTTCTGCTAAGAGACGAAAGAGAGGCGAGAAGAGTTCTTGCTCTCCATACATAAAACCCATTGAGGACAATTCTGTCGCTCCACATGCTGAGACGCAGAATAGATATGTCCCTACTTTCCAGCTGTCCCCGCCGAGGGATCATTCAGGATACATTTCTCCTACTTCACATTGAGCTTTAGAACAGGAAGATGATTCCTTGTCGATCTTAGTAGATTTGCAAGAATTTCCTGAAACTCCAGAGGATAGGGTATACCCTACCTTTAACAGTGCTCCGAACCGCTCACAACCATTGTCTCACGTGGTCGAGGAAGGGGAGACTTGGTCATTCGACATGGCTGTAAACGAAGTATACTGCCTTCTTCCCCCTGACATGTGCCCAAAACCAAATTGCCCAAGTGACACTAAGATTCTCTCTTGTTTAGAGAAACTGTCAGGAGCAATTCCCAGACTGAACTTACTGCTACTTCCACACTCCCTGATGGTTAGCGAAGTTGCGAAAAGGCTTAGCAAAGGTCAAGGAGCAGTGCGAAAGATTAAAGGGTGGTCTGTCCCCTCTGCTACATTGAGGCCCTTAATTTCATCCTCGAGCCATAAGGTCCATTCACCTGCCTGGTCGTTCACCTGCCTGGTCGTTACCCCCCCCCCCCCCCCCACTTGGACAGCGAAGCTTCACAAGTAGGCATTTCAGCGGTTTCTTTTGCTCTCCTATCGGTTAAATCCTTGGAGGCATTAGAATCAAAGGCCAGGTCAATAGTGACTATAGCTTCACATGCTGACCTGTTTTCAGCAACTTCCTTCAGTTTACTGAAGAAGGAATCATTATCAACTGTTGCCTTGCAACAACTGTTAGAGGCTGTGGCTAAAACTTCACCTGCGTAGAGATGTAGCACTGGACTCTTCCAAATTTTTGCTGGAACATCACAAAAATCTTCTGAGGGCTGCACCCCTAGATTCAGAGACTTTATTCTGTGGTCTCATTCCTTATATTGCCTCTCAGGATTTGAGGGACCAACAACATAGGTCCCTCGCATCAGTTGCTGGCCCGTCGAAACCGGCCAGCGTTCAAATTAAAGGAAGAAGTGCACACCCTTCTTCGGAAGGGCGCAGTCGAGAGGGTTCAAAACAGGACTTGCCCTGCATTCCACTCGAGGATTTTTCTGGTCCCCAAAAAGGGTGGAAAACAGAGACTGATTATCGACCTTTTCCCCCTAAACAAATTTCTGCAAAGGAAAACGTTCTAGATGGAAACTGCACACTATCAAACCAGCTGACTTGGCAGTTTCCATCGATCTTCAGGATGCATATTTCCACATCCCGTTTTTTCTGCTGCACAAAAATATTTCTGGTTCTCGATCAGACAGGAAGTAATTCAATTCCGAGCCATGCCGTTCGGTCTCGCCTCAGTGCCCAGGATCTTTACCAGAGTCATGGGAGTAATAGCTGCACACTTGAGATACTTGGGGATTCCGTTTATCCAGTATTTCGACGACTGCCTACTAAACAACACAAACAAACAGTCCCTATGCAGTCACATGACCCTCTGTTGGTCTGTGGTGACGCAATTGGGACTGATTCCAAATCTAGAGAAGTCTGAACTCATTCCTTCTCAAGATTTTGTGTACATAGAAATGAATTTCCTTACCTCCCTGTGCCGCGTTCATGTTCCCCCAGAGAGGATACACAAAATCATGGAACTTTTAAAGACATTACAGACCAAGACTTCGTTGTCAGCTCGTCTGTATCTCTCCCTCCTGGGAACCTTGAATTCCGCGTCGGACCTGGTTCCCCTAGGGAGACTTCATTTACGTCCTCTTCAGTTTCTCCTGTTGACCGTTTGGAGACCTCACAAGGATTCCCTCTCTAGGGTCGACGTTTCAGTACAACCTTAAAGTGGTGGTACAATCAAGATATGTTTCTGAGAGGAGTTCCCCTGCATGCCCTAAAACCCCACTCCTATCTGTACACCGACGCATTAGATTCAGGTTGGGGGGGGGGGGATCATTTAGAGCCAGAAGGAGTACTTCTCCGTGGCCAGTGATCATACGAAGACGGTCTTCTCCGCATAAACAATCTAGAAATGAAAGCCGTGTTCATCGCCCTAAAATGCTGCCTAGAACACGTCAAAGGGCATTCATCATGATCTCCTCAGACAACACATCAGTGGTTGCGTACCTCAGACGACAAGGAGGCACTCGTGCTCCTTCACTCTGCATGGAAGTCTGGAACCTTCTACGTTGGGCACAGTCTGTCCAGAACAGGCAAGGTAGTCCTAACAGAATGGTCTCTTCATCAAGCTGTTACAGAGTCTCTGTTCAGTCTGTGTGGGCGACCTCTGGAGGACTTGTTTGCGATAAAACTCAACAACAAGCTCCCATTTTATGTCTCCCCAGTCCCAGATCAGGCAGCCTGGGCAGTCGACGCCTTTAGCCTGAACTGGGATCGACTGTCAGCTTACACATTCCCACACTTCCGGTTGATTCCACAAGTTTTACACAAGATCAAGATGTCCACTGCACGGATCATCCTGATTCCACCTATATAGACTCAAAGGTCGTGGTTCAACGACTTACTCGACCTGTTGATCTACAACCCAAGAGTATTACCTCTGTGGAAATATCTTCTCTCACAACACAGAGGCACTCTAGTTCACACCAATCCACAGATCCTCCACCTTCACGCTTGGCTATCTCAGGCGATCGATCTGCCAGGCAAAGTTTTTTGAGCAAAGTTGCCGACTGCATCGTAGAAACCCATCGATGCTCTACATCCAAGGTCTACAATGCAAAGTGGAAAATCTGTGATTGGTGTGTTAGGCAATGTGTTAATCCTTGCCGACCCTATATCGCTGCAGTTGCAGATTTTCCTTTCTTCCTTTTCGAGGAGAGATCTTGTTCAGCCTCCACAATCAGAGGGTATAGGGCTGCTCTTTCAAACACTCATAAATTCTCTAAAGGTCAGTCCATTGGTTCAGATCCTCACTTGTCAGATCTTATAAAATATTTTGAGCTTCAGATACCAGTGTCTCGCTCTTTGACACCAAAATGGAACCTTTCATGTGTTTTGTGGGCATTGACAAAAACACCTTATGAACCTTTGGTTGATTGGTTGTTATGGGTTTAACGCCATTTTTCAGTACATGATAGGCTATACATGGCGGCCAGTATATTTGGTGGAGGAAGAACCCGAGAAAACCCCGGGAAGAACCACCGACCCACGGGAAGCTACTGGCAAGCTATCTCACATACTCATGTTGTCCGAGCCCGAGACTCGAACCCACGCAGACAAGTGAGATGTCAGTGATCTGTAAAGGCGAGCGCCTTAGACCACTCGGCCACACAGGGCCCCACGAACCTTTGAGTGAGGCCTCTTTTGAAAATCTCACGTTTAAAACTGTTTTTCTTCTGGCTGTTTCATCAGCCCGGAGAAGAAGCGAGCTACATGCTTTATCAATTGAAGAGGGATGTTTACGCTTCAGTAGAAATTATGAGTCCGTTTCTCTATTGTGTCAGCCAGGTTTTCTTGCCAAAAACCAACTTCCATCAGTATTCCCATCCCCGATTGAAATCCCAAGTCTTAGTCTTATCTGTGCTGGGGATGAAAGTGATAGACTTCTTTGACCAGTTAGGGCTCTTAGATTCTATTTAGCAACTGCTAAAGGGAGAAGGAAGAGTAGGAAAAGGCTTTTTCTCCCCTTAAGGGGTTCAGATGATATTTCAGCATCCACTATCTCTCAGTATCAAGAGAGCTTATGCATCTCTCACGGAAAGAGACCAATCGTTCATGAAGATTAAAGCCCATGAAGTCAGGGCTATTGCTACTCCCTGTGCATATTTCAACCATTCATCTTTAGACGATATTATGAAGGCTGCGTTTTGGCGCTCACACTCAACCTTCTCGTCTTTTTACCTTCGGTCATTAGCAAACCAAAGCCAATGCTGGGTCCGATCGTCGCAGCACAATCTACGACCCAGACAACTGCCGCTTAAAACTGCAGTTGACTGCTTGGACTGGAAGGTAAGTAATTTTATTCCACATTTCTACTCTTCTCAAAGTCCATCACATGGTTCGCACGCTACCTTGAAAAGTACTTGAATTTCGATTCATCCTTGAAAAGTACTTGAGAATCGTTTTTACCTTGAAAAGTACTTGAAAATATGCCTCGGTCCTTGAAAAATATAAAATTAATCGACAAACGAATGTACGAAAGTTTTTTTTCATACCATTACGTCATGTAATCGAAATAAAACTTTGCTGTTGGGTGATTTACAACACGTGACCAATCAGATATTTATAATTGCGCGCGGACCTGATAGAGAGCATTAAAAAGTGCGCGAATCTTTTCTTTATTCAATGGTAAAATGCGTTATTGTCTTTGTTAACCTAAATTAATACCTTAATACGTATATATATGTATATATATTGATTTTGTTATATATGATACCAAATCTACTTGACATTAGGAATTTAAAGTTATTTTTTGGTCCAAAAATCAACCTTAAATTGCTCTAAATGACTGAATACAGGTTTACGAAAACGTGTGCACAATATTTGACCTACATGCAGCGCTCGTCCATGTATAATAGTTTGTGTTTGTCTACGCGATATTTCCCCCGTGTTTGTTTTCTTTCTCGAGTTAATCGTTAGACTGCGATAATAACGTTTTGATTAGTAAGCTACCGCGAGTTATTGAGAAATTATTATCATATTCTAAACAATCACCGACAATAATATTCAAGTAACACCTGCAAATTTTCGCAGATAAAATTATCAGTTGTATGACAACCATAATTATCATGCTAATATTTTAAAACAAATGCAATTAATGCATTCTTAATTCATTTGATTGTGACCAATCTTTTACCAATTTCAGTAATTGTAATAGGCAAACGAGTGACGATTCCGCGAATGCTGATTAAAAAGTGCGTCCAAACATTATAAATAAACATACGAATTCCTTGTTTTAGAATAAACTATTGTTTTTAAATAATATGCATATAATCGTCACAGTATACATTTCCAACGATCATTCTTCTTCGTCGATTTAATTTCTGCGGCAGCGGTACATCTTTGTACTTTAAATCATGGTGAATCAACTGTTCAAACTCTCAAAAGATAATCAAAAATATACACAAAAATGGTCACAATTTGTTCTTATTGTACGTCCAAGCTTCTGATTTTCGGCGTACGATATAAAATTCGGAAGTCTGCTGGAAGTCTGTTATTGAATTTTTCGGCGACAGCAGATATAAAAAATTAGACGCGGTGACACACGGCATACTTTCGCGGCGAACGATTTTAAGATGCCGCGTGAATGCATCGTATCACGCGTCGAAGTTATTCCAAACATCGATTTTGTCCGCCGCGGACAACTTCAGGTACGCATAAATTATGCAAATCGCTATATACGAGGTCGACCGATGTGTTTTCGTGAAGTGTGTCGGAGAGAGAAGGTGGGCATCGGCAATCTCCGTAAACTCCGATCGCTACCGAATATTCAGGAGGCTGCATTCACACCCGCCAAAGGATAAACACGTGTACGTGGCATTGAGAATACGGAAGATTTATCTGGGTATTTTTCTGCGTGAGTTTACCAATTTCACTTGGAGCAAAATACCTGGGAAGTGTGTGTTCAACCCCAATTGGTGTCAAAAACAAGAATACAAGACCTGGTAATTAATTTCCAATATACTTAAAAGTGAAATAATGGTGGATTATACCCCCATAATGAAACATTCTACAAATTTGCCTTAACCAAATAACAGGGCTATCAACTCTGAATCTCCATCAAAATTTCCATCCTGTTGATTTTTGTTTGTAAGTGTTGTGCATTTATTCATCTCATCTGATTTATTGGGTATTATCAGTCACATAGCAGTGTCTTAGATTGACAATAGGCCAGGCCATTTTTACATGAAACTGAAAAATTTCCCATCAGTTTTGATAACAATGGGCCACTATAAACCCCTACCTTCCTCTCAAGCCTATTGCACAAATATTAGGAAGCCCCTTGTCAGGAAATTACAACATTCTCACTAATCCTTTAAATGGACATTGATAAATATACCTAAAGTACACTGGGCATCGGGGTCCTTGAAAAAATTGGATAAAGTCCTTGAAAAGTCCTTGAATTTTGTCACACCAAAGGTGTAATAACCCTGCATCAGCCACCCTCCTTACTGACAAATTCAGCTTAATAATAGTGACAAGTAAGTTATTACTGACATTAAAATGTAGTTTTTTGGGGGAGTAAAACTAATTTTAATTATGTAATACTTACCTGTCACTATTGGATGCCCTCCTCCCACCCCGCGCTGATGTCTTTCATTAGTCTCACGTCCTGAAAAGAACAAGGGCGCTCTGTGGAGCACGAGCTGATGACGTCGATCAGACTGGGTCGAAGAAACTTCTAGAACAGGGAGTTGGTGCATCTAGCACGGACGAGGTCTTTCCATGCAGAAAGGAGAAAGCTTAATAATAGTGACAGGTAAGTATTACATAATTAAAAATAGTTTTACTCCCCGAAAAAACTACATTTTTCTTTGTGCTTATAAAAATTCAACAAGATCTTTGGGGAAGGTTCAGTGGCGGCATGAGGGTTCGAGGCGCCCGGGGTTAATGTTCTTCAGTGGCGCCCCTACTTTGCCACAGACTACAGTTTTTATGTCAGTTTGGCAACCTCCAATCCCAAATCTATGCCCTGGTTACAGCTGCAAAAAGAAAAATCCTCACAACGCCCCCCTCCGGGGCAATTCCCCCTGACCCTCCCTCGCGCCGCCACTGGGAAAGTTGAAGAATGTCACCATTCAGTCTCTGATGAGTGCCAAGATGAACACAAATGACACTTGCATTACCTTCAAACCAACTACTTAACTATTGAAAGCAGCAAAGACTGCATGTAATTAAAACTACATTCCACTGTCCAGTGGATTTTAAAGACAATAACTTGGTGTATTTTCTATTTAATGTCTGTCAGGTTGTGACTATGTGTACATATGTGTGTGGTGATGTTTTTTGACAATGCTAAATATACCCTTTTTTGTTTGTAAGTATATTAAATGCTTCAGAGCAAACAGATGGTATTTTCTTTTATTCAGATTTGAATTTCCAGTCATTTGCTATAGGCTTATTTAAAAAGATAGCTTAGTCTCATTTGGATGACATCGCTTTTTTTGGGGGGGAGGGGTCATGTACACTGACCCCCCGTGGGACCTCAAAACACTTTTTAAGTCTCAAAAGAAAAACCCAGGACTGTCTGGGAATATGGCAAGTATGCCACCATCTACAGTTACGAACTTTGTGTGTGGCTTACACTTGGGGTAAGGAGGAAACGTATCAGTTAGGGGTTAAAGGTCAAGGTAACTAACTGAAAGAAGAAAAAATGATTTCCACACAATAACTCTAGGAATAAAATATGTTCATAAAAACTTGAGTGAAATTTAGAAAGAATGTGTTTCAGTCTAAATCAGTGTGTATATCTTTTCTTTTTTAAATTTCTTGACTGTGTGGTCTTTCTGGACAAAACACGTGTATTCACTACTTACAACAAACAAATATATAATTATTTTATTCTCATTCTGTAATACTCTTGAGTACTTAGGAACATTTTATATTTTATATCAGATATTTAATTTAATAATAAATATTGTAATTTGTATCGCCATTAATTTAATAATATAATGATGATTGTTAACGTTGTTATCGTTTTCATTATCGATGTTGTTGATGATGTTAAAATTTACTAATATGAATTCTAATTATAAAAGATTTCATGAGAGTGTTGAAAATAAAATGGCATTTGGTCAGAGAGTTTAAGGATGGATTTTTTTATGGAGGTCAAAACTCGCGTTTCAGAATAATTAATTTACCTGTATTTATTTTTAGACTTTTGTTTTTTACACACCTACCATAAAGCAAAGCATATTATGTTATAATTTTACCCATCCATCAGTCTTACCAATTTTGTTTCTGCATAATAACTTGAATTCTCCACCATCTACAGTTACCAAACTTTGTGGCTGGCTTGCACTTGGGATAAGGTAGAAGCCTTTCAGCTTTGGAGTCAGAGGTCAAGGTCACTGTGACTGAAAGAAGAAAATGGTTTCCACACAGTAACATTAGTTCAGCATAACATATCTGGACAAAACTTTGTGGATGGCTTGAACTTGGGGTAAGGAAGAAATCTACTAATTTTGTTGTCAAAGGTCTTGGTCACTGTGACTGAAAGAAGAAAAATGGTTTCTGCAGAGTAACATTAGTTCTACATGACAAATCTAGACCAAACTTTGTGGGATGGCTGGCTTGTACTTGGGGTAAGGAAAAATACTAATTGATTTTAGGGTCAAAGCCAGGTCACTGTGACTGAAAGAAGAAAAATCTTTCTGCACAATAACATTAGTTCTGCTTCAGAGACCAGGATCAAACTTTATGGACGGCTTGCACTTAGATAAGAAAGAATCCTATCGATTTGGGGGTTAAAAGGCCATAGGTCAAGGTCACGAACTGAAAGAAGCAAATTGTTTCTGCACAAAAGTTCCAGTTCTCTACCGTGTATCTTCACGAAAGTTTGTGGATAATTTATACGATGGGTAAGAAAGTAGTCTATTGATTTTGGGGCAAAAGGTCAAAGTTACTGTGACCAAAATAAGAAAAATTGTTTTTGCAAAATAACCTTTGTTATTGACAACATATCTATACTAATGTTAATAGAGAAATTTCACTTTAAACGTGGAATATTTTCTATTGATTTTGGGGCCAACAGGTCAAAGGTCAAGTCTAAGTGACTAAAAAAAAAAGATTTTGCAGAATAACTATTGCTCCAAGTTGAGTTCTTTGACCAAACTTTGTGAAAGACTTGCACTTGGGATAATAAAGAAACCTACACATTCTGTTGTCTTAAAGGTCAGAGTTTAAGGTCATTGTTAGTCCAATATGATTTGGTGTTTTGCATGTTTTTAACACAACATTGGCTATATCATGCTGAGGAAATGGTAGCCAAGTACCTTTCCCAAGGACACACACTGAGGCAGCCAACCTGGCCTGGCCTGGGTGGGTATCAAACCCGTAACTTTTGGATTAAGAGTCCGATGCTGTTCGAAATAAGTTATTGTGGCTCCCAAGTAAAATAATGGTTTTTGCACACTAACTCTAGCTCAAGACCTCAAGCTTTGATAGTCAGTACTCTCCAGAGTCAAACGTGCCCTGCTAGTGCCTACATAGAGGACTATTAAAACTTTGGCGGCATATAAAGTTTTGTTCATGGTACTCTTGTGTGTGGGTGGCAATTAATCTACCAGTGTTTTCTGTGTGATTTTCTTTTTTATTGTTCAGCCACAGTTTAAAGATATGGTATTTGTAGAACCAAGATATTATTTATAACATTAACTCAGCAATAAGGATACATTACTTACTGAAATGTTTTGAAGAAAATGCTTTTAGATTATGTCACTAAATTGTTTGTATCATCAAATACATTTTAGAACCAAGCATTTTTTAAATAAATATTTGATATTATTAAGTAATTAATGAAAATGTAATCTCAAAATGAAAGAGGGTATGAATCTGATATGAAAACTTGGGTTACCATTAAACAATATCAAAATATTTAATTTTCAAAATATTTTTCATTTTATTTATTTGTAAATCTCTTCTATACAAAAATTGGACCTTCTCAAAACAAAGAACAAAACTATTCTCAAGATACTAGCAATTATTATTTCTAAAATGCATGGACCTTTTCTTGATTATGATTTGAATTCTTTGTAAATATTGTTCTGCAGCAAAGTATAATTAAAATTGAGCTCAGTTTTTAAAAAACGTTTTCTATGTGAACTCAAAAATTTTTTCGATGATGTACCACCAAAGGGAATTATTTACTTTTTTTTGTTTTTCATCGGATTTTGATAAAACTTAGAGTACAGTCAAACCTGTCAATAGTGGCCACCCATTCTAAAAAGGCAAAACCGGCTTTTGTACATAGGTGACCTCTGTGCAGAGCTTTACCATTCAAAATTATCTTTTGAACAAATATCATTATCATAATTATTATTATTATTATTATTATTATTATTATTATTATTATGTTGTTGTTGTTGTTGTTATCAGGACTGTTTATGTGCACTGTTCAACAAAATCATAAAATATGTATATATGTTGTTCTCTCCCAAATTTATGTTCAACACAAGATTACTGTATCCTGTTCACTTTAATCCATCCTATAAATCAAATCGTAACTGACTTAAAATAATCGCTGATTTTATTTTTGTGCATCATGACAAAAAGCTAATTTAACTATTGATTGAAAGTTTACATATGACTGTAAAATAAAGGACTGACTCTTTGTTTGAACAACCTGTATCAATTAGACTTGGAAACAGATGTTCACGCTTCAAAAACAATATCTTGATTAGCCAGCTGCTCAACTCGCTGAGATCAAAAGACATTTGGCTTATGTGAGAGGCCAGTGATGAATAAGGTATCAAAAGAAGCCATATGTGACTATTTTTGTGATCCATGAACCGAAACTTCACCTACCTTTACAGACAAGTTTTAAATATTGAATGACCCCTGACCCTAATGAAAAGGGATGTAACTCGTATCTCTTCTCAAATATGAACTTTTTTCGTAAGACATAGCTTTATTTCACAGGCAAATAGATGAAAATATCAAACTATACCTGTCACAATCTCACAAAAAGCAACTTCTGTTTCTGCTTTTATAACATGACTATTTTCCTAGCATCCAGCAAATGAATTGCTTTGATCCTCCAGGAGGGATAAAAACTGCCTTGCTTTTGAACCCAAGATATTGACACATTTGAGTTAGATTGAGAGTGACTAGAGTACGGTGAGTACAAGCAAGATATGAAATGTTTACACATGAATTCACATGATGTGCCCTTATCTAAAAATGCCTTGCTTATCAAACAAAAGTTTAATTTGCATACTTAGAGCGGTTATTGTTAATATGCTACAGTTACCACTTAAGGCAGGGAAGAACCACTGTTCGTTAGGAAACCTCTGGCTGCTGACCACACATTACAAACATGAATTTGTCAGAGGGAAATTAGAGTGGCCATTGTGACCAGGTGACTGTTATGTACAGGTGACCATTAGGACAGGTTTGACTGTATATGTTTATGTCATCAAGATCTCAGACAAGTTCAATAAAGAGCGAGATCCATACATATTAATGAGGTGATCTTGCATCTTATATGCTAAGCTTGTGACTGTAATGTTATTTATTAGTTAAGAATAACTCCAGTAGGCGATCTATACTATTTATTAATTACAGGACATCAGTACAGTTGTGAAGGGGAGACAAAACTGCCCTAAACATATTTTTCTCATAGAACTTAAACCCTGGTGAATGCATAACATAAACCAGCTGTTGGTGTATTATCAGGTCTAATCCACTGTAGAATGTCTGTGTACTTTTACTGCCAAGAACAGTTGAGTGATATTTAAAATTAATTAAATTACGGCTAACACTACATCTCCTCTCCTGAGTATGTTAACATCTAAAATGAACTATGATCTGGTGACCGCATTTTTAAACAAGCTGCTGTCAACTTCATTTTCACAAGTTCAACCTCTCAGGTGGTTTTGAAAATCTTCCTGAATGGGTGAAATATACATTTTGCCTGATTGGTACTGGCTTGTTTTCATCAGTCAGACAAAGAATCAGGGTTTGAAACATTCACTCCAACAGGCTCTGATACTGTGGTAGTGTTGGAGTCAAGCATAAGACTGGCTTTCAACGCTAAAAGGTAATCCAACCATAATCTTATCGCAGTGTTCCTTGACCTAGAAAAGGTCTATGATCTGATCTGGACCAAGGGACTAATTGCGAAATTAAACCATTATGGAATAACAGGTCGCATACACAAATGGATATCGAATTTCTTGTCAGGTCGAAAAATCCAGACCCGAGTGGGCTCCAGTTACTCAGAACTAATAGAGCTAGAAAACGGTACCCCTCAAGGTAACTCTGTTCAACATCATGATAAACGACCTAGATTGATCATTCGATCCCACTTATCTGGACCTATCCCAGTTTGCTGACGACAGCGGAGTCTGGAAAGCGGGAAACCCCTCCAATGAAACTGTGGTCAGACAACTGCAGGTGGGACTAGATAGGATTGGTCATTGGGCCGATAGGTGGGGCTTTAAACTATCCCCAGGAAAAACAGTAGAGGTAATGTTTACATCAAAAACAAACATAAAGAAACAACCACCAAAACTATGCTTAAATGGCACAAAGGTAAAATTTGAAAAGGTGGCTAGATTCCTAGGGATGCTATTCGACGAGCACCTAACATGGACCAACCACATAACATAGCTATTAAGACGTGGGCAAGATCTGAACCTTTTGAGGAGCTTAAAGGGCACCGATTGGGGAACAGATCAGACCACATTTCTTACTCTATGTAGGATACTCATTCGATCCAAAATCGACTAAGGATGCCAAGTGTACGCATCGGCACACCCTAATATTCTTAAGAATTTGGATCGTATCCAATACCAAGCTCTTGTTATCTGCACCGGCGCTCTCGGTAGCACATCTATGGAATAATGTAGAATTCTAACTGGGGAAACTTCCCATCGATCTACAACGGTAGGAGTTACTCATGAGTTTTACGACCAGGATCTCTATACATGACAAGTCAAACCCTACTAGAGCCATAATAGAGAGATGCAATAAGCTCTTCCGACACAAACTGTGCAGCAATTTACCAGGAGGTAAAAAAAATCCATGATCTAAAAAGGGAATTAAACATCCCTAATATATTGGCGGAGATTACAAACTATCCTGATCCCGCTCCATGGACCTGTCAAATACCAGAAATAAACCTAAATGCACTCGCATATGGAAATAAACAGGAACAACCAATAGAAATAAGAGCTAAAATCCTCTCTGAGATAGAAAGTAGGTATAAGGGGTACATCAAAATATACACGGATTGATCTAAATCCCCAGATCTAGAACGCACTGCAGCAACAGCGGTGTTTTGCGAGAAAAACAACGCTGGGGATGAGGCTCCTATATGACTGCTCTATTTATACGGTGGAATTCTGGGCTATCATCCAAGCAATTCAACGGATACAAAGTAGTCAAACACCTAAAGCAGTCATAATTAGCGACTCCCTCAGTGTGCTGCGAACTCTGGAATCGGGTAACTCAACCAGTCGAGAAAACGTGATTAGAAAAGTCTACTTCAGACTGAAAAACCTGGACCAAAATAATCATGCTGTAGAATTCATGTGGGTGCCCACCCATATCGACATCCCTGGAAGTGAAAGGACAGACAAAGAAAGCCAAAAATAATCTTTATGATCCAGAAATATACCACCTGGACTACAGCATCTATGAAATATACAGCATGTTTAGAAGAAAAAAATCGACACAATATGGCTGGGGAAATGGGACAGCACGCATAAAGGGCATAAACTACACAATTTACAGAAACAGGTTTGTAGAAATATCATCGCCCCAAACCTGGCAAATCCATTTGACACAAAAGTCCGAAGTAGATTAAAATGTGGCAAAACTCTCTTAGCCAACAGTTTTGGAAGATTTGTGCCATGAATAAAAGAAGCATGAATTAACTGTCCCACCCCAGAGACGTCATGTCTTCAATGACTGTCCCAATTTCAATCGGGCAAGGAAAAATATTGCAGGAAAGACAGGAAAAAATAAAGCCCCAGCCCATTACCCGAATTTCCTTAATATAGGAACCAATAACATCAATTATTCAGTGCACGCAAACATACTAGGCTACATTTCAGATACAGGAAAGAGAGGGAAAATAGAATCCCCGGTTAAAAAAACAGATTCATAGGAAGACGGGAAAGGAAATGCAACATCAACAATAAAAAACAAAACTAAAGTAATACCACAACCCACATAGGCAGTGATAAAATTTAGTCAACCCCATTACAATGGCAACCCGAAGTGTCTAAAGTGGGAGAGGAATCCCTGCCCGAGGAGGAGGGGATTGGTAGGCCTGGCCCACTAGGGGCCTGGTTCGCGGGTCGGGCAGGCCAATCCCCTGTCTTCCTGGGCGGGAAAACTCCATTTCCGTAGAAATGACAATTAGGGGTAAGCCACACATTAGGATTTATACAATCAAATGAATAAGAAATAACTAATAAAGAATAACCATCATAGGCACAGAAACAGTCTAGAACACAAATACTTGATCCAATATAAGTTATAACTCCAGGAGAGGAATTATAATACCGCCTTCTCTACCACTAATACTAACACGTAATTGATGTTTATTTTTTCTTATTTTTATTTTCCTACTACAGGAATAAAACTTTTAAAAACAAAACAAAAACAAAAAATACCTCCCTCTCTCTCTCTCTCTCTCTCTCTCTCTCTCTCTCTCTCTCTCTCTCTCTCTGTGACGGCTTCCGGCAAAAATCACAAGGGACAACACAGTATATACCTGACGCCAAATAAAGGAATTTAGCTTACTATAAGGTGGTCCTAAGCCCAGATCATAAGGTCCAGCCGCATAATGTGACCATGATTGAATAACCTAGAGCTCTCCAACATGACCCTGTAATCTGGTGCAAACAACAATTTAACAATATAAGGTGGCCCTAAATCCAGATTACCAGGACAATGCGGTAACTGATTATCAAAACACTCCGAAAAATAAAAATAAGGTAAGCATAGGCACCATATGATAGGAAGAAAAACTAATACCACCCAAGTAAAACTGGATGCAAAACAGATTGACATCGAGCACTGGGGTTACCAGAACATCCTAAGCCAACCCGCGAGCAACTAGGATTAATTGCGACTTATTTGTCGCAACAACAGCAAAAATTACTGCCGGGGGGGGGGAGGGGGCCTCTGGCGCAGTTGCTACTACAGTGACAACGTCGTATTTGGCAAAAAGCTCTCGGCAATAACCTTCATTCAGGGTATGTAACGCCATCTATCACTCGTATCACCAACAGAAAAAACAACAGTTATATTCGAAAAAGATGTGCTCTGCCGCAATATAGTAATCGGCCAGAAAAAACAAACAGTAGGTGAACCTGCTAAATTGACGGCCTGGTATTTGTAACTCTTGGTGAGAGTCTTGGCGGGCGTGTTAAGTCCCTGTTATTTTCAGGTCTGGTAATATCAAACAAACTGACGCCTTCTTCAACATCACCATCGACTCGCCAGTAAGTCTTGGCGATTGGTTTGAGGTGTGTGTCCGCAGGACAGCTACCCCCCCCCCCCAACCCTCCAGAATCAATTAAACTTTCATATCACGCTGCATATAGAAGTATAATGTCGCTATACCCAAAACTCCAAGACCCACAAGATTTTCGCCTGAAAAAGATCTGCGAGGCTGAAACCTCTCTACGTGCAGAGGCTGAACATCGGCTCGCTCTATACAAAAAGAAGCGTGCAGTAAAGGCTGCGGATGGTGTTGACACCACACTGATGGTGGTGTCTGTGGGCACCGGTGTGTCAAGGATTGGACTATTGTCAACAACAATTGTTGCCCCCATCACGATGGCCCTTGATATCACAGCTTTAAGCTATGGTCCGATTGCTATGGCTGAAAATTGTATCAGCCGCCGACTATCCATTAAAGCTTAAAAGCACGATGAAATCCGCGTCTTGGCTGAAGCAAAGGTCGAAACAATCACAGACCACACATGTAAGGTGGTACGCGACAATGCCATCTCCGAAGAGGAGTTCACACTTATCCTAAATGAAGTCGATAAATACACAACAATGAAAAATTAAAAACGAGCTGCATCTCACAAGGCATACACTTCAGTTGTAATCGACGAAATGGCAAAAAACGAACTAATAGCCTGCGGAAGACCCGAAGCGAGATCATGAAAAATCTCTATGGAAAATTATATTAAGTGTGTATTGTCGTTTAACCCGTCGGAAATACAGCTTTCTGACTCGAGGCCTATTCCCAGCGGTTTTTCAATAACAGGTGGACAAAAATATGTTTGACCTATTTTTAGTTTTTGCCTGATTGTTTTAGTAAATTTAAAAGAATGGTAGCCGCCTCACGCGCCGTCGCCCTCCTCCGATATGACCTGTAGATCCGCAATGGATAGTCGTGAACTACTAATGCCACTGTAAACACAGTCGTTCCGATGGGCCTGCTTTGATGCGTAAATTCCAAGCCCAATCACAAGAGAAGCTACTGCAGTCAAAGACACCAAAGGCACAAAGGTACGAACAAGAAAACATCTGATGCATATTTGACCACAATATGTTTTCTAAAATGTTTCTTAAAGATTGTTACCATTAAATCATTTCATTAAAAATATTTTTAAAAAATATAAAAAAACAATAATATAAGTTTAGCACAGAAATCCAACCGAAGAAGAAACAGAATGCGAGTCTTTTTTCCCACTTGATGTGTGCTGTCTTACCATCTTAATCCCCGCGTTCCATTTAAATATGTATTTTTAAGAGACAAAGTAGTAGGGTAAAAGGCCGATACTGGCTCTTTTTGCATATTTTCATCTGATCATATTAGGAAACGATCTGGAGGACCGAGCTAAACGCTAGCCCCCCCCCCCCATCCCCCCAGTCTCGCGCCCCTCGCTAAACGCTCGGGACGCGAGAACTCGTTTCCTAATATGATCAGATAAAAACAGGCAAAACGATCCAGAATCAGAGCCTTTTACCCTACTACTACAGTAGGGAAAAAGGGTGGGGAGGGGACAATCTCTCTCGAAGACAAAATTATTATTTTTATTTATTAGATAAAATTTTCATATTTGTTTTGTTTACTTCAAATACAATTTATGATCATGCAATTAATTATTATTCTGTTATTACGATTGGGTTAAAAACCTATTTTGTGTATTTATTATTGTTACACAAAATTGCATGAGCTATGCTCGTGTCACAGCAGACCGAACTCATTGAACAACTCAGTAAAATCCTCTGCTGGTGGTTCCGCTTCTTTTTCAGGATTAAACCCGATTGCAAACTTATTAATTCCATCCGAGCAGTACCTTTTGTCATCGAAATTGCAAAGCCCTGTTTTATTTAAAATATCAGTCTCAATCGTATGGCAATGTGATCTGATCACTGTTATTTCAACATGTTTCCTGTCACCGTCTAGTGCTGCTCTATAATCATCAAATCCTATTACCTTGTCAACAACATTCTTCTTAATACCCTTTGCACGCTTTTTTATTTTGTTATAGTCCAACTTGATACCATACATCTTACTCCTCAACCCGATAAACTCAGTTATTGGAATAAAATTTGTTTCATCCTTGAACTTACCGATCACTTTCTTGTTTTGTATCGCAATGAAATCCGCTGTTTTTCGGGTAATCCGATAGATCAAATAATTCTTTGTTATTATAAATATCAGCATAAATATCGTCTGTGAAAATACTGTAGCAC
Source organism: Margaritifera margaritifera (assembly GCA_029931535.1). Lineage (NCBI taxonomy): Eukaryota > Metazoa > Mollusca > Bivalvia > Unionida > Margaritiferidae > Margaritifera > Margaritifera margaritifera. Next base: position 6,088,490 of record JAQPZY010001677.1, on the reverse strand, counting down.
ACACTATCAGTGTCAGTAAACAACAGCTCAGCCCTTTCATATTTTTTTTTTATAAAATCATAATGGAAATTGTACATCAGGCACTTCGATAAATCTAACTTGGTTTATTTTGTTTCAGATTCGTTTTTCTTTTGTTATTAGCAACAAGATTTTCGTTGAATATTCTCATGCTAACAAAACTATCATCTGATACTACTTTGTTTCGTCGCTCAACGTTGTTATTATTTCAACATTCACGCGTTTTCTTATATTTTCCATGGTCTTACCAAAGACGCTGTTGTTCATTAATTTAAAGAAATCCTTTTCAAAATTAGTTATAGCTGTAGCTCGTTTGTTCATGTTAAAATCAATATAACTTTTTAACCATGGCGATTGTCTAAATTTTAGTACCCGATGAACATTGCTCAGTATTAATCCGTGTTCCAAAGCTTGCTTTAGCGCGGCAATGTGAATAACATAATGTTTTTTGTCAAGTAAATTTGGTACAAGCTTTTTAACCCTATTATTCCCGATACCATATTGTTCTTTTAATATCCTTTGTTCTGGCGATAAAAGATCGTCCGTTATCAGCATTGTTTCTGAACAAAACGGGTAATCATTGTTAAGCTCATGTCATATTCCTGGATAATGAATATCAACTTCAACAAAGTGACCAACATCTTCCAGTATCTTTTTTTTTTTTTTTTTTTTTTGTTTCTTTTAAACATTTATCAGGATCAATCCATTTGAGCCCACCAACTGACAATGGTTGACTCATCGCAATACCATAAAGATTACCTGAGTCAAGATAAATAATGTAATTTGAATCTTTCATAGCATTGTAATCTGAAACGTATTTGTTATTTGCTTTCGCATATTTTTTCGTTATCACAGAAATTCCGCCTCGTATTCCTGCTTCAATAAAATAAAATTGTTCGCCATCTGTTAGTAATTCGAGTTTTATTCCGCTTAATTTCAAAGCAGCATCCCATGATAATCCTGGAGATGAGTAGTACCAGGCATGATCAAGCTGATAGTTTTTTTAAACAAATTGTTCTAAACTCCTCGAAAACATCAGCAAGCAACAGAACATCTGTTTTCAAGTAAAGATCATGATAGTCTCCAAGGTTTTGACATTTAAATTTATTCCAAATTAGTTGAGCGTAATCATATTCTTCATCATTTATATCCTCGAGTTTCAACGAAGAATAAAATTTATTTTTTTCTGGTAAACTTGTTTCATCGAATCGTTATCATGTGCAGCACCACGATACTGTTCTGTAATAGACAATGATCCCGTACTCGTTTGTCCCCAAATTGATTATTACAAATAATACATTTTTCTGCTGTTCTAAACTCCTCATTCTGTTCATCTGTTAAAGGTAACATTGGAGTAACTTTTTATTATTATTTTTTTAATTTCATCAACCTCCGTTATCAGATTTTTTAATAACCACGAAGCAGGATCAGCACCGCGATAAATTTTTATTGGTTTTGACAAACTATTATCAACAGCGCAAACTACTTTGTAAGCAACAACGCAGGAAACATGATTTGGGGTTTTTATTGTTGACGATTTGTTAGGATCGTATTGCACACAAACAACAATTGTTTTAAATAACTACTCAAAATCGGCATAAATAATAAAGGGAACTTTCATCTGCTGATTAAAATTTTAAAACTTCAGTTCTGATTCTTCTTTTGCTGGCATTGTGACAGCTTGTACATTTGTGCAGTACGCGAGCTTACGATTTAAAATCTCTTGTGTCCTGCATCCGTGATGGCAAGAATAACAAAAATATTTTTTATGCTGTGCCTTGTTGTACTGGCATCCAACTAGTCCGTTAAAATTTTGAATCCAAAAGTAGTGATCTTGATAAAATAGCAGATTAATTTATCTTGTGATGCTTTTTCGCTTATAAATCTCAGATAGATTTTGTTGGTATCATCAACACCAAAGACGTTAATGCTAATGCTATTTTGCTTTTCAAACTTTGGAATATGGCGCTCACAAACAGGAAACTTAATGCCGTAATAGTTTATAAGAAAACGGCGAATAACGGTTTGTTTAGCAATCAGCAAACTTCTGCGTGATAGTGTCCTCAGACTTTTCATTGTTATATTAATAAGCAGATATTTCTCTAAAGAAAATTAATTACGATCTGTTAGAACGTACTTGATTTAACAACTAATTAGAAGAACGGTATTATTATAAAATAGCCCTTGAAATAAGCACTGTTAACATACCAAAGTTATCAACACGATATGCAGGCGACTTGGAAGATTACTTCTTTCATCCCAAGTACGGTTGTTATGCTGCGAGTATCTTAGGTATTGCAACGGAAAAAACTATTGGAGATTTGACACCAGCAGGACTACAAATAAAAGTAAAAGGCGAATTTGATGAAAAATTCACTGTGATGTTTGCTCACGAATTTATTTGGGAGATTTTTAATGCCGCGATTCCAGTTGGCAAACGAGTTTATCACAAAAACAAATGCGTAGAAGATAATAATCTTTTTAATTTGGATCTACAAGATGAATTTCAACCACAACCGTATTTTGATTTGTATGAGGCTAATGACAAAGGAATTATAAGAAATGTGGGTAAACTAAATAACGTTGGTTACTTAATAATTAAAATTCGCGGGACTAACACAAATTTTACAAATTATAAATCACATCGGTTTGTTTACGAAACTTTTCACGGATTAATACCCGAGGGACTCGTTATAGATCACATCAACAGCATCAAAACTGATAATAGGTTAGAAGATCTTAATGCTGTAACATCACAAGTAAATTGTCACCGCAGAAAAGGAGGAAAAGGTAATAATTTTAAAAATCCAGCACGGCCTGTGTTATCAATAAATCTTGAAACTAACGAGGAAATGGAATGTCCCTCTCTTTATTCTGCAGGTAAATATTTTGAGATTAACCCAAGAGCAATAAAATTTGTTGCGGATGGAACTGCAAAATCCGCATTATCAGAAAAATTTAAAACTAAAATTAATTTTCTTTATTGTGACTAACAATTAGTTTCCCCAATTATTCTCCGCGAATCTAAAATAGTTTTTATTGAATTTTCTAAACATGATATCGCTCCCCAAATTGTTGCTAGACAATTTTTACGCGGCACAAATGTGTATGAAATATCAAATAATTTCCACGGCAATATCCCGACTAATTTGTTTGGTTGTTTTTGCTGTAACATTACCAGGAATTCACAATATGTTTTAATAAATTTTTGCCCGCGACGATCTTCAAACGTAATATAATTTCGTTGTATGAAAAATTCTTTATATTCCACTTGAGTAAGAAATAATTTAAATTCGTTTACACCAGTGTCCCCATAATCAATAATATCAGCTGTTCCTGCTGCAGATACTGTTTCTTCTACAAATATTCCGAATACTCCAATCGCGATTGGGCATTTATTTGAAAAGAAATTATAATTATACGTGTGTAGGTCCTTATTATATCCGACACAAAAACAAAAATCTCTGATCGCGCATCTACGAAAACAACCGTCTACAAACAGGCCCAACGATAATTCCAACCCGCATAATACCTGCGGAAGATAATATTTTGGCATATCCTTTTTTTTTCTTAGCATCGGACATTTGAATTCGATAAGTAACATTTTATAATAATCAGTATCGGCTATGTCCATTGATGAATCGACAGGTTCTTGATCTCTAAATCGAGCAACAATATAACCGTCTGGGCTGTATCGACAACCAAAGTTTGTTTTAATACAAATACTACTTCCCATCACTGGTTCGCCAAGATCGATCTCAAGAATTTCGCTATGGTTGGTTCAAATAATAACCCCCATTGACATGCTACCTATGTAAAATTAATATATTTTCCCGCGCGCATGTCTATTTTTTCTTGTGCGAGAGTCAACAAGGATTTACAAGGATTTTCTCCTATCACCGTTGCGAGTTCCGTATCTCCCATGTTGTTATTGACATCATATTATACCACTCAGTGCTTCTCTGAAGTAATTTATTTTCAAGTTGATAGTTAATAAATTTATCTAGCGCGTAGCAGCAATGGTTTTTATTCATTTTTATTTTATTATATTTTACACAAGATCATCATTGATCCATCAATAGACATAACCGATACTGTTTTACTTATTGATTGTGTCTGCTCATGATCTTATTAACAAACATATCCAATAATTCTACGCGCCTCATCGTCGGTGGTACAATAATAATACCACGGTATAGCATATTCTTCTCATAAATAGTTAACAGAATATTATGCTTGTCCCCAATTTCAATGATTAACTCAACCTCAATATCGTCTAGGTATGACATGTTAAAATGTTTTCTCACAGAATCCTCAAATTCTGCGATACTTAATATCGTACAATTTGTAATAAAACATCTTTTCATTATATATTTTTATATTTTACACAAAAGCAGCATTGATTTATTAATGCGACATAAAAGATATCGATTATTATAAAATTTTACTTATTGTTTTTATCTGCTTCTCAAAATGCTCAGCAGCTCTGTTTTTGTTAAGCAACAATGCGCGTGCATCATCATCAGATCGCTATCATAGCAGATTGCTATTTCATCGTTTCTTTCAAATAGATATTTTTGATGATCATTTAAAAGAATCTTATCTCGCATTCCCTCAACGATCTTAAAATCGTAACAAATTTTCTTTCTGGTTCTTGGAAGCATTTTCTTATTTCCTCGGCAAAACTGAATCTATCAACAATATTGCATCGGACAAAGGATCTTTTTTTCTTCATTTTACTTTATTATTTAGACAAAAATAATAATAATAAGATGTTCAGTATTCTGAAGAACATCTATGAGAGACCACTTGTGGTCCAACCACATGTTACCGCTATCACACCTCTGCCAGAACAATCACAAACTGCTCTGCTAATGACGTTGTTGTTGAACCGGAAGTTGTTTTTCACAGAGAACCTGATAAACGAGTTGTTGAAGTCGAATACGAAAATAACTTTGCTGACAAACGGCGCCATGGTAGATCAACAACAGGTCGGTATGACGTTAAATACCACCTAGCAAAAAAAAATTAAAAATTAAAATTTACTGCTGGTGATTACGAAAGTTTTTACCAACGATTAAGATATTTCATGAATATTACAATTCCCGGACGACAAAAAAATGTTAAATTTGATTTTATTTTCGTTAAAATAATTAATTTATTGGGAGACAACGGAGTTTTCCAAAACGAAGATCGGAAACAATATTTAATTTCGCTTTGCAAACCTATCAAATGTAAACCTGTACAGATAAAATACGAAAGAATTTATTCTGATATAATTAAAAACTTACAATAAGTTCACCGCCGTTGATACTTTCCGCGATACTGCTTGTTGGTATCCAACTATTAAACTCGTTACAGTAACTGCGCCATTTGACCAAACTTTTATTGCCTTTTGTTCTTATCACCTGCTCGAAAACAAACACGTCCTGAGCAGTTTTCTGAAGCTCTTGCTCGTAAAAGCTACCGATTATATCCTCACCATTCAGATCTTTTAGTTTATAAGTAACAGGGATCGTTCTTAATACTGCGTCAACAACAAATACTTCCTCTGACCAATTTGGTGTAAATCTTTTTTCAAATACTTTTTTTGTCAATGAAATCCTAACCTTATCGTATTTTTAAAATTTATGTCTGCTATATAAGTTTTCATTTGCAAGTATCGGATTACTGACCGCTTCATTTGGTGTTATCTTAATTGAGCGATGTTTCGTATCATTGAAATCTGAAATAATCTGCTGTTATTTATCAGTGTAATTATTTGTATTATTTTCTGTAAGATGCTTGTAGATTCTCTCTTTTAAAGTACGGTTAAATCTCTCAACAATGACACTCTTTCCTTCGTTTCCCGTTACATATTTTTCGATACTTTGTTGATCAAGAAAATATTCGAATTGTTTATTATAAAATTCAACACCATGATCAGTCCAGTTTTTTTTAGGTTTTCTTCCGCTATTTGCAACATTTTGATTAAACGCGCTTGTTATTGTGCTTCCCATTTAATTTTTACTGTCACACTAAACGCAGATCGACTTCAGATATCAACGATGTTTAGCAGATATTTATTACCGTTATTGTAATTGGCAAACGATGACATGTCAACAAGATCAACTGCCCAATTGCCCAAATATCATCTACTGCATTTGCTACAACACGCCTCCTCCGTACACCTTTTTTTTTTTTTTTTTTTTTTTTTTTGTTGTGTAGTTCATCGCCAGGCCTGGCCTAGTTTTTATTTTGGTCCTATTATTCCTTGCACGAAACATTAGTGGAACTTCCCGCATATTCTGTGGTTTCATTGAACTTAATTCGTCTAACATTATCTTATAACATCCGTGTTTGTCACCTTCATTATCACAATAACAGATGTCGTGTCGCATTGCAATGGCATCTACTTGATTGTACGGCTCCTGTCCTGGCAAAGGATTATCGTTTTCATCTAGTTGTTCGTGCAGCGGGTTCCAAGGTTCTGTGTATTTATGTCCTGGTATTGTCCAACCTCCGTTTGGTTTTGGAAGCTTGCCTAATATCTTGTGAATATCAATTGCTCCCCCAATAATCTCCCGATGATTACAAAGTTTGCAGTACGTTACGGTTTTATTTCCTTCGATACACAGATGATCTTCATCACATTTACAATGTTGCATTATTGTTTTATCGTGGATAATTTTTTTGCCCAACAATAATAGTTATTAAAATAAAGTAAATTTATCATTCTTGTGTACGCCAGCGATACCTCTTGATGTCTAAGACTGGCTTAGTAACATGGCGAATCTAGTCGAAGTATCACGATCTTTTCTAATGCTTTTTCAACATCTTCTGATGCAACAGCAGGCAGATTACTTTGTGCTGGTTTATTCAAAAACACGTTTTTCTTTTTTCCACAAACATCGCAAATGCTCTTCCGCATCAATCTGTTGTTCTTTGTTGTTATAATTTTCTCATTCAGGTTTCCTAATATGATCAGATGAAAATAGACAAAAAGAGATAGAATGGGCCTTTTACCCTACTACTTGCAAAACGAAATGGATCTGCCGATGTGGATAGATAATTACGACGAGTATGCGGGACTGAGTTGACAAGGGTTTACAATTGAACCAAGACCAAAACAAAAAGCTACTCATTTACAAAAGTGAATACGAGTATAATCATGACAACGTAGTACTAACTCAAAGGGCAAAAAAATAAGTTAGAACTTTTCAACAAGTGCCCAATAAAATGCAGAAGTAATCGATGAGATCAAGCTTTATTTACATTATATTATGTACTAGGTTAAGTACATTAACGGTAAGTCAGTTCGAATGGAGGTTAAATGAACACTATGAATTTGTCAAGCTCCTGTACGACGGAAAAGTTTATAACAGCACATTATACTGGTTAACTGATGCCATCCTGACCGACTAACTACTGGTAGGTACTACGTTTTCCAAATAGGAACTGTGTTTTTAACCATCATGCTATTTACTTGAAAACTCCCAGTTTGAGTCGGCCTCGGAAAGGGGGGGGGGGGGGGGGGGGGGGGGGGGGGGGGGGGGGGGGGGGTGGAACTCGGCCGGCCTAACAACCAGGCATTTTCAGCCGGGCCCCCAACCGAAAACCGGCTGATAGTCGTCATCGTTCGGACAAACGTGGCCCTCCCACCTGCTCACGCTACCCCCCCCCCCCAAACCGGCTGCCCCTACCCCCCTTTTTTTACATCTACTAATGTAGTAACATCCCAGCTAATTGCTAATAATTAACTTCAGTGAATATATGCTCTTCATGTAGCTTGGCCTTTGACCTCTAGGTGAATAAAAACATCCTCTAGGAGCTGTCAGTCCACTGGGTAACCTTCTACACAAAGTTACAATGTTATGTCCACTTCAATTGGTACCTTTGTATATGTGAATTATAGTATATTTTGCTTCCATTATATATGAAAAAAGTACTGAAATGTTTACTTACCAAACATTTTCATTTTTTACGAAAAAAAAAATGTTTCTAAGTTTGAATTGACGATGTTTTTGCTATTATGACGCCATTTCTGCCTATTGCTACTGTTTGTACTTCAACTACAATACGTGTCACTAAAACACCAAGTAATATTTACACCATCCCTTCTTTGAAATGTATATTAGCCTTTAAAGTTTTATTGATGCTTCTGTTCTTTTCTGATGAGGGCCCCGAGTGTCCGAGTGGTTTAAGGCGCTTGCCTTTACAGATCACTCACACATCTCAATTCTGTCTGAGTGAGTTCGAGTTTCGGATCGACCAACGTGGGTATGTGAGAAAGCTTGCCAGTAGCTTCCCGTGGGTCGGTAGTTCTTCCCGGGTTCTTCCTCCACCAGTATACTTGCCGCTATGTGCTGAACCTTAAACATCACGAAATCAAACCTTCGTTTAGTTATGGCCCCTTTTAAGTTTCGGATTTCTATTACCATATAAAAACAAAATCCCCCATGAGGACCTCATCGTGACCACAGTGCCATGTTTTTTTTGTTTTTTTTTGTGTTTTTTTTTTTGTTTTTTTTTCATCCATGATAAGTTTGGGGAATGAGATGGCCCGATGTAAGGAGCGAGGTGTTAACGTAACGCATGTTTCCAAGTTTCGACTGATTTCAAAGCGTACAAATGACATTTTCAAGATATATGGTAATGCAAAAGGACTAAGAATCATCGATGTTTCTTAATCACCTTGAAATTTCTAAAATAATCCAAAACTGCATCAAGTCTTCTGTAGCTAGTTTACATAAAATTCTGATCAGCCGTAGACACAGAGAAACCACGGTCCATATTCATTGGACAGTTGGTCTTATACTCGAGCTAATGCGTGTTTAAATGTCTCTTGTCCGATCGCAAGCCCTAGAAACATGAACGTCTTACAGTACAATCGGGTTTTACCGGTCTTTAAGATGGGGGGGGGGGGGGTCACTGTCGACTATATTTAATGGTTCAGTGATTTGTGCTTACCTCTGGTTCAAACTCAGTTTCTCTGTGTTAGATTTTCATGGACACTATTACTCCTAGAGTCATGTATGTTGGTATTTAGATGTGTCATATGGAGTATTACACCTTTCAGTGAAAAGTAGGTCACTGTAATCTATATTTCAAGGTTCATTGATTTTGATTAACCTTTGCGTTGGTTCATGTTCTCAGACATTATTGTCTGTGGAGTCACATCGCTTGCTAACTAATTGCGTCATGTGAAGTACTATAACCATCAGTAACAACTAGGTCACTGTGATATATTTCTTGGTTCATTGCCCTATGCTTAACTTCGGGTTAAGCTTAGTTTCCCTAAGTTAGGGTTGCGTTTTATGTCATTTTCACAGACATTATTGCTCACAGAGTCACATAAGTTATTTAGACATGTCAATCTTTGGTTCAAAGGAGCCCCCCCCCCCCCCCGCCTCCCCCGAAAATAAAATTGACAAATATTTGTACCGTATGAATGAACATGGATTTACAGTATTCATGGTTTGCAATGTAGTCACACCACGATTGGTAGTTTTCTTGTTTCCTTGTTTATTTTTAGCAGTATTTTATAGACAAATACTCTAGATTCTTCAGAATAAATGTTGCCATCTGGGGATGAACACATTCTAAACATGATCGCCTTCAGTTGCGCGACATCTTTTGCACACACCAATAAACACATGATACTGTCCATTACATGGTTTAAAGTTTCACGGTTGCTTTCCATTTGAAAAAAAAATAGTTGTATGACAATTCGTCAGATGTTTGAACGTAGAACGTCAAATTACGATAGAAACAAATGATGTGCTATGCATAAGGCTTATTTGTTTGATTTTGGATATACATATGTCGCAAATTAGTCACACACAGAGAGAGAGAGAGAGAGAGAGAGAGTATACTTAAATATAACATTGTTAATACACAATATAGATAGCTTTTGAACGCAAAGGGGGGGGGGTATAAATCAGAATTGAATTTATATTAAGTACATTTATTTTTAGATTAGATTAAATACTAAAAGGGTGTGTAAAAATTGTTTTGCGTCAGCAGCCCGTACTACTATTTATAAATTGTCAATCAAGTTAAAGTAAATCATTGGCTTTTGGTTTGATGCTAATGCTAATAATCTGGAAACAAAAATTGATGATGAGGTTAATAAGTTTGACCAACAGATTAAAAAATTAGATGATCGTTTTGTTTTCAAGTCAGGCGATGTTATTTAAAAACAGGAGACAGATACTCAATAAATCTCGGCTGTGATGACATAGCAACAGGAAAAACTTTTACACTGAATTTAGGTAATGAGGAAAACATACTAATATATACATATGATGATGAAAAAAAGAGAGTCCCAATGTAATTAATTGCATCTGATGGTTTAATGAATAAAACAAATAGGAAACCGATTGTTAGATCTTAACCCACTGATGGACTGGCAACAAGATTTATGCTGGTTCAAATATGGGTGATAATAAGATATCAAATTTAGAATACTCAGACGCTGAATATGAAGCAGTAAAAAGGAAATATTTAGACTTGAAATTGGGGCAAAATCATCAACTTAATCAAAGCTATTATGTTTTTTTTTTAAATAAAAAAAACTGGTGATTTGATAAAAGGGATTTTAGAAATGAGTAATAATGATACAGCTTAAGAATCCTGTTAATGATCAAGATTGTCTTAAATACAGTATTTTGATAGTAAAATACCCGAAAATATCAATAACTTATCTCTGATTGTTGAAGACTTACGAACATACACAACAACTAATTAGCAAAAAATCAATGAATTTTTTTTTTAAGCTGAGAAAGATATATATGTGACACCTACTATGATTCCATTAGAACTAAAATATAAGGGGCAAGATTTTATAAATATCTCTCCTGGAGATGAAACATGACTTACATTTACAAAGGGCGGATTATATGTAATTAAAGCTCAGTTTATCTTTTTGCTACTAGAAAACAATCTGATCCTAAGTTATTATTCGCATGGTTTACAAAAGGGCAAACACCTGAAGAAAATGTTATGCTTTATAAACCGCCTTATAAGATAAATATAGTAGATTGTGATGTTAGTTTTTACGAAAAAACATTACCAAGATTTTTTAAAAATATTCCTGACTGAGGTCAAGCAATTGCTGTATATGTAGTCATGCAGTTATTCAGACGAATAGGTGGAGGTGGTAAAAAAAATGGTTAAGTTAAAAATAAAATTTGGTAAATTATATAATGATAAAACTGAAATATTATCAATGATGCTGTTACAACTAGGGGTAATGTAACAAAAGAAAAGACTCAAACAAGCTTTCAAGATTTAAAACATAAATATTTAATTTCCTAAAATATTAAAATATTTCAACAAACAATCAAAGTGAAAGAATTAAAAATAACTTACAATATTGAATATCCTTAAAAGTCCTAAATTGTTCTAATGTTCACAAATCCGGAAGTTAATCCAAATTATTCAGAATGGAGAATGTTCCGAATAAAAATACCACTGGTGCTGATGTACTAACAAGAATCAGCAATATCCAAATATTATTAATTCCAAATAATCCTTGTGAATATGGAATATCACACAAGTTCTAGAAATGTTTTCGATAATTCCAACGGAGCTGAATAATTCTTAAAGTTTAAGCAGTAGTACTAAATCCAAAATGTACTGTATATCTCTGAAGCAGAATACCACACAAAATGAACAAATCTCGTTTTTGACCTCTCAGGCTGAACGTACTATCAAGAAGAATGACGAACACTCCGATTACATCTTATTTATAGTTTTCTTAATCTGCGTCTTACAAAGAAACAAAACCCATTACTTATTCCGTCTCAAATCAACATCTTACTATTGCGATCTTATTCTAACTTCTGGTCAACAAAATGAATCATTCTTGGACTGCGAAAACCAGGTCAGGTCAAGTTCAAAACTCACGCGCTGAATCACGTGACATGACTGATGCTTCAACCGACAATATTGATTTTTCCCATAGTAGATACCACAGAAGAATTGCATGAGTATTTAACAAGACTTGGTTCAGCTAACAGAAAAATTTATAAGTTATATGGTAATACAAGTAAGGTAGTTATGTTAATATCATCAGTTATCGGCAGTTTTGCTAGTTTTAGTGTAATACCGACTTTGCCTATATTTTTCAGTATAATAGCGGTCATCCATGTTATAGAATCTGGCATCAATAACAATATTAATAGCTGGATGATATATATATATATATATATATATATATATATATATATATATATATATATATATATATTTATATTAATAGCTGGATGAAATATATATATGTATATATATATATATATATATATATATATATATATATATATATATATATATATATATATATATAATGGAAATAATAAGTTTCAATGTTGAACAACATAAAGAAACCAATCATCATTTTATATTACCTGACTTTCTTTATCTTATAAATGGAAGCACAGATCAGAAAAAATAAACCTATTACTAAATCTATTACTTATGATAAAGTTACAATATATACCATTAATAATATCCAGTCTAAATATGAAACGCTGAAAGACTATATAATCAAATAAAAGAAACAACAGGCGAAGAAAATATTCTATCTGTACTTGATCCAGAAAATGTTATTTCAATTTAGGAAATTGATAAAGATACACAAGAAAATAATTGTTAGATGATATTAAAACTGATGATAAAACATGAATACAATTAAAGAGTATTTTTCATTAAGTTGAAACAAAAATTTTAATTGCCTATATTTAAGTCAGTCATGTTATGACATACCAAAATAATTCGCTGTAAATACAATATGTTTCTATTTTATTTAATGAACTTGATAATAAATACATAAGGCAAATTACAAGCGACCATTGCTCTGGTGATGTGGATAAAAAATGTTTTATGAAATTATATTTTGGGGCAGCAAAAAAAAACATTTAGTTTCTTTGAATATGATCAATCAGCCTCTCATCCACCTGGAAAATATGGTTCTGACCATTATTAGACGGGTACAATGCTTAAAATCTAGTCTACGACCCCAAGTTGTTCTACAACTAAAAGCTAAACAACGGGCTGATATTATGACAGATATTGGTCAAGATGATGTTGAATGTTATGAGAGTCTAGAATTACCAGAATTATTCACAATATTAAACAGGAGCATTTCAGAGTTAAATGAAACGCATCAAAAAGTTACTAATATTAGCAGTGAATTGGGGGAAAAAAAAGGGGCGGCAAACATACATAAAGAAAAAAAAAGGTAAAAGAACTAACAAACCTTTAAATCTCATTAGGTAAATACAAAGAAAACTTAAAGCCGTTAAATATTATAAAAGCAAGATTCCAGAACAATAAACAGCTAAGACCAGAAAAGGAAAAGGATTAGAAACAAAATATGATAGTGATCCAGAAATTAAAATACCCTAGTTATATCAATTAACACACCAATCATATTTTGGTAAGCTATACGCTGACCCTCAAAAAGTATTATAGTTGCACCTTGATAACAAAAGAGAATTTTCAAGAAAGATTGATTGTGATCTTATTGATTTAATTTTTTTTTAAAAACGAACTAATACTAAGAAAAATTATAGGAAATATAAATTAGTACTTTCAAAAACTTGATAGAGTTAGCTGTATACCTTTATGAAAGGTAATTCCAAAAAGTGTGTGATAATATCAAATATTATTTAAAAAATCTCAATGATTTAGTGGAAAGATTACAATTACTTTGTGCTAGTGAGAAGAACGGGAATAAATAAAAACTATTCTAGAAATACCTATTGAAGATAATTAACAAATCTGAATACAAAACAGTGTTTGAAAATAATACATAATCATATATTATAAAGAGACATTATTTGAAACAACATTATTCTTTGATAGCACAAATGCAAATTTCACAATATTTTACAGTTTAGTTTTCAGCACCAATTGTTTTAGATATTAGCAAACAGTATAAGATAGCATTAATTATTTCAGAGGTTTGGTACAGTTGTTTTAATATCACATCAAAAAAAATATATTTTTTAGATATTTTGATGGTAGAAACTGGAATGAAATAATTATTGAACCAGGAGTTTCTAATATTATACCTATAGATAAATTTATAAGAGATGCCCCCTCAGATAAAAAAACGACTGTAACTGTACAACCTGATTATAATATACTAAGATGTATCATAAAAATACCATAACATTTAAAGTTGATTTTATAATACAAAACAGTCCTCATAATATTCTTGGATTTGGTTCAAATATTTTAACTGAGGGTAAAACTACATGAAATAGAACAATAAATATTACTGATATTAATTCATTATTAATACATTGTTGTTTGGTTACTGGAAGTTATATAAATGGAACAAACTCGGATGTTCTATTCAGTTTTATTCCAAATGCACCACCAGGTTCTTTATTGAATATAAAACCAAACGAATGAATTTATGCTCCAGTAAATAAAATGTACCAAATAGCGTCTGTTAGAATGCATATAACATCACAGGACAATGTAGAGGTAGATTTAAATAATAAAAGAGTTTCACATTACTTATCAATAAAGGATATATATATATATATATATATATATATATATATATATATATATATATATATGTGTGTGTGTGTGTGTGTGTGTGTGTGTGCAATCCCAAAACATAAATAAAATGTTTTGAAAAATGAAGAAAAAATAAAATATGAGAAAGTGTTAGCCAAAGCTAAGAGCAAAAAATTCAGTCAAACAGACAGACAAAGCAAATAAACAACCAGCCAAAGCTGAATCACAGGCAGTCATGGACGCTAAAATGTCAACCAAGTTAGCTGAATGTATGGAAAATACACTTAAAAAGTGCTCCCAAACGTAAAAAAGCAGCAGAGGAGTCTATACTATCTAAATGAATAACAAAAGAGGTTGTGAAAGCAGAAACAACGACCAGCAAAGGTATCGAGATGGATGTCACGGAATTGTGTATACTGTATATCAGTGTATATATGTGATTGAAAACGTACTCGGGTTTTGTTGCCGCGTACAGCGTTACTCGAGGATGGTTTATTTATTCGGCTGTAGTTATTTCGAAATACTGAGCGCGATTCAACCCATGCTGCATGTGCAAATTGCCTGCAGTGAAAACCCAAGTACCTCGAGTTCTCTAGCTGCGCATATTCATCAACAGCTAGGGTACTAATAGAGCAAATTCTCTATGTACAAATTACAATACGACGAGTCTTGTCAGGAAGCTTACCACTTTACGGGAGCAATCTTCAGCTTTAGAGGTATGTAAAATTTAAGATTGCATTCTTTATTACTATTTGTTTTATATGACAGAATTGTTTCATATGTTAGATGTTTTAGAATTTATTCTAAATTCTACAGAGAGTCAATACCTAGGTCATACAACGCCATGCTGTTAGAAATACTAAGTCTGGTTCAAGTTAGCCATTTGTTATAACTGAACAGACAGATTGAATTTAATTATACGCTGCATGCATTGAACGATAATGTAATGTGTAACGAAACGAATTCGTGTGCGCGCATGCGCAACATATATCAATGCTAAAGTACTTAACCGTGCCATATGTACTACACGGTTTAGTTGATATACTTATAGCTGCCTTGTGTATGGTTTGGTGATGTGGAGTCACAGAACACTGTGGGGTTTCTTGTGCCGTGTACGCTGATGACTGGTGACGTTGGCGCGGAAGAGAGTACTGGTGTTCTCATGTGAGGGACCTAGGTTTCCTGACCAGCGGGTGTGTGTTGGATGAGAAGGATCTCGAGGGACACTTTCAACAGACTGGGAAGGACGGGCCATGCGTGGTGGCTCCTTGACCATTGACTAGAGCTGTTGGAACCGGAAATACATCTTGGTCGTCAACAGGACGCCACGATATATATATATATATATATATATATATATATATATATATATATATATATATATATATATATATATACATATATGTGTTCCATGTTATTGTTATTTTCACTATTGCTATCTGAGCAAAATACCGTGCATTCACATTTCAATATCGCTATGCGAGTGATATATTCATAATTTCATGCATTCACGTTTCAATATTGTTATATGAGTGATAGATTAATTTATTCATGCATACATATTTCAATATCACTAAATGAGTGGTAAATTGACTAGTTGATGGGGTGATAGTTTGATGAATTGACGAGTTGATAGATTGATGAATAAATGAGTGATATATTGATAAGTGCATAAATTACATGCTTTGGTCACCCTTGGTGCTTAATAAGACCTTGTTTGTATTAGGGTGTAGATCATATACTTCTATTTGTTGATTGGTGATAGGACGTTATTCACGTTTGTTTAAAATTCCATTCGTTAATTCATCTTTGATTTTTTTCTCGTTGAGTTACTCGTTGTTGATAATTCCATGTTAGGGACTATATCTTTTTGTTACAATGGTGTCAGATTTGTTAATCTTTAAATTGCGTTTATAAATAATCATCTCATTAACGCAATTGCTTTCGGTGTCTTCACTAATCCAATCCCAAACCGGCTTCATCCTGTTACAATGGGCAGCTAAGGTAGCTAGGCAAGCAGTTAAGGCTAAGCCGTCGAGGTTGACAGTTAAAGCTAAGAAAGCTAAAAGTCAGCCAAGTTAGCTAAATCTATGGAAACTACAGTTAAATGATGCCCAAACATTTATGTAAACAAATATCAAAACCAGATAAAAAAAAAAAAAAAACTTATTTGACATTAAACTATACTAATCTTTCGTCGTCTTTCAGACATGAAAATATGAACTCTGAAAAGGGACTAATTAAAGATATACAAGGAGATTATTATAAAAGGAAACTTGCTATTCATGTATTAGGATCCAGCAGCGACATAATGTAAAGTTAGAGTGGAAAGCGAACATACGATTATGATAACAGGTTCAGCCATCTAATTCATACTGAGAACAAATGATGAATTTAAGGACCTTCATTATGAAAACTACAAAGATTATATGAATTGTATAATTATTAAACCGGCTGAAAGTTTACTGCAAATTACCCCAATAGATATACTAGAACATGATATATTTTTCACGAGAACAGAAAAAGGTGTATATAGTAAATATTTCACTTTTGACATTAAGGAGAACGTGATACCAGACCAAACAGCTATTAGCTGCTATCTTAACTTAACTGAAGAGATTCACAGACCAACATTTAAGAAAGCTAAAGAAAACTGACGTTATACTACATTCAATGTTACACTAGAAGTATTATGTAAGATATGTGATATGAAATATACAACAGAAAATATTCGTCTGTTTGTCTATCTGTCTATGAAAGTCTTAACTGTTTCCAAAACTGTTCAATAGGATTGTGTCTACGAACCATTCAGAAGAATTCTCAAATACATGCCAGACAGAACCAAACAAACGCATGAATCTCCACCATTATATATATATATATATATATATATATATATATATATATATATATATATATATATATATATATATATATATATATCCGCATATGAAATTAATAAAAACATAAAATCATTTGATTGAGTTGTATGGGGGCCTGATGATAAAACAAACACGGAATTAGTTAGTATTAAGGTTTCAAACAAATATATTGTCAGAGATAATAATCCATCGCAATAAACCAATCTATCCCATCTATGTTGAATCTAATAAAAAAAATCGGGTTAATCTCAAAACGGACCCTGAACAGCTAGAATTTATCACATTTGTATACCCAAAAGTATGGATAAATTATTATTTGATATAACAGAAAAAAAAAATAAACTACCCACCAGATGCAAATTTTAAGTAAGGTAAATTTATGTCAGTGACAAGGAAGTATAATAATGTTGTGGCAATAATCACAAATCCAGACATTAAAGCAGTCAATACAAAATGTATTCATTGATGAAGAAAAAAGTACATGTTCTGTCATGAAGTTTATAATTATTTGTATAATGGTTTATTAACAAGAGAGCATTTATCTTTTTACATCCAGTCCGTATTAGAAAGTGAGAAACTTTTTAAAATTGGCCCGTTATCTTGTCATTTCGAATATACCACCAAGACACGACTGCTAGGAGTAGACATGAGAAAGGTATATACGAGTGATTTTACGGATATTGACTACTATCCGGTTTTTTTAATTATTCTAATATATGGCAGCATTACGGTGGTGAACAAATACATAATTACACCCAATATACTGTGAAAAAACAAAGGTGGAAACCCAATTTATATTCCCTAAAGTATATAATAAATGTTATGGATACAAATGAAATAGAATTGATATAAAATATGAAGTACTATATTTTAGGAAAAAATTCCAATTTAATAAAGATCGGGTTACTAATGTTTTTAATTCAGACCTACTAGCTGAGCTGAAAAAGTGTTATTATAAACAAAATGCAGGGTTAATAGAAAAAATTAAATAAGAAATCAATTATCAAAATTTTTAAGGATTATGAGGAGGCTTTTTACTACCAAACGTATTTAGGAAAAGGTAATATGTATGTTATTTCTGATCATAAATGGGAAGAAATTATTCAATATTCTCGTTTAGACGATGAATACGCAACCTTACACAGAGAAGTGAAAACTGACAAACTATGTGTTATGTGTGACAAAAAGCAAACTTAATAAACGGCTTGTCACCTTTTTTTTTTTTTTTTTGCTGTATTAGATTAGATCAGTAAAAATGTACAAGAAGTTAACAGGTAATGGTATACTGTCCATGGTGTTGCAACTGACAGCCTGTTGCTTGACTGGACACAAGAGAGCATTAACAGAGTTACTAAACTATTTAATCTTAGTGACAAAAAGGGATACAATAAGCTTGAAACCATTAAGTATTTACGCGATACTAAAACAGAACAACAAGCGAACGTTTTACCAAAAATAGAACTATTACATGTTACATAACACGCTGTTAAAAATGAAAGAGATCCAGTTGAAATTAATACCCTTCTTAGCAACCACAATACAATCATACAATTGAATTTTACGAAATACTTTTATACAATCGCCATCAATTATATCTAATAACAATGTTCACAGATAACGAATGTTATGTACAGGTGATACTGACCAGAGAAAAACATTTAATTTTGGATTTAATGACATAGAAAATATAATTATCAATTATTTTGTCTCAATCAAATGTTTAACCACCATCTTCTTCTGAAAGAAAAGAAAAGGTTAAATGACGAGAGTGATAAACAGAAATTAGTAAATGAAAAAAGATTTATTTAACCTAAAAAAGTGATGCAATATCTACATTTCAGAAGCATGAAAGTAAAATTATTAGTCTCATGGACGATGTTAACACAACCAAAACACATCTGTTTGTTTAATTTCAGATGCTATAATGTCAATGAACTTGTAGCCAAAAATGTTGTAAACGAACAGGTTATTAGGAGGGATTGGAAATAGTATACAAACTTCATTTTAAAGAAATTTATAATCAACTGGAGATAAATATTTCATAATAGTAGAGCCAGTGGAAAATAAGGAGATCAAGATAAACATCAATGCGCTAGAAAACATTTTAAACTACCATAAGCTAAGATTCCATTTTACTTATGATATGAGTAAGATTAATGTATGTAATTTTTAATGAGACAGCTAAGATTCTTTTTGCTTATAATATGAGCAAGATTAATATATGTAATTTTATATTAGACAGCTATGATTCTTTTTACTTATAATATGAGCAAGATTAATGTATGTAATTTTTAATGTGACAGCTAAGATTCTTTTTACTTATAATATGAGCAAGATTAATATATGTAATTTTATATTAGACAGCTAAGATTCTTTTTACTTATAATATGAGTAAGATTAATATATGTAATTTTTAATGTGACAGCTAAGATTCTTTTTACTTATAATATGAGTAAGATTAATATATGTAATTTTTAATGTGACAGCTAAGATTCTTTTTACTTATAATATGAGCAAGATTAATATATGTAATTTTTAATGTGACAGCTAAGATTCTTTTTACTTATAATATGAGCAAGATTAATATATGTAATTTTTAATGTGACAGCTAAGATTCTTTTTACTTATAATATGAGCAAGATTAATATATGTAATTTTTAATATGACAGCTAAGATTCTTTTTACTTATAATATGAGTAAGATTAATATATGTCATTTTTAATGTGACAGGTAAGAATCTTTTTACTTATAATATGAGCAAGATTAATATATGTCATTTTTAGTTTTACAGCAAAGGTTTTTTATTTTACTTATAATACGAGTCTGTGTAATTTTTAATTTGATAGCTGGGATTCTTATAATATGAATAAGTTTACTCTTAGTAATTTAATTGAAGTCACAACTTAAATTTGCAGTGATAGTTTGCGACTATTATTATATTTATATACTAATATTTACATACTATTTCATATTTCCATATTATAAAAATATGAAATAGTGTAATAAAAAATTACCCTTTTATTTGGCTGTGTTTGAGTAATAAAAGGTATTTTTATGCGTTAATTTAAAAAATCCATAGAGCTGAGTCCCTTGCTAGCTGACATGTTTTAGTATGGTTTGATTATGGACAAAGAATCGTACATTTTCACGTGTTCATTTGGACTAACATAAATAAGAAGGTACTGAATTTCTTGTATTTGGAACATTATTTTTAAAATCTTAGATTAGAATTTATTTCAAACATGACTCGAAAGCAACATTTTTCTTATAACCTCACGCTTTAGTAAAATAGAAAGATATTGTTGCCATTGCAAAAATACCTTCTCGTTTTAAATTTTACCTATCCACACAACCCATCATTGACATCTTTTTCGTGCAGATTATGTGGAGAACTGACTGACTGGCGGTCAGACAGATGCATGGACACAGACGAGCATGACTAATCACAATGTATCCACAAAAGTGCAGAAATATAAAACTACGACCTGTTGTCATCGTGTTACTGCTCAGTCCAGTCAGAGATGAATCGTTTTATTTGGCCGCTTTGGGACACATTCGTAGTGTGTATGCTAATAATGCCAGACATATACAGTCTTATAGGGCATGGAGAGAAAATAAACGCGAAACTAATATAAATTATCATCTCGTACTTGAAATTAAACGATAAATGGCACAAGTCGAATGTTAGACAAACTTGTGAATTATTGATTCTTGGTAGAGAACTATCTATGGAAAGAATTATTGAATCAACGGAATACAAGTTTGACACCCAAGGAAAATCACTCAACTCGTTGCTATGGATACACACAATACTGGCTTTATTTATTATTAGTGTTTTACACTCAACGAGAAATATATAATAACTTACTTACAGATCTACCGATCCTAAGAAATATAGGTTTAATTTTCAAAGTTTATTAAAATTGCTCACTTAAAGATACTCAAACAAGATTGAAACCCTGAGAATGTATCTTCATTAATTATTTTTTGTTTAGGTGCTGATATGTCGGGTGAATGAGTTGTTTTGGAAGAGGTAAGAAGCTTGCAAATTTACCCGATTTATCGGTCGATACACATTTTAAATGTTGATGTTGGGCAAAGACAAATTCTGACAAATACCAAAGCCAAACAGAGGTGTTCAAAAGATGCTTGGTGAAAGCTATCCCAAATGGAGAGGGAGAGAGAGGGTTACACGAATTTTCCACTAGCTATACTATATAAAGTGTACATTATGGATTTTGATTGCACTTGTCCAATACAACGTCATGTCCAACAGAGCTTTTTGAACTCAAGATGGACAAGTCTCAGTATTCATTTAAATGACGGCCTGGGATGTTGCTATTGATTGTTTGTGAAGACATGAATAGTGTAATCTATTTACATGTAATGAGTTAGTCAATTTAGATATGAACTTCAAAGACAAGTGGATTAATTAAGTACTAAAATGCATTAGTAAGTTGAGCATTCGAAGTATAAATATGAGTAAATTTAAGCATATACTAGTGACCATAAAGATGAGCAATTAAAAAGGAGGTGATGCGATGACCCGTGGTTGCAATCTAAGAGATTTCATATTAATAGTTTTTAAAAAATCAAATGCAAGACAATATATGAAGTATGTTGATATCTTGAATTATTAGTGACTCTAGCTCTAAATTTAAAAAAAAAATGCAGTGTTTAAAATGTGATTATGTGATTCAAAAGTAGGCGGTAATGCTCCACGATAGTCAGATATTAAGAACATGATTCCGTCTCTGTTCATTGTAATACAGATTATTCATTTGGATTGATGGTCAAAACATATAAAAGGCTCTCGTATATTAGTATTTGAAGTAACTGATGTAAAGTATTTAAACGCTTAGAATGAAGAAAAAAAAACAGAGGAAAGAGTTGGGAGGAGAAGTAACTTCACGTAAAAGTTGAGCAGTTTAAGCCTGAATATGTATTTATATCTACACGTGTTTGTATATATGACTGTGTGTTTGTTTAAAAACTGAATATTTATTTATATCTACACGTGTTTGTATATATGTGTGTGTGTTAGAAAACTGAATATTTATTTATATCTACACGTGTTTGTAGATATGAGTGTGTTAGACAACTGAATATTTATTTATATCTACACGTGTTTGTATATATGTGTGTGTGTTAGAAAACTGAATATTATTTATAACTACACGTGTGTGTATATGTGTGTGTTAGAAAACTTAATATTTATTTATATCTACACGTGTTTGTATATATGTATGTGTTAGAAAATTGAATATTTATTTATATCTACACGTGTTTGTATATATGTGTGTGTGTGTTAGAAAACTGAATATTTATTTATATCTACACGTGTTTGTATATGTGTGTGTTAGAAAACTGAATATTTATTTATATCTACATGTGTTTGTAGATATGAGTGTGTTAGAAAACTTGATGTAAAATGAAATCCATTTGAAAAAGGAAAACAAATGCTCAATAACATTCCCCTAATAGTTGTGTATTATCTCAAGTTTTGTCTTCATAAATGACATATATTCCAATTCGGAATCGATTGTTTACTGATTCACCAGAAATATTCCTTTCCTGTTAGGACAGTTTGACGGTTAGATAAATTACTTCTGAATTTCTCGATGCCCTTTTCGTAAGGCATCATTTGTCAAAGACTTCGCTTTACATGTCATGAATATTTGTTAGAAAATGATGTACAAATCAGACATGGAATTAAAAGCTGCAAACAGAACGAATCAATCATGCCTCCGGGCTGGAATTATTTCTCTTCCTTTTCAAGCTTCCACTTTGTCAAATACAGTTCTGTGATTACCCAAAACGCAAAAATGACTTCTAAGCAATTTGTTCTTAAAGTTTTATTCCTGTAGATTACACATTCGTTTTCATCCAAGAATTCGATCTGGGGATCTGGGATGGCAATAGGACCGCGGTGGGGTGGGGTGGGAGTGGGGTGGAAGTGGAGATATTATTATGTTCTGAGTGGGACTTCAGTTTCAAACCAGAAAATGATATTAGGAATAATTATCTGGATTAATCTTCCCATAATAAATGCAAGAATATGTCTGACTGGCAATATTGGCTCTTCCCAACCCCTTTCACAATTCACCTGAAGTCTGCTGTTTTTGTAACGGTCGTGCACAGTGTTCAAACTATTCCGTTTAAAAACAACATCTGTGCGTTGTAAATCGAATTTATGTCATAGGTGAACGTTACATGTTTTATGTCTAGTGCATACACTAATTGCTGTCGCAGTTATCTTTTTCTTTTCTTTTTTTTTTTTTTTTTTTTTTTTTTTTTAAATCATTAGGACAAGCTTTTTAATTTCTATATGACGAACGTTTTTACATCTCCTACTGTCAGAATTAACAACAGCAACAGAAATTCATAGGATCCTTTGGATTTGTCACGATACGTACGGGTAAAGTTAAGTCTCAATATGAAGTTCCTAATAATGACAAAAGACTAGGGTATGTTATAGCACATCCTCTATTTAATATCTCCACGATATTGCTGATAGTGTTTATAATTCGACCAAATTGCACTACTTAAAAGTTAATTAATGTTTTACATAATTAAAAACCACAAAGGTTCTTGTGTTAATTCTTTTGTTATTGCTGGACATTCGCGATTTCTATTAAATACGATAGGAACTTTACGAAACCTATTTAATCTATATCGTGAAATTGTAATTTCGATCTTTTAAATGATTGTATATTGGTACTGTTATATATATATATATATATATATATATATATATATATATATATATATATATATATATATATATATATATATATATATATATATATATATATATACTATATCGTATTCGAATATTTTCTTTCATATTATTTTTTAAAAAATAAAAATTTTATCACGTCATTTTGGGCCGCGGGGTAAAAGAAAGAAGTGTCATACACGCGAATATCTTTAAGCGTAGCAAAAGTATTTTAAAACGCTCTATGATTAAAAGCCATTAGTTTTTGAATGTTTGCGGCAAAGTTAAGTAAAGCACGAGTGCGATAGAAAAGTCTCGTAGTTTTTACTGTGTATTAATGTTTACCTCAACATAGTTAATCGGAGATTTCCATTAGGAGGCAACGAAAAGGCTGTCAGGAAACTAAAGTACTAATTACTACGTAACAAAAATGATGTATAGTACCCTTCTGGATAAACTTCAAATGAAAGTCACTCATTGTTCAAGACTGTCGCTAGATGGACTCAGATCACAATTATTTACCCAATATAGTCACAACATTTGTTTGTCAGTAGGGAACTTTCCAGTGTGTCCAAATCCTAATAAATCATATGTTAATCTAAAGTATCTTCAAAGATGAACTCATGGTGAAGTTCTTGACATAGGTTA
This sequence comes from Margaritifera margaritifera, assembly GCA_029931535.1. Lineage (NCBI taxonomy): Eukaryota > Metazoa > Mollusca > Bivalvia > Unionida > Margaritiferidae > Margaritifera > Margaritifera margaritifera. Next base: position 6,063,707 of record JAQPZY010001677.1, on the reverse strand, counting down.
TCATACATTTTATGGTGAGGTTGAACTGTAAATAAATCAACGTGCAATGGGTCACAGATTTCACTTCCGGGCACGTATCAAAACCTCATTACTCACTATGCCCTGTCGCCAACACACACACACACACACACACACACACACACACACACACACACACACACACACACACATCATAATGCTCATATTCTAAAGAATAAACAATTACCTTTAAATCAATACCATGAATGCCCAAATCTAACTTAAGTATCACCACCAAAACGAGAAAGGAAAATAATTCTCTAAAGATAGACTTCGACTACATTCAGATACTGTTCCGAAGGCAATAATCGTGAAAGAATCAGGGTACCGGTAGCATACACAAGCGCCATATAAATGATTAAAATATGTGCGGTTTTCGTTATTTTGAGAATAAACGTTCTTGTGCTCATTAGTACCCTTCAAAATAGAGCACAGAAATTATTTCTCTGAATGTCGGACCTTGATCACACATATTTGTGTTGTTTGCTGTGAACAATCTTGTGTAAAACAACTTCGACTTACGGAACAAAGCATCCTTAAATGTGATATTAAACACCAAAACAACAGGGGTCAAAAAATTAGGAATTAACCTACAAATTAATAATGTCTTCAAAAGTGAAAGCTTTCAAGATTGTCTTTCCGTTGTCAAATAAACAGCAGTACGAAGGGGGGAAAATGATGACTTTCTCCTTGTCTAGACTCCATGCCTAGATTTCATCAACATAATTTGAGTCTCTGACGTAAAGTTATGTCTATAATCGAGATATATGACTGGATGAAATGGAAGTCTTACTTCAGTTTGACCAATAACATGACTAGACCCCTAACTTAGTATTTAAGGCACGATGCTGAAATTTGGACCATATGCCTATTTCCTCACTTCTTCTGAGCTGTAACACAACCTTTGGTGAAATTCATTCATTATTTAAGCGCCGTAATTGTCCCCCATCCCTTGTGTGTCAGGTCAATAGCATCGCCCTGTTTCGAAACTCTTATTGTAGGGAGTACACCTGTCTATAGTATCTGTCACGTCCAAGGAGCCAGAGTAATTCCTGCCACTGTATCACTACATAAATTGGCTTCTTCACTTAGTGTTGTAGCTTTACTCAGGAATCAATAGAGAATTATATTTCATCCTGCTTCTATTTGTATCCTGCATGAATTTTACAAGACTGCACTAGATTAGCTGTCTGGGAAAATTAATGTATTTGGCATTGCTATAATGATTCGATGTAGGAAATGCAATTAGGAAACTACACCATCATTTTATTTCGATATTTTACAAAATTGGATCGAAAATGCTCTGTGTGGGTTGTGGGGTGGGGTGGATATATAATGTTTGATTGGTTTTGAAAATCACAGGCTAACATATAAACGTTTTTCTGAATTTGTTTCGGATAGAAGGTTTGCACGGCCATTTAGTGTTCAATAAACAAATCCTGTGGATTATTATGAATGGAGCCAAATAACTAAATAGTGTCGTAATCATATATATTCAGAGATAAAAGGAACACATGTACAAGATGACATACAAAGTATACATTTACAACCACGCATATAGCATCCATTATTTATGGAACCGGTTACCTACATAACAGACGATCTACATCGGTGGAAGACTAATTAAACTGTATTGGGTTCATTTTGGGCAAACGATTACCCAAAAGATGAGTCTGGATTAAAATTAGAAACATGAGGACTGTGCGCAAAGTAAGATTAAAGACACATCCGTTTTATAATTTTACACTATCTTTCGAGTCATCTTTTGCAGTTGCCTTCATCCATTAAAACCACACATTTATATTACAATATTATTCTTATTTTATCCGTGTATTTTTGAGCCAGTCATTAAAGTTTTCAATCATTCTGTAGATGTAAAGTTCCGATAGAACCACAATGACCGGGTCCCATTTTTAAAATAAGTATCCTTTATCGATTTGTGTGTGTGTGTGTGTGTGTGTGTGTGTGTGTTATATAAACAATGTCCCTCTCTTGTCCATAACAGAGCAAGCTTGTGTAAAGAACAAGTTATGTACAAATCTTAAGGATTTGATTTTTGAGTGTACATAGTGATCAGTATCATACACCAGCCTGTAGTCGAGTCTACATAGTGATCAGTATCATACAATACCAGCCTGTAGTCGAGTGTACATAGTGATCAGTATCATACAATACCGGCCTGTAGTCGAGTGTACATAGTGATCAGTATCGTACAATACCAGCCTGTAGTCGAGTGTATGATCAGTATCATATAATACCGGCCTGTAGTCGAGTGTATGATCAGTATCATGCAATACCAGCCTGTAGTCGAGTGTATGATCAGTATCATATAATACCGGCCTGTAGTCGAGTGTACATAGTGATCAGTATCATATAATACCAGCCTGTAGTCGAATCTATTACCTTGCATCAACGCTTCAGTCGTGATATGCGCTTCTTTTAATTAACCATTTGCCACTGAAGACAGCTCATTTTTATTCCCCAAATATAATTGTTGTTACTTTGTATCTGTGTTTAGTAGCTTCTTGTGGCAAGTGGCCATAATGTCCTCATACGTGTGGTCGATGATAACCAGTTTCAAACCCAGAATTTACCTATCATTGGTACATTCACATTCAGTCTTCTTCAGTGGTGGATCCAGAATGCATATGCCATTCGTCATTATATTCCGTCTCTCTTTGGTACTCATGGGGTGGGAAGGCAATTTAAACATCCTAACAAAAGCTGTTATCTGTGGAAAATCACGTCTACTTATCAGCTGCATTGTGGTTTGGTTAGCTAATACTCCTTCCTAAATCAATATATGCATCCATCGCTTAATTTCAATGTTTCTGCAGTTTCCTATCGTCGTACCACTATCAATACACAGATGAAGATGTATCTTTGTCTAAAGAACAGCCTCCAGCTCATAATTTGTAGGTTTAAATCAGTTCCATATCTGATGTGTATTGTGCAATACCTACATATTTATCTACATACATACATGTATTACATATTTATCTGCCTACATACATGTATCTATCTTGTGAGAGCATATACATTAGGAAGAATTGGCTTCTTACAGGAATGGTTTGGGCGATAAAAGAAAATACAAACTTGACAAAATATTGAAGGAAAGAATGTGGTTTAAAATCATGTCTCATTTAGAACCAAACGCCTGAGCTTCGTTTCATCTTCTCAACGCGTATATTCCCCAAGAGCCTTTCAGTTTTGTTACAGTCGATTACAACTATTTATTTATTTATTTATTTTTTTTTTTTAATCTCTGCAGGATATTTCTAGGGACCAGTAACTAATGCGTGTTACAACACCATGGCGGGATAATGCACGAGATCGATTTTTCAACCTCAGTAGCTTTGCGGGCACTGATCAGGAGGGAAGATGAATTCTTGATGGATTTTCCGTCTGCTCCACACTATCTCATCGCATGCGCCAATCTCGCCTGAAACTGGGTGATTGTTTATAGGGATATGAGGAAGTTGTGAAAATGAAATTCAGTTGATTCGATTTATTTGGGGTAAGTACCTAAATTACTTTTTATTTTATTTACATATCGTTTATGTCAAATCACTATAAAAAGGACGAAACAGATGGATGCTAATTAAAATGGTTTTCGACTCCAGTTTGCAAAAAATGGAGACCTCCCACCAGAAACTCAATATGCATTAAGTTCTTACTTGTTACGGTCCTCTATGACCTTGTTCTTTTATTTAATCATAAATGTATATTGAACAATATCATGATTACGTACATAACTTAACCAGTGCATTAATATTATTCAATATGATTAAAGGTTAACAGAATTGTATCGTCCGTGTGCTTAACAGATTAAGAAAAGATGAAAAAAACTAAAATTTATCCTCAAACCTTCGTTTCTTTGAAATTGTGAATGTGATACCCTATGCTGTTATTAGAAGAACCTTGTGTTAGTGCCAGATGTTTGTGTACTATGTTTGACTATCATTCATGATTCCTGCAACTACTTGTATACGTATATTGGTGATTATCAGGATGATAATATTGACTGAAGAAGAAGAAAAAGAAAAGGCGAAGTTCTTTATTAGAAGAACAAACTCATAAAATAATCGCTATTATAACACTACAGCAAAATCAAACTGTTTTTTCCATTGTATTTATGAGCAACACTTGGACGGTTGTGAACTTGTTTCTTGATTTTCCGTTTTATTCAAATAGAGAATAAGAGAGGTGTGTGTGTGTGTGTGTGTGTGTGTGTGTGTGTGTGTGTGTGTGTGTGTGTGTGTGTGTGTGTGTGTGTGATATGATGCCAGGACTTATTCCGTCGGAACATGAACTAACTCGGCTGCTTATGCCATATCAGTGTAGTATCTCTCTTTCCTTGGCTCAGAATCGTTATGACTGCGGTATGTTATAGAACATGTTATGTTTAGGCAAACCATGCGACAGGATGCATTAAAGAGACAACCAAGAACATAATACTGGCAAACAAACAGGCAGACGGGCCAAAGAAAATCAAATCCCCTCATCCATTAAGTGAGCTGAAGCAACTCAGTCTGTCAGCGCTGTACACTGGATGATACATTTATGACATTGTGATGTCTCGTTTGACATTCATAGTGGTAACAAATCCGTACTTAAAATCTTCAAGTCAAAATCTGGAAAAGAGATGTTGGGGAAATGTATTGTTTCTTGTTTCTAGTATAATTAAACATATAAAAGGCGGGGCATTTTCGCAATATTTAGGCAGGCGTCTTTGAAATGGCTGACTATCCCATAAGCATCATGAATTTAAATGTGTTTATTTAGTTTTATTTTTTTTAACAATATCCGTTAGATTTTTCAATCAAGTTTAACTGGTGTGGATAAACTTCTGATTATCTTGCTTGACTGAAGCCCCAAAAGCAGCTTTAAAAACAAACAGGTGAACATGTTCATAGTAAAAGCATTTTATGAGAAAGTACACAGTTTTAATTTTATTGTATGCTATCACAGAGGTGATGATAGGTATTAGGGAATATCCTATCCTATTTTTCGAAATGTACCTTTTGTTAACATCATGGAGTTACTATTGTGCTGAAGTGCCGTAAAACGCTACTACATACATACATACATACACATTGTTTGCATATCGTTCAGGAACAGCGGTAGCTCAATTGGTAGAGCGTAGGACTCGTAATCCAATAGTCCTGAGTTCGATACCCGCCCAGCCCGTGCTAGCTGCCTCAGTGGGTCCTTGGGAAAGGCATGATGTAGTCAATAATGTCTTAAAGGTGCCATTAAAATCAACCAATTAACCATCCCATATGGCTATTTGTATCATTTCGAAAGTCACTTCTTGCTATTCACCGACTTCAGTACGTGGACTGATTTTGGCAATCGATCTCACTTTTACATGCGGGCAAAGAAAGCACGCTGCATCTGAAGTCAATAGTTGCTACACTTTCGAGTCATATGCTCACCACAAAGTCAAATTTGAGAAAATCCGTCGTAAGCATTATGCAGGTAGATTAATGCTACGCAGTTGGATTTTGGACACTGCATATGAAAATATTAAAAATGAGGGTTCCATTATACCTGAAAAGACCAAGTTGCCCACGTTATTTGTTTAAATCCATGATTCTAAAGACTAGTCCTTTATTCGGTGTATACCTCGATGAAATTCATGCATGTTACCATGTTAATGAGTCAAAGTGCCTAACAAGTGAATTCGTATGTAGGCAACACAAAATGACAGTCTGTGATAGTCAATTAGTGTATAATTGTTATTTTTTATTTTACTCGTGCAGTCGTGCATGTATCACGTTTGTTTTAGACAAACTCACTGTGTTATTAACCAAGCACTTACCGCAATCGTTAGGATCTTTTACTCAGTCGGTTTACGATTGAACCTCTTAAGTTGTTCTAAATATCTCAGTCTTTATACAGGCCCTTTTCCCCTCTTCCTGTATGCGCGGTCTGGGTTCGAATGACCCTCTCCTAGTCCTGAATCTGGTCCGTTAACTGAACAATTTTACGTTTCCTCTGGTCCAACAAAAGCATTTAGTATTGGAGCTGTAATCAGTGTTACAAAACCACGTCACGCACAACGTCACGTGATATCTTCTAAGACTACAAAAATCAGCTGAGAATGTTTTTTTATTTAGTTTAGTTTTTTACTACAAGACTGTCTTTTGTGCACTGCGTTGTTTTTGCGAAACATCTCTTACGGGCATCGAATTGGATTTTTTTTTCCTTTTTTTAAGATAGCATATCATATACTCGCGCCTAACATCATATTCCATGGCGTCACTGTCGGAACATCCTAGGCCTTTTCCGTCAAGTCGAGAAAGAAACCTCGGATGTAATTAGCCGCCATTGAGAACTATATTCGGAAATACTTTTGTTCACTTGGCACAGTGTGGCGACGGAAAAAGACAAAGTTACACTCTGAACACCGTCTACCTTTTATGTCGCAACATATATGGTGAACTCCGCAGGAGACGAATCAACAAGCCCCTCAAATTGATGTGTATTCCTACAACTACTTCTGAGGCTATTTCTCGACTTTATGGAAATGACCGAGAGATGTTCCGATCGATGGTGTCAGTAGTCGATGCTGTAATGGCGAGGCGAATATTAACTGTTATGATTGTCACAATGGTCCAGCTGAGCATTGTTTTGGCACTGGGAAATTGAATGTTAGTCCAATTCTTATACAGGGACAGATGTTCCATTGGTCATCATGACATAACAAACAATATACAACAACAATTATTATAATAAATAAAGACTGTGTAAAAACGAGGATCTGATTGTGTCAGTGCTAACCATTTATGTACGCTAACTGGTTTAGCCTATATAGTTCCTTTGTTGGATCAAATAATAGCAAGCTACCTTGTACTCTCTTTATATATTGGTATATCTCAAAATAGTGTAATGGGCAGCAGTGGCGTACTAAGGGTAAATGGTGCCCGGGGCGACGATGACGGCCCAAAGGGCCAGAATACGAGGCCCGAATTTTTATCAGCTGTTTTGGCGCCCCAAGACCTCTGGCGCCCCCCCCCCCCCCCCAGTTAGTGTACTCTTCTGATGGGCAATCAGTGTAGCCACGTAATTTTTTTGCAAATGAAGTTTGTTGATCGTAGTGTACTGTGTTAAAGCATGGGGGTGGGTGTTGTTAACATTTAGGCCGATACGTCCTATTACAGAGTTACTATTTAGATGTGTACATGCAAGGAAAATCTAAGAGTTTTTAGAAAATATTTTTTACCCTGAATAGAGTATTTTATCCAACTGTTAATCTGGACGGCTATGTGAACTTCTTGAGTATATGTTTACATACGGGTCATTCAGGTGTGACTTCAGCGGTTCTCGGAAATACTCAAATGCCGCGGTAATAGGACGTCGTAGTATATGGACAATTCCTGCTAATTTCTTCATGAATACCTATTGTTATCCTATGCTAAACGATTGTTGATATGATTCCTATTTATATTTCCTGTTAGCTTTTAAATTGATCATAAATAATCCTTTAATTGTTTCAATTCTTGATTTTATTTCACGAATCGACGATGCATCTGGACCTACATTATATGTACGTACACTTAGCTAATACGCTTAGTAATATAGTTTTTTCAATTGTAGTTTTTAAATTAATGTGTAGTTTTGTTGTTATCAGTAGAAAAGAACGGTTGGCCCAGTGAGCGCGCTTGCAGATTTTTTCCCAGCGGTTGCGACCCTCCTTCCTCTTTTTCCCGGACGTGTCCTCCTTTTCGGTCCTTAAATCGCCTCTCTGTCTCTCTCTCTCTCTCTCTCTCTCTCTCTCTCTCTCTCTCTCTCTCTCTCTCTCTCTCTCTCTCTCTCTCTCTCTCTGAAAGTTCAAGTATGGTGACCCTATACGCAGCTAACGGCATAATTTTCCCTGTCATGCACAGAATTCCTCAGGAAGTATATAAAGGGTTGTCAGCGTCTGTGCCAGGACCGTTTCGGGTTTCTGAGGGTCACGTCTAAGGTTCTGTGTGCTCAGTTTTTACTATTTGTTTTAACTACGAACTCCATATATAGCAGCGCGCAAAGGAAAGTTAACTCTTTAATTTATTATTTGGACTGGAAACAGCAGTCTACAGTTTCTTCACAAATATTTGCAATGAAAAATAACGTTTTTATAGTAAATTTGTGACAGTTCTAAAAGTAAGTTTTGATATCCTGTATCTAGACAATCTAAAATTTTCAAGATATTTATTATTTCATCCTAATGTTTTAAAATCAACAAGTTTAGTTTGAAATATTTGCCTAATCAGTTAAATTACATGCAGACATATTTTGTCATGATCTTGTGATGTCAAGTCAAGTGTTTCTTACTTATTAAAGTTCAATAGAAACAGGAAATCAGAGACTACTACAACAACTACTACTACTACTGAATAATAATAATAATAATAATAAGTGCAAGTTTGATTGTGAAGACACTGAGTGTTTCTCAAAGCTCTGTTAAGTTATTCGTTATATTGTAAAGCTATTGGGTATTTCTCAAAACTTTGTACATAAGTTGCCAGTTATTATTGTTATAGCCATCGTATGTTTATCAAGGCTCTGTTTGAAGTTAACCCATATGAAAAAAAAAAAAAATTTGGTCCACGTTGCTAAGTCTATCACTAAATATGTAATTATTATAAAATCTGAACATTAAAACTTTGGATATTTGTAAATGTTTGTATCAAATTCTATCATAATAAACGGTTATTTAAATTAAATATGTTTGTCCCAAATGCACACTACCACTGTGATATGAAGTCGATGAGGCATTATATAGAAATGATGCACTTGATATTTGAGTGTTGAACTTTAAATAGCATTTGATTTTATTACTGTTAATGACTGAAATGAAACTTAAATTTTAGTCTGCATTCCATTCATGTCCCATCCTTAGAGCTAAGAATGCCTACTTTATCAGGGAATCACAGCGACGTCTTGGACTTAACTGGAGTTAAGTGTAACTGGGCCTTTATTCTCAGGAGAGTTTAACGGCCGCAGAGAGTAGAGTGAGGTATTTTTGTGGTCACCAAGTTTTCGGTCAGCGCTATCCCGTAACAATGTAATGAAAATAAGCTTTATCAAGGAACTTTGTTCATACACTTGTATCTTAGATCTGTCGAAACTCATTTAATTAACGTGACATAAATAATACTGTAAGACTTCCGTTGTGATGCCAAACCAGCATACTAAATTGTGACAAAATACTAAAATTATAGATTTCAACTTCTTTGACAATCCCGTGTCGAGTGGTGTAACATGGAGTGCGTATAAGACATCTAAAAACAATGTGCAGTTGAAATACCCACATATGACCATGCTATGCTGTCATTTTCAGACATACAAAGAATTATTATACTCTTGTAGCTCCCATGATACATCTAAGAAGTTGCAGTTTTTTTGCTTCACAAAACTGTTTAAAAAGTCGTAATTTAACAATATTAGACTTTATAATCTTACTGTCCCAGTCATCTTTAAATGCCTGGGCACTTTTCTCATTGGGTGGGGCGTGGTGGGTAGGGGTGGGGGAGCGGAGTATCGATCGGTTCATTGCTTACGCCCCATTCCATACAGAACCTTTGCAGTTCCCAACCATTACCTCCTACCATCTCTAAGTTTTATTTTTAAATGTATCTTTTAGCGCCCGTGAAAAAAATATTCACTGGAAATTTACCCAGAAGAATACTTATTAATGTAGACTTCTGCTTGTGTTGCTCTATTTAAAGAAGCAATCAAGAGAATCTTTACCCATATTTAACAAAATCAGACTTTGTCTTGGCATGCTAACATTCCATTAATTGATGTTTGTTAAACTTTAAGTGAAATAAAATAACCTACAGGAAGAGTGTTAAGAAAACGTTAAAATCGAACTTATTAAATTTCAAATTAGCTTGAATAATTCCTCAAAAGTAGGATACAATTGTTTTCATATTCTCTAAAATGTTTTGGTTTTTTTTGTTGATATCTCGTCTTTTTTATTGAGGATAATATCCCAAGAGAAGCGATGGCAGGTATTGTCTTGTGTTCATCCAGCATGCACCCTGCACCATGGCCGATGAGTAAGCGCCTCTGCTATCTGACAATTTACTATACAAAATTTGGATCGTATCCCTACGCCGACCAGCTGGGCGGATACGTATGTGTGTTAAGAGTCTAATAAAATAGTTCCAAACACTTGGCTCTTTTACATTGCTAAGGTCAATCTATTACATGTCTTGATTGTAATTTGAACTAAGCAAAATTCTTCGTAAAAATGTGCTAACATGTGTTTTTGCAAAACGTAAAATTGACCATGCTTAATGGAGAACTTCTGCTGTCAAATCTTCAGCTTCGAAGGTGCGAAGTTTTTGCACGTTGTCACGCTCTTCAGTTTCGGAGGTAACTAAATCTTTTATGTAGTCCGGAATCCCATAATGCCTAATAGGAAGTATTCGGTTTTGAAAAACACCAAAACTTAAGAAGCTTGATCCAGCATACACAATGAACACACATCAATACCTTTTTTTCCTAGTGGACTAAGCTATAGTCTATATTCTAATGAAAGGTCTAATGAAAGGTCAAACTGACAGGTTATTCTTGCCGACCTACACCTCTGTAAAAGCATTGACAACATGTTTATTTCTAAAGTATCATAACTATCTGTTTAAGTAAATAAATGATTTTTGCCGACAATCCTGAAATGGATTTTAGCCATGATATAGATGGGATCACAAAACCATCGCCATCGTTTCGTTACCAAAGTGTTTATGCTAGTCACGTGTCTGATCAGTGGCAGGCATACATTGTTGACATGCAAGCATATAAAAATACAACAGTGGATTCAAATGCATGCTGACAGTGGTATATATTTTTTCGAAATACTTTTAGGCTGAATTTTTTTTTTTTACAAATCCTGAAGGTCTTAGTGATGATTATTTAGACATAGATCATTTCATTCCACGTTTATCATTTGATATGTCTGATCCTGAGCAACAAGAAAATATGTTTCATTGGTCAATTACTAGATACATAATGGCCAATGTTTGTTTAATGAGCTTTGTCTTGTAACTCATTTGCAGTTTCAAGTATAATATCCTTCTTATCCACATAGTTGTTATTAACTGTTTTTTCATCGACTGTCCTCTGATGAATTGATACAGACAGATTTCCAGCTGCCGAAATAATACTTTTTACAATGTCTGTATTTGTATTGGTGTTAATCCTAGTATAAAACTATCAGATATTTTTGTTTAAGAGTTATTGTTGCATTCGACAATGATATAAAATTTCATAACTATGTCGCTCTGTGTGCCATTTCCACTAATAGCATAGTCTAGTATGATTGTTGAATCTGAAATCTTATTGTGATTTTTTCATATGAGTCACAAACTTGTTCTCCTAAACTTAAAATAACTTTTGTATGTATCTTGTACAGACGAAACAGACTGTAAAAAATCAGTTATGTTTTGAGCTTGGCCACCTAATACACAAAACACATACTAATCTAAAGCTTTGATTTATTCTTGCAAGACCTTCATTTGTCAAACCTGCCCTATCTTGTTTTTTTTTTTTTTTTTTGTCATCACTTGTTGTTACTGAGGTAATTTCGTCAGCTGACAATGTTCTCCAGTATTCAGCATTACCTGGTCCGTAATTATAACGACGTTTGTAAACGGCTAACATATCAGTAGGTATGGGTCCGTAATTATAACGACGTTTGTAAGCGGCTAACATATCAGTAGGTGTGGGTCGGTAATTATAATGACGTTTGTAAGCGGCTAACATATCAGTAGGTGTGGGTCCGTAATTATAATGACGTTTGTAAGCGGCTAACATATCAGTAGGCGTGAGTCCGTAATTATAACGACGTTTGTAAGCGGCTAGCATATCAGTAGGTGTGGGTCCGTAATTATAATGACGTTTGTAAGCGGCTAACATATCAGTAGGCGTGAGTCCGTAATTATAACGACGTTTGTAAGCGGCTAACATATCAGTAGGTGTGGGTCGGTAATTATAATGACGTTTATAAGCGGCTAACATATCAGTAGGTGTGGGTCCGTAATTATAACGACGTTTGTAAGCGGCTAACATATCAGTAGGTGTGGGTCGGTAATTATAATGACGTTTGTAAGCGGCTAACATATCAGTAAGTGTGGGCTCTACAAAACCCTGATTTACATTTTTATGTTCTTCAGTTCCATTATCAATCAGGTGTTTGTTTTTCCCTTGAATGTATCTTCAATCACGATGTTTTGGAATGTTAAAGTTATTAAAAATTATATTAAATTCTTTTAGATATATGTCATTGCTGATTGTATTAAATGTTTGTTCATCTGGTAAAGGTATTGCACATTCCTATTTGAAAGTAAACGTGAAACTTTTATCCCTATTTTACTAACTCTGGTACACTTTTATTTGTTAAATACCAATAAGATATTCCACATCTGGCTGTTGCCATCTATACTGCCCAGTTAATTTGTTTCTAGCAAAATGTCATGTTCCACTGTATCTATTAACATAATTTTCACTATGAAATTTTAAAGTATAGTTATCAAAAGTGGTTAATGGTTTCTATGTGAAATAATTGCTTTCAGTGTTGTAAATTTTTATCTCAGTAAATAGTTGTGCAATATCTTTGCTAACTGTTGAGTTAAAATGCGTTGTAGGATAAGGAAAATGCGTCGTACCTGTTGATTTCTTAAATCTGAAGTCAATTATTTAATTGTATTTAATTGTCATGCATTTCTGCACTTCAGTTTTTTTAATTAATGATGTTTGATTTTATGTGTGTTTTTCACGAGCAGTTTTCAAGTTGGAAAATGCAGCTGCTGAGGCGTATAAAATAAATATTAATTCGTGGTTTGTTGGACAAAACATCTGTTAATAGATTAATGGCCTGGAAATATTGTTTTAAAAGATTCAAATGTTTTTGGCATTGTTATATGTTCACAATTCGAGATGTTTGTAGCCGAGAAATGGAGTTTGAAAAAGGATGGGGTTTTATTTTAAGTGATGTAGAAATATATTTTGAAACCTCAGATGTTTGTGCCTTTAAATATTTTGTAAAACTTATTATGTGTTTGGCTTAGAACTGAGTTTGATAAAATGACGTTTGTGGGGATTTAACGAACATCGATATTACTATTTTCCTCGTTTGAGCATATACGTCAGTTTCTATGTTTCCATTTTGAAATGTGGATTAGGTATCCAGAAATTATGTTGGACCTGTCTGATGAATCCAACGTGAATTTGACAGGGGGATGGAAATTATTAATACATCCAAAGAATTATTGGAGATATCCCCGTGTCCTTACCAATTTGCTCTTCACGTCATCAAGTCCGCACTGAACACGTTTGAATTATTTGAATGTGCAATTCTAGGCCCAGATTAACACAAGGTGATTTAATTGATCACCAGCTGTGCACAGCCGAAACTGACCGCAGTATTTCCGCGTATTCTGGAGTAATCGGGTTTCATGCACTTAAACACTTACCTTCGCCTTTTCATAAATATACTCCATCCATTCAGATTCATACCCTTCATTTTATTTCAAACATAAGATCTTTTACAAGTGCATGCAAATAAAATGTCAGTTGTATGTTCCCCATACTGTTCTTACAGGCAGGAAACCCGTTGTTGGAAAGTGCGTGTATTACGTCATGTATTTTGCGACTCGTCCTCTTACGCTGTTGTGCATATATATGATCCACGGAAAAAATATATGGCAGAAACAGCATCACAGAAAACAAATGTTTATTGGGAAAATAACAGAACATAATTTAGCATTCCTAAAGCTGTTCTTAGTCTTATCATATTTTTGTTTTTGTGGAAACTTATGATGATATTGAAAAGACCGAGCTCGGTCCTGATAATACTACATCAGAGTACGACACCAGGCCGGGATGAGTATATGCTTCTTATCTAATGACTGAGGAGGGGAGAATGCAGAAAATTTGAACGCTCAATTTCTTTTCAACCATAACACAAGATGATTCGTTTATTAACAAACACATCAATAAAGTTGCAGATCATAACGATAAAAGTCTTCTCGTCTTTATCCAATGGTCAGAATAGTATCATTGTTTTTATGTACATGTCTGTTTGTGATAATCTCACACAAGGTCTTAGTTAATATCAGCACCATATTATTAATTCATTATGATAAATACTAATTTTGAAGAATGAAAAATTGTACAAGACTTACTATGTTTGGATTCAATTGCAAAAAACGTTTACTACGGAAGAATTATATGACTTGATTGTAATTTGTTAAATGTAAACTCTGTAAGGAGAAAACTTGCTTGACTTTACATTTCATCTATAGCATAATAAAATAATTTAATTGAATATGGTAAAATATGTTTTTCTTGTAAATATGCACAAATTACAATAACAGAGACCCACAAATGAACATGAGTGGCGACAGGTCCATATATATATATATATATATATATATATATATATATATATATATATATATATATATATATATATATATATGCATGTATCTTCAGTGTTACTGATGCAGTTGTCCACTGTGAGTCTCGTTCATTCGGACCACCTCGGTTATGCATCGGATGTACGTGGGCGCTGCAATTTACAGAAAAATCATACATATTACTCGCCGGAAATTTCTTCGCAGAAGAAAATAAATCGCAATCTATTCGAACCACCTCGGCTATTTCTACGATTAGATTGACCGTAGGATTGACCGAGATGTTGCGAATGAAAAAACCGTTTGATGCATTCTCAACTTCTCTGTAAATCCTTGTTTTGTAAATAGCCGAGATGGTCCGAATTGGCAGCTATCGGCCTACATTCGAGGATTTACCTCGAAGTTGCAAATGAGTCTCGTTACCACCACATGCTCAATAGACGACTGGATGCCTGTTATGGCAGGAAGTTGATTTGCCCCATCCAAGTAGTAAGTAAAAAGAGAATTAGTAAAATCGATTTTTTTTTTTTTTAATTTAATTTTTTTTTCTTCAGGGTATGTATCTTTATTTTAATTCACGACTATTAAGAAAATAATTTTGCTAAAAATGTTGTTTGTGGATCAGTATTTTACAAGTGTAAACAAATGTTGTGGTCATGACGTCATTGAAAGATTCGCACTCTTGAGAACCGGGAGTTTATGATACTGCGTCAAAACAAAGGTGCGTCAAAACACGAGACAGGACGATATTGGAAGACTGCGCTGATGGCCGAGATGAATCAGGTACATGCCTGTTGGGAGTTGATTTTAGAAGGTGCTTATTTTTAAAAGATCAAAGTTAAAGGAATTGCACTGTATTTTGTAATAGAATAAAACATTTAATTTGAAAAGCATACAGCATCACATATCTATGAACGACAATGGACATAATTTGAAATTATTGCTTTGTTGAACTTTTTCATACGTAAGTTTTCATAAAATTCATTTGCATTATTTGCCAGTCATTGACATTTTCATGCTAACTTCACGGTTACTTCCTTTTTACAAGGAAACTTGTTCGGGAGTGCTTAAAAAGGCAGAGTTTGCTCCAATTGTTCGAGGATAAGTCATATTTCGACCTCGTGCAGTTATGTAGTGAATAGATTTAACAGTCATGGCTGAAGTAATTAATAAGAATACATATGTAAACAAAACGTATTCAAAGTATTCTCCAACATCTAAAATACGCATTCAAGTCAACTTCTACCAATCGCTACACCAGCTGACCTTTAAAACGGAGAAGCCTGTTGACTGATATAAAATGACATTTGATTGGTAAATCACAAGCTGTGCACAGCAAATACATAATGTATCGTATCGACTTATTTGCTGGTCAACCTTTCTGAAACTCAAGTCACAAGTACACGATCGTCTAGTATTTGCCTATTGGGCACTAAAGTTACAAGGAGAGATCAAAATAACTTGAAATAGTTAGTTTCAAATAAATTGGAAAACATTAATACCTTCTCAAACGTGAAATGTAAAATTAGTCTATTTAAATTGTGATCCATGTTGTTTTTCTCTATACAAATGGTTAAATAATATATATATATATATATATATATATATATATATATATATAGAGAGAGAGAGAGAGAGAGAGAGAGAGAGAGCGGTGAAGTACTTTCATAGTACTGAATGCATACATTATTTCCTATGAGTTTATAATTGTTCTATAAACAGATCTTTTTATGACACATTTTACATCAATCAATAATAACCTTCCTATTAATGAGAAGAGTGCCGCTTGATTAAGAGCAGGCAATTTTTTTAATTTATTTATTAACCCCCCCCCCCCCAAGAAAAAATAAATAAATAAATGCAGACCTTCTAAAAAAAAAATTTAATATGAATTTTTTTTTTTTTTTTTTTTCTTTCTCAAAGATTGATTATATTCGTGTTTCGCTGTAATACTGACATGTTAAAGACGTCATGTTCTAATTTGATTGTAAGATAATTTAATATTCGTGTTGCAACAAAATGATCCGGCTGGGTGATAATCACTGCAGATGTCTAAAGTCTAAAAAAAAAAAAAAATTAAAAACAATACTATATAGTTGCAGTTGGTAACGTAATTATTTCAGACTGACTTCGCTGTCCTATCCGATAACACAATTTTTGATTGTTAGCTGAAGTATCCACAGTTTTTTTCTGCAATCTGTTGACCCACTTGTACGCTGAAATTTGACAAAAACATCATCATTTCAGCATTAATGAATACGCAGATTGAGAACCAAATTTTGGGATGAGATATCAGGTTTTGCGTAACACCTAGTTTGATAAGTGATGCAACTCCGTAGCTTTATAATTTAGTCAATTTTAAGATTCATGCAGAATCCTAAGATATATCAAGAGAGAAACATCTGTTGCTTTGTAAATGATTGCAAATCAAAGTTAAAATCATAATAAGGTCAATTAAGATTAGATCTTTTCTTGTTTGTTTTGGGATTCTGGTCATTACGTTTACCTTTTGATTTTACTACTAATTTTGCGACTGATACTGATGCTGCTGCGGCTGCTACTGATGATAAAACTGCCGTCACTACTACTACTACTACTATTACTACTGCTGCTGCTACTACTACTACTACTACTAATACTACTACTACTAGAACTACTTCGGTTGCTGCTACTACTGCTACTAGTATAACTACTACTACCACTACTACAGTTTCTGCTGGTACTACTACTACTGCTTCTACTACTGCTACTTGAGTATCTACCAAGGACAAAGAAGTTGATATAAGAAGTTCTAAATTTATGTTCATTAATGTTTGTGGTGAGTGTCAATAGGTCCAAAACGTACAATTACGTGTAACAAAGAAATCAGAATGATGCAATAGAAGATACAACGAAACAACATTCTAAAACTATGAAAGTGTCGTTAAGGAACTTTCGCCGAATCAAAAGGACGATTACAGATATTAAAGTGATTCTAGCTTGGCTTCAGTGTTTGAATCCTGTGATATTTTCTGTCAGTTTTGCGCTTCCTGCATCTATTGATGACAATGATAATTATTTGCTCTTATTAATTCTCTTTCTTCTGTATTGATGGTTGGTTGGTTAGTTGGTTTGTTTTTAGCGGCACTTCCAACACATAATTTGCTATATCACGCCGAGGAAATGAGAGCTAAATGCTTTTCCCAGGGACACGATAAGCCAGCCGACCGAGGGCTGGTATGGGCGAGTATTGAACCCGCCATCCTTGGATTATGAGCCCGACGCGCTACAAACTGAGTTACCCTCGGCTCCCGTCTTCTGTATTGAAGACTACTCTAACGATATTTTCCTTTCTTTGATACGTAATGTAAGTAGTACAGATCCGTGCATGTAATTGATGTAAAATAATCACAAATTTGATTTTTGTTCTAATTACCTAATGTATTCAGATTCTCATAAAATCATGTGACATAGACATGATGTACACCGTTTATTTAGTTTACGTCAAATGAATATTTGGATGCACAAAAACATGAAATAGAGTAAAAAGAAGGAGAAGAAAAATACTGGCTAATTTGACATTTCAGATTCTGTTCTCAACATGATTTGTTTTGTTATGTTTTTAAAACAAAAAACAAAAGCAAAAACAAACTTCAATCTAAATACTGATATTTTACAAAAAGGTGGCCCAGCTATCCTAAACCGTACAAAATTCACATAATTCAGATACATATTCTTTCATTTTTGTACATTCTCAAATCTATGGCACTGAAAGATGATTATTAGTGTGAAGGTTTTGTACAATATGGTGCACTATTTCAATAAATACAGGATAGGGGAATAAGTAGTCATGTATCACACGATAGACAGATTGATTTTATCATCATAGGAGGCCCTTTCAAACACGTGTGGAAGATTTTAAAAATTCGACCGATCCAATGGCTGATGTTCAGTATCATGTTTGACTGCTGTTGTATTCATAAATGCCCATAGTTATCTCCCAGCTTTTAAGTGTCCGGAAAAGGACAACATCGTGCCACAAAAATGAAATGTCATGATAGGTATCCACCAATATGATCGTACAGAGCAAACCGCCTGTAAATCTGTCGCAATAGAGTGGCCGCACGACAAAAGAGGCGAATAATTTTAAATCTATGAAAAGTATGTTAATTTCATTTTTTAATATTTGAGATTAGCCTTGGTTATGAATTTGTTGCATATATTATTGTCATGCAGTTTTTCTTGATAGTGGCATCGGAATATGCATAATAAAAATACAAATAAAATATTGTACGTTTCCTGCGATTTTTGGCAATATATGCTGATGCTGAAACATGATGTAAAACAGAACAAGTTTATAAGACAAATCCATGGGAAACAGCCATAAATTTGCTCTAAAAATAGTGAGTTGATAACAAAAGAAAATTGATCTGCTTATAACTTTTCTGTGTTTTCGATACCGTGTATACTTAAGCATACGTATATGCATAAACAATTAAAATAAATCTAAATTTGAAAACAAGAACGAATTGAAACTTAAGAGATAGGAAAAGATTAATGTATGCGGGAGTGTTTACCTTAGATTTGCTGGCCGACTGTTATATTCAGTTAGTGAATACTTATTATTAGAGGCCCAGCTCGAAGAAATCAGAGGAACCCTATAGTAATCACCTTGTTTGTCCGTCCGTCCGTCTGTCTGTACATTCGTCTGTCCGTCCATCAACAATTTGGTTTCTGCAAGATTGGTTTACTGGGAATTATTGGATGTTAACCAAATTTGGTATGCAGCTTTATTTTGCTGAGACATGTAATGTGTTCGATTTCCAGCCTTCTCGCTCATCATTTAGAGAGTTATTGCCCCTGATTACCTCTCTCTTTGCTCTCGTTTCCACAGCTTAACTTTTCCAAGGATTGTTGCACTCCAACTAAATTAACATTTAGCTCTCTATTGATAAAACCTTGAATGAGTTTGATTTCCAGCGTTCTACCACGTCATTTCCAGGAGTAATGACCCCTGATTACCCGTCCTCCTGACTTCGGTTTCCTCAGCATCAGATTCAAAATTTTTTTTTTTTAGGTTTCACTCAGATTTGATACGCAGTTTTATATTGATAAAACCTTCCGTGAGTTCGAGTTCTACCATTTCACGGCATCATTTTCAGGCGCTATACACCCTGATTACCAGCCCTGCTGAATTTGGTTTTTGTAGCAAAGTTTTACCAAGGTTTATTGGACTTCAACCATATTTGGTAATGGCCTTTATGTTCATAAGATCTTGGATGGGTTCGATTTTCAGCGTTCCACATTATCAGTTACCTGAGTTGTGTTCGGTGATTACCTGCCCTCCGGACTTTGGTTTTCGCAGCATAACTTTACTATAGTTTGTTGGGTTACATCCAAAAATATGGTAACAGTCTTTAGATTGATAAGATCTTGAGTGATTTAAATTTCCAACAATCCACGACATTATTTACAGGCATTATGCTCCCTGATTGTCCATCATCCTGACTTTACCTTACCAAGGACTGTTCGATTTAAACCAAATTTGGCACGCAGCTTTGTACTGACGAGACCTTGAATAAATCTATTTGAACATGTTCAACCTTATCATCTAGAAGTTGTGGTCCCTGATTGCCCGTCTTCCTTTGGTTTCCACAGCATAACCTCACTAAGAAATGTTGAATTTCAACCAAATGTATCATGCACATTTTCATTGATAAGACCTTGAACGTGTTGTATTTTCCAGCATTGCACGTCATCATTTAGACGAGTTATATCCCATGATTGCCTATTCTCCTAACTTTGGTTTCCCAACACTGGTTCCTATATTTAAGTCCCTAAAGAAACAAATTGTAACGAGCGGGACCCTTTTGTGATACACACATAGCTAAAAGCTCTATTTTTCGCTAATTGTTTACTTATTATATATCTTCTTATTGGACAACTAGCTAACACGCTATGCCTATTAAACGCGATCAATCTGCTTTTGAATCGTACGTTTAATGGCCAATATAAAAATGTTTTTTTAATGGAAAATATGCAAATTCAAATAAGTTTTATAATGCAAGTTTGTGTAAACACGAGATTCTCATAATATCAGGTTTAACCATGTCTAGATGCTAACTTAGTTCACCAATATTGTGTCTTTTGATAGATCTAATATTAGTAAGCTATCTTGTACATTCTGTGTGTATGTGTACTTCTTTAAATCAATAGAAAATTTACACTATAAAAGAAGTTACATTTGTTTGTACACTTTTATCCGTCGAAATTGATTTAATAAATGTTAGGGTTTATTAATTAAATAAAACAAATCTTGTTGACAGGATATAAGTCTGTCTTTGTGACATGATATAGGTCTGTCTTTTTGACAGGAGATAGGCCTATCTATTCACAGGATGTAAGTTGTGGGAGGATACTGGAATCATGGAAAAGTAAACTCTTATCTCCCCTTGCGCATGATATACATTGAAAGCGTACATATTTGTGGTAGGTAAACCTTTAAATGCCACGTGCAGTTGAAATAATTTGACAACCTAGGTCTAATAATCATAGTATCCGCGTCTCCATTGCTATAGTTTGCTCTAAACTGAAATGTATATCTTTCCATTCGACAGAGGAAGACCATTATCCCATCGGTACAGCAGTAGCATCCATAAACTTATTGATGTATGGGGTTTTCCCTATTTTGAAAACAGAATTTTGACCAAGGTTGCTATTTGTTTTAATTTGGTGATGTGCTTAGCTGGGTTCAATCCCCAGTGCGTATAACTAGTGTGATATATTTGTTGCCAATTTATGGATTTCTAAGTTCGTAGAGTTTCGTAGATGAGTTTGTTTGCCTTTCATACTGTTGCGTCTCTCCCCCTTTTTTCGGTTGGAGGGCACAGGGAGGGATATGGAATAGCATACATAAATGGGGTGGGAGGGGTAATCTCTAAAGTCCTAACCATTATCATTGTGCTAAGACACGACTGCGAAGTGTTCACGAAAAAGAGCAACAGTCTCCGGGTTTTCGTCAAATACTTGCTTAATTTAAATAACTCACTTTTTGTGTGTGCCCATTAGTTCAATAGTCACAGCCACTTTGTCAAAAGAATATGTTTATGTGACATTATATTTTAAAAACAAAATAAACAAAGATAAACTCAGAAGGTGTTATAAGTATATATTAATAGCGAATTACGTATTTTATTTGTAGAAATCTTCCGCGATTATTAATGTGAATTTTTTTCTTACTTGAGGAAATAGGCAACTATTGTTTGTATGCCTAAATAACATGCATTATGAATGTTGAAAATCTTTTAAATGTCTGTTTTCATTAAGTCCCATGAAAAAATATAAACTTTGACAACATTCTGCAATTTTTGTTTGCATCTAGGCTGTTCTTTGGTCGGTATAATCAAATGTATTAACACGAGAATTGTGAATTCACTTCTTTTAAAAAGGACTTTCTCGTAGCACCGATACAGGAGAAACTCAGTGAAATTGCTATGTGTTAAAAGTAAAGCAAACTTAAGCGCATACAAGTAATTTCGTCAGGAAAACTTTTTCAGTTGAAATTTTCTTCAGCCTGATATTTGCATTGATCTGCGGACATCATTGAGATCGTTGTAACTTTTTATTCGGGTACACCTTGCGATACCATTGGTAACTAACTGAGGGGGATTATTTTGTTTCTAATAAATAAAGGATTAAAGTAAAGTATTATAGAATTGTACAACAGCTTATCAATTATTTCTTGTCAATTATAATTAAGAAAAATGACCTGAGAGGAAATCCCTGGACCTAAGTGTCCGAACTTACTTTATCGTGCTGAACAGAACGGAACAAAACATGTATTCAGCATAACTTATGTTAACTAACGAAATACGAGTACTTATTTTCATCATTACACGGTTCATCATCTTGGCGACGATATAAGAATACTCAAGAAATCATGTTCAAATTAGTGTCCATATCTATTAGATTAGGACCTTAATTTAGGAACGGAATAGTTCAGTGTATAAATTAGGTAAAAACAGAGGAATGCAAATTGAGCATAGAGAAGAGCAAAGACTCAGAAAAAAGATGGAAAGAGGGGAATGAGGAAGATGATGTTAACAAAATAAAAATATACGGAAATTTACAAAATTCTATAAAACTTGCCTAAATATATGCCTGTTAATTTTAAATATTGTACTATATCAAAAATTTCAAATAAGCAATAATTATTGATAAGATTTACACAAATCTGTGCAATTTACAATTCAAATGTTTACCTATACTTAAGCACATTTTGTCTATTGATGTGGTATATCTTTACATATTTTTCGAGCTTCTTGGAAAAATGAACACATAAAGAATATAATGAAATTTGTCTCCAATATTATTTTTATCACACAAAAGACATTTTCTGTTCGGAAGATCAATATGTTCCCAATGACCAGATTCCATGGGTAACTAATAATGATTTGTTGTTCTAAAAATAGTCAGATCCAAATACAGTTTTCGAGGGATGACTTTGAAATACTCTTTCAATGTAAGAAAAGCTTATACTTTAGGCTATTGGAAGTCAAGTTCAGACTTTCATACCAACATTGCTTAAATTCATATAGAGTATATTTTAACAGTTTGATTGCAATTGCTCTTGATATTCTCCCAAAATGATATTCTCTAAGCATTGTTTATTATTAATTTGCAGCAGTTTTCTACTGATTAAATTTACTTTTTGCATTCCCCTGTAATTAACCCTGTGGAATATCCATTAATATCCATTAATCCTAGGTTTAGTTGTAAGGTTAATGGGATATCGACTAAGCTCCCAAAAATATAACGTGAAGCGGTGTATACTTTTTATATCTTGTAATCAACTTTAAGAAAGAGGTCTGTATAAGATCATACATTCGTTAAATATTTCGATTCCATTCTCCAAGGGCATTGATGCTCTGGCTAGATAAAGCACAATTTTTGGCACAATCGCCAAAACCGATCCGGACTTTTTGCTGTTGTGAAATGAAAAAAAACATCAGCTGACGTGACGAATAAACAGGAGTCAGAATATGTTCGTGCTTCCAACGAACTTATTTTATTGTGCTATCATTTTAGTAGTCGCAACGGCGGAACGAAAATGCAGCAATGTCTCGTTTGTACAGCATCAGCTTCAATCATTTACTTATTTCTTAAAAGTAGAGGACATGATTGGTTTACGCGCCTACAGTCACAAATTCACGACTGCAACTCGAAAAACAAACATTTGTTTATTTATTTGTATATATATATATATATATATATATATATATATATATATATATATATATATATATATATATATATATATATATATTCTTTCCTATTTCTTTCTTTCCGTTGTTTGCTCTTTCACGAGTATTTAAAATGTAAATTCAGTTATCATCATTTAAATATACAGGGATCTCCCTGGAATTGGTCAGCATTAATTTGCAAGAAATATATAACAGATACAGTTACACTGAATTCATTTTTGAATGGGCCCCCTATTTGACCAGTTGAAATATAGCATTGTTGTGCTCCAACGCAATATTAGGAGATATTCTGCCGATCAGATTTTCTTGGTGGCTCCTTACATTTTCAAATTGCCAATTTTTCTCTTCAATTTGCATTGTTTAATATAGGAAAATGGGCCATTGGCCCAACACAAGGGCTAATTTTTTTTAGTTAGGATATGTGTGTGTGTGTGTGTGTGTGTGTGTGTGTGTGTGTGTGTTAATTCAACAGAAAATTAATAATATATCCATATGTTATTCCTTCAAGCGCTTCATCGTTATGGATGCTCTTCAGGTAGGTATAGTATACTTTAAAAGTATAAAGTATACTGAGACCAAAAAGAAATGGATCAATCTAGCGAGTTAACCGTGAAAACATTGACCCACCAAAAAACTGAATTTCATTAATTACAACTTATAACCCACATAACTCTAATATCTTTCCGACGTTACGAACATGTTAACAATTACTTCATATAGTGACTAAATTTGAAATGTTTTGGAAAGAATGAAAATTATTAATATAGAGACAACCCAAAAATATTAAACGAATTCTTCCCAAGTCTAAATTAGACTTTATTGAAAGAGAGACCCCAGTCACTAAATGTGGTATGAGTAGATGTAAAACATGCTCTAATATAATAGAAGGAAACTGAATTAAATTTTTAAATGGCAATATATTTAAACACTACAAGGACATGGATTGCAATTTTAAAAATGTGCTTTATGCATTGTTATATGTGAAATGTGAAATGGTAAAAATATTCACCCCTTCCTTATATGGTAAGCACGTGCCCGCATTCAATGAACTACTTCTGGCTACGGCTAAATAAAAATGGCGACGGATAGTGGAACGCTGACAACGTCATAAGTCTGATGGCCATCAGAGGCTGACAATTACTGTAACCCTTTTTACCTGACACCAGTGCTGGAGAATTAGTAGATCTAGCTCTCATTCAAAAAAATATATCTATCATCCAAATTAAATAAACAAAATCTTAATCCATCCAAAGACTTAAACTGCAAGGAGAAAACAAAAATGATTATGAAAATATTGAAAATGGACGGATAGTGATAGTTAATTGCTGCTGTTAGTACGAGAGAGAGAGACAGAGACAGAGCCAAACCGACCTTTGATACAAAGTATCAGTCGACAACTTCTCTTTCGCGTAAACACTACACTTGTATCCACTCCGAATAGTACTGTTTTATCCTGTACTTGGAATTTGATGAAACAGAAGCGACTCCAAAATTAATCTATATCCTTTTTTGAGATATTATCCAAGACCTATGGACCACAATACCATGGCAATAACCTGGACACACACTGCACTTTCATATTTACCCGTCACCATGACAACAACACTGGGACAATCACAATGATAACCTTAGACGGAATTTGTCTGGCTCATCTTTTGATATTGGTATCTTGAATTTTCATTGATGTATTGCGCCATTTTTTCCTAATATGAATATTTCGTTGTGTTTCTTTGGCTACATGACATTCCATTCTTTTTTTATCAAAGTTAGTTTCGTTCAAAGCTAAACCAGAATCACCTCATGTATAGCAGTAAAGATGGCGCTCTACAGTTTCGTATTTTGCATTGTGGTTAGATTTTTAAAGAAAAAGAATTACTCAGATTTTCTTCACTGGTGGTCCTGGCTATTTAAAAAAGACCTTGTATATCTTAGGTATTTTTAAAAGAACTTTGAATTCATTTATTTTGTTGTATGATTGATGGGTGCAATTTGGGTTATAGAGATACAGCTTGGTCTTACTAACAAAAAAAAGAAGCTGCTAGCTCCGCTTGGTAATTTTCACTTCCTGGACTTTAAAGGTAAATAAAAAATAAAAAAAGAGCCGATAACTTTTTTTATACTTTTTATATATTTTGTATTTCATTCATTGTACCTTCAGAGGCTGGTATTGCCTACTCTGGCGAAATTTGTTTCCCTATTTTAATATCTGCTGAAAATAGTGTACTTTTGACTAATTCAGACTGATTTTTCGAGTACTTTGGAGCGGCCATTTCTGTCTGCTGTGTGTTTAGATCATGTACAATTTCCACAAGTACAATATGTAAAGAAATTTCAGCCACAGTACATGAAAGTAGCATAGAGGTATGCCAACATTCTCTCCATTTTGCATCTTGCAAATACAAACAACTTCATCTTCCACCTGTCACTCTCTCAGAAGCACGTAATAACTGCAGAGCGCAACCAAACTATTATGTATTAATGCAGACACATGTTTACCATATAAGGAAGCGGTATATATTTTCACTTCACAACGGTCAACATCGCTGGATATGGACTAGTAGCAACAACGTTATACTAATAGGGGCTGTTTATAAAGTATATAATAAGTATAGGTTTTTAACTGAGGACTGAAATATATTGGACCATCGGGAAGATATTACTGTGCCGTTGGTTATAAGCTGTAATTAAAGGAATTTCGTTTGATGATGGGTTAATCTTTTCACGGTTATCTCCCTTGATAGGTTCAAATCTTTTCGCTCTCATTGTTCCTTGACTGATAATTTCCTCAGAGTAGTTTTGCCCGCGAAGATTTTGCAGTAATTCTGCGAGTCTCTGTTCTTGTGTATGTTTGTCCTTTAGAATTGTTATCACTCTTGATGTAAGATTAAAAGGAATGTTTATTTTTATATGTTTTGTATGACAAGAATTAAAGTTGAGATAGTTATGTGTATTAGTTGGTTTACTATAAATGTCATTAGAAATATTGGCTGCCGATAATTTGTCGAGTATTCCAGGAAAGAAATATTTATTTCACTCCAATTTTTTTTGTTTTTGTGAATTTTAAAGCTGGATGTAAGTTATTAAGTTCCTGGAAGAAACTTCTGTAGATATATGTTTATTCCATATTATGAAGCATTCGTCTAAAATCTCTTCCAGCTCTTTCTCAAATAATCCCCAGATTGTTTCCCATGATTATTCCTCGTTCTGTGAAATAATGTCCCTTTCATGTACCCCAAGACTAGCATAGCATAAGTTGGTGCCACCTTGGTGTCCATAGCCGTGCCTTTTTCTGTACATAATGTAAATTACATTGCGTTCGATTACTAGTTTAAGAAACACAATTGTAAATTCATGACTGAGTCGTAAATATATGCATTCACTTAGTTTGTTTAGCCAAAATTTCACTGTTTCTATTCCAAGATCATGCTGAATATTAGTGTATACGTTTGCTATATCAAAAGTAGCGAGTGTTGATCCATCGTTCACGATGTCTGGTAATTGGTTGAGAAAATCAGTATCATCCCTTATGAAAATAGGAAATTCTTTGCAAAGTGGTTTTAATATAATATCAAACAAATTACTTAATTTTTTTGTGCAACTATTAGGTCCTCGTACAATAGGTCAAAAGTTTAAATCTTCAGGCCTGTTTATTATTACATATTCCGAATTTTATTTGCTGAATTTCTTCCGCGATGGTATTACTTTTGTGTATTTTTTAAAATATAAATTCAACAGGATATCAGTTATGTTCATCCTTTATTCCTTCAAGCGTACCAAATGTGGCACGAGTAGATGTAAGATAGAAGGAAACTAAATGTACAAATGGTAAAATATTTAAAGTTAAACAGAGCATGGACTGCAATTCAAAAACAGTAATTTATACACTGACATGCGTGAAATGTGAAGGCACAGGTCAGACAAAAAATGAACGAAGAAAGAGAATGACAAGACACAGACAACAAACAAGAACAGAAGATCTCAGATTTTTAAAAGGTAACAAACATCTACATAGCTGTTCAAGAGGAAACTTCAAAGTCTTTTCCCTATAAAAATTATTTACTGATAATGAATATCTACAAGAAGAAAAGGAACTTTTTTTCATACGCAATCTACAACCAGACGTTAATAGTTATAACTAATTATTCGAGATTCATAAAAAACTAAAACGGGATGCTTTGTACATTGTATCATTACACTCATACATTTTCATAACATGACCATAAAAAACCTATATTGGTTGTTGTAATTTTTATTACATACATATTTAATCTTACATGCTTGATATGTTCGATACAGCTGTTCAATCAGTATTTCCGTATCACACACCCAGACTGGAACTACATAGGTGTCTCCTTTGACGTCCGCGCGTATATATTTTTAGATACAGTGAATCGAATTTTCATAAATTTCAAATCATTGTAACTATGTTCAGCACATCAAAGCTTAGCCGGCGCTGATTACCGTGAAAAGATCACACCGAGTCAAGTAAGCATTAATCACTGTATAGTCGCAAAGATATATCACGTACTGTGATTTAAGATGAGAAATAAACAAAGAACAAAGGTTATTTTCCAAAGAAAAGTAAAATAAATTTGAAGTTGACCTAGACAAAGCATTGTAACTATGTTTAGGACATCAAAGCTTAGCCGGCGCTGACTACCGTGAAAAGATCACACTGAGTCAATGAAGCATTGATCACTGTATAGTTAAAAAAATATATAAAATACTATGATTTAAGATGAGAAATAAAACTAAGAACCAAGCTTATTTTCCAAAGGAAAAAAAAAAGAAGAATGTTTTCCGACTTCATACATTATTTGATTATTTTGTTTCACGATGTGTCAGTGTTACCGTAACAGACTAACCGTAGTCAGGAAAAAGATGTCCCCTAAATGTGCCTTTGATGAGAAAGTAACCCCTGCTTTAATTATAAATATTATTTTTCAATTCAAACAAGAATAAATAATGAGAACAATAATTCGATCCACAGTTATCAAATATTGAACATTTACAGGTACGGTATTTATATATTAGCTCCGCTGATAACCTCGAAAAGACCACACCGAGTCAGTGAAGCACTGATCACAGTATAGCCACAAAGAAATATAAAATACTATCAGTTAGATGAGAAATAAAACTAAGAACTAAATTTATTTTCCAAAGAAATAAAAAGAATGTTTTCCAACTTCATACAATAATTGATTGTTTTGTTTCACAATATGTCAGTGTTACCGTAACAGACAAACCGTAGTCGCAAAAAATATATCCCCTAAAGGTGGCTCTGATGAGAACATTAACACTGCTTGGACTATAAATATTATATTTCAGTTCAACCAAGAATAAATGAAGACAAAATGTATTAGATCCACAGTTATGGAATACTGAACATTAACGGTACAGGTACGGTAATCATATTTGTTCCGCTGCATAGCGGTACTTTGCACAGCTTAAGTACAACAAGTTACCAGTCGTTATGTACATGTATTTCCGGTCGAGGCACAGAACAAAACGCTACACAGTAATGTGAAATAAAACAAGTTTATTAACATAAGCAATCAAAGAACAAGACTATCAAGGTTTGCAAGCATCATTTATTTCTTTAATAAGGTTAGTACCGGCAAACAATTTAATTACAATGCAACGTGCAACGGATTTAATATTTCACAAGGAGTGAATGTGACACATGTAGGCAGTTATAGTGCCTTCATCCTTTTGTCAGATCGACCTGGAATTTTTGTTTAGTCTTCTATAAAACGTGCACCCCCGACTTAAATTAAGAAAATTCGGTGAAAAAAGTGCGCGTTATACACAGCTAAATACGGTACTGTACATATCCTATATTGACTGCGTTTCTGTCCAAAAAACCCCCCCAAACTTTCTATTCATAAATCGGCACATGGACATATTCACTTTTTAATATATGCATTGTCTGTACTGCTTATATAAACTGCTCATAGCAGCGTGTGTCTGCAGAGATTCCGTGTATTACAAAGATTATTTTTCGTCATATTTTTCAAATATATCTTGCATTACCTATGTGTGAAAGACTTCTCCTAGAGTCCAATTTCTTTGTGTGTGTGGTACTTTAAGTGTATTTATGTGTATGCCTTTGTTTTCGAATTTTTTTTATTTATTTTTTTATTTTTTTTATTTTAAAAAAAAAAAAACAACATTTATTCTTCAAGCAGCGAGTCTGATCCGACGGTTATTGTGTTGTACCTTGTATGTCTTGGGCCAAATTCGAAATTAAGCACCAGGGTTTGTGGACATTCTATGCCCCATCCCTCTCTCTCTTTCTCAAACTTAAATCTTATTCATCAAAAAATTTATATTGCATATTTTGACTCATCCAATTCTGCTGATGAAGTTCCTAGGGGTCTTTCAAAGAAATGTGTCTATATTTTCCTTGTTTGAATCTCGCAAATAAAAGTTGTGAGGGGATGACTGTAAATTGGCATAGCTTCTATACTCATTAAGATACAGAGCTAAACTTTGGAACACAAATAGAAACTTAAATTATCACCAACTTTGATTGATATATAACCTAGTTTTCTTCACACCTTATACTAGATTTTTGGGCTGGAAATTCACCAATGAAGTTTCGTACAGTCGTAATTACTGGAACACAATTAGAGGGTCAACATTCTATTTTGCACAGTTTTGCTCCGTAAGTTGAGGCGCTGACTATAGTGGGTAACTGGGTCAGTACACTAAAATGCTCAGTAGTAATGTCGCCATTTTTAAATTGGTTTTGACAGAGTTTCTTACTATTAAAGAATGTGTACAATGTTAAACTTAAGACCTTGCTGGAGCCAATAGCTAATAAATTTGCATGACTTTCATATTTAAATGATAACAACCGTTGTAACTAAATATTATCAAGAGTGATAATCAAATCAGTACGAGCAGACAAATTGAGTTCTAATATATATATATATATATATATATATAAACCAAAAAAAAACCCATTAGCGAATCCTTGTAAAGTTCAAGGAATAATCAGATTACTTTGGCGAAATTAGTATAATTTCGATTTTATTTTGTAAAGAAGTCTCATTGTCTTCGTATTGTTCTTCAGTTGTCTTTTGCTTTGTACGGCTGATTTTAATACAGCCTTTTTCACACCATAATTTGATATTCATTAGGCTGCTTATAGAATAATCATGAAAAAAGTTTGAATTCTTGATTTAAAAACAGCATAGCAATCCTAATCCAATGATATTGACATCACTACTATATCCGTCAACCAAACTATGTTACCTGTGATGAAGTACCCATTATTTAATTCATTTAGTTGACTTAGTTGAAACCAAAAGTTTAGAAACGCTAATTCTTTCCTCGCATAATGTTAGCAAAATAATATATGATTCATTTCATTATAAAAATCTAGTTTGATTGGGTACAGCAAAGGTCATTATCCTTCATGATGTGTAGTTTATATAATATTGATCTTACACCAGAGTAATAGAAACGTTAAAACAAGATACATATGTTTTCCTTCATTGCTTGGAAATCAACCATATAATCGCAATAAACATCACTTTAGACGAATTCCTTTTTATGTTTTGTTGTGAGATTCTGATTAGTATGTTTTCCTTGTGATCCATAACAACAAGAACGACAACAAAAACAATAAGAACAAAAGCAAGAGCAACAATAACGACAACCACTAATACTACTACTTTTGAGGAACAAGTAGATACAGAAAGTGGCAACTTTGTTGGTCCTGGAGGTTTGCAGTGAGCGTCAACTATCTCCTACGCGTATGATTATATGTGCCAAACACATAAAATCCAGAGAAAAGAGAAGGAATAAAAAATAAATTAAAAAAACTTCCAAAAACAGTACAATTTTCAAATTACAGAAAACTTCCGAATTGATCAGTGTAAAAATGCCAAGTGTAAATAAAGCTGTAAATATCTCCTAGATTGGATTCAATATTTGATTCCCACCGCCATCTTCTGACATGATTGGTAATTTGTGCGTCAATCGAATGTCATGACCAGCATCAGTTTCTTTCCTCAAAGATGAGGAACACTAAGATATTTCTTAGGTCGATACATACAGTAAGTAGTCTGAATCCTCCTATGTACTTCATATGAAAGAAATTCAAATGTAATTGATCTGACTGCATGTAGTAAATACTTCTATAACCCTAGTTCTACGGCTGCCTGTATAGTTCCGATTTCTGTTAACTTTCTTTCCTTAAAAGGTATTGTTTTTGGAAGATACACGAAAAGAAACAATACATAAAGTAAGTAAAAACAAACTAGCTCCAGTAAACTTTAAGATTCTGTAGAAAATCGGGATCTTTATGCCAGGAGGCTCTGGAGATAAGAGACCTTAAACCTGAACACTGATACTTCATGAAAAGGCGCCCTATCCATTCAAAATCGTTCAAATTTCATGTTTTCTTTCATTTTTAAAGTGGAGCACCGGGTTGTTGTTTTCTTACATTAGTGCTATTGAAAATGGTGATCTTTTCACAATAAGGTGCAATATTTTATCTTCTGTCCAAGACAAGCAATCACTGTCAGATACAAGTAAATAATAGGTCAATTAATTATATACACATTTATCACAACGTAAATTATCACTAATTACAGTTAAGCTTCCGATACAGTTCTATTTCCCATTCATATATCACACGATGCCCGGACTGACACTATGATAGGAAAACGAGATTTCAGACAATGTGTAGAAAAGTGTAAACATGGACTGACTCGATTGCTGTTTTAAATGTCATATCTAGCTGATGTTTTATTCATAAATGCCAAGTACGCATTTCACAGCTTTGTAGTTTCTAATGAAAAATGGGCAATATCGTCTGCCAAAAAATCTCAGAGTCAGACGAGGCTTCAACAAGTCAGTTAGTGCATTCTTCATTATCACAAGAGCAAGCATCCTTGCACACCATTTCATCTTTTCTACATCTGCCTTGCAATTTGCTGAATATTTGTCTGTCAGTATTCGTTGTGTCTGTTTTTTGCTTTTGTTTGGAAGAAATCGTCTTGTTGAGACTGGCAAATGTGTTCAGCTTTGGCCTATGTATCGGTGCAAGGAAGTCCACTTTACTGGTAAAGATTCTCTTCGTAATGAAGTTTGCAAGCCTCTTTTGTCCCTGTTATCGAATTCCACAAGGATTTGTTTCCACGCCTGGTGGTGCTACTGTGGATGTAGCGATGTTGTCTGAAGATAAACCAGCTTCAATCTCAAATAGATTGACCATCCTCTCACTCACAGTCTCTACAACTCTTTCCATATCTTCTGCATCTTTCCTTATCCTTGATGAACTAGCTTCCTTGTGGATTCCTGTGAGTTCACTTTGCATACCACAAAGGGACTTTAGCTTCCTTGTGGATTCCTGTGAATGCACTTTGCATACCACAAAGGGACTTGAAAACCGAGGTGAAATCTCCCTTTAGGTGGGCAGTCTGGTAATACTTATGAAGTGCCTCTTCTTTGGTAAACAAGTGTCGACATTTGCCACAGTCTTTATTGGTTGACTGTTCAATCCCCATATCATGCCAGACTCCACTGAAAGGTCTTGTTGTGTGATGAACAGACTAGTCTCCATCAGAGCTCTTTGTAAATCTCAGGCTGGTTCTTTTCTCGGAGTCTCCTCTCAATGACATTGATTGTGACCAACCTGGCAAGTCAAGTGGGATCAGTCAGCAAGTGTTTCAATTTCTATTTTGCGTTTATCATCCCGCTTTGTTGCAATGTCATCTAATAGCAACTGAGACAAGTCTGTCACATAGTTGTCCCATAGAACAAACGTATCAGAGCACTGACACCCATGCTTTGTAAAGTTGTCCATGAGAAAATGTATTGGATCGAAAACCTGGATGGATTTTCTGATTTCATCTTGAACGTCGCTTTCATTCATATAATGCACTTTATAAATATCAACAAGAAGTTTAATACATATAGTTGCATGCTCTAAAATCTCAGCTCGCTCCTCTTCAGTTACAGATGCAACTTCGTTTGCAAGCTAGTCACCAATGGCCATCCACTTATACCCTCAGCATGGGCCTCATTCATTATCTTGTGTGCGCGAACACCTCTGTTGTAAGCTTTGTTTTTCATTGCATGAGACACAGCAGATGAGCCATAGATGACACTGTCAACAGGTGCATCATCAAAACCACTTTCCTCTAACACATATTTAATATCACCCATTAAGTTCATCACTCTGTGCATGCCGCCCATTTCCAGCTCATCCCTCTTGAATTCTTCAGGGTTTCTCAACTTAATGGTCTGTGCTTTGCTGTAAATTGCTTGATTGTAGGTGACAAGGGTCCAATCTCGGCCCAGCGTATAGATGATCATATGAAACTGTTTCATCATTGTGTAAACAGTGTTGAAGTCCACCACTGATGCTGGCACCATTGAAAAGTACCCATATTTGTTTTGCTGATCACAGCTTTGTTGCTGAAGATTGCATGATACACAGTCCATCCTGATACGCTGTGTTTGGAATATTGTTGTATGTCTAAGCCAACCATCTTCATGGGCACCATTCTGAGCACAACGAGTGCTTGATCAATGGTTTTCATATCTTTATGATGAGATGAATATTCAAGAATCCATCATCTTCACTCTCCCTAACAGGTGTTGTAAAGCAATCTTATTGCCACCCAGGTTAGGATACACACGTATGTTTGATGAATAAGAACTTGTTTTTTCACTGTCCTTAATGAACTTTTGGGGCACAGGTTCCCATTGATCACATGCCCCTGGTGTCCCGGCATATCCCTCTTTAGTTTTATATAGCACCGTGTTTACAACAGCATGGTGCTTACCTTGGACTGACTCTGTGGCTGTACTCAAATTGTCACCAGCCCACGTGTGGTTCTACCATAAACCGTATTTTGTGGCACACCTGGACTTTCTGAAGACATCTGAATATTTGCCCAGCAAGTGTCAATGCGCTGCACTTCGTCATAACGTATGCCATGACCAAGCTTGTTGACCGATGTCAACCTCTTTAGTATTCAGCATTTGCCCCGGGACTGCATGTAGGCTTCATCCTTTCCCAGGGAAGGATGTATCTGTGAAACACCGGGTCCTTCTCAGGCATCCGCTCAGCAATATCCACATAAATTGCCGATTGCCTGCACTTGATTCAGTAGAAAAAGGTGTAGAGTTCATCAGGCACTTGACACTCAAAACTTTCTATTGGTAAGTCCAAGAGTCGAAGTGGTTGATGCTAGATTCCGTCACACGATTTAATCATGAACCGAAAGATGAGTGCTGCGTGGAATAAAATCAACATAGGGGATGATTCGTGCTCCATGACATCAAGGAAAACATGTTCCTTAACCTGAATGTTTCATAGGGTTTCTTTTAGATTTGCTGCAGTGTTGATTACATCGTAAAGATGAAGATTCTTGCTGATCACAATTTCTGGCTTGGTCTGAGAAACAGGATAAACCTATATGCTGTTTCCACAGCGTTTTTCAAGCTTTGCCTTGAGGTTATTCTTTGTAAAGTACTGCGCATCCTCTTCACTCACATACTTTGTCAAACATGCTTTATATTTGGACAATATTTGGTTCATGTCAACTGCGTTCCATTTTACAAAGTTGGCACAATGAGGGCCAAAAGTCATTAAATGCCTTATCATATGTATTTTCTGATGACACAACAGTGGATATCTTCTTCTTCAAAATGTATCTATTATGGCAAGCCTTGTGATGCTGAGCCTCTACTGCAATCAGGTTTGAGAAGTCACCTATCCTGCATTGAAGGACATGGTCACCCATCTCCTGTATCCTTCTTTCCAGTGTCTTGCAGAACTCGAATGTAGCCACGCTGCTGAGTGTTCTGTATTTGTTTTGTGACTTTGTCCACAAAACATGCAGACCTTCCAGCAGAATTCGGTCCTTTGTGACCGTTCTTGAGAGGTGGATTAAGGCTCATCTTTCTTTGGACCTGCTACATGCGTGAGGTTTGTGATGCTTGTAAATGATGAATAACAGTTTTTATTCCACTGGATGAGGTGTTCACCAGCAAATGTCCACTCTCCATGTTCATCAAGTATATTTTGAATTCTCTCATACACTTTGCTATCACTTGCTTGCATTCTTAATTTGAGGGCCTTCAGAAAGCTTCTATTATCCAATTCTGATGCCTTCCTGAGGTCCTCATCCACTTCTTTCTGGCATATACGACATCCGCTAGGGTTAAATGATAGTCTTAGTTTCTTGGATGGAAGAATAAGATTTAAAGGACTAGAATTCATCTGAAGTAGGTTGAAATGGAAAAAATTGATGTAATAACCTTCATGATATTTAGTCATTATATTACTTGTCAATCATTCTGTGATGTAAAATATTTAATACTCCTAAGAACTTTTTTTTTTTTTAATTTTCTTTTTTTCTCACAATAGTAAAAGTAACAAAAGCATAGCATGAATGTTACTTTGAACAAAATAACTGTAGATTTTATTATCAATCATCCCGAATCAGAAGATGATGTACTTTGCAAAATATTGGGCAGATTCAAACTGGGGGAGGTTTATGTGGTTTCTTGTACCTTGTGGAAGCTTAGCATTTGCGAAAAATGTTTTTATTTGTTGTCATTGGATAGTATGTGAGACAATACACTACTGAAACAACCATTCGTTATAGGTGACTGTTTTGGGGTACCAAGTCTCTCAACAAACCCCTCTATAGAAAACAAACTGCACCACTTCACCATCAGAAATTTTATAGCTTTCGGGGTCAAACCTTTCGAAACATTTTGGTCCTAGCTGCTTGACTAAGTAGCTCTCTGTAAGACTGTCACAATACAGTGACCATCGATTGACCTAACGAGTACAGAGGGCAGCTAACATGAATCGACATTTGTGTTCTAATCTGGTGTACGTTGCATCCGTGTGCTTCTGGAAAAGCATCGTTATCTTACGTATTTTATTAAGTAAATGACCTTTTCTGAGAGCTGAGATACTCTTTGGCCATGATACAGCTAGGGATAAGAAAACCACGTTATGCTTTTGTTGCATGTTCAAATGCCGTGCAAATTTCGTTATAGTGGCATTTTCTGTGATTGTGAGTGACATGCATTGAGAACTGAATTGTGGTACGAAACAAAGTCATAGTTCTGCTACCTCATAACCATGTTCGATAGCCAAGGGTAATATGACGACTTCCACATGCTCGGAAGAAAAACTTGAGTGTGAACTGTTTATATTGGAGAAAACTGACATGCGACATGTATCGTTGTCTACAGAGACCGTGAGGATTATTCCCAACTATCTTCCTAGGTAAAAAGAGCAAGCAATCGGATTGGATCAGCTGCTTCCAACTGCATCTAATCAGATAGCGGAGCCGTAGATACTGTTTTGGCGAGCTACATTAGCCAAGGGTCGATGTAGAACGAAGTGGATGGACGACCCTTGACTTGGGATGATGTCGCATAACTAGTGATGGGGTAATTTAGATAAAATTGTCTTGTTATCGCATTATTCCAGATGGCCTATTTTATTAAGCAGGTAAGCATGTTCGCTGACAACTACATCACAATTCCGGTGCTCGTGAGACCGCCGAGAACTAGCATCCACTATTTTAGTGAAAATACTGAATCTCTGTACTTTCTTCCCATGATGCACCGCGTCCATTAATCTATTTTCCTGCTTGGTATGCTTTCTGCTACGCATTCCGCTACAAGACTAACTAATAGGGAAACACTTAATTTAATGGTTACCTGCCTATAATATTGGCCAATCTTACTCCGAATTTTTCTCACAAGTTTTTGAGAGATATAGATTTATCACTGAAAAACAAACAGGAGTTCAAGTATTTAAGTGAAGGGTATATTCACGATGTAATCATGTTTTAGAGCGAGGACAACATCGTATTAACGTCTGCCAAATGACACAGAAGTATGAAAAAGAATGAAAAGCCTCATATGATTCACGATGATATAAAGCCGACAGAGACATCTCTTGCACACTGTATTTTTGACAGGCAGTGTAAGTTATATGATATTTTGTTGATGGATGAAGCATTAGAAAATGTAAATGTTTCTGTATCTATGAAACCTTGATACAAATTGTTGAATTTTATGAACCGTCAACCACGATAAATTCAATTGTTGCCTTCTAATTGTAGACTCAGTTTGCCTGTTAGAATAGAATGTTTGCTGAAATGCCACAAACTTTATATTTTTTTAATGAAATAGACAATTTATATCTTTGTATTCTCTCTCTCTCTCTCTCTCTCTCTCTCTCTCTCTCTCTCTCTCTCTCTCTCTCTCTCTCTCTCTCTCTCTCTCTCTCTCTCAGTCTACGTAAAGTCAGTCCCTTATCTTTAATCTCATAAGTATGCCATACTTGGAAAGATACTCTTTTAATAACATTGAGACTGCACGACCTTATGTAACATTATGTCAAGTAAATACACACATTGCTGGGTACTTGGAAATGCATGTAGGTGTCATGTCATGTGTAAGGGCAATACAAAGATTAGCCATAGCTGGACACTCAAATATCAGTGATTTATGGGAGTCCTGCGAAGTGTATAGGGATTTCAGACAACGGTATAAATTAATTAACAATAAGGATATTTAAAAACTGCATGTAAATATCGTCAGATCTTACTTTCTACAAATGCATTTATTTGAGCTTATTTTCGATGGGTTTAAATGCTCGCGATGCCTACCGGATACTTTAATCCATCTCAGAGATTTCTGTAAGTTTGTTTTGGGCTTCGGAAAAGGCACAAATTTAACACCATTTTCTAATCGTTCAGGATATTGGCCATGGCTGTTACACAAACCTCTTTACCATTTTAAAAATCTCACTTGTCACATACAAACGTTTATATGGCTGAGTAACAAACAATAAAAACAAAACAAAACAAAAAAACATTGATATATTTCTTTACTGAGACTACCGCCGATAGAGCGTAGCTTGTCTAAGGTAATGGCGGACGGTGCAACCGTGTGTGCACTGAATTAGAAATTCCCAATTTGATTAGTTGATAGAATGATAGAATCTGTCAATCAAAGTTCACGGAGAGGTCGATTTAGGCCCAGCACCAGGGAATTAAGCTAAGCCTACTGCATGTTGAAAAAGCATAAAAATAAAAAGCATGCTTGATAAAAGGATTGGGAAAAATAGGAAAAGATTAGTTTCTATCGAATCAATAATGTTGGATTTTCTAATTGGTATACCAGAATGAGAAAGCAGCGCTACGTAAGTCTATCTAGTATGCTAAACTGATCATATGAACACGATTGTTCTTGGCGAAACTTTTAAAACGAAGGTGATATCACAAAAGGTACTTCCATTTCTAGTCTGGATGACAAAGGTACATCTTTGGAATATATATTGTACGTGCATTGTATGTATTCTAAGACAATGTTTGTTTTGATTCTGATCATTCTGAAAACTCTCCAGAAGCGAGGCACTGCAAAGCTAGGTTATATTTGACAATATTGCTTCTGGTGGGATTATTTGGCAATGAGATGGTTCATAGGCAAGAAAAGTGTTAATATAGTTTTCCAAAAATTACGGGCTATATTGTTGCTGAAACACTACACCAGAGTAATGTAAAGCTGCAATAATTTTTACAGCGAGATAATCTTGATGAGTCACTGATAGTCGTTTGGTGTTTTGGGCTTATCTTGAGACAGTGAAACTGGTAACTTATTTTTAAATGATGAGTACCTTGGTGAAACGACACGAATAAGTGAAAACGTACACACTGAATAACGTTATATAGATCCTTAAAAGAGATGAAAATTTGTATTCATTTCCTTAAAGGGGACACAAATGACATATTTTACGACATTTGCATGTAAGTTCTGCAAAACAATATGTGGCCATTTTCAATTGCAGTTTGTTAACTGGAGTAACGACATTAATGATGATCAAATCGCAAGTAAAGAAATTCAGTTTGAGCTTTGTGACTTGTGAAGACTAAAAAAAACCCAGATAGTTGACTCCATTCTTTAAACTTCTGATACCTGAGGAAGGTATAAGGCTAAATCTGTAGAACATGCATGGAACAAAAGCTTATTAACCACCAAAGAAATGTGTGCCCAAGCTAAGCTTATTTGGGTCCAATCTAGTTTATTAGCAATCATATGATGGACTCGTGGAGTACATGTAGTTTCTAAAATTTTGTTTAAACTTAAAAGGTATACATGGATTTGAGAAATCGCTCTTTAAAAAAACATGCCCTTATCCGAAGGGACAGTCATTGAATCTTTAATTTAATTATATAAAGGATTATATAAATGATGAAAGATCAGAATGTTTGGTTTCACGGAGGACGTCTTTGTATCAATAACAAATTAACTTAGATATATATTGACATCTTGATATTATTGCATTTACATGCTGTAAGGCTAATAATAACCTTTTAATGGGGCAGATCCAGGAATATTGCTGGGGGGGGGGGCGTAAATGGGTAGGCAAGGGGTCTGGGGAAGCTTTTAAGGGTGTAATTCAATGATAAAAAGTTCCGAATATTTTCTAAGAGTATCTGAAAAAAATTGTGTTTTCTATATTCTATTCAACTTTCTCACTAAAGTGGCAAAGTCTATACCTCTAGTACGAAAGCTTTAGCTAAAAATACATTTCTTATAGTATTTAAATAAATAAAAAGAAATTCCATGAAGTTACAGTCGAAGTGTACGTAGCACAGCCCTTAAATAAGTTGGAATTCAACTTAAAATTGTTTAATATTGAATTATCTCTTATTCTGTCATCCAATTATAGTACAAAAATACAAAAAATAACAATAACGTTTCCAGTTTATCCATATAACGAGAGAAAACGAGTCCTAAACAAATGATCTCATGGGTTCATAGTAATTTTGGAATGACTCAAGTTCTATCAAAATTCCCATTGATATTGACTCACTGTTGATAATTGTACAATTTTCATATCGATCTACTCCCTAGTTTGCGTACGGAGATGTTTTGTACTGGCGGAGAATTTTGTGCTGTAAAAATAGTTCTAAAGAGCCTTCCAGAAAGTCGGTAAACATTATGTAATCATCGTGTTGATTGAATCATCAGATCGATTTATGACTACTTATAAAACATCATATCCTACCACTGCCTTCTTCCTCAGCAGAAATTATGTTACGTACAAGCCTTATCCGTGAGGATGCACTCCATTGGTTACAACTAACACCAACCAATTTGCTCTCTCGAGTTCATTGACTTTAATCTATGAGATATGTGAAGCAAAAGATCAAAAGTTTAATGAAAGCTATGTATATACTTGTTACTATGATCAGATGCAGGCTGCAATGTTATCTTTTCTACAACTAATACATTATCTATGTGAATCACAAACTGAATACACAAAAAGCGGTATTTTAATTTAAAAAAACTCCGCCTCGACAGATTGTTAGAGAGTCATTCGGCCACGAAAGAGACGGCAAATATTGCATGCTGTCATATTTTTCCTTGTTTACTGAAATCAGCTGAGAATTTTCCTGATTATGGCTAAGGTGGTTACTCCTACTATGAAACTTTCGAGACAAAAATATTTAACATACACTTGTTGGAAGTGAAGTCTTATGTACATTTTGATGAAATTTTGTTCCATGAAATTAAATTTGCTTGCATTGACAAGGAATGAAAGTTTGAACTTTAGATAAAAACTAAATAATACTTACTGTACTAGAGTGGGACACAAATAAAGAGCGATTTAAAAAAAAAAAATTATGCGGCACATGTAGTAGATGCATTTTTTTATTTTTCTCTATCATAGTTCTTTCTGATAATACTTTTCTTTTTACATCTCTTGCTGTCAACCTATCGATCATCTGCTGTAAGATATGTTCTCTCTCTCTCTCTCTCTCTCTCTCTCTCTCTCTCTCTCTCTCTCTCTCTCTCTCTCTCTCTCTCTCTCGTTTATTTGACTTACTCCTTTAGTTCGCTTTGAACTGTCTTAAATGAACTGTTCCACGGGTCCTCGTTTTCACGTTATTGACAGTCAAATACAACTAGGATTTATTTTCTGGACTCTCATCTTTCTGGACATAAAATCGATTCCAAGCCCATAAACCTCTGTATGATATGCGGCGATTGGGGCATCTATAGGATAACATTATGCCCGTAGGTTTACATTAATATAGCGATATGGAGCATAAAGGTAATTTAATATTGAGAGTGCTTTGTAACATTGTTTCAAGTGGTTGACCTCAAATGGGGTTACATGATAACATTCTTAAAAGTGGTTGACCTCAATAACATGGGGCACAACAGGAGTTTAACATGGAAATGGCACTTTGGGGCACAAAGGAAATTTAACATTGCGCCGTAGGTTTGCAATGGGGATTCGTTATAGGTCGTTTCCATCTTAAAACATTATGGGGCACAACGGGAAATGTAATGTTAAATAGTTATCTACTATCCAACAACAACAATTAAGCGTATTATTAGCTTCCTTGTCTACCCTTTCATTTCCAGGAATATTAAGTGTGTGAGGGTACTCACATAATTTCTATGGTATGATTATTTTGTTCCAGTATTTTGAGTCTCAGGTAGACTTCTCGCAACAGATTTTCTCTACTGGTCGAGTTCCTTTATTCCAGGGATCGCAGCACACTGAGGGAGTCGCTAACTATAACTGCTGGGGGGGGGGGGGGGTTTACTTGTATCCATTTAATTGCTTGGTTGATGGCCCAAAACTCGACTGTATAAATGGAGCAGCCATTATGTCGCCTCGCCCCCAGTGTAATCATTGCAGCTGCAGTTCGTCCTGAGTATGGGGATTTTGAGCCGTCCATAAAAAAAATTGTCAGTCCCTTGTACCTACTTTCGATTTTGTGGGAATTTTGGCCCTTAACTCTGTGGGATGTTCTTGTATGTCCCCATTTTTGAGCTCTTTTTTTTTTTTTTTTTTTTTTTTGCAATTTACAGGTTCATGGGGCGGTGTTTGAGTATTTTGTCACATCCGACTGAATATCTGGGATGTTCAGTTTCCGTTTTAGATCATGGATTTTCTTGCCCCCTGGTAAATTCATTCGCATTTGGTGTCTAAAGGGCTTATTGCATTTCTATATTATTGTTCTAGTAGGATGCGAACTATCATGGATAGTAATCCGGGTCGCATACCTTAAGGGTAACACTTCCCGTCTCACATTTATGGTGGGGGGGGGGGGGGGTGTGTCTCCGGCTAGAATTCTTAGTTCCTCACCAGAGGTGCTAGCGAGAGCACCCGTGCAAATAGCTAGAGCCTTGTACTGTATTCCGTCCAATTTTTTAAATAAATTAGGATGGGCCAAGGCATACGCCTGGCATCCATATTCAATTTTGGACCGAATCAGTGTGGTCTGATCCGCCCCAAACCCCCCAATCGGTGCCCCTAAGGTTCCTCAAGAGGTTTAGATCCTGCCCGCATCTTCTCACTAGCTCAGCTATGTGTTCACCCCATGTAAGGTGCTTTTCGTATAGCATCCCTAAGAATGATGTCACTTTTCAAATTTAATCTCTATCCCATTGAGGTATAGTGTTGGAGGTTTCCTACGTCATTTAGTTTGTGGTGAAAACAATACCCCTACTGTCCTGCCGGGGTCTAGCTTGAGGCTTCACCATTCAGTCCATCGCCCGATCCCGTCAAGCCCTGCCTGCAGTCGTTGAACCAGAGTTTTACTGGCTGGGTTGCCCGCTTTCCAGATTCCACTGTCATAACTGACTTTTCTAAATTGTTAACCATGATGTTAAAGAGAGTAGGGTTTAATGCGCTTCTCTGCGGGGGGGGGGGGGGGGGGGGGCCTTTTCGAGCTCGCGTATATCAGAGTATTGGTTGCCCACTCTGGTTTGGATTTTGGCCTGTTTAGAATTTTGATATCCACTTGTGCATGCGGCCTGTTATTCCGCAGTGGTTCGACTTTGCAAGTAGACCCTTGGTCGACATTAGGTCGTATGTTTTTTTCAAAATCACGGAAAACTGCGATTCGATTGCAATCACATTTCCTTTTTGTGCTGAACGCCAATCTTATGTTTGATTCCAAGCGAATTAGTTGGTCCAAAGTGGATAGCATGTTGCAAAATCCGCTTTGGATTTACGATATCAAATTCTTACTCTCCAGGTGGTGCTTCAACCTATTGTTTATCATTGTTTCCATAATCTTATAGATGTTGTTAGTAAGTGAGATGGGTCTGTTCGAGTTTATATCTGCCGGGCTCTTACCGGGTTTCGGAATCGGTACGACAATCGCCTGTTTCCAGCGACTGGGTACTTCCCCCGATCCCCAGGTCAGATTCAGCAGGTCTAAAATCGCCAGCTCGATATTATCTGGGAGGTTTTTGTAGATTTCATAACCCAGTAAGTCCTCGTCAGGTGGTTTCTTCCTTGCTGAGCGCCTTTCACCACTCATCTACAGTGAAATCTACGTGTATGGGGCTTAAGTGGTTTCCCCAGTCAGTGAACAATTCGGGGTGATCCTCTTCTTAGTCCTGTGTGTTTGGAACTTTTGGAATGGTTGGAATGTCTGCTCATATCTGCAGAGTGAGTGGTAATTTGTCGGTTCTTTCCTGGTCCGTGGTAAGTCCGGGGAGCTTAGGGTTGGAAAATGTACTTTTACTACTAATCTTCCTGATTTTATCCCACACTTGCTTTGTGTTTGTCTTAAAATTTAGATACGAGCAGAATTGTTTCCATGAGTTTTGTTTCGCCGTGAATATGGTGTTCTTCACTAGGCGTTCATTTTCTTTGAAGGCAATGAAGTCGAGTGAGTTTTTGGTGTGCATAAATCTGTTTTGGGCCTTTTTTGTCCTTTACTACTTGCCTACATTCATCATTCCACCAAGGGACTGGTTGTGTGTTGCCTCGCCCCCCCCCCCCCTCCCATTTTGGGAACGCATCGCTCCGCTGCATAGGACAGTGCCTTGACAATGTTTTCATTAAAAATGTCAACATTGTCGTTGTACAGCAGATCTCCACTAATCCCTCCACATAGAGAGCGAAACATCTCCCAGTCTGCCTTGTCAAATCTCCATCTTGGGGTAGTTTTGTGTTATTCTTATGTGCTTTTATGAGCACAGTGATAAATATTGGGAAGTGGTCACTACCCAGGATGCTAGATTGGTCTACTTCCCAGTCGGTAATTTCCGCCATTTTCGGGGAGCATATGGTTAGATCAATTGATGACATAGCCCCGATTTCGGGATTAACTCAGGTACGTGCACCATTATTTAATATACAAGGTTTGATTTCG
This sequence comes from Margaritifera margaritifera, assembly GCA_029931535.1. Classification (NCBI taxonomy): domain Eukaryota; kingdom Metazoa; phylum Mollusca; class Bivalvia; order Unionida; family Margaritiferidae; genus Margaritifera; species Margaritifera margaritifera. The sequence continues at coordinate 6,018,851 of JAQPZY010001677.1, read as the reverse complement.
TGATTCACTTCTCGATACTTTTACCGCGCTTATCCAAGTGGGACCCCCCCCCCCCCAATTGTTCACTGTGGGCATTAAAATCCCCGCAAATAATTATGTTGTCTGCTAGCTCGCTAACAATGGTTTGATATATTTCGGCTTTGTTGATATTTTCCCCTCCTATATATTAACTACTAATAGGGGTTTATTACCTATGTTTATTTTTGTTATTTGGTATTCGGGGAGTGGTTCGCAGTTTAGTACTTGCAGCGTGCCGTCAACAGACTCACTTAAAAGAGCGTCACTTACATATGTTGCCAGGCGGCCCCCGCTTCCCATCGGGTCTGTGTTTACAGTATCAGGCGGAGTATCCTGGTATTGTAGGATGCTTTTGTGTTTGCTCATTCAAGTGGATCTCCTGAAGGCACACAATGTCTGGTTTGTTAATCTCAGTCTGTATCTTGTGTAGCAACTCTGGGATGTTGTGCCGTATACCCCTGCAGTTCCACTGCCAGATCCTAATTATATCTGTTGTGTCCACGTTGATTACGTCACGTTGATTACGTCCTATTGAAATCTTCAGTGGGCCTGTTTATTATAGTGCGGCTGTTGGTGCCCTGTTTTTGATTCGCAGATTGGCTAGTGCAACTACCTAACTACCTAGTTGTCGGTACTAACTTGTCCTTGTTGAGTTTGAGTGCATAGTCGATTACATCCCAGATATGTTCAAGTACTTGTTTTTTTAGTGATGCTTGATAAAGCTTGAGTTTTGAGTTATTTTGTTATGTGGACTTTTGTTATTTATATCTGATTTATTTATTATGGGATTATTGGTTTATTTGGTCCTTTTTGAGTTGTGCTTGAGGTTTAATAATGTTTATTTCCATTTGTGTGTTGCAGTTTTTCTGCTTCCATTAGGGAGTTGTACATTCTCGAATTTGTCTTGCAGTGAAGTACTGCATTTTGCCACTTCATTTACTGTGGTGGTTTTAGTGACTTGTTGTCCGTGTTTTTGCTGCTTGACCTCGAGTTTGTTCTGTGGCTATTTTAAGGGTGATTGTTTCTTGTTGCATGACCTGAGTTTTAGCTACTGCATATGTGGTCTTGTTTTTTAGCATGCGGTTGACCGTTTGTTCTTCTCTAGTCGCATAAGGGCAGTCCCTGGATTTAGGAAGGTGAGAATTCTTACAGTTGGCGCATTTCTGTCCGCCAAATGTACATTCCCCTTCATGTTGCCCCCCCCCCCCCCCCCCCCGACACATCGTTTTCGACTCTTGTACCTGGTGGAGAAGTGGCACCACCCTTTGCAGTTATCGCAGAACAGAGGCTTGCTTTTGTTCTCGTGCAGCTTGAAGTGTGCTCCAGATGGTCCAAGGCGGGCTATAGTTAGGGGTGTTTGTTTAAAGAGTAAGAGAACTACAGTCGAGTACTCTCCTTGTTTGTTCTTGAGGCGTACTGCGTTTTCTACCTCTTGGGCATATTGTTTGATATCTTGAATTATAGACTGAGCATCACATGCCTTAGCGACTTGTATAATCTTTTTATTTATTGTTGTTGGTGTTGTTTGTTGTTTGGGGGAGCTTGCTGATCTGTGCCTAGTAAATTTTGCTCGGTGCTTGCCTAATTTTGTTAGTTCTACATATTTCGCTACCTGCTTTGCGGTGGCGCATCTAACTATGGGGGCGCTCTACAGATAATACGTGCTTCTGAGAGAGTGACAGGTGGAAGATGAAGTTGTTTGCATTTGCAACATGCACAATGGAGAGAATGTTGGCATACCTCTATGCTACTTTCTTGTACTGTGGCTGAAATTTCTTTACATATTGTACTTGTGGAAATTGGACATGATCTAAGCACACAGCGGACAGAAATGGCCGCTCCAAAGTACTCGAAAAATCAGCCTGAATTAGTCAAAAGTACACTATTTTCAGCAGATATTAAAATACGGAAACGAATTTCGCCAGAGCAGGCAATACCATCCTCTGAAAGAACAATGAATGAATTACAAAATATATAAAAAGTAAAAAGAGTTATCGGCTCTTTTTTTTAAAAATGTACCTTTTGAGTTCAGGAAGTGAAAATGACCAAGCGAAGCAAGCATGTTTTTTTTAGAGGTGCATATCTTAAGATAGACCAAGCTTTATACTCTATAACCCAAATTGCAAATCAATCATACACCAAAATAAAGGGAATTCAAAGTTCTTTTAACAATACCTAAGATATACAAGCTCTTTTTAAATAGCCAGGACAAACAGTGAGGAATAACCTGGGTAATTCTTTTTCTTTAAAAATCTAACCCTATGCAAAGTACGAAACTGGAGAGTGCCACCGATGATGTAGTCCTGCTTTGTGTTGATGATTTTAAGTTCTCCCCACCACCACCACCACCACACCCGTGTTTTAAGAAGCTCGGTTATGAAGCTTATGTTATTAATCTGGTTAATATTGATATCGGGACTTTCGATAAAGATTGTCAAACTTCGTGGCTGGTAGTGGTATGATTAGTTGTTGGTGGCCTTGTTAGTTATTTTTGTCTTCGGGCTATTTGTCTGGTTCTGTTTGTTGCTGTTTTCCGGCTAGATTTCCCCGCTCTTAATTTGTGTTTTGGGACTATATTTATTGGTTACTTTTGTTGTTGCGGTATATTTGCCTTTGACCTCAGGGTATATAGTAGCCTTTCCCGAATTTTTTATTTTGGTTTCGCCTTTCATTAGTCGTTTACCCAAGCCTTGAATGACTGGGCTTTCATGTGGTTTTGATGATTCCGGCGAGTCAGGGATAGGAATGCCTCATTTGTAGTTTCTTGTCTTATTCCAGAGGAGCCTGCTACCTGGCTATTATGTACCTTGTAGCTGATAGGCTTTGTTGAGTTTGGTGTCGATGTTACGACTTTTGTGTTGAATTTGTTTTGATTTGTTTTTGTTTTTTTATTGTTTCTTTATGCCAGTTGGCGTTACTATCATTACTTTTGGGTTTGATGTGGTATGATTTGCCATGTTTTGTTTTTTTCACTTGTGGTCTGTGACAGGTGTTGTTCTGGGTAGAAAACATTATCTTTGCCTATTTTCATAGGTTCGTGTTCCATCTTTTTTTCTAATAGTCTAGGATCATTTCTATCAAACCGTTGCTTTCCAGAGTATTTTCAAATTCTGCATACACTGTGTTCGCCAGAGCCAGTGCAAACTGAAGTTCAACACAAAGATGGCCGATTTTATAGGGTGGAAATGTCCCTTGTCGCTGCCTTGGTCTGGAGTGAAATCAAATCCCCACAAAGCAGATCCTCTTGCATAATTATCGTACGAAATGCCGTGGCTGCTGTTGGTACCTAACTGTCATGTGGCTTCAAACAGCGTCAAGTAAGATCTCAAGTATATTTTCTGGACAAAGTTAGGTTCAAAGGGTCTGGCAGACAACGTCTGGCTATCTCGGGTGACTTCTATCTTGGAGGTGTTGAAGTGTTGGATCATCATCTGCAGTCAACTCTGTGTTATTGAACTTGTCCAGATTGTCAGGTTTCCATACCACGGAAACATCCAGATGTGTGTTTTTGGCTTCTTTTCCGCATGTTAAGAGATTTTTCAGGCAAACTTGTTAAGGGTGTGTCCATGCTGCTGCTGAATAGTTTATTATTCAACTACCAATCCACTTTGCTGAACAACTTATGTATGAAATTGTTGACGGAAAGCCACTCTGGGATCGGCACCTGGATTGCTGTTGTTCGTTTTGTGAACTTTGACTTTCAGGTACAAGTAACTGTTATTCAAATCAATGTAATCTTCGGTTTGTCTTTGATTTCAAATTCGAACGATGCTGAAGTGGTCAAAGATGACACATGATACAATTTTACCTTTTGGGATTCTTACATCGTCATCATCGTTGGTAGCATGGCAAACGGATTGAGTTCTGACTTGGATTATTCGCAAGAATCTCGGTACATCATTTTCAGCAGTTCTTCTTTTCTTATTTCTATTCTTATTCTTTTTCTGAACGTGCCCATGAGGCCTAAAGGGTTTTCGACGTCTCTTTCTGCCTTGTCCTCGCTGTGGCGTAGAGGAGTATGACACGAATTTATGGGAACGTATTGGCGCCCGAGGAGTTGCTTTCCAGTTTGAAGCAACACATTGTATTCACTGCTTTCACTAAGGCTTTATTATGACTTGGTTTGTCGATGAGTACGTTTTTGGAGAAATTATTTTCCTTGCGTCAAAGCTGCATCTTTTAAGGCATGCAATTTTGAGCACCATCCGTTTTAAGATGGGTGCTACTATATACGAAAAGCTGATTTTAACATATCTTCTAAACCATGTCCTCCTTGTCGAGCGACTTCTTGGTACACAGGATACATCTGTTACAATTCACTAGAGAATCGTTTTCGAAAATGTAGTTTCACGGTGACTTTTCCTTTGGAGAATAGAATATTTTGTCCAAGATCTCCTTTTATACAAATATTCACACTGTCCAGATTTACTGACAGGAAGATAATGAGGATCTACAAATTCTCGGTGAACGTGATACGTGTCTCCTCCTTCATCGTAAGCATCTATGGCAGAATCCACTTTGAAATGAATGACACTCAGCAACGGAGTAGCTGTGTTTCCCACGGCGTTGTACTTGACGACATCCGAGTACACAAAGAGCAAAATTAGTCCTTCAATTCGATAGGGAAGCGAAAATACTCGCAGCATCTATCGTTGTTGTGAATGTCTTTCATAGAAGTGAAAAAGGTGTATCCACCCGGAATAGCAAGCAAACCGGCAGAAAAAATAATGGACATTGTTTTGCCTTGAGAAAAATACATTTTAAGACAATGAGAAATTTTATGATATTCGATCAGTACACTTCGGCGAGTTTTCTCCAGTGGTTTGCCAAACTGATCGATAAAGATAGCTGAAATCGTTTCGACGAGATATTGAGCATAAAACTAATATCCTTTAGGAATGTTCATGGTATAAGTGTTAAATTGAAGATTCGCTGATGATGATTTTTTGGATTCGTAAATGAGAGGAACATTTTTGTTTTGGAGCTTGCTTCTTGAGGATTTCGACGATGAAAGTGTTTTGACCTTTGTTGATATTGATGACTTGAGTAGGATGAGTGATTTCTATTAAAGCTATTTCCCAGTGAGCTTCTTGATCTAATTGTATGGCTTGGGGTAATTTGGCTGTGAATCAACATAAGGTGTTGTTGGGAAATACATCCACAGAACTGTCACTAGGTAATGTTAAATAAAATTGGTTATTCATCGTTTGATGGTTTTGGTCTCTGAGGAGTCACTCGACATCAAAGGAGATTGATTTTCCAAATGCTCCAGAAAGGGACTGCTGCTGCAATTGGAAGAGTTGTTGTGGTGATTGGCGTTGGTGCTGAGGCTACCGCTGTTGTTACTGTCGGTATATTTAAACAACGGATTGGGAAGAAGATATCAAATACAACTGCTGAGCAAAATATTCCACAATTATTTATCGCCTTGTTTGCAACTAACATTTCTAATGGTTGCCCTGATGACACAATACAGCACAAACATTTGGCAGAAAAAGACAATTTGATTTTTCTGGACACGTTCTCCACACCACACTCACATAGGTTGTTTCTGTAGTTCTTGGCGAGAGGTACTCAGAGAAGGAGACGTAGCTGCGTTTTCGGCAAGTTGATAACTTTTACTTCTTTTAATAATCGATGACTTGTGAAGCTGCAAACCAAGAATTGAAACTAGGTGGATATCCTTTTCTAACGAACATTCACTTCTTGAAGTCGATGTTTTCCCACTTTACATGTTCTTTCATCGAGAACGCTTTCAATATCGTACACGTCGTTTTCTTTCTTAGTCGCTCATTGTAAATCAGGCAAGTAAAAAAGTTTATTTTAACACTTCTACGTTCATATATTCCAATTTATAGACAGGAGGATCACGTACACGGACTTGTCCGGTGATACGAAACAATTCTGTCCTCCAGTATTTAAATAACCTTGGTCAAAAGTGCGTTTTCTTTTTCCAATGTGAACCCAATCTCAGGTGTTTAACAGTTCCTTCTTTTTTCTGGTCTTTGACGTTCCAAACAATCTATCAAACATCATCACTTCGTTTTCAGGTGTCACTTCTTATGAAGAACATCCGATGCTACGTTGGTACGATTGATTGTAAACTTTGACTAGACGTGGTAACACCTCGATGTATTTGAGAGTATGTTGATATTTAAAATATGTATATATATATACGTTCTTTCAAAGTTCTTGAAAACGTTCCACGAATCTAGCTTTTGTTTCAGGATTTTCAGTGGTGAAAAAAATGAATGTCTTTTTTTGAATTTGTTTTGGAAAGCTAGGTTCAGAGATTCGGTGCCTTTGTCTGTTTCCCATAGTACAGAATGTCGACCACTTTGTTTCAATACCAGTTTGAAAGCTCACACTAACGCTGAGCTTGTTTTAGAAGTCAAAGGAACTAAACAAATATTTGTAACATCGATTATACGACGCTAAATGAGAGACATCTGCTAAATCTATTTTCCATTGATGATCAATGGCCGCTACTTTCGTTTGACTTCTGGAAAATGTTCGTCGAATGAGTTTGTGTTACGTTTACGTTGATTGTTCTTGTAAACATTGTCGCAAATCTTGGAGACGTAAACTTTTGAGTTTGATTTTGGCAACACGATACAATTTTTGAATTCCTCCGTAGCCAGCACCATTAGCAGGAATGTAGTAAAAGCTGGCTAAAACTGCATCCGTGTGGTTTATTGTTTTGTTGCTGTTCCTCAATAAGTCATCCACTGTTCGATACTGCTCTTAGGTTGCTCGTGTAATAATTTGGATCACGATGCTCGACGTTTCCGACGAGCAATAGGTGTAGAAATAGTCGTCAGTTCTTTGGTAAAATTTTTATTGATTTCTGTTTTCACTTCTGTCTTCTTTTTTTTTTCTTCTGCTCAAGATGGTGTCGATATCACTCCAAGCTTTCATTTGTTCTCGTCTGGGAGTAGGGGAAGGTATCAACAAGGAGACTGTCACGCTAGGTGTTTGAACAGACAGAGTTTGAAAAAGTTCTCTTGTTTCTTTCTCTTCTTCCATCCCTGTGGCTGTTCGTGTCATCGTCTTTGTTGCTTTTTATTTTTCTTCGTTTATCACGACATTCTTGAAATCTCTCAGAGTAGGTTTAGCCGTCTCGACTAAAGCTTTCTGGTGAAACAGTTGAAGACGTTGCAATAATTGTCCTTACCGTTGTGATTTTTCTGTTTCTGACAATCTATTCGATCCATCAACAATTGTAATTCTTGCTGTAAGTGTGACATCTCAGTGAGATTAGAATTGGGAAGTAAATTAGATGTCCGTTGCAAGTACCAGTGATGGAGTTCCTTCCATCGTTTGTATATAACTAAACTTAATTTTCGTCCTTCCATAAGATCGAAGGGTATAAGTGTGATGTTTTTCCAGAAAGGTGTGTAAATTAAGTCTCCTTCATCATCTCATCACTCCTATTAAAAGAGGTCGAGCAATCGAACCTAACAAGGGAGCAAGCCAATTTTAACAACTGCCCTATCAGCGTGGATAGAAATCATCCATTTTATTTCTTTTTAGTGATGTTCATTTTCTTTTTCACCATTTGGCGAAGAAGGTGACGATGTCGTCCTAATCGCTGTTTCTGTATCTGGTCAAAGGCACCGTTCCTTTCAAACTGTTCAAACAACATTCACACACGGTATCGATGATTTCTTTTGGTGCTTTTGGAATGATTTGTTTTCGCACAGGAGCATTTGATTTGGTCATTACTGACAAAACATCCCAATGTTTAGTTAAACGAGGAACGAGTATCTTTTTTTCATTTTTGGAAGAAGGTTTCTTTGGACGTTGCCGATGATGATGGTGTGAACTTTGTGATATCTTTGTTTCAGGAGGAAAAAGCTGAAGTGGATCTTATCCAACATTCCTTCCTTTTTTATACTGGAATTTGTCAACACTGATTGTCAGAACGTCGTATCAACTTATCGATGGGCACCACTCGACAATGAGGTGTTTTCAGCGAACTAAATCTTGCCAGTTCTTGTTTGGAAAATCCAGTAAACTTTCTAACATGCCTGTTCTGTTTTGTACTTTTGCCTTAAGAGAGCCCACTTCTTTGGCGGCAATAGCAGCTACGACAGTAGAAGATGCCGTCGCCGGAGAAGTAGAAGTTTCTTTAGAAATGAGTTTTTTCATCAAATTGGGAAATACTGGTCTTAAATCAGGTTTGGCAGGCATCATCAAGAACAGGGTCGAAGAAAGAGAAGTGGCAGGAGAATCCGTTCATGAGCGAGGTTTTCTTGAGTACGTGCGCGTTCTAGCGGCATTGTATCTCTTTCTTGCTAGAGATGGTTTATATTGTTTTCCTTGGGGCTTTTTTTCTTCTTCTTTTTAGAGTGAACTTGCTGGACCACCTCTCTTTGTTTTGGTCTGCTGCCTATAAGGCGGTTTGACTTTTTTAGCTTCGGTATTAGGATCCCATTTTAAAAGTGAACGAATAATGACACCTCCTAATGATCGACTTCCACCTGGTTTCAGAATGATTTGATTTTTGGTTTGTGTATCGATTCTTGGAGCAGCTAGTTGTGACAAAGCTACTTTATGTTTTTTTTTTAAAAAAATTTTAATGTGGTATGTGAATAATGCCTTGAAGTGATTGACGTGCTGTCAAAGTAAACCATCTTAAAACTGTTTTAAGGCTAGCTTCTAACAAATGTGAACGTACGTATGCATTTTTTTTTCGCGACTGATGGCATACAGTGCACGAATCAATTTGGTAGGAGGATGAGATTCAAAGGAAGTAATGTTGAATACTGTTATAAAAAAAAAGTGAATGATGTTTCGATAGGTTTTTTTAGACAGCCAAAAACGAGGAAAGTGACGTCTAAATGTCAGGAACTCCTTCTTGACACCAATTATGAAACAAATGTTTACGAAATCTCAAATAATCGGGAGTGGTAGGTTTTAAATTGATGAGTAAATACGCATGTGGAAATTGAGTGACATCGTCATACGCATAATTTAACCAAGGTGTCACTAACTGTTTGGCTGACACTTGAACTTTAGATTTATCTCTTGGATTTTTTAACAACACCACATAATGTGCATTGAGACGGATAGTGTGCTGCGCTTCACTTTGCTGAAATAAAGTTTTGAGTAATGTAAATAATACTGGCATTACGCTGATATCCTTTTCGTGTAAACCAAACTTTAATTTCTTCTTAGTCTTATCCTAACATATCATCGAAGATGACAACATTGGTTTGACTAAAGTCAGACACGATCCCATCGTCTTCGCGAGGAATTCCTTCTACAAACGAAATCGATTCTCCTTGACTTTATCGGAGTAACGTGTAAGACGATTGTCACTTGTTGTACCAACACTCTATACGTTGCGGAGAACGATCGAACATTTGTGATTTGTGTTCAATCACTCGTTTAACAAATTTGATTTTTCCTGAACCATTCGGTCCAGCAATCAACATGTTAAAAGGATGGCGAGGACACAGTGCCTCCCAACTTTGATGGTCTGACTTTTCGTCAATCACTTTGAGAACGGAGGATGCAGCCATAACAGTTGTGTTTAGAATTCTTGGATTCCATCAGCCTCACAAGACATTTTATACATTTTATACACATTTAATTTTTTCTTGTCATGGTAGTGTAGCATAACAATAACATATTTACATTTCAAGCATCAAAATCATGACTTTTCCGGTCACTCTCAGTGTACAAAATTAAAACACGTAACAAGCAATAAGGTATAAATCACTAGGTACGCAAATAAGATACAAATTAAAGTCACCAAAGCTGAATAAAAACAGGTAAGATTACAACAGTCTTTATCTACCTGCGTAACATTTAATCTTTGTAAACGCTGTCTCCATCTTTCTAGTCTCTGTGGAGTTAATCTGACATAACTTCTTCGGGGATGTCATCTCCTCATTCTTTTCTATCTGTACAATACTACTCTCGTGGGTTTGTAGTATTTCTTCCTCTGTTTCTGATTCTTCTCCCATTGTTTCTATGTCAAGTTTCTGTATAGGCTTTAACGAAAAATAGGTATTTTCCTCCACTACAATAGGCTCTAATTTGACTTTCAACTATGACTTTTCTCCTACTGGCTCAAATTCTTTTCTTTGATCAGTCACATACGTCTTTGGCATAGTCAGCCACCTCTTGTATCCAAGCACTGAGATAAGACTTTTTCTGTCATCTACATCATTTCAGTCGTAAATTTGTTGGTGTAACCAACTGGCTATATACAATTCTTAGTAAGTATGAAGAGTTGTTAAAGTACGACGAATCTCTTCTTCACACGGAGGTACACAACTCATTTTCATCACTATTCACAACACTTTTAACACAGTGAGTTGTACGTGCACGGCTTGGTTGTCATGTCTTTGCTGAATGTACTGTTCATAAATTGTCCACAACGAATATGCTGGTAAACGAAATCCAAGAAAAGTAGTCACACACACACACACACACACACACACACACACACACACACACACACAGACACCACGTCGTCCAAAATTCAATGGAATCGTGTCGTTTTGTGGAATCAGTTCTTTTAACAGTACTTGGTATTCCACCGAGTCTTGAACACTGTCATTGACTTCCTTCTTATCAATGTCTGATTATTTTAACATTTTCAAAGTAATCAATTATCTTACAGTATTCAGATACCAATAATTATGACGTGTATGCCATTTTGGATGCAATTGTTCTTTGCGTTTCATTGAGTCTTGACAGACTCTCTGTATATGTGCTCACGCAGTTCCAAAGTAAACTATGAATCCTCTCCTCTTCTAAAAAGTATCCGACAATGAGGATTATATTTTGGAAGAACAAAAAGGAAGGCAGTGACAACACGGAGACCTTATGGAATGTTCAAGGTAAGCTGTATCTTTATATCCCATTCGTGAAATTTAACACCGCAGCTGAAACACTGTATTTTACCACCGTGTCCCAAGTAGACAAATCCTGCTCTGGCTAAAAATTTGGGAATGGGTCCTTCCAGATATTTTGTCCATTTCCCTTTGAACGTCTGGAATCGACTTTGAAAGTCATATTAACCAAGCAAAGCCACAGGCAACGTGTATACTTCTTTGATTTATAAATCTCAATGAGCTAGTGGTATCCAGAGTGGCTTGCGAGTGCATGGATGAGATCTATAGGTAGGCACCGGAACGGCATCGCTTTCGCTAGTAAAGCGGAAAGGTCGTGCTGCATTGCTGATGTTGAGAGTACGTGGATGGCGTCCCTCGGTAGGCACACGCACAGCATCACTTTCAATAGTAGAGCGGCAAGTTTGTGCCGCATCGCTTATGTTGCAGGCTACGGCATCACTCTGGTCGCAAGGCAAGCACCGCACTCGTGATCATTGAACTTGGGTTCCTCACACTTTTGCTGTGTTGAATTCATCTTTCTAGGTCGGTGTTTGAACTCGCAGTGATATTTCTGTGTTGAAACTCTCATCTTTTTTATACTGGATATCGGCATGTCCGTAAGGTAACGTGTTGTGGTCGGGAAGTTGCAATCGTTTCTAGTAGACAATCTAATATACTTTCTCAAGGGTCGACTGTCGATTTGATTTTACAAACGTACAATTTTGTTAGGATTCGGCGTTTTAGCTCAAAATTCTTGATCTTGTCTTGACTTTAAGGCCTGTTTTAAGACGTCAAAGTTCACCACTTGACTGGAACGATAGTTCAATGTCAGTCCTTTCACGTTACATTTGGAATGAAGTTGTCCTTGTTGGTCTCGGTACTGGTAACCGTAATTTTTTGGCCCACCACTGGCAAAACTCAAAATAGTGTCTTCGGGATGTTCATCGGTCCAAACTCCTAAATGTTCGTCTTCGATGCGTGGGTGATTGCTTCCAGGGCCATCGATGTACATACAATTATCCGTGTCAAAGTAAAGGACTCGATCTTGTTATGTATGATGTTTATATAATATTATAAATATTTTAGGAAATTATAAATGTTTCTTGACTTTAATATTTGCCCAAACCATAATGTTATGTATCAGGTTTACATGTTTAGCTATTGTCCTTGAATTAGGTTGTTTACTTAGTATTTGAGTTCAATGACGGTTTTGGTAAACAAGTTGTTTATTCAATTTGAGGTCAGGTTGATTTTGTTTACAGATAAAACCAGAATTTCCTTTAGAATTATGTTAAAAGTTACATACACCATAAAATTTTCTACAACATTCTGTCATGTGACCTATATTTATATATACCATGTTTAGTGAACAGATTTTAGTTTCGACCTTAATATCGGTCTTTAAGGATTTATTACAGTTGTGAAAAAATCATTCCAAATTCAGAGAGAGAAATTATTAAAATATTCATTGGATTATAATGCTCATAGACTCTTGGATTTTGGATTTTGAATTGATGATTTGGGGATTTATGTGAACATATTCAAAGATATTCTGGAGTACTTCGTTTTGGCACATCAGCACATTAAATACTACTGGAACATCAGGACATTAAAAACTATTGGCACATTAGCACATTCAAGGATACTGAATTCATTTGGAACAGTATATATTTAGGACTTGTGATTAGACAACTTAGGATTATTGGATTATTAGGATTTTAATTCACGTTACTGTAAGTGTCTTTTGATTTTCATTTTAATTATCTAGAAATAAATTGCTTGTTGATTTTTACATGATTAATTGGTTTCACTTTCTTTCTGTTGCATTATTTTAAGACCACATAGTCGTAACAATCTCCTAAAGGTTCCAAGACAGAATACAATTTTTAAACTGGCACTGGCTTTCACGTATGCTGCAATGATAACATATCCAAATTCGTCAGGGGGTGCATACTCTGCGATTTCTTCGTAATTCACCAAGATCAAATCTTAATGTATGATGTCCACGTGTTTAATAAGTTTTCCTTTGTCGTCGACGAGTTGAAGTATCGTCTTGGATCTCCCAAGTATTCCGTCTTTGGCAATATGCGACGGTGAGCCAATTTTCCCCACAAGACTTTTGCAAACGATCGTCTTCCTTCTTTCTTTTTCGCTTGTTCTAAAGTAATGCCTTCTAAAGACCGTTCTTTAACGCTTCTTTGTCTTTTGAAATCCGACACCAAAAAGGATAGCAGCTATCATATTTGCTTTAATTTTATAAATTCGTTGACGTAGCCTGGAAAAAAATCCCGTTATTGGAGGAGTCATCTTGTTGGTATTGCTCTGTGGTAGGAAGTGCCAAATTGAGTATACTTTTAACAGTTGGTATCCCCAATCGAGAGCATGCAACAATTCGACACTCATCCACGTTCCTCTCGAGGCTCGTTTTTGGTCATCGTGGCGACGAGGCTGGTCTTGATTACATGTTTCAGCATACGTACGGCATAAAGGAAACACCAGTTTTCCGTGGTAATGATGAGGTAAAACATAATGGTACAAGATCGTTGTTGGCAACATTTTGCATTTATTCAAACCTTCGTATTGGCGAATGTGTTCCACGTCAATGTGTATAGTCAAAATTTCAGGATGACCGGTGGAGCATTGATCATATTTGCACCCAAGGATACAAGGAACACGCATCGATGTATTTGATTTTCTCTCCTTGGGATTCGTTCACCGAGTACAACAAGCGTGTAACATTGGTTCGTCCTCCAAACAAACTATCGCGTGGATTCAAAAGTTCGACACCACATCGTAATCTTCGACGATACATTTAAATTCTTGATCGGTTTTTAAACGTTGATCCTAGTCGTGTTCCCACATTTTTATTACTTGATATCCTTGACTTTCTAAATTCTGGAGTCGTTGATATGTTTGGTCGTACAACTCTGGTGGTGAACTCTGAGAAGGCCTTTTCAGTTCTCGTTGAGGAAAACAAGTTGGGCATCCATGAAATAAATATCACTGAAATTCGTACAATATCTGGAGGTTTTCTAAATCCTAAACATCCACGGAAAGGGTTTCAATTTTCTTTTCTCCACCGTTTCTAGTATGTTTTATCCACTTGTCTTCAGTTTCACACAAGTAATTGGGCCAGCGCAAAGCTTTGGCTGAATATCGACGGCTGACAGAGAGATAGGATTGAGGTGGTATGATGGTTAGTTTGTTCTCAGACGTGAACTTTTTTCGATTCACTAATCTACACGCTTTGGTAATGGTAGAAGCTTCCTTCAAGGTATCGATGCCTCCGTGAACCAGAAATACTTGTCTAAATTTTCCACAATAACGTGGTAAAATTTCTACATTGGATCGGCAATATTTCAACATTTCTTCTTGAAAATCAAAAGGGTTTGAAAAATGGAGTTGGTACCAAGCGTAGAATGCTTCTCGTTGTTCTGTGTGCATACCGTCTTGATCATAGTAGCGAACTTCAGGCAAATACGGGAGCACAACGTGCTGATTAGCTTAGGTATTGAAAAAGTGTGGAAAATAGCCTAAGCCATTTTTGTCATTCTACATATTTTCGGCATTCTACTCAAAGGCATAGCCAAATAACTCATGGAATCTTTAAACTGTACGTGTCCCATTTTCATGTAAATGACTGTAGCTCCGATCATGGTCATTGTTGGAAATTCCGTGTCTTGTTCTGAATAATATTTCCAAAGAAATTGTCCGTTGTATACTGAGAAATTCTGAACCATGACTGTAGCATATCGATTACAGTTCCCGTATCGCTGGATTTCCTCTTCGTCCCAAGTGTCGTCGGTGGGGGTCTAAAATCCATTAAGCAAAATCAGCAAGAGCACGAGAGCCACGAAAGATCTTTTCTCGTTCTCCTGGAATCTTACTACAATATGGGCAGTGGAAAAATAAAGGTTCACAAGCTCGATGAGCTACACAAAAATTAGGGACGTGAATTCCAGTCTCTTGTGAACATTCAAAGTAAAACAAATATAAAATTCACACTTCTTTCTATTCTTGTTCTGATCGTCAGTTACTACTCCTGAAACTCATTGTCATGTCTTTGAATGTGACACTGAGGATGGAAATCAACAATTTGGTCGCAAAAATGGCATCATTTATTTCCTGGACAAATGTGTGACTTTTGGTTATTCGTTCGAACGAAATGTCCACAAGTGGAGCACACTCTCAATAATTCGCAGGCATTTTTATGTTGTTGTTGGAATTGTTTCGTGCGATGCTGTTCGTGACAAATTGGACTGACAAAGGTTCGCTTGCAGGCAGAACAATGAATTCTTTCTTTTCCATTAGGAATGCAAGGTATGGAAATTAAACATCCACGACATCTCTCTCCACAATGAATACGTTGCTTCCGACTGGTAAATCCTTGGTTACAGTTGTCGCAATAGTAACTGTATCCAAGAAATCCTGTGCTGTTGGTAATGACATCGAAATGATCTTGGTGATGATAAACATGAATATATTTTCCGTCTGGGAAATCTGGTCCTCGAAACAAGAGAGCTCCGCGAACGACTCAAGGGTATTGTTTCAAAGTATAACGAGGTGACAACAAGTCTTGAAGTTTTTGCATTTCAGGAACTCTGTACACGGTCTCTTTGGAAATATCTGCTTGCTGCAAAAGAATTTCTGCTTCTATCCGTTGCTGTGTTTTCTCCGAGTTTTTAATCCTCTTCCACGATTTTTTCCATTCCGCTGTATCTCGGCAAACGTTCGAGCCACTACGATAGCACGAGCTAAGCACATCTGATCTTGGTGGTTGTCAATGTGAACGATAGTTCATTTGGTACTACGAATTTAATCCACCAATAAAACTTTTCAACATTTTCCGCTACCTCTTGGAGGTGAAACGTGTGTCATGTGAAGAGTGGTTTTTCCATCGGTGATGTCAAACTCGTCATTGGATTGTTGGACGTGTTGAATTTTGTCGATAATTTTGAAAAATTTAATTCTGCATGTATACTAAATTCTATCCGTTCAAGAGATTTCAGACTGTCGTCAGTAATTGATAGTCTCAAACGATCGTCATCTTTAGCTTGGCCCTGTCGTTTCAATATCTCTAATAATAATTCTATTCTCATAAATCTGTAATGAAACCCGCAACTTTCTCTGGTGGAATTTGAGACTTGAACTCTTTAAATTTCACCGTGTACATGTAAGCCGTCGTTCGAAATTTTCTGGAAGTCAATTTTTGCGTAGGTCGAATGTAAAAATAACTTTCAGAAGCTACCGAAAGACTTTCTTTCTTGGCTGATCTTTACTCTCTTGGTCTTGTGGTAAAGGGAGATGGTGTTGGCTCAGGCTCACTCATATCATCTTCAAAGTCGCTAGCATCAATTTTATGCCAATACTTCACTTAACATATGAGGTGACATCGAAAGTCGTCGTCGTCTCTTGGCTTCTTCTGGTATCTCCTTGGCAAGGTTTGATCTTTTCATCTTGATTCAAAATTTGATTTGACTAGGGTACACACTCTCTCCCTATATATAGAGACCCCCTCATCCAAAGAGAATACACTCATTCAGTTTCAGTCTGTGCAGATGGAAGAGTCACAACAGATCGTACTTCTGGTCAGAGATGTACAGAGAGTCATTCGATAGTAAACTTCCAACAAGACTTCGAACTACTTCCACTCGAGATAAAAGTCAAAATACATGCTATGTCTGTCAAGAGAAAAGACATTGGGCTCCAAAATACCCCACAACGTCAAAGAAAAGGGAACCACTAAGACAGAAAAAAAGATACACAAAAGTAAAAAATACCTGTTATTAATGTTAAGAAAAATGGCATTGATCTTCAGAGTGTTCCTAGAAAAAAGAGAAAAAAGATGAGGAAGGGAAGCGTTCAGCCGACGCAGAAGAAGAACCCATACCAGTAAAGACATTCAAGAAGGCGAGACAAGTAGAAGAAACTAAAGTAGAAGAACCCATGCCAGTGATAAGATTCAAAAGAGAAAGACAGTAAAAGAAAGAAAGAAGAAAATAGAGTTTGGTGACGTGATTTGAAATTTCATCGTCATTCTTATTTAAAGAGAATATACCAAAGAAAACAAAAGTGTCTCTTTGTCTTGATGTTTTTTTCTTTTGGTATGGATAAGATCTTCACACACTCACACATTTTATAAGGGAGGGATTTAAGTTTTATTTGATTTGAAAATAATTAAGTAGCATATTTTTTCTAAAAAATATAGGTGACACTGAAAAGACCGTTAGATTTTTTATTTTTTGTTGTTGTCATTTCTTTTAATCGCTGACTGAATTATGTTACGCGCATTCTGATTGGTGGAACATTCCAATCCGTTTCGAACCGGTCCTAAACTTTATATAGAGGCACGGTGGCCTATTGTGTCATCTGTTCTCAAAACAACATGAGAAGATGTGGGTAAAATTAGAGCCATCGACCATCATTTCGATCATGCTGTTTAATCCATACTTCCTGGTATATGTCAATGCATCGTGGGCCATTACTAGGATTACATATACAGCTATATGGAAGAGAAGAATCTATGTGGAGTCTGAAGCATAGTGTGTCCATAAACACTACCTACCCATGCTTGTGTGTGATAGTGTGCATGTATATATAGCGTGTGTATAAACACTCCTACCCTTTTCGTTGGATTGTCGGTGTGGATTTTTTAGTCACTACATACGGCGTGTTGGATAGTAATCAAAAAGTGGGTGTTTAATAGTATATCAAAAACTATGCATTGGATAGTATATACAAAATATGTGTTGGATAGTAGTCAAAATGTGTGTTGGATAGTTTATCAGAAAGTATGTGTTGGATAGTATATCAAAAAGTAAGTGTTGGATAGTATATCAAAAAGTGGTCTGTTGGATGGTATATTAAAATGTATGTGCTGGATAGTATATAAAAAATATGTGTTGGGTAGAAATAAAAGAAAGTGGTGTTTTAGATAGTAATACAAAAGTATGTGTTGGAGAGTACTCACAAAGTTGGTGTTGGATAGTAGATTACTATTCAAAATTACATTTCCCGTTGTGACCCATACATTTTTAACATGGAAACGACCTATATCGAACTCCCATTGAAAACTTACAGCGTAATGTTAAATTTCCCTTGTGCCCCAAAGTGAGATTTCCAAGTTAAATTCCCGTTGTGCCCCAAGTGCCATTTCCATGTTAAATTCTCGTTGTGCCCCATATTATTGAGGTCAACCACGTTTAACAATGTCACCATGTAACCCTTTTGAGGTCAACCACTTCTAACAATGTTACAATGTACCCTCAATGTTAAATTCCCCTTATGCCCCACATCGCCATATTAATGTAAACCTATAGGCGTAATGTTATTCCTATGGATGCCCCCAATCGCCAAATATTACTACTAACCTCAATGTTAATAACTAATTCTCAAAATAAGAAAAAGTCTCTACTTTTAACACGATACACATGCTCACTGCACGTCTGTAATATTAGGTACTGTTGACATGCGATATTTACAGATTCATGGTGTAGCTATGTCGTGTTTTCTTTCAACAAAAAAGACACCCACTGTGGCACAGAGTACTATTAGCAATCAAATTCAATTATTTGGAACCTATCTAAAAAAATAATCCTTCAACAACTTTTCAGATCGAATATGAAAGAAGAAATCTCAATAAAACTTCCTAATATCTTTGCAAATAAATAATTGTCAAACGGTAGTAGAGATTAGGGACGTGCAACGGAAGTATGATTGCAGTTTATAAATCTATATTCCTCTGACCGAACCATGACGACAACATATGATTTCTAGCTACGACTATTTAAACTAATATGTGTGTGTGCATGTGTGTATGCACGCGTCAAGCGTGTTTTATAGCATCTTCTGTTCGATATTTAATGTTGTAGACTGAGATGCAGTCGTATTAAAGATTCTTTTGGCATTAAGTCACTGGTCGATTCTGTCTTCATACATTTTTAATTTATAAGCATTTTCGAAAATTCTGTTGCATTAGCATCGCAATCTGAATTTCTGGATACCATCAAAGATAATACAATGCTAAATTTGTCTTGTCTCTTTTGTAGGTAGTGTGATGCCATGTTTGAAAATGCCAACAATCCAAGTGTATGTGATGCTCGTTTCAGCTGCATTCCTTCGAAGAACTACAACCTTTGAATGCCCAGAGGACTTCCCCTGTGGCTGTTTTGAAGACAACGGCTCGTCGCTGCAGCTGCAACGAAGAATCCAGACACAATTCAACATAATCCAATGTGAGGGACAATTTGACCTCCAGTTGTTAAATTTCAGTTTATTTAAATCGAAAATAATTTCTCGAATAATTTTCTTTAATACATCACTAGAAAACCTCGATGCTGATACTTTCCAAAATCTTAATGTGAAAGAGATTGTGATAAAGAGAAATCCGCTGAAAAAAGTCAGTGAGAATATATTTGCACCGGCTAGAACGAGTTTGGAAAAATTAACACTAGAAAACGTTGGACTTGTTTTCAAAGCTGGAGTTAGTATGCTCTTTTTGAAAAATCTTACAAATCTTAGAGACCTAATTTTGGATAAAAATGGCAAGTTCCCTGTTCATTTTCCGGGAGGACTTTTTCGGAACCTTCATTTGGTTTCTCTAGAGAAACTATCGCTGAGAAAATGTGAGATTGCTCTTATGTCTGACAACGCTTTTGAAGGTCTTGAAAGTGTGTCAGAATTAGATATCTCTGTTAATAACATGTCTGTCATACCAGCAGCAATTCTTAGTCTTCAAAATTTGCAAACGTTGAAACTGTCGCACAATAGGAAAATCTACTATATTCAAGACGGTGCATTTAAGACACTTCAGAATCTGAAAGATTTGGAAATCAGCCATACTGGGATACATACTATCGACTACAATGCCTTTAGAGGATTAGAAGATTCCTTGGAGGAGCTTTATCTAGACAATGGCGATTTACCTGATGGGCATTTCGATGCGTTGAAGAGATTACAGAAATTGCGTGTGTTGGACATCTCGAACAACAGGATTACCCATATTCATAACGTGTCATTCGAGGGATTTGTAAATCTCGAAAATTTAGATCTTAGTGCTAACCCACTGCTATTCCTGGATACAATGTTTAGAGGTGTAGAGAAGAAGTTAAAAGTCTTGGTTATTAAAGAACTTGGGTTGACCTCGTTACCGTTGGGAACGCTGGACTCGCTTCTTGTTCTGGAAATCTTGGACGCATCCCGGAATGACTTTACCGAAATCTATGAAAGTTTCTTTTCAGGGATCAGGGCCAAACGCATCTTTCTTAAGAACATGAAGATTCAGCAGATTTCAGCCGATGCTTTTGAAGAAATTCCACGTGGGATTAAACTACACTTAGACGGCAATTCTATTTCAAATATTTCATTTTTAATGGATCTACCATCATGTACTTTTCATACGTTGTCTTTGGAAGATAATCCAGTTTCGTGCGATTGTGACACACTTATGATTATTTCCACCAATAGGGTCGCCAACATGTCTGGGACATGCGCAAACGGCGATTTCGCCGGCAAAAAGTTCAGTAATTTAAAAGGAGATCCCAGAGTATTAGAACATTGCAACTTTAACAGGAGTGATAGTTATCATTATTGCCGTGCGACTAGTGGACAAAACAAAAGCCATACTGTTAATCTACTTAACTTCTTGGTCTTGCTACTCTTCTTTAGTTTATATATAAATGGATAGTCTCTGAAAAACCGCCACGATTATTCATGTTAACAAATGGCGCTTCGATAAGCAGATACATTTCTTGTCTACGTCTACGTGGCAGGGAGATAGTTATTTTATAGAATGCCCTCTAGCATAACTAGATATGCTTTAGAATATGCATCTCTCCAAGCAATGAGCACAAAATCAGGTTTCATTGCATTATAAGACGAATGGATCTTTTCTGAACTGCCTAGTCTTACTGCTTAAGTTGTGAAAATAGCAAGACCTAGTCTTACTGCGCTCGCATGTTTGCTTTAGTGTTGTCGAATCCCTACAATAGTGGTTTGGTGTGAAAATTGAAAACTTCTCCAGAACTGTCTTAATATATATTTCTGATACTACTGATTGCATAATATATTGTTTGTTCGCAGCAATGGGAAGTAAGCTGTAAGTGTTTTAATCATTTAAATATTGAAGGTCGAGCTCGTCTATTTCAATCAATCTGCATCACCTATCGTTGCAAACAGATACTCACTCTTCAATGTAAATATTGGTCATAGTATCGTTGACAAATTATGATGGCGGTTTTCGCTTCTGCGCAAAACTGCTGCTCTTAAGATTGACACTACTTCAGTGGGAATATAAGGGACCGATCATTTAACTCTCGGAGGGGGTGGGCGGGGTATTTTTTTTAAAGAAATTTCTGGCCCTCAAATGGTTTGACAAAATATTCTTGCTCCGATTTATATAAACAAGAGTCTAATATGTCCATTACATTAGTTGAAAAAATTAATTATCTCGAGGTAAAAAAAAAAAAAAAAAAAAAACACATCGAGGGTCCTATTTTAAGGTCAAGGTCACGGCTCAATAGTTAACGTTTTCATCACACTTTTCCTTCCGCTCTATAACTTTAAAACCGTTTGAGATTAAGGGATGAAACTTGGTATACTTATAAATTATCACAGAAAGGTGTGTTGTGAACCACATTGGAGGTGATATCTTCAAGATCACTGTCGTGATTTTATATGCTGAATTTTTCTATTAGACTGTCCTTTTGCACTCTAAAATTTTAGAGCCATCTGAGATGACCCAACCCCGAAAAACTTCATAAGTTCCTGTGTTTTTCAAAACCAATCACTTCCATTTAGGCATTATGAATTGCGGACGACATGCAACATTTCCTGACCTCCGAAACTGAGGAGCCTGACAACGTGCAAAACCTCCGCACCTCCGACAATGAAGAGTTGACAACGGAAGTGCTCCAATGAGAATGGGCAATTTTACGTTTTTGCGCTGAATTGTACTTTGTTCAACTTACAATCAAGACATATATTTGATTGACTTTAGCAAGTCATCACAACTAAAAACGTAAAGAGGCCAAATGTTTGCTAGACATACATTCGTGTCCGCCAAGCTGGTCTGCGTAGGGGTAATATCCAAAATTGGATAGTAAATCGCCAGACCGAAAATTAAATGGCCAGTCCCTAAATTGTACGCTGTACGCTTTTTTCACCAATACATTCGGCCACCTTTAAACTACGTATTATACATGATGTAACACCTGTGCACTTATAAAATATAAAACCGGGTAACAATATGTGCAGACCTGTACCAGACTCTCGCTCAGCGCCCATATCTCAGAGTCACGTAAGGGATCTGTTTGCACGAGATGAGTTAGTAACAAGAGACATAGTTTATCGCGGATTGGCATTTTTCACAAAGTTGAAAAAAGCTGACAGCATTCTGTTCAGTCGATATTTGAAAGTTGTTTGAGACTTTTATCTTTTAGTAACAGCAACCATATTTGATGGTCATCGGTATCATCATACAACATTGATAGGTCTTGATACGATGTTTTCTATCAAATTTGGTCAAACTGTGCTGAGCAGGTTTGGACAGGTTTGGACAGGAAATCGTTGAAGGTTTGTCAATATTTAGTAACGGTGGCAATATTTAATGGAAGAGAGGCATCGTTAGCATAAACTTTAAAGTCCACAGTTCCAATGAAGCTGAATTTTTAACGATTTGTTTACTAGTTGTTAAAAGGTTTTTTTTTTTCTTCTCAATTTTTAGTACAGGTAGTCACATTTCGATGTCAGATTTGGTCCAGATCTGTACAAATAAAAAAGACTTCATGAATAATGGCACTGAATATTTGAAATGCCATAAAAGTTGGAGGGTTGTAGCTCAAGCGAACAAAACACGATGGATACTTCCCAGCGCTTTTCGCGCCAGCTAGTGGCGATGTACTACAGCCCGTGAGGTTACTGGAAGGGTATTCAGAAGTTAAAAAGCTGACAGAAACCGCCAAAGTCTCAAAAGATTGTTACCAGAGCGTGGCTGAAGAAGCAGGTCATGCAGCAGATTTACCTGCCCGCACTGCACACAATTCCCAGGCCGCAGTTTGATGTTACAGCACCTAACCAGGTGCACCAGGCAGACCTCTTGTTTCTGCCGCACGTCAGGGTTGGGCCGCTAAAGTGGCCCAAACTGCTGCAGGTTGACCCCTGCCGGGAGTTTATGAGCGCTGTGTCGCAACTCTTGGCCAAGCACAACATGCTGGTGAGGCAGGCAAGCGGCTGTTTGGGCTCCAGTACGCCCAGGAGATGTTGTTTGTGGAGAGCGTGCCTGGCGGACCTAAATGGTGAGGCAACGCGGTTTATAATCAAGAGACCTATTGATGCCATTCGTGCACCGGGAGAGCTGGAATGAGGAAAACCTTGTGCTACTGACCCTGTGTAGTCCTCACACGTTTACAGGCTAGATCATGCGATTGTTAAGACCGGCTCGCCTCTACTATATTATCAGCTTAGCACCGGCGATGCAGGACCAAAGCGCGCGTTTGTGCGTGAAGAGATGCAGGTTGTGCCCTCTGACACACAATTACAACTGGACTGTGTACTCAGTCAACATAAACATCCTTGAGGTCGACAACATTATCGTTCTGCACCCCGGAACCTTGTCAGATTTAAGGGGCATTCTCTTTTTAAGGTTTATGTGGGCCTCATCCTTGGTGCGGTAGTCTTCCTCCACATCTTTATAGTAGTCTGCGTGCTCTTTCAGCCAAAATGATCTCGACATTGGTGGCGGGGAACTGTGCAGACCTTCTTTCAGATGATGACCTGCGGAGTAAAGTTCTGTTCCGTGCTTTCTGGGGTCCACTCTTTTTGGCCACTCCAACGAAGAAAGCTGTGATAGTTTTCTGCATAGGCATTCCGACATAGCTTGTGTGGTTTTTCCGGATCCCCCGCCCCCATTGAGATAGGAAAGGCGGTGCGTCGCTAGCGGGTCGTCAGCACCAGTGGCTGTCGATTTTGGCACTATCTATTGAAACCATGAGCTTTTTCTCCTTGACACGCCACTGAACCTATTTACAGCTTGTTGTACCAACAGATGAGCTGTTGGCGTCGTGGATCTATTACTCGAGGGTGGCGCAGTCGATACAAATGGGCTTCTCTACATGTTAGGCTGGAACGCTGTCAAACCGGGCCAAATGCTCCGGCTTGATGTAGATGGAGTCGGTCACAACTCGCACTACTATAATAGGACAGCAAGCAAACCTCAGTAGCATGCTAATAAAGTTGATGCCCACGTACCCTAGCACGGAGGCTTGGAGGTGCGTGTACTGCGGCTTCGAGCCGTGGTAGTACGTGATGCATACCGTACTACTCCTCGACTTTGGCCACCTACTCCTCGGGGTTATCTGTGTATTTTCTGCGGACCTTGATAATCTCATTGTGCTTTTTCGGGTTGTACAACACATTCCATCTGCCAGCACGAACTGCCCCAACGCTTGGAGTCCAGTGTTTTGTCACCTCCACCACGGATAACTCACACTGCCCTTGACTCGGTCTCTGTAACCTACCAGATGGCCTCCCAAACATTGCCCTCGTATAACTCTATACAGTGCACTTCAGCAAAATGAAGTGTCTGTGGCCAGGCATGTCCGTTATGGACAATGAGCTCGACCTTCCATCCCCTTGAACGATAGTGTTCGCTGCTATATATGTCCCTTAGGATGATCGCGCGGTCGAGGACCTTTTATATGTCGGCCACGTCGTTGATGGTTGCTGCTCTTTAGTGGACTCGCCTATCCCACTCCTCCAGGTTCCTGCGATGAACCTCTGTCAGGCCATTCCCTCTGGTGGCATTTTGAAAATGTTCCATCAACCACTGCGCGACGCATTTGAGGTCTCCATCCCCGAGAGTGGCCAGATTGTTAGGGTTGGGTTTTCGCACTTCATAAAAGCCGTATATAACTGCTGCCATTGGGTAGTGTTCCCGTAGTAAGGTCCATCAATGCCAGTAAGAAGCCCAGGTCTTGTTTTACACATAATTGAAACCATTTTCCCATCCCTCACGCTCTTCCGCCCTCACCAGGTTCAAACGCATCCACCACGGTCCACTTATCCATATTGCGGCCTTGGGGTGAGAAACTTGGCATGAATGAAGTAGTTTCTACCCACGGGAAGGGCCTCAAGAATAGCGGCTGCGCGCTTGTCGTCCATTTGGCTATCCAGGATCAGGTGCCCGCCTTGTACTTTGTACCCACCCTGGATGTTAATGTTTCCAATTCCAAGTGGATAATTCTCTTCGATATGAAACATTCTAAACAGGTACACGTCCCCTCTACCTCAAACTCATCTTTAGCATCACAAAAGCTGCGGTACCAGCTCACGTCCAAGCCTTTGTGAATGAGTCTCTGGACAGTGCGGGCTCAGTGGCGCTCAGATGAGGAAGTTCCTTTTTTTCCTCTTTTGCTATTCACGCTTGCGTGAGACTTCGTATTCTCTTCCAGCTCCTTCGCCTCAATTTTCATAATCGCTGCACAAGCCGCCCACATTCTGTCAAGACGTTATTCTAGCAGCCGCAGCGCTTCACGGATTCTGGGGTAAGGAGGTCGGGCCGATGTGAGTGCTTTGTACTCTCTGCGTATTGCCCTTGCCTTATTTTCATGTGCCATCTCATGTAATCACACGTGTATATCTAAGTGAGAAACCTTCTCTAAATAAAAAAAAGTAATAAGTGGCTACCAGTTGATGTCGGATAGGCCTCGAAACTCACAGTGCTGGGCATTTTTCTTTTTCTTGCGAACCCGCGCTCGCACGGTTTCACCTCTGAAGCACACACAGCAGGCGTATCTCACCTTTACTCCTACCCTGCACTGTGTACAGACATAAGTCTCCCCACTCCTCTGTGCAGGCGCTGCACATGTGCATGGCAGTACGTTCTCATGCAGCTTTGTCCACACTGTTCAGTGCTTCCAAGCACATGTGTTGGTCCCCACAGGCATTTTGGTGTATCCAGTGGTGCAAGTAGATTTTAACTCATACCGGTATGGTACCGACCACCCCACCCCCGACTCCCTCTTTCTGGTACAGCCGTACCGGCGATAAATCTCTTACTGGTACAGCGTACCTGACCGTACCGGCTTACTTGCACCACTGGGTAAATCTTAAGGATATACTTTTCCAATTTTGTGGTACAAAAAATAGCACATTAATGGCTTTCGTTTGTGAGCCCACCATTCTAGTCAGCCACCCTAGGTTCCAGGCGGCCGGAACCAGCATTTTAACCATTTGTTTGACGACACTATTGGTCTGTTCACACACACACACACAAACACTCCCTCTGTGACCCCGCTGCTATAAGGATTGTTCAATCAACCATCAGGAAAACTTTCAAGAAATGAACTTGCTTAGATCTTATCATCATGAGATGAATAACACTTGGATAAAATACGAACTTTGTCAGGTCATGATCATATGTGCTTTAAAGTTGACAAGATAATCACATTACCTTATGGCAATTTAAAACCAGATTGTATTCAATGATTACATAGCTCACCTCTACGAAGCTTTGAGTAGTCTCCAGTAGCCACTGTAAACATTAATTATCATGCAGCAAATAAAATTCAGACTTAAATAATCTTGACAACAAAATGTTGGCCCCTTAACTACTGGTAACTAAAGATTTTTATTTTGCTTTATTTTTGCTTTACATTTGTAGAATGTTTAATATGCACTTTATAGCCAGTAGTGTGCTGACATGCCATGAAACCACATGCATAAGAACATACTATGCCGGGGCATAAAGGACATAAAACAATAGAAAAGAACATTATTTTCTATTATATCACAGTTGAGGTACTATAAACAGTTGATACAAATCTGAGATTATTTTAAATATGTGTTCATAAAATCTTCTACAGAAGCTATTATCATTGTCCACCCCTAGAAGCAAGATTTTACTGGGCGAAAGTCATAGGCTTTGAGCAATCCTGCAGTGAAAGCCAATATTACAATCATAGCTCATACATCAGCAATTACCTTGATTAGCAACTGCAGCTGAGGCCTCTCATGAAAAGCATGCAGTCCACTCCTTTAATTCCTATACTCATTCACATGTGCATTACACAATTAACCTGTTGAGGGTAACCTATCACAATATAATAATGTTTAGTCATTAATATGGCAAGTTTACCATTTAGTAAACATACATAGTACTATTTCCAACTGCACTGGTCAGTAATAACCATCTGTGTAGACTAGGATGTTTATAGTATGTAAAAATGTATGTAGTCATCAACCAAATACAAATACTCAACCTATGTTAGTAAAGCATAAAATGTACATAACAGTGAACTTCTTTGGTTGTAAGGATATAGTACAAACAGAGATGCATCCAATGATCAAGTTTTATAATCTGAACATAAACAGCGACCAATAAATGTACTTTAAAGACAAAATTAAAACAAATTCACTGAAGCATGAAATGTAGGTCATGGGGTTGTCATTTTGCATTAGGGGGATAGTACTAATCATGATGCACCCCCTCCACAAGTTTCTTGATTTTAGATAGGATAGTATGCATTTAGCATGCCAACAAACTCATGTAGTCATGAGCTAAATGCAAAAACTTAACCAAAGTCAGTCAAAGATAAAATATTGATTATAGTGAGTTTCTTTTGTTGTAAGGGTGTGGTAATAATACAAATGCATATCACTCATTAGTTTCATGGTTCTAGAATGAACAGTGCCTGAGAAATGAACACCAAACACAAAATTTAACTCAAGTTAGAGAAGCATGAAATCTGGACCATAATAACCTACTACTGAAAGGAGGGAGTTGTGCTTAACAAAATGCATCCCCTTACCATGTTTCACGATTCTAGATATGATAGTATTTACATAAAATTGGTCACTAGCTAAATGCCAAGTAAAATGTGAAATATAGGACACAGTGACCTTTTTGTACAGGTGTGGTACTAAGATAGATGTATACAATCATCTAGTTTCATGATTCAAGCATGGACAATTAAAAACACAAATTAAACCCAAGTCTGTGAAACATGCAATATAGGTCACCTTGATCTACTTTTTGTGATGAGGTTACAGTATTCATCAAGATGCACCCCCTCATGAAGTTTCACGATTCCAGGTATATAACACAGTATGTATACAGGATACAAAAATAAAAACCTGATCATGAAATGCAAAAACTTTACCTAACCAAGTAAAATGTTAAAATGTAGGTTACAGTGACCTTTTGTTGTAAGGTTCTGGTGCTAATCGAGATGCATAAAATCATATACTCTGATAATTCTATCATGAATAGTGCTTGAGAAATAATCGTAAAACACAAAACTGAACCCAAATCAGTGAAGCATGAAATGTGAGTCACAGTGACCTACTTTTGTAATGAGGGTACAGTACTCATCAAGATGCATCCCCTCACTCAGTTTTTAGGATTCCAGGTATAACACAGTATACACAGGATGCAAAAGCCTATGTGGTCATGAGCTAAAAACAAAAACTTAACCTAAGCCACTAAAATGTGAACTGTAGGTCATTACCTTCTTTTGTTGTAAGGCTGCGGTACTAATAGAGATGCATACAATCATCTAGTTTGATTATTCTAGCATGAACAGTGCTTGAGAAATAAACTTGAAACACAAAATTTATCCAAAGTCAGTGAAGTGTGAAACATGGGTCACGGGTGACTTCCTTTTTTGTGATGAGGTTGTAGTACTCATCGAGATGCATTTCATGATACCAGGTATAAAAGTATGTAAACAGTGTGCAAAAAACTTAGGTTGAACCACTACAAAATCTTACGCAGGAATGTACAGCTAATGGTGATAGGTGCTATGAAAACAACCCAAACTGTTGATTAAGATCTAGTAAGATAGAATGGTTGAGATGCAGTATGGTTGCACATATGTATATGGTTTTATATATGCAGTAGAACAATAGCTCTCCTCTACTTTGTAGTAGTGAGCTAATGAAGCATATTTCTATTCAATGAAAACCAAAAGAAATAAATGTCACAGGGAATGAATATTTCTGTATGAAGAAAACTGTGTTGCAATGGAATTGCTTCAATAAAAAAAAGTTAAGGACATCATGATAAACTATATATAAAGCTGGGATGCTTAGGAATACACATTTGGTATACCATCTCCATTCAAGTACCTGAAAAAAAGTTACAAAAAAAGTCCTTTTTCACTATTTATTTTAAAAAGGAAACAACATTTCTTATTAACTCTAGTCATTCTAACCTATCAGCTTTTAACAATTCTAAATGAACACTGGCTTTCTAATATTCCCTTGCATTTATCCATTTAAATGTACTTTTCTGTTTTTAGAATGGATTTAAAAAGAATTATTTGCTCAGTCTGTACAGTGGATTTAAAAGAACAGAGTTAGTAATTCAGGGATAAAATGAAATGGAGAAAAAAACAACATATTTTACCTTTACTTTTATGTACACATCCTTGATTAAAGTCAGTCACACACCTTTCATTTTGTTATGTTTATATAAATGGGTCCGATCAATAATATATCTGATAGCTTGACTTTCTTTGATTTAATATAGACATGTTTTGTTGAATTTATGTGGTGTTCCAATGCAACTGCACCACTGCTTATGCATTTAATATGTTTGCAACAAAAGTTGGAGACAGCTTGTTGCATTTCATAAAATCATCTCAAGTTTAACTCTCAATGTTTCCTTCTCATTAAGTGAAATTTCAACGATCAAGCCAGCCATATGAAAACTTATTTTTTATATCCTTGTCAATCTCTTTCGCTCTTTTCTCCAGAGATTTCAATATTTTATGCATCATACAAAAACAAGTTAAAAGAAGTGTCTGGAGAGCCAACATGATGATGAGAGATGTATGCTCTGATTGGTGGATATATTAACCTTTCTGCTATAGGCCCTATTAATTAGGCAATGAAAATGTTTGTCTTGAACAAAGTAAGTATTGGACTAATGAGAACATATTCTGACACATCCTGTGACTGGTTAAATCTCGGGAAATAAAAAATTTCAATAGCCATTGTTTCTCCTTATGGTTCACAAAATATAGACTCTTTCCATCACATTCTTTTATTAACTTGCAAAATAAACTTGACTGATGACCCAATTAGGCATTGGAGAAGTAGAATAGCTTGCTAGTGCTAATTTGTTTGTTTTTCAAGCAGCAATATTAAAGAATTTTTTGAATAATTTGACTCTGAAACTCATCTCTCAGCCTAACCTCCCCATTCTGAATTTTCTCCTCAAATTTACACTGATCTAAAAAATGCCCTAAGTGCCATCCAAAACAGTGGAAATCTGTGAATCTGCAGAACCCTCCCCACCCCACCCCACCCCCAAGTCTAGCAAATACATGTACATATGAGTTAAATCTGGTATACAGTTACAAATATGTTCTATGATGGCCTACCAGGCTTCATTCTATTATCATGGTTATGATGTTTTAGGTGAAGCAATGCAAAAACTCAATGAATTAAGTGGCAAATCTCAAAGATGAATCAGAATTAAGCAGGCAACAAATACAAAGAATCAAATTAATCTATCAAAATATTGTTTACAAGGCAAATAATAATAATAATAATGAGGACTTTGTATAGCGCCTAAACTTTAGAAGCTCTAGGCGCTTTACAACATTAGATAACACCTAAAAAACATATATAATGATATGATTACGAAAAACAAACACCATGAAATTAGAAAACAAAAACATGCTGAAAATAGTTAAGGTAAGGAAACATTATTAAGTCTCTAGGTCTATTCTTGCAGTCGATGAGTCATTTAGTACAATAACAAAGCCAAATAAGAGTCCCTCAAGGGGAATGATGCTGATCTGGGCAAAAAGAATTTTCAGGAATTCAAGACAAGACCATTTCTTCCTTTTAGGATTTGAAAATCAGCTGCAGTGGTGGATATAGTTGATGCCAGATTGGCATCATTTTCATTTAGGACCAAGCAGACATCATTAGAAGTCTTTGGGTGAAAATCCCATGTCAATATGACCATCCATTCAGAGGGAGTAGTGACAGGAAGATTTTCAAGACAGCCATCATGGCAGCCATATTGGATGTACAATTGGCACCATTTTCATTTAGGACCAACTATGTATCATAAGAAGTTTATTGATGAAAACCCCATGTTGATATAGCCATCCATTTGGAAGAAGTAGAGATACCAATATTTTCAAGGTAGCCACCATGGTGTCCATATTGAGGGTCAGTTTGTATCATTTTCATTTCGGACCAACAAGACACTATAAGAACTCTTCTGATGGAAACCCCATCAAAATGACTTTCTAAATAGAAAAGTAGCAACAACAAGAGAAGTAGCAACAACAAGATTTTCACCAAGACATCAACTCAGCACCATTTTAAGTTAAGACTGACAAAACATTAGAAGAAATTTTCTGGTGAAAACCGCATGATGATATGACTTTTCATTTTGGAGGAGTAACAATAACAAGATTTTCAAGATGGCTGCCATGGATATCAGATTCGCACCATTTCCATTTAGGACCAACTAGACATCATAAGAAGTCTTCTTGTGAAAGCACAATTTTGATATGACCAACCATCTAGAAGAAGGATCCATAACAAGATGTTCAAGATGGCCATTATGACTGGCACCATTTTGATTTACGACCAACTAGACATCATACGAAGTCTTTCAGTAAAATTCCCATGCTGATATGACCATTCATTTAGGAGAAGTAGTGATAACAAGATTTTCAAGATGGCCACTGTTGTAGCCATATTAGATGTGTGAGTGGTACTATTTTCATTTAGGACCAACTAGACATCATAAGAAGTTTTTCAGTAAAAACCCCATGTTGATATGACCATCCAATCAAGAATAGTGATAACAAGATTCTCAAGATGGCCATGTAGCAGCCATATTGGAAATGCGAGTGGCACCGTTTTCATTTAGAACCAAGTAGACACCATAAGAAGTCTTCTGGTGAAAATCCCATGTCAATATTACTTTTTGTTCATGAGGAGTAGCAATAACAAGATTTTCAAGATGGCATCTGTGGTGGCCATATTAGATATCAGATCAGCACCATATTTATTCAGGACCAAGTATATAAACATCATAAGAAGTCTTATCATGAAAACCCCATGTCAATATGACTTTCCGTTCAGGAGGAGTAGTGATAACAAGACTTTTAAGAAGGCTGCCATGGTGGCCATTTTGGACATCAGATCAGCACTAATTTCATTTAGAACCAACCAGACATCATAAGAACTTTTTTATTAAAAACCCCGATGCTGATATGACCATCCAATCAAGAATAGTGATAACAAGATTCTCAAGATGGCCACTGTAGCAGCCATATTAGATATGCGAATGGCACCATTTTCATTCAGGACCAAGTAGAGACCATAAGAAGTCTTCTGGTGAAAAAACCCATGTCAATATTACTTTTTGTTCATGAGGAGTAGCAATAACAAGATTTTCAAGATGGCACCTGTGACGGCCATATTAGATATCAGATCGACACCATATTTATTTAAGACCAACTAGACAGACATCATAAGAAGTCTTATCATGAAAACCCCATGTAAATATAACTTTCCATTCAGGAGGAGTTGTGATAACAAGACTTTCAAGTTGGCTGCCATTCTGGATGTCAGATCAGCACCATTTTCATTTAGGACCAACTAGACCTCATAAGAAGTCTTTTAATTTAAACCCTATGTTGATATGACCATCCATTCAGGAGGAGTAGCGATAACAAGATTTTCAAGATAGCCACTTTGATGGCCATATTGGATGTCTTAGCAGCACCATTTTCATTTAGGACCAACTAGACCATGGGATGAACATGTGTGTAAAGTTTCAGGGCAATCCTCCAAGTAGTTTAGGAGGAGAAGCAGTAATAAACTTGTGCTAACGGACGGACAACTGATGGATAAAGGATGACAGACCATCCCACAAGCTCTTCTGCTCTATGACCATTAGAGCTATAAAAAAAAGCAAGAGACATCACAAAAAGTTTGCAGAATATTGAAAACAATACTTAGAGCAAAAAAAAAATCACTATAAACAGATAAAAAGGTTGCCTTTGTTTAATATTCTTTTCTTTTCAGTAGAAATTTTTAATAAATATCACAGTAAGGGTATCTCTTGATTATTTTTTTTAGGACTGACACAAAAATTTTCATTTATGAAGTATAGTATGTAAGAGTTAATGTTTAGTAAATGTATGTAGTGTAGATGGTAAGTTTCAAGTGCACCCCCAGTTTTGCTGTGCATAAAGTGAAGTAACAAATAAAACACAGTGGGTGTGTCAAAACTCTCACCAACTATACTACTCACTACCACATTTATGATGGGGCATTAAAAAAGGTTCAACAATGAAACTAGTGTGGTAGTTATGTTTCTAATTATATGAGTTATAACTTAGTCATTTATTTTTAATTCCCAGGATAAAAGTACAAGAGGTCAAATATCTTCTCACCATTTGGATTTACCTGTGTCAATTCCACATAAAATTATGAAATTCTTTTCATGGAAAATATTTCACAGTGAGAAATCAAAGAATGGAAAACATGCTACTCGTAATATAAAACGATATATATGTTAATGTTTCCTTTGAAAAATGAAAAAGAAATTTAATTTTAGCAAGAACTATTAGTGATGGGTGCATCGTTAAAGGACCTGCTCACTACAATTTGCTTGACAATGCTTTAAATAGAGGCCCTTGTGTTGGGAAACCAAAGTTAGAAGAATGGGTATTCAGGGGCAATAACTCCTCAAAATGATAGTTGTGGAATGCTGGAAATGTAATAAACAATCCATGGGAAAGGAATGCTGCAACAAAAAAAGTCAGGAGGATGGAAAATCAGGGGGCATAACTCCTGTAAATGATGTTATGGAACACTGGAATTCAAACTTATTTAAGATCTAATCAATATAAAGCTGCATGCCAAATTTGGTTGAAATCCAACAAACTTGGGTCAAGTTATGCTGCAGAAACCAAAAGTCAGGAGGCCAGGCAATCAGAGGGTATATCTCCTGTAAATTATGTTGTGGAATGCTGGAAGTAAAACTCATACAAGGTCCCATCAATCTACAGCTGCATGCTAAATTTGTTGAAATCCAACAAATCTCGGTAAAATTATGCTGCGAAAACCAAAGTCAGAAGGTCAGGCAATCATGAGGCATAACTCCTGTAAATGATTTCATGGAATATTGGAACTGAACTCATTCAAAGTCTCATCAATATAAAGCTGCATATCAAAGATGGTTGAAAGCTAACAATCCTTTGTAAAGTAATGCTGCAGAAACCAAAGTCAGGAGGATGGACAATCAGGTGGCATAACTCCTGTAAATGATGTAGTTGAATGCCGAAATTAAAGTTTATTCAAGGTCCCATCAATATAATGCTGCATTTACTTGAAATTCAGCAAACCTTTGTAAAGTAATGCTTCAGATACCAAAGTTATGTGGGTGGGTAATCAGGAGGCATAACTCCTGTAAATAATGTTGTGGAATGCTGGAAATTGAACTAATTCAAGGCCTCATCAAAATAAAGCTGCATCCTAAATTTGTTTAAAATCTAACAAGCCTTGGTAAAGCTGAGCTGCAGAAACAAAAGTTAGGAGGTCAAGCAATCAGGGGCAATAACCCATCTAAATGATGACATATAAAACTGAAAATTGAACTCTTTCTATGTCTCATCAATATAAAGTTGCATAGAAAATTTGATTAAAATCCAATAATTCCAAGGGAAAATATCTTGCACGGACCAAAATTGTTGATGGGCAGACACACAGATGGCCTGATAGACAGACATTGTGATTACAATAGGCTCCACCGACTTTACTGAGTAGGGCTCTAATTAAAGAGTAGGTAATAACAGATGAGTCATCTAAATGGGCTGATGTCATGAAATTCTTTAACCAGACAACTCATGAAATATAGGACTTCAGCTGTGCAGAAACTGTTATTCTACATAGCACAACATTTATTTTATTATCTGATCTTAAAGCTTACTTAATGGAATGTTGGTGTCTGAATTCTAAAATCTTCAGGGACAATAAATGAAATACAGTTGTGCGCAAATTGCAAGATATTATCTTGACAGAGAAGGATCTCATTTCAACAGTCATTTTCTCAAATATCCTTAAAAACTCAATATTATTATTATTTAATGGCAAGCCAAGTATGAATAAGTTTGGTCAGCTAGCAAATTAAAGCTTAAATTCACTTCTCCATAACCTTTTACATTTATAATTAGATATCCTCACACTACTATCACTCAATGTATGCTTAAAATAATTAATTATAACACAAGAATTACAGCAATCTGAATGCAGGACATATATTTTACACGCTGATGTTGGTGCTGATGATCTAACAATCACGAGATTTAGTCTGAATGTGGACAGTGCCTAAAGTAATTAACAAATTGCTCTATCTGACCTAGCTTTAAGGGGTACTACAGCACATAGAAAGTGTACTTTCCATATTCCACTTGTCCCTATGTAGCTTTCACTGATTTATGACACACAAATTGTTCTAGCTCACATGGTTCAAATGGGTACTTCAGTATGCACAAAGTGTGCTGACCATCCTTTATTCATTGCTATGTAGTTTCCACGATTTATTTAATTCACATTGTTCTAGCTGACCTGGTTCTAAATGAGTACTACAGCATGCACAAACTGACCATCCTTCATTCATCCCTATGTAACTTCCACTAATTTATGGCACAAATTGTTCTAGCTGACCTGGTTCTAAATGGGTACTACAGCAGACACAAAGTGTTCTGACCATCCTTCATTCACCATGATGTAGCTCCCACTGATTTATGACACACGCATTGTTCTAGCTCACCTGGCTGGTTCTAAATGGATACTACATCAAGCACAAAGTGTTCTGACTATCCTTCACCAGCAGAAGTGTTAACACAGTCAATCCACTTTGTGTGTATAGTAGCTTCAGCTGAACCTGTAATGGATAGTAGCAACATGTCAATGAAACCAAGACAAACTTTAGTCTTGTGTGTGACTCACAAACTACTGCAGAATGCATCATACATATATTACTTATAAGAATTATATGCTTATGAGCAAAAAGATGCAAGATTTATATTCTTTATCACAATGCCCAAATTTATTCATGTGACATACCACTTCAGAAATACAGAGTACTGAAAAGCACCATGTAAATAATACCCAAGAAAATGTACATTAACTGATGCCATGTAATGAAATAGCAGTTATAACAAGTATAAAATTGTTATGTATATTGAATTTATACTGCGTGTCCATGATTGTAAGTTGTACTTTAGTCAGAGGATGGTCAGTTTTTAAACAACATGTTTACATAGCATTTTAGTTCAATGCCGGTATTGTTAGCAGCTGGACTGTGATTTCCAGGTCTTCTTGTGACAAAAGTCAGGTACACAAAGTAATTTTAAATAATAATTACTCGTATTCTGATGTGAGAATTGTCAGGTAGGCCAGTATTTTTCCCATTAGAATTACTCATATTGTGATGTGACATACATCATGTAGGCATGTGTATTTTTAGACAGATTTTGGTAAACAAATTCATTCCTATTCTAGAATTTCGGTTCTAAAAGATCAGTCTGTAAGGAATCTATTTTAGTAGTGTTGTTGAAATCTGATATAATTCAGAGAGAATATTCATTGGAAATACAAAAGTTCTCATAAGTTTTAGGACTTTTTGGGATTGATGTGAATGTATTCAAAACATTCTAGATTACATCATTGTGGTACATTAGGACATTCAAGATTTGTGGTACATCGGGACATTCAAGACTTGTGGTACATCAGGGCATTCAAGGTTATTGGAATTCATTTAGAACATTATATATTTTTGGACCGGTGATTAGGACACTTAGGATTATTTGGACTTTAATCCAAGTTATTGTAAGTGTCTTTTGAATTTCACTTTAATTGTCTAGAAATAAATTTCTTGTTGATTTTACTTGATTTTGTTGGTTTCACCATCTGTTACGTATTTTTAGGCCATAGAGTCATAACAGAAACTGGAGGCTCGTCCAGGATGTGAATTTCTTTAAATTGCAATTTAAATTGACTTTGTTTTGGAATTTTCATTGTCCTTGGTAAAGATTTTTATTTCACCCATTTGAGAAATCTTTGGTGAAACCAGCAAGCGTTCACAATGTCATCTAAGGTTGAGAACTTTGTTTCAAATCGGTTAGAGTCTATGAAAAAGGACGAGTTGCTTGAGCTTGCCAGATATTATGATCTTTCTGAAGCGAAAGCATCTTTGACAAAGCAAGAGATAAAGAATATTTTAATTTCATATTTGGTGGGAAA
The DNA here is from genome assembly GCA_029931535.1 of Margaritifera margaritifera. Lineage (NCBI taxonomy): Eukaryota > Metazoa > Mollusca > Bivalvia > Unionida > Margaritiferidae > Margaritifera > Margaritifera margaritifera. The sequence continues at coordinate 5,981,697 of JAQPZY010001677.1, read as the reverse complement.
GGAAATTTTGGATAATAGTGCTTTGGGTTTAATTGATAAGTCTGTATCTGGTTTTCATAGGAAATTAAGGGAATTACAGCTAAACAACCAAATGGAATTAGAATTAAGAAAGCTTCAGCTTTAGAAAGAGGAGAGAGTAATAGAAATGCATTGAGAGAGAGAGAGAGAGAGAGAGAGAGAGAGAGAGAGAGAGAGAGAGAGAGAGAGGGAGGGAGAGAAAGAAATGATGATTGAGAGAGCGAGAGAGAAGAAAGGAAAATGCATGCAATATAAGTTAAAAGAATTAGAACTGGCAAGCAGAGAACTCTCCCTCCCTTTATACACATGTTCAGGTTTTGATGTTACCAGATATATTAGGTTAGTACCTCCTTTTCAGGAAGAAGTAGATAAATACTTTCTTCACTTAGAGAAAATTGCGGAAAACTTGAAATGGCCAAGACATGCTCAGCCAAGAAGGTGAATCAAGATTATGATAACCTCAGACAGCTTGAATTAATTGAAGAGTTCAAGAGGTGCATCCATAGAGATGTTAAGACCTATCTTGACGAGCAGAAAGTGGAAACTTTGGAAAATGCTGCTTGTATGGCTGATGATTATTCCTTGACTCACAAAATTTCATTTGTCAATAAGTCTTCCTCTCAGCAGTTTTCTGGTAAAAAAAATTTAAGTCTCAAAGGAGTTCTTCTAAATTTCAAAACAGCACAACTGTTAGAAATCAAACTTTTGATTAGACTGATCAGAAATCCTTATCTCTTTCTATGTGCACTTATTGTAAAAAAAAAAGGGCTCGTCATTTCTGATTGCTACAGGTTGACAAAAAAGCAACAGAATAAAGACAGAACTATTCCAAATGCTCTTATTTCAAAGAGGTCATGGTCATGTATTGAAAGCAATACATTTGTTGAATCAAACAAACCTCATTCTGATTCTATTTTGGAGACTTATGAACCATTTGTGTCAGAAGGTTTTTACATCACTTATTGGTGATTCTGCCAAACCTATCCCTATTAAAATATTAAGGGATACAGGAGCTTCTCAGAGTCTTTTGTTATCAGGTGCTTTGCCTTTGTCTTCTTCTAGTGAAAAATACTTATTCAGGAAGTAGAGTGCAGCTTTGCAAATGTTCCTCTCCATTTTATCAATCTGACATCAGACTTCGTTTCCAGACCTGTGACTGTTGGGACAGTGACTTCTTTACCTATAGAAGGTATCCATTTGTTACTAGGCAATGACGTGGCTGGAGATAAGGTCGTGGTCAATCCACTTGTAACTGACAAGCCTTGTTTGGATCAAAAAGTCGATCCTGTTGAGATTGAAATCCCTGATTTGTGTCCTGCTTGTACATTTACCAGAGCTATGGGAAAAATAGCTCTTGAGAATGATGTGGATCAGGAAATTATTCCTTTAGCTGACAGTTATTGGTCAGTCTTTTGAGGAGGTCACTTTCTGATATTGATCAGTCACAAGGTATTGATCACAGTGATCCTCTTTGTACAACTCATTCTCTATTCTAATCAGGGTGACAAAAGACAATCACTCATTGTCTTACAGGAACAAGATCCTTAGATCTCCTGATTGTTTCAGAGGGCTAGTAGTGAAAGTTCCAGTTTGTTAATTTGTGAAAAATGGGGTCCTTATGAGAAAATGGAGACCACCTGAAGTACCTGCTGGTGACGAGTGGTCAGTGAGCTATATAAACAGGAAATTCTTAGTCTAGCCCATGAAACTCTCTTGGCCCATGAAACTCTCTTGGCTGGTCATTTAGGGGTCAATAAGACTTATCACAAGATATTGAATCATTTGTATTGACTGACACTTAAAAGTGATGTTTCTAAATACTGCAGACCTTGTCACACTTGTCAAATTGTAGGACAACACAATCAGAAGATACCTAAGACTCATCTGCAACCTATTCCTGCAATTGATGAACCATTTAGCAGAATAATGGTAGACTGTGTCGGTCCCTTACCTAAGACCAAGTCAGGCAACCAATACTTGTTGACCATCATGTGTGCGTCTACAAGATTTCCAGAGGCAATTCCTTTGAGAAATATTAAAACTAAAACCATTGTAAAAGCTTTGGTAAAGCTTTTGTTACACTTGTTGGCCTCCCAAAATCTGTCCAGTCTGGTCAAGGGTCACATTTTATGTCTGGAATTTACCAACAAGTTATGCATGAATTAGGCATCCAACAGTTTAAATCTTCTGCATATCATCCTGAAAGTCAAGGAGCTTTGGAAAGATTTCATCAAACTTTGAAGAATATGATTCGATCATATTGCTTTAATACAGGAAAGGATTGGGATGAGGGGGTTCATTTGCTGTTGATTGCTGTTAGGGAATCAGTTCAAGAGTCATTGGGTTTTAGTCCCTTTGAACTGGTTTTTGGACATACTGTCCACGGACCACTAAAGTTATTAAAAGATAAACTTCTTTCAAATAAAGATTCAGAGATTAATCTTCTTGACTATGCCTCTGATTTCAAATATAAGTTGTCAAAGGCTTGTGAAGTAGCAAGAACTAATCTTCACTCTACTCAGTCGAAAATGAAATTAAGGTATGACAGAAATACACAGGAAAGGACTTTTCAGCCTGGTGAGACAGTTCTGGCTCTCTTGCCCATACCTCAAAATCCTCTTCAGACTAAATATTATGGTCCTTATACCGTTGAAAAGAAAGTAAATGACTTAAATTATATCATTAACACTCCTGGGAGGCAGAAACAGAAACATTTTTGTCACCTAAATATGTTAAAGGAGTATTTTGACAGAGATAGCCCATTTAATTATTCAATCAATTGAGTTGTACCTGTCTCATACAGTGAAGATGTCAATGATGGAATACAATCTGACTGTTGTTATTCTGGTTTAACCAACCCAGGGTTCATACAGGTTTATGTGAAAAAAATTCAAGGACAATTCAAGGACGGAACCCAGATTCTCAAGGAGTAAAACAGAATCATGATATAAACTAAATGTCTCTAAAATAGGTAAACGAAAAGAATAAGTGTAAATAACTTCTGCAAAGCAAGCTGTATTTGGTACTAATTCAGTGGAGCTGCAAGTCACACAAATTTACAAGTGCTGCAATCCAAACTGACATGGTTTAAATTATAACTAACACTGGCACCACATAAAAATGTCCCGATAGCATAAAAAGAGGACTGGGGAAGCAACATCTTAGCATTCTTTCAGTTCTTCTGCCTTCTGCTTAATTTCTTTTTCTAAATAAGCAAATTTTCTTGTTTCTCTTCTGCTTTTCTCCTCAAAGTATTCGATTGACATAATAATGTCAATTGGCCCTGCTGTTCAGCTTCATCAGTTAACTTGTTATCTGATTATTTCAGACCATTGATGTCTTCCATCAATCTCGCCTTTTTTGTTTTAAACAAGTCCAACTCTTCTATTACACCTTTTCTCTTCTGTACCCTCTTTGCTGACTCAGCTTTCTCTTTTTGTTTCTGTTGGTGCTCCTGATACTTTGACCTGGTTGAGGAAGCTGATAGTAAAAGTTCCTTGGTCATAGCCACTTTAGCTCCACATGTTGGAATAGTGGCAGTAAATAGCTTTCTCATAATGGGTTCAGGATGTGAAAAAAAATCTGAAATAGGAAAAGCCAGCCGACTTGATTTCATTAACTCTGATTGTTTATTTCCACTTGCATGACTGGTCAACGCAGACTCTCCCATTGCCGAAATATTAATGACCTTTTTGCATGGAAAGCAGAATGCTTTGTATTAATTTTTTTCACTTCTTCGAAGCCAATCTCTATATTCCTTCCATTCAAGCCATGTTTTGTTGAAGCAGCAAGAACCCTGTTTGTAGTGACGGCTCATGATTTATCATTCGCTTTGTTTTACTTGTTGACCTTCAATAGTCAGCTGAGTAAACTAACATGCAGTACACTCTTCATTAACTATAAAAACAGTACTCCCAGAATGCATATGTTCCATAGGATGTTGTATAAGGGAGACCACTCGCACACAATTAGTAGACAACACATTCACTTGCTGTCCACTAAAAACTTTGCAAATTATTTTCAAAAATATGAACAATAAAACAATAGAAAAAATGCATAAACATGTTTAAGATATTTATTTGTTCACATTTTCACAAAATTCAAGCATATTCAAGGACAGGAAAAGGGGATTACAAAACCCCAGGACATTCAAGGAACATACGAACCCTGCAACCTTCGAAATTCAGAAATATTGAACAATCTAGACCAGAAACTTTCACATCTACAACAACAAGAAAGAAATGAACTAAAACAGCTATTACATGAGTATAAGCACTTGTTTCCTGATGTTCCTACATGAACAAATAAAATCTATCATGACATTGACATTGTAGATTCTACACCTGTGAAACAGCATCCTTACAGGATGAATCCTCTCTAACAGGAATATTTGAAGAAAGAAATTCAATATTTACTACAGAACGATATTATAAAACCAAGTAAATGTAACTAGAGATCACCATGTATTCTTGTGCCTTTGATGAATATAAAAAATTCAAGTTTCATTGGTCTGACCAGTGTCAGGAATCCTTTGATAAATTAAAAGCCATACTTAAGAATGCACCAGTTCTTTCTGCATCAAATTTCAGCCTATCTAAAATGACTGTTGATGCAAGTGATGTAGGGGTTGGTGGAGTATTGATTCAAGAAGACAAATCTGGTGTGGATCATCCAGTGTGCTCTTTTTCTAAAAACTAAACAACCAAGCACCAGAAAAATTATTCCACAATTGAGAAGGAATGTTTGGCTTTGATACTGGCTTTACATCATTTTGAAGTGTATGTAACCTTGGCTCTTTCTCTGGTTATTGTTTACAGTGATCACAATCTCCTTACCTTCATCAACAAAATGAAAGATAAAAATTGGAGATTGTTGAGATGGAGTTTAATACTGCAGGAATATAACACTGACATTTGACACATCAGGGGAAAGACAATGTGATTGCAGATGTACTATATTGCTTTATTTTGTGTAATTAAGTGGAGTGTCATTTATAAGACATTTTCCTATGTAGTTTTGATTATGCATATTCAAAAGAAAGCTCTATTCATAAATCTTTCTTTTTCTTTATGAGGGGAGATGTTAATGTATATTGAATTTATAACATGTGTCCATGATTGTAAGTTATACTTTAGTCACATTATGGTCATTTTGTAAACAACATGTTTACATAGCATTTTAGTTCAAGGCTGGTTTTATTAGCAGCTGGACTGTGATTTCCAGGTCTTCTTGTGACAAAAGTCAGGTACACAAAGTAATTTTAAATAACAATTACTCATATTCTGATGTGAGAATTGTCAGGTAGGCCAGTATTTTTCCCATTAGAATTACTCATATTGTGATGTGACATGGGTCATGTAGGCATGTATATTTGTATACAGATTTTGGTAAACAAATTCATTCCTATTCTAGCATTTCGGTTCTAAAAGATCAGTCTGAAAGGAATCTATTTTAGCTGTGTTGTTGAAATCAGATATAATTCAGAGCGGAAATATTTATTTAAATAATCGTTGGAAATACTAAAGTGCTCATAGATTTTAGAACCTTTTGGGATTAATGTGAATTCATTCAAAACATTCTGGATTACATCATTGTGGTACATCAGGGATATTCAAGAATTGTGGTACATAAGGACATTCAAGGCTATTGGAATTAATTTGGAACATTATATATTTTTGGACTTGTGATAAGGACACTTAGGATTATTTGCTCTTTAATTCAGGTTATTGTAAGTGTCTTTTGAATTTTCACTTTCATTGTCTAGAAATAAGTTGCTTGTTGATTTTACTTGATTTTGTTGGTTTCACTTTCTTCCTGTTACATATTTTTAGGCCTTAGAGTCGTAACAAAATGCATCTACTATACCTATGAACCTCCAGGCAGTGCTGGGTGGTAGGGTGGGGTGGTAGTGGTGGGGTGGGTGAGACAAAAAAGTGTTTTGAGGTCCTATGGGGGCCAGTGCATGTGACCCCCAAAAAAGTAATATTGTACAATTGAGAATAAGTTATCTACTCATATAAGCCTATAGAAAATGACTGGAAATTGACATCTGAATAAAAGAAAATGTTTTCTTTGAAGCATTTAATACACTTATGAACAAAAAATAGTTTGCAAACTTAGAATTGTCAAATATCATCACCATACATGTGCCCACACTCACATAATCACAACCACATAGACATTAAATAAAAAAAAAATACATTAAGTTTCTGTCTTTAAAATACATTGGACAGTAGAATACAGTCTCAATTAGGTGCAGTCTTTGCTGCTCTCAATAGTTCACTAGTGGTTTGAAGGTAATGCAAGTGTCATTTGTGTTCATCTTGCACTCATTAGAGATTGGATGGTATTGTTGTAAAAAATTTCCCAAGGATCTTGTTGAATTTTTCTCAGCACAGAAAATGATCTTTCTGCACCTGCATTGCTGTGAGAGTGTCAAACATGCATGTCTGAAATATGATCTCCAACTGCAAATGGCAGATTGTGCTCTGCAATGAAAGTACTTCAGCTCTTGTGATATGATCTGTCGATGATTGTTTCAACATGTTACTTTTGGAATTGAGCTCTGGACTGAGCTTGGCATTCATGCATTGTTATGCTGGGTAGTGTTGCTATGTCAACAGATGTCATACACTCCAGAATGACGAATTGCAATATGTTGCTTGCAGTATGTGCAAAGAACAAAATGCTCCCTCTTGCAGCTGTGCTTTACAAAGTCAAACTCTGTCCTTATGGAGTTCTGAAACTTAGTTTTGCTGGGCTTTGCTCTCTTTGCAGATGGTTTATCCTCCTAGAAATCACAGCTGTGTTTTGACATTTTTTGCCTTCAAAAAGAAATGACACTTGTATGTCTCTTCCGACTACCGAAAGAATCATGGTTTGCATTTCTAAACATGGAGTACAATCCAACTTCAAAGAGATGTTGCTGCTGATCACGAACTTGCCAATCATTTTTAATAAAGATGGCTTAAACTTCTGATTCAAAGCAATGATGTGCAATAACTTTTGTTCTTCAACACGCATCTCTTTGATTTACCTAACTTCAAACAAATTGGGTTGTTCTACTTAGGGACTGACCATTTAATTTTCGGTGTGTGTGTGTGTGTGGGTGTGGGGGGGGGAGCCCAGGGATTTTCGGGAGAAAAAATGTCTGGCTCTCAATAGTTTGAGAAAAATATTCTTGCTCCAATTTATAGCAAACCACCCACACCCCATATCCGTTATATTATTTGAAAAAAAAAATATTTATCTTCATATAAAGAAAAATAAATATCATGGCTAGAAAGAAAATCCTAGACCCCCCCCCCCCTTGAAAATTAAATGGTCGGTCTCTTGTGTACTTTACTTATGATAATTAGCCAAATGGGTTCTCCCACAGCAGTGCTCAAAGAACTTGGCACATCACCCTGGCTATTGTCAGCCAATTAAGGAATCTGTGAAATGGTGGTTGTTTATCTCCGACTGCTATAACTTTTAATTGCCTCTGTGACAATCAACTGTATTGCCCAAAGAATAATTTTATATAAGCCCTAAGCAAAGCTGTTTATACAGGCTACAGGTTACTGGCATATATCATGGTGGTAAAGATAGGTTCTCTCTCTATCAGTTTTTTTAAAACACGACCGTGTCAGGGGAGTTGAGAGTAAAAACACGTTGTTTTATGGCAGGTATGATGTACTGTCTGTTGTACCCGCAACAACAATAAAATTACAAAATTTCTTCCTCTACTAACGCAAGCATCCATGGGCTAGTGGTTTAAACATTTTCAATAAGGTAGTTAACTCTGAATCTAGTAGTCATGGGTTTGAGCCCACACAGATATGAAGTTTTCAAAGTCGTGAAGCAGATCTTTTTAAACTGACAGATGTCCATGAGTAGTTTCTCAAAGGCCAATCCATAATTTAAGTCCCCTGACAAAAGTTTGCAATGCCAACACTGACAGCTGGTCTATCATCAACAGTTTGAAGAAACAAAGTATGCATGTGGCTAATTCTAGCATCACTGATCCTTTAATTTGCTGACACACCACTCCACCTTTCTATACCAACAGTAGTTTACATATTAAACAGGCTGATGCAAGAGCAGAATTCTTCATGCATACCTTTATTTTTCGTCTGCTATTCAGAGTGATCATAAATCCTGGACTTTATTTGTCAACAGTTCATCATAACATCAAACTTGTAATCATTCAAATGCTTGAATTGAGTGGAGTATAGCATGCTCAAGCACTTCAATGATAAGCTTGAAAGCCTAATAAAATAGAACTCTGCCATGCAGGATCTATTCAGAAAATGTCTCTCTGCCCATAAAATTGACACCTTGAACCATAGCCGATATTTAAAATAAATATTCTGTAGAAACTGCTGCAGATAAAAATAGCTATTATCAAGTGTCATAGACTAATCAAGGTATACCATAAAGTGCACCAGAAAGTTTGTATTAAAAGGTCAATGCAAAATTTGACCTGAAAAGATGATGATGATGACAACAATGAAAATATCCCTAAAACTTGCTTGTTTTTATAGGCAAGAAAAAACATAAAAATCTATTTGAAATTAAAATATCCTACATCAGGATGGCAACTTGAAAATATTTTACTGTAAATCACAATTTTGTTCACAGAATGCACATTTGTTTTTGCAAATGTAGCCGAGATACTGCAAAATGTATTTTGTAGTAAAAACTTTCAATAAAGATAATATAAACTGCACAGATCATCCATTCACTTAATTGTGTGTCATTTATATGCTGCATTTACTTAACTTGTACAAATTTAATCATACAATATTGTTGTGATTTAAAACTGTAGTCATCTGAATTTACGAGTGGAGATTTTGATACTGTTCTTCCTCTTTATAACTCTGTTCATGGGAACCATACAAGTGACCTGTGTAATAAGTGAGGCCATCTTACAATGAGGTTGGTTTCAACAAGGGTGTGTTGTATTGTGCAAAGAACACAACAAAATTAAGGTATTTAATAACGTGAAAGCACACTGTAATTGGTTCTGAACAGTCAGAACTTATAATCAAGTGAATTAAATTAAGTAGCAATAGTAGAACAAAATGTATCTAATTTAATTGGATACATGGCCATATGTGTGTTATAAGAGGGCCAATGGTACACTGAGGGGCTTTATACTAAAGGACCACTGTACTAGTTATCTGTAGGTCCAGCTATACACATAACTGTTTAATTGCAAAATATTAAAGTGACACACACAAGTGGAAATCCACTAAGATGGGTAAAAATCATATTTCAAACAATGGAATTAATTGCAGCAAGCTGATTATGTCGATTTACTTGCACTGATAGCTAATTTTTCCTTTATCCTTGAGAGATTCTTTTTATTTGGAATAATTGCATTATCATGCTCTTCTAGCATCTTAAAATCCAATTCACATTGAAACTTGTCCTGAAAAGACTCCAAGAAAAATGGAATTGTGTGTTGAACAGTCACAGTCTTCCCTAGTTCTTTTTCAAGGGAGGTAACTTCTTTGCTTTTCAGTCCACATGGCACTATGTGCTTGAACCAGTCCAAGTTAACATGGCAATTTAGAGAGATACCATGTGTTGTCACAAATCTACTTCCATGAATACCTACAATAAGAAACAAAACATAATCAGTATAAAAGAAATCCTTAAAAGCAGAAGTCTTTGTTTAAACCAAATTTATTTCAAACATTGCAGAGAGTAGTGCAAAACATTAGGGGCCTAGAATTGAGAAATGAATGTAACAGCAAACAGTAAATCCATTACCCAGCATAAAATAACCTTATAGTAATAAAATAGCTCAAGTGACATTTAAAGTTTAAAAAAAAAAAAAAAGAAACACAAGGTCTATACAGGTGAAAGGTTTCACTAAATTGTATGGATATTATGTATCTGGTGAATCATAAATTAGAGGATTAAAGTCTTGTGTATGAAGATTTGAAGACCTCAATGATGGTTTACCGTCTATACTCACTTATAAGTCGAGTTCAACTGCAAACTGCTCAGACCCAGATCTGCTGTTGCAAAATGTGCTAGAAGATCTGAGTCTATGCACTTTGTTAGAAGTAATCAGTAGAATAAACAACACAGACCCTGATCTGCCAGTGTATTAAGCAATGGCAGATCATGGTCTATTCTTTTACAGCTGAACTCTACTTATAAGCAAGAATATATAGTAATTGTGAAGAATTGAGTTTTAGAGTTTTTAAACTGATATGACAGTGAAACCATTATGAACAGATTAGGATCCTAAAATCCTAAAATACAAGAGAATTATCTGCATTTCAACAACCATATTAGAAAATTTGCTGAGAGAATATATGTGGCACCATGTCATAGTTTCCTGTTAAAGTATCAGGAATGGAATTGCCCACTCATAAATCAAGAAATATAGATGGAAAGTGCATGTTTTTCTAAGAATTAACATTGCTACTTACATTGTACATCTTGTTGTTAAACCAGTCATCCCTTCCTTTGAACCATAGTCCACAAAGACCTTGATATGACTATTATTCTCTTTAAATTTTACATATTTCTTGGTTATGATGTGTCAAATATGATAATAATTCACTGATAAAAGGAGAGCAGATTTTTTAAAATCCATTTTAAGAAAAAAAAATGCTTAACACATTGGACACTGGACATAACACCCCCACATCCTTCAATCTAATTTCATAATTGTCATTGCTGAGATAAAGTGACCATCACAAATCTGTGACATCTATACCAACATCATGATCAGGGATCGCCCTGTGCATCGCCAATGTCACAAATTGCAATTTTTTTTCCTGATTGGCGACAAAATATACCATCTATCGATTTTTTTGGCGACAACATTTTTGGCTGTTAAAACTTGTATATACAATCTTGGGTTTGGAGTGGAGGAATTCAAAGGCACCATGAAAGGAAGCCGCAAACTTGGGTATACAATGCACCGGAATCTATCTATTGTTACATAAACAAATCCATTGTTCATATTGACCGCTTATGCTGACATCTGGCCTGAGTAGTGTATGCGGTGATACACTCCAATAGTCATGCTACCAGACCAGCTACAATCGACCAAACGACGGCTAATCCTTCTTTTTCTTTTTTTGGAAAAATGTACCAGAAATTTTTTTTTGCTGAAACTTCAAAGAAAACTGATTACCTTTGAAGCACCAATCGTTCTGTATAAATACGAAGCAAATGAAAAATAAAATTCAGTCTCAATCAGACCTATATACTATCATGAGTAAACGTAAGTTAGACTTTTCGTGTTCATCATCTCATCCTAAGAGTAAGTTAACAAAATTAACAGCATTTGGATTTAGCACAAGTGCATCAGACAACCCAGTCACTGAACCAGATGTTATACCTGACAGTCCAGCATCATCTACTTGTAATGCAACTGGTAGCAATACTTTAAGTACAAACACCACATCATGATCAACGGACCCCAAAATCCCGAAAATTTCTTGACAGTTGGAAATTTGGGCGTCCGTGGCTGAGATATGATGCAAAATTAAAACTGATGTTCTGTAATATGTGTATCAAGGCGCAAGTCGTCAATTCATTCACAACTGGTTGTGATATTTTGAAAAAGGAGTGTGTCACCAAACATGAATTCAGGCGGGGTAAGTAATAGAGTTACATCTGTTAATTTTAGTCATTTATATTTTACTTTTGCCATCGATCATGATGACGTTTCTTTAAAAACAAAATGTGTGTGCATATTTCCACAATTTACCTTCCGATGTCTTGACTTTGTTTTCACATAATTATGTGCATAATATTTTCGCCGAGATCTAGATTCTAAATTACCTCAAAGGGATGTTAAGATATCCTGACTGAAAATTTCATACGTTTTCTCAACAATGTCTAGCGATCTTCCTTGAATTACAATTACATTTGTTACATTTGGAATTGCTACTATTACAGGAATAATTGCAAAATGGGGGCTGGATTTTGTGTGTGTGTGTGGAGGGGGGTGGGGTGCGTTTCATACTTCTTGGACAATCTTCAATAATTTACATTCAAACAATTAGGTCCATCCCGATTGAATATTTCCAAGGTTACTGTTTATTCTCATACATAAATTGATTTTACGCAAATGTATAAGGCTTTCTTGCCCTATAAAAGGTCAACTATTTTCAGTAAATTGTATACATATAAGAGCATACTTTCGATTTTCCGGGTGCAGATTATCCGTGCGTCAATCACACCCCTATGACCCTATGACACTGAAATATACACGGTTCTCATCTAGCTAATACAGGCAGATTAACATTCTACTGTTTATACAACTGTTCTAAAGACAATTAAAAAGGTAAGGCGGTCAGAGATAGACAACTTTAAGAGATTTACTGAATTGGCTCACAATAGCTAGGGTGATGTGTAGTGTCAAAACCTTTGAGCACTGCTGAGGGAGAGCCCATTAGGCTAATTTGCATAGGTAACGTACACTAAGTGGAACAACCCAATTTGTCTGAAGTTAAATACATCAAAGAGATGCGTGTTATTACACATCACTGACTGCATTACGGGACTGTAGTAAAACAATAAATATGCTTGTAGTGTGATACTATTGCAAGGTATAAATCATAAACCAGAGAACAGGAGAGAGAGAGAGAGAGAGACTGCAAATGTAGGGAAAGAAGATATTTAATATTTGATAATGCATTTATTTCAGGTGACAACAGCCATACCTTTGTACAGACCATCATGCGGGATGCAAAAACTTTGGAAGTAGCTAAGATTGCTGCTATCAGCAAAAGCAAAAATGCCATTATCAGCGCCATGAGGAACACTTTCTTTGCTGCGTACTACAACCTGGCCAATACAATTGTTCCAAAGCTAAACCAGTTGTGCATCTCACAGGTATTGAGAATATAGCTAGTTAATTGCAATATTGTATGGATTTTAATGACAGAAACATGAGGCAAAATACATGTACAACCTTAATATATATTTAATGTGATGTTACATCTGTAGTACACCATGATTGCTGCATTAATTCCAATGTTTGCTAATTATATATTTCATTAACATAATCAGAACATGTATAATTATAACTGACGACATATTTATGACATAAACAAAATTAATTACTCTTTGATTATTTGTATTTCAGGGCGCCACCATACCTGTCAGACCTTAAAGTAGATATGCACACATCGTATGACAGTCACAGAAGCACCAGCGAGTTTCAGCAGTCGCTGGCAGATGTAATAGTTGACGAGATGGTTAGGGAGGTTCAGGAATCGCGTTTGTACAGTGTTATACTCAATGACAGCACAGATGTTTCAGTACATCAGAATTTGGTCATTTATGTTAGGTACTTGACTAGTTTGGTTGGTAGTGTTGAACCAGTTACACGTTTTTTGGGTATATGTCAGCTTCAAACTGCAAATGCAGAATCTATTTGGAGTTGTTAAGTTTAATAAAGTCATTTGGTTTCAGCCTGGAAAATCTGGTTGGTGTGTCTACCAATGGTGCTTCAGTCATGGTAGGTTGCAAGAGTGGTGTTGTCACCAGGTTGAAGGAGGTTACCAAAGGTTTGCTGGCAACTCATTGCATTGCACATAGATTAGCTCTTGGTACAGGTGCTGCAGCAGATGAGGTTAGATGCCTGGTTAAGTTTCAAGATATACTAAATAATATGTACAAGTATTTTGCATATTCACCCCGTAATATGTGTAGGCTAGAGGCTATTCAGTCAGTGTTGGAGGCTTCTCACACTCGTTTGCATCAGGTATTCCACACAAGGTGGTTAAGTTTTGAAGGTAGTGTGCAGGCAGTTGTTTCAAATTTCCCAGCGCTAGTTAGTGTCTTCCTGGAAGACAAGTCTGCAAAGCTTCTTGCGCTGTATAAGCCCATTACTTGTTTCAAATTTGTTTATACAGCACACTATATGGCTGATATTATGAGGCATTTGGCAGTTCTGTGTCGAGCTTATCAGAGATCTGATATTGACTTTACTGAGGTTAACCCCCTTCTCCACTCCACTGTTGAGGTTCTTGAAGGTCTGAGGTCAGAGTCTGGTATTAATATTTCTAGGTTTCTTTCTGAGGTCCCAGCAGAACCAAGTTTAGATTCATCAGGTTTGTGTACTTTCGAGTACAAAGTCCATACAATTAGTGATGGTACTAAGCAAAGGTCAGAGGCTGCAGCTTCTTGTGCCAAGTTTGTAGATATTGTTATAGACAATCTGAAGGCAAGGTTCACCGAGGAGGGGGATTCAATAGTTTTAAGTGCTCTAACCAAGTTGTTTGATCCCTATTTGTATTGTTCACAGGCTAACAGTTCCATTCTTTCAGAGGTTTCAGGCATTGTTTCAGGTTACTTGTCTACTTGTGGGTTAGGTAGTCAGTCAGAGGTTAGTCAGGAGTTGGCTGGCTTTGTGGCTTATGCTAGGGTTCAGGTTCTCAGGAATGGTAAGGTGTATCGAGGTGTTAATGACTTGGTTCAGTTGGCATTGCGATCCAGGTCAACATATCCTTGTGTATCTGCAGCTGCTGAGAGACTCCTGGTGTCACCAGTCAGCACTGTAGACTGTGAACGTGGGTTCAGTAAGATGAATCTCATCAAAACTGACATCAGGAATAAACTCGGCATCTCAACTCTGGAGAATCTAATGAGAATCGGCACATACAAATGGGAAGGAGACTTCGACTTTGAAACTGCATTCAGCAAGTGGGCAGCCGTAAAATCACGACGCATACTCATGTGACATTTGATTTTATTATTTTTATGAAACAACATTTTAATAGTGCAAAACATTATAAATAAGCATACAAAATAGTCATGCAATGATTTATTCTGTAATATTGTGGTATTGTATTGTTTGCTGTCAATAAAGTAATAAATACTCCATCTTTTTCAATTTTCATTGCCTACTACATTAATAGACATGGAAAAATTCTTACTCCTTGCTTGGCGATATTGAGATTTGAGATTTTTTGGCGACAACTTTTTTAAAGCCAGCACCATCCCTGATGATCCTCCAATCTCATTATTTCAGCCACTGATTTTAAATTTGTTTTGTTTCAATATGAATTTACCTCTATGTTCTTTATACTTTTCAAAATTTACCTCTACAAATTCAACACTGGTTTTAATGCAGTTACCTTTCTTTCCTGAAAAAAGAAAGCTATTTGCTTAAATAATCACAAAATCACTGAGGAACCTTGGGACTATGTATTGATAGTAAAATACTGTGTGCAATGAATAATAAAACAGAAATTTTTGGCAACTGACATGTATTTTTTGCTGCCAAGATGATTTGATGATGAGGACAGTTTAATCTCTGAACTGGGTATCTTACCTATTGCACCTATTTTCTTCTCTCCAATCCAAGTTCCAACATTCTCTGTTGTCCTTGCTTTTAAACCAAAATGACCACAAGTCCTGATCATAGTCTTTTCCAAAGAACACACATAGTCTCTGACACCATACTGGAAGTCTTTTAAATTGATCACTGGGTAAGCAACCATCTGACCTGGTCCATGAAATGTTATTAGACCTCCACGGTTGGTGCGGTAGAATTCGGCTCCAAGAGATTTCAGTTTGATCTCCTCCTCCTTACTGTAATTTTTGTCCCTAATTCCAACAGTATAGACTGGGTTGTGTTCGACCAAAAGGAGGACATTGGGACTTTTCTGACTGCTTCTTCCTAAAATGTAGAACTAGAGGATCTCATTTAAGTGCTCATCTCAGATGGAATTTATGAAGCAACTGAATCAATGTAACTTCTTGGACCCTTGGCAAGCAAAAGGTTGAAATTATTAAATGAGTTTCAGAAATTTTATTTAAAAAGTACAAAATTGTAACATTATACTTATCACATGATGAAAAATCCCAATTTTATTCAACAAAAAACTAATGAAATGACTTTCAAGTACATTTGGATTCTTTAGATATTATCCTTTGCCTTGTACAAAAGCATGACAATATTTGTGACATCACAAGATGTAATATGGAAAAAAATATGGGTCTATTAGCCTAAATAGCATAGCAGTTATGTGATAAAACAAAATCATAATTATTACATAATCCTGCATATCCACCTTCTTTAAGGCATTTGATTGTGTGCATTGATTCTTAGATCAGATTTATACATGCCACTTGAACACAACGCGTGTCGTTTTATAAATGTTTGTGTGAGTTCTAGCAGAGATTTCCATACTCTGCAATCCCTTGATATTTTACTGAATGGGGGGGGGGGGAAGAGGGGGGGGGGAATCGAGAGCTAAGGTCAAATACACAGAGATTTTCAGTAGAGTTGCCAGCACATGGCACATGAGACTGGTTTTTATATTTATGCATCAGTTTTAACCAAATAATAAAAATCACTATTTGAATAACAACCATTTTTCAACTAACTCCTAGCATCTTCAATATTTCCAAGAGAGGTCATCTGGCTTGAATTTACCAACGCAACCATGGCCACAATTGGTAAACAAACCAATGGTACTTTAAAAATAAAAGTCAGAAAATGGAAGGCTTCTGACTATGTCACAATTTTGAGTGCTCAGAACTAGCAGAAAAATGTTTTTTTGTTAAGATAGCAGAGCTTTTAATGGGTAAAAATTGATACATAAATACAAAGTCAGCCACATATGCTAGCTCTGCCACACCTGTATATGACCTTAGCTCACTGCCATCAGTAAAACACCTAGGGACTTACAGAGCTAAGGTCATCTCAGCTACGTAAGGCCATGTCATAATAGTAGCTGATGAATCTTGGTACTTCTGAATACAAAGTCTCATATCACATGTACATTACAATGCAAAGCCATACCCCCTTTAGACAGTATTTATTGACTTTGTTTTGGGATCATATACAAATTATCCACCCAAAGTATATGTCATGTTAACCGAGGAGAATGACATATGCTGTAGGTGGATAATTCATAATTCGACCTCAAAACAGAGAAAATTAGAGCCAATTCACCATGCTTCTTATTATTTATCAGTGTGTCCACTGTTCACCAAATTTGCAATTTGCAAACAATATATCAGTTCGGTGAAATTTAGAAGAATTTGGCTAAATATTTTGACAAAAAAACCCACAGAAAATAATTACAATATGCTTTTCAAAATAATTTTTAAAGTTTGTTGTGTTGCCAATAATCCTGTCCTACATGAGTTTTGTAACCGTAACGTTACTGTACGTCAACCGATTTGAGCTAGCTGTCACCAGGAGTTGCCTACTGAGTAGTGTACACAAAGCCAATTCAAAGACAAATTACAATTGCTCATTTAATTAACACTAATCCAGGTGTTTTGAGATACATTTAATCATACAGTTAACTCAAATGTGATGGTCCATCAGTGTGAATTACATTAGCTTTCATTTTAGAACTAACAGATCAATAACACCTAATACAGCTGATACAGTGAAATAAGAGTGAAGACTAACACTGGCTTCACTGCTCAAAATTGGCACTCATGCACTCTTCAAATAGTTTAAAAAATCACAACAAAATGAAACTGTCCTAAACTTATATTAAGTGGTGATGCTGATACTAGTATTTATGACACATTAGAAATTCGGGGTGAAGCGATATAAACTATGGACTTTACAATTCTAAGAAAGAAAGACAAAATTTTTTTTAAAAATAATGTATTTAGGGCAGACCTAATCCTCAGTTATCAATGAACTAGAATATTCTATAAAAATCTTGGAGAGGAATTTTATGTACACTTTAGTACAGTATCAGTTTTGCAAATTTTATCAATAACTTTAATTTTATACATGTATGCAGTGAAAGTTTTTGTATTCACAGAAGAAATGATGGAAATTTAGTTTTAGATATCAATGCATGTAAAAAAAACTGTAAACCAAAAATGAGCTCCCTATCTTTATTTCATACTTTAAAAAGTTTAAGGTCGCGTAATTTCTGAATGTCCAATTAAAATAGCGATTACTTGAACTTTAGCATTGGATTTCTTGCAAATTATATGAAATTGAAGGCCATAGTTTCAAATTTCATTTTCTTAACTAATGTCAATGTGAGAGCTTTGTTTACTGCTAGAGTTGGCATTCCATTGCTAAGGGGGGCTGCTATATTGTCACCAGGTAACCAAGAGGATAAAGTAACCCCAGCCTCATTTGAGAGTATGGTGATATGGATTTAGAAAACGATAGTATCGTTTTCCTGCTTGAAGGAAATTATGGTAACATTCTGGCTCTTTCTTGGGCAGAAAATTGGTAAGTATATAATAAATATATATATATATATATATATATATATATATATATATATATATATATATATTCAAACACAAATGCTGTTATCAAAGATGGACTTTAAATATAATATTTTTAATATGAACAAAACTATAAGTTTGGCAACAAAAATATGAATGTCAGGCACATGCCCTTTTCCCTAAGTCTGCTAGGTCAGTCACCCAGAAGTCATAACTGTCACAACCCAAAATCTGTTACATAAAGTGTGTAACATGTCTTGTTATGACTGTATAAAGTTTGGTAAAATATTTTAAAAAATTAATTGTAAGTGCAAGGGAGGGGGTAAAAATATTTATTATATTCCTATGTGTGTTTGATCATGTTTACCAGTGTGGAACACCGGTGGAGGATATCTCTATCTTTCATCATGTGACTGCTGTCTTTCATCACATGATCTTCTACCGCAAGCGTAGTGAACACAAACTGCCAAAAAACTCCCCGATTTCTGTCATCACTTGAGCTTTCTTTCACAGTAATCAAGATAAACATTAATTGCAACACATTTATGTACTAAAATGGGCAGTGGTTGAAGTTGTGTCCCATAAACAGGATACTTTGCACAGATTAACGTAGCTACATGTACAGCTTCTGTAGTCTGATTTCAAGTCGAGAAGTTGTTGCTGTAATTGTTCTTTTAAAATTCATATTGTCATTATTTATGAAGGATAAATAAATTCTACATCAAAGCTGAATCAAGGACCATACTATTATTTTTTGTCTTTTTTGATTAATCTTATGGATAAGAGTGGACTATATATTTTTACCTATTCTCATTTGTATCAATGCAAGCTATCTGCAATGCACAATTCAGACACTGTGTATTTCCATTATCTAAGAGGTCTTTAACACTGTTCTTTGAATGCTAATACGTGTTTAAACATCATTTAATCTTTTTTCTGCAAATCTAACTTTTTATTCTCTTTTGTACGGTCAGGAAATTTTCAATGGGTGTTTTGTTATTTGAAAGTTACATAAGTACTTACAATATACTATTTTGACTTTGACCCTCATATTTTGTTCAGTAATGTGAGAAAAATAGTCCTTCATTATGCATTGGTGTTGGATAGGAAAATTCCACCCTCAAAATCAGAACTGTGCATCAAAACCTGGCAAAGCAAAATTTTGACCCTTGGGTGGAATTTTCCTATCCTAGATCAATGTATATAAAGGATTCTGTTATACCCTCTTGCAGATCAACACTACATGAGAACATATATACCAAGTTTGGTGACTTTCCACCTGGCAGTTTAGGAAGAGACAGAGTTACAGATAGATGGATGTACTGACAGAGGGTATAACAATATTCTCAATGGTAAAGCGTGCAGTAGTAAGCATTTCTATTAAACCGTTTAAGAAAAGTACACTACCTGGTAAAGGAAATCACAGCCAGCTGAATTTAAGACCAACAAGTAAAATTGTATTTCAAGTGGTAAAACACCTTTTAAAACAATTGCATGAACACATTATTATGTGAAGGAAAAATCTAGTGTAGTCTGAACATGACAGGGAAATGCACTGTAGTATGAAGGGAACCTTACAATAAATATTAAGGTCATGTGAGGGTAATATCATTTTCAGGGTAATATGATGTGACCTTCAGGCTAATATGACATCACAATAAATATTAAGGGCATGTGAGAGTAATATGATTTGATCTTAAGGGTCATATATGGTCATCAAAGGAAATTAATTTTTGGGGAAACACAACATGTGTTGAATATCACCGGTTTTAGTGCTAACAAAGATAGATCGGATTCAACAACTAAGGTATAATAAAACTTTTAATTACCTTTAGACTTATTTCAGGCATCTAGATTTCATTAAAAGTCAGTTTATAAAGAATTTCATTTTACATTAATAAAAAAAGGTGATGATCATGAGAGAATAACAACTGATTATGCAGGGCTGAGCAAATACCACAGCCTGAGGTCTGGAATAAGTGAAATTCTTGGTCATGTAGGCAAGTTAAACTTTCTAAGGGGCTTGTCAGGAACAAGCCAGTTTTTGTCAATATGACAAAGTTGGACTACCACATATTTCCCACTCCAATTCACATCCAGCATGTAAAATACCCTTCTTGGTTTTAAATCAGATGCTTTCACAACAGATGCTTTCACATTGAATAACATTAGCAAATGCAAGCCTATCTACTGCCACCAGAACTCAGAACAAGCCTTGAAGGGGCTGGCACTCTACTGTCCAAAAAGAATTTCCAGAAATTCAAGATAAGACTATTTCTTCTTTTTTAACTGCTGAGTGTTAAAACCATCTCTGATATTCTTGAGTGATAAGATTTTCAAATTAGCCACTGTGGTGGGCATATTGGAAGTAAATCGGCACCATTTTAATTTAGGAAACTTTTGGCCAAATTTGAAGTCATATTAGCACCATTTTCATTCAAGACCAACAAAATAATTAGTCTGCTAAAGAAAACACCATGCTGATATGATTTTTCATTTAGGAGTAGAAATTACAAGATTTTCAAGATGGCTGCCATGATGGTCAAACTGGAGGTCCAGGCGGCCCCATTTTTCATTTAGGACCAACTAGACCTCATAAGAAGTCTTCTGGTGAAAATCCCATGCCTTAATGACTTTCCGTTTGGAAGGAGCAGCAATAACAAGATTTTCAAGATGGCAGCCATGGTGGCCATACTGGACTTCAGATCGGCATCATTTTTATTTAGGACTAACTAGTCATCTTAGGAAGTCTTTCAGCGAAAACCCTATGTTGATATGACCATTCATTAAGACGGAGTAGCGATAACAAGAGTTTCAAGATGGCCACTGTGGTGGCCATACAAGATGTTCAAGTGGAACCGTTTTCATTTAGGACAAAGTAGACATCATAAGAAAGTCTTTTTGAGGAAAAGCCCATGTCGATAATAACTTCGCGTTCAGGAGGAGTAGCAATCACAAGATTTTCAAGATGGCTGCCTTGGTGGCCACATTGGAATATCAGATCGGCACCATTTTCTATTGGATTTCCGAGTGGAACCATTTTCATTTAGGACCAACTAGACCTTGGGATGAATGTGTGTGTGTAAAGTTTCATGGCAATCCTCCAAGTAGTTTAAATTGAAGTAGTGATAACTAACTTGTGCTAATGGACAGATTGACATCAGACGATGGACAACAGGCCATTCCATAAGCTCTTCTGATCTATGACCAGTAGACATACATGTGATTCTACCATCGGTAGGCCAAAAATAACGTTTTAAAGGCCGTCTACCGCACATACCGTTTAGTAGTTGAAATCTACCGCTTTTGAAAATTAAAAGAATTTTAACATTTATTTTATGAAAAATACCCAAACACGGTATTTTTACGCGTTCTGTCAATGCATTAGAGAAACCAGCCGGAACCAGTCTACTGGGGACCGGAAATGACCAGTGCGATGATGCGTGGCAGAGCAATAGGATTATAATTGTTAAAGAACAGCTGTAATGTGTACACAGCAAGCTGCTAATTGATTACCTTATTGTTGGAATTTGAGGAGTTTTGAGGAGTTTAAGGCCAAATGTAGGATGTTTTTTGACGTGTTATAAGTAATAAAGGGATGAAAAGTGGACAATGATATCTTTAAAGCCTTCGAAGAAAATCGGCTGACCCATGGAAGAGGGGAGATAAAATGAAGAAGCCGACCATAAAAAATTATTTCAGCAGACACACTAGAGTAAGTATTTTTATTTTTGTCCTGTTTAAGTGTTATTGAATATTTCCAGATGTTTTAAGAGGACAGCTCTTACATTTTTTGTTCAATTCTAAACCTTAGCTTATTCCCAATGCTAAGAAACCACTGGCTAAGAAATATTACATGTTAAACAATGCTTGGATATCAGAGTTTAAGTGTGTGCAGGTGAGTAGCAAAGGTCCAGAGTTTGTATTGTGTGTTTCAAAGGTTTGCAGCTTTTGTATTTCATAAACTATTTGAAGTTTTCATACATTTACATTTAGTGCAAGTCCATGATAAAATATATCCGTTCAAAATATATTACAAGATAATTAATGTTAAAGTTTGGATAAATTATTCATAAAAGCATAAATACATGTGTTTTTTTCATTTATTTCAAGTCTAAATCAATCTTTATATTTTTATTTACAGTGGTGAAACTTGCCAATAGATTTTTGGATATGAGCCTTTAAGTTTAAGAGAAAGAAGCCCTTGAGGATGAGGCTCAGGAATACATCTTAAGTCCAAGTTAGGAACTTCCTCCTCAGGGTGAACATAGCTTTGAGGAGTATTGGAGAGTAGTCAGGAACCTTATAAACCCAGTAACTGGAAAACTGAAGTTAGAACTTCTTTGCAGGCTGAGCATGGTTTTCCTGTCATTACAACATTATAATGCTGATACAGAGAGGACATTCTCCATTCTTCGCAAAATACAAAGTGATTCAAGGGGAAATCAGGACCAGAGAACTATTGAGAGCCTGTTAAGTGTGAAGCTAAATAATCACAATGAATGTCATCAGTGGTCACTAAACAGTGATGTTGTGAAGAAAACTAGAATATTTATAAAAGAAAAATTTTTGCAGTGAACTATCAGATAAACAACTCTTCCTTTTAATTATTCAACCATATATTTACTTATAATAAGTAATTATTATTTTAACATTTTCCATCAGAATCCGAATCTGATTCATGTTAAAATTTGCTATTTTATAATAGTTTGAAGAGAATACATATTATGGCACAAGAAAGCACTTGTTTTGTTTTCCATCCCCTTTAAACGTAAAATTTATACCGATAAAAAATCTACTGGCTTAGAGGCCAATCTACTGATCAAAATTTGTAAATCAACTGGTTTGAAATCCTAGTTCTGTCACATGTATGAGTAGAGCTAAAAACACCTGCTAACCTATATTACAAAGTGCCTACTGCAGTGTGTGTCACAAAGTACTGACATTGTAATGTATTTCTCAGTCTTACTTGGTGGTAAAGATCAAATAGTTTCATACCTCATATGACCATGCAAAGGTACACCATTTTGTTGGACAAGGAGAAAATCTAACTCACAGCTGTGATGATACTGCTGTACCTAATAAAAACTTGCATTAAGCTGTAAAAGCTGATGTAGCTCATGAAGATACTAAATAGTTTAACATTACAAGATGTAATATATACAACAGCATCTTAGATTACCTTGATTAGTTCTGAAATTTACTAGACAAGTTCAACTCTTTTTTCAGATAGATTAACAGAAGCATACAGCTTTTAAAGCAATCAACAAAATATAGTATCTCCATTATTAGTAATATGCATTCAGTTAATAAATTGTAAGGGTCCGAATTAGGTTACACATGTTATACAATCACATTTTTGGTGAGATGTTAAAATTTGATGAACTGATATTAATTACTTATCTTAAAAATGTATTTGGGGTGGGTGGATGTAAAACTAATTTTAATTATGTGATATTTACCTGCTATTATTGTGTTGCTATACTTTTTCCTGGTACTACTCCTTAGTCCAAAGAGAATATTCCCTCCTCTAATTAGTAACTGGCGGTCTAGAACAAACACGAGTCCCTTAAAGAGACTCATGCTCTACTGTCTGAAAAGAATTTCCACAAATCCAAGATAAGACTCTTTTTTCATTTTAACTGTTGAGTGTTGAAACCATCTATGATATTCTTGAGCAATAACAAGATTTTCAAATCGGCAGCAGTGGTGGCCATATTGGATGTCAGATTGCCACCATTTTCATATAGGACCAACTTGACATCCTAAGAAGTCTTTTGTGAACATCCATCAAGAAGGAGTGGTCATAACAAGATGACCAACATGTTGGCCATATTTGAGGCCAGATCAGCACCATTTTCATTTAGGGCCATCATAAGAAATCTTCTGGTGAAAACCTCATGTCGATATGACTTTCCATTTAGGAGTAGTGATAACAAAAACCGTTCTGTGAGGACCACCCAACCTTGTCGGGACAGGCTGTATGGCAGTCTGAGGTATGCCATGACTGAGATGCTGTCCATGGAGACCATAACACAACAATGTTTTATGTGGTTGATGCACCTTTGAAGTGCTAGAAAAACAGCCCACATTTCCAGGTTGTTGATATGAAGGGGGGGATTCTTCCAGAGATCAAAAGAACTGCAAAACTACCCCCTCAGGTTGCAGGTGAGCACCCCAACCAGAATCTGAGACATCAGTGTACAGAAAGGAGTGAAATTCCAGGGCATGAATCGGCACTCCAGGCAGAAACCTGCCCTGAATTTGCCACAAATTCTGATGGTGATGAAATTTGGATCCCAAGGGGATCTGAGCAGACAGAGGGTCCTTGTGGTGGTCTCCAGTTTGCTAGCAGCAGAAACTGGACAGGCTACATGCAAATGAAGTCTTCCTTGGGAACTAAGTCAACTGCTGCATTCAGAGTCCCCAGGAGAGACAGAGGCTGAAGCAGAGGCAAGCCGACAACGAAGTCTTCTCTGATAGACTTGCATTGAGAGACAATAATCTGTTCTGTCGGTGGATACCTGAACTGTCCCTTGAAGGGTGATGAAATAAATCTCCACGTAAACGAAATTCTGAGAGGGATCTAATCCGACCTCTCTTGGTTGTACATTAGTCCCAGGAGTAACCATCTTTCAACCAGAGTGACAGATCCCTCATAAGGGCACATCTGTGGATGTTGTGCATCAACCATTTGTCAAAATACTGGATAAAGGGGACCAATAAAGATCTCAAGTGAGCTGCTATTAAACCGATCACCCTGGTAAAGGCTCTTGGGATGGAGGTGACGCCAAAGGGGAGAGCCTGAAAGATTAAAGATCTAACCTAAACAAAACCGCAGGGATTTCCTGTGGGACAGGAATATGGGGATGTGAAGGTAGGTATCATGACGATCTATGGAGACCGTCAAGTCATTTGACCTAATGGCATTCCTGACCGTGGCAGATGTCTCCATCTTGAAATGCTCTTCTTGAAGAAACTAGTTTAATGGGGAAAGATTGATAATGAGTTGAAACTTTTGCCCTTTTATCAAAACCAGGTAGATCCAGGAACAAAATCCTGGACTTTGGATGTTCATCACCCTCTCTACAGCATCCTTCCTCAGAAGGGTGTACACCTCTTCCCTCTGGGATACCAGCTGTGACTAGTGGAACCAAAAGGGGGGTCCTTGAAAGAGGCGTTAGGTCCCAGAAGCGAAGCCAGTAACCCTTCCTTATTGTGGAAAGGGCCAATTCAATGTCCATGAGGTCCAACCAAGCCTCTGAAAACCTGGCCAGTCTGGCACCTACTGGGATGTTGGGAAGAGGGGGACATGGTAGGGGATAGTGCGACTCAATAGGACCAACTGCCTCTCTCATTTGGTAAACGAGAGTGATCTGTAGACTTCCTCCCCTAGCCACTCCACCCACAACATCATGTGAAAAATCGACAGGAATAAGTTTTAAAATGGGTGTGATGGTTCTGCTGTGGTCCCTGCCTAAAAAGTTTGGGAGGACCGATTGACCTTTTAAGATGGGGGTGTTATTTTGCCAGTTTTGCAAGGCCAGGAACCGTTCCTGCTGATACCTAAAATCTTTTGAGCCCACTGGAAGAATTAACACTCTAAACTTAATCTCCACATTCAGATGGGACAGCTCTCAAAAGGTTTTTGCTGTGCTCCAGCAAAACCTTTTATGTCTCCAAAGCTGCATCCCTATGGATGTGGTGAAGCTCAGCAGAAAGTAACTTGGACATCAAGAACATGTGTCTCAATGTCTTGGCAATGGCATCCAACAATCTCTACAAAGCAGCCAGAGACAACAATTCTTCCTTCAACAGATTGAAGGAGGCAGCCGAAAAAGATCGGCATGTGAGGCTATATTAACTAGCATATGAGCTTTGAGCTCCAAAGCCTCAAGGGACTTAACAGATAGAACCAGGTCCACGCCAATATCCCCACCTGGGAGACAATGGAGTCCATAGTGGTAGTGGTGGTGGGGGCAAGGGGCAATCAAGGGGCCAAGTGGGTGAATATGTAACTGGAGGAGGATACTAGGGGCCAAAGAACAGAAGTGGGTACAGACCACCCCTTGTGCTGTCTGGCCGCCTATTGGCCTTGTAATAACTTCAGTGTTAACTCCCTAACCATTACTGAGTGTGGAGGCAACAAAAGGTACATTTTAGATTGCACCCCAGAGAGCCTCTCCATACTGGATAGGATATTAGTTTCTGAAGACCCCAAGGTCTTCAGATGCATATGTAGGGGAAGAAGAAGGTAAACTTTGTTTATTGTCTTGTCAAAGATCCTAACTTCCTTCTCCATCACTTGACCCATAGCGTAGGATGAACATGAGGACCGCAAAAGAGAAGGATCCAATGCAACCAGATCTTCTGGAAACTCATTTGCATCTACCACTAAAAGTTCACTGTGTTGTCTTCATTCTCGAGTCAAGACAGGGCTATCTCTTCTTAACTGCCTTCTTGGAGAACGGGACTTTATGCTTGTGGGTTTGTTGTCCCTCATGGGGAGGGATTGGACTAACCCACTGTTCCTCACTCTTTGGAAAGGGGATTGATGATCTCCTCTCAATGCAGAAGGAGGTATATTACATTCCCTCACTCATGGGAGCTGACAACTTCCTTCTCACAGGAAGTGTCAGTGATCCCACTCTTGTGGAAGCAGGTGATTTCTACACCACGGAAAGAGCCATGGACCTCTCTCTTATGGGATTTGGCAACCCCTACATCAGGAAGTGCCCTAGACTGACCTCTCCTGGAATGGAGGAGTCTTCCAGTGAAGAAGAAGAGGAAATTGGTCCCTTGCAGCTAAGTCCTATACCTTGTCATACCAAAGAGAACAATAAGTATATATGTCTGTGCATGCAAAGTGCAAGCCAAGCAGGTGGGGGGAGTGTTTCACACATCCTTTTTATGACAACATTTATTGACACCTTGAGGCATATTAAAGGCTGAAAGAAAATACAAAAATAAACTGGAACAAAATTGGGTGGGTAATACTTACTTTAACACTGATTACTAAGCGAAGTGAGGGGTAAAAATTAGGGGTGAAACGATACACCTCTGCCACGTATCAATACGATTCTCGATACACAGCCTACGATACAATACATTATCGATGCACATATCAACGTGATGGTCTTTTCATCTTTAGAAGGTCTGTCAATGGTAGGGTGGTACAATTTTTTATATGTTGACATATTGGGTGTATTTCCAGTATGCAGATTACAAGCAAACATAGACTTATCATCTGCTCATATGCCATTCTCATCCTTGACAAGATTAAAAAAAATTTAAAAAATTCTTCCATACAGACTACCTGTTAGCTGTTAGTGATTTTTATTCAACCTTTTAGGCAATTTCAGGCTGCTCCATTCGATCAGATGCATGACTCATCCTGGTCACCACGCCCTTAATTTTGCATTGAATGAATGTTTTTAAAACATCTTATTACCAATTTCATGTTTTCACTTAAATTTTGAAGGTGTTATCTTCAAAACGGAAGAAAATTCAATTTCCTTGTGCAAGGAAAATCTTATCTAGAACAAGTCCGAGTGTGGGAACGAAGATGACTAACAACCAAATCCTTCACATTGTACTTCTTGCAGATGCAAAACAACTGCAGCGGCCACAGGCACTTGTTTCTATCAGTGAAAAAGGAAATTATTGACAACACCCACTCACCTTCTACAAATTGACATAGTGGCTATAACTCGTGCGGTTTGGAATCTGCCCCCTTGCCGATTCTGTGCTAAAATTTTTTATCCCATCTGCTCGTTCGGTCATTCCAAACTTATTCCCATGTACGATTTAAGTACTTTACAGATCATTTAATAGTCACTTTTGTGTGAAGTTTCTATGTTGCTTTGTATCCATTTGGACAGAGTTTGGATGCCAATATTTCCGGTATGTAACGCAGTGAACACGCTACAGTTAGTTATGATTGGTGGTTATTGTTTTACCCTGGACTTGAGCAAACAATAACCACTAATCAGAATTGCATGTAACATATTTTACTGCATGACACACCGGAAGTGTAGCCTTCAGTTTGATCCAAGTAGACAAGATGCGATGCAACAGATAAATTTCGCATAAAAGTGGTTATTAAATGATCAATAAAGTACTTAAATCATACATGAGGAACAAATCTGCAATGTCTTCTTTCTGTTGATATATGTTATCAGTGGCTGAAGATTCAGACGGGATAAACTAATTAGCATGGAATTGGGGCAGGGAAGGGGGCAGATTTCGAACCACGTGAGTAAGTCACCTTGTGTTAATTTGTAGAAGGCAAGTGGATGTTGTCAATAGTTTTTTATTTTTTACTGACAGAAATGAGTGCATGTACTTGCTACGGCTGTCTCATATGAATTCTCAATTTAAAGAATGAAAAGGCAAATGACTAATAATTATTCATGACTGCTGAAGATTAAAGTAACTTGTATAGAGTAAGTATTGTTTTCTATCGATTCTTCCCCTTTTGTATCGATATGGGTATCGATATAGGAAAAGTATCGATACATCAATATATCGATTAATCGTTTCACCCCTAATAAAAATGTAGCACTGCTTTGCTGGCGAGGTACTAAAACCCCTAAAAATTCATGAGAAGGAACAACGATAAACGAAAATTATAGAAGGACGGGAGAAAATATCAATAACAACACAAAAATGTATATGACTGACAGTAGATATGCCACAAAACTACTTAGATGATGAAAAATCTTGAGTGCCCAAAAACCTGAGAACTACATGAAATATTCCCTTGAAATGGTTGCAACCTACCAGGATTGTATAACCCCCAAATCAAATATGGCTGACTCTTACTCTTCAGTCCCAAGCTTTCTTCAGATCTAACATAATATACAGAGTATTACAATCACAGTAGACTCGAACAAAATTCAACAATCAAGAAATTCTTGGATGAGAATCTACACTCCAATGGGGACACACATAATGGATTGATCTCTAAATCCATGGATGAGCAATATTCTGCCACTACTGGTAAAATTCATGTATAACGGCCAGAATATACAGAATGGGTTAATTCTTTTATCAACACTTGTAAACAAATTGTAGATAACATCAATCTGAAATTAACTGACTCTCAGCCAAGGGCTTCAATCCCCATTCCTCAAGCCCACAGAACTGAAAATCAAGTGAACTACGACTCATCTCTACATGATATATCTGATGTTGATTCTGCAGTAAACAGTTCTAAAAGTGATAAAATAATCACTGCTCTGAGATCTAAATTCATCATCTGCAAAAAGAATTACAAATACCTCATGATAAAGCTCAGGAAAATAAAAACAGACATGTGAACTATGTTGAAATGGCCAGTATTGGAACAAAGACAATTACAACAATAATCACTACAAATAATAATATTCCAAAGCATACTCACAGTCAAAAAGACTTCCAGCACACTCAGAAAGCAACACAAACAACACTTATTCCAGCTATAAGAAGGTAAACAGCAGCCACACAAATGGGTATACATGCCAATACCTGAGTAACTTTGAAGGACATTATGCTGGATACACAATCATCACAAACAACTCCCATCCCAATAAAATGAGTAAAAAAAGTTGATACACAAGTATGCACCACAATAGCTGCTAATGTTGCCATGATTAATTCAACATCATCAGGATTAAGTGCAATGCCTGTATCTAGTCACTGTACTTCTAAATAAATTCCAGCTCAAAAATTAGCCAGAATGAAATCTCTTCCAGCACACTCACCCACCCTAACCCAGTCCCAAATACAAACATCAAGATCTCATAAACCAACACAGAGTATAAACGGCAATAAACCTACAGCAACCACCCTTATGATTTGCTCCTCTATACTGAAAGGGATAAAACCCAGGAAACTTGACCAAACAGATGTGAGGACACTCCGAGGGGCAAAAATCAACATAGTGACCAATTTCATTTCAAATATGGATCTATCTAGTTACTCTGCTATAGTATTGCAACTGGGAGGGAATGATGTGAGTTCTGGACACTACTTAGACCAAATTCAAGAAGACTTTGAAAACCTATTTCATTCTCTACGCTTATATGCCAATACTGGGTGCAGCATATTAATAATTTTCCCTCATGCAGATGCTGATGTGGAACCTGTGAACTCCATGTTGATAGACCTGTGTGAGAACTTCAATCTTTATTATGTTCCACAATATGATTCGTACTTAACACAGAACAGAGACAAAATCAATAACCGACTGTTTCACAAAGATGGCATTCATTTTGAGTCCACAAGGGACAGCACAATACCTCAGAAATCTGAACTATTACATTGGCATCTTGAAATCCACCAAGGCTGAGAGCTGCTACTACTGTGGACAACATGGTCATATCTCTGATATATGTCACCATGGGAAGACGATTTGTTGCTACTCATGTAACATGTTCGGACACAAACCATTGTTCTTACTTTAGCGGGTATTAGGAATGTGGCAAAGAAGAAATATCCCACTTGACTAATACTACACCCAGGAAACTGAATAGTTATGCAGATAGTGAGAGAAATAGATTTAATCCCTTATTAGATGTATGTGAAGACTGTGAATTCTTTCTATGTGTATGGGAAGTAGTATCATTAAATTAACATGATGAACCAAGTAATAATTATGAAAGGAATAAGAAACTTAGCTTTTGCAGTATAACACATATTTCTTATACTGTACCTTCTCTGTATAATTCTGGTGAATTGTGATACTGTAGATCTTACTTCTCCTTCTGAGTCAAGTGTTTAATATGTCAATGTCTTCTTGTACACATAAATCAGTCTCACATTGAACATTCTGATGTATCCAACTCTACTACATGTGTCAAGTTACAACAGATGAGTCTTGTATGTTATGTTCTCCATGTGCTTATGTATATAATTTTCAAGGTGATGAAAAGTGATCTAAGTCTAACATCAATACATTGCATAGTGTCATGTCTGAAAATCAATCCTATGATCAAAACGGTCCTGTGTTTGGCCTGCTTAAAAGCGGTCTGCAAGTAGCCAACCTAAATATCCAACATATCCTCCCTAAACTGAACAAGATTAAATTAATGCTACAGCATATTAGATCAGTCAATATTCTAGGTCTATGTGAAACCTTTCTCTCTGAAGACACTGGTGATTTTGCTCTCCAAATACAAGGGTTCAACTTTGAAAAAAAGATAGGGTATCTATGGGGGTGTTTTTCTCTATGTAGACAGTTCCATTAGTTACAATAGACATGTTGATCTAGAGACTGATGGGGTGGAGACCATCTGGATTGAAGTATCCCTTGCCCAATTCAAGCCAATTTTATGTTCAGTTTACAGGCCACCTAGTTCTACAGCTGATTAGATTGACAGATTTGAGGAGTAAATTCAGAAAGCACTACTTAAGGAAGATTTAGAAACTATCATATTAGGTGAATTTAACATTGACTACATGAAAACTCCAAAACTTAAAATGGATAAGTAACTCTGAAACTTACAGCCTTACCCAAATAATTAACACTCCAACTAGAACAACAGATAAAAGTGCTAATATCATTGATCCTATTTATACTAATAAACCTGATAAGATAAGTGAAATTAATGTGCCAGTGTATGCATTGAGTGACCACTATCCAGTCTGTATAACTAGACATGCCCCCAAATTGTCTAAAAATACATTGAAATACAATACAGGGACTTTAAACAGTTTGATGAGGAAAAGTTCTTAAATGATTTAATCTGCAAACCCTTCCACTCTGGATTTAGAAAATATCACTCATGCCAAACAAAACTCACCAAATTAACAGATCTTTGGCTACAAGAAATGGATAATGGTTCTTTGACTAGGATTGTTTTCCATGACTTCAAGAAAGCCTTTGATCTAGTTGTTCATAAAATTCTGCTGCAAAAGTTGAACTGTTACAGGTTTGATAAGTCTTCTTTAAACTGTTTTAGATCATACCTAAACCAAAGGTCTCAACAAGTAACCTTTGGCTATTCATTCAGGGGTCTCTCAAGACTCTGTTTTAGGCCCTCTCCTCTTTCTTATTTATGTAAACAATCTTCCATTAAATACTGAAACCATAAATAGATTTGTCTGCAGATGATGCAACCTTGTATACATAAGTTCTGATACTGAAGTTATCCAAACAAGATTAGACTCAGACCTTATTAGAGTTCAAAGTTGGTACAACAAAATTAGATGGTAATTAATGAAGGTAAAACAAAATGTATGATCTTGGGGACATCACAAAAACTACATAAGTTAAGGAACCCAGAATTATCTCTTACAATAAATAATTGTCAGTTAGAGAATGTCAAACATGAAAACCTTGTAGGTGTGTCTGTAGATAATAATTTACAAACGATGACCATATCGACAAGCTCTGTAAAGCACTGTAATCCAAAATTGCCCTACTCAGCAGAATCAAGAAATATTTACCTATGGAAACTTGCATTCTGTACTACAATTCATACATTCTTCCAACAATGGATTATTGTTCAACTATATGGGGAAACTGTGCCAAATCTCAGCTTGACAGGATTTATAAACTTCAGAAAAGGGCAGCATGCATTCTTTTACATGAATCTATTGATTATTCATCAAAAGCATTGCTTACAGAACTAAAATGATTTAGAATATATGAAAGGATTGATCTTCATAAGGCAGTTCTTGTATATAAATGTCTACATAGAGTTGCACCAGAGTATCTTCAGGATTTATTCAGGTCCATTTCAGAACATTACCAGTTGAGATCAACATCACATGAAAACCTTCATCCACAACCAAAACCAAGAACAGAGCAATTTAAGAAAAGCTTCCAATACTCTGGTACAGTTCTGTGGAACAAGCTTCCACTGCATGTAAAATCTGCAGAAAATATATTTAGTATTCAAGAAGAGATATCATGAGTATGTATGTGTTATTAATAGATTATAATAGAAGTTAGCATCTATAACACTAAAGAAATGTTAAAATAAATAGTAATTACTATTATCTTTCGAATGATGCAGATTGTTATACTTTTCTTAAGAGGGCCTCAAGGGAGAACAGTCCTTGACTAAATGAGTCACTCTCTATAAATAAATTATTATTGTTATTATTATTATTATTATTATTACTTAGAAAAAAAAGGACAATATTCCAAATGATGGAAATAACTAAGGAATCAGACTGGGACCACGTTGCTTTTTGTTCTAGACCTCCAATTGCTAATTGGAGGGAACAGTCACTTTGGACTGGGGTACTAGTGCCAGGAAAAGATATAGCAACACAATAATAGCAGGTACAATGAATTGTATTACTGATATTTAAATCAGCTTTTAAATGTTATTGCAAGGTGTAGTAAAAAATGAATAGAATATATCTGTAAATTCACAAAGTTTGTTCTGTAAAACGAAATTGTATTTAAGTCAATATTACATGAAAACAAAGTAACTTGCTCAACATTAGTGAATGTGCTTTCTCTGTTAATAAAGGACAGAAGGTAATGTTTGATCTACCAAAGAGATTTCTTTGTGTGTTTCTATGTGAAGATTTTTTGCATAGTAGAAATAATAAAAAAAGGGTGCAACTAGACTAACTTTTTTCAGGGAAGCTTACAAAAAAGATATTTCAGTGACATATATAACTGTCAAAAACTGAAATTCTGACTGATGTTAAGACAAACAAGAGACCCAAGTGGGCCTGATATTGGTCACATAGGTAATTGACATATGTCAGATTGTGATCGCAAATTCACACAAGTATTGAAACTGTAGAGGGGAAAGATAAGTTTGGAGCACATAGCTGCTACATTGTCTATTAATGTTGGTGTCATTTATCTTCTTTCCTAGACTATATACATGTACCGGTATATTGGATCACTTTTTCTGCATAACAAGGACAAGTTATTTATACAACCTGCATTGTCCCCATGTATTTCTCCTTGCCCTTGGGGACTAGGCCCCGATTCATAACTTGGAAACAGTTCACAGCTCCACCCTTAAAGCATAAATGATTACTTGGCATTAGAAGGGGAGTCACTCTGTGCAGTCAGTATAGATTCCTGGGTCTCTTCTTAAAACTCCCAGGACATCCAACTTGGAAACCATTGAGATCCCCCTGCCCAAGGGAGCTGTGGGGCTCAGAGATTAAGGCACTGGACTTGTGACCTCACTCATAATTAAACTTATGAGATTTTGATTTCACAACCTTACATAGAAAATTTGATTAAAATCTTTTCAGAAATATGGTCTCTAGAGTGTTCAAAAGCTCAGCCAAACTGAGGCAAGACTACCTCATTAGTATGTGTGGATGTTGATCATAATCAAACTCATTTGAGATCTTGATGATACAAGCTTTTTGTACCAGGTCTGATCAAAATCTGATCAGAAATATTACCTCTAGAGTGTTTAGTAGCTCAGCCAGTCATATGCAAAATCATCTTATTAATATGCATGGATGTCACTCATAATCGAACTCATCTGAGATCTTTATGATCTAAGCTTACATACCAAATCTGATCAGAAATATGACCTCTAGGGTGTTCACAAGCTCAGCGAATCAGATACAAGATCACCACGTTATTACGCATGGATGCAACTCATAATTTAATTCATCAGAGGTCTTTATGATATAAGCTTATATACCAAATCTAATCAAAATCTGATCAGAAATATGGCCTCTAGAGTGTTCACAAGCTCAGCCAATCAGAAGAACACCTCATTAATATATGTGGATGTTGCTTGTAATTTAACTCATCCATGTTTTCAATATTATCATAAATTAAACTCTGCATACTTAGTTATTGAGATAGCTATGGGGGTCTCTTGACAAAAGAACTTTATTACATCTATAAAGTAAAAGAAGAATAGCACAACTGATCATTTTTTAGAAGTACTGACAATACTGTAATCATTTTTTTACTGGAAATTCTGTAACATTATTAAATATATTATTTTAAAATTCTCCTTTTCTTACATCAAATGGATATATTCTTTTGTACTTGTTTTCATATGTACTTATTGCTGTGCTGATGGTTCAAAACACTCACTCTTTAAAACATTGCCATAAGTCAGTCTGTTGTTGTTCTTATCATTATAGGACTTTGCACACCATTGTTAAAATCAAATTATATTTAATGATTGTATCTATAGGGGTTAATTAGGACTCAAATATATACATTTTTACAAAATATTCATCCAACAATGTAAAGCAGATTGATGCATTAATGTACGTGAATTCAACTGTACTCTCTATCCTTTAAATACATGAAGTGGTGATAAATTCTTCTGGATAATTGATGTTTTTTTCTAAGTCACTTGTCCGGGCCAAGTGGATCAAAAATATATATCTGCTCAGCCCTGGATTATCACATATGGTTTTCTAAGTTCAAAGTTCAAACATGTGTTCTAACAAATGTTTTATCTTCACAATAGTCCACAGCACATGAGTATGTACAGATCTGCATTATTTCAGGTCCCCTCTACCCCCCTTAACCTGTAATTCCATACCACTGAACCCCTAACCCTAGCTATACCCCCAAGATGGACTGAATTTCCAAAACTGACTACCGTATTTGCCGGCCTCTAAGTCGATGCGGAGTATAAGTCGAAATCGCTAATTTCGTCAATTTTCAATCCTTCATCCATATATAAGTCGTTGCGGAGTATAAGACGAAGCCCAAACTGATAATTATTTTTTTACACTATACTTTTTGTACTTAAATTAAAAAAAATTTTTTTTTTTTTTTTCACGTACGCAAAATTACATTAACATACAGTAAAGCAATTTCAATGACATAATCCATATATAAATCGATTCGGAGTATAAGACGAAACCCAGATTTCCAGGTCAAAATGTATCGACTTATAGGCTGGCAAATACGGTACTCACTTAGATCAGTATGACTACCTGCAATATAGTCAAGCAGGTTCCGTGCATGCTGAGTCTGGATATCAAAAGCAGGCATAAATCCCATCCTGTGCAGGTTTATCACCTGAACCAGTCTGCAAGTCTCAGCCATTCTGAACTAAATGGAACAAGTCCTGCCACCTACAAAATTCCAATACTAAGTATGTTTTATCTGTAAAATTATGAGACCTATAATGATCTGCAAGGCAAACACACAATGCAAAATCTGCAGTTCAACAGTGAGGTGCACGAAGTTTCTCACTTTATGATGAGCTCGCAGATTTGAGTTTCATAGACAACATTTGAAACTGCCACCCACTCTGCTCCTCAAAACCAGTAAAATTTTCAGGGCAGACAAGTAACTTCTTAGAGGAGTTTGCAATTTTATTTATAGTTGCTAGCTCAAAGTCCAGCAGGTCTGAAAGATCATTCTGAACACTATTTTAATCATACATGCCATAACACAAGAAACCCCCACCCCCACACCACCCCCGACACTGTCGTGTTTCAAAAAACATGATTTTCAGCAATCTTTGAGAAAAAAAAACATTTTTTGACTACCATGATATATGCCCATAATCTGTGGTATGTATAAAAACAGTAAACAGTCTTGCTCAGAGCTCGTGTAAAACTATCCTCTGGGCAGTTTATACAGCTGTTTTAGAGTCAATTAACAGGTAAGGCGGTCAGAGATTAACAGACACCTTTCAGAGATTTACTTAACTGGATCACAATAGTTAGGGTGATGTGTCGTGTCAAATCCTTCAAGCAAAAATCTCGTATTATATTGTCAACCCCAACCTTTACTTCTTTGTTAAATCCATCCTATGTTCACAAAATTACTCCCTTTTCTCAAATGATGGGGTTAACTTCACTCCTAAATTTTCAGTTCCATAACATATCCTGATATGAGCTAGTGACCTACTTTTGAGATCAGTGTGTGGCATACAACAAGATGCATCCCCAATTCTCAAAGAAATTTTTTTTAGACACAGACCCAGGGCAAGTGGTTTTAAAAAATCACTTGGCCTGACTCAAATTCCACTTATCCTACAGGGCCATATATTTTTACTATTTTTTTCATACAATGTTGAAATTGCTATACTTTAAATAGAAAAGAAATATAAAAAGGCTTTAAACTGACTAATATTCTGTGAATATATGCCTATCAAAATATTGTACTTCAGAAAAAAAATTGCATGACCTTGTCAACTAAATGTTTGATCTGAGTTTATTAAACGCAACATTTTCTCCTGGTCCTGATGTAAACCAGTACTCAGTACCAAAATAGTTAATGCTTTACAGTATATTCAAAAAACATTTATGTCTGACTTTGTTCAATAAATTGTGAAATGTAGGTCACAGTTACCTTCTTTTGTAGGTTGTGGTACTAACAGAGATGCACACAATCAACTAGTTTGATCATTGTAGCATGAACAGTACATGGGAAAAAGACATAAAACACAATTTAACCAAAGTCAGTGAAGTGTAATTGTGACCTACTTTTATGATGAGGGTGTAGTAATTGTCAAGATGCATCCCTTCACTAAGTTCAAGATTCCAGGTATAACAGTATGTATACAGGGTGCAAAAAACCTATGTGGTCATGGGCTAAATGCAAAAACTTAACTAAGAATGTACAAAATAATGCACATATATGTACAAAGTTAGCTCCCTTAGCCCTCCCCTCCCCTCCCCCAGTAGGGGATAGGTTCTATGAAACCCACTCCAAACTGTTGCCTAAGACCTAGAAAGAAAAAATGGTCTATATGCAGTGAGACTGTATTAATGCATATGCTTTTGTATGTCCAGATGTCGACGTTGGGGTCAATCAAATAGCTCTCCTCTACTCCACAGAGGCATGCTAAAAACGAGTAGAGTTGGATGAATGAATTGAGAACTGCTAAATAATGTATATATGGGCTACATGTGGTAGGAGTAGAATATCAATTTCTTAAATTTCCCTAAAATCACAGTTTTTGTTTTAATCTTTTGTGAATCTATAACACTATTATAGCTCTACCTGAGCGAGTTCATCACTCCACAGATGCATCACATTTGCATACATACTGTATCAGGGAAAGTAATCCCCATTCCAACTTTGATGAGATACACTGAATAATTAGTGAATTAGACAATATAATTTTATACAAACAACTACATGGGGTTTATACATGTCAAACTTTAAAAAATAAGTTTAAACAAAAACCTCCTATTTGACCTTTAAATGATGCCTACAATTTCGGGTACTGTACTTGATAAATTCTCTTTTTCTATCTTTTGCTGACAACTGTCTCACACTTCTGTTGCTTGTGAGACTGACTGCCATCTTTTCATTCATTATGCACCGCACTGATGTGAAGCTACCAACCAATCATTGCAGTTCGGGGGCTGGCAATAGAGTTTCTAAACAAACATTATGGGAATGATGCTACTGTTGTACGCATGATGTCACCGACTAAACAACTGGGAGAGACAGATTTTATTAGTTAATGGCCTATGATATTTGCTTGTCAATTTAAGCTGGTATCAGCGAATTTGTATATAAGTTATATGTAGAGCAGGGCACATGCACTATCCAATTTAACCCGATGAGTGGGAGTTAAAATAGATAATCCTTGTGCCTGTTCTCTATATGGCTTGTATTGTGAGGCACTAAAATTTTCAAGCTCTGTCCATCTCCTTTAGTTTATGTCCACAAATGTCATAATGTGATCCACTATAGGAATCAGCTGACCTTTTGTTGCAAAATGTGAACTTCTTATGTCTCTTTCTCACAATGACATTGACCCACTTTCTGTTCACAAAATGTAAAACTGAACTGCACAAAAGTTTAGGAAGATAAAGCCTTCCAAATAAATGTATAATTAAGTACAACAAGATAAAATATAAAACATAAAGATGTTGAAATTCTGTAAAATTTATATAAAATAACAGATAAAGGTAATACATGTCAAATCCTTAAATCAAGATTAAAATTTGTTCCATAAACCGAATTCCCAGGTGGTACATCCTCATACAGTTTCTTCAAGCAATTCATGTCAAATTACATCTGTCTCACAGGGTGGAAATTGACACACTCGACAAGAATGTGTTCCAGTCAGTAGACACTGACAGGGTATACATTCTGGTCAAGGTTTACCCTTCATGAAGTATGCACGAGTCAGGTATGTGGGTCCAATATGCAATAGGCACAATACCACCTCATCACTCTGCTTTGTTAAATACAAGAGATGCCACTCTCCAATAGTGGGTTTAATGTTCTTAAATCTGTTTGTGGAGTTTTCATTCCAGATATTTTGCAAAGTATGATGAACATGCCGATTTATATAATATTTTAACACAGTATATTGAATCTTCCATTCAGAAGCAGGTGACTAGCTTAAACTGCCCTTTCATTACGCTTTATGCCAATGTGGCTTGGCAGCCAACAGTACAGAATAGTTTTCCCAGATTCTATGAGAACATCATGTTTATGTAATCTGTGATATTAACAGGTTGTCAGATTTAAAATTCTGCAAGGCTTTCAATGTGGAAAGGGAATCCAAAACGATGATGTAGTTTGTTTTTTTGAGTCGTTTCAATGTAGTTCAAAGCTTTAAGGTTGTAATTTCTGCAGTAAAAACCGAGACTTTTTATCCAGTAACTGGTTCAAGATGGTGCCATGGGGTGTTGCAATGGCAGCTCCAACTTTGTCTCCATCTTTTGAACCATCTGTCTACAGGAACATATGGGTACAATCTGAGGCTCTAATTTCTGTAAATTTACTCTGAAAAAGGAGAGGATCTGTTGAGGACTTTTTGAATTTGCAAAGGTCAAAATATTATTTTGGGAGGTTTTGATAACTACAGTGGTGATTTGGGAATACAGAATTTTGCAATATTTCCAACATTGATTTTTGCTGTTTCTAAGTGAGGGTGAATTCGTATGCCAAACGGTGTAATGAAGTTTGGTTTCTGAATGTACAAGGTTTGGTATTTGGGCCTTAACACTACATCATATGCAGGGTTAGATGGATTTGAAGATAGTTTGGTAGCATACTGATGAGCCGATTTCGATCATCCAAGATAAACTGATGGTTCATTTGCCTCAATATACAGGCTTTCTTAAGGGGAATGCACTCAGAGAGAGTCGAAGTCCCTGATTGTGTATCGGATCAAGCAACTGCAGGTCAGATTTACAAGCTGATCTGTACACAACTGAGCCATAGTCAAGTTCTGATCTTACTAATGACCTGTATAACCAAAGCAAGACCTTCCGATCTGCTCCCCACTTTGTGTTTGCCATGACTTACGTTAAATCCAGGGTTTTTTTACATTTGTCCCTGCAGTATATAATATGTGGAAGAAAAATTGAAAATAAGCCCAAAAAATACAACAGGAATAAGACAACCATCAAGTCAAGGTAGAGCTTTCACACATCATTAATATGATGTAATTGGCAGAAATGCATAGTTAGTTTTTGATTTAAAAAATTTGAACCCGTTTTCTTCTGTCCATTTCTGAACTCTGCTTTTGCTCATCTGTAGTTGACATTCAATAGTATGCATACTCTTTGATCTATGGCAAATCAAAAAGTCGTCAACAAATAATAAGCAGTCAGTTCCTGGGAGACATTTCACTGTGCTGGTAATTTTGATGTTGAATTGGATTATTGACTGCCCTGAGGTACACACATATCCTGAGGATATCTTTTATAAATGGTGCTGCCTACCTTAACTCTGAAGTTTCTATCTTTCAAAAAATTGGAGATAAAGTTAGATAGGCAGCCCTTTAGACCTAGATTGAATAGGTCATTCATTATGCCATACTTCCATGTGGTGTCATAAACTTTCTCCAAGTCTAAAAAGATGGCAACTACATGTTATTTCTTTATAAAAGCTTCTTTAATAAATGCTTCAAGTCTGACAAGATGGTCTATTGTACTTCTCTGGCATCTGAATCCACACAGAACGTAAGATAGTAAGTAGTTGGATTCGAGATATAAGAGAATCATTTATGATCTGTTCCATGGTTTTGCAAATACAGCTTGTTAATGCTATGGGACAATAGTTGGAACAGTTTTGTTCCTTTACAGGTTTGGGGACTGGTATTGCTGTTGCTTCTCTCCAAGACTGCAGTAAGCTGCCAGTTTCCAAAATTTTATTGAAAATGTTTAGCAGTTTATTAAGAGATGTGTCAGGCAGGTAAGTGTTTCAAAAGTTGATAGTGGATATCATCTGGTCCGGCTGAAGTGTCTTGGGTCTGATCAAGAGAGTCTTGTAACTCTCTAAGAGTGAAAGATTTATTGTAATCTTCAGCATTAGCAGATTTGAAACTTAGAGGAACCTTTTCTTTCACGTTTTTGATACAGCGGAAGTTTTCAGAATAATTCTCTTGTGAGGAGTTCTTCGAGAATATTCCAGCCAATGTATTTGGGATTTCTGGTACAGCTGTGACTATTTCATTACATTTCTTTAAATGTTTGATAAAACTACTTTTATTCTTGCCAATGAGGTCTTTTATCATTATCCATACAAATTTATTAGAGGAGCGAGAGATCAACCTAGAGACATAGGATCTCCATGTTTTCTTCTTGCTCTCTCTAATGGTATAATGAGCATTCGCTTGGTATATATGGTATTTATTCAGATTTTCAGTTGTTGGATTGGCATTGAAATGCTGAAGGACCTTTCTCCATTCCCTGATGATATCTTTGCATGTATCATCAAACCATGGTTTGTCGACACGTTTAGGAATCGCCAAAGTTTTTGGTATTGTATCCCCAGCAACATCCTGGAGTATCTTTGTAAACTGGAGTAATGGATCCACTTCATTGTCAAAACAATCAGCTGTCAGATTTTGACTCACAAAGGGATTGAAATGTTCACAATTTGACTTGTTCAATTTCCATCTCTGCCTCAGCCTTTGAGGTTTGGGAATATTACTTCTTAAATATACTGGAAAGTGGTCACTACCACATCGGTCATCACCAACTTTCCAAGAGAAGTCAAGTAAAAAAGATGGACTACAGATAGTCAAATCTAAGGAGTAGGATGCAGGTAGGTATACGACCTGTCATTAAAATAGCAGTCTTTATATCTTGTTCCCACTCTCGTTGATATCTTTACAGCCCAAAGTGTATGGTGGTTGTTAAAGTCACCAAGCAAAACAAAAGGTGCCAGCAATTGTTCAATAAGATGGTCAAGATCAGATTGATTGATTGGGGTGCTTGGTGGGAGATATATTGAACCAAGTGAAAAGAGTTTTATGTAACGACACACAAACGGCTATGCCTTGTAAAGTAGTATGAAGATTAATTTGGCTGTGAGGAGTTTTATTATTTATAATGATGGACACTCCTCCAGCAGCCTTATCAGTATTTCCTGAAAAACTGCTGTACATAGTGAAGTTTTTAAGATTGACTATCATTTTCTTGAAGACAAACAGCTACTGGATCATGTTCTTCAAGTAGAAGACTAATTTCGTCAACATTTGCCTTTAATCCTTGGCAATTTCCATTGTATTATGGTGTCAGACATATTTATGAATGTGGTGGAAGTACAGAACTTCTGGGAGCTTCCTTGGTGCGATATCAGGGGGCTCTCATGTGTCCATACTCTCTAGACTCCCCAACTTACTAAAGAGCTGGATAGGATCATCAGATCCTTTGGGAGGTCTAGTAGATTCTTTTATACTCTCCTTGTTTGGTTTAGAGCATGCATTACCACTGAAGAGAGCAGTCGGCTGCTCTTTTGGTGCACTGGATTTAACCCGTTTCACGGTAGGAGAGTTGGGAATCTTCTGTGGTACACTGATTCTATGTCCACTGGGGCCAGTGGTTTGCTTATCTTTTCTTGAACTGGATTTTGGTGGTTTTTTGTTTGTAGCATTAGTTGTCTTAATTGTAACATTGTCACGCTGATTATTTGATTTGTCTACTTTGCTGTCGGTTTGGGTAGCTGCTAGAATGGGTTTTGGTGGTGTCAAGACTGAATTTGGTTTGATCTTGTGGCCAAGTAATGTCTGCCTGCGTACAGATAGCATTTGTGGAAGGTTACTTTCCACTTTAGCTATGCTGGCATACGATTTGCCAGCTGTGTTAAGCAGAGCTGTGGCTTCCAAAAGTTTCCTGGCATCAGGAAAGGTGATGCCTTTCTCTTGTTTCATGCATTGGATCTCCGTCTCTAGTATCCACTTAGAAGAGTCTGTAGAGTACGAGAAATGTTCTGTCTGGCAATTTGCACAATAGATTTTCTCTGAGCAAGATGATCCATTGAGACCTTGATGCCTGCATCTGGGACAGACTGATTTCCTCTTGCAGCCATCTTTGTGGTGCCCATTTTTCTGGCAGTTGAAATACCACAAAGGATTTGGAATGAAAGGGTTAACAGGGATATTTAACCCTTTTGCAGCAGGATATGACTCCAGTCGTACTTAACCTTTGCCAGTGGGATACGACTTCGGTCGTATGTTCATTACATTCGTTACCCACTTAGCAGAAATGTGTTTTAACTGTATAAAACGTCATCAATTTACGTGTACTCTTTTGAAATGAAGGAAATAAAGGTAGAAGGTACACATATCATTAACAGATTGTGTTTAAAAGACCCCAAAACTGGTAAAAATTCTATTTCAAAATCGAGTTTTAACATGCGGAGATAAAAAAATGGTGGTCATATACTGAAGAGGGAAGAAGACAGTTATGTGCTTGCTGAATTAGTTGCAAATAAAGGCCATTTCATGCGGAAAATTGACATTCTAGGCAGTGGGGATAGTTATCTTTACATCATCAAAATGAACAGAGCTGATGAAACTGGTTATATGAAAATTCGATTTCAAACACGAGTTTTAATGTGTGGAGATCAATATGGTGGACAGCGCTGAAACAGCAAGTTACAGCAGTGATGTGGATGCCAATTTTAATGAAAATACAGACAATTTTGTTGGAAAAATTGATGTTTTAGGCAGTGCAGATTGTGAGCTTGATTTTGATGAAATGAACAGAGATGATGATAACTGGTTTGTAGAAAATTTGATTTCAAAACTGAATTTTAATGCATGTAATTCAAAATGGCAGACAGCACTGAAGCGGCCGTGATGTGGATGCCAATTTTGATGAAAATATAGACTATTTTGTGATCTAAATTTATAGTTTAGGTAGTGGGGATCGTGATCTTGTTTGCATCAAATGAACTGAGCAGATGATAAATAGTTAATTGGTATTTTTGACTCGAATATTGAAGACGTGGATGCTTTTCAAGCTAACTGGACATTTTGAGAACTTCACTTCTCATAAAGTTTGCACATATACCGATGTTGGGTGTGTGCATAATATTATGAAATTTTACTGCATTCCTGGAAATGGATCAAAATAAACCCAACAGAACTCTGATATTATAAAATTAATATTTATTGTGGAATATAAACAATGATCCAAAATAAAAAGCTTTGTCAACTTACCAGTAAGGATTATTCTGTTAGCTCTCCAATTCTCATGCGAGTAAATTTAATAAAATTGTAATAACTTTTGACATTCTTGATGGATTTTTATTATTTTGTCACCTTCTTAAATGGCATAAAATTTACCCCATTTCATACATTTACATATAGGAGGTAAAATGTTTTTTTGCTTACATAACTTTACTTTCAACTGAAGTTTTATGTCTGAAAAATTTCAGTGAAAAAATATGACCTTAAGGAAAATTGTATACCTTTTAAAACGGTATACAACATTGAAAAATAATTTTAAAAAATTGTCCTGTAAAGCCAGATTGACCAACATCACTGCATTCTCGCATGCTGATTGGGCTTCAGTATGAAAAGGGCTAAGAACCTGGCTCTGATTGATG
Organism: Margaritifera margaritifera; assembly: GCA_029931535.1. Lineage (NCBI taxonomy): Eukaryota > Metazoa > Mollusca > Bivalvia > Unionida > Margaritiferidae > Margaritifera > Margaritifera margaritifera. The sequence goes on along the minus strand of JAQPZY010001677.1, from coordinate 5,936,780 downwards.
TGGGCAAAGTGGCACAGTTGAATGTCAGTATGTGTTTGTGAGAATCAACTTGCGTTACAGTAAATGTTGATTCATTTCACTTTTGGGATGTTCTGAGAGTTGAGTCATCCAAATCTCTAGATCAATGATTTAGTTTGGTTTTATGGGTTTGACACCATTTTTCAGCACATGATAGGCTATACATGTCGGCCAGTATATCTGGTGGAGGAAGAACCCGGGAAAAATCCTGGGAAGAACCATCAACCCACAGGAAGCTACTGGCAAGCTTTCTCACATAACCACATTGGCCGAGCCCAAGACTCGAACCCACGTGGACAGAGGTGAGATGGCAGTGATCGGTAAAGGTGAGCACCTTAGACCACTCGACCATCCAGGGTCCATCTCTAGATCGAACAACACCTCTTGATGAGTTGAGAGGTATGTGTGGAAATATTGTATCAGGTATCTACACAAACTGCTTTCAGCAAAGTACATTATCAGAGTGAGCTTTTGCGCTACACTTGACAAGTAGTTGGCTCGACCAAGTTTTCTTTTTACACTTCTTGGATCGCCAGCCTAGCCTTGAAACACTTTGGCTATCACAGAAGGTGATAGCTTGGTTAGTTTTTGGTTCTCATCATTGGATTCAATGATGAGAGAGATCTTGGTCAATTTCCCTAACTCTGGCAAGTTTCCTCATCTGAGTCACTGGTTGAAATATTCCTGGTCCTTTAGAGACCAGGTCTCACACTAATGTTTGAATTTTTGGTTGGTTTTCCTGTAATGTCAGATTACTATTTCATCACCTGTGCTCCCCATCAACCTTGGAGATTTACGCTCATTTATTGCATTTCTCATGTAAGGATTACAGAGTGTAATACACTCAAGCAAAGTAGAAACTTTACTCAATTTACCCTTGCCACCACCCTCAGAGGCTATGTCCGTTGTAAGATTTGGGGAAGAACACCTTGTTGATTATTCACAAAGGTCACTTTTAAACTGTATGCAAAACAGTTCAACTGAATATCTTTAACATAGCCCCTGAAACTTGGCATGACTCGCCAACTGATCCGACTGGGCCAAAGTAGTGTGTTGCATTGGAGTGGCAACCATCACTCCCTCCTCTATTCAACTACCAGGATCCTCTCCTCCAACGACATGCGACGCAACCCACAGCAAACCGGTTGCCTCCACTCAGTTGCCTCTTATGACATGCAGCAAGAATGTGTCTGGCCTATTCTACAGTCCCGAACCCACAGGGGATGAAAAGAATGATGGAACATACACATATACTCACACGGGAATAATGGAACATGCTCTTGAATGTGTAGATTCATTTTTGATGTAATGGTGTTTGTTTTAATAATAGTGTTGGTGACAAATCACAAGTTAATTTTTTGGGATATTGTCTGTGTATGGATATTTACAGATATTTTATTCTTACTGGTGCACATAAGTACAGAAGCTTTCTTAGTAACTTAGTTATTTGTAGCTGAATATTATGTAAATTTTATAAGTGGATGATTTAATGTAAATGCAGTGTCACATATTCATTTTATAAGACTTGACCACATGTAACAATTCTTTTTTTTTCATTCTTTTTTAATTCGCAGATTATGATTTTCAAACAGACACTACAACTTTAACAAATAATGATAATACATACCAAATTCATCGTATTTTCTCGTCAATGTCTTTGATTATTTAATGCATGTCACTCTGTCTCTGTCTCTCTCTCAATGCCTAAATGTATTCATTTTAATCAATTATTATAAGGGTGATGTTAGGTTATTTTCTTTTCATTATTGAAATGTGTTTACGATGTATCTTCTGGGTGAATTACAGCTTTAGTATTCATCTTGACTCTTTTCACCCCTCTTGTCTATATTTAGTGTCACTGATGCAGAGGTGAAAGTACACTTGCACTGTATCAGATAACTGCTGATGGGGTCCGAGCTTAGCTGTACTCTAAGTTCCACACCTGGAAGTTAGAGTAAGGATTTTAGACACCATCTCCAAGGTTATCCCGAAACTTTAAGCAGTCTCATAATCAAAGACAATTTCAGCAGCCTGTAATAACGAGAGAAGTTTAAAAAATCCATTTAATATATATGATAAAATTTATAGCTGTTATCTATTAATTTTGCAGCTTCATAAATGACACAAAAGCCAGTGATTTGCTTACCTCACTCACCTCACACCTACCTTTAGCTCAGTTATTCTGCTTTCATCTCCAAATAGAAGGTTAACATTATGAGTAGAAGTTTGAAAGTTAATGTTGTCAATGGTTTAGGACAGAGCATCCAACTAGTATGGTTCTGGTGAAAACATCATCCATATGCATCTTGTTCATGCACAAACTTCTTTCATCATACAGTACTTGGTTTTTGTTCTGAAATGGCAATAAGCTGTCATTAGCAAAGGAACAATGATTATCTATAAAGATTTATATACTCAGCTACGACACAAGGTTCATTGTTTTTATTTGAGGAAAGAAAATGCATAGATATAAATAGATCGATTTAGCTGATAAGCATACTCTAGCAGTTTCCTTCTTTGCATTTATGCAGCTGCTAATGAATATAGATACAGGTGTCATTAAAGCAACTGCATGTATTATAATCCCTCCCTCCAGTACCTGCACTCATTATCATAGTAAAAATAGTCAAAACTACCATACTATGTCCTTTTCTAAATTCTGTTATAATTTCTACCCTCTTTCTTGTTGTATTTTTCTAGTTGTGAAATATAAAAATGACACTGAACTAGTTCATACCATCATTTAAACTAATTATTATGTTCCTGGGTCGGAATTAAACACATACATGTGATTCTACCGGTGGTATTAAAAAAAAATCCCAAACATGGTATTTTTACGCGTTCCATCAACCCATTAGAGAAACCTGCCAGAACCAGTCTACTGGGGACCGAAAATGTTCCACCAGTACAATGACCGGTGCAATGATACATGACAGAGCAATAGGATTAGAATTGTTAAAGAACAGCTGACATGTGTACACAGCAGGGTGCTAATTGATTACCTTATTGTTGGAATTTGAGGACTTTAAGGCCAAATGTGGGATGTTTTTTGGGGGGTTTTATTGAGGTGTTATAAGTAACAAACGGATAAAAGGTGGTCCATGATGTCTTCTGAGCCTTTGATGAAAATCGGCCTACCCTTAGCAGAGGGGAGATAAAATGAAGAGACCGACCATAAAAAATGATTTCGTGAGAGACACTTGAGTAAGTATTTTGATTGTTGTCTTGTTTAATTGTTATTGTATTGTTCAAGATGTTTTTAAGAGGACAGCTCTTACATTTTGTGTTCAATTCATGTCAAAATGCTGAAACGTGTGCTTTCTCCCAATGCTAAGAAACCACCAGCTAAGAAATATTACAAGTTCATCTGTGCTTGGATATAACAGTTTAAGTGTATGCAGGCGAGTAGCAAAGGTCCTGAGTTCGCATTTGTGCTTTAAAGGTATGCATTTTGTAAATCTACTGGTGTGAAATCCTGGTTCTGTCACATGTATGTAAACATGAAGTAGCATGTAGCAAACTTTTGCTACCTACTTTTCAATTCAGTAGCTAAATGACTTACCAAGTAACATAATTTACGAAATTTTCAGCACAAGAATTTTTTTCTTCTTCAGAATACGAAAAATTATATGTAACAGAATAATAATTATTTTTGGGTAGTAACCATCTATGACAAATAAATGTATCAGACCCCCAGAAAGATCTACATAACCTACAATACCTGCCAACCTACCCACAGTAATATAAAAAATACACTGTTACAATTTGTTGTCTCATTTGAGTCATACACGCTTCTATTCCTATAAATGTGATGTGTTTTTGAGTAACAAATAATAAATAAAGAATGATTAAAATAACTTAGAAGCCTCTGTGCATTGCAAACAGATACTTCAGGATCTATTCTAGTACATGTAATTGTGAGATTTGCAAGTTTCTAAAATAATTACACTGAAAATCAACCAAATGCATCACAATTAGGCATTACATTTACAAGCCTTACCATTATTTATTAACTTAATTAATCTTATATTCATCAATTTTCATTTCTAGTATCGATATGTACTTCCTCCATTTGTCAAGTTCAACAACTGGCGATTACATGGACCAAAGTTACATGCAACCCATATTCTTACAGCAACATTAAATTTCTGAATCAATAACAAATAAAAGAATGCATCAAAGACTTTTGATGTTATGAGTGAATGTGTGTATGTGTGTGTGAGAGAGAGAGAGAGGTAGATGAAACAAAGAGATAGATGAAACAATAACAATGTGCCAGTGCATAAGATCATTTTATTGCATGATGGCAGCTTTCTCTTCAGATATTTCTCATGTTCTAAATTCTGGTAACCCATGGCTAGGCCAAGATTTAGCAGTAACTGGTATTCTACAGATGGGTGTTACCAAGTGCAATATTGATTAATGATGTCAGTGGAGCATGGCAGACAGAGTTGTAGAGTGTGCCTCTTGCAGGCAGCAAAAAGACAAAAATGAATCAATGCAACAACAACAAAAAAATTACAGTGTGTGTGCATGTGTGGTTGTGGACCAGAGAAAGAATGATAGAGAGTGCATAACTAGATCAAGTAAATAAAAGAACCAGTCAATAATAAAAAGACAAAATTAATAAAATCAAGTAACAATGAACAAACAAAGCTTGTTAAAAATCTGTCCAAAGAACATAATCTAGAAATGATGGTTTGACATTCTGAAACACTATCTCGATTTAACATCAAACAGCAATTTGAAAAAATTCCACAAATAATTCACTGCGTTTATCAGGTTTATCTTTCATCAGAAGTATACAAGTATATCTAATAAATGTATCATCTAAAAGGGAGGAAAATACATCCAAAGCCATGTGCAAGTGACACAAGCCCTCCATTAAGGCAAACAATAGTCAGAAGCATATATACAAGACTAGAAAATAAAATTCTAAACATGCAGCTGATTAAGGTAGCAGCAGCAGCTTATTTACTTGTGTTTACATATGGAGCACTTACACAATAAGCTCCAAGACCAGGTCTTAAAGAGGAATTTACAATTTTGAAATCTGAGGGTGTTGGAAAATTATTGGAGAGAGAATTCCAAATCCAAGAGGTCAGAGTAAGGTTTCTTGAAGACAAATCTCAGAGCTCTTTCATGGAGTTTTTGAAGTTTATTCATATTAGTGAGGCTGCTAATGAAAGAGTGGTACACAGCCAATCTTCCTTCAGTTGTAAGGTATTTTCCAATTTGTTTTAGCACATTTAATTGTTTGGTTGCTTTTCTGACACATTTCAGTGATTTGGTGAATAAAGTTTAGCATAAAGTCCAAAGTGACCCCTAGTAGTTTTATAGAGTCTTCAAAAGATATATTAGCATCGCTGGAGGAGAAAGTCTCAAGCTGTTCGTTGTTTTTTTTTTCCAAGTGCAATAGCTTGGAACTTATCAAGGTTTGCTTTCATTTCATTGTTGGCAAACCACCTAATCAAAGTACTGCACTCTGTTTCCAAAGTAGATTTTATAACATTAAAGTTATGGTGAGTGTAGGCAAGTGTGGTGCCATCAGCATAGTTGTATAGATCAAAATGATTTATGAAAAAGATGTCATTAATAAAGATATTAAAAAGTATGGGTCCAAGAACTGATCCCTGGGGAACTACTTACTGATATTTGCCCATGAACAAGTTGAGTTTCCAATTTAACACATTGTCTTATGTTTGAGAGGCAATTGCCACAGTGTTTACTGCCAAATCTGAAAGTCCATATGCTTCCAACTTCTGGAGGAGATTGTGGGGTAAACAGTCCAATGCTTTCGGCTAAAACACGGTATTGGTGCTGATAAAGGAATTTTCATGTTATATGCATGAAATAGAAAAATTAAACAAGATATGAACCAATTTTAAAGATTGGTAAGCCTGGCATATACCTCTCTTACTTTCCTGAAAATTTCAAGAGGTTAGTGTAACCCATTGTTGAGATATGCATGGAAACAAGCTCTAAAAATGGCCATTTTTGAGCGTTATGTAGTCTCACTCGAAAAAAGCTTGAATATAAAATAGAGAATTCTCTAAATATCATACTGAAATTATGCATTTATTGGTCTGGTTTTATGCGGAATTCTATCCTGCAAATATTGCTTCTTGAATTAAAGAAATCGGTAAAATATTATGGATTTTATAAGCAAAATACCGTCAGTAGAAGTTTTGTTTCAACACTGAAATTCAAACACTAATCTGTTGTTATATGCCAACATTTTGTACAAAATAACATTCATTATAACTTTTATTGACATCTAGAACTCGACTTTATATTATAATAAGTAGTAAAACCATTTAAATCACATGGCTAGCCAAGATATTCGATTGAGAGCTTGTTCTTTGTCAAACTTTCCAGTTCTAAATTTTGTAGTGTCTGTAACCTTTACAAGTTTATATGGCAATAATTTTGTTGTTTCATTATGGAAAAGTATAAATCCTACAAAGGCTCATGTGTATCCATGTGATGTCTAAGTTGGCCAAAATTGGTGGTGCTGTATTGTACCATTAAAAAACAGCAACTCAATAAAAAAAGTTACAGACACTACACAAACAGGTATAAAAATGAAAGATAAAAGTATTGTTCTACTTGTCATTAAAACATTGTTTTTCTCAATAGAAAGTTCCATCTTATGTGATGTAATGTTGCATCATCTATTTACCTCTGCAGCCAAGAGCAAAAAAGTGATGCAATAACTCTCTTGATTGAATATTGCATCATTCTTGCAGCACTGTCTGTTTGAGTAATTTACTACAAGACAATGTAACCTGAATTTCTTATCCTAGAAGAAGCTGCCTAATTACTTTTTCTGTTCTTTACCATGGTACATCCCTAAGACATGGGAAGACGACAAAAGCAAACCTCTGGGAACAACTCTGGTAAGTTTGTATTGAATGGTAAACCACACTCTTAAATTGTAGTGTCTGTAACCAATATCCCCTTTTTATACTGTCTATGACTTTATCCCTGTTTTTTTTTTAAAAAATGAAGCCAAATTATGTTTCCTATTACAGTATTGATGTGTAAGGCTAAATTTTGACATATTGTCTGTCTGCAATTTGTAATATTTTGGTATATTTATAGTTTCTTTCATCTAGATTTCTGATAACAGGCAACATTTTCAGTGATTTCTTACAATATGCAATTGAAACTGAGTATTTTTGCATTCCATATCATTAGACTAGTAAATTCAAACAGAAATATTATGAGAATTCAATGAGCTCAGACTTAGTATTGGATACATTGCTGATATTGTCAAATGGTTACAGACACTACTAGACATGTGAATTGACCCGACTGTTGTTTACATTATTAAGGAAAGTGTGCAATCATTGTAAATGCTAGAACATTGAATAATCATCAGGTTTTATGCTATTTCTTTTTCAATCAGATACTTTTCTTTAAGAATCTACAGGTTATTCCAGTTTGCTTATGTATGAAAGCATATTGCGTACTCATTACAAGTATGTTTTGTAAAGTCTAAATTTCATCCGTATACATAGAGGAACAAAAATGAGAATGAAGTTGTTTGCTTTTAGGAAGCAAAGATAAGCCAGAAGAAGATGAACAGAAGATTAAAGCTAGAAGGGAGAAGACGAGGCTAAAGGTACAAGCCTGGAGAAAAAAACAGAGGGAAAATAAGGCGAAACATGAGGAGCTAAAAAGGGTTGATAGAGAAAGAAGAAAAGATGCAAGACTACTAAAAAAACAGCAATCACTTTCTGATTCAAATCTTCAACAAGAATTAAGAAGGAAAAAACGTGAAGAAATGAAAAGGTATCGCCAGAAAAAGAAAGAAAAAGCAGCCCTGGCAATATCGGTTAATAAGAGTGTTGATTTAAGAAGTCCGAAAACTGCTGAATTAAGTAGAAAGAAGAAAGAAGCTGTGAAAAGAACCCAAGCATGGAGAATGCGTATCAAACTGAATGAAAGTATACAGCAAGAGTGTATTCAGACTGATTGTGAACTAGGAAATACTGGGTCAGCCAGAGATTCACCAATGAATAAAGTGTTACCTAAAGCAACTCTGTACAGACAATTAAAAAAGGTAAAGGAAGTATTACCAAATACCCCAAAGAGAAAAGCAGTCATCATAAGTAAATTAATTGAATCTCCATCAACATCAAAGTTTCTAAATAGGAATATAATGATAATGACACCGGATTGCAGAAAAAAACTTGAATTGACAGATACTGTTATACAATCTGTGTCAGAGAGCATTTCAGAAGTGAAAACAAGGAAAGGGGGTGCAAAGAAACATGCATACAACATCATTTGTGACGCATTACTGAAGAAATATAAAAGACACAGACTAAAAAAGTATTTCAAAGTATCAGTGAAAGGGCAAAAACCTAGTTCTACATGGTGGGAGACGAAACAAAGAAAAAGAAGAAGGGATGCACTTAACTCTCCATTAAAGAAATCTGTGAAAGATTTTTTTCTAAGTCCAGAAATCAGTAGGGAAGTGCCTAATAAACGTGAAACTGTGAAAGTAAGAAAAGGTGGTCAAAAAGAAATACTTCAAAAACATGTGATGACTATGACATTAGAAGAAGCCTACAAAGACTACAAGTTAAGGAACCATAGTCACAAAATAGGATTAACTTCATTTTCTAAATTGAAACCAGTGAATATTAAAAAGGTGTCTGAAACAAGCAGAAGATCATGCTTATGCCAAAAGTGCTGTAACGTGGCCCTAAAAAGTGAGGCACTAACAAATGTAAAAAAAGCAGTGAAAGAAAATGGAGATTTGGATGAAATTTCAGTAGATAAGAAAAGCTTAAGTGATGCTACTTTTTGTAAATACGACACCAATCCAGCTATTAAATGTTTAAGAAGAGAATGCAAACAATGCGGTGTGAAATGTTTGCAGAGTTACCTTAAACCATTTGTTGAAAAGTATAGTGACAGGCAGATATCATGGCATCAATGGGAAAGTATAGAAATAGCAAAAGATGATAAAGTAAAGCGTTGCGTCTCCTGTGTGCCTAAAGAAACAGACATAAAAACATTAATTACATGCTTAGAAACTGACATGCAAGAGTATCCAGAGCACGTTTTCAGGGCCAAATGGCAACAGCAACAGATGGGAATTTGTGTTGATAGAATTGGTGAGGGTTCTATTGCTATGGTCATGGACTTTAGTGAGAACTATGGGTGTGTTTTTCAAAGTGAAGTACAATCTGGATTCTTCGACAGGAACCAAGTTACAATACATCCAATCATGTGTTACTATACAGAAAAACAGGGAGAAAAAGAATTCAAGATAAAGCATGCCATTATTGGCATCAGTGAAGAAACCAAACATGATGCAGACTTAGCTATCACTTTTGAGAACAAAGCTATAGAAATTCTGAAGAAGAAAGGTGTGAAAGTAGAGGAGATCCATGAGTGGACAGATGGCTGTGCTGCCCAGTATAAGGGGAAGAAAGCCTTTGCTGACATAAGTCTGAGGAAAAAGCCATCTGTAACACGAAATTATTTCGAAACATCACATGGAAAGAGTGTTTGCGATGGTCTCGGTGCGACAGTCAAGAATGCTTGCTACAGAGCTGTAATCAGCAACAGAAAGGTGATAGGTTGTGCAGAAGATGTATATCATTTCTGTACAGAGAAACTGAAAATGGAAAATACAGATAATGAAGCTAAAACAGTTTCGAGAAGGGAGTTCATCCTTGTTAAAGATGTTGAGAGAAATAGAGAAGAAACTGATGTGCAAACACTGCAAGGTACAAGAAAATTACATGCTGTAAAGTCAGGAAGCAATGATTATGAACTGAGCATAAGAAATCTGAGCTGTTATTGTGAGCAATGCATGAAGGTTGACGGGAGATGCAACTTCAGCGAAAATGTTAATGCCTGGGAAATGAGAAAGTTAGTACTCAATAAAGATAATTTAAGTCAGAAAGGAAAACAACTTAAAGACAAGAATCCATCAACAATAGAAAATAATGACAAGAAAAGAAAACAAGGAAGTAACCAGAAAGATCATAACTCAGCAACAAGCGAAAAGCCTAATAAGAAACGGAAGTCAACAGAAAGACAAAACATTGTGACAAAGAAGATCAAAGTTGACAAAAAAGCACCAACCAACACAGAGAAACCAATAGAGAAATACCACCCTGGAGAATTTGTTGCTGTAGGACTTAAGCCAAAGAAGGGACCTCTAGATGTATACTTAGCAGAAGTAATAGACATTCTTCATAACGAAGTTAGACTTAAATACATGAGAAAGTCTGGCAACATGTATGTTTGGCCTGAAAAAGATGATTATTCACAAGAGGCTCTAGATGCTATCTTGTACAGGGTAAAAGCTCCACAAATAGTCAATGAAAGGGGTCATTTCAAGTTTAATGCAGCTGAATTGTCTAAGCTCAAGTCAAATCTGGAAAAAAATCATAAGCACTTCTATTTGAAATGACAATATAAAGTCAAGGTTTAATGTGTAGTGTCTGTAACCTTAAGATCAATCACATATGGGTCTGTGTTTGAGTCAGCACCTTGGGTTGAACAATACTTTAGTGACTATGATTTATTGAACATTCATTATACTTCAATATTTTACTCTTACAAACACTATTTAGTATTAAACTTTCAAGTGCTATTTACCAGTTCATAATTTTAACACAAGTATTGGACATATACCTGTTACAATGTGGTTTTATCATTTTATTAACTAATCAACATTCATTTAATGAATAATTCTAGTCAATGTGTTCATGTTGAATTATTTTTGAAGTGAATTTTATGGAGATATGTATGGTTCTGCAGCTGTATTGAAATGCTATAGTTTTGTAGTGTCTGTAACCAATTTTATGGACAATGTACTTCTGACTCTTATGGAAGTTTGCAATACTTTTGACCAGTATTAATGATTTTGTTTGTTTAAATATTCTTCTTGGTGTTAGATAAATGCCTAAATAAGATTATTCTATGTCTTTTATGTTTGTTATGCAAAAGTTTCATGGTTAGGTTTTTTTTCTTAGTGATACCTTTGTCATAGATGTTTTGATTTTGTTATTAAGTTGTTTACCACTTCCAGTTATGTTGTTTACTTTAAATGTTGATATCCTGTTACTGATGTTACTGTGAAAAAAAATAAAGTTTTAAAGTTTTCATGCTGTTTTTCTTGCATGTTATACACCAAGTGTAGTGTCTGTAACTGTTGTTATACCAATGAATTGAAATAATGGTTAAACAAAATCGCATGCATGTTCAAGCTAAATCTAACTTGATCTGACTAGGGGACACCCTAGGGTATATAATGAGCTTCATTGAAATGTGCTATCAAACATTTCAATTTTTTAAGTGAGTGAGACTACTCTCAGCACCAATACCGTGTTTTAGCCGTTTTGATAAATTCATCAAAATAGCTGCAGCATATTTGTTTTGGTCAAGGGCTCAGCGCAAGTCTTCTAGAAGTCGAATTAGTGTAGCTTTTTTACTGCTGTTATATAATATGGCTTTAGCTGTAAAGTCTTCAGCGACACGATATTAAAAAAATTGAAAGCAGAAAGGTATGGGTGTAAGATCTTGTCAAAGTATATTCGTGATCTGATTGCAGATAGCTCGTTCAGAATTTCGATACAGTTGGGAGAATACTGACAGGATGATAGTTTTGTTTATCAAGTGGATCATTTTTCTTATATATCAGGACCACCTGGGCTTCCTCAATCTGGTTGGGAAAATGTTTTGGACAAGGCTGTAATTTATGACTTTGGTTATAGGACCAGTCAGTGATTGAGTTCCAAGTTTTAATAGTTTGGGTGAAATAAGATCTATCCCAGTTGCCTTTTTAATGCTGATATTTGATATAGCTTTAGCTGTAAAGTCTTCAGCAACATGAGAGAAATCATATTTTGTCGACATATTGAAGTTCGTTTTGATAACCTGTATGCTTGGGTGTTCATCATAAGTTAGGTTGTCATTGCCTGTCTTTAGCAACATTAAGGAAAAAATCACTGAAGACCTTTTGATTACGAGTCTGGCATGCTAACCAATGAGCCACTGTGTCAACTCATATTGATATACATTGGTGTGGTTCTGGTCATGGGGTCCATAGTAGTACTGCATTATATCCATCGTGTTATAAAAAGGCACATTAATGGGGGAGAGCTGTACCTGCTAATGCCATGGTAAGTGTGATCAAAGTGGACACAAAGCGTAATCATAGCATAAAATGTGTAATCGACATAATACATGTCAAAATTACGATAAACTGTTTGATGAATGTATTTTTATTTTCTTTACTAACCTGGATCTGCAGCTGATTAAAGTTCTTATAACAAATGGGCAAAATCCAAGTGGATTAGTGCCAGAATTCAAACATAAAACAATTACAAAGTGTATAAACAATGTATAGACTTTACATAGTCTACATATCAAAATTTACACTGTGACTTATCATCAAGTCAACTCCACAATCTTGCAATGAGCAAGGTGATGTTCTAAACTTGAGTGCAGTATTACACTGCTTATTCTTTAAAACTTCTGAAGCACTCCTGATTTATCCTTTTTCCGATCCAACATGATTTAAAGTTCTAAAAGATCCCCCTCCTATAATATTTTTGAGTCTTTTAATATTTACGAGTCACATTGATGAAGCCTGCTTCACTTGACATCTTGCGCCATTTTTTACAGTACAGACTGGTTCTCTGACCAGTTCTCTTCATTACTATAATGAAACTGAGATGCAGGTTTTCAAATTGAAGAAAGCAGCCTGTTTTCTACAAAATTTGTCATATAATATATAGCTGCTGTACAAATACTGCAAAAGTACATATACAATACTAATCCACTTGGATTTTGCCCATACATAAATAATCCACTTGGATGTTTCCCAAACATAAATAATGTTTGGTGATAATATGGATTCAAAAAAGGACAAACACAACTTTTCATGGCTTTATTTTATATTTTGTTCAATGCACCTAAAAGCATAATCCATACACAGGCAAGTGTAAAATGAAATTTAGTGTATCAAATTGCAATGATGATGCCAAAATCGCAATGGTTGGCAGGTATGTACAGCTAATAATAATAATAATTATAGGGACAATGTAAACATTAGCCCAGTGACCCTGGTATCATGATCTATCATGAGTGTTATAGTATAGGCATGTTTCATTCTGAATCATACACCACTTTCGGTCTTCGAAAGTATTTACCTGGGCCAGTTACTATCTACCTGAAGACTATTTAATCTCTTTATACCTTACAAAATTTCAAACCAAACCTTGTTCTGTCTACGCATACTTTTTTAATTTGGAAAAATAAAGTTGTTAACGGCGAGTGCAATGTTAAACAAAATGCTACTTATTGTGCAAGCACTGTCTAATACACGTGGTAAGGTGCATGTTTGCGACGCGGATCCTCGCGCAGGTAAAACTAAAAGTTGGTACATTTATACTGTATAAAACGTGCACAATACCATCCGCTATAATCAGTGAAATTATAATAACGGCCATGAAACTACAATGAAAAAAATTATCTGAATCATAAAAATGTAATGTAAGCAAAATATAGACTTTATCATTTTATAATGAAGTCTGAATAAAAATAGCATTATAATATTTTTTTAAAAATCATAATTAAGTACATTTAAAATAGCCATTATTATTATTATTATATAAGACCCCCCAAAAAAACATATACACATGCATGCAGAATAAGTAATAATTCAAATAATAATTAAAATATTCAGATATTTTCAACATCAATAATAATAATAATAATAATAATAATAATAATAATAATAATAATTATTATTATTATTATTGTCTACATTACATGCTCTTTTTAAATGTTAATCAAATTGCTGGCATGCTATATGCCATGTAAATATGAATTAAATATATTTAGATGGTGAAGACACTTATGTTCATACTGTATTTTTGTGGAATGTTTAACATATGATATAAAAATGATAAAAATCTATAATCTAATTATCTGACATATTTATGAGTTAGAGAATGGCATATGATTTAGAGAATTTTGGTAATGTTGTTTTGCATCCATTTATTATAGTTATAGCCATTAAAGTAGTAGGCATCTTGCATGGTTATACAGTATAGATCCACATTACAACCATGCACCTTGTAATAAAAGTTTTAACTATTTGATTTTACATTTCTATCTTTATTTTTTATTCATCACTGATTTGGTAAAAAAAAGTGTAAAAAATATTTAATTTATATTTACATGGCATTTAGAATGCCAGCAATTTGATTAACATTTAAAAAGAGCATGTAATGTAGACATAATAATAATAATAATAATTATTATTATTATTATTATTATTGATGTTGAAAATACAAATAATTCCTAAATATAAGTGTAAATGTCTGATAAACATATAAATCATTATTACTAAGATTATTTATTTTACAATCTGATTCAATTTCTTAATTTTAAAATTGTGATACAAAATATCAGTATTATTATGCAATATTATATCTATTTTTATTTGTATTTATTTTTGATCTGGGAAAAAAAGTATTGTCATCTGAATATTTTAATTATTACTTATTCTGCATGCATGTGTATATGTTTTGTTTTTGGTCTTATATAATAATAATAATAATGAGTAAATTACTTGCTATTTTAAATGTACTTTATTATGATTTTTACATAAATAATATAATGCTATTTTAATTCAGACTTCATTATTTTGGAATGTGTGGCATATAATTAAAATTTTTTTTTATAAAGTCTATATTTTGCTTACATTACATTTTCATGATTCAGATAATGTTTTTCACTGTAGTTTCGTGGCTGTTATTTTAATTTCACTGATTATAGCGGATGGTATTGTGCACATTTTATACAGTATAAATGTACCGACTTTTAATTTTACCTGCGCGAGGATCCGCATCGCAAACATGCAACTTACCACATGTATTAGACAATGCTTGTACTATAAATAGCATTTTGTTTAACATTGCACTCGCCGTTAACAACTTTATTTTTCCAAATTAAAAAAGTATGCGTAGACAGAACAAGGTTTGGTTTGAAATTTTGTAAGGTATAAAGAGATTAAATAATCTTCAGCTAGATAGTAACTGGCCCAGGTAAATACTTTCGAAGACCGAAGGTGGTGTATGATTCAGAATGAAACGGGCCCATACTATATTGTTAAAGTAAAAAAGAAATATTTGTTCAAATTCATTCCATCACGTTTGTCACATCTTTAAATTTTTAATTTTTATCTTTATGTTGTTTTCTTTGGTGGTTAAAAAAATGAAGCCTTTAGCTAATAAGATATAGCTCAGCCTAATATATACATGTAGGCTGATCAAATCTAATTTCTTAAAGATTTGTCATGTGGAACTTTTTAAATTTATAAATGTCAATAATTGGAGAAAATCCCACTAAGATTTAATGTGAGTAGATCCAGTTTGCAAACTGAAAACATTTCAGCATTCTCCAATTTAGTAACCCCAAAACACACGTCATGCGAGACCATTCAAAACAAGGCAAGTGTTGGTAATATGTAGCAGACTATGTCCTTTGATGATGTGCAACTTGCAAGTGTACAAAAAACAATGAAGTTTTCCTTGCCTCATTACTAAAAAGAAAGATGAGAGCAAAATTAACTCAGTGAATTTTAAAGAAATAAAAAAATGACTGAATGTAATATGACCTAATATGTAGAATCAATAACATAATGTCTCTCTTGAGCTTTTCAGTTTTTCCAGCATCCATTTGTAAAAAAACCAGGGATAAATTATGGATACTTTTATTTTAAAAAAAAGATGGGGAAAACAGGAATATTAAATAAAGAAAAATAGTATGAAATTTATGTAAATTACTGAAAAATTAAACCTTTACTTGACAGCTTCGTAAATTTGAAAAAAACATGCTCCTACTCACATACCAGCTGTCTCTTTAGTCCAGGTTGCCTCTTATCACCTAGCTCCTTGTTGCACAGACCATACATGAATTCGCTTTGCAATGGCTGTTCATGCTGTGTGTAATCAATATTCAACATAAAATTTAAAAATGAAGGAATAGTATGGCCATTTTGGATAAAGTAGGGAAAAATTGGGAGTCTGACAAAAAAGTAGGAAAAGTAGGAAAAATTATGTCCACTGGAAAGATGACTTTTGTGAAATGCAGAAGATATACTGCACAGGTTAAGGGCAAAAAACACAACAAGGCTTACTATTTTTTCTAGAAATGCATGTTTGTAAATATTCAGGGATTTACAAATTGTATACAAGTCAGTTTGCCCAGGGCAAGCTGACTGGAAAATTCAACTTACCCTTGGGAAATCTGAGCTTGCCCCAAATATAATATCCCAACATGAGTAATAAAACACAAGATAAAATAAAATATGCGATATTTTAAGGAAATTCCTTTTTTTTTTCCCTAGATAAGGTAGCAGACTCATCTCATCAACAATAATGAAAACTAGACTATTTGTAATTACTTATTTATATTCACAACTGAAGGATCTGTGAACACTTATTTTATCCGTTTACTTAACAGTTATCATCTAGTCCCTTGAAATCGGCAACATGCATCTAAATATTTGACAAGCCGACTTTTTGAGATTGAGTACACTTATTTTATCCAATTAATTGTTTGCCAAGCAGTATGTATTCGTCTCCTGTCAACAACAGATCATAAACACTGCTTGATGGTGCTACATTTTCGATACACTGATCATGCTTTGAATGAAATCCTCTTGGTGGTTAATTGTTAGAGATGAGTGCCTTTTATTTCCAAACATGCCTGTCAAAGAAATCTCACGAGTTATATTATTACCAATTAACACCTACTCACCTTATAATTGGCGACATGCTCAAAACAATCTTCGACAAGCCGATTGTTTAGAGTCTGCAAGTTCGCAAACTGCCCCAGACTAGGTTCGGACCTGGAAGTCAGCAAATCCCGCATATGTACAGATATTATGATTAAAATGTAACTGATAAGTTAGAACATAAATATTTATTCCTTATTTGTCAAAACTTGCTTTAAATAGTAAATATTTACCTGATCACATCTGCGTGAGAAAATGCAAGACTGACCTTGACACTGACTAGTACAAGATAGAAATGACATATGATCGATGAAAGAAAATGTGGCCAGTTCTGTAAAAGAAGAATGCAGTACATATAAACACCAAGTAAAGGTTCTGATACATGTAATCTGGCAAGATCGCAGGGTATAAAACTTGCAGAACGTAAAGCATTATGAACAGAACACGGTCCCTTTCTCCCTCTCTCTATCACTATTTTGGACTTGGGCAAGTCCCTTGGAAACTTGAGCTTGCCTAAGCCGAATTTGAGCTTTTCCCAAGAGGTCTCAAGGAGCTGAAGGTCTTGACCAAAAATGAATTTTAGACTCTGAGAGCATACAAAACTGCTCTTGGTGGACTTTGCTTTCAAGCCATTCCCATTTCCACACATTTTAAAAACCTTTATTCAAACTTTTTGTGTCCGTGTCCCTAGGACTCATGGTACAAATTCAGCTCCCATAGTAAACCTATGGAAACATCATATTAAAATTTCAATATGGTAACTTGACATTTCTGAATGCTCATGATCAAACCTATATTTATCAGTATGGATATCCTTGATGCAAGCTTCTCTGTAGAGAAAACAATATGGGCTACAGCATTTTCTGGATCTACATGTGTTTGAAACATGTGTTTTCAATTCCGCACCTGAGAGTCAGGTCCTAATTTCAGAAATTAGTTTTCAAACTCAAGTCTGTAAAAGGAGTGAAATTCCATAAGTAAAACAGGGTTTCTATTTTTTCAGTTACAAGGTGGATAAACTCTCTTAAGATTCTTTTCACTATAATTTTCCTTTCATTATCAACCAATCTTGGCCAGCCAAACCCATATATACTCTATTTTATCTGGACCCATTTCTAGACTGGTTCCCATTCTTCCATATAATTAGTACCGCGAATCCTCTAGTGATAATTCGAGATGCCATGTTTGTCAAGCATGCTTATTTCCATCAGTTTCCGTTGTGCGAAGATTCATTGGATGAGTACAAACTTCGACCAATCAGAAAGCTCTTTACAATGATCGTCTGTTCAATAATAAATGGAACAAAAACTATTATAAGGATCATTGCGGAATGGGACCAGAAGACCATTAATTGAAAACTGGATGAGAGATGATATTAAAAAATGGACCATATCAAAGAAAATCAGAATCAGACCAGGAGAAAAGCGGAATTCCACTTTAAAACGGAAAAAAAATCACAATTCCAATAGCAACTACTACTACTACTATGAAAACGAGAAAAATAATATCATAATCAACAACAACAACAATAACAACACAGTTGATGTAATCATTGACCCAATGGCCTAGGTATACATGATCTATCAGTTAGGCCTGTCATCAATATTTCAAGCAGCAACTGAACTTGGCCACTATAATAATAATTACAACAACCATCAAAACACAATCATATATTTCTATATATAATATATAGTGAAGGCCAACAAATATTTGTTCAAACTGGCACATAATTCTTTCGAATGTAAGTTTGCACCATATTTCTTGTGTAAAATAATTACATACTTAGAGAAATATCTGCTGGTGTCTTCATTTTGCTGTGACAATGTATCAGTAAAGCTGAGGTATTATACATACTGGTGAATTGGGACAAAATCTCACAAAATTATGACACTCTCTGGCTCTTAACTTATCACAGGTTACTCAAGATGTGTGATAGATTGTTGAACAGGAAAATTTCTTCATATTAAAATAATTTCTAGATTACCTAAAATTGTCACTGTAAACGCGAATATCAGTAAGTATTTGGGACTTGGTGTGAAACTGCGATTTCTCGATTTAGTATACGAACCTTGTGTTTTCTTATACATTTATATAAGGGCTCACTTGTAACAATATTTTCATGGTTTGGACCCATTTTAATATCAAGTTTGCATCTGGTACCTGTGTACAAAGAAAAGTCTAGTTTCTTTGCTGCATGTTCTGGACTGACAACAAGTTGGCAAAACTCTGCCCAGGGACGAGTAAGTAGTCAAATTTTCCTAGGCACAGCCAATTTTTACCCGATCAGGACGAGTGGTTTTCCTGAGCTATTTCAATTTTTTCAAGATTTTGTTGTGTTTACTTTTTTATTTCATAAATATCAATAATTTGAGAAAATCCCAGTAAGATTTAATGTGAATACATCCATTTTGCGAGACTGAAATAATTTCAGAATAGCTGTGGCTATATCATACATTGGAGAAATTCTACTTGCCTCATTTTGAATAGTCTCACGATTCACATGATTTTGTGTTACCGAAAAAGTCAAAAGCTATGGCCCTATTACACACATAGAGAAATTCACCTGGTCTAGTTTTGCAAGACGTGTAATTTGGTGTTACTGAAAAGGTCAATATATTAACTGAAAAAAACAAACCCCGAACAAATGATATTGGTAAGCAAAGATTTTTAAAATTTCTTTTAATAATCATACAATACTGTATACACAAACCCTGGTTAAAAACAATTTACTCTTTGATAATAAAAAAAGAGGTCTGATTAATTCATAACACCTTTGCTACGATTCTAAATGGACAACTTCGGACAACTGGCAAGGTAAACGACACAAAATCTAAATGATGGATGTCCATTTTGATTCGATTATTTAGAGTAAATATTTGATCTATTTGGGTCTACATGTCGATTCATTGCCTTGGGATCTTCATTTCTGTATTCCTTAGCGGCCATGCTGATTTACTTAGATCAGTTAGGGTCAATATATTGGGATTGATCATGTTAATTAACCCACAGAAGCCTGACGTTACGTAGTATTAACTTCTTTTCCTGGATCGTACCCTCTATATCGTCCAACCACCCGATGTAGTGTGATACTTCAATCGTGCACCATGTTTATCATGACCCAACGCGCTTGTTTTGAGATAATGACATCATCAACTGTGTCACCAGCGTCCTTCAAGAGTGACCGCAATGAATTAAGCAGTAAAATCAGTCAAAATGAGATTGAAACAGATAATTTCATGTAATTTAAAAAAATCATAATGAAAATATATTTTCACTAATGCCTTATTTGTGTCAGAAATTTTGGCCTTGAATTTTCTATTATATGCTAAAGATATCGCCGCCGATCACATGATGGTTTTATTTACAAATTTTGAACAGGATAACCCACTTTGGGAATTTGTACAACTGGATGGCCAATGTAAATATTTGGTTTTAATCATGTGGGGTTCTTATAAAACGGTTACACCTGAAATGTATATTCACTATGGACTTTTTTGTTTCAGTGTTATTTCATAATGAAAATATAATCTATATCAAAAGACATTGAATCTATTATAAAAAAAATGTGTATCCATTCACCAGTGTCTATTTTTAAATTTCTCTCTCCCTTTGTCTGTCTGTCTGTCTGTCTGTCTCTCAGTCTATTGAGTCATGTATTTATATGGTAAAGAACAAACAAGCAGTAATGTAAGTGCACAAACTGCATATAGAATTATAACAAATTTTCATTGTTAAATTTTATTTTTTTATTTCAAAAACATGGAGACGCTATAAACTAATAATATACACACCTTAACTAGCACATTCCAGTCATATGCCACGTGACTTTTTAGTCAGTGTCACGAACCATGGACCCCAATTCTGGAATTAGGTAAACTTGCACACGCTCGGAAAAACGGTAATTCTGAACTAATGTACATGAATGCCACACTTTTTTTTAACGATGATTAAATGAAGTAGATATAGTTGAACACTTTCTATAGTTATTTGAATAGATTATCACAATATTATAACGAACGCGTTAAAATTCACGTTAAGTGCACGAAAAGTGGTTGTTCGAGGATATAATAAAGTCTTAGCGCGTACGATCCATGGAATATAGTAAAGACTTATGATATTGAGGGTAAAATCCACTAGAAAAGGTAAACACTACCTAACGTCAAGCCCCTGTGAATTAACCTGCCGTTTCTTGTTCTAATTCTATATTTGAGATTCTGCCTTCCATCGAAAACCAGGTTCTTCTTTGTCAATGAAGCACAAACTGCTTTTCTAATATTGTCATACAAAAAAAAAAAAAGTAAAATGGAGCAAGAATAATCTTAAAACAACGAGTTTATCAAGTTTTACAAATGTATATATTTTTCCCCAAAACATATTTTGTTAATTATACAGAAGACACCTTGCATCAGCTTCCGTAGCGAATGCTGGCTGATTCCTGTGTGTACACAGATATATACACCGAGAACATGTAAATACATGGGTATTTCGGTGCGTATTTCGGTTTTTCAGTGTATTTCGGTGTTTCTAGTAACCCGACCATGGCTGATTCGGACCGTGGCTGATTCGGCCCAAATTACGCGCTGATTCGGACCATGTGCAATATTATTAAGTTGGATTTAAAAGTGATATTTACATTTGTTTAAATGAGGATATTTCTCATTATTTCCCAGGTACGTTCAGCGGTCCAAATCTGCATTTAATGAAACAAACCCAGATTTTACACGAGATAGTGTCATTGTTATATATATAATGAAATGAAATGATGTACGACTGTTTATCTCATGCACCTTTGTGCAAAATTTAAATAGTTTACTTTATTGTATTGCGAAATAATAAATTAATAACACCGAAAAACAATCGTGAAAGCAGTGGCCATGTAGTTAATGTGTTTTCATACATATCTATCTATCTATCTATTGGTCTCAGTATGCTAATGATTTGGTTCGATTTTGTTCGTCTCTATATACTGGTCTGAGTATGTTAATGCCTTTTGTAAAGGTAGATTTATGTAGAATTTATCTTTATACTAAATAAACCTTACATACTAAAACAATGAGCACCATAAGTTATTTTCAATAGCTGAATTTATAATGTATTATTTAATTGGATGCACATTATTATTGAACGTGAATTGGCAAAACCCGTTTGATCAACGCCGCTATAATTAAAGCACTATTGATGTCACTTGCCAATTTAATGAATTTAATACCATTCTGGAACACAAAATATAATGCTGACTTGAAACAACTTTGTGAACTTTGGCTACATTGAAGTGTTATTATATTATATGTGTTATTTAATGGGCTGAATATGTGCTTTAAATTAAATATTTTCAGATATTTCAAAGGTTAAAATGAAAATAAGTTGGTTTACAGGTTTGAGATTTTTACTCAAAAGATAAAAATTTAACGATAGCAGTAAAGTACGTTATACTGTTGTGTTACTCATCAACGATTCTTTATACAACAATTTTGGGAGCAAATAATGCGAAGAAAGCACGATTTGCATGAAAAATCAATACAAAAAACATGGGTAAATTTACATTACATCTTACTATGTTTGTGAAAACAGTAATAAATATTAAATAAGTTATATATATATATATATATATATATATATATATATATATATATATATATATATATATATATATATATATATACACACGACTAAATGTTACTGTATGGGCCATGATTTCATGCTTTTTTGGAGTTAATAATTTGCATAACACTAAATCATTCATTATGAATTCACAGCAAACAAATAACATACTGTGCTATAAACAAAGATTTGTAAAATATATTTCATCTTTCAACAGAGATAATACCTCCATTTATCATTTTCTTTATTTTAATTATTACGAGGTACACACGATTAGCAGAATATAGACGTATAATATTGATGTATGATATTGTATTGAATTTAATCATAAATTTGACAGAACCCTAGTTTAATTTCTTCGTATAATATAAATAAACCAGAATTTCGCCTCCCCCCCAAAAAAAACAAAAACAAAGAGAAAAAACGTGCACAAGGGTGAATGAGCTGCTTCAAAAATATTTCCGTATTAAATTGCCAATGCAAGATAAACAGTCCTACATCATTATAACAACGCCATTATATCGCGTAAAATCGGGTTTTTGTTTTATTAACTGCTGAACATACCTGGAGAAATAATGAGAAATACCATATTTAATCAAATGTAAATATCATTTTTAAATCCAAGACGAAACTTAATAATATTTCACATGGTCCGAATCAGCCATGGGCCGAATCAGCCTGTCCCCACCATAGCATATCCGACTATGAGAAACGCATTGTGGGAATCCATGTAACCAATCGGAAAATTCGTTTGTTTTGAACACCGCCAAATTCGAAGCAATCCATCAACAATGGCCGATTGTGGAGCTTTAGAAACCGTAAACGAAGACGGTACTTAGCTTACCTGACCTTGTCTTTTGCGTTATGATCTATGGCAGTTTTGTCTCCCACACCATCTGGGACTGTACAAATTGCACTCTCATAATCAAAGTTTAATTTTGCGGAATATATACACAGTAGAATTCAGTGTTGCCGCCGACATGATGCATTCAGCCTCAGGGACAACACAGTCACAGTAACACGATACATCAGTATGAATTAGGGACGTTTCGGCACAAGACATTTCGCCCCACTTTACTGGACGTTTCGGACCATGACATTGTTTTGACATAGTTTAATAAATATAAATGTTTAAATTCAATGAATTTTTTAAATATTTTTTATTCAAAACGTGCTAATATTTTATTTCCATGACTTACCCAAAGCCTTGCCTCAGCTTAAATACATTGAGTGGATTCTTTAGCTACGAAGATCAAACAAGCTCTCTGGTTGTAATTAAGCCCAAATAACACTCGCTGAATTTCTATAAAAAAAATCTTAGGAGAGAGGGGATTATGAAATGAAAGGTCCGAAACATCCAGTAAAGTAGGGACAATGATGATGAATTTCTATATATGTCCAAAATTTCCATTGAAATGGAGCAAAATGCCCTGGGTATAATAATTGAGTGTATCTAGTGTCCCTTTCTTATAATAATTTAGTGTATCTAGTGTCCCTAGAAACGTCCAGGTACCAGGTGGGGTGAAACATCCACTGCCATGGGCCGAAATGTCCATTGAAGTGGGGCGAAATGTCTTGGGCCGAATCATCCATGGGACACAACGTCCAGGTACCCATCAGTATACCTTATTGATATACATATTTGCATAAACATTTAGAGACCTACTGTTTGTATGCAATATATGCATCCAGATCTGAGATAGATGATCAGAGAATCAACTGACCATTTATATTGAACCCAATTGTCCACAAGAATTGAATCATGATTATATCGTTTGTTGGGTAATGCAGCATGACAACACACTGTTCAAAGTGATCCCAAATGCACCCTTGAAAAGGCTTTCAAGAATTGTTACATGGTTTAAACCCTCCAAACCTTGTGGCCCTGATGAAACAGACCCAAAAATACTTAAAAGAACTGGCTTCAGAATGAGTACCAGTCCCTACACACCTTTTTCAGAGACATCTATAGCACAGATTGGCAACTATTTGACAGATCAAAGATTGTCTTTGACATAAAGTGGTGGTATATTTTGAGTCGGTTGCAAGAATATTGCATCTTGAAATACATATAAAAGAAATCTGTGATATCTTTGGCATATATATCATTAATATTTAATATGGAAAGAAAGAAAAATGCTATTATGTATGGTTTATTTGAAATTGTGAAAAAATGACTAAATTAATTGGGAGGGGGGGGATATCTCCATTGTCTCTATTTTATTCATTTTCCATTAATAGCAACCCCAGTCAAATTATTTTTAGATGTTAAACATTTATGAAACTTACTCCAAATTAAAAAGATAATTAAAACTTCTTCAGAACAAGTTAATTATCTATATATCTCTACTAGACCCAAAGTTACACTAACTTTTCAGAATTTTTAGTCTTCTATAATGCCTGATTTGTTTTGCTCGATGACAGACCTAAAACCAAATATATGTTTCTTTAAAATGTTGTAACCTTTTTTATTTTTAAAGATATTGCTATGAAATTTGGCATCCCAAGGTAAATTTTCCTGCTCAATGTGTTTTTGCTATCAGATATTTTGTATGTGTAGTTGGTAATGAGTTAACTAAGAAAAATTATGTAAAAATTCTACCATCTTATTTACAAACTTTGGAACTAGGTATATGTAGTACATAGTGATATATATATATATATATATATATATATATATATATATATATATATTTTAAAAAAAGCTGCTTGTCTGATCTCTCTTTTTGTATATCACACTGCCTCAAGTTTCTGTATATTTACATTTAAACATTCCATTCTACTGTAATAGTTTCTTTCTGGCATTCTTCATAAGTCTGAGTGCTCGCATTTAAATTTAATCTAGCTATGCATACTTTTTCCATATCTGGTTCCTGTAAACATGAATTTGAATTTATGCTTTCCTCAAATACAGATTGTACT
Source organism: Margaritifera margaritifera (assembly GCA_029931535.1). Lineage (NCBI taxonomy): Eukaryota > Metazoa > Mollusca > Bivalvia > Unionida > Margaritiferidae > Margaritifera > Margaritifera margaritifera. The sequence goes on along the minus strand of JAQPZY010001677.1, from coordinate 5,911,456 downwards.
ATATATGACTATAATATATAAGAAAAATTAAAATAATGTTAAAAAGGAGAGTGTAATTTTCATTCATAATGAAAACTATTATTAATTTATAGTCATTATTTTCAACAACTGTTTACTGGATAAAAAGGTGAATTTAAACTATTGAACTATATATAAATATAATTTATTGGGGGTGTAATTTTCGTAGCATACATCATACATGAATATTCAAAATAAATATTATAATTCACCATTTATAATCCTTACAATATTTGTAACTGAATGGTTTACTGTAAAATAACAACAAAAAAACAATGATGAACTAGAAAATTATTAGATTTGAACGAGAAAACAAATTTGATATGTTAACTGCGATTTTTAGTGGTTATAAAGAACAGTTGTCTTTATGAATTAGCAAACATTTCAAGCATCAAGACTGCTCTTAAAATATATGAATAAATGCTGCAAATTTATTTAGATAGTTTTATTTGTTAGCTGTAAGTCATAACTATACTGTGAACATTTATTGATTGATATTTTGTTAAACTATTGGTTAAAGACATTTGTTTATAAATATAAAACATTCATAATGGCATCTATACCACATGCTTGGCAAAGTTGAAAAATTCAATAGTTTCTTATCTTTGAAGCCCAGTCTGGTACACTGAACCTCATTTGTAAGTCACATTTTATATATCAAATTAAAGATTGGAATGTGTAGAATCCAATGGTGTGTGAATAATATTTTTATACTCTGAGGATCGCATATGATCAATAGTTAAATTTGCTTCAAAATATTTTTGGCATGGCTTGTCATATTTTAATTCTTCAAGTTCTGCACTCACGGTCATTCATTTTTCAGATTGGCTGGAAAATTTCTTGTTTGTAGTCATTAACCTGGTTGCATAATTTTCCAAATAAACCACACATGTTACGCACAAGTCATTGAGCTAGTGAATTTGTACAGGTAGCAGAATTTACCCGTAATTTACTTTCCAACCTGTGATAATGTGTTCATCTAAATAAATATCACTAACAAATCATACATGTTTAGAAAGATAATTTTATTGGCTTTCATTTCCAGGGATGATTCCAACAATAAAAATTTGGGGCCCCCATCCCTAGAATTGGCAATTTTTCATTGCAAAATAAGTATTTTTGGGAATCTTTAAAACATAGACTTATGGTTTCTAAACTCCTAAACCTCATCACTCATAATTTTTATTGCAATCTAATTTTAGATGTTCATTTATATGAGATACAAAAATTAATATTATAAACCAAAATGTAACACTAGTTTAATAATTTTGTCCTTGTTTTGTGGAGAAGTTGTCTTTTTAAATAGTAATGGTTGTAGAAAAAAATTTAATATTATAAATTAAGACTGCATTATAACAAATCTGTTTGTTACTTAACAGGTGTTATTGGAATAAAGTGCAAATTTCAGTAACGAGTTTTCCAAAGTAAAGTCTGTAAAAGGACTTAAATTCCATCAATAAAACGTTGCCTCTATTTTTTTTCAGTTACAACTACGATAAGCTCTCAAAAGATTCTCTTTACTAAAATTTTCTTTCAATATCAACCAATCCTGGCCAGCCATACCCATATATACTCTATTTTATCTGGACCCATTTCTGGACTGATTCCCATTATTCCGTATAATTTGTACCGTGAATCCTAAAGAAAAGTTGTAGGCATTTTTTAAAATTTTTATTTTGATGAAAAAGCACGCAAAGGGTGAGATTGGGGAGACATGGGACAAAAAGTTGCAAGAAACCCACGATCCTGTGCTCAAGGTGCAACACTGTTTAATGGCTAATCAGGGTAATTATTGATACATAAACTATGTATGTACTGCTGGCTGTCACTTGAAGGTTACTCAAAGCCTGTGACTTTCATCCATCTGACTTCAAGGGGTTGACAGTGATAATAGCTTGTGAAGCAGATTTTAAGAAGAATGATTTTAAAATAAAAATTATAGAAAAACAACAGCATTCTCTGGTTTTTATCAGCTCATTATAGTACATCTACTTTGATATATTGAAAAAAGAATGATCGTTTGTATTGTTTTATATCACAGTAGGTAGGTTGGTACTGTACATAGGTAGGTGAGTGGGTGGATAGGTACATAGGTGGTTTCCCAATATGTCAGCACAATACTGGCTATATAGTGCCAATTAGAAGTTGAAATTTAAAATTATAAGATGATTCAAAATTCTAATGTAAAGATAAAAAATGGACAAAATAATCTTTTGTTAGAAAAGGGGCCCAAATCACTTAAAGTCTGAATTTAATTTCTGCGTGATAATGTTTACAGTGGCTACTAGAAACTAGTAAAAGTAGAAGTGAGCTGTGTAATTGTTGATTACACCCTGGTTTTTGGTGCTCCCCAGTGTCACTGTTACAATTTGGAAAAGATCTATTGCAATTCATTACCGCAACTTTTATTTTCTTTATTGAAAGAATAGACAGACCATCATGCTTAACACAGCTTTAAATAGAAAGTGTTAGAAAACTGTAATTATGATTTACATGTGTACAGGTCTACAGTTATAGACTTGTTATAAGTTGTGCTAATTGTATTTTTTTATATTTATGATTATTATCTAGTAGTGCAGTATTAGTTTGATTGTTGTAGATTAATCGTCGTTCACATTTCTCGTTTTTTTATTCAGCACACTCTGTTTTTGCTAAACAAAATGGCTTCCCAAAGAATATATATTCATCCAGAGACCAGAGATATGACTCCTCATATGGTAGGCAGCATATAACATATAACCATGCATGCCACATAGCATCATGCAACTCCTTACTAACTTGTTTGCTTTACATAGTACACATAAAACTGTACTATAGAGATTAATCAATCTCTCTTACGTAATTTCATTCCACTGCACCTGTCATCTTGACACTGTCCCCTAAAATCAAATAGTAGTGATGATACATGTACGATCAAAACATGACAAATCCACTTGTCAGCTCATTGCCAAAATAAGAGAAATTACAATATAAATAAAATGGAATGAAGAATATGCAGCTTTGACAGCTGAGGGACCACCTATTACTCCAGAAAGCTTTGCAGACTTTCATGTGATTTGTTATTGATGGTGGTGTTGCTGCTTAATAACTTACTTTGTTTTTGAAATTACATAATTTGCATTGCAACGAAGAAGTCAGTCTTTTACTTTGTGATATTATTTGGATGCAGTTTAAGTTCATAATTATGTCTGCTTGGAAATGGAGCTTTTTATTATTCATATTGAGTATAAACCAGAATGTCCATGTACCTAGCATTGTATACCCAGTGCCAAATGTGCCTATATCCCATCACAAACATACAGCAGAACAGTACATACATGTATTAGCATGTTCAGTTACATATGCTATTAAATCAATCAACAACCTGAATTAACCTGTTTCTGAATGTCAGACACGTGCTGATACCCATGGGCCACTAACCATACTATCCCTAGAAAAGGTACAGGCACCAAGGTAAGCTTGATGGACATTTTGGTCTTCATTTAGCTGACTGGCACTATTTGCAAATTCAAATGGGTGTAACTTCATTTTTCAACCAGTTTAATGGAATTTTCAGTATATACTTAAGTGTTAATACTTGTTCATATTGGTGTAATTGTCAAATGAAACAAATTTGATTTTGTATGATGTGGTATGATAATGAGTAGGCATAGTTATCACTGCTATGGTGAAAGGTTAATTTCAATCAAAGGTTGTCTGTAGTTGACATCGCCTGCTTCCTGCATGTATAATTTGGGATTTTAATTGGAAGAATTGTATTACATGCTCATTTATAGATAACATTCTTGCCCTAATATTTTAATACTTTGATTTCACTTTTAATGTCTGAATGCCATAGCTTTCATAAATAATTGTAATGAAAAAACAAAACAAGATGAACAAAGTCTTCAGCATAAATCAATCAGCTAGTCTGTTTTTCTGATCAAAATTTGATATCAGTACAGTGCTAATAATAAGCAATAAATGTAATTGAACATGAAAAAATTATATAACCTTTTTGTTTCTCTTTTGCAGATAACAAGGAAATGAGGATCATCCTTGTTGGTGATGAGTGCATTAGTAACGATGAATTGAAAGAAGCCACCAAGGTATTGCAATCATGATGTAAAATTATTGTTTCGCTACTTTATGTCATACTATGGATACTGGGTGTGTGTGGGGTTTTTTTTTTTGTATTCTATACCATTTGATGATAATGCAAGATAAAGCCAGGCCTGGAGACCCAACAAATATCCATTTCTTTTGGCATGAACTAACCTTAAAATCTGAATTTTAAGACAAAATGTTTGAGTTCATTATTTTGTTTAACAAGTTTGTTTGGTGTTTAATGGCATATCAGCACATGCAAGGTTATATTGTGCCACGGCAATCAGAGTTAAGTGCCTTGCCCAGGGACATACCATAGCAGCAAGCAGGCCTGGTCTGGGCAGGATTCAAACCTGCATTCATACAGTAAGTCTGGCATGATTAACCCTGTAGTAATAACTTTTTATGTCCATCTGTCTGTTTGTCTTTCTGGCCATTCAGACTTATTGTAACCAGCAGAGCTCTGCAGTCTTTACACATAACTGAATGTTATTTGGTAGGTGAATTGCCTATTAAATTTACATGTTCCTTTTAAAGGTTTTTGTCATATCAGGTACAATTTTGACAGAATTATTGCCTTTTTCCCATCAATATTCATCTCCACTGCAGCAAATCCTTGTAACCAGCATAGTTCAAGAAGCATTCAACATATTCTGATGCAGTTTGGTGTTTACTTTGTCTCAAATCCTAGTTGTGTCTTTTATGGGTTTTGACTTTGTCAGCTCCATTTGAATATGGTCCTTAACGATTAACTTCATATCTTCACATGAGATGTTGCTTGTAACTGGTATAACTTAAGAACCATTCAACATATTCTGATGCAGTGGGTATGAACATTGTCTCATCGACTTGCATGTGCCATGTATGTTTAGAAGTTTTGGGTTATTTTTTGGGGGGGGGGGGGCTTTACTTCCACTCCCAGGGCCTTCAGCAGGGTGACTTATAATAGTAGCTCATTTAAGGTCCTTATGGGTCCTCATCATCCAGTACTTCAATAAGTAGTTAATGCTCAATGTCCTCAGACATACTCTTCTGAGGGATCTATCTCGCTGTTGGGAGACAGTCACTTGTTTAGCCCAGATCCTCAACCAGGAGAAGTCGGATCTGATTCCTCTTCATGGTTCAATGACCTCCTCGACCTGTTGGTTGACAAATCCAGGGAATTGCCATGGAGGAGAGGTCTCAAAAGTTTGTTCAAATGGAGATGAATTTTCTCGCCTGTTGACAGATTGTCTGTGTTCCTCCGTTCTGAATCTCACAAATACTGTTTCATAATAAGACTGGTCAAAAAGTCTACCTCTCTCTCCTGGGAACTCTGAACACGGCTGCATACTTAGTTCCCCCTAGAAAGGCTTCATATGCAGCCTCTCTAGTTCTTGTTTCAAGGAAACGAGACCTCACAAGGACCCATATCAGCTCAGATGCCCTTAGGATTCAAATTGTGTCACCATCTTTTAGAATAATTCCTCAGGTTCTTCAGAGTCAGGACGTCAAAGTCATGGCTCATCATGATAGCTCCCCTTAGGCCCCAACATTGGTGGTTCATTGACCTCCTTGACCTGTTTGTAGATGACACCAGGGAATTGCCATGGAGGAGGGATTTGCTATTGCAGCACAGAGGGTGCAGCCTACACGACAATTCTCAGATCTTCCATCTTCACACTTGGCTCATATGAAATGATTTATCCACCAAGATCAATTTTTCGAGCAAGGTTGCCAACTGCATCATCCAGGTTAGGAGGCTATCGACTTCAAAGGTTACAATGCCAAGTGGAGAATTTTCTGTAATTGGTGTAATAGGTATCACATTGTTCCTATCGACTCCCCTTTAAGTGCAGTTGCAGATTTTCTTTTTTTTTTTCTTTTCAAAGAAAAAGATTGGGCAGTATCCACCAATAAGTTCTATAGGGCAGACCTTTAGTGAAGCTTCCTTTGAATACCTTACCCTGAAGCCAGTCCTCCTTCTTTCCCTAGCATTGATGAGAAGTAGGAGTACATTTCATGCCTTTAGTGGAAAAGGGTTGTTTTGTGATTGAGTGGTAGCTATGATTTGGTTTATCTTCTTTGCCAACATGGGTTTCTGGCCAAGAATTGTTGGGGGATGTACATGTAGTAGTACAAGTATATCCTCACTGTCTCAAGATCAAGAAAAATATAAGATCATGAACTAGCAATTTTATTATCAGCTAAATGTCAAATGAAAATGCAATGTACCAAATCATCAAAGTCTTTTGAGAGAGAGAGAGATAGCAGTGATGTAAGACCGTGCACACAATTGCTGAAGACATGTAAATCTGTACTCATATTTTCACAACACATGCAATTTTTTTCCCAAGAAACTAGATAAACAATACCGTATATTGGATGAGGAAGCTTCATATGCAGCCGCTATTTAAAAAAAAGAAAATGCATGATCAAATTCTCTTCGTAAAATGTGGTTCTCTTCATAAGCATGTCTTTGTAAACATTGTTCTCTCCACAAGCATGTCTGTCTGAAGCAGATGCATAAATATTGAAGTCCCATTGTTGATGAAAATGTTCTTAGCAGCACATATGAAAATATATTTATACGGATATTTAAAAAAAAAATGGTAGGTTCAAGTCACAGCTGGGAGAGATAGCATGTTGTGAGTGGTCGTTGAAACATGTGCTGACGCATACCGAATTACAGCTAAAAGTGAATTTCGTTGTTTTAAATTAACCATGATTGGGAAAAGATGTATAATTAAACCACGAGAAGAATAGAGAGAAGGATGGAATAAATAGCAAAAGAGAAGGATTAAATTATGGGCTAAACCAGTGGGTGCCTGTAGTCTCAACATCACAAAAATAGAATATCAAAGTCTCCATTTTATTATCAGCTAAATGTCAACTGAAAATAGAGTTTACCAAATCTTCACATTTTTGAAAGAGACCTGTATGCAGAATAGCTGAAGATAGACAAAAACAACGACGAATGAATTCAAGACAGGGTTGGACTTTCAGTCTAGCCCCCCACCCCACCCCTCCCTGAAAGTCGCTGACAGTTTCAGATCTTGGGGGCCCCCAAACCCTGGACTGAGAGGGAGAGAGTCAGAGAGATTAGTCTTGGAATCATGAGAAGTTTTCCATATTATTATTCATTTCAGCAATAAATTTAATTCAGTTTTTATGGACACTTTTCAATCATCAAACTTTGCTGGGCTACAATTGGGGCCATTTAATATGACATTTTAAGTCAGATGGCTTTATGTAATATAAATGACACCTCTCTCCAGCCAGGATCTGAAATTATCAATTATCAATTGTCCAGTTATCAAACTTGTGCAGTTAAGTAATTGCTGGGCTATAATTGGGGCTATTAAATCCTATGTTCTATGTCAGATGGCTTCATGTAATATAAATGACACCTAGACACACATGTATTGAATATACAAGACTCTTTTGAAATGATTTTGTTTTTTGTCCAAATATATAATCGACATAGAGGTGATTGATACTCTATTTGATATTCAGCTATTACCATTGTACAAAAGGTTTGCATGTCTTTTTTGTGAAGAAAATGATTAAGAAACACAAACTGTACTTTATGTGGCAATTCTGGCGAGATTTTGACACAAGTCGGTGCTAAACATAAACAGAAGCACAACTTTTTAATGAAAACAAAAAGAGGTAGTCATTTATCCTTAATGGAAATATACACATATTTTAAACAATGTTGCAAAACAAAAAGCAAGTTTTATTGGTACTATTGTTGACTATTAGGCCCCCCCCCCCCCCCCCAATATGTGTGTTTCCTATTGCACTGGTTTTAAAATGAGGCTACCCTGGTAAGTTTTTTTTTGTTTTTTTTTAAACATTATATATAAATCAAATAATATTTCAAGCGCTTCAAAGTACTGGGCAAAACTGGGTCAATTAGATGCACAAATCAATTTTGACTGATTTTTTTATATTAAAAAAAATTGTGGGGGTGGGGAAAAAGTGCTAGGGTCAGCAATGAGAAACAGGGATGGTTGGCCGACTGAAAACACATATATTTATTTTTTTATGCCTTATGTATATTGTGCACAGTTTCTCCACTGATGTCACAAGCTCGCGCATGTGTACTGGGCCCGTTTACCAAAAGTTGCTCAGCTGTTTCCATTGAGGTCACATTTTGGTGGTAATTAAATAGTTATATCTCCTGATCCAGTGAATCAACGTGTGTCACGTCTTCACAATGCACATGAAATGTTTAACAAATTAAGATTCTCAATTATAGTATATAGCATTCAGGTCCACCATTACTCATTCTTCTCTGGATTTTGTCATGAAAGTCACCTTCTGTCCTTCTCACTGTACCTTCTCTTCTACCTTTGATCAATGTCGTACCAGAGTGAAGGCATTTACGTGTTAGGTCCAGTTGTGTGAGCCCAAGTTGTCAAGTCATCCTCCAGTCTGCAATAGAGCACCTTATTGACATCAATGGTAAGTTCACTTTGACAGCTGTAGTGGCCAGTACTTGCGATGCCAATCATACTTAGCCCCGCCTTCATCTGGCATCTGCCAATGACATTGTATACATGATATAGAGTTTCAGTTACTGTCAGTTGTAGAGTAGAATCGGAATAAAGTAGATGTAAAACCTTTTCAACTGTGAATTGTTCTTTACCATCACCTCTAGGGTTTGTTATAATTACAGGACATTAAAATAGCTCATCTTTAGGTGATCAGCTTCCCATTGGGCTGGTAAATTCAGCAGTGCAATCATTGCAGGTATTGTATTACTGAGGTATCAGACTGGGAACATGTTTGTTATTCTAGACTTCCAATTACTAATTGGAGGAGGGAATAATCACCTTGGACAGGGGATTAGTGTCAGAAAAAGAGATAGCAATACAATAATAGTAGGTAAATATTACATAATTAACATTAGTTTTACACACACACATGCCACAACTACATTTTTTGGTACTCTTGTTTGTTTTCTGCTTAGTAATAACTAATAGCTAAAATATTATTTTTTGAGGAGACGAATGCATTGGTTTTACTTTGACCAAGAATATATTTGATGGTTGACCCAAGACTTTTACACCTCAAAAAGCATAGCTAAAATGGGCTGATAGAAGGAGTAATTTTTGGGGAGTATTCAAAGCAGTGCTCATGACTGGTCACCAGTCTCAATTAATCTATATTTCATATGGGCTAGGCTAGGCTGTGACAGGGACCAATTCAAAGCCTATTTCAAACAAATCCATTACTTTAGAGAATTTCATTTGTTGACAATTAAGTGTCCATTACTGCATTAAGTGAATTGATCCAAAGATCTTTTAATTGCTCTTTCAAGGTATGTGAAGATTATTTCAGCTTTGTTTATTATCTGTTTGGTGCCGTTTTCATATACAGGAACTGAGACATAATTTGTTGAAAGGCAGATTGCTAATTTTACTACATGCCCAGATATAAAAGGCGAATTAAGATATCCCCAAACTCTACAAAAATGTTGCCATTACTGTATTAATATTATCAGCAAAGAACATTAATCAAGCTCTGAAAGTTATAGGTTTCTCATACTTCATTGAATTATTGCTTACTATCTGTTTATCAACATTATTAATGTTATGTGCAGTGGTGCATTTGGGACATATTTAAAAAATACAAAAAATTAAACAGGGAGTCATGATGTGGTCATGTTCCAAATTCATTCAACAACAAAGCGTGTTATAGTGAGTTCCACTGTATATTTATGATGCCAACAATAATCACTCAAATGCTCAGCATCACTCTGAATAATTTTTTAGTCACAGTGTGATGCTCTTGTTTGCAACCTGAAAAACAAGAAACAGCTGAAAACTCTAACCAAACTTTGGACCACTTGTACTTTAAGCTTTTGTAGTTACTTATAATCTATAAATTTATTTATTCATTTCCACTGGGAGCAAAATGATTGTAAAAATCTGTAAAGGCATTAAGCCCCTTAGTATACTGCTGCCTTTCTTATAACATGGGTATTGTCACAGATATCATTAAATTTGGAAAATTTTGTTTTATTATAACTACTTAATATATTTTACTTTATTTTAGTTCTTGGATCGTAAGAAACAATTTTCTAATGAGATTTCACATCATTACACAGTTTATTTTTGTATTTGAATGCACTATCAGGACACAGCCATGTTGGAACATCCTTTATGGCTGCTATGAACAGCATTTTTAATAGCAATATCTTACCCATCACTATTGCGTGGCTTTACTTTTTCGTGTCAAAAAATCTTGTCCATTCGATGTGAATACATCCTTTCACAGAGTGGAGAATTGTGAATAAGACATTGTACACTCATGCACCTCTGCACCTGTGCAGAAACAGTTGTCTTTTTCAAGGATGCCATGTTAATGGTTGTGTCGTTCGTAACATGACCGGAGAGAAATTGCTTGTTGCAAGTTTAAACCACATTTGGTTCTCCCTTCAACAATATTTCATCTTGTGTTTTTATGCCAGTAACCCCTGCCCTTTTTCAGTAATTAGTTTTGGAAAGGTCCTCTTGGGTTACCATGTTGTATCCCACTCTTTAGGGGTTAGGGTACACCTCTCTTATTTTCAAAATACAATTGGTTCACAGGTAAGTCTTTTGTATTAAGTTATAACGCAACATAGGCCCTACTGCAATTAATAGGAATTCGTAATTCCTTTAAATAATTGATTAAACATCAATTCTGTGTTTTTCTATTTCACCATTTTCTTTTAGTATGACATGTGACACATCACATTGTTATTGTGTGTGTTCTGCATTGCACCTAGAGAACAATAAAGGTTAACAACTGAACATCTTCCTTATTGTAACAGAAATAGGAGAGTGAGAAGACAGAAAATTCCTCATGAGTGAATTGTTGTTTACCTTGTGCAAGGTGTATATAGCATGCAGTACTTACAAACGGGTGAATTTCATGTGTGAAAATAATACAATATTTTTATTATTATTATTCTCTTTCAGATAATTTTTATTTCAAAGAAGAATGTTGGGACAGTCTGTGGGAAAGTGTGGCCACAAGAAGGGCCCTTGTGACACTCACCCAGACTGCCTCACATGTTCAAAGTGCACACGTAAGAATCATACTTTTTGCAAAATATGGACTAATGAAGTCTGGAATCTAGCCGATTCCAGATGTATGTATAGAAGGTGGAGGAAACGTCAATCCCCCTCATCATCTGAATTTTCAGGTTTTTCCCTTATAGAGCCAAGAAGAAATCCAGTGTAAGAAGACTAGTTCTTCAGCTTGGAAGAACACTCCCGGATCCCAGGAGCCTATGGGACCAGTCTCTTCAGAGACAGGTAAGACCCATCCTGTAAGAGGGAGTGAACAATCGAGGAGTAGATCGCCTCACCCCGAAAGGGAGGAGAAGTCGAACAGTCCTCATGTTCACAGTAGTGTGATGCTGCCTTCCATGAGGAAGGAAGTGCACAGTTCGTCTTGTGGTAGCGTGTTGCTGCCTTCCGTGAGGCAGGAAGTGCACAGCTCGTCTCAGGGTAGCATGTTGAACTCTTCTGAGAGGGAGGAGCTGCCCTGCACCCAACATTTCTGGTGTAGCATGTTATGCCCTCTCAAATGGGAGAAGCAGCACCACACATTGATGAGTGATGAAGGCAAAATAGGTTCTGACATATCTATATCGCCTGACCGGTCATTGACTGGTGACCAGTCTGGTCACCAGTCACTGGTCAGTTCATCAAAGTGACTGGTCAATGTACAGTGACCTGTCATGGTCACTTCATAAGTGAGCGGTCAGGTGATACCGGTCACTAGTCATCTTGTACTGGTCGCTGACTTTACATCAGTCTACCGTCAAACGCTGTATTGGATTGGGAGTCTGCACAGCGGGTCCAGACTAGGGAAGGGGATCGGATCGGTATCCCCCCCCCCCCTTTCCTATTATCCCAATGAATCCGTACGAGATATTGGGCCCTCCACCTCAGGGTAATTGGGCTCTTATGCTGTCTTGGGCTCCTAGACCCAGAGTAGAAGCGATAAAGCAGGAAAGTTTGTATAATAATCAATCTCTCCCCCTTTTAACCGGTTTATTCTGGAGGAACATTTCAAGATGGAGACCACTTCCTCAATCCGGAATGCAATGCATCTGTCAGATTGGGCGGTCTCCATCTACCTTCAGGATGTCTATTTTCACATCTCGATTTTTCCTCCACATCAAAAATACCTCCGGTTTTGCTTGGACCAGGAAGATTTTCAATTCCAGGTTCTGATGTTTTGAATCGCTTCCGCACATAGAGTCTTCACCTGAGTTATGGGAGTAGTAGCATCCTACCTCTGATTACTGGAACCCTGATTCTCCAGTACTTTCTTGACTGGTTGACCCACAACGTTCAGGTTCAGTCCATCCTTCAGGATCTGTTCTGTTGTTGGTCCACAGTAACTCAGATCTTTTACTCAACCTCAAGAAGTCAGAACTCATTCCATCTCAGGACTTTGTTAACATGGGGATGAACTTCCTCAACCAGAACTTATTCTGGGTTCCACTGGATTGGATAGATTGAATCCTGACACTTCTAGAGGCACTACAAGTAAAAACATCATTTTCCGTTTGCCTTTACCTATCCCTATTGGGAACTTTGAATGCCGCTGCGGATCTGGTTCCCTTAGGACGTCCCCATATGCGCCCTTATCAGTTTCTCCTCGCAAGGTGGAAACCGCACAGAGATACTGTATCAGCTCTGATTCCTCTAGGATCAGTCTTTAATTACCATTTGTGCTGGTGGATAAATCGGGACAGATTCCTGACTGGGTTTCCCGTGCATGCACCCAACCCCCACTCCTATTTGTTCACCGACACATCAGATTTCAGTTGGGGCGCTCATCTAGAGCTGGAGGGTGTAATTCTCCAGGGTAATTGGACTCTGGATGAATCATCCCTCCACATCAGCAACCTAAAAATGAAAGCTGTATTTCTAGCATTGCAAGGGTGCATCGACAGAATAAGGGGTCAATATGTCATAGTTTCCTCTGACAACATGTCTGTCATAGCACATCTCTGAAGTCAAGGAGGCACACATGCCCCTTCTCTTTGTGGGGAGGTCTGGAACCTCCTCTGCTGGGCCACCTCAGAGAACATTACCCTCCGAGTTTGCCACATTCAGGGGAAGAAGAATGTTTTAGTGGACAGTCTGTCCAGGTCAGGCAAAACAGTCCTCGCGGAATGGACTCTTCACCACTCTGTAACAGAGTACCTTTTCTCACTATGGGGAAAGCCTCTGGTGGACTTGTTTGCAATCAGGCTCAACAACAGACTTCCCTTTTACGTCTCTCCAATCCCGGACCAGAGAGCATGGGCAGTGGATGCATTCAGGTTCCATTGGGATCACCTGTTCGCATATGCCTTCCCACTGTTCCGACTGATACCTCGAGTTCTGCAAAAAGTCAGAACTTCCACAGCTCGTATCATTCTCATAGCCCCACTGTGGCCCCAATGATCGTGGTTCAGCGATCTTCTAAAATGCTGATATATCAACCCAGGTCTCTACCTCACAGGAGGGAACTTGTCACAACACAGGAGTTCCCTCCTATACAACAACCCACACATTCTCTCTGGCTCATCTCAGGCAATCTATCTGCCAGAACAAGTTTTCAGGCCAGGTTGCCAGTTGCATTGTTCAGGCCAGGAGAGCTTCTTCATCTAAAGTCTATGATGCCAGGTGGAGAATCTTCTGTGATTGGTGCAGTAGGAAATATGTTGATCCAAGCTGTCCCTCTAACTTTCGTTGCTGATTTCCTTTTGTTCCTTTTCAAGAAAAAACAAAAGATGCTTAGTATCAGCTATCAAGAGCTATTGAGCTGCCATTTCCAACACACTTAAATTCTCTCAGGGCTCACCAATTGGTTTGGATTCGCACCTTGCTGATCTCATTAAATATTTTGAGCTGCATAGACCTGTCTCCTGCTCTCTTGTGCCCAGATGGAATGTATCCTGTTTTATGGTCCTTACCCAAAAGCTCCTATGAACCACTGAGTGAGGCTTCCTTTCAGGACCTCACACTCAAGACTGTTTTTACCTGCTTTGGTGTCTGCAAGAAGACGCAGCGAGATTCATGCATTGTTTGCTAACATTGGCTGTCTCTGTTTTAGTGGCAATTACGATTCCGTTTCTCGCCTTTGTCAACTGGGATTTTAAGCCAAAAATCAGTTAACTTCGGTAGCTCCATCACCTATAGAGATTCCCAGTCTCAGTCAAATCTGTGCTGGAGATGATCAAGATAGGTTTTTATGAACAGTTAGGCACTGCATTTCTATCTAAATGCCTCGAAAGGGAAAAGAAAGGGTAGGAAACATCTTCTGATGAAGGGCTCCGTTTATATTTTGGCCACCACTATCTCACAGTGGATTGTAACCACAATCAAAAGAGCTTATCAGTCCCTTATCGATAGAGACCTCTCTTTTATGAAACTAAAAGCCCCTGAATTTGGAGCTGTCTCTGCCTCATGGGCCTATCTAAACCACTCTTCTTTGGAGGACGTCATGAAGGCAGCAGTTTGGCGATCCCATACTACCTTCTCCTCCTACCTCTGCTCATTAGCACAACAAAGCGCATGCATTTTTTCTCTGGGACCATATTTGCGGCACAACATGTGGTCCAGAGGGACACCAACGATTTGTAAAGTAGATCTCTCCCTCAAATGGTGAGTACCCTCCATTTTTTTCTGTTTTTGATCGGTTTAACACATCAGCCTACCCACCTAACTGACAAATTCAGCCACGCAATAGCGACAGGTAAGATATTGTTGCTATTAAAATGTAATTTTGGGGGGGGGGGGATAAAATTAATTTTAATTATGCAGTACTTATCCATCACTATTGCTGAATGCCTTCCTCCGGCTCTGATGTCCTGGCGTAATGTTGTCTATGAATTATTTTAATTATGCAATATTTACCCGTCACTATTGCTGAATGCCCTCCTCCCATTCTGATGTCCTGGCATTATGTTGTCTATGAAAAAGTTGACTGTTCTGCGCATGTGCATAAGAGGTACACAAGTGAACCTGTCCTAATGACATTTCTCCACTCTGTGGGAGGATGTATTCACATCGAATGGACAAGATTTTTCAACATGAAAAAGTAAAACCACACAATAGTGACGGGTAAGTATTGCATAATTAAAATTAGTTTTATCCACCTGACCGCCCCCCCCCCCCCCCCCCCCCCAACAAAAAAAAAAAAACAAACATATCGGGGCAGAGCTATGTTGGAACATCATTTTATGGCTCCTATACACAGCACTATCAGGAGACAACCTAGTTGGAACAGCTTGTATGGCTGATATGAATAGCACTAAAAGGGGACAACCTTGTTGGAACAGCCTGTATGACTCCAATGAACAGCATTACCAGAAGACAGTCTTGTTATATGGCTCATATGAACAGCACTAAAAGGAGAGTCTTTTTTGAACAGTTTTTATGGCTCCTCAGAATAGCCCTACCAGGAGAAAGCTTTGTTGGAACATTCTTTATGACTCCTATGAACAGCATTACCAGAAGACAGCCTTGTAGGAACAGCCTTTATGGTTATTATGAACAGCACTACCAGGAGACAGCCTTGTTGGAACAGCCTTTAAGGTTCCTATGAACCACACTATCAGGAGACAGCCTTGTTGGAACAGCCTTTATGACTCCTATGAATAGCACTACCATGAGAGAGCCTTGTTGGAACAGCCTTTATGACTCCTATGAATAGCACTACCATGAGAGAGCCTTGTTGGAACAGCCTTTATGACTCCTATGAACAGCATTACCAGGAGAGCCTTGTTGGAACAGCCTTTATGACTCCTACGAACAGCATTACCAGGAGAGAGCCTTGTTGGAACAACCTTTATGACTCATATGAACAGCACTACCAAGAGAGCCTTCTTGGAACAGACATTTATGGTGCCTATGAACAACACTACCAGGAGACAGCCTTCTTGGAACAGCCTTTATGACTCCTATGAACACTGTATAGCTTGCTTAGTTACATGTACTTAGTTGCTTAGTTTGTTACTATGTTACTTAGTTATTGACTTATCCATTTCATTTTCAGAGTTTTGATGCTGAAGTCTTTGAGTCTGCTACTGGACTTGAGCATATACATGGAGCTGCTGAATATGACACAATATTTGTCTTGTCCCAGTTTCAAGGGGATGTGTACAGAAAATTGAATAAAGCTGAAGCCAGGCTTGTTGGCCCCCCTGTCATCATTACATGTGCCAAAAATCATGAGGTATGGTTGGGATCTACACAAGAGTGTTCACTGACATTTATCATATTTATCAGAGTCAAATGGCAATTTGATTAAAATTGAGATGTCCAACATAGATCTGATGGACACTGATATGAGGTAATATTCTGTTGACCTTTCGATTTACCATTCAAAATTAGAGCTTTCACATTTATGCAAGTGAATAACTTCATTTGGAACATATAACATTTCTATAGATAACTCTCCCTATTAAACATGAAATGCAACACTTATTCTAAAATGCTACTTAAATTAAGTGGACTGGAAATTACAAAGGTCGACATTACATGAACCTTTATTGGTGCCTGTCAGATCTACTTATTATAGGTAGATGTGAATTTTGACCAGACTGGGTCAAAAGGTAATGAAAAAATGACAGACTCCTAGATTATTGGATTTCCTTGGTGCCACTTCAGTATGTATATATATATATATATATATATATATATATATATATATATATATATATATATATATATATATATATATATATATATATAATGACCCAAAAATTGATAATGGTGCAAATAAAAAACAATTCCCCAACGTGTCAAGCTCAACAAGCTCTTTGTAAGGGGAAGAAACAATTTACATCCACAAAACAAACACCAAAGACAAAAGCCAAGAAAAATTCTTGACTCCTATATGTTTAAATGACAGGGAAATAAACAAACAAAGGATAAACAATAGAAAAAAGAAAGAAGACAAAATTAAAAACGGTCTAAAATGGGTAAAGTACATGTCTATGTTATGCTGCCATCAGCCCAACAAGTTGTGTTCAAATAATTCAAAGTGTTTATCGTGCGTATCATGTAGAGGACCAAAGTGTTTTGACCTAATTCCAGGCTTTGAACAAAGGACTGACACCATGCGCAGCGATAATTCAGTGCCATCAAAATATGCAAAGGAAATTATATCCCGGTAAAAATATATATATATATATACACACTGACTCTATCAGGGTTCCCACAATACCAGGAAATTGGGGGAAAAGGTCGGGAGAAAGAATGGGTAATTTGGCAAATATTGATCATAGTTGGGGAAGAACCATGAATTTTCAGCTGCCATTTGATCACAGAAAGAACAGGTAACTGAGTCGTAATTGAACTGATCATGAGTTAAATTTATTAAGTTCTTACTGGAATTTCTGAGGTCTGCAAAACTGCAGTTAGTTGAGGTACAATTGCTGTATGGATCATTTAGGATCTTGCCCTAAACATATTGGTATAGTCAATCCAAGCGTTCAGGCAATTGGATTGGTCAAGTAGACTGGTTACACCATAGTCAGCTCCGTATAGGTATCTTTTCTTATGCAGAAGGGATGAAGACCAGTCTATCATCACACTTTGTTAACATCTCTGTGACATGTGATCATGGTACTTTTTAGGGAAAAATAATAAACCTTATCTTTCCCAGTTTCATTTTTGATACGTATGTTAATGAAAACAAATTGTGATAAATTTTTGATTATTTGGTCATTAGCACTGAAAACACAGTGTTTAGCATTATCATCAATAGTAACCTTCACTGCCACTCTCGCCTTTGCAGTGAATTTTACTATCAGACCTTGCTAAATACGTAGAAATCTACCAACTGCTGGGGCAATTTTCAATGCAGAATCCCACAATCTGGGCATTCTTGACAATGGCTGCATTAAATATGCAGTCCATAGTCAGGCTACATTGAAAGTAGATGCTAGGGCACCAACCAGACATAAGTGGATTTTAAAATAAAAAAGTTCTGTCCTTTTTATACAGAAGTATATAATTTTAAGGGCATTTTGTCAAAATTTAAAACTTCTTTTCTAACAAATTTTCTTCATGCCAACATATTCAATTAAGCAGAGAAAGTTAACATTTTTATTCTGTACATTTAAATGAGTTATATGCAATTTGAATTTCAGTTGTTATACTTGTTTAAGTGATACATCCTGGGATTTAGTACATGGTCATATGTCTAATTCAGATGTTATTAGAGAGTCTCAAAATAGAAATGGCTTTTGATTTTAAAAATGCATGTTTTGTTAGCCAAACTGTTTTTGATTCCGATCTCAGCCATTTTGAACATCTTGTTATCATTACTCCTCCTGAAGGGAAGGTCATGTCAACATGGGGTTTTCACTAAAAGACTCCTTATGATGTCTGGATGCTCCTAAATGAAAATGGTTCTGCTTGGACATCCAATATGGCCACCACAGTGGCCATCTTGAAAATCTTGTTATTGCTACTCCCCCTGAAGGCCAAATTTATGGTCATATCAGCATGGCGGTTTCGCTAAAAGACGTTATTTGGTTTCTACTCTGTCCTAAATGAAATGGTGTCCATCTGATGTCCAATATGGCCACCATGGCAGCCATCTTGAAAATCTTGTTATTGCTTCTCCTCCTCAATGAAAAGTTATATATTGACATGGGGTTTTCAGCAAAAGACTTCTTATGATGTCTGGTTGGTCCTGAATGAAAATGGTGCTGCCTAGACATCCAGTATGGCTACCATGAAAATCTTGTTATCATTGCTCCACCTGAAAGGATGGTCATTTCAAACTGCAGTTTTCACTAAAAGACTTCTTATGATGTCTAGTTGGTCCTAAATAAAAAATGGTTCTGCTTGGACATCCAATATGGCTGCTACAGTGGCCATCTTGAAAATCTTGTTGTAGCTACTTTTCCTGAATGGGTGGTCATATCAACATATGGTTTTCCATGAAAGACTTTATATGATGTCTAGTTGGTCCTGAATTAAAATGGTGCCAATCTGACGTCCATCTTGAAAATCGGAAACCCCATTTCAAGGTCTCCCTGTCCAGAGAGAGATACTGGGAAAGACAATCCTGTCTTGCCATGGGAGCAGGCTCGGGATGATGTCCTTTCCATCATGGTGAACTCAGATGAGTTACTAGAGGAACCAGTGTCAGTGGTTCCTCCCCCTCCATTGGGGCCCCTGCTCCTTCCCACCTGTTAGGTCAGGTGTTGGAAATTTGGGTGTTCGATAAGGCGGGGAACGAATATTCTCTCCAGTCTGGAGAAGCTTTCTGGGGCCTACTTCCATACTCTGAGATGGTCTGGGAGCATACACAGAAGTTGTCTGTGGGCTAGGAGTCTTATGATCAGGCCACTGGTCTCTGCCTCCAGTTTTTGAGTTCATTCTCTACAGCTTGACCCCTTAAACCCCCCACCCCTTGGACTCTCGTTGAAGGAGGGAGGGGGTTATCTGTAGGAAGTTGCACCCTCTCCTGCAGCATCTTCCTATTCCTAGCGTCCCGGTAGGTGCTTGTCTAGCCCTCTTTTCAGGAGTTTGGTCATCCTCCCATATTATTGACCCCCATCTTCTTTCACCAGTCCCAACTGGCTCAGTTAAGACCAGAGGTCACACCCTTATGCAGAAGATAGCAGTCGAGAGGGTGCAAAATGACCAAACTCTGTGTCTATTCCTGGATCTTTCTGGTGTTGAAAAAAGGCCAAAAGTTTTGGCTCATAATTGACTTTTCCGCCTTAAAGAGATTTTTTCGGGAAGAATGCTTCAATGTGGAGACTACCACTTCAGTCAGGAATGTCAGGTTGATGGAGGGTGACTTGTCTGGGCATTATTCCAAACCTATAGAAGTTGGATCTCATCCCTTCTCAAGACTTTGTATATGTGGGGATTCATTTCCTCATCAGTCTTGGAAGGGTTTGTGTTGCTCCGGAGAGGATTGACCAAATCCTCTCCCTCATAGCGGCTAATGGCCAAGATCTTGTCGGCTTGACACTATGTCTCTCTTATGGTAACTCGGAACTTGGCTGTAGACTTAGTTCCCCTAGGGAGACTTTACTTGTGCCCACTCCAGTTCCTGCTTCTAGCAAACTAGAGACCACACAAGGACCAGCTATCAGCTTGGATCCCCCAGGGATCCAACTTTCACCACCACCTGTGTTGGTGGCTAAATCATGAATGGTTTCTGACCGCAGTACCAATTCACACCCCCAAACCTCACTCCTTTCTGTATACTGGCAGATTCAGGATGAGGTGCGCACCTGGAGCCAGAGGGTGTAGGGATCTTGGTCTCGGGAAGAAGCAACCCTTCATATAAAACAATTTGGAAATGTGGGTAGTCTTCCTGGCCTTACAGGGGTGTGTCAACCTCATAAAGCGTCGTTGTGTTATGGTCACTTCAGATAACACATCAGAAGTAGCGTACCTACAGCATCAGGGAGGTGCACATGCTCCTTCTCTTTGTGTGGAAGTCTGGAACCTCCTTCGATGGGTAGTCTAGGATGAGATAACTCGTAGAGTTGTTAGCAGAGTCACTTTTTCAATTGGGGGAGAGACCCTAATGGACTTGATCGCTATGAGACTGAACAACAAACTCCCTCTTCATGTCTCTCTAGTACCAGATCAGAGGGTCTGGGCAGTGGATACTTTCAGTCGAAAGTGGGATCGTCTGTGCACATAAACTTCCCACCTTTGAAAATAATTCTGCAAGAGCTCCAATGGTCGTGGTTCAGTGGCCTACTCCACCTGTTGGTAGACGAGCCCAGGAGATTACCACAACGGACAGACCTACTGTCAAGCGATCAATCCGCCAAGATCAGTTTCAAGCAAGATTGTTAACTGCATCTTCCCAGCTAGGAGGCAATCTACTTCCGGGGTTTAGATGCAAAGTGGAGAATCTTCTGTAATTGGTGCAGTAGGAAATGCGTTGATCCAAGCTGTCTCCCTCGAAATGCAGTTGCAGACTTTTTTCTCTTCCTTTTCATTGAAAGAGAATGATCTGTGTTGACTGTTATGGGCTATAGCACAGCCCTTTCTAACACTCTCAAATTCTCAAGGGGTTCTGCCTTTGGGTCAGATCGTCACCTTCTGATCTCATCAGGTATTTTGAGCTTCAGAGACTGGTATCTTGCTCACAATAGCCTAGATGGAATCTTTCATGTGTACTTTAAGGTTGTCAAAACCCTCTTATAAACCTTCGAGTGAAGCTTCCTTCGAGAACCTTACCCTTAAGACTATTTTCCTGCTCTCCGTAGTGTCAGTGAGAAGAAGGTGCACTTCATGCCTTCTGAGATCTCCAGTTTCAGTACTATCTGTGCTGGGGATGATCGAGGTCGGCTCCTTGAGCCCAATTAGGGCTTTAAGGTTTTATTTAGCCTCCTCTAAAGGGAGAAGGAATGGTCAGAATCATCTCTTTCTACCTCTAAAGAGTTCCTCTAATATTCGGGTGGCCACCATTTTCAGGTGGATTGTACTTACTATCAAGATAATCAGTGGGACCTTTCTTTCATGAGAATTAAAGTCCGTGAAGTTTGGGCAATAGCTACATCTTGGGCCTACTTGAATCACTCCTATTTGATTAATATTATGAGAGCTGCCTTCTGGCAGTCTTACACTACCTTCTTTTCCTTTTACCTTCGATCTTTGGCGCACCAGAGCAAAGATATTTTTTTTGTTGGGTCCTATAGTGATAGCACAGCATGTGACCCAACCTTCTACCAGCCAACAGTAGTAACAGTAAGTGCAGTTGTTTTCTATGCCAGTATTGTTGAGGCCATCAGTTTCCCTTCTAACTGGTAAATTCAGCAGTGCAATAGTGGCAGGTGATGTATTACTGCAATTAAAATGTGGTTTGGGG
Organism: Margaritifera margaritifera; assembly: GCA_029931535.1. Classification (NCBI taxonomy): domain Eukaryota; kingdom Metazoa; phylum Mollusca; class Bivalvia; order Unionida; family Margaritiferidae; genus Margaritifera; species Margaritifera margaritifera. The sequence goes on along the minus strand of JAQPZY010001677.1, from coordinate 5,889,508 downwards.
ATGTGTGTGTAAAACTAATTTTGATTCCATAATACTTACCTGCTGCTGTTGGAGAGATCCATCCTGCTCTGATGTTCTGTGTTCTCAGTCCAGGTCAAAAGAGGAAGATATTCCGTATATTGGCTATGACTAGGGAGTCAGACTGAGATCATGTTCTTTTGAATTCCGGATCTCCAATACTAATTGGAGAAGGCAATGTTGACTGAAGACTAGGAGTCGTGGAAAAGGAAAGTAATGCAAATACTTAAAATTAATTTTACAAAAAAAAAACTACGTCACAACAAAAGCATGAACTATGCTGCCATTGAACTTCTCTTCCCCTTTAAAAATGACAGTGTCTGTTAGCATATAGTACATCACCTATATGTCAATTTCTAACCAAGGCTATTTTAGATGGCTGAGAACATGTGCTGATGCATGGATATGAAGAAGCCTACAAGTATATTTAATGCTTTATGTATCATTCTGCATTTTTTTTTTTTTTATGATCATATATAGATATAGTATAGATTTTAGTCTTACATGTAAATGATCAAAAATTATTTGAAAAATTACATGTGAACTAGAGCTTTTTTCTTCTTTGATTCCTTCACATAATTTCTAATAACTTTATATTAAATTAAAGACTACTAGTATAAAAACATGAAGACATATTCTGGGCTTTGATATTAACCAATATGTACATGTTTATCTTTTAGCCTATTCCCAACAGTGCCAGACCCCAGTACTGCTTCTCAATGGCAAGACTGATTGTTTGCTTTACTGGGTTCAAGGATAGAGAAGAATTGGTAAGCTAGCAACAGCTTAGGTGTTCACCAGTGCAGTTTCTTCATATCTCAGAAATTACCTTTAAAAAATGGAGACTTTGTATGAAGTTAATAATATGGCCAGCAGCTTGTTCTGAAGCATAATTTATTTACCCATGGTTCTTCATGATTTCTGCTGGTTACAACATATGGCAGAATGAGAATGCAACTACTCTTGCAGTTTTCAGTGGATTGCTGTGAAACTTGGTACATATTGTCGTCATCGTCAGAAGATGCTTAATCATGATACACTCTTTTCAGAGGAGTTGTGGCCTTTCTTTTACTATGGACTTATCTTCATCATTGGGTAGGGGTGGGATGCAGAATAGGTTGGAATATATTTATGTGAGCTAATTGTTCACCTTTTCTCTAGCTGAGACTGATTTAACTCACAAAGTTTAGTTGTAACAAGACACCTTGAATGCATGGTAATAAGTTCAAAGATAATCGTGCTTTCAGTGGGTTTAGCAGTTGCTTCCCTCTATAAGGTTTGCTGTAATTGAGACACATTTCAGTGGGTTTAGCAGCTATTTTCCTCTATCAGGTTTGATGTGATCAAGACACATTTAAGTGGATTTAGCAGCAATTTTCCTTCATGAGGTTTGATGTGATTGAGACACATTTCAGTGGGTTTAGCAGCAATTTTCTTCTATGAGGTTTGATGTGATCAATACACATTTCAGTGGGTTTAGCAGCTGCTTCTCTTCATGAGGTTTGCTATGATCGAGGCACATTTCAGTGTTTTTAACAGCTGCTTCCCTGCATGAGGTTTGCTGTGATCAAAACATATGCACTTCATAATGGATATTTTTATGTGAATTTAGACCACATAGAGGGGTGTGTGCTTATTAGGATATGTGCAGGTATTATGTTTAACGTGGTATGTCAGCTTTTATTACAGAAGTTTTACATTAGTCAAGCAATGTGGAAAATTGGTTCTCACCAATTTTGAGATCCGAATCATTTATATTTAAAATCAGGGGAGATTAATAGAATCCATTCTGGAGGTCAGAATATGTTGACAGGATCAAGGCTGTGATAAGTTCCTTTGTTTAAAATCTGACCTTGAAGATAGGATTTCCCTATCCCACACCAATGCACATGATGGATTATTTTAAGAGTAAATGGTAGTTGGAGACAATGTAGCCAATCTGTATGGAAGTAGCAAAGCAAAAACAGTGCATTTTTCAAAACTTTTTGCTTCATTGCAAAAAGCATAAAGTTGAGTTCCCAACAATGCATTTCTTAAAACTAAAATTTGCTGCTTCAAGAATTATAAAAATTGCCTTTTCAATATTAAAATTGCCAAAAATAATACATCGTAAGCATGATAACATCATCTAGTGTCATTGATTGCATATATGTGGGACAGATTTACCCCACATGGCTTTTTCACATACTGTGTCACACACGCATAGGAATGAGAGCAGCATGTAGATTTGATCATAAGCGGGTTTGTTAACTTAATTTATGATAACTGATTCTATTTTAGGCACATACAGCATAGGTTTGAAATGGTATTTATGTCATTATTCTAACAATCTAACATAACATGAGTGTGAAAATTGATTTATCAGGAAAAAAGAAAATGTATTGTAGGTGTTGTCAAAAGTAAAGATAACATCACTGTTAAAAGAAACCAGGCCCTTGTTTCACTACATTTCTGAAATTTTGATTTTAAATTATCTTTCTTGTGATAATTCTGACAATGGTTGGATTTTTATGAGGGGTAGAGATAGTAGAAAGTATGAAAAATTACTCAGTTTTAAAATTGTACACACATTCCTCAACTTTGAGGACTTCATTAAGTTTTCCTTGGAAATTAAACAAAACACTTAAAAGAGAATTCCAGATTTTATAAGTATTTTAACTTTTTAAAATCCTTGATGACTACTTAATGTTCATTGAAAATTTCCTTGTTAACAAAGCCATAAGAAATTTAAAAATCTGTTTGAGAAAGAGAATGCGAGATGTTTAGTGAAGGAATGCCTGCTAATGTGCTTTTTTTTTTTTTGGCAGAGTCACTTGGTGGATTTGGTGCATCACATGTCTGGGAGTGTGCGCAAAGACATAAAGTGTAATGTAACCCATCTAATAGCCAATTGCACAGGAGGATACAAGTATAATGTAAGTCAAAGGTGAAAAGTATTGCAGTTTTTTTATACAAGTCCAGGCTTGTAGAACAACAACTTAGAGGAGGGTAAACTATATAAATTTAGTGCAAGAGTAGTAGAAAAGTAATTGTTACAATTTGGACCTGTATTAACAGCCACATTGCTTTGTGAAATAGTCAGTAGGCATTGTAGTATTTATAGAAAGGATCATGTCAAATGTAGATGGGGATGAATAAAACTTCCAGCTATGAAAAAAAAGGTTTACTTTATAATCTGGTGTAGTAAAATGCACTGTTTGTATTTTAGTGTATAAATTAATGTATATGAATACAATGAGAATTGATTATATTGGAAAAGAAAACATATTTTCCAAATTAAACTTTGTTGCTTGAGTCCATTTGTCATCGACACAGTACATGTACTGTCTGTACTGCAGGACCATTTTATGATTATGGTGGCATGTCCTTAATGTGGGTAAATTCCAGGTGCAGAACAATAAACAATGCTATGCATATACACCTGTATGAGGTCAAATTTAGCTGTGTTAGGAAGTAGACTCGTCCCACGTTTATGGGAGCACTTTTTGACAAATTGGACATAGATGACAAAGAATAAACAAATTTAGTCTGTGTATACAAAATTAAAAATTTCTTGTGTAGTTATGTACACATATTAGACCAACTTGGTATGAAAACTTTGCTGCACTTAGTGGATTTGGAGGAATTTTTTGTTGTTGAAAAAATGGATTATAATAGATGAAAGATGTTTTATATATCAAATTTAAGATCGGAATGTTCAGAATCTAATGGTATGTGAAGAATATTTATATACTTTGAAGATCACGTACGATCGCTAGTTAAATTTGCATCAAAATATCCTCAGTATAGTTTGTGATATTTTAATTCTTCAAATTCCGCACTAACCGTTATTCAATTTTCTGATTAGCTGGAAATTTTCATGAATATTCATAGTCATTAACCCAGTTGCATAATTTTCCAAATGAACATCACAAGTCACTGAACTATTGATTTTGTACTGCAAGCATGATTTATTTGTAATTTACTTTTCAACCTGTGATAAAGTGTAAATTGAAATAAATAACACTAACAAATAATACATATTTAGAAAGATAATTTTATTGTCTTTATTTCATATATATTTGATAGCACTCTTTAATGAAGAAAGTAACATATGGAAAAAATGTAGTGACCATGTAAAACTGTGACAATTCCAGGGGATATATGCCCTGTACTGGGGTTGCTAGTAGAGGTGGTTCATAGCCAAACTTGCTGGGCATACTTCAGACTTTTCCTGATGCTGAAAACCAGTGGAAAGCTCCAGCTGGTTATAGATCTTGAGCCGGCTCAATATATACATAACTGTGCTGAGGTTCAGAATGCAGACGGCTCTGTTACTTACCGTATATACTTGATTATAAGTCGACCCCCCCCCCCCTTTTTTTTTTAGGGCTGCAAAAAGTACATTTCTCTTTGACCCTCCTGTAAGTCGAGGTGTATTTTGCAAGTCAGATCCGTCTGAAGGGGTGACTTGTCAGTGAGTCAGAGTTGCACTTTGGAAATATAAACAAGCCAAACTGGATAGATAGATAGATAAATAGATAGATTGATAGGAACAATAAAGACAAAACCAAATGTAAACTATTATTATATTATTGAGTGAATTATGTCTCAAATAAATTGACAACTTACAATTTGTCCATCTTCGTGTAATAAAATTCATTGAAATCCATAATGCTTGACATTTTAAATCCATTTGTATGATAAATCCATGAATTCAAATATAGGTCACATACCAGTATAAAAATAGGAGTTCAGAATGATCCAATTGACAATATCCCGTAATATGTTGATTCCACACATCTTACAAATAAACAATGAAAGTCAAGTCCACATTTTTGTGATTCACAGTATCCTATAAATGTCACTATCTAATGTGATCTTGTACAAAGTCCAAGAAATAATCCTCATAGTCTGATAAAGTTCTGAAATCCTACATCGTGTTCTAGTCATTGTAAATCGTCGTTGTCTAGTCATCGTAATTATCGTCTGACTCTGATTCCTCGACTTTACCATCATATGCAGGTGCTTATGCAGAGACTGAGCTTGGGCTGTATAAGTAACACTTTGATTATAAAGTCTGAAATCGATTAAAGGATGCAACTGAACACTTGTCAATTGTGCGGCAAGATCACAGGGAATTCAAATAACCACCCTCTGTTACTTGGCACTGAACAAGTATCAAACTCGCTGCTTGATCAAAGGGTTGTCACATGGGAAAACAAAAGAGGGTGGTGCCTTTACAAGCTAAGGGATTAAGGTCAAAGTATATGCACAGGAAGTTGTGGAACTCTACTTGGCACTGAACAAGTATTAGATTCGCGGCTCGATCAAAAGGATTGTGAACTTGAAAACAAAGTGAGTGCCTTTACAAACCAAGGACTTATCAGCCCATGTGCACTGGTAGATAACTTGGGAAATATCTCTTGGGAATTAAATCGGACTTGTGGAAAAGGAAATTACAAATAAAATCAAAAATTTTATTGCATCGAACACAGTGTTTATACAGCAAAACACAAATATTAATACAAATACAGTGAAACCCCGCAATAACACGATAATTGGGGTCCATAAAATTTGATCGCGGAAAAAGCGGGGTCGCGTTATTGCTGGGATTTACTTTATTTTAGCTTATTCAGAGAACAAATTATACACATCTAATGTATAGCGTGAATAGGGTATCAACACCGTTTACTCTCTGATATCGATCCGTCTTTACTTTCCCACATGACAATCCTTTGATTGAGTTGCAAGTTTGATACTTGTTCCGTGCCAAGTAACAGAGAGTGGTTATTTGAACTCCCTGTGATCTTGCCGCCCAAGCTCAGTCTCTGCAGTTAAAGAAGAAACACATGTCGGCTATTGTTTGAGCAATGATTGTATACAGAATGAATTGAAGACAAACACAAAGAAGACTTACTGGCTTTACTCATAGATCAGTAATAAGTAACATTTCCGATAATGTTTATTGTGGCATAACACTTCAAGAAATTGGTGAAATTATTACAATTTAAAAGCCACGCCACGATCGAATTCATACGTGATCTCTTCCCCAAAATGATACAGGAATAAACTTTTTATAAACTATTTCTCGTACTTTAAAAAAAACATTTTTTCCGTATACGAGAAAATACATGTGTATAAAATGTCAGGAACCATGTCACGAACGTATTATACTCTAATTCATATGTGATCTCTTCCCCAAAATGATAATATACACATTTTATACACTATTTCTCGTACTTTGAAAAACAAAAATTTTCATGTGCGAATGAATATATGAAAATTTGGGAGCCACGCCACGATTGTGTTATATCCAAATTCGTGTTATCGTGGGGCGCATTATTGTGGGGTTTCACTGTGCAGGTTGTTCGAACTTGTACGAAAATGGAAGCAATATACTTACTAGTAAACACCTACGGTAAACAACATTGACGGGCACTTCACTTTGCAGTAGGTAGTATTTAATTTACCGGTAATATTTTCAAATTATTACAATCCAAATAACTGTAAATACAAGTATTGTGTAATGAATATCGTCATGAAACAGATAAAACAGTGCATACCATATATGCATTACTGAATGGGAATAGTGGCATGAAAACGTACAAATATTTGAATTGACAGTACTTTTATGTACTGCAAACATCTAGAGTTTCCAACATTACCCCTAGATTTATAATTTTTTTTTAATGTTGCACTTATAAGACGACCCTACTCTGCATGAATCAAATTTTAAGTAATAAACGTCGACTTATAAGCGAGTATATACAGTAGGCTTTCCATCAGTAGGGATGAGTTTGCAATCAGTCTCAGTTTGACAGACACATACTTTAATATCCCTCTCTATCTGGCTTCTTTCCTTCACATTGTTTCAAGGAACTGTATACCAGTTTCACACACTTCCATTTGGACTTGATCTCAGCCCATGGGCTTTAAAGAAGACCATTGATTGCATTGTCTCCATGTTCAGGTCGATCTAAAGTGACTGCAATGTATTTGGACAACATACTTTAGAACATATATTAAGTTAATTCTATGGTAGGACATGAACAGTCTCCCTCCCATTTCTCTCAGCTGTGACATCTTGTGTGAACAGTGAGAAGTCAGATCTCCATCCCATCATTTTGTCTGTCTTGATATGGAATTTTTTACTCGTCTCAACCTTGTTAGCCTCCCTCCCGTGCACATTGCTTGGATTGTTGATCTCTCAATTTCCAGTTAAATGGATTTCCATGAGATAGTTTTTGCAACTTGGTTTACGCAATGCAGCTGCAGACTGCTCCAGATGGCCCTCCTGCAGACAACAAATTTGTTTGAGCCCCCATAGTCCAAGTTTCTTCTGACCCTTCCCACCCCATTTTAGATATTTGGACATTTATGTTGGGGCGTGGGGTCATATCGACATGGGTTTTTCACTAGAAGACTAATTATGATATCTAGTTGGTCCAGACTGAAATTTGTTCTGATCTGACCTCAAATGTGGCTGCCACAGTGAACATAATGAAAATCTTCACTGATTCTCTACTCTAGAATGGTTGGTCATATCAACTTGGGGTTTCACCAAAAGTCTTCTAATGGTATCTAGTTTGGCATAAATGAAAATGGTACTGATCTAACATCCAATATGGCTGCCACAGTGGCTAATTTGAAAATCTTATTGCTCAAGAATATCATAGATGGTTTCAACACTAGCAGTTAAAAAGAAGAAATAGTCTTATCTTGAATTCCTGGAAATTCTTTTCAGACAGTGGAGTGTCAGACCCTTTGAGAGACTCTTGTTTACAAGTTAGCTTGAAACCCACAATCACAGCATCTAGAATAGACTTTGGCTGGGTACAGTGGCTGCTGCACAGGCACTCAAAAGACCCCGATAATGACAGTACAATATCTTCACAGATGTGGGTTTATAGCTTTCGCCGGATTTGCACATAATTTTTTATTTAAAGAAAATGCTGTTCATTTCTCATACTGTTGTGTAGACACTTGAAACTTGACCTTTGTTTGTGTTTCCTTTATGATAGGTTAATGGTTTTATCCTTCACATAGGGGCTCAAATCATATTTCCTTCAAGAATATCCATAGGAGAGGTTGGATGCTCATGCATTTGCTGCTCCTTTGACCTATTCTCCTAATGTTAATTTGATTTGATAATGTATTTGATGGAGAAAGGAAATTTTATAGTGAATTATGTTTCTCTGAGAATACTTACCTGGTCATATTACTGAGAAGCCATCCCACTCCTCCCTGCCTATGCAAGCATCCTTATTGATGTTTCACTCGAGCTTAAGCTGAAGAACTTCCAGTATACAGGTAGCCATCTAGCAGTGCCAAGTGGAAGAAATTAAAATGGTGTCTTGGAAGAGTTTATCCTTTAGATGCAATTTTCATTTGCTGTGTGATATGTAGATGGGAAAGATTAAATTTGTAATAGCAGTAATACATAACATATCACTATTGCCTTGCTTACCTTCAATACTTTATTATTTAAGAAGTGCATTTGTCATTTCACTCCAGTCGTATCCTTTTGTGCTGTATTCATTATTTTCTCTGGAGTCCTTGCCTTAATTTCGTGTATCTGTGTCCCTTTTCATTAATTTTGAGGGGTTTTGAGCACCTTGATAGCGAAGCTGTGTTTCTTGTGTTTCATCCCTCTAGTTGTGACTGGTGTTAGGGTAAGCAATTTCTATCCAGTTGTTGTTGTACAGGTTTATTGTTTTAGCTCTTATACTCTTTTCAGCATTCAATAATGCCTTAAGGTATTGGGAAATATGGGCATAAGAAAGCTGCATGGTCCCCCCACCCCCTGTTTAGCATGTACTGTGTGTGTATGCATAGATAGCTGCCTAATTTGTTGTTTGTGGCCAGACAAGGTTTTGGACTTGCCGGAAAGTCGCTGGGCCTAAAGGGCCATGTTGAAGGGTGCTGCTTCTTCCTCTTCATCTCTGGAGGCCCCCCCACTATTCCCAATTTAGGGAAAGTGCCAGCTGCCATGAGAGAAGTGTATGGGGTAAGCAAGTTACCCACTTTCACATGAAGAAGGGGGCGTGGATCACTGGCACTTGGTAGGAAGGGGTCAGCACCCAAGAGGGAGGGATCCTCAGCAACACCCCACATAGGGATGTTGCCTGCACCCAGTAGCGAGTCCAACTTTTCTGATGCTAGGGAAGTGCATTTGTCATTTCACTCCTTAGACCTTTAAATCAAGGAGATCTCATTCATTGGAGTCAAGTTCCCCAAACATAGACTCCACTATAAGGCCTGCATCATCTGACCGGTCATTACCTGGTGACCAGACACTAGGCATTAAGTCACCAGGTACTGGGTGCTGGTCACCAGGGAAGGTGTCATGTGACAGACATAGAAGGTCTGTCAACGGGTTCTGAGAACTGAACATTGGACACTGGTCACCAGATAATGTCCCAAGTGACAATCTCTGAGTGCCTGTCACCACGCAGTGAGCACCAGTCACCAGGCACTGATCACAGAGTATGGTGTGTTGTGCTGATCTTTGTTTTCGGTCTCAGGTCACCAACCATGGAGCACCTGTGGCCACATGCTGAGAATTGGACATCAGTCTTTGTACCAGGTACTGGGTCTTGACCACCGGTCTAGGTGGAGGGATCGGTTCTATAACCCACTCCCCCCTTTCTCTGTGTTTCTATTAAATTCCTATGGGGAACAGGCTTTGAGTTTTGAGGACCAGTCTAGGAAAGAGATTGGGTCAATACCCCTCCCTTCCAGATGTTTCTATTCAACCCCTGTGGTGCTTGGGGACTCCCACCAGCCAGTGGTGAGTTGCACATGTCTCCTGTTCCAGCTATGACACCACAGATACCTTTGCAGTGGCTCCATAAATCAGTGGACTGGGCATGCCCTAAAGCTTCCCCAGAGGGAAGGGGGAATGCCGCTCACCACCTCCTGTGATGAGAGGGAATAGCCAATCCCTTTCTCCAGGAAGAGGAGATCAATGGGCTAGTCCCATCCCCACCCCACCCTTTTTAAATGGAGACTGGATGATCAATCTCTGGTCAGAAAGTCCCCATCTTCCAGGAGGGGAAATTTGACGTAATTGGCCTGTCTTGCCTCGAGAGTGAAGACAGGACAGCATTCTGTAGATATTTGATGATACAGACGAGTTTCCAGAAGAACCTGTCAAACCAAGTCCTTCTCATCAGTTGAATCAGGTGGCAGAGGAGAAAGATGTATGGACTTTTTTCAAGGTGGTATGTGAAGTTTGCTGCCTACTTCCCCTAGATCTGTGTCCCAAATCCTTGGGATCATCGTAGGCTTGGATCCTCATCAGTTTGTAGAGGCTGTCTGGGGCACAGCCTGAGTCAGACCTGCTGTTGCTCCCTCACTTAATGATGGTGAGATTGCCGACTTGGAAGTTGTCTTGAGGCCAAAAGTGGGCTTGACAGCAGAAAGGGGTGATCTGTACCCTCTTCTGGGCTTCAGCCCCTGGTTTCAGCCTCCAGCTACAGGGTCCATTCACCTGCTTGGACCTTTAAGATCCCCACCTTGGACTCTGGTGCTTCTGGCTGGGTCCGGCCCGTCTCTCTGTCAAGGTTGTTGAGGCTTTGGAACTCAAGGCTCAGACACTAGCTACCATAGCCTTACATGCTGATCTTTTTCAGCTGCCTCCTTCAATCTGTTAAGGGAGAAATCATTATTTCCTGCTGTATTTCATGACGCTGTCTGTAGAGCTCCTTCATCTCCCTGGGGATGCTGCTTTGGAGACATCAAAGGTTTTGCTGGAACGCAGCAAAAGCATTTTGCGGGCTGCCTCTCTTGATGTGGTGATGTTATTTGGAGGGCTTATCTCCTACGGTGGCCTTGCAAGATTTAAGGGATCAGCAACACTGGTCCCTGGCTGTGGTACTGGGCGCATCTAAACTTGTGAAGAAATGCCCCCATCCCAAAAGGTCCATGGCTCCCCCTTCTAAATGTTTTAAATAGGGAAACTATCAGAACCAAAATCAGTCCCGGTTTAAAACTCGTTTCTGCCCGTCTCTCATGACAAGGTGGCTGAACTGGCCAGGGGAGGAAGACTATGTATCCCTTTTCCTTCCCTAAGGAGGGATGCAATCATCCCTAGGGAGTGGTGCCCTCTCCTGCCAAGTTCCCTCTTCTCAGCATTCCAGTGGGTGCCAGATTAAGCCCTTTTTTTCTGAGGCTTCATCGGATCTCTTGACAATGCATGGGTTCTTTCCACATTAAGATGGGTTCTCAGCTTCACTTCAATGACCCTCTACCTCTTTCAATGACAGCCATTCCATTCCATCATTCCCAACTGGTATCACTACGGGAAGAGGTGTACACGGGTGCAGCAAAAGGGTGAAGAACATACAAAGTCTGGGATTTTTCCCTGCAACTTCTTATTTTCAAAGAAAGGGGGAAAGTTTCAACTCGTCATCAGTCTTTCCCTTTTGGACAAATTCCTTCTGTAAGAGCAGTTCAAGACGGAGACAACCACCTCAGTCAGGATTGCCATCAGGCAGAATGACTGAGCAGTCTACATAGATCTCCAGGATGCATACATCCCCATCCTCTCAACCCACAAGAAATTGCTGTGGTTTTGTCTTGGACACAAGATCTTCCAATTTCAGGCTCTTCCTTCAGCACAAATTCCACTCCCAGAGCCTTCACCAGAGTGATGGATATAATAGCGGCTCATTTAAGGTCCTTGGGAGTTCCCATCTTCAAGTACTTCAATGACTGGTTGATGCGCACAATCTTCAGATATGCCCTTATGTGGGATTTGTCTCTCTAGTGGGAGACTGTGACTTGTCTAGGCCTAATCCCCAATCTCGAGAAGTCGGATTGAATCCTTTCTCAGAACTTCATTTATGTGTTGATTAATTTTCTCACCATCAAGGAACAGTCAGTGTTTCTCCCAACAATCTCACAAATTCTTGCTCTCTTAGCAAGACTGGATGAGAAGAGTGTGTTGCCTTCTTATCTCTGCCTTTCTCTCTTGGGGATCCTCAACACAGCAGTGGCCTTAGTTCCCCTAGGAAGGCTTCATATGTGGCCCCTCCATTTCTTGTTTCTAGCAAACTGGTGACCTCACAAGGACCTCCTGCCCACTCAGATTCCCTTAGGATCCATGTTTTGTCACCATCCAAGTTGGTGGAAAAATCAGGACAGGTTTCTGATCTACACTCTGGATCCTCCCTTCTTCCTGTACACCGATGCCTCAGATTCAGGCTGGGGGTTCACCTATAGCCCGAGGGAGTAGACCTGCAGGGCCTGTAGTCTTGGGAAGATTCTTCCTTTACATGAACAATATGGAAATGCAGGCTGTTTTTCAAGGACTCCAAACATGTATCAACTGCGTAAGACATTACAGCATCATGGTTCTCCGCTTGGAAGTCTGGAACCTCCTCCATTTTACTGCTTCAGTGGAGATCACTCTCAGAGTCTGCCACATTCTAGGAAAGAGGAATATTCCGGTCCACACAGGGTCGAGCAGTCCTTACGGAATGGTCTCTACACCTGTTGGTAGCAGAGACACTATTTCATCTTTGGCGAAGGCTTCTGGTAGACTTGTTCACAATGAGGCTGAAGAACAGCCTCCCTCTTTATGTCTCACCAGTGCCAGACCAGAGAGCATGGGTGGTGCACACTTCAGCCAGAGTTTGCCTGTCAAAGTTTGCATAGTAGCAGGTATTTAGTTTCATGGTTTAACCTCTACAAATACGCAAAATAAAGAATACAAACGAATAAAACTATGCCAATGCAAACAGCGGTCACTTTAATGTTTAAAACAATACTACCACCTGTACGAGTACAAATCAAAGATCTGACAAGTTCAATACTTACGCATTGTTTTCATCTGCAGTGAATAACATCAATGGAAGCTGACGCAACCAGCAACACTAAAACAATACTACCACCTCTATGAGCACAAATAAAACACCTGTCAAGATTACTCACTTACACCATCTTTTTGTCCGAGTGCTCAACATTAAAGGAAGCTGACACAGCCAACAACACTAAGCCAATCGGTTATTAAAGTACATATGGATGATCTGTTACTAAAACCACTGTCCATCAAGTTGCACCATTTCTGACGATCATTGCGTTAACACAGTGGCTTAAGAGTGGTAAAATTCAACTTAGACCCCCCTCGGTTCCTGGACTTCCTAACCCATTAGGAGCTGCGAGCACAGTGCATGTGCTTGCTTACTAGGCAGCTAATAATGCAGTAGAACCCCTGCTTCAGTCACTGTCCCAGAAAAGAAAGTGAGGAGAGTATAACAGTTGCCGCCCACAAATTCAGTAGTGATCTGAGTTGTACTATCAGTGAGACCACTGTACGGAGTATGTGGACCAATACAAAAAGTTTAAAAAGCAAGATGGGCAAGAACTTTCTAGTCTACCCAAATCACACAGGAGCAACTCTTTAATGCTAGGGAGCACGCTTGATGCAGAGGTACAAGATTGGATCAAGAAAGTTAGAATTAATGGGGAAGCGATAAATATTAGGATTTTAATGCTTGGAGCAGAGGCTCTGATTGCCAAGCTTGCTTGCAGACTGCTGGCACATTTACAGTGGACACGTCAGCGTCACCAAGCATTGGGTGGGGCCGCTACTTTGCCGTATAGGATTTGTTAAGTGGAAAAGTACAAAAAGCGTAAAACAGCTGCCCCATGAATTTGATGACATTAAGAAAAAGATCTTGGAGAAAGTTAAAACTGTAGTGAAACAGCACAATGTTCCAGACTGTCTTGTGATAAATTGGGATCAGACCGGGTGCCAACTTGTGCCAGGTGGCAATTGGACAATGGAAGCCCATGGATCTAAACAAGTGTCAGTTTCCGTTCTTGATGACAAGAGGCTGATTACAATTTTACTTGCAATAACAAAATCCGGTACTCTCCTGCCCCTACAGCTCATTTACGCAGGGAAGGCACACAGATGTCTGGCTAAGGGTGTAGTTTTCCCTGACCACTGGGATGTGACTTAAACAGGCTTGCACTGGAGTAATGAAGAATCTATGATTCATTATGTGAATAATGTCATCATTCCATATGTGAACAAGACATGTGACCAGCTGCCCCCTGCTCAATGTAATCAGCAGGCAGTGGCAATATTTGATGTGTTTAGAGCCCACCAAAGTGTGAAGATGCTAACCAAATTGACAGACAATGGAATCACTCCTTTGTTTGTGCCTGCCTATTTTACAGGCCGACTTTAACCACTAGACTTGGCAATAAAGAAGAATTAAAGTCACACTTCCATGACTAGTATGCTAAACAGGTCATGGAGGCCATTATGGAAAAAGATGTTACTGGTGACAATCAGTGCACAGTATTAGTGAACCTTTTAACCTCATTAATCAAGCCAGTTCACGCTGAATGGATAATTACAGCTCATGCGACATTGAGTGAAAGTTCGGACCTAATTATCAGTGTTTTTGGGAAAGCTGGACTTATTTAATTCAGGAATTTGGTGACTATTTACCTGGCAAGCATTTGTGTGTACTATGAGACTTGATTGACATGATGTTGATACAGTGGCTTTGTCCAAAAATCAGTGAAGTGTGAGCTTTAATACTCTGCTGTAATTAGTGTATATACATAGTGTTTCATTAATAATAGTGCTTCAAGCAATAGTTCTAGTATTTTACAGGCTTGTTCTTTTGTTTTAAAAATGCATGGATAAAATGAAATGTGCTTTCAGGAGGATTTAAATGTTTAAACAACAGTTGTATTCAAATAAAGGATCCATTTGAATAAGTATTAAATTTAATTTTCATATACTATTATTTTGTATTATTCTTTCTTTCATTTTCAGTATTACTAGTGTTTGAATACCTCATGTTTTTTCTCTTTTCTCTCTATCCTTACTTATCTCACATATCAATTTAAGGCAGTGAGTGTAAAATTACAGCTATCAGATACCGTATCAATATGTGTGCATTGAAACAATATAAAATGATTTATAATTCGTTTTTCAAAGGGTTAAAATAAAAAATAAAACAAACACATGCAAAAGCTAGTATTTAATTACCAGATTACAGTATTGATGTTGATTTATGAAATACTAGTAGCTTTGTTAATCTCTAGGAATGAAACACTGTAAGAAAATGTATGTGTGGGGGTCATCATCATACATGGCTCATTTTTTGTTGGGTATTTAAATTTGTGGTTTAGGGCAACAACGAAAACCACGAAAATTGGTCCCCCACGAAAATTTCTGATACTACAGTAATCCCTCAGGTTCTTGATGGACAACTTTTAAGTCATGGCTCATCTTGATTGCTCCCTCTGGCCCCCATAATTGTGGTGATCATAGGGAATTACCTCTGAAGAGGGATCTGCTGTCACAGCACAAAGGGTCCCTCCTGCACAGCACTCCACAAATTCTCCATCCTCACACCTGGCTCATATGAAACAATCTTTACGCCAGGACCAGTTTTTGAGCATGGTTGCCAAATGCATCTCTCAGGCTAGAGGGAAATTGACTTCCAAGGTTTACAATGCCAAGAATTGTCTGTAATTTCTGCATTAGCAAATGTGTTGATCCTATCTGCTCCCCTTTAACTGCTGTTGCAGATTTTCTTCTGTTTTTGCTTTTGGTCTAATTGTATCAGACCAGCAAGTTATCAAACCATCCTCCGATCAGCAATAAAAACATCCTGCTGATGGCAATGGTAAGTTCACTTGACAGCCATCAGCCTCCCACTGGGCTGGCAAATTAAAGCAACACAATAACAGCAGATAGTCTACTGCTGCTAATAAATTGTGGTTTTTTAAGAGGTGAAACTAATTTTAATTACGTAATACTTAATACTTACCTGCTATATTATTGCCCAATTCCTTCCTCCTTCCCAACTCTGATGTCCTTTCTGTCTCAGTCCAAGTTAGAGAAGGATGATATTCCAATTGTTGAAAGTGGAGTAAGGTATTGGACTGGGATCATGTTGGCTATAATCTCCTTGGACGGGACTAGCACAGAACAAGATATAGCAATGCAGTAATAGCAGGTAAGTATTATATAATTAAAATTAGTTTTACTCCCCGACAAACTACATTTTACTTTCAGATTTCCTTTCTCTATTTTATCGTCAAGGTCACTGATCATTTTCTTCACCTTTTCTGCACATTTATTCTTATGCCCTTTGAGATAGAGATATGAAATGTCGTTACTTTCTGTATCTACCTTGTAATTCTACAGCTGTCACAAGGGTCACAGCCAGATTTCCTGATTGTGTACTTCTTGTGACTTCACCACAGTAGAATTCCTTGAAGTGGCTTGTTAAATTTCCATAAAAACAAATTCTAAGGATGCAGATGTGACAAATCTGCCCCCTCTATGCACATTCAGAAAGTCTGAGCTAATCCTTCTAGTTGTATACACTGTTCATTGTAGGCATTTGTTGACAGCGTTATCAGCTATTGAAAAGAATAAAATCTGAATCAGTGAAGGATTTTGTTAGCAATGATCTGTCTGTTTAGAATAATCAATGATATGTGCACATTGAAGGATCTTAGTACATCAGCAATAAGTGCATTTTAAAAGTAATGACAGTCATTAATGTAATTATGATGACTTGTGCTATATATAAGTGTGCAGTCTGGAACATGTAGTATGGTTTGGGACAGTGGAGTGAAAAATTGGGGTAGGTGGGTAGCAGACAACAAACAAGAGGCTGCCAGGCAACTATAGTTTCTAGAGGAAAATCATCCATTGAATTTACACATTGAGGCATGTTGCATTTATGACTGGTGATCAGACTACTGAGATCAACAATTTTACCACTTATTGATTATTGCTATCATTGACACGATAATGAAATGACCTTATACTCATCACATTAAACCACAAAATGTTATTGTAAAATATTTATAACAGAACCATTGTTATCAAAACTTATGTATGCAGTGCATTTTAATCTAGTTTGCAGTTGGTGTGGGCATTCCCATCATGAGTATTGAGTGGGTGGACAAAATTTGGGCAGAACGAAGCAACATTGATGTTAGAGCAGATAGTGAAAAGGTGGTAAGTCAGTTTCCTGCCTGATTATGGGCCAGCATGCACAAAAAAATGAGTTTTAATACTATACTCACTATGGGTGTAACATTTCATCTCCACATTTATGTGTGTCACTCTGTTTGTCTGTCTGTCTCTCTCTCTCTCTCTCTCTCTCTCTCTCTCCAGATAGTCAGATTTTATATGTATGTGTATGTTTCATCTCTGCATTATATGTGTCTTTCTCTCTTTCTAGAGATAGGCAGATTTTATATGCATGTATATTGGAACCATCCCAAAATAAAAACTCTGTCTTATAACAGCCACATTTGGTCAAAATATCCTCTTAAATAAGACCAATTACTCATTCAGTCACTTTTCTCCAGTCTGTTTGCTTGGTGGTCTTAAAGACCTTAGCAGGACTTAAGAGATGTGGTTGAATTTCTGGGGTGGATTTAATATCAGGGTTCCACTCTCGGCATCCAGAATGTTGAAGTATGAATGTATCAATACATAGATAGATTTTTATTCAGTAGATAACCAGACTAGTTAGACATGTAGACAGCCAGAGATACAAAATAATACGTCCCAAAAAATATTGATCAATACTTTTAAGTTAGATTTTAATAACTGTAGTTTAAATTTATAAGGAAACCATGGTAGCTCAGATGGTAGAGCATTGGATTTGTATTCCAGAGGTCATGGGTTTGATACCCGCCCAGCCCAGCCCAGGCTAGCAGCCTCTGTTTGTCCTTGAGAAAGGTACATTGCTTCCATTTCCTCTGCGTGATTTAGCCATTAATGTGTTAGTGCAGTTAAAACCAACCATCAATCATAATATGATTCACTTATTTGTTGTTGCATAGACAATTATAGATATCTGATTTGTTTCATAATTTTGTATGAGACTCAGTAACAAGTTTGTGGCATTTGTTAGGACAAAAATTAAATCAGATAGATTATTAACTGTTGAATGATTTGGGGGATTGTTTTCTTATCTTTTTTTGTTGTAATGTGAGCACTTGGTATTGCAGAAATAAGACATTCTTGATCAATTATATGGCTTTGGTGGTTGCTATTGCAGGGTGCAAAATCGGTTGGAATCATCAAATGGGTCTGGAATTATTGGTTGTAATTGTGATAGCAAGGTGGTCTTCTTTCTCAGCTTGTAAAACATAGGAATACTATTTTTATTGTCATAGCTGGGTGGGGTGTACAAATGTACGTATCTTACTAGTGTGGAGAGAAGCGGGGTACATTTTCCCAAGCAGTCATTTATTAATGAGTATGTCAAGAATTTGCAGTCTATAGTTACAAAATTAAATGATGCTAAAATATTATGATATACAGTTAATGATTGTATGGATAACTTAGTCTTTGGATGATAGAAAAAACATATCATGGGACATATTTCCATTGGTCGGGATGATGGGAAAGTCTGGGTAACTGGCACACAAATAGTTTGTTTGATTCTATTGGTATGTGTCATATTTACCTCAGTATAATATACAATTGGTGTGTGTAATATTTACCTCAGTATAATGCACTATATTGGTATATGTCATATTTACCTCTGCATAATGCACTGATTGGTATGTGTCATTTACCTCAGTATAATGCACTGTATTGGTATGTGTCATTTACCGCAGTATAATGCACTGTATTGGTATATGTCATATTTACCTCTGTATAATGCACTGATTGGTACGTGTCATTTACTTCAGTATAATGCACTGTATTGGTATGTGTCATTTACCACAGTATAATGCACTGTATTGGTATATGTCATATTTACCTCTGTATAATGCACTGGTTGGTATGTGTCATTTATCTCAATACAATGTACTGTATTGGTATGCATCATATTTGCCTCAGCATAATGCACAACCAAATGTGAACAGTGTATTCCCAGATCTACTGGCACATTATTTGATGATAGATTCAAGTCCAGGCTGTTGATAATTGGGTGCACATGATCAAAGATGGCAATTCTGTTTTTAGTTTGTCTTCCTTTTTCCTTTGTCCATGCAGATGCAGTACAGGGTACCCACATTCTACAAGTGCTGCCTGAGTTTCATCAGCTTTCCTAGAGAGGAGCAGGATCACATGGAAGAGTTAGCTATACAAAATGGTGAGACCATTTTGCCAGCATGCATGTTTTAGGTAGTCTTAAGGGCCAGAAGATAGATATAGATGTGTGGAAATTTACTGGCTGCAAAATCTTCATCAGTTTCTGGTTTTGACACATTTATGTCTTTAATTTTTGTGATTTGGCAATTTGTCTAAATTTTTGGAAATAATTGGCCCAGGCCTTATATCCTCTTACCCTAGAAAATACTTGGCCTGCTGCTTAACCCCACCAATGGTTTAAATTGCGATGTTATATTGTCAATTCACCAATAAGACTGCAACATTTACAAGTGTAAACAACTTAGTTTTGTTTGCTGACTAAATGTGTACAAAATTGGTAACTGTGTACACATGGCTGTCAGTGATGAAGGAACTACCCATTAAAATTAAATTACATATTTCCACATCTCTGCCTAAATGGACTGTTTAGTAGGAATGTTCTGTTAATTCTTTTAAAGTATGGATGATTTTCATATTGAATGTGGCATCACTAGCAAAAAGACTAAGATGACAAGATTTTGTTGTACTGCACATTACATAACATTGCACATGAGCTTCATTTACTTTCCTTGCTGAGAAAAATCTCTTTAAACTACATTTTTTAATTTTGAAAAACATGTTAATTGACAGAACCCGTTTAAGAAACACCATTTTCAAGTTTGTAAATCACTGCAAAGTTTCTTAGTCATTGTAGATCCTACGAAACCATACTATGCACATGTCCAGGCAGTATACCAGGTTGCACTATCAATTTTTTCAATAATATTACAACAGTCCTAAGTTCTTTTTACCTAAATTGTAAGTTATATTCAACAAAGACATGTTTTACAAACTGTATCCCGTCATAAGAGGTCAGAGATGTACAGCAAATTGAAACAATCACAAGTTGAACAAGATATGGCATGCACATTGCCAATACCTTACACATAAATATCTGTCAGCTGTAAGCCTAAGATGCAGATGGGGGGATAGGTTGAGTTTCAAATTGGTTTGATTAAACGGCATCATTTCAGTCATTGTATACCTTACTCATGTTTAAACATTTGGTAAACATTGCAGCCTTACTCATTGATCTCTAGATCACCTGCATAAAATGGCTTGTGTTAAACAGACACTACCACCTCCTGGTATTGTGGTCATTTGAATTAACAGATCTACATCTTTTGTCTTTTTAACTTGGGAGGGTGTTGACTATTTCTTGTACACTCATGAAACTTTATATCTGCACACATCCTGAGTACTACACCGCTGTACCTGTCTTTTCACCCACAATAATTGCTGAACCTTACACAGTGTTAGAAGTCTAAGGTCATATTAAACAATTTGTAGATCTCACACCAACAGGTTTCTAAATCTTGACATAATTCAAGGAAATACTGTGTTGCGCTGACTTGAAGAACAAAGAAAATCATTTTACCTTAATGGAAAACTAATATCTCATCCAATTTCAGTAAGTACCAGATGCTAATTATATAATGTTACACTTGTTCGTTTGTCCATCACATCTGGGTGAGTTTTGCATTTGTGTCATCTTCTCATTCATTGTAGCCCACAGAATCATGAACTTATATGGTTCCCACTGGTCAGAAAAAAGTCGGGGAATTTTCATTTTTTGTGAAAAGCCAGGAAATTTTATGTCGGGGAGAAAATTGAAATTTTTGTGAAAAGTCAGGGAATTTTGTACCTTCTCTCCGGGAAATTTTAATTTGGATGAGTGAATTGGAAATGCATAGTATAATGTTCACGGCTTGGGATCTTTTCTTATCCATGATTTCAAATTTGCTTCAGTGCAAAATGTTGAGAGTAACCTCAGAATTTATTGAAGGATAGAAATGCTGTTTTCTCCATTGAAAACATTACCCAGTCACATTTAAGTCTATCCTAAACGTTTGGTTTGGCATATCAATCCTTCACAGTAATAATAAGAAAACAGAAAGGGAGTAGTGCCCCTTACCTCCTGAGCAAGCTTCTTTATGTAAGTCCCTGCTGTTTGTAGATGTGTACTGCTTATAGCATGTGGATGTTAATTACTTGAACTCATACATGCAAATTCTCACTTCATTTTACTTGCTTCCCCTTTTATCACCACCTTATAACATAAAAATTAGCAAAAATTTTTTAAATGGTGGTCTTATCATCAAGCATGGACTTAACCATTCGAGAATCATGATCCATTCCTTTGATTTCTATATTTGATCAAAAGTGTATATGCCTGTTTTTGACATAAAACATGTGGTCAGGGAAAATTTTGCCTTTGGTCAGGACAAAGTTAAAGAATTTTTATTTCAGTTAGTGGGAACCCTGAAAAAGGGGAGTGGGGGCTTGGTGAGTAGAACAACAGTCTTCCAAAAGTAGCTCATTGTGGTTTACATTACACACCTCAGTTTCTCAGGCATTGTTGACCTCAAAATCATGCAATTTTGTATGTTGGTGCATTTTGATGAGTCCAGTGCCACCATACTAAAGTTAGGTCCCTTAAATTAGATCACCTATGTTTCACATGTCGGTGACTGAATTAAGTTTTGTGTTTAGACCAGTTTTGGATTAAATGTTGGCTGCAGAGTCATGCAACTTTGTGGATGCATCTTGATCAGTGAACACCATTCCACCAAAAGCAGGTAACTGTGGTGGAGCATTTGTGTGGAATTCCTGAACGCATATCTAATTCATGAAAATATTACCTTAGGCTTTCATAATTTATGTCAAGTAATCTTTCAGACATGTGGTTGTATGAGATGGTCTTCATGGTTAAGAAAATTTGAGAAGTTGAAGAAAACTACCCATGTGTATATGAAACCACTATAATGCTCAGGCTGCCATAGTCTTATGTGGAACTGAATAAATTCCACCTCCCAGTTCAAATTTTGCAGTTACCATCAATGTATAGGACTTAACAGCACATCAGCACAGTCCTGACTATAAATTGCAGCGCAAAAGCTTGTTCGTTAAAATGGCAAAGTTAAACACCTTGACAAATTATTCCCAGGAAGACAAACCCCTCCAACCAAAAGCATGCGACAAGAGATAAAAGGTAATTATATTGCAGAAAGTCCCCAAAACGGCCTACAAAACAAAGATAAAGGCCAAAAAAGGTAAAATCCTTCACAATGCACAGTCACAACTTTTCTGTACAAACCACAATCTTTTAAAAATCCAAGACCTCATTTGGAAAACCATCACAGGATGCATCCCAGTGCAAATAGGTTACCTACGTCAGTGGTTTCTTATGACATGCAGAAGGGCACATTGTGCCTATTCTAAATCTCCAAGCCCACAGGAGGCTTTGCAATTACTGAATGGATTCAATGATTGTGCTTTAATAAACAGCATCAATACAGTACAACTTGTCCTAATGGGCACCAGTTTATGATGAACAGTAGACAGATTTTCTTAGTACCATTTCTTTTTGTTATATATCACATTACTTTGGAACTACTGCACACCTGTTTACAGCAGACAGACTCAGCACGATGACTGACTGCTATATACAGGTTTTGTTGTCAGGCATATGAATGGTAAGGCATAGGTATGACTTTTATGGTGCTAGCAGCATCAGCAATGTTCACATTTTATGTTATGGTTTTTTTAAAGTCATATAGTATCTACATCAGTTGCTGCATTAAAATAAAACTTTGGGACAATATTACTGTATGCCCTAAGTTTGTAACTGATATCCTAGGATTAGTGTCTTGCCTGCTTAATGCAGTTCACAGGTTTGACACCACATTCTGTGGAACCCTTGTATTTAAAGAAAATAAACTTGTCTATCCATTTTCATTTTTTAGGTGGAATGATTGCTGCCCCAGGGGACCCAAATTGTTCGCATCTGGTGGTGGAAGATCACAGCATGAAGGAACTGCCTTCAGATCTTTATCTACCGAAACATGTTGTTAGGGCAGAGGCAAGTATTCACAAAGCTGATATACATGACTTTGAATTGTATGTCCCCGCTACGAAAGCAGAATGAAGATTATACATAAGAATCGTTAGATTTAACATAACTCACTTGTATGAGTATTTCTGAGTCCCTTCCCCAAACTCCTTCCCATCACTGATACAGCCACTGATGATTTAGAGTGAACAGGCAACAACTGACCATGTCATAATATCACAACACTGGCAGGTGACAGACAGTCGTTCCCATGGCTTTTTCAGTGTTAGACCAGTACCATGCTTGAATAATACCATCTGAACAATTGGTGAATGGATGGCAAATACCTGCTCTTACACTCAGACATTATGACTGAGTCCAGAATATTTTGTTCAAAACCACACACACACACATACAGGCAAACTTGTCCTAACTGACACCCGTACATAGCAGTCACCTGGTCACAATGGCCATTCAAATTTTCCCCTGGCAAATTTCTTATATAAATGTCCTGTATATAATGGTCACCTGCTTTCTGTGGTCAGTGTCCAGGTGTTTCCTAACAAACAGTGGTTTCTCCCTGCCTTAAGCAGTTACTGGAGTGTATCAACAGTGACCACTCTAAGTGTGCAAACTTTTGTTTGATAAGCAAGGCATTGTTTAGATAAGGGCATATCATGTGAATTGATGTGTAAACATTTCATATCTTACTTGTATTCACCGTACTCCAGTCACACTATCAATCTAACTCGAAGGTGTTAATATTTCGGGTTCAAAAGTGAGGCAGTTTTTATCTTTACAGGAGAGGGTCGAAGCAATTTGTTGGAAAAGTGGTTGTGTAGTCACAGCAGAAATGAATATCAGGCATACTCAGGTCCAAGGGATTATTAAGCATAAGCGAAATATTATGGCCAGCTTAGAGAACAAAGTTCATCTTTGAGAAGAGATATGAGTTACATCCCTTTTCATACAGTTCAGGGGTCATTCAGTATTTAAAACTTGTCTGGAGAGGCAGGCGAAGTTTCAGTTTCATTTGTTACAAAGAATAGTCATATACATCTTTTGATTCCCAATTCATCACAGGCCTCTCACGTAAGCAGACCGTATTTTGATCTTGGCAAGTTGAGCAACTATCTAATCCAGATATTGTTTTTTGAAGTGCAAACAGCTGTTTCCCAGCCTAATTTATACAAGTTGGCTGACCAAAGAGTCCGTCCTCTGTTTTACAGTCATATGTAAACTGTCAATAAGTAGTGAAATTAGTGTTTTGTCATGGTGCACAAAACAAACTAATATCAGTGATTATTTTAAGTCCTTGATGATTTAATTTATAGAATGGATTCAAGTTAGCAGGTTAGAGTAATCAATTGTGGAACATAAATTTGGGAGAGAACAACATATATGCGCATTTTATGATTTTGTTGAATAGTGCACATAAAATAATCTTGATAATGTAGTAATAATAATAACAATAACAATAATAATAATATTTGGTGCATGGTATTTGTTCAAAAACCAATTTTGAAAGGCGAATCTGTGTACAGGGGTCACCTGTGTACAAAGGCCAGTTTTGCCTTTTCCTGTGGGCGACTGCTTTTGATAGGTTTCATAAATTTTGTTTCTGCTTAACAGTTTTTTGAAGGACCTAATGGATTGAAACCAATTTTGGTATGAGGCTTTATATTAAGAAGACTTAGATCATGTTTGATTTTCAAGATGAAAATACTTGACTAAATTATACATGGTTCCTGTTTGACTTGGAAGTTTGCCTTGACATATTGGGCCAAGCTTTCTTCAATTGCACCATATCATCAGGGGCATCCATGTTGTAATGAGACTTTTCTAGGGGTGAAATGATTAATCGATATATCGATGTATCTATACTTTTCTATATCGATACCCATATCGATATAAGAGGGGAAGAATCGAATCAAAATAATACTTACTCTATGCAAGTTACTTTAATCTTCAGCAGTCGTGAATAATTATTAGTTATTTGTCTTTTCATTCTTTAAATTGAGAATTCGTCTGAGACAGCCGTAGCAAGTATGTGCACTCATTTCTGTCAGTAAAAAATAAAAGCAATTGACAACACCCACTCTTCTACAAATGAACACAAGGTGATTAACTCACATGGTTCGAAACCTGCCCCCTTCTCCTGCCCCAATTCCATGCTAATTAGTTTATCTCGTCAGTGCCACTGATAACATATATCAACGGAAAGAAGACATTGTAGATTTCTTCCCTATGTATGATTTAAGTACTTTACTGATCATGTAATAACCACTTTTACGCAAAATTTATCTGTTGCATCGCATCTTGTCTACTTGGATCGAATTGAAGGCTACACATCCGGTGTGTCACACAGTGTTACATGCAATTCTGATTAGTGGTTATTGTTTGTTCAAGTCCAGGGTAAAACAATAACCATCAATCATAACTAACTGTAACGTGTTCACTGCATGACATACTGGAAATATTGGCATCCAAACTCTATCCAAATAGATACGAAGCAACATAGAAACTTCACACAAAAGTGACTGTTAAATGATATGTGTAAAGTACTTAAATCGTACATGTGGAATAAGTTTGGAATATATCTCCTTTTATGTTGATATATGTAATCAGCGACCGAACCTGTCGATGGGATTAAAAAAAAAAAAAAAAAAGCATAGAATCGGCAAGAGGGCAGATTCCAAACCGCACCTTGAAAGTTTGTAGAAAGGGAGTGGGTGTTGTCAATAATTTCCTTTTTCACTGACAGAAACAAATGTCTGTGGCCGTGGCAGTTGATTTGCATCTTCAGGGAGTACAATGTGAAGGATTTGGCTATTAGTCATCTCCGCTCCCACACTCGGACTTGTTCTAGATAAGAATTTCCTTGCACAAGGAAATTGCACTGTTTCTTCTGCTTTGAAGATAACACCGTAATCTCGTCAAAATTTAAGTGAAGGCATGAAACTGGCAATAAGATGTTTTAAAAACATTCATTCAGTGTAAAACAAAGGGCGTGGTGACCAGGATGAGTCATGCATATGATCGAATGGAGAAGCCTGAAATGACCTAAAAGGGTGAATAAAAATCACTAACAGCTAGTCTGTTTAGAAGTATTTTTTAAAAATCTTGTCGAGGATGAGAATGGCATATGAACAGATGATAAGTCTATGTTTGTTTGTAATCTGCATACTGGAAATACACCCAATATGTCAACACCTCAAAAAATGGCACCATCCTACCATTGACAGACATTCTAAAGATGAAAAGACCATCAAGTTGATATGTGTATCGATAATGTATCATATCGTATGCTGTGTATTGAGAATCGTATTGATACGTGGCAGAGGTGTATTGTTTCACCCCTACACTTTTCTAGTTAACTTTTGCACTAACTTGTAAGCATCAAGTAGGCATAACAATTTTTAATAACAGTAATACAACACATGCTATTATTGCATTGCTGTATCTTTTTCTGATGCTAGTCCCTAGTCCAGGGACATTATTCCCTGCTCCAGTTAGTAATTGGAGATCTAGAATAGAAAACAACATGATCCCAGTCTGATACCGTAGTTCACTTATGACAATTGGAAGATTTACCTTCTTTTCCTTGGACTCTGCATTTATACATTTGTCTCTTTGATCGTTCAACACTTCATTGATTTAGTCATTTTTCTTTGCATTTCTACTGTTAATCATATCCTTTTTGAGTTGTATTTCTTATTTTCTCCCCAGTCCTTCCTTTATTTTTGTGTATCTGTGTCCATTTTCATTAATTTTGAGGGTTTTGAGTACCTCACTAGTGAAGGGGTGCATATGTTTCATCTCTCTAATAGTAACCAGTGTCAGGGTAAGTATTTCCTACCCTTTTGTTGTTCCAGTTCATTGTTGTATTTATATATTTTCCTTTCAGCCTTTAGAATGCCTCAAGGTGTTGGCAAATTTGGGTAGAAAAAGGCAGCTGTCTTGCAAGCATGGCATGTGTATGCACAGACAGTTTCCCTATTTGTTCTTTGTGGCTCGATGAGTTTTGGGACTTGGCGGAAGTCGCCGGGCCTATAGGACAGGAAGAAGGATCCTGCCTCTTCCTCACCTTAGGAGGACCCCCTGATGGGACGGCACTTCCCAGTGTATGGCAGTCACCTGCAGCTACTGTACTTCCCGCTGTATAGAAGTCACCTGCTTCAGTGAGAGAGGTATCCAGAGCTAGGAAGTTGCCCACCTGGCACCAGTGGCACCAGAATATGGGTCTAGTGACGATCAAGGTCTGTCACAGGTCACCTAGCACTGGACGCTGGGCAGTGGGCGATGTCCTGAGTGACATTCCGGATATGGTGTACCGTGTTGATCTTCCATTTTTGGTCTCTGGTCAAGGAGTACTGAGCGCCTATAGGTGAACATGGAGCACTGGGTCCTGAGCACTGATTGACATCCACTGGGATCAGACATTGGTCTTTGGACTGGGTACTGACTTTTGACCACCAGACTAAAGGAATGGATCGATTTAATTACCCCACTTTCTCTGTTTCCTTTTAGTCCCTATGGTGAATGGACGTTTCATCTTGAGAACCGGTCTGAGGGAAGGGGTCGGGTCGAATGTGCTTGTTCAACCTCTATGGAGATTCTGGACTCCCACAAACCAGTGGTGAGTCAGCCATGTCTCCTTTTCTGACCATGTCACCATGGATGGTCTTGCCATAGCTCTATGGATCGGAGGACCGGGCATGCCCTAGATCTTGCCAGCTTCCTCCAACCTTGTTATTGAGGGAAGGGGAAGTGGGACTGGCACATTCCGCCATTGGCTTTGAGAGGAAATCACCAATCCCTTTCTCCAGGGAGAGAGGATCAAAGGGCTAGTCCTGTCTCCTCCCATGTGCAGAGATGGAATGACAAACCCTAGTCAAGAAGTCACCTTCTCCCAGGAGGGAGATGAGATAAATTAGTCCTGCCTCGGCCCAAGAGCAAACACAGTACTGTCACACCTGGTCCTTCTCATCAGTTGGGTTCTCCTTCATGCCACCCACTGGGTCAGGTGACGGATGAGGGAGACGGGATGTTTGATAACTCAGTAAATGAGGTTTACTGCCTACTTCCCCCTGATCTGTGTCACAAGCCTTTGGGATCTTCTGAGGCTAGGATCCTGGCTAGTTTGAAGAGGCTCTTCGGGGGACAGACCAA
Source organism: Margaritifera margaritifera (assembly GCA_029931535.1). Classification (NCBI taxonomy): domain Eukaryota; kingdom Metazoa; phylum Mollusca; class Bivalvia; order Unionida; family Margaritiferidae; genus Margaritifera; species Margaritifera margaritifera. Next base: position 5,861,357 of record JAQPZY010001677.1, on the reverse strand, counting down.
GTCAGACCTGCTGTTGCTCACTCAGCGATGGTGAGGGACCTGACTCAGAAATTGTCCAACAGCCAAGAAAGGGTCAGACAGCAGGACAGGTGGTCTTTTTCTAAGCTTTTATCCCTGGTCTCAGCCGATAGCTACAGGGTCCATTTGCCCATTTGGCGCCTTAAGGCACCATTTTACAATCATGTACCTCCCATGTGGGGATTAGGCACAGTCCTGGAGCTGTTTTCCTGTCAAGGCTCTCAATGCATTGGAACTTAGGGTGCAGATACTAGTTGCCATAGCCTTGCATGCCGACTTGTGTTTGGCTGATTCCTTCTGTCTGTTGTAGGAGGAATCTTTGTCTCCAGTTGTTTTGCAGAGACATTTAGAGGTCGTGGCCAAGACATCGAGACATGCCCTCTTGGTGTCTGTGGCGCTCTCTGCAGAGCTTGTTCGCCTGAGGAAGGATGTGGCCTTCAAGACAGTCAAGGTTTTTGCTGGATTACAGCAAAAGCTTTTTACGGTCCTCCCCTCTGGATGCAGAGACACCATCCGAAGAGCTAATCCCTGCAGTGGCCTCTCAGGATTTAAGGATCAGCCACACCAGTCTCTGGACATGGTACTAGGCCGCGCTAAATTGGTGATGAAATGACTCCATTCTGGAAGGTCTATGACCGCCCCCCTCCTAAGCGGTTTCAATAGGGACATAATGAAAATCTTAATCAGTCCCAGTTTAAAACCCCTATCTGCCCATAATTCTTGAGATGAGGTGGCTTTCTTTTTCTGGCACTTAAAGGGTGCGTCAACAGCATAAGGCATTGCTACGTCATAGTCACTACAGACAACATATCGGTCATAGTATACCTCAGTTGCCAAGGGAGAATCATGCCCCTTCTCTCTGCTTGGATGTTTGGAACCTCCTTTGTGGGACAGCTTTGGAGATCACATTCCAGGCAAGAAGAATCTTTTGGCAGACAGCTTGTGAGCAGTCCTTTCAATGAAGCTGAACAACAAGCTTCCTATTTATGTCTCTCCAGTGCCAGACCAGAGGGCATCTGTGATGGACACCTTCAATATGAGGTGGGATCCACTGTACGCCAATGCCTTCCCACCTTTCAGAATTATTATCCCCATGTTCTTCATAGAGTCAGAACTTAAAGTCACAGCTCATTCTGATAGCTTCCCTGTGGCCCAAACGATTGTGGTTTAGTGATCTATTTGATCTGTTGGTCGACAATCGCAGGGAATTACTGCTGAGGAGGGATCTACTGTTGCAGCACAGAGGGTTCCTTGTGCACATCTCTCAAAATCTCCACCTTCATGCCTGGCTCATATCAAACAATCAAAATACCAGGACCAGTTTTTGAACTAGGCTGCCAAATACAGTAAATACATTGCTCATGCTAGAAGGCAATCGATCTCCAAGGTTTATGACGCCAAGTGAAGAATTTTCTGTAATTGGTGCAGTCGGAAATGTGTTAATCCTATCTGCCTCCCCCCCCCCCATTTTTAACTGCAGTTGCAGATTTTGTTCTTTTGTTCTTTGAAGAACAAGATTATTGCTTAGTATCCACCATTAAGGGCTATGGAGCAAGCTGTCGCTAACACTCATAAGTTCTCTATGGGCTCAGCTATAATATCAGACCCACATCTTTAAGAAGTGATCAAAAACTATCATCTCCAGAGACCAGTCTGTCACTTGGTAATGTCGAGATGGAACCTCTCATGTGTTTTTTGGTCACCATAGGGACCTCCTTGTGAACATTTAAGTGAAGTTTCCTTTGAGAATCTTACCCTCAAAACAGTCATTCTCCTCTCCCTAGCTTCAGCAAGGAGAATGAGTGAAATTCATGCTTTGTCAGTTTTTATGTTTAAAAGGTTTTTTTTATGTTTTAAAAGGTTTTTTTTGTTTGTTTCAACCATAAATATGATTCAGTCTTTCTTGTTTGCCAACCAAGGTGTATGCTCAAGAATCTGGTAGCTTAGGTAGCTCCTGTTTCTGTTGAAATCCCCAGTTTCAGTTGTGTCTGCGCTGGGAATGATTAAGATAGATTCCTTTGCCCAGTTAAAGCTCTAACTACCTTAATCAAGAAGAAAAGAAAGGATCATAACCGTCTTTTTCTCACTGTAAAAGGTACTTCTTATATTTTGGCAGCCACCATCTCGAGGTGGATTGTTCAGACTATTAAAAGAGTTATCAGTCTCTCACCAAGAAAGATATTTCTTTCATGAAAATCAAAGCCCATGAGGTCAGGGCTATTACTGCATCTCTGACCTTTTTTAATCATTCCTCTTTAGTTGATTCATGAAAGTTGCCTTCTGGCGATCTTGCTTCACTTTCTCATCATTTTATCTCAATGAATGTCACACCAATGTGTGGGCTATTATGCTTTGGGCCCAAACGTATTAGTCCAACAATTTGTCAAGCCATCCTTCAGTCTGCAGTAGGGGTGAAACGATTCATCGATATATCGATGCATTGATACTTTTGCCATATCGATACACGTATCGATACAAGAGGTGAAGAATCGATAAAAAACGATACTTATCTTACAGAAGTTACTTTAATCGTTAGCAGTCATGAATAATTACTAGTTATTTGCCGTTTTATTCTTTAAACTGAGAATTTATCTGAGACGGCCATCACAGGCACAGGCGCTAGTGTTTGTCAGTAAAAAAAAAAAACTGTTGAAAACACCCACTCACCTTTTGCATATTAACACAAGGTTGCGTGGTTCGAAATGTGTCTCCGCCCTCCTTTTACCGATTACATGTTAATTATTTTATCCCAACGCCATGTTCAGCCACTGATAATATATATCAACGTAAAGGATGCTCCCCATGTATGATTGAAGTACTTTACTGATCATTTAATAACCACTTTTACGCGAAGTTTCTCTGTTGCTTCATATCTTGTCTATATGGATTGAATTTAAAGGCAACACTTCCGGTGTGTCACTCAGTAAAATATTTTACATTACATGCTGATTGGTGGTTATTGTTTGTTGCAGTCAAGGGTAAACAATAACCACCAATCAGAATTGACCAGTTTATTCACTGCGTGACACGCCAGAAGTATTGGCATCTAAACTCAATCCAGGTAGATACAAAGCAACAGAGAAACTTCATTCAAAATGGTTATTAAATGATATGTAAATTACTAAAGTCATACATGGAGAAGAAGTTTGGAATGTTTCCTTTTACGTTGATATAGGTAATCAGTGACTAAATGTGACACGCCAGAAGTATTGGCATCCAGGTTTGCAGGTTTGCCATCTTGTGTTAATTTGTTAATTTTGTATAGAAGGGGAGTGGGCATTGTCAATAGTTTTCCTTTTCACTAAGAGAAACGAGTGCATGTGGCCACAGGAGTTGTTTTACATCTGCAGGAAGTACAATGTGATAGATTTAGGTTGTTAATCATCTCCACTCCCACACCTGGACTTGCTCTAGATAAGATTTTCCTAGCAGGTGGAAATTGCACTATTTCTTCTGTTTTGAAGATAACACCGTCATGTATTTCAAATTTAAGTGAAGACATGAAATTGATAATAAGATGTTGTACAAGATTTCATGCAGCGCAAAACAAAGGGTGTGGTTACCAAGATGAGTCCTGGAACCGATCAAATGGAATTGTCTCAAATGGCCTAAATGATTGAATTAAAATCACTAACAACTAATATGTAGTCTGTTTGGATGTACTTTTTTTATTTTGTCAAGGATGAAAATGCTAAATCTATGTCTGTCTGTAATCTGCATACAAGAAATACAACCAGTATGTCAACACATATAAAACAGCACAACCCTACCACTGACAGACCTTCTAAAGATGAAAAGACCATCAAGTTGATATGTGTATCGATAATGTATCGTGTCGTAGGCTGTGTATCATGAATCGTATCGATACGCGTCACAGGTTTATCGTTTCACCCCTAGTCTACAGTCGAATATCCATCCTACTGACAGCAATGATATATTCACTTTGACGGCTTATCTGAGACCTTCAGCCTCCCACTGGGATAGCAAATTCAGCAATGCAATAATAGCGGGTATGTATTACTATTATTAAAATGGGGGGGGGTTAGGGGTAAAATTAATTTTAATTATGTAATATTTACCTGCTTTTATTGCCAGTTCCCACCTTCCTCCCAACTGTGATGTCCTTTCAGTCTCAGTCCAAGTCAGTGAAGGACTATATTCCTATTATCGGAAGTGGACTAAGGGATCAGACTTGGATCATGTTGTTTTTTATTCGGGTAAATCACGGTATTTGGCCCAGATGTGTTGCACATGGGGGTCAAATTTCAACTTCACAGAATTCCGTTGAAACAACTTGATTTTGGAAGTTCAACACTTTGAACCTCTGAAAATTTAATGGTTTATTGAAGAGAAAATGGCAAGTTTATTTTTTCCTGTTTGCTGGAGGTAGAGTAGGTTCTGGTTACAGACACTACATGGTGAATATAACAAGCAAAGTCAGTCATGGTTTTCACTTGAACATTTAACTTTTTGTAATATAACAAACTTGAACTCATAAACAAACAAAAATAATAACTTTTATGTGACTAAATAGGTCATAATCGAATAAAACCTTACTCTCTTCAACACCTGCTGAAACACTATTTTAACGCAGCATAACTTTATCAGAATATACTAACAAGGTCAAGGGAAATGGAAAATATTGCTTTGATATTGTTGTTTGAACCTATAGGCAATAATCAACCACATGTTCTAGTTCCAGAACTGCATATGAAAAAAATTAAATTAATGTACCAGACAAAGGTCCAAACATTTACAGACACTACATAATTCACAAAATGAATAAACTTATTTTGACATGTTCTGCTTAAATGAAATCTTGGAAGATATGTACATTTGTTATTAACTAGAGCCCATTAACAGTCTTGCAATACTGAAATTATGAACCTTTCATATCAAATTATAACGACAAGCTATCAGTATAATGCTAAACTTATGAAATTAAGTGTTTAATGAATATATACAAACAATGAAACAATTCTCAAAACATTTCCTGTACAATGATATCTTCATTCAGGTTTACTATTTCTTGAAGTGTCTCTTTTTCCTCATGGGATGCTATGTGCTTCTGCATCGCTTCAATCTTAAGAGCAGGGTTACAGCAAACTTGACATAAACATGAGTGTCTACTGGTCTCCGAGACTTTCTTTACATTCTCTGGTTTTAACTTTTTGAATGCTGTTAGTCCGAATTTGCTCTCGGGGTATGTGCTTTCATACTGCTGATGTGCTTCGTTGAGAGTCATTGTCATAACATGCTTCTGGACGGTCTCTTTCTTTCCATCACTTGTTTTGATCCTCACAACTTCTCTTTTGCAGGGTATTTCTCTGCTAACTTCTGCACTCAGATAGAATTCTCTAACTGACTGTTTGACCTTGTCACTTATTGCATCAGCTCTTTTCTTCCTTCTAGACTTTCTCCACCATACTTGTTTGATCTGTTTGGATTTGAATGACAAACTGAGGTGTTTCTTTAGCACTGTGTTTGTCACACAGCAGCCCCTCTTAATTACAGCTCCACGAATGATGTTATATGCATTCCTTTTGTCTCTCTCTCTTTTGCTGTTGGCTCTTTAACTTCAGTTAGACTTTCCTGCATTCTTTCAAGTATTGTGTCTGCTACTTCAATTTTTCTTCTGCATTCTGGACTTGCAATAACATTCTGTTGTGTGAGAATCTTTGCGGTAGATGAGGAGTTAATCAAATGTTTTAAATCTTCAGCTTTTCTCTTTGAAGTTTGGAAGAGCTGATTTCACTTTCCTCAGACTTCTGTACTTGGAATATCTGGAAGAAAAGATATTCCCATCTTGCTGTGACGAACTGGCAAGATCTAGTTCTGAGTTGTTTGACGAACTCTGCTCACTTCCTTTCAGTTGGACTCTCAATCTCCATATTTGGGTTCTTTGTACAGCTGTTTTCTTTTTCAGAAGTGATGTCTGTCTCTTAGTTTTCAGCTGTTCTTCTGGGGTATTGTTTGTTCTGTCTACAAACTTATTGTTGCCGTGCAATAATGTTTTCTTGTTTTTGACCTTTTCTCTGTACTGTGGCATTTCATTGTGTTTTCTCTGTTTAAGTAATTGTAGCTTCTCTGGACAGGACTTGGCTGTTTCTTTTTCTTCTTGCCTTGCTCTTTTCTTTCTTTCTCTGTCCCTTTCCTTCCATTCTTCATCTCGGGATTTGTCTAACTTCTGTTTTGCCCTCCAGGCTTTCGCTTTCAGGGCATTTTTTTCTTCTTTTCATTACATCATCTGTTTCTGTTTTTAACCCTCTCGATATGTCCACCAGCTTCATGGTTTCCGGATAGTTTGGATGATCTTAAATCCATATTGGATACTGTTGAGGAAAAACAACAACCTGAATTAGAAATCTGTAACATTATCAAACTGAAGCTGTTCCTTAACATAGTGCTTCTGCATTACCAGTTATTAATATCATTAACCTGTGTCATGTGTAACCAAGAGGTTATTACTAGCACTTTCATTTGCAAATATTTGTGTCTACTTATTAATATAATACCAACCATGTCAAGCTTTTTAATAGACTTCTCAGGATTTGTAGGAATTAAAACATTTTACTCATCAAAACCCTTTTGCAGAAAAGAAATCTTGTTTAGGTAGGGCTTTTATGTCAGTATGACCATTTAATACATATGTGTATTATAGTATGAACATTTAAAACAAAATTGTTTACAATGCGTAGTGTCCATAACTTTTTTGTATCATATTAACATCATCAATATATACACATATTTGAAACCCTTTAGTGTCAGTTAGTTTGTGCATATATTGAAAACAGTCATATATTAGTTTGAAGGAAAGATTGAAAGTGTACTAAATGGGGAAAAATAGGACATAATTACTTTTATTCTAACTTTTCATTAAATTTTGCTATTTTTAATTCAATAATCAAACAAAATTTAATTTTTTGCAAAAAGTATTGACTTAAGTATTTAAGATATGTATGATAAAGGACAGTTTAACACAAAAAGTGCTGCATTCGAGCATGATAATGACATAAAACATTGATATCTCATTTGCCTAATATAGGTTACGGACTCTACAGAAAATATTGGTACTGTATTTCACTTTCATACTTACCATTATTTCAACTTTGACAGATAATTTCTTGTCGGTAATGATGTTGAGGAATCCCTCCATGCTTCTAAGTGACTCTGTTGAAGCCAAGGCTGCTGGAATGTACTACTTGGATGCAAATACAAAGGACTTATTTTTCTTTTTTTGCAGACAAACAATTAATGATGCAATATTGCATAAGGAAATTGTTGCATCATCCTGTAACATGGAATATTTTCAGCCAAAGATGATGCAATGCTATTGATATGTAAAGCTTTAGTTTGATATGGTTAAAGTTTTGAAAAATGGCTCCAGAACTATTACACATATTTTCAGGTTACGGACACTACAGTTTTTTGTTGTGTCTGTAACCACGTTTTGTCCATCAGGAAATTTGTAATGAAAAATATATCCATGACTTGTATATTTTTGAAACCATACCCCCAGTATGTATAACCAAAATTAATAAAACTGTTGTGAGTGTCTTCAAAATAGGAAAACTGAGTGGTTACATACTAAAAAAATTTCCGCACTAGGTTTTATTTCAGTGGATGCTCAGTAAAAAAAAATTAACACTCCAATCTGACATTTCTTTGGTTTCTGCAGCATTTATAATTATAGTTTAACTTTTATATATTAAATTCAGTAAAATAATATGAAATCTTTCCTAATAATTACAGACATAACTAGAAGAGGTTAACAATAATATAAAAATGCATAAGGAAGTACAGGTTCCACATTTTTATTGATATATCCACCAATTTTCTACCTTTACTTTCGACAAATACATTAAAATTTTTGTGATGAAATTTTCTGTAAGAATACTGACAACGCTCTGTCCTACTAATATAAGGAAATACTAATATTCTTTGTTGAAAAATGAAATATTTTTCAGTGCAACAGCATAACGGTAAAAAATGGCCATTTGGGGGGTGTGTTCACAGGTGATGGAAAAAAATGTAATTTTCGAAAAGAACTGAAACTTGAGAAACACCTACAGTATGCACCCCCATATGTTTCTGGACATTAAGATTGTATTTTAGGCCACAACTGTGGCTTCTATGCTGATATAACATGTAAAAGCTGCAAAAAGGCCAAATACCGTGATTTACCCGATAGTAGACCTCCAATTACTAATTGGTGGAGAGAATAATCTTTTTGGACAGGTGAGTAGCACGAGGACAAGATAAAGGAAGGCAATAATAGCAGGTAAGTATTACATAAGTAAAAGTAGTTTTATCCCACCCCCCATTACATATTTACCTTTGTGTTTGTTAACATGACCCCTAGTAAGTAACATTTATTTTAAATACTATTTCAAGTTTTTAAACCTCGTAAGTTTCTTAGTCATTGTAAATCCTACAGAAGCATGTGATGTCCGGACAATAAGTCCAGTTTTATTGATTTTTTGACCCCTAGTGAGTAACATTTATTTTAAATACTATTTCAAGTTTATAAACCTCGTAAGTTTCTTAGTCATTGTAAATCCTACAGAAGCATGTGATGTCCGGACAATAAGTCTCGTTTTATTGATTTTTTATACCTAAATTGTCAGATATATTCAACAAAGACATGCCTTTAAAACTGAATCCTGTGATAATAAGAAGTAAAAAGAATGTAGAGCAAATGAAACAATCACAAGTTTAGCTAGATATGTCGAGGGTTTACATATAAATAGCCATCAGCTGTAGTTCTATTGTGCATATCAGCAGAAAGGTTGAGTTTTCAGTCATTTCATTCAAACAGCATTGTCTCCGTTATTGTATACTGTATTCATGTTTAGAAATGTTGGTAAATGTTGCAGTCTAAAACAACTTCTGAAACTTTGTAAAAGTAAATTGATGTCTTTTCGAAATTAGTACAGTTCAGTTTTTTTTAAAACATTTTTTTGGGGATGCTGCGTGATTATGGTGTAGTACTGAATATCAAGATCACACAAGTCCAGATTTATATTTTTGGATCATGAGAGGTTTGTAAACAATCAGCCACATCAGATTGAACAAGAACATATTAGTGATAACCATTTCATTTTGTAGGGGACACAAATATCTGATTGGCTGTCTTGCAATTATGGTTGTGCCATAGTCCACCGTGTATTATCAGTATGTACATGTATGGCAATAGTATTAGATATATGACCACACATTAGGCTAAATGCTAAACAGCTTATCTCCTGGTAAATGAATCAATATCAAAGTAAGCTTTGCTAAGGACTTTCTTTATTAGCTCATTGATGACATTTTGTGCATGCTCACAGTGATAGGTTAAGCAGGTTTATGCATATTTATGAGAAACGAGTAAATCTTATAGGTGAAAAGAAAGCATAACTGGTTTTCACCCATGGCTTACGATGATGTATTTTCATTTGATATTTATGTATCCTTTCCTTTTTATCTTCTCAGTGGTTTTGGGCCAGTGTTCAGATGGCAGCCTGTGCAGCAGAAGATATATACCCATTCAAAAAGGTAGGACTATCATATTTTTCTGAACATGACACTTTTATTATTTTTCAACATCCCCCATATTTTATGGAAGGAGCATATAGTGTTACCATGTATGTCCAACCCATCCATCACAAATTTTGTTTCTGCTCAGTAACTTTTGAAGGACATTATGGATTGTAACCAAATCTGGCAAAGACATAAGTAAAGTTGGATTTAAATAATTCCTACCAAATTTTTAACAGTGCACGTTGAACCAGACATCTTCAATTGCACAATATTGGTGGAAGCATTGTGTTTTTTATGGACATATTTCTAGCTTCCTACTAATTTTTTTATATGACGACCATAATGCAGAGTGTATCATGTTGTAACATTTCTGTCCATCTGTCTGTTCCCTATTTTGTTTCCACACAATAATTGAAGTTCTCCACCATATGTTGTTTACCAAACTTTGTCAATAGCTTGCATATGGGGTAAGAAAGAAACCTATCAATTTTGAGGCAAAAGGTCAGAGGTGAAGGTCACTTTGAAAGAAGACAAATGGTTTCTGCACCAAAAAAATTAGTTCTACATCACAGACCTGGACCAAACTTTGTGGATGGCTTGCACTTTGGGTAATAAAGAAACCTATAGATTTGGGGATAAAAAGTTCAAGCTTACAGTTATTATAAGTCTAACAAAATAGATAATAATTTCAATACAGAAAGTTTAGTTCAGGACAGCAAATCTTAACCAAAGATCCAGGTCATTGAGTTGTTGGTTAATAATCTTCAGATTAAATCATGCCCTACTGGTGCCTACATGTTGTTTGTCTTTTGAGTTCGAAGATGACCATGACATCAGGAAGCCTACATAGAGAACTATTAAACAGAAGGTGGGCATATAACATACTTGTAATAGCAGTAACACATTACCAGCTTTAAATGCATTGTTGTCTCTTTTCATGGCACTATTCCCCAGTCCAAGGTGAATATGCCCTCCTCCAGTTTGTAATTGGAGGCCTAGACCAAAAACCCCACATCCAAGTCGGATTCCTTAGTTACTTCTGTCATTTGGGATATTGTCCTTCTTTTCCTTGAACTTTGCGTAGTTCTTATGTGTCTCTGGGCATTCAGCATTTTTCATAATCTAAGTAGTCTCAATCTGCTGTCAATTTTATACATTTTTGTATTGTGATTTATATTTTCTCTCCAGTCCTTGTGTGATTTTCATTTATCTGTGCCCCTTTTCATTCATTTTGCAAAGTTTTGGTACCTTGTTAGCGATTCGATGCTTTTTAGTTTTTTTTAGCCTCGTTATGGTAAGTATTACCCATCCAATTCTTGTTCTGGTTGATTGTTTATTTTTTATATTTCCTTTCAGTATGCCTCAAGGTGTGTGTAAATGGAGTCATAAAAAGCCCGCTTGAGACACTCACTCCACTTGCTTGGCGTGCACTTCATGTGTACGGATGTCCTTTTTGTTCCCTTTGATCTGACGAGGTGTAGAACTTAGCCGGAAGCTTCCGTGCCTATTGGGACAGGAGAAAGGGACCCACTTCCTCCTCTTCTTCACTGGAACACCCTATTTGTTACAAGGAGGGGTCTAGGGCTTTTACAATGTAGGGAAGTCACCAGCTTCTGTAAAGGTGGCATCTGTGACTCTTGTTGGGATATGGAAATCGCCTGCTCCCTCAAAGGTGGAATCACTGACACTTCCTGGGTGAAGGAAGTTGTCAGCTCGTGTGAGGGTAGTATTGTAACTTCCTAGTAGAGGGAAGTGTGGTCTTTTCATTCAAGTATACCTGTTTACATATCGATGGAAACTTGTTTATCTGAATAGAGACTCCCAGATCATGTTCCCTGAATAGAAACTCCCCAATCATGTCCTAATCATCTGACCAATCATTGGCCGTTGACGGTGCACTGGGCACCAAGTAATGCGTCAAGTACCAATCACCAGGTTTCTCTCACCAGTCACCATGTAAGGCGATAAGTACCAGTCTTCTGATGTCTATCACTGGACACTGGTCACGAGAAAGGAATTGGGTCGATACCCTAACCCCCTACACACTTTCTTTTTGTTACCATTTAATTCCTACGTGGGATGGGCTCCGGACTTTGTTCACCCATCTAGGGAAAGGAATCTGGTTAACATGTGCACCTTCTCTGCGTTCCTGTTCAGCCCCTATGGGGCTTGCAAACTACCACCACCAAGTGGTAAGTCTGCCATGTTTCCATTTCCTCCCATGACACAATGGATGACTGTCCCATGTTTTTGTAGTCCTTTCGCATCCCTTCTGACTTCATTATTGGAGAAAAAGGACAGGGACTGCCACTTGCCTCCTGTGTCAGGAAGGAAATGCCAATCCACTTTTCCAAGGAGAGAAGAACAATGGGTTAGTCCCATCCATCCCCGTGATGAGTGGAGACAGGACAATGAACCCACCTCATAAAGTCCCCTTCTCCAAGGAGGCAGATAAGGGAGAGTTCTTTCTCTCCTTGAGAGCAAAGACTAGATGATGATCTCTCAATTTTGTTGACACAAATGAGTTCCCTGAAGACCCGGCTGTGTCAGATCCTTCTTCAGAGATGCTGCGGGATCATGGTTTTCTTGCAAAAAGATCAAGAATCATGCAACTTTTAAATCCCAATGGGGGAAAGTTCACGCAAGTTATCTGTGATTCCTGCGATTTCTCGTACCCAATGCGCAATTTGAAATTTTTTTGTTTTTTAATGAGGTTGATCAGATCATCGTCTTTTTTGCCTTTTTTCCATGATCTCAATTAATCCGATATCTATGGAAAATATTGTTTGAATGCAAGCATCTTTATGATGGACATATGTTCGAGTTGTGCAGAAACTATGGAGGTATTCCGATTGAATTGTTTCCTGGAGCGGTGAAGTAAATTGATCCATCAATCAGGCAGTGTGTCATGTTGAAGCAAAAGATAACTGATTTCTTTAGGAAAGTCAGCAAGACAGAAAGATCATCTGTTAACTCATTCAGCCCCTATCCCGCCTATGATCATGATCTGTTTTGTGTATTCAATGGCCGATCCCACCTATACTTGAGGTTTGTTTACTGCATTCAATGGCTGATGGTGAATGGGTCGGTGGTAAAAATGTCTCCAGTTGGTCACAAACATTTTTGTTTCTCAAGAATCTGACGATATTGAACGAGTTGGAATTAAATATTAAAAATTCATAAGCTAAGGTTACAAATTCACTGGTTTTATACACGTGTTTCATTCATGAAAAATAGGATATAGTGGTGGATTTAAGAGCGATATTTGATGATTATGAGAGCGAAAATGAAGAGTTTCTTGGATTTGGTCTTGAAAATATTGAGGAAGCAGAGGAAAGATATTTTACGAGATTTAGATTCAGACATAGAAGTATCCAAGATTGAATCATCGGAAGAGGATAATGACAGCAGCGATGATGCACATCACATAATTTTGTCAATAGTGCATAAATAGCTTGTGAAAGACTTCAACAAATAACACAAAAAATATATGACTGTAGATCAATTTATTTCGAACAATAGGTGAAAATTTCATGTATTTTTATTGGATATAAGCAGAGAAATTAAGGTAAGAATGAATGCATGTGCATGATGTTCAAAAAAATTTTCTAATTAGCTAAAACTGTCTGGGGCACAAGCAGCTAGACACAGTTTAGTACTGCTGGGGCATAATAGCAGTGATACTGACAACAGTGTTGGGTCTGAATGAGTTAAGGATGAAACAAGGGAGGATGAAATATCTGATGGTTTGCTGCCAACTGAACATAGCGCAGAAAGTTGTGATACAGAAATAACTAGCATGATGTTGTTTACTACAGTTTAGGCCTTGCAGAAAATCTGATACATCAACACTAATATCCAAGGAATAACATGCATGAATTGTAGAAAATTGTGTTTTCAATATCTGAAAACCATTTCCCAAATATATTCAGATTGGCCATAATTGCAGCGGTTCTGCCTTTATGAAAAACTGATTGTGAAAGGTGATTCAGTTCTCAAAGCAAAATTCACACTACTCCCAAGAAATAGAGTAACCACAAGACCTTTGAAATTCTATCACTGTAGCAAGAAAATGTCAGAATATCTGAGAACAAAATAAAAGAAAATCCTATACAGATATATATTTCGGATTTTATATTAATATCAGTAATAGCTTACTCTGTTGCTATTGCTTAGCTAATCTATTTCTGTGATGGGAAATACCCAACCGTATGATGAGAATTCATCCTCATATAGGGTTGACTAGAAAGTTCTAGAGAATAGAACTCCTTGTGTAAATCCCACAGTATTCCACATATGTCACCCACAATTCGTCATTCTTTTCCTAGTTGTCATCTTGATGAAGACAGTGAAATTATCACTTGAGAAATTGCCTTCGCTAAATGAGTCCAATGTAGCGATTTATGCTCTTTCATTACGTTTTTTGTAATTTACAGGTGGTATTTACCCTTGACCATTATTTTGCTTGTATAGAAATATACAGCTCTTGAGAGTTTTGACAATTTGATGCCAAGAAACATCCTGTTCTTAATCTTGGTTAGTAAGTTATTTCCTCTTCACGTATTGTTTGTTGGGGGATTTATTGCCTTTTGAGAATTCCATATTGTTTTCTTAAGCTCCAGTAGGCAAATTATCTTTTTTTTTTCCCTCTCCCTATTGCCAGCCAATTGATTTTCTTTTGTTTGTTTTTGAACAACTCACTAAAGCATTGGAATTTAATTTCCCTTCAATCTGATTGGTTGGCTATTTTTAAAGCTCAGGAAAGCAGGTGGCACACTAGTCTTTTTTCTTATGTGTGTTTTATATTGAACTAGAGTTCAATTTTAATTTAATTACTATTGGAATTTATGCCTTTTTGTAATATAATATTAATAAGCATTATTACCAAGCTGGGTTTTTGTGTGCTTATTACTCGTATCCAGTACTCAATAAGTCTGGTTAATGTCACCTTGTTCTATTCCTACTACCTATATATAGTTACATAAAAAGAGATAAAACTAGAGTGGTTTAGCCACCTACAAGGTGAGTTCTTGCTAAGCTTCATTTCCAATGCAGTTATAACCATTATCTTGGTTTCAGCGTCTCTTTTTTTTACAGCTATGTCAAAGCAGGAAGTTGGGAAGTGTGGCTACAGGAAAGCTCCCTGTGACACGAACCTACCTGCCTTTTTTGCACTAACTGTACGAGGACAGACGGTTGTCATGTTTGCTGTCTATGGTCTGACGAGGTTTGAGACCTTGCTGAATGTAGAAGAACCTATAAGGAACGTAAGAAGGTCTCTTCTTCATCTGAATTTTTGGGATTAGTAGGTGGTTGGGGAGCGCGTCGCGCCCTCCCGTGAGGAAGGAGCAGCACCCTCACTGATCCTGTAAGGCAGAGAGCGAGTCATACCCTTCCGGAAGGGAGGAACAGCACCCTCTACATTCTACTAAGACAGAGCGAGTCGCGCACTCCTGTGAGGGAGGAGCAGCACCCTTTTTCATCATGATTCATCATGAAGGACAGAGTGTGAGTTGTGCTCCTGTGAGGGAGGAGCAGCACCCTCTACTGTCCCACAGTTTGGTGTTGGCCAAAAGTAAGGCATGTGCCGCCCCCCCCCCCCCCATGAGGGGAGAGCAGCACCCTTTTAGCCCCCATGGCCCATTGTCAGCGACAGGATCATGCCACCCTGAGTCTGTCAGATCTGGGAGAGGATCTTCGTACAGATCAGAATTGCCTGACCAGGCACCAGGCAAGAGTCACCGGTCATAGGGCTAAAAGTACTGGTCATTCAAGGCCCATCGGTATGGGAAGAGGGACCAGGTTGAGACCCCCTCCCTCCAGACTACTGTTCAATCCCTCTTGGGATTTGGATTTGTCATACCGATGTAGGACTAGGGTAAGGGGATCAGATCGGCATCCCTCTGTTCCCTATGATTCCTTTAAACCCTTATAGGATGTGGGGCCTTCCACTGCATGGCAGTGATTGGACAGTTCCCTGCATACAGCCATGGTCTTCAGGGCCTTGGCCCCATGGCAGTGAGATCGATGCCGCAGTCCATAGAAGCAGGGAAGGGGACAGGCCCTCCCCCAATCGCACCAGGAGGGTTGAGAGTCGCTCTCACACTTATGCCGTGTCTACCACTAAGGACAGTGCCCTGATTCCGCATGAGGAGTCACGGGTCGAGGTCCCTCTTACTCCCAAGTCTCTCCAGTCTAAAAACCAGAGAAACACTGGGTCACATAGTCCTTCTTCCCAGGTTCGAGTGCAGGATGAGGATGTCCTTTACATCCTTGTGGATTCTCACGAGTTTGGTACGGAACAGACAGCCGTGGCACCCCCTTTCTTCGGATCTCCCAAACCGTCAGTTAAGGCGGCAGAGGAAGAAGAGGTCTGGTCGTTTGACAAAGCAGTTAATGAGTTTACTCTCTATTGTCCAGTGATTTGTGTCCCAGGCCCTCAGGCTCGGAGGACACTAAGATTCTCTCCGGATTGGAGAAACTCTCTGGATCTGCATCTTGTCCAGATCTCTTGTTGCTTCCTCACTTGGCTACGTTAAAAGAACTGTCCCAAAGGTTTTGTAAGGGCCAGGAGTTTCCTAGACAACGTAGAGGGTGGTCCGTCCCCCATTCTACGTTGAGACCCTTGGTCTCTTCTGCTAGTTTTCGGGTTCACACCCCTTACTGGCCCCTTAAACTTCCCACTTTAGATGCCACAGCAGCACAAATGGGAATTTCCTCAGGGACTTGGACTCACCTTCCAGTTAAAACACTGGAGGCCTTAGAGCAAAAAGCTAGGTCACTAGTAACCGTAACTTCGCATGCTGATCTTTTTTTGGCAGCCTCCTACAACCTGCTTAGGGAGGAAGCTCTGTCACCACTTGCTCTTCATAGTTTGTTGGAAGCAGTGACAAAAACATCAAGGCATGCGTTATCCTTGTCCATGGCTTTATTGGCAGAGCTTCTCCACCTCAGCAGGGATGTTGCTTTGGACTCATTCAAGGTATTACTGAAGCACAGGAAGAAACTTTTGAGGACTGCTGCCCTTGTGGAAGAGACTCCTTTTGGAGGGCTCATTCCCTCAAGACTTGAGAGACCAGCAACATTGCTCCCACGCATTCCCGCCTGGCCCGTTGAAACCAACCAGGAAGCGAAGTCATTCTGAACAGCCACAGGGCCCTTCACTCACAATTTTTAAGCCATGCAGCCCCAGTCTAAGCAACAACCCCAGTTCAGACCTCCCCTTAGTCAGTCGATCCCTAAAAGGACATTCTGCTTAGGCCAAGGGAAGAGGTTTATAGGCCCTTTCCCCTTTCCTAAGGAAAAGGGGTGTTGACCCTAGGGAATCGATCCCTCTCCTGCAGAGCCTCCCTATTCCGTGGGTTCCCATAGGTGCCAGACTAAATCTTTTTTCAGAGGTTTGGTCCTGCATCACCGTTGATGGCTGGGTCCACTCTATCATACAAGGAGGATACTGTCTTCAGTTTTGAGATCTTCCTCCTCTAGTAAGGGCCCCTATGTTCTTCCACCAGTCGAATCTGGTGCGGTTAAAGGAAGAGGTACACTCCATTCTCCAGAAGGGTGCAGTGGAGAGGGTTTTCAACAACCACTCTCTGGCTTTCTACTCTCGCATTTTCGTGGTACCCAAGAAAGAGGGATAGTTTCGTCTAATTATTGATCTTTCCTCCGTAAACAAATTTCTGCAGAAGGAACCCTTCAAGATGGAAACAGCAGGTTCAATCCGGAATGCCATAAGGCCCGGCCATCGTGTGGTCTCCATCGATCTTCAGGATGCGTATCTTCACATCCCTATCTTTCCTCCTCACAGGAAGTACCTCTGGTTTTGCTTGGACGGAGAGATCTTCCATTTTCGCGCTCTACCATTCAGTCTAACCTCCAGAGCGTTTACCAGGGTCATGGGAGTAGTTGCAGCCCACTTAAAGTCACTGGGTATCCCAATCCTCCAATATTTCAACGATTGGTTGATCCACAATGGCAGGCTCGAGTCCCTCAGAATCGACCTGTCTCGCTGTTGGTCTATAGTAACCAGACTGGGTCTCTTACCCAACCTAGAGAAATCGGAGCTCTCTCCATCTCAAGATTTCGTCTACGTGGGGATGAATTTCCTTACAAACTGGTGATTAGTTCATGTCCATCAGGACAGAGTAGACAAGATCCTGTCCCTGTTGGAGATGCTGAGAGTCAAGACCACATTGTCTGGTCATCTTTTTCTTTCTCTGCTGGGGACATTGAACTCCGCAGCGGACCTGATCCCCCTAGGCAGACTACACTTGCGTCCTCTCCAGTTTCTCCTTCTGGCAAACTGGAAACGGCACAGAGACCCTCTGAATGTTTGGATTTCTCAAGGTTAGGTCTTCCACCATCATTTGTCTTGGTGGATCAATCGGGACTGGTTTCTTCCAGAGTCCCTATACATACCCCTGATCCCCACTCCTATCTGTTTGCAGACGCGTCAGATTCAGGGTGGGATGCTCATCTGGAGCCAGATGGTCTGATTCTTCAGGGTTTGTGATCCCAGGAAGAATCTACCCTCCACATAAACAATTTGGAAATGAGGGCAGTGTTCTTAGCCCTTCAGGGGGGTGTCAACAACATAAGGGGTCGCTGCTTGATGGTCTTTGAAGAAATCACATCGGCGGTGGCTTACCTCAGAAAACAAGGAGGCACACATGGCCCTTCTCTCTGCATGGAGGTTTGGAACCTCCTTCATTGGGCAACCTCGGAAGGGATTACCCTTAGAGTTCGCCACATTCCTGGCAAAAAGAATACTTCGGCGGACTGTCTGTCCAAGAAAGGATTGATAGTCACCATGGAATGGTTTCTTCACCAATCCGTAGCAGATTCCCTGTTCAGACTTTGGGGGACACCCTTGGTGGACTTGTTCGCTACGAGGCTAAACAACAAGCTCCCCTTTTATGTCTCCCCAGTCCCCAATCAGAGAGCCTGGGTAGTGGATGCTTTCAGCCTGAATTGGGTTTGTCTGTTCGCTTACACCTTCCCACCCTTCAGGATGATTCCACAAGTACTTCACAAAGTAAGGAACTCCACTGCTCAGCTCGTGTTGATAGCACCTCTGTGGCCCCAACAATTGTGGTTCAACGATCTTCTCAACCTGCTGATAGACCAGCCCAGGATGTTACCCCAGAGGAGGGACCTTCTGTCTCAGCACAGGGGTTCTATTCTGCACAACAGCCCACAGATTCTCCACTTTCAGGCTTGGCTCATCTCAAACAATATCTCTGCCAGGAGAAGTTTTTGAGCAAAGTTGCCAAGTGCATTGTTCCAAGAGGCAATCAACGTCTAAGGTCTACGATGCCAAGTGGAGAATCTTTTGCGATTGATGCAGTAGGAAACATATCAATCCTAGCTGTCCCTCTTTGAGTGCAGTGGCTGATTTTCTTCTCTTCCTTTTTGAAGAGAGACAATGCTCAGTTTCTACTATCAAGGGCTATAGGGCAGCCCTTTCTAACACTCAAAAATTTTCTAAGGGTCCGGCTATTGGTGCGGACTCTCACTTAGCAGACCTGATCAGGTATTTCAAACTGCAAAGACCAGTGTCTCGCTCTCTGATGCCTAGGTGGAATCTCTCATGTGTCTTGTGGTCCCTTAATAAATCCCCCTATGAACCTTTAAGTGAGGTTTCTTTCGAGAACCTTACCCTCAAGACTGTTTTCTTGCTCTTCTTAGCATCTGCGAGCTGAAGGAGCGAGCTTCATGCTCCTTCCATCGAGCAAGGCTGTTTGAGATTTAATGGGAATTATGAGTCGGTTTCTCTCCTTTGCCAACCAGGTTTTTTTTAAGCAAAAAAAAACAGCTTCCGTTGGTCACTCCATTTCTGATTGAGATCCCCAGTCTCATCGTATCTATGCTGGAGATGATCAGGATAGACTCTTATGTCCAGTTAGAGCTTTACATTTTTATTTAGCAGCTTCTAAAGGGAGAAGGAATGGTAGGAAGCGTCTTTTCCTCCCCCTTAAGGGATCAGCTGATATTTTAGCTTCCACTGTTTGGAGGTGGATTACCAAAACTATCAAGAGAGCTTACCAGTCCCTTACCGAGAGGGATCTTTCTTTCATGAAAATTAAAGCTCATGAAGTTCGAAGCATTGCTACCTCATGGGCCTATTTAACTCACTTGTCTCTGGAGGATTTTATGAAAGCCACATTTTGGTGGTATCGCATGATCTTCTCCTTTTATCTTCGTTCATTGGCTCACCAAAGCAAAGGCATATTTTCTTTGGGTCCACTAGTCGTAGCTCATGCAGATACCATCCGGCAGTAGTCAACGCCTCTGCAGTGGGGTGAGTAATCTTTGTTATTTTTCTTAATAAGTTGTGAGATCATCAGCCTCCCACCAAACTGGCAAATTCAGCTAAGCAATAGCAACAGAGTAAGCTATTACTGATATTAAAACATAGTTTTTTTGTGGTGAAACTAATTTTAATTATGTAATACTTACCTTTCGCTATTGCCACATTCACTCCTGAAAAAAAATGACAAATTGTGGGTGACATGTGTGGAATAATGTGGGGTTTACACAGGGAATTCTATTCACTAGAACTTTCTAGTGTACTTTCACATTATACGGTCAGGTATTTCCTGTCACGGAAATAGAATATCTAAGCAATAGCAACAGGTATTATTACATAATTAAAATTAGTTTCACCCCCGCACTGATATCCCTCTAGTAAGGCTACGTCCTGAAAAAGAATGATGAATTGTGGGTGACATGTGTGGAATACTGTGGGGTTTACACAGGAATTCTATTCACTAGAACTTTCTTGTGAACCCTATGGAAGGATGAATTCTCATCACACGGTCAGGTATTTCCTGTCACGGAAATAGATTAGCTAAGCAATAGCAATAGGTAAGTATTACATAATTAAAATTAGTTCCCCCCCCCCCAAACCTCCCCCCCCCCCCCTGCAACTACATATATACATATATATATATATATGGAATTTTTTTTTTTTTTCCTTCCATTTTTTTCTACGATATTCTAATATTTTCTTACTACAGTGATAGAGTTTCAAAGGCCTGTGGGCTAACATCTGAAACAGTAAATAAACTGATGACTATACAGATATGTGTGTATATGGTCCAGTAAATTATTTTAAGTTTGCAAAGAATTTTTTTTAAGGGGAATGATAAGAAACAAAGAAGAATATTTACTAGCTGAGCAACAATTAAGTAACATCAGGAGGTAGGTGTGGGGGCCTCCTCCTCTTATGAAAATTTATGGCAGCATCTCTGCTTCTTGTTTGGAGTTTCCATCTTTGTACAATCCAGTGGGTGTGGTGATGGAGGAGGAGGAAGTTTGAAGCTCAGAGTATTAAGACACTAGAATCCTATCCAGCTGGGAGCACAATCTAAAACAGACCTTCTGTTGCATCCACACTCAGTCAAGGTTAGTGAGTTAACACAGAAGTTGTCTTGAGGCCTAGAGGTGGCCAGACAGCAGAAGGGGTGGTATGTCCGCTGTTCTACCGTTCAACCCATGGTTTCCGCCTCAAGGTACATGGTTCATTTGCCCGCTTTGGCTCCTTAAGCTCCACACCTTGGACTCAGGTGTTTTCCAGGTGAGGGATATCAGCTGGAACCTGAGCTCATCTCCATTAAGTCCCACAAGGCTGTATACTAGCTACTATTGTGTCCTTCAGTTTGTTGAAGGAGGAATAATTGTCTTCTGCCACTTTATAGAGATTGTTGGAGGCCCTTGCCAAAACATTGAGAGACATGCTGTCAATGTCCATGGTGCTCTCTGCCTAGCTTCTCCACCACTGTAGGGATGCTGCTTTGGAGACATCAGTGGTTTTGCCAGGGGAAGCAAAAACCTTTTGAAGGTGACAGCTAGATGTGGAGAGTATATTTGGGGGACCAATTCCTAAATTGGCCTAACAAGATTTGAGGGATCAGCAGCACCAGACCCTTACCACAATCCCATGGCCCAGCTATACCAGCAAACAAACACCCAGATCCAGAAAGGTTGATGGGACAGCCTTCCAAACATTTTAAACAGGGCCCCAGCAGAACCGTCAGACCCATTTTAAAACTGTCTCACTCATCTTTCACATGATGAGGTGACCAGAGGGGCTATTGGATGAAGTCTATGGATCCCTCCCAGTTTCATATGGAAGGAGGCAGTCGGCCTAAGGGAGTCACACCCACTGCTGCCAAGTCCCCCTCTTCCAGAGATCCCAGTAGGTACCAGACTGGCCGTTTTCAGAGGCTTGGTTGGACCTCACGGACAATGTGTGGGTCCTTTTCACAATAAGGGAGGGTTATTGGCTTCAATTCCAGGACTCTCCACCACTATCAAGGACCCCCAATTCGGTTCCACCAGTCCCAACTGTTATCCCATAGGGAAGAGGTGTAAAGCCATCTAAAGAAGAGCACAGAATAGAGGGTGACAAACATCCAAAGTCCGAAATTTTATAACCCAGACTTTCCTGGTTTGAAAAAAAGATGGAAAGATTTGATTCAATATCAATCTTTCCACATTAAACAAGTTTCTTCAGGAAGAGCATTTCAAGATGGAGACATCTGCCTCAGTCAAAAATGCCATTGGGTGGAACAACTGGGCAGTGTCCATAGATCTCCAGGATGTCTTTACTCACATAACCACCTTCCTTTCCCACAGGGAATTCCTGCAGTTTTGTCTAGGTCAAGAGATCTTTCAATTTCAGGCTATTCTCTTTGGCCTCACCTCTGCCCCCCAGAGACTTTACCAGGGTGATGGCTGTAATTGCAGCTCACTTGAGGTCTTTATTTGGTCCCCATCATCCAGTATTTTGACAACTGGTTGATGCCCAGTGTCCACAGACATGCCCTTCTCAGGGACCTGTCACTCTGTTGGAAGACACTGACTCATCTGGGACTAATCCCCAACCAAGAGAAGTCGGATCTGAGAACATAATTTACACGGGGATTAATTTTTTGACCTGACAAGGGATAGTTCGGGTTCTCAGCGACAGGATCTCACATCCTGTCACTCGTAGCAAGTCTGTCGGAGAAGACATCATTTTTTGTTTGCTTGCCTCTACCTCTCTCTCCTGGGTTATCTGAAAGCAGGAGCAGACTTATTTCCCTGGCAGCCTTTCCAGTTCCTGCTGCTGGGAAACTAGAGACTGCACAGGGACCCTCTGTCAGCTCAGATCCCCGTGGAATCCAGATTTCATCACCATTTGAGTTGGTCACAAAATGAGGATCAAATTGGAGAATAATTGGTTCAGTAGAAAATGTGCTGATCCTATCTGTCCCTGTTTTACTGCAATTGCAGATTTTATGCTCTTTCTTTTCGAGGAAAGGGACTGCACAGTGTCCACCATTTAGGGGGCTATATGGCAGCCCTCTAGAATACATTTAAGTTTTATGTGGGTTCCACCATTTGGTTGGACCCACATCTTTCAGAACTGGTCAGGTACTTTGAGGTTCTTGCTCTTGAATGTCTAGGCTGAAGCTTTCATGTATTGTTTGGTCACTGTCTAAACCTCTTTATGAACCCATAAGTGAAGCTTCCTTTGAAAACCTTACTCTTAAGACAGTTTTCCTTCTCTCCCTAGCATTGGCAAGGAGAAGGAGTGAAATTGATGCCTTATCAGTATAAAAGGGATGATTATGGTTCAATGGCAACTATGATTTGGATTGTCTTCTTTGCCAACCAGGGTTTCTGGCCAGGAATTAGCTACCTTCATTAATCCCTGATCTTATTTAAATTCCCAGTCTCAGTCACATGTGTGCCTATCTTGATGAAGATAGGCTCCATTGTCTGGTTAGGGCTAGGCTCCTTTGTCTGGTTAGGGCCTTGCATTTCTATTTGGCTGAATCTGGAAGGAAAAGAAATGGTAAAAACCATCTCATTTGCCCCATCAAAGATGCATCTGTTATTTTGGCAGTCACCATCTCAAGGTGGATTATTCTGACAAGCAAAAGAGCTTATAAGTCTTGCACTGAGAGAGATCTTTTATGAGAATCAAAGTCAATGAAGTTAAGGTTATTGCTGCATCTGGGTCTTTCTTAATCATTCTTCACTGGATGATATCATAAAAGCCACCTTCTGGCAGTCTGACTCCGCCTTTTCTTCATTCTACCTTCGAGCAATGTTGCACCAGAGTGAAGGCATTTATGCGTTTGTTCCAGTTGTGTCAGCCCAACAAGTTGTCAACCCATCTTCTAGTGTGCAGTAGAGCACCCAACTACAGCAAATGGTAAGTTCACTTTCACAGCTTATCTTTAGGCCATCAGCCTCCCACTGGGCTGGCAAATTCAGCAGCAGAATAATAGCAGCTAATATATTACTGCCATTAAAATGTAGTTTTCTGGTGGGTAAACTTTAATTATGTAATACTTATCTGCTATTATTGTCTAATTTCCTCCTACCTCCCCGCTCTGATATCCTTCAATCTCGGTTCAAGTCAAAGATGGACGATATTCTGAAATAACTAAGGAATCAGACTGGGATCATGTTTTTTGTTCTAGACCGCCAGTTGCTAATTGGTGGAAGGAATATTCAGCTTGGACTGGGGACTAGCACCAGGAAATGCGATATTTATGCAGTAATAGCAGGTAAGAATTACATAATTCAAATTAATGTTACCCCCCAAAAAGCTACATGTTAATGGTACTCTTGTTGAACTATATAACTTGATGTGTATTATATAGATACGTATATAGAAGTGATTTCCCTTAACAGCTTTGATGTCAAATGAGGATTTGGATAAACATCGATGAATAAACTAATGTGGAAAATACACATACAGATTGATTATTTTTGATTCATCACTTGTTTCATATTTTGATAATTTTTAGTCGTTCTGTGTTTCCAATATTGATATTTTATCATTATCAAACAAACTTAGATAATCTTTATTCTGTTAAAGTACACATACTTTTCCTAATTTATCCATTTTAAAATTTGAAAATAATTTATTTATTCAACCTAGATTCATGACATCATTATATAGTGGTATTTAATTAAAATCCATCTGATTTATTTAATTTATCCATTTCTAATGTGGTTAACATTTTTTGGCAACTTGGATTATGTCCTTGATGTTTTATTTAATTCTGAAAAACTGGAATAATTCTAGTTACATTCTCACATTTATCAAAGAATGTTTAGTCTTTGAATTTGTCCTTTTAAAATTTTATAATTATCTTGTGTGGTCTGCATGGAATTTATACATCATTTGTTTAATCTTGATTGTAAAAGGGAAAAAGAAAAGAAAGAATTGGTCTCTTGATATACAGGGTATGCATTAATGTACAGATCACATAGTTTTATAGACAGTTTTCTAATTATCACCCATTGTACTTATATTGCTCGTTAGGCGTGTAGTAGTAGTACCATTAAATTTCAGTCTAGTGTCCACCATATCACTAATGAAATAGATTGTAAACAAAGCGAATCAGTGCGTAAAAATACCCATAAAGGATTCCACTGATTGCCAAAAATTTTAAGAGATCTTTTACATTCCAAATTTGAAGGAAATAAATTCACAAACAACGGACTTCAAAGTGAAGTGGCAGCAAAACAGTATTTAAATTCCAATGGATGTTTCTATTATTGAAAAAGGAATGCATGTTTCTGTGCAGGAAAACTAGTTATCAGCAACCCCAGATAGAATTTTAAATGAAGACACTATTGCTTGAAATTAAAAGTCCAATGCCTACTAACTGGACCACACTGGATGAATTTGTTTTCAAACAAGAAATATGGTGTCCAAAAGAGTGGCAATGACAGTCTGATTATTAAGAAGAAAGGTAATAGAGGGTTGTATGTGCAAATACAAATGACAATGTTTTGCACTGGTCTTAGGAAATGTAAACTTCTTGCATGGCTTAGTGCAGATGACCACAAGTTTGTGAATGTAAAGTGTGATGGCAATTATGTAAATAGCCATATTACAAGACTACATACATTTTATGCAGATAAAATGATGTCACGCATAGTTGATGAAATTGAAGAAGATCGCTTATTGTTCAGTAAGACTTCCAAAACGTATTCGTCTCTGACTATAAATTTATATAATTATAGTTTTATGTGTGTTCTGATTTTTTAATCATGTTATGATGTTAATGAATGTGGCATTTATTTAAATTACAGATTTGGGAAAATAAAATGTAGTCATTTTATGTGTCAATTCAAATTTCACCTTTAGTCAAGTGAAAAAACATTACTGATAAGAAATTTATGTGAGTTTCTTCAGGTCTAGAATGTAACACAAATTTCCTTGTAGCAAGAAGGACTAGTAGATTGAGAAATTTACTAGTCCTGCTGAATCTTCACCAGTCCTTCCCGCAAACAATGTTTGCTTCATATCTAGATTAACAACACTCCAGGGAGGAGGTAGTTTAAAAACATCCGCTTTTTTTAAAACTATGAATTTATCACTTGCCCATCCACCAAAAACCTTTGAAATAAATATAATTAGCCCATTTAGAGATATTCCTACCATATATTTGGCAGTGTTGTGTGAGTTATAATTGCCATAAGTATCACCTCTACTTTTGAGATTTGAGATTAGTTAGCCTGTGAATAAATGTTTCTGCACAATCAATAATACATGTAGTCTGGGGTAGTTTTCTCTGAAAGATTCCGGGCAACTATCCCTAATTAGAAGTCATATTATCATTTAAAATCTTGCATGCCCATCTGACGGCATAGACTGAAATTTAATGGTACCAAACATGCACAGTCTTCATGTACTTGTCTGTGTGTTTCGCACATTGATTTCTTCCATAAATTGTGTTTGCGATGATCATTTGAACATCCATTGACGGAACATGAACTACCTCCACCTTTCTTATATTTTCCATCGCTATCCATGTAAAACTAACAAAGATAAAATGTAAACAAAAAGACTGATGTTGTTTTGATCGCGGTACATGCAGTATGTAATATTCATTTCACTATCGTCATGGCTGACACATCATGTGATTGGTTAATGGCTGTGCTCATGAAACTGGGATCAAATACAGATAACGGTGTCTATACATTGGAGATAAAAGAGTTAGTTACAAAAGTCTACATAGTTACCTTCTCTTATTTTTGAAATAACTTTTTTATTATCCACTTTTCAGTTTAAGAATCTATTTTATCAACCTGGATTTTATGACACCACTTTTTGATCTTGATCTAAAAATGTAATCAAAGTCAACAGTTATTTTTCTTATTTTATTTTATTCTTTAATTAATGCATCTTTTTAATCATAGGATATATGATTAGGTTTATTAATTTTTAATGTTAGACTAGTTTTTAGTCAACCATGATTTCTGATACTGATTTTTTGTCTTGTTCTACATGTTTCTAATAAGGGGAAAAGGTTTGCAAAGTTATATTTCATACATTTATAAAGTTTATGTGGTTTCTTTAATAATCCAGTTTTTAATGTAAGGATAATTTTAACATCAATTTTTGATCTTGATCTATAAAAGGACATATGAAAAAAATAGGTAACGCGTTTGGATTACTCGGTCAAAAGTAGCATATGGCATTGTTTGATTGATTGAAAAGAAAACAACAAGCATGATCATTTTACATGTGCCAATAAGAGTGTCCTTGTCTATCAGAGCCTGACAGGCCCTAGCTGCAGAGTTTAGTTATCAACTTATAATAATAACCAAACCTTTGTTTATACAACAGTAATGACAATAGGGAATCACACTTTTTTCATCCCACTTTATCTGCAGAAGCTAGCAATCATTTTAGTGCACATGTAGGTTTTGCCTGTTTTCCTCATATGACATCATATACTAGAGGTAATTGAAAACCCTTACATATTGATAGGGTCTATACAATAAAACATAAAATGGCATCATAGGAGTCATTTTTAAAATGCCTATAGGTGGGAGTCTCATAGGTGTCTTGCTATGGTAAATTAAAAAGTTATTTTAATAGCAGTAATATATTACCTGCTACTATTGCATTGCTTTTCCTTTTCTGAGACTCTTAGTCCCCAGTCCAAGCTAGTTGTTCCCACCTCCAATTAGTACTGGAAGGCCAGAATTGAAAAGAACATGATCCCAGACTGATTCCTATGTCATATCCAACATATGGAATACCGTGTGCTACCGGTATATCACTCATCAAAATTCACCTTTGTTTTTCGTCATTGAATGTCTTTTTAGCATGTCACATACCTTTTTGTATCGATTGAGTGTTTATCTCCTCAGTCCTTGCATTATTTGAGTGTTTCGGTGTTCTTTTTGTTAATTTTGAAGGGTTTTTGCACCTTGCTTAGCATCTGTTACTTGAGTAAATTGTATCTCCCTTAATAGTTCCGTTGCTAGGGTAGGTACTGCCTATCCTTTTTTGGTTCTGGATTTCATGTTTTGAGCTTCTTATGTCATAGGGTGTGGGCACAGGAAGGCCACATGGGATACGCACCCCACCTGCTTATCATGCAGTGGGTGTGCATGCATGGACAGATGTCCAATTTGTAATCTCTGGACTGACCAAGTGTGTGACTTTAAAGAAAGTTACTGCACATGCCGAGGGAGGAAGAGGGGCCCCTCTTCCTCCCTGTCATCACTGAACAACCACCTCTATTCCCAGAAGGGGTCTGGATCTCTTCCAATGTTGGAAAAGACAACTGTCCCTGTGGGGTAGGAATGCACTGTGATCTCAATGGTTCGGAGATTGCTGAAAGGCTAAGAATCCCTGATGCTCGTTAAGATGCTGGCGAGAGATCGATCCAAGGGAGGGAAAACACCTGAGAGCATGTTGTACCTCCTTCTGAGTTCTCAGAGCAATCAGTGTAGATGGTTCCTTCCGCTTCAGTGGGTTCCCTGCTTCTTCCCTCCTGTTGGGTCAGGTGTTGAAGGAGAAGAGAATTGGACATTTTATCCTTCCCCCAAACTTGTGTCCTAAGCCTTCTGGTGCTGAGGACAAGAAGATTCTCCAGTCTGGAGAGGCTTTCTGAGGCCTCGTCTTGTCCAGATCTTATTTAGCTCCCGCACTCTGCAATGGTCTGAGAGCTTGCATGGAAGTTTTCCAGGGCCAAGATGTTGCCAGGCAGCAAAAGTTCATTCTCAAGCTTGGACCCTTAGGTCCTTCCCACCCCAGCAGCGTTCTGTTCATCACAAGTTGGGATATCAGCTGAGGCCTGGGCTTGCCTCTCAGCTAAAACCTTGGAGGCCTATTAGCTTAAGGCCTGCACTCTAGTGGCGATCATCTCATCATGAGCTCTCCATGTCAATGGCACTCTCAGAGGAGCTTCTTTATCTCCACAAGGATGCCTCATTGGAGACATTGAAGGCCTTGCTGGACTATAGCAAGAACCTTTTAAGATCTGCACCTCTTGAGGTGGAGACGCTCTTTGGTGGCACCACAAGATTTGAGTGACCAGCAACACAGGTCCCTGACAGCAGTTCTGGGCCCTTCAAAACAGGCCAAAAAGCATACCCACCCTGACTGTCCCAAGTTCTTAAAGCAGGTGCAGCCTCAACAGTCTCACAAGCAGCCTAAGTTCAGAGCTCTATCCTGCCCATTGTTCTCTTGGCAAGGAGGTTGGAGAGGCCAAGGGAGAAAGTCTTTGGACTCCTCACACTACCTTCTTTTCCTTTTACCTTCGATCTTTGGCACATCAGAGTGAAGGCATTTTTTTGTTGGGCCCTATAGCATGTTGCTCAACCTTCTACCAGCCTACAATAGTGTGCAATACTACCATAAGGGTAAGTGTAGTTGTTTTCTATACCAGATTTGGTGAGGTCATCAGACTCCTCCCCCTTCCCCAAGGAGGGAGGGGGTCAGCCCTAGGGAGTTGCACTCTCTCCTGTAGCATCTTCCTCTTCCCAGCATCCCGGTAGGTGCTTGTCTAGTCCCTTTTTCATGGGTTTGGTTGGGCATCAAGGACAATGTGTGGATCCATTCCACTTTAAAGGATGGCTATTGGCTTTGTTTTCAGGAACATCCTCCCCTATCATGGACCCCCATCTTTCACTGGTCCAAACTGGCTTAATTAAGGGAAGAGGTTCACACCCTTCTGTGGAAGGGTACAGTCAAGAAGGTGGAAAATGATCAGACTGGGGCTCTCTATTCCCTGATATTTCTGCTGTTCAAAAAGCGGAAAAATTTGGATCATAATCAACCTTTCTGCCTTAAACAGATTTCTTCAGAAAGAAAGCTTCTAGATGGAGACTACTGCCTTGGTCAGGAACACTACAAGGCCATGCAACTTGGCAGTCTCCATCGATCTTCAGGATGCCTACCTTCACATCCCCATCTTTCCACTACACAGAAAATACCTCCAGTTTTTTCTTGACCAGGAGGTATTTCAATTTAGAGTTCTTCCGTTCAGCCTTGCCTCCACCTCTAGAGCCTTTACCAGGGTGATGGGGGTAGTTGCAGCCCACTTGAAGTTTGTAGGGATCCCCATTCTCCAGTAT
Organism: Margaritifera margaritifera; assembly: GCA_029931535.1. NCBI lineage: Eukaryota > Metazoa > Mollusca > Bivalvia > Unionida > Margaritiferidae > Margaritifera > Margaritifera margaritifera. Next base: position 5,831,429 of record JAQPZY010001677.1, on the reverse strand, counting down.
TTTGACAACTGACCGATGCATCACATCCTCAGAGATTCTCTTCTGAACGACCTGTGCCTCAGTTGGTCAATGGTGACTTATCTTGGTCTTATTCCCAACCTAGAGAAGTCAGATCTCATCCCTTCTCAGGACTTGGTATATGTAAGAATGAATTACCTCACCAGCCTAGGGAGGGTTTGTGTTCCTCCAGACAGGATCTACTTCATATAAACAAGTTGGGAATGTGGGCAGTGTCCTAGCCTTACAAAGGTGTGTCAACCTCATTAGGTGTCATTGTGTTATGGTTGCCTCAAACAGTACATTAGTAGTAGCATACCTCAGGTGTCGGGGAGGTAAATGTGCTCCTTCTCATTGCATGGAAGTCTGGAACCTCCTTCGATGGGCAGCCTCAGAGAAGATCCCTCTTCTAGTCCACTATATTCTAGGCAAGAGGAATATATTCGCAGACAGTCTGTCCAGTAGGGGGTCATGTGTCCTCAAGCAATGGCCTCTGCACCAGTCGGTAGCAGAATCTCATTTCTAACTGTAGGGGAGACACCTTGGTGCACTTGTTCGCAACGAGACTGAACAACAAGCTCCCCTTTTATGTCTCTCCAGTATCAGATCAGAAGGCCTGGATGGTGGATAGTTTCAATGTAAAGTGGAAAGAGAATGCGCAATGTCGCATTTCCGAGGAAAGAGAATGTTCTGTGTGCACTATTAAGGGCTATAGGGCAGCGCTTTCTAACATTCTCAAGTTCTCTAGGGGTTCCGCCATTGGGTCAGACCCTCGTCTTTCTGAACTCATCAGGTATTGTGAACTTCAGAGACCCTTATCTCGCTCACTAATGCCAAGATCAAATCTTTTGGGTGTTGTTAAAACCCCCTTATGAACCTTTGAGTGTAGCTTCCTTTGAGAACCTTATCCTTAAGACTTTTCCTTGTCTTCTTAGCATCAGCAAGGAGAAGGAGCAAGCTTCATGCCTTGTCAGTGGAAAAGGGTTGTTTACAGTTCAATAGTATAGTTTCTCTTCTTTGCCAACCTGTGTTTCTGGCTAAGAATCAGCTACCTTCAATAGCTCCACTCTGTGCTGGGGATAATCAAGATATGCTCCTTTGACCATTTAGGGCTTTAAGGTTTTATTTTATTTGGCTTTATCTATAGTGAGAAGGAAGAGCGATTTGTCTCTTCCTACTTCTTAAGGGTTTCTCTGATATTTCAGCAGCCACCATTTCCAGGTGGATTGCCCTCACCTCCAAGAGAGCTTATGAGTTCCTCACTGAGAGAGACCTTTCTTTCATGAGAATTAAAACCCATGAAGTTAGAGCTATTGCTACATCTGAGGCCTATTTGAATCACTCCTCTTTGGATGATGTTATGAGAGCTGCCTTCTGGCAGTCTCACACTACTAGCTTCTTTTCCTTTTACCTTCGATCTTTGGCGCACCAGAGTGAAGGCATTTCTTTATTGGGCCCTATAGCATGTGGCCTAACCTTCTTCTAGCCTACAGTAGTGAGCAATCCTACCATAAGGGTAAGTGCAGTTGTTTTCTATACCAGATTTGATGAGGCCATCAACCTCCCTCCTAACTGGTAAATACAGCAATGCAATAGTAGCAGGTAATTTTTTACTGCTATTAAAATGTAGGTTGTTTTTTTTGGTTGTAAAACTAATTTTAATTATGTAATACTTACCTGCTACTATTGCAGAGATTCCCTCCTCCCACCCTGCTCTGATGCCCTGCACTCTAGGTCCAAGTCAAAAGAGGATGGTATTCCGTATGTTGACTGTGACAAAGGAGTTAGGTTGAGATCATGTTCTTTTCAATTATGGCACTCCAATACTAGTTGGAGGAGGAAGTAATTAGCTAAAGCTGGGGGCGCAAAACAACGTGCTTCATTGGCACAGTTACCATCTTAAATCAGTGCATATTAAACAAGAAATACACATGCAGTGAAAACAGCGATTGCACATATAATATTTCACTTTATTTAGAAAACCGTTCATTTGTACATTTATATATACATGTCTAATGTATAGCATGAATAGTTAAAGGATCAACACGTGTACTCACCAACCAATCTCATGGCATGCGTAGGAGTGAGTCCATAATAATTCCACTGAAAATATGCACACAGAAGTATAATATTTAGTCATAGATCATTATGTGTCTGAATTCAATGCAAAAAAAAATAATAATAATAATCGATAAATCACGTAAGGAATGATGAAGCACATTTACGGTTCAGTGTGTATGCATGTGTACATCCCAAGGTCAATAAACGATGTAAGTATAAATTTCATACTGCTATAATTTTATCAGCTACAAATGAGAATACTTTATTGTTTTTGGAAAAACTGATTAATTTTCAGCTGCTTCTTGCTACTGTCACGTTTACTCTTAACAAAGTCAACCATATTCCTCAACTGAAGAATTTGAATATAGTCAACATCCTGAGTCTCCATATTGCACACTCTAAGCTTTGGATTGCATCTGTTGCTGATGGTGGTTGATCCTCAGGTGTGGTGTCATCACTGTCATCATCAGAAGCACCATCATTGGCAGCATCATCATTGGTTTTGTTTACTGTTACATTTTGAATAATTTCCGCATCAGAAACACAGTCTACAACTGGGCAGTCATTATCATAAGTGAGCCATTCACGCACGCTTTCACTTGACTGCATTAACATCCCAAATGCCCTCTCAGCATCTGACACATCCTTCTCTGAAAAACCATCAACATCACCGCTGTTATCCTGGCTAATAGAAAATGCTGCCCCCAGTCCTTTCCCCCAGCATTTCTCAACGCAGCTGGGCATAATGGCAACTCAGGATTTGCCTCCAAGGTACATCACCTCTTTCAGATTAGACTCTGTAGTGTTGCCTGAACTGAGGTTTCATCAGAAACAATCTTTTTCACAAGTTCCCTTCTGTAGCTCATTTTAAATACTGAAATTATGCCCTGGTCCAGCGGCTGAATCCTGGAAGTGGTATTCTTCGGGAGGAAGCTGACTTTTATCTTCCTGTCTCTACTAACCAGGCTTTCTGAGTGTGGGTGGGCAGGGCAGTTGTCTTACAACAGCAATGCCTTTGGCTCCATCTTCACACTTCTGAGGTGGGATCGAACTGCTTGTACAAATTCATTTGAAACCAGTTTTCAAACAATGCGGCTCTCTATGCATTTTTCATTGCATCATATGAAAAAGGTAGAGACTTCATATTTGCATCATGAAAGCATCTTGACGACTTGAATTTTCTGATACAGAGTGGTTTCAGTTTGTGATTTCCCGTTTTATTAACACAAAATAGCAAAGTAAATCTCTCCTTTATTTTCTTAAACCCTTCATGTTTGTGTATGTCTGTTTTCACAGCCAGGGTGGTGTCAGGCATTATTTTGTAACAAAACCCAGTTTCATCACAATTGTAAATCTGCTCTGGGGAATATCCATCTTCTTCTATTAATTCCCTCAGTTCATCCGGATAGGTTATAGCAGCTTAAGAATCAGAAGAGCGGATTTCTCCCGAACAGTCACTTTGCTAATTCCATCTTGTTTCTTAAAACGGTTTAGCCATCCATTGCTAGCTTTATTGGAGACAAACACAAAGAAGACTTAATGACTTTATTGTTCATGTATCAATAATAATAAGATTAACACTTATCAGCTTTAAAATGAGCTGACATCTTTCAAAAATAAACTACTACTGACACATTTGAAATGAACATTCACAAATAGAAATCTTCAGCATCTTTATCCATATAAAGAAAGATGCAATCATAAGACACTTTTTCTTCAAGAATACAACACATCTTGCCAAATTATTAAATCAAACTCTAGTTTATTCTGGCACAAAACATTGCAGTAGTTCAAGAAATTGGCGAAATTATTTGTAACATTTCAGGAGCCACACCACGATCGTATTATATCCGAATTCATACATGATCTTTTCCCCAAAATGATGATTAATTTTTTAGACATTATTTTTCTTACTTTGAAAAAAATATTTATTTTTTCATGTACAACAAAATATATGAAATTTCAGGAGCCATGCCACGATAGTGTTATATCCGAATTTGTGCTATAACGAAACGCACTATAGCAGGGCTTTGCTGTAATAACAAAGCTGCAGTCATACCTGACTGAAGTGAAACAAAATCTCACAAGTTCCAATGGTTACTCCATGCATGAGTTCTCATTCACACATTGTACAATTTCTTCTGACATCCAATCGCTTAAATTAAGCATTAAGATTTCACATCATTATTTTATTTTAAACTGTACTATTTTGCATTAATTACCAAAGTAGTGGTTTTTAAAAAAATCACAAATGGTCGCAAAAGGTCATCCTAGATACATGTAGTTGACACGTGCAGTTTTCGAAGAAAGTGCTCATATGCAAACAAATAACCCAGCACAAGAGAAGCCATCAACACTGCAAAGCCGAAATAAAAGAGATATATTTATTATATTTTAAAAAGGGGGGGGGGGGGGCAACATGCCCCTGCAGACACCCAAGTGTGTGTGTGTATATACGAGTCACACACTTTATCCACTCGGCCAGAGTAACTCCAACTGTACAGCAATATACCACATACAGAAACACGCTCAATAACCAAAGGCTCTGACAGTCACAAACAGGAAACTGCATGCTTTAATATCTGCGTCAAAATAATTACAAGAATATATTTTGTTTTTATATTTTTGCCTTACACGTGGAGACAATACATCCATGCAAAATGCCCTAAACTTGTTGGAAATTAAAATCTCTATACATCTGAGATTTTAGAATTTTCTACATTATTTTCCATTTCAGTAACAAGTTGAATTCAGATTAATTACTAGCAATTATCAAACTTCCGTTGTTAATGGCGGGACCATAATTGCGACTGTAAAGTACAACGCGCCAAGTCAGATGGCTTCGTGTAATAAAAACACACTGTTCCCAAGCTGAAACTGACAATACAGTATTTTACAACAGTGTTCACAATGGTCACTGCCTTGATTTCTGTAGAACATCCGCTGAAGTCAAGTCTTTATTAGGGAGAGACAATTTAATTTTCTAAAAGGGGGGGGGGGGGGTAAATGCATGAAAACAATTGTCTTTCTCTGATTTGAAGTATAAAAAAGACTTTATTCTGTTCCATATTTAACTTGAAATGATTTTATCTTGTGATGAAAGAACAAAAAAATATCCCGGTTGAAAGAAAAATCATTTAAGCCCTATACATTAAATGGTCATTCCCTTGCAGTACACATGCAGTCAGAATATTCAGCCACATGACTGTGCTATTACTGCTTAACTCTTTCACTATGACTGACGTGTATATCCACTGCATAAATGTGCCTTGCCTCACCAGTGACTGATAAATCCACTAGTAAACAGAGCACTACTACCCCCAGTGACTGATATATCTGCTCGCTGGTTATGCTTCCTATACCCTCATGAATGATAGATCCGCTCTCTATGTTCATGTTACAATCGGTCTTATTGGTCAGTAATTGGAAGTAAAAGGACATTCAACAAATCAAAATAGAGTTAAATGATTGTTCTTACTAAATCGGGTTTTTTTTTGTTGCAATTTTGTACCATGTGTTTGTTAATACATACGTTTGTAGTTGACAGTGGAAACAATGGCGTTTGCTTACGATAGCGATGTAGATTCCGAATTTTCAGGTTTTTCTGAGGACGAAATTGATAATATTGAATTAAGAAGTGTTGGTAGTGACATTGAGCTATCTTCTTTGTCAAGTCTATCTGAAATTGAGACAGAATCCGATGATAAAGACAGCAAAGTGTGGACAAGAGAGCCATGTGTTTCGAAAGTCAACTTTCGTTTTAGATGAGGGGAAGAAAGAAAGTGACAAACAGTGCAACGTCTGTCTGTGTATAAACCATACCTGCTTCTATAAATACCACGAAGAACAACTTAAGAAATAGTAGAACATAGTGACTACCAGTAGTTACACGTTTTTTTAGTAATTACATGTATATATTTGACCAATAACTTTGCATAAATCACTGAGAGCTTAATTTTAGTGTTTAAAAATATTGTTTTGTGTTCTATTCATGGATTTTATACCAATATTGTGGATGTCAGCAGGATAAAAGAAACAAACAGCGAATCTATAAATCAGTCTGTTATACAGCAAATAACTAAAACAATTAGCCCATATCCCCAAAACATCAGCTTAAATGTTATCATTTGGCTACAGCAGCATCAGGCTCTGGTATTCAGCCCCCAAATCAGCTGCAGTAGTGACCTCAGCAGCTAGGCAGAGTAGTAAGCCATTACATATCACTAGTAGTTAAAGAGTTAAGGACTAAGCACGCAGTTTGCATTTCAGTGTTTTAGGTTTGTTTGTTTGGGGGTTTTTTTTAAGCAGAAGCGGATGTGAATTTGGATTTTAATTGTCCATATCTCAGAGAATTACTTTCCTATGGAACAAAATGATAAATTCATGCTGCTCGAGAAGCTCAGCAAGGTGTGCTTCTCATCAAGTGAGTGCGTAAGTTTGTTCATATTTCTTTGAATAAATAAAAAGCATAAACTTATTGCAAAAGAAGTCAATCAACCTTTTATAAACACTAATGTGTACTGAATATACAAGACTTTTGAAATTATTTTTTTAGTGTCCAAATATATGATCGAAATTAAGACGACTGATTCTTCCAGTGATATCCGGTTGTAAATCGCTCTTGACGTCTCAGTCTTTCCATAGGTGGTCTTCACTCATTGGTTGTTCAAATGTCAATCAATCAATGCTGAGGCGCGGTGGTGATTTGTAGGTATTTATCTCTCCACCGCGGAGCTAAAGTGGAGGGGATTAAATCACCCACCGTGAAGCGTGGGGTTTTGAAAAATCAGTTGAGCTGTACTGTATATGCATCAAGACTTCTTAAATATTTATCACAAAAATGTTTACTTTGTAAATACAAATTATACTTTTTTTCAAAGTTACTACCTTCATGTACCCTGTGCTAATTTGTAACTAGACACCTTAAGTGGTCAGGTGAAACTTATTTTTGGAAAGAATATGGCAGGAGATAGTCATACAATTTTGATTTGAGCTATTAATTTAAAGTATCTGGTAAATCTGTAGTTTCCAATCAGCTATATTTAATGATAACAAGTCTTTCTACCTGTCTCTGCCTGTCTTTAAACAGCCTAGGCTTATAATGAAGACTATAAACTGATTATGCTAAAAAAAATTGATATAACTTTGTTGAATTATTGTCGCAAATTAGGTCACCAATGATGATAAAATCTGACATCTGTCTTCAGGCAGGAGAGCCACAGACAAAGATTTTCTCACCCAGTAGTGGCATCTCAGGCACACGGTCACGGAAGCGGAAACGATTCAAAGATAACTTAGCACAGCTGGCATCAGATGGGGAGCTGGACTCACCCAATTATTCCAAGCGATGTTCCAGTGAGCTGGGTCACACTCTGAGTCCAAATTCCTTCTTAGATGCTTCCAATACCCCAGACAAGTCTGATGTTAAAGGTAAATTATGCTTGCAACACTGGCCACATATCAACTTTGTTCAAGTATATATCAGAGTTAATTTTAGTGTTGACAAAGATACCTGCAAGCATCATGTTTAAGACTTATTCTCAGACATCTTGTTAAAATAAAATATTACCCAATATTGCTTCTGGAAAAAATTATGTTGCAACTTTGAATAAGATTCCAATATTGAAAGTGTGGATTAACCAGATTGCTGGAGATTTTAGTGGTATAGAAATGCTAGCGATTTAGCGGTATCAGATTGAGATCACACACAAAAAATACCCTGTCAGAATATTTTACCTGCAAAAATAATTGTTTCATGCAATCTCATTCTGAAACCGCTAAGTTGCTAAAATGTATCTACTGCTAAAATAACCTGCTATTTTCAGCCAAAATGTTTATCTTTTCATTAAACTTTGACTTAAAAAAGCTGTGGAACATTCCACTATTTCATCTGAAATTGATGTTTCCACCTTCTAGGGGCACCAAGTCTTTGGTACTGGTATGAATTGAATACACTTGTCAGAATTGCTGCCCAGTAGCAAAAATGGCTTGTTTAGAAGCTACACTCACTTAAGGAAAAAACTGCCTCTGAAAAGAACATTGTTTCCAGTTGGTTGCATGTTTCCCAGACAGCTTAGTGCAGCACTCAACCAGAATCAGTCACTCAATGCAGACTCTCTGGTTATTTTTAGACCAGGTAAATGTCACATTTGAAGTCACCAACGAATTGGGCATTGCAAACCCCAAAACTCTACCATAAATTTCAAGTGCTTTTATGCAAAAGAAACCACTTCAGTTTTTGTCGAGCCAAGCTTAACATAGCAATTACTTTGGCATCTGTGTGCATGTTCCTATGTCCATCCACACCTAGGCATGTGTGTGTATGTTCATATGTCCATCCACTGCTAGGCATCTGTGTGTTCACACCTAGGCATCTGTGTATATGTTCATATGTCCATCGACAGCTAGATTAAGCTTGATGTTAGAGTTACTTACTATCGGCTAAATAAAAGGCAAGCATGACATCAAGGAGATCTCTTGTTTGTTTTTTTAAGGGGGGGGGGGTGGTGCTTTTTTGTATTTAGTAGACAGCAAATACTGCAGTAGATTAGAAATATATGTGAGAGAGACCTTCAGTCACAATCTGCTCTTGAAATTACATGCTGGGGCAATAGGAGTAAAGTGCCTTGCCCAGGAACACACTATGGTAGGCGTACTGGACTGATCTGATAGTAGGATTTTGAACCCACGGCCTTTTAGGTCACAAACTTGACATGCTAACCACTGAGACACCGTGCTCAGTGCTTTATTAAAATGGAAAACATGTTAACTTCTTGAACAGCTGAGTGAATTTTGATAAAAGTAGTTTGGATTGTTTCTTAGGATGTGCTTGATCAGAAATTCTTATGAGTTGACTCCCATACCTCATCTGCAATGGTATGACTTCTATAGCAACCATATGGAAAACCTATTTTAATATCATTTATACATTATCTGCTATTATTATTTTGCCATCACTTTTCATGGTGTTAGTCCAGAGTCCAATGTGAAAGTTTCCACCTCTGGTTAGTAATTATAGGTATAGAATAAACACCAACATGATCCCAGTTTGATGCATAGGTTACTTTGGCCATTCAAAATATCTTCTTTCTTTTCCTTGAACTTTGTGTGGTTATCATGTGTCTTTGAGCACACAACGTTTCTCATCATTCACAGTGTCTTTTGGCTTAATTGCCATCAGTCATACCTACCCTTTTCTGTGTGGTATTTGATATTTTCTTTCAGTCCTCATTTATCTGTGTCCATTCGTTGAATTTGATGGTTGTTTGTTCCGTCTAGTGAAGCGGTGTTTCCTTGCTTTTTTTTTTTATCCCTCTCTTAATAACCATTGTTAGGTAAATATTACGCACTAATTTCTTGTTCCGGTTGATTGTTTTATTTTTTTATTTCCTTTCAGTATTTTATTATGCCTCAGTGTGTGGGTAAATGTGGCCATAAAAAGGGATATGCAACCCACCTGCATGGCATTGACTTCATTTGCATGCATGGACAGATGTCCTTTTTGTTCTCTTTGGTCTGATAAGGTGTGGGAGCTAGCTGAAAGTCACTGTACTTATAAGGATAGGAACAAGGGACCCACTTCCTCCTCTTCTTCACTGGAAGACCCCATCATTCCCAGGAGAGGTCTAGGAACTTCCCAATATAGGGAAGTCATAAACTCTTGTAAGAGAGAAGTCTGTGGCTATTTCTGTGCTATGGAAATCACCTGCTTCAGCAAGGGTAGTGTCACTGTCATTTTCTGGAGGAAGGAAGTTGTCAGACCCTGTGAGGGAGGGATCTTCTGCACTTTTGCCAGCACCCAGTAGCAAGTCCGGCATTCCCGGTGCAAGTGAAGCATGGGCTTCAGGCTCAGGTATATCTTTACAGATCAAGCGGAGATCATTCATCAGACTTGAGTTCACTGAATAGAGACTCTTCCATCAGGTCTTCATTGCATGACAGATCTTTGCCCGGTGACCGGTCACCCAGTGTCTATCATTGATCACCAGTCACTAGGTAATGCATTAAGTACTTATCACCTGGCAATGATCACTGGGTAAGGAGAGTAGTACCGGTCATCAGGTGTTTATAACCAATTATTGGTCACTGGACATATTTCCCCTTTCTCATTGTTACCATTTATTCCCTATGGGAACAGGTTCTGGGCTTCAGTCACCCATCAAGGAAGAAGGATCAGGTTCACACACACACACTCTCTCTCTATCTTTCCATGTTTCCATTCAACCTTTTCGGAGCTTGGGGACTCCCACCACCTGGTGGTGAGTCGTCCATGTCTTCCTTTCCTCCCATGATACCATGGATGACTTTCCCTTGGGTCAGCAGACCAGGTGAGCAGTCAAAGTAAAAGTAGGGGGGCCATAGTAAGGGATCATCAGTCCTCTTACCCTGCCCTTCCACCCCCTCCCCTAGGACTGAACCTACAATCATTAAATCCCTTTCTCTAAGGAGAAAGATAAGAAGGAGTTGTCCTTTCTTTCCTTGAAACCAAAGACAGGACAACAAACTCTCAATTTTGGTAGACACAAATGAGTTCCCTGAAGATATGGTTGTGTTGGGCCCTTCTCCATCTTTGGGATACCCATCTTTGTCCTACACTGTGGGTCAGGTGATGAAAGAGGAGAATGTTTAGACCTTTGACAATGTCGTAAATGAGGTTTACTGCCTCTTTCCCTCAGATCTGAGGGCTTTGGACACTAGGGTCCTCCTCTCCATGTTTGGAGAGCTGACCAGGGCACAATCTATAATGGACCTTCTGTTGCTTGGACACTCAGCGATGGTTGGCGAGTTAACACAAAAGTTGTCACAAGGTCAAGAGGCAGCCAGACAGCAGAAGGGGTGGTCTGTCCCTTCTATGGTTTCTGCCAAAAGTTTCAGTGTCCATTGGCCAGCTTGGTCCCTTAAGCCCCCCCCCCCCCCACACACACACACACCTTGGACTCAGGTGCTTCCCAGGTTGGGATATTGCCAGGGACTTGGGCCCATCTTTCCATTAGGTCTCTCAAGGTTTTTCGAACACAAGGCTTCAATGCGAGATACTATAGCCTTGAATGCAGATCTTAATTTGGCTGCCTTAGTCAGTATGTTGAAGGAGGAATTGTTGTCTCCAGCTGCTTTGCAGAAATTGTTTGTGGGCTGCTGCCAAGACATCGAGAGACATGCTTTTAGTGACCATGGTGTTTTCTGGCGAGCTTCTTGGCCTATGTAAGGATGCTGCCTTGGAGACATCAAAGGTTTTGCTGCACAGCAAAGGCCTTTTGAGGGCCACCTCGCTTGTCATGGAGACATTATTTGGAGGGCTAATTCCTACAGGGGCCTAGCAAGACTTGAGGGATCAGCAGCACTAGTCCTTGGATGCGGCACTTAGCTCGGCAAAATGTCAGACCCAGTTTAAATCTCCTTAAAGTTTCCACATGTCTTTCAATGGCCATGTTGCCAGGGAGCCAGGGGACAAAGTTTGTAGACCCCTCCCCCATCCCTAAGAAACGAGGTAGGTAGCCTTAGAGAGTCAAACCCTCTCCTGCCAAGTCCCCCCGCCCCCCTCTTTTCAGCATCCCAGTAGGTGCCAAACTGGTGTTTCTGGGACCCTCCACCTCTTTCAAGGACCCCATTTTGATCCACCAGATTCAACTGGTATCCATATGAAAAGAGTTGTACACACTTCTAAGGAAAGGCATAGTAGAGAGGGTGACAAACATGGAAAGTCCTGGATTTTATTACTGCATCTTCCTGGTTTCAAAACAAGGTGGAAATTTTCAACTTGTTATCTATCTTTCCCCATTTTACAAGTTTCTTCAGGATGAGTAATTCAGGATGGAGACATCTGCCTCAGTCAGGAATGCCATCAGGTTGAATGACTGGGTGGTCTTCATAGATCTCGGGAATGTCTACATTCACATCTCTATCTTCCAATCCTACAGGAAATTCATGCAGTTTTGTCTGGGACAGGAGATCTTTCAATTTCAGGCTCTTCCTTTCAGTCTAGCTTCCTCTCCCAGAGCCTTCACCAGGGTGATGGGTGTAATAGTGGTTTATTTAAGGTCCTTAGGGGTCCCCATTCTCCATTACTTCAGCTACTGGTTGATGCATTATGTGCCATGAGGGACCTGTTTCTCAGTTGGGAGACAGTGACTCATCTAGTTTTAGATCCAAACCAGGAAAAGTCTGATGTGATCCCTTCTCAGAATTTCGTATACATGGGGTTGAATTTTCTTGCCTGTCAAGGGACAGTCTGAGTTCTTCCTGACAGAATCTCACAAATACTGTCTCTCTTAACAAGACTGGGTGAGAATTCGTTGTCTGCTCATTTCTACCTCTCTCTCCTAGGGAGAACTTGGCAGCGAACTTAGTTACCCTAGGAAGGTTTCATATGTGGCCTCGTCAGTTTTTGCTTCTAGCAAACTGGAGACCTCACAACAACCCCTGTCTGTTCAGATCTCCTTGGGATCTAAATTGTGTCACCATCTGATTTGATGGCGAAATCAGGACAGGTTTCTGACCAGGGTTCTGATTCATGCACTGGAACTTCACTCCTTCTGATACACTGATTCCTCAGATTCAGCTGGGTGCCCACCTAGAGCCCAAGGGAATGGTCCTGCAGGGCTTGTGGTCTTGAGAAGAATCTTACCTTCATATCAACAATGTAGAAATGCAGGCTGTGTTTCTAACACCACAAGGATGTGTCAGTTATATAAGACATTGCTGCATCATGGACAGCCTGTCAAGACAGGGATGAGCAGTCCTCATGGAATGGTCTCTGCATCCGTCCGTAGCAGAGATGATATTTTATCTGTGTCCTTCCGCCAGTGGTAGATTTGTTCACAAAGAGGTTGAACAACAAAGTTCCTCTTTATGTCTCTCCAATGCGAGTCCAGAGAGCATGGGCACTGGATACCTTCAGTCTGAGGTGGGATTGAATGATTGCCTTCCTACCTTTCAGAATAACCCCATAGATTCTTCACAGGACCACCAAGTCACAGCTCATCCTGATAGCTCACCTGCGGCTCATATAGTTGTGGTTCAATGATGACACCCCAGGGAATTGTCACTGAAGCGGTGTCTGCCACTGCAGCACAGAGGGCCCTAATGCACAATAATCCACAGATTCTCTACCTTCACACCTGGCTTATATCAAAACAATCTATCCACCGAAATAAGTTTTTGTGCAAGGTTGCCAACTTAATCGCCCAACCTAGAAGGCAGTCTGCTTCCAAGGTTTACGAGACCAAGAGGAGAATTTTCTGTAATTGATGCAACACCCACCCACCCCGTTAACTGCAGTTGCAGATTTTCTTGTTTTTCAAGGAACCATAAAGGGCTATAGGGCAGGCACTGCCAATACTCTTAAGTCAAATGAGGGGTCCACCATACGGTTGGACTTGCGTCCTAGTTGGAACCTTTCATGTGTTCTTTGGTCATTATCTAACCCACTTTGTGAACCCTTGAGTGAGTCTTCTTTCAAGAACTTTGACCAGAAGATGGTCTCCCTTCTCTCCCTAATAAAGGCAAAGAAAACTTAAATTCATACCTTATTGGTGGAAAAAGGTTGTTTATGATTCATTGGCAACTGTGATTCGGTTTCTGTTCTTTGCCAACCGGGGCAATGTTCAGTAACCCCTGATCCAATTGAAATCCCCAGTCTCAGTCTTATCTGTGCTGGGGATGATAAAAATAGACTACTTTGCTAGCTTAGGGACTTATGTTTCTATTTGGATAAATCAAAATGGAGAAGAAATGGTTGAAACTGTCTCTTTCTCCCCCTCAAAGGTACCTCTGATATTTTGGCAGCCACCATTTCCAGGTGGATTATTCTGATGATCAAAAGAGCTTATCAGTCTCTGACTGAGAGGGATCTTTTTTCATGAGAATCAAAGCTCCTGAGGTTTAAGGCTATTGCTGCATCTTGGCCCTTTCTTAATCATTGTTCTCTGGATGATGTCATGAAGGCTGCCTTTTGATGGTCTCATTCCACTTTCTCTTTGTTCTAACTTCATTCAGTGTCTCATCAGAGCAAAATCATTTACACATTAGGCCCAGTTGTGTCAGCCCAGGAAATTGTCAAGCCATCCTCCAGTCTGCAGTAGAACACAACTCTGACACCTTATCTTGGGGCCATCAGACTCCCACTGGGCTGGTAAAGCCAGCAATACATTAATAGCAGGTATTGTATTACTGCTATTATCAAGATCAATGCATATAAATGAAGTAATTTTGTATCAGATTGGCTGAGCATATAAACACTTTAGCAACTCTATGTCTGGTTATATTTTTATTAAATTTGGTAAATAGGCTTATATTATCAAGATGTAGAATGTGTTTTATTATGAGCAAGATCTCCACAAAGTTATATTAATGAGGTGATCTTGCGTATGATTGGCTGAACTTCTTCCTACTTTAGACAATTTAGACCAAATTTTAATCAAATTTGATAAATAGGCTAATATCAGTAAGAAGTTGGATAATGTTTATTATGATAAACAGCTATGCATATTATTTATGAGGTGATCCTGCATCTGAATGGCTGGTTTTTGTACCACTCTAGAGACAGTTTTTCCTTTAGGATTTTGATCAAACTTGGTAAATAGGCCTGTCATAAAAATCTTGGTTGAGTATAATTAGGAGTCAGGGATGATTCCAACATTAAAATGCTGGGTCCCCATCCCAAGATGAGGAGGAAATTTTTTATTGTGAAACAAATGCATTTAGGAATGGTTAACATATAGGTTTCTAGTGTTTCTAACCTCCTATCCTTCATCACTCCTGTAATTTTGTTGCAATTTTTTTCATATATCCTTCTATAGCAGATTAAGAAATTATTATTATATGGGTTTATGTATAGTGGAAATAAAAAATAGTTATGTAAGTTGTTCTTCTTTTGTAGAGAAGTTGCCTTTTGTTGTAGCAGAAGTGGTAGTAGTTTTTCTTTTTCTTTGGTATAACAAAACTCTTTTATATAGAAAAAGTTATTAATATGCGACTAAGGATGTGCAGCCAACAAATGTATCTGTTTATTCATGCAACATAATATAAACTTAGGCTGCATATAATAATTGTGTGTGTATTTCCAGGTGTTATTGGAATAAAAGTGCTCTATAATATGTTACCTGTTCTTATTTTCACATTAAAGTTCTATTCTATTCTAAAGGATAGGAATATTGTGCAAAATATTTACAAAGCAGAGCTAAGTCAACAAACTAGAATACTGAACACTATTAAAAAGTATTTTCCCTTTTCAATAGAAGTAGAATGTCACAAAAAAAGATGATTCGGTTTTACATTCTGTATTAATTATACTTGGAGAGATGTCTTGAGTGAATTTCATTGGTTGAAATGGTGGTATTTCACTGGAAAATGAGGGATTCACTGTTTAATCTAATGAATAGCTTCTTATTGACTAGGAAGTCTAGAAGTGCATTTATTGCTGCACTTGAGTGAGCATGGCTAGAAATTTGGATCACTTTGTTGTTCAGCTAGGAAAATAGGATGGGGACAGTTTTGAAAAAAATTGAATAAACAGCACCTGCAAGTAGCAAAATAACGCAAGACAAAGATATAAAAGAACCCAGAGATGCTGCCAGGCCGGAGTATTATGGGATTCTTGCAAAAAGGATAGAGAATCATGCAAATTACCAACACTTCAATCAATTTCTTCTACCTAACGCATGGATTTCTTTGTTTTATTCAATGTAAATGTTTGTCGTATCATTGTGTTTATGTTCTTTCATCAATCATCTCAATTGATCTGTATTTAGGTCACTGTAGTGTTTGCATACAAGTACTTGTATGATCAAGATCTGATGTTTTTTATGCAGATACTAATGAGAAGTTCTGATTGAATTGTGTCCTAGAGGGACATAACAAATTGATCCATTGATCAACCATGAAGGAAATTTCTAGATCATGAATGGTTATTTACAGTCATGTCAAAACTTAAGATAAGTGATTACTTGTGAGAAGTGGGGCATACAGGAAGACTGTCTGCTCAGAATGACACACAGGAAGAGGATCAGATGGTCAGACACCAAATGAGAAAAGCACAGAATGTGGTGATGCTGAATTTAGCCGATGTCTCAGTATGTGGAAGTGGAACTGGCAGCTGTGATAAAGTTTTCTATTTCCTCCATCTCCCCCACCCCTCAACATCACCCCCACCACTTCTACCACCAACGATTCCTCTGTAGGTAGATACATGGGACCTCACCCTGATAAGAAGTTTTTTGGCAGCATCACTGATGATCACTTGTATGATGAAAACCAGAAACAATAGTTTCAGGTTTGCTAGTTAAGTTATATTAGTTGGAATCCGGCGAGGACCTTCCATTATCACCTTGTACTGTATCATTTCATGTATGTAGTGGTAGTATTAAATTTTTTTTTAAAGTTGATCTTTATTAAGTATCGACATGCATATTTTTGATACAGGAAAGCACAATTTTCAGTTTGCTTGTCCATGGACAACTGAAATCCTGCAAAATGTCAACACCCTTGATTATAATACAGAAACTGTAGAAAGTTTGCCTAAAAAATTAAGCAAAATCACAAACCTTCGCAAAACTTAACTACATGAAAAATGTTCAGACTTTTTCTAGTGTGATATAGTTGCTTCAGGTTATTTATTATTTGAAAACAGCAATTGATAATCATTTTTTTTTAGAAATCTGTTGTTTAGAAAAATCATTTTGTTGGTACAGTCCTGTTACAGTTATGGCATTTATTCTCTGTTGTAATTCTTGAGTTGTATATTAGTAAAGCTGGGAAGGTTTAGCAGGATGATTGAAAGTCCTCACCACTAATTCTCAGATGCAATAATTAATTTAAGAATGTAAACAATACTCTTCCTCCTCAAAATCTGCCTTAATCATCACATGACATTTAAATTGTGCAAACATCTATCTAAACAATTATTGATATTTTTTATTGATGGGCATCATGACTTTCTTTTACAGATCCTTCAGAGATAAAGGTTTCTCCACGCCTCCAAGTTGTGAAGGAATTTTTACAAACTGAGAAAAACTATGTTAATATCTTGTTCACTATTCTGAATGTAAGTTGTTTTGATATACTTTGTGCCCCTACCCTACATTACCCTACATATCTTTGTGTATTATTTATATTTTCATAATCATCCATTTAATAATGGTCATTTTCAACAAGCATATTTATTTTTTGGCTCTCATGTATTTGGATTTTGATCATGCCTGTAAATGGTGGCAGTTTCAACAATGTTAATGTGCTATATTTTTGAAAGTCATGGGAGTCACGGCTGCTCAGTTGGTAGAGTGTCAGACTTGTAATCCAAGGGTTGTAGGTTCGATACCTGCCCAGGTTGACTCCCTCAGTGTGTCCTTGGGAAAGGCACTCTCCCATTTCCTTGGCATGATATAGTCAATAATGTGTTAAAAGTGCCGTTAAAACCAACAACAAACAATTTGAAAGTTACACATCTACTTACGGGCTGTATTCATTTGTTACTTTGTTAGAATATTATGTCTGAAGTTAGTACCTTGATAAGCTTGGAATTCTTGTCTTACCTGTGCAGAATCATAATACCATTAATAGATTAGATATCATTTTCTGTGGAACCTTTGTTACTACTCATCCTTAGCATCTAAATAAATTATGAAATTATGAACTGATATCAATGAAAATTTGACTGGCACTCTATTTGTCACTGCAAATATCTAGAACTGGCTCTATTTGTCACTGCAAATATCTAGAACTGGTTAAGAACAAAACCACAATAAGTAGCTTTAAAGAATCATACTTGGCAAATAGTATAATGTGTAATACGATTATCTTGCCATAAAATGATCATAAAGCACTGATAAATCTTAAGCACAAAAAAAGTTAAGATGAGATTTGTATTGAGCAGATTAGAACAAGATAGGGTTGGTTGTATTTTGTCTTATCCAAAAAAGTCTACATAATTGATTGTGTGCCTGCTACTGTAGCATATGTTCTTGTACTTATTGACTCTAAGCTCCGTGTCCTTTGTAGTTTAATAGAAGTTTTTAGAATGCTTTTGTATTTTTTCTAGACATTTAAGGGTCAGATAGAAAAGCAGGACCAATACAATGGCCCAATTCTTGTGGCGCAGGATGTCAAGCTGATATTTGGGAAGATTCCTCCAATATATGATGTCCACTGCAAGATAAGGGATGAGCTTGCAGACATGGTGGATCATTGGAAAGATGACCATCCTGTGGGAGATGTAATTACTAAAAATGTGAGAATTACTTTCTATTCACGCAGGCAAATGGGGGAAGAAAAAATTGTTTAATATAGTAATATAATACCTACCATTATTGCATTGCTATATCTTTTCCTGGTGCTAGTCCCCAGTACAAGGACATTATTTCCTCCTACAATTAGTAATTGGAGGTCTAGAATAAAAAAAAACAACATGATCCCAGTCCGATACCTTAGTTCACTTCTGACAATCAGAATATCTTCCATCTTTTCCTTGGACTTCATTCATTTATACATGTCAGACCTGCCAACCCTTATGATTTGATTGTAAGTCTTATGGAAATGACCCTTAAAATATGGACTTAAGGAATAAAAGCAAAAATTATGGAAATATGATTGTTGTGGTAAGGTTTGGATACTGGCTTGTCTATGTTTGATTTGGATCTGGGTTTCATATTAGAATCATTGGAGTTGGTCAGGGAACCAGACTAACTTTACAGCAGTACATCAGACATTTTCAACGGCACATTTTTCATGCAAAGCATCAGCATGATCAAGCTGTTATAGAATTCGTTTAAAAAAATGGCATCGAACAAGCTGTTCAAGTTCAAGACAAAAGGGACAATAAGCCTCTTAAAAAGTTGTAATAGTCATTACAGAAGAATAAAAAGGAATATTAAGATTCTTGGGGGTGGGGAAAGGCAGGAAGGGCAATAGTTACATTTACTGGACATCATGTGTTGATTTGAGTATGTCTCATGGTGGGAGAGATGATTTGCCATTGCTGTGTTTCTTCTGTTTCATCCCTCTACTAGCAACTGGTGTCAAGGTAAGTATTTCCTACCCTTTTATTGTTCCACTTCATTGTTGTATTTTATATAGGGCTTGCACAGTCTTGAAAAGTGCTTGAATTTTGGTGGTTACCTAGAAAAGGGCATGAATTTGAGGTTGGCTCCAAAAAGTACTGGAAACATACTTGAAGACACTCGGTATTTCTTGAATTTCAAGACAAATGCATCTCACTGAGAAAAATTAATTTACTGATATAAATATAAAGATAAAAAAAGAAGATCCATTAAGAAAAGTTAGAAACCCAATATTCTTAGAATTTTATTTCCATGTTGGGTTGCTTACATATTCTGTAAGACTTCTGGTTGTGTCACTTACGTACTTATTAATACTTAGTACTTAGCCTTGTTTGAGATTGTAACCATCTTGTGTTTTAAATGAATTGATGCTGTGTTCATTGGGCCATTAAGGCTGATAAACAAAATAATGTCAAGGACTCTGCGATGGGAAGCTTATTTTCAAACAAGATTACCATGAGTGCCATACATGTATATATGGGTAAAGTCAAGTGATAAATTAAGTGCTGTGTCTTGTGTTTGTCAGAAGACATTGGATCAACAGTAGCTTGGGTTACTTTAGCCCAGCAAGTCCCCAAGTTTTACTGATAGTGGGGACAATACCATCAACTTACCCATCAATCAAAAAAGTCTAAAAGTGGTATGTTTTTGGCCCAAGACAAGTAGAAAATTGTTTTTAGAATACAGTATTATTTGTTATTCAGTTAAATTAATGAAGAAATACCATAGAACTAGCACAAAATGTTAGATCACCAGGATCTGACAAGTCTGGTGAAAATGTCAATGCTTTTGACTTTAGCTCTAAAATATCCACCATCACTGTAACTAGGGACTTATAGAGCTACAGTAACCTCAGCTAAATCAATGCGTGAAAGTGCTTTGAAGTCTCATGGCAAGAGTGAAATGCATAAAACAAAATGAAACATTGACAATAGGAATGAATTTACAATATTATTTGCTGAAACTTGAAAAATCCAGGAGTCTGAAACTGTGGCAAATGAGACTGCTAACTTCCAAACAGACGTAGATGAGATGACTTCACCTCTAACCCCATGTCCCAAAGTCCATTGAACTTCAGTGTCTTCTCCTAGGCCTAGTTGAACAAAAAATATTCCAGAGTTATTCTTTAAGAATGAAATACCTAATTCTGAAATTTCTGTGGACTCTACATGCCATAATCAATATTCTTCCTAAGTTTATACACAGTTAATTACAGTGCTTGAAAATTAAATTAGTGTCCTTTAAAAGTCTTTGAAAAGTGCTTGATTTTCTTCATGAAATATATGTATGAACCATATTATATATTTCCTTTCAGCATTCAATAATGTCTCAGGGTGTTGGCAAATGTGGCATAAAAAGGCCACGTGGGACACTCACACCACCTGTCTTGCATGCACGGCTTGTTAATGCACAGACAGTTGCCCCATTTGTTGTTTGTGGCATGACAAGGTTTAGGACTGGGCAGAAAGTTGCAGAGCTTTTACAGCCAGAAAGAAGGGTCATTCCTCTTTCTCTTCTTCCCAGGAGGTCTCTCTCCATTCCCAGGAGAGGGCAATGGCACTTCTGGTGTACGAAAGTCATCTGCAGCTATGGCATTTCCTGGTGTACGGAAGTAACCTGCTTCAATGATGGCACTTCACAGGGTACAGACGTTTACTGATTCACTGAGAGAGGTGGATGGAGTTAGGAAGAGTCGCCTGCTTTCACTAAGGGGAGATCTCTGAGGGAGGGATCTTTGGCATTTCCAAAGTAGGGAAGTCACCATCCCCATTATACAAAGCCCCACCTTCCCGACACAAGGGTAGTGTGGTCATCATTTGTGCTAGTAAACCTCAAATTAAAGCAAGATCTTGTTTGTTGGAGTTGAGTTCCCTGAACAGAGACTCTCCAATAAGATTTACATTATCGGACCAGTCATTGCCTAGTGACTAGCTACTGGGTAGTATGTCAGGTGACAGCAAAGATCTGTCACCAGTCACCACTCACTGGGTGCTGGTCACCAGGTGATGTCCCAAATGACATTTTTCAAGTTTGTGGTACCTGACAATGGGTGTTGATCACCGGGTGTTGTGTATGGTGCTAATCTTACATTTTCGGTCTTTAGTCACTGATCACAGAGCACTGAGTGCCAAGTGCTTGGCACCAATCAACATACACCAGGTGTCAGAAATCGGTCTTCAGACAGGGTATCTAGTTTTGACCACCAATCTAGAGGAAGGGATCCGTTTGATAGCTCCTTTTTCTCTGTTTCCTTTCAGTCCCTATGGGGAATGTACTTTGAGTCTTGGGTACTGGTCTGAGGGAAGGGATCTGGTCAGTATCCCCCCCCTTTGGTGTTCCTGTTCAACCCCAGTGGAGCTTGGGGACTCAGCCATGTCTCCTATTCTGACCATGCCACCATGGTTGCAGATCTGCCAACCCTTAAATTAAAGACTTACTGAATAATAGCACAAAATTACAAAAATACAATTTTTGCAGTCAAAACAGGATACTGGTTTGTCTGTGTTTGATCCAGATCTGTGTTTCATATTTTAGATTAAGTGGAGTTGATCAGAGAACCAGTCTAACTATACAGGGGTACATCAGATGCTTTAAAATGCCCATATTTTTCATTAAAAACACCTGCATGATCAGGCTGTTGCTTATTGCATTTTCTAGAAATGGCATCCAAGAAACAAAAAAACTTTGAAGATAAAATTGGACAATAAGCCTCTTAACCCTTTACTGCGCATCAGTCTGGAGGCTGGACTGCCTGATTTGCACAGGATTTGTCCATTAATTCAATAATTTGGCATCACTTTTGAGTTTACTTCTTGTACAATAATAATTTTCCTTATAGTGGGAAATTTGTTGTGGACAGTGGATGGATATTGGGTATACTTTATTTCAGCATACAGGGGATGACATGGTTGGTTGCCATGGCAATCAAATCTAGCCTAGAATGTGTACAAATCATGACAAAATTGCATATTTTTCAGTATTCATTTATATTAGGCTTACTATTTTCTTGCAAAATCAGTCATGTTTTGAATTTTTTTCATTTTTGATTGAGAAAAGTGATATTTTCTAATTATTTGGCTTGGATTGTCCAAGTTCCACCCAATTATAGGCACAACAAGTGTTTTGTTTTGCACAGGATTTATCCATTAATTCAATAATTTGGTATCACTTTTGAGTTTACTTCTTGTGCAATAATAATTTTCATTATAGTGGGCAATTTGTTGTGGACACTGGATGGATATTGGGTATACTTTATTTCAGCATACAGGGGATGACATGGTTGGTTGCCATGGCAACCAAATCAGGCCTAGAATGTGTGCAAATCATGACAAAATTGCATATTTTTCAGTATTCATTTATATTAGGCTTACTATTTTCTTGCAAAATCAGTCATGCTTTCAATTTTTTCATTTTTGATTGAGAAAATTGAGAATTTCTAATTATTTAGCTTAGATTGTCTAAGTTTCACCAAATATAGGCACAACAGGTGCTTTGTTATGCATAGGATTTATCCATTAATTCAATAATTTGGCATCAATTTTGAGTTACTTCTTGTGAAATAGTAATTTCCTTTATAGTGGGCAATTTGTTGCGGACATTGGATGGGTATTGGGCATACTTTATTTCAGCATACAGGAGATGAAATGGTTGGTTGCCATGGCAACCAAATCCAGCCTAGAATGTGTACAAATCATGACAAAATTACATATTTTTCAGTATTCATTTATATTAGGCTTACTATTTTCTTGCAAAATCAGTCATGCTTTCAATTTTTTTTTAGAAAAGCAAGATTTTCTGTTCATTTGGCTTGGATTGTCATAGTTCCACCAAATATTGGCACAATAGTTAGGTGTTGAGATTGAACACTTGAAGTCAATAAAGTTTTAGATGTATATTCTGTGCTTATATGCTTTTTTTTAAATGTACTCGTATGGTCTTAAACATTTCAAATATACAAAAGTATTTTCGTCTAACATTTAATTTGTTGAAATTTATACCAAATAGCTGTGCTACTATGGTAACAATTAAACAATGCAATGATAATATTAAAATATTAAAGCTGATTTTATACCATATCTCCAAAATATGAATACCTGTGTTCAAATTCAAAAGATGTTGAGAGAAAGTTGAAGAATGACAACCAATTCATAAAATCCATGAAGATAAAAGTAGTATAATCAATCTCATATGTATTTATTCACATATATACATATGCATGTACTTAGGTGCTGCATTATTTTGATCCAGACACAAGGAATGTACCACGAAGTCCACTGATGATGAAACAAGCTCTTATATCCTAAGATACCATTATCTGTAGTTTGCTTGGAAGCACATGGTTTTAATATTTGTGTGTCAGAGAACATAATCAGAAAATAATTAATCATGTACCTTTTTTACTTTGGGATTTTAAATAAAAACCCAAAACAAGCAGTTGTCAAAAGAAAGAAAGAACTTGACTTCCATCAGTTGCTGAAATAAATATTCCATTTCAAGATCGGATAGTAGATTCAATATACAATGGAAAGAATCTCCTTAAAGCTGGCTTAGGCCAAACAAAAAAATGTGTTTCCTGTCTTCCAACCATCCCTGTTTCTCATTGCCGACCCTAGCACTTTTTCCCCACCCCCATTCCCAACATTTTTTTTGTGTTTGTTTTTGTTTTTGTTTTTTTAATAATAAAAAAATTCAAATTGCCGAAATTGATCTGTGCATCTAATTGAGCCGGTTTTGTCATGAAAGGCATCATCATGCAGTAAAGGGTTAAGATAAAAGTAGTATAATCAATCTCATGTGTATTTATTCACATATATACATATGCATGTACTTAGGTGCTGCATTATTTTGATCCATACACAAGGAATATACCACGATGACCACTGATGATGAAGCACATGGTTTTAATATTTGTTTGTCGGAAAACATAATTAGAAAATAATTAATCATGTACTTTTTTGACTTTGGGATTTTAAAAAAAAACAAGAAACAAACAGTTGTCAAAAGAAAGCAAGAACTTGACTTGCATCAGCTGCTGAAATAAATATTCCATTTCCATATCGGATAGTAGATTCTCTCTCTCTCTCTCTCTCTCTCTCTCTCTCTCTCTCTCTCTCTCTATATATATATATATATATATATATATATATATATATATATATATATATATGGCATGGGTAATGGAAAGAATCTCCTTAAAGCTGGCTTATTTAAAACTGAATACTCAAGTCATATAAAAATAAAATTATATGAAATTCATATTTCGGAGGGGTATGCAAGAGGGGCACCTTTTACAAATGTGGCACATTTTTTGGGCAAAGGTGTAATTTTTGGAACATAACAAAAAGGGCATAAATATTTCTCAACCCAAGAATACACTTTTGGTCACAATATTTAGGATGTTCTTTTAAAAATAAAGAACAAAGAAGCTTCCACTCATACAAGTATTCTATATTTAATCAAACATAATAATATTTGAAATTATTTGAAGATAGCACAGTTTTAAGTAGGTGTTTTAGTAATCTGGACAATGTGGGATGGATGCTAGAAAGGGCAGAGGGGAGAGCATTATAGGCAAATATGGTAGGAGCATCCTTTTCTTTATATCTTGTTTGAGTACTGAGTGCCAAAGATGTCAGATCTTGAAGGATTATTAAAAAATATAAAATGCTGTATACAAATTTATTTTTAAAAATGTCTTCATAAACCATGAAATATTCCCAAAGATCAATGTCTGAATCACACTACTCAGAAGTAATGATATTTCATTTCACCATGTCAGTTTGTGGATTAAGAAGAAAATTAAGACATCATATCATATGATTAATCTAACATATTAGATGTTTTGTTTTTTGGGAATCATTAAACATTTTATTATGAGAAAATAATAAAGAGGATGAATATCATCGTTACTTACACATGGAATAAATATCATTAAATAATTTTCAATAAAAATTAACTTTAAAAGGAAAAATATCTTACTTGGAGACAGTCAATGGTAGTGGGAATGTATATCTCTGAAATCATGACAGTCAAAATGTTTGTGGAATAAAAATGTGTAATATAATAGCCTTATGAAAGGCATTCAGTTTGTAACCGTATCACTATTTTTTAAAACTTATCACATTATTGAAAAGAATGACAAAAAAGCACAAAATTGGATGTCTTTAACAAGTATTTAATTAAAATCTAAAATATTGTACAAAAGAATTTTATTTTACAGTCGACAGGCTTGCATAGGTTAAAAATTATTGGAAATTCTGTGCAGTAAAGCTTGAATGAATAGGACATAATAATGATGCATGTATCTTGAAATAATCACCAACAATAACTTTATAAAATGAAGCCAAATAATGAGTGGATACATTAATTGTTTGCCTGAAACTATTGCAATGATTACCTTGTTAGTATGTGCCCTGTGACAGATGGAAAATCATTACTTTAATTTTGTCACTTTTCACTAAAATTTAGATTCACTGACCAAATTATGCTTTGCCTGCTGCCAAAATGATATCTCTTGATTGCACATATAAGTTTATTGTCTTTTTCAATTCTCAAGCTTTCCTAAATAGATTGTTTACAATTTCTTGTATGTATTATACTCTGTATTATATATTATATTTTATGTACTGTATTCTGTAACTCTAAACCCAGACACATTTTCTGTTAAGCAAAGTCATGAAACTGAAACTTAAATGATAATGTGTAGTATATACCTTACTATAGTTTTATACCCATGTACTAGGATCATTATTGTTGCTGAGCAAGTTATTCAGAGACCAATATGAAATTAATTTATCTCTTCTCTGTATCCCTTATTAATGAAAAAGTATGATGTTAGCTTAGTTTTGTACTTGTGTCCATTTTCTATGCCAAAAAAGGTTGTCGAAGTTTCAAAACCGTAAAACCACCCATCGTAGTCTCTCATTATCAATGCAGAAAGCAACTTGAAATGTGCTCATGGGAGCAGTAATGAAATTGCTACCTATTAAAAACGAAGGTTCTAGCAGATGTTTGAAAACTCGGAGGAGTGGGGTGGGGATGAGGGGGTGGCAATCTAGAATGAAATCAGTATTGATGTGCAGTATTTAGTATATTTAACGATTTTAATGGTTTTCGAAATATAAAGTGCTCGATTTATTCATTGAGGTACTCGCTATCGTGCATCAACTTTCTCATGAAATTCAACAAATTATGAGCTGTAATGATTTTAAAATGATATGTAACATTAATTAATGATTTAAAAGTGTTGAAACACGTTTTTCTAATGGCAAATCCCAAATTTTACCGCGATAAACATGCACTATCGATTAGTGGAGTTGACCAGAATTTGCCGTGCCATGTGACTAATGGTTTTTCCGTGTTTCTAAAAATAGACGAATATTCGAGGACTTCATTTGTATATTTTTCGTGCTGATTAGTATTCCAATTAGCGAGTAAATGTCTTTTAAATATATAAAATCCATCTTTCTGTGAAATTGGTGATTCTTGGTCATATCTGTTTGGTGACATGATGGATACGACCTTAAGAAGTGAACATGTAACAGTAACTTATTTTTAGGGTATAGCCTCGTTCCAAAGTTTAAAGTTTGCTCTCATATTCCTCTTTTTTGGTGAAACCTTGATAATAATAAACTGGAATAGTTCAAAGAATGACATATTCCCGTCTATATTATCAAAAATCTTTCAACTCTAATATTCAAAATTTCAAATGACTTCACGTCGCAACTGCGAGATGAAGAGCACATGTTTACAAATGGCGGATACGCTGTTACATACAACTGATGCGTGTAGATTAAACTGCGCAGTTGCTTTAATCCTGCGAATAAACTAATGATTTGCTTCATATTTATCGTCTAGATTGATTCTCTTGGCCATATAAGTGATAGTTTTGGGTACAAAGACTTAATTTTGGTAGTTCTGGGTATCTTAATCGGATTTGTCATGAAAGGCGTCAAAAGGCGTCATCATGCAGTAAAGGGGTTGGCGTCAAAAGGCGTCATCATGCAGTAAAGGGTTAATAAGTTTAAACAGTCAGCATAGAAGTATCAAATGGAATATTCAGATTCTTGGTGGTGTGGGAAGCAGGAACGGCAACAATTGCATTTATTGGACATCATGTGTTGATTTGACTATGTCGCATGGCAGGAGAGATGATTGCCATCGCCACTTGAAATTGAAAAGGAAGCCAACCCCAAAGAGACATCCAGTTGAGGGATCAAGCAAGAAGCCTTTGAGCTCCATGGGGTTTGGAACTGCCATTTCTGAAAATGTACTGGGGGTAATTAAGGTCTAAGTGTACTTCACAAACCTTTTGTTTGAACATGATGTTTGCCTTTGCTGAGATCATGCGTCTGAACTTTTTGAATGCATGTTTCCAAGTCGACAATAACAGTACCTGATATTTTGTTACACCTTACTGAAAATTTGTCTAACTTACAGACAAATTTTGACTGCCTTTCCAGGGTGAGAGGATCAATTTTGACTGTGTTCCCAGGATGAGAGGATCAAATAGCTAGTCCTGTCTCCTCCGTGGAGACGGGATGACAAACCTTGATGAGGAAGGCTTTTTCTCCGATGAGGGAGGTAAAACAAAATAGTCCTGCCTCACCCTAAGAGTGATGACAGGATGACAAACTGTTGATATTTGTGGATGCAGACGAGTTTCTGGAACTCATCACACCTGGTCCCTGTCATCAGTTGGGTTCACCTTCTTCATCAGACCATTGGGTCAGGTGATAGAGGAGAAAGGGATGTGGACTTTTGATAAGGTGGTAAATGAGGTTTACCACCTACTTCCTCCTGATCAATGTCCCAAGCCTTTGGGATCTTTAGAGGCTCTCTGGAGCAGAGCTCAAGTTAGAACTGCTGTTTCTCCCTCACTCATTGATGGTGGCAGAGCTGACTCGGAAATTGTCCAAGACCAAAAAGGGGCTAGACAGCAGAAGGGCTGGTCTGTCCCCTTTTCTATGATTCTGCCCCTGGTCTCAGCCAATAGATACAGGGTCCATTTGCTCGTTTGGACCCTTAGCCCCCCCCACACACACACACACACACTTGGGATTCAGGTGCAGGAATCTGGACCAGATTCCCCATCAAGGCACTCAAGGCATTGGAACTGAAGGCACAGACACTGGTTACCATAGTATCACATGCCAATCATTTTTCAGCAGCCTCGAATCTGTTGAAGGAGGAATCTTTGTCTCCAGGGCCCTTGCAGCGACTGTTAGAGGCCATGACCTAGACATCAAGACATGCATTCTTGATGTCTATGGTGCTCAGGCAGAGCTACTTCACTTTAGGAGGAATGCGACCTTGGAGACATCAAAGGTTTTACTGGATCACAGCA
Source organism: Margaritifera margaritifera (assembly GCA_029931535.1). Lineage (NCBI taxonomy): Eukaryota > Metazoa > Mollusca > Bivalvia > Unionida > Margaritiferidae > Margaritifera > Margaritifera margaritifera. Next base: position 5,802,974 of record JAQPZY010001677.1, on the reverse strand, counting down.
GGAATAGCCTTTTACGGGCAAGCCCTCTAGATGCAGAGACCAGATATGCTGCCAGGGTGCAAGAACTCCTGCAAATTAGTTTAGTCGCACATAAAAAAAATGTATTCTGCACTGTATACAATTTTTTTTTTACTCTTAACCCTTCAAGTGCTTGTCATGGCATACATCATGCCGCCAGTAGAGTTCTCATAGCACTTGTCTTGTCATCTGTCTTTTTTCAGGTAGACAACTGTTTACACATCTGAGTACTTTGGCTTGGCATGAACAGTTGTTAAACTAAATTTGATTGGCACATTGGGTCCTAGAACAAGCATTCTGTCGAGTTGAACCTTGCATTCATGAAGGAAGTTTACAAATGCATGTTAAAAGTAAGGGCTTCTAGAAAACCCAAAATGGCTGACCCCCAACATGGTTCATCTTCAGCTAATACTGGCTGATGATAGCAATGATGACAATGATTATTAAGGTTTTGAAGTATATGAGATTATTGGAGCTCGGAAAGTGTTACTGGAAATACCAGTGAGTAATTTTGAACCCAAAAATGATGTTGAATACAAGTCCACTGTATATGCTGGATTCACTAAAACAGATGGCATTCCTGTCAACCCCCTATTCAGTGGTCTTTCAAAATTAAATGTCGAAAAGGCAGAATACAAAGCCTAATTACAGTACAGGCAATGTAATAGTAGAGTGCAATTTTCATTTCTTTTTCTCAAACAATTCTGCTTTGAGCAGGCCTGCTCAAGGGGGGGTGGGGGGGCAATTGCCCAGTCACTTGGCAATTTCTAGGGGCCCGTCGTCAACTCAGTTATAAAAAAATTAATTGTTCTTTGCAGTAAATATTAAAATTTGTTCCTTGCAAGAGTCTAAGTTATGGTAGATTACTACAGATTATATATTCAAAATTGTACACAGGGTTTTATATATCAAAGATTAAACTAGTTTTGCGGCCCATGACTGTTCTGCCCATGGGCCCGGAATTTCTGTCAGAGGGCCTGGCCTTGAGAGATCTTGTGCTACAAAACTCTTTAGCACTCTAAGGGTTAAGATAAATTGAATAAATAAGAATGGAAAAAGAAATTAAAAAGTAAGGATATTTATTTTTGGTAAAAATCCCTGTCTGAACAAACAGACTATGAAATTGATGGACTTCAAACCCTAATACAACATTGTAAAAGAGATCTTTCAATTTTGGACTCTTCCTTTCAGTCTAGCTTCAGTTCCCAGAACCTTCACAAGGGTGATGGGTGTAATAGTGGCTTCTTTAAGGTCTTTATCATTCTCCAGTACTTCAATGACTGGTTGGTGCATTACATCCTCAGACGTGCCATTTTGAGGGATATATCTTTCTGTTGGGAGACGGTGACTCGACTAAATCTAATCCCCAATCAGGAGAAGTCAGATTTTATCCCTGCTCAGAATTTCATTTACATGGGGATGAATTTTCTCACCTGTTTAGGAACAGTCCATGTTTCTCCTGACAGAATCGCACAAATACTTGCTCTCCTAGCAAGACTGGATGAGAAGACATCGTTGTCTGCTATTCTCTACATCTCTCTCCTGGTGACTTTGAACACAGCAATCGACTTAGTTCCCCTAGGTAGGCTTCATATGCAGCCCTTACAGTTCTTGCTTCTAGCGTACTTCAGACCTCACCAGGACCCTGTGTCTGCCCAGATACCCTTAGGATCCAAGTTTCATCACCATCAGAATTGGTGGAAAAATTATGACAGGTTTATGACCAGAGTTCCAATTCACACTCTGGAACCTCACTTCTTCCTTTACACCAATGCCTCAGATTCAGGCTTGGGGGCTTACCTACAGCCTGAAGAAGTTGTTCTGCAGGGCTGGTGATGTCATAAAGAAGCTTCCCTCTACTTGAACAATCTAGAAGGGGCTGTTGTTCTAGCACCTCAAGGGTGTGTCAACCGCATAAGGCATCACTGTCATGGTTGCTACAGATAACATATCTATTGTAGCGTACCTGAGATGTCAAGGGGGCACTCATACCCCTTCTCTCTGCTTGGAAGTTTCGCAGCTCCTCCATTAGACAGCTTTGGAGGAATTTACTTTCAGAATCTGCCACATTCTGAGCAAGAGAAATGTCTTGGCAGATAGCTTGTCCACACAGGGGTGAGCAGTCCTCATGGAATGGTCTCTACACCAGTTGGTAGCAGAGACACTTTTTCATCTGTGGGGAAGACCAGTGGTAGAATTGTTTGCAATGAAGATGAACAACAAGCTTCCTCTTTATGTCTCTCTAGCACCAGACCAGAAGGCATGGGCTGTGGATGCCTTCAGTCTGTGGTTGGATCAACTGTATGCCTACACCTTCCCACCCTTCAGAATAATCCCTCAATTTCTTTGCAGAGTTAGGACTTCAAAGTCATAACCCATCATGATAGCTCCCCTGTGTCCCTTGAGATTGTGGTTCAGTGATCTCCTCGATCTGTTGTCCACCTTCACGGTTGACTTACGGTGGACAAGTTGAGAATTTTCTGTAATTGGTGCATTAGGAAATGCATTGATCCAATCTTTCTCCCTTTGACTGAAGTTGCAGATTTTCTTATTTTTCTCTTCAAAGATAAAGATTGCTCACTATCCACCATTAAGGGCTATAGCGTTGCTCTCTAACAGTCTTAAGTCTAAAGTTCTGTATGGGCTCCACTTTAGGGTTGGACCCACATATTTCAGAACTGATCAGGTACTTTGAGCTCCAGAGACATGTCTTTCACTTGTTAATGCCATGGTGGAACCTCGTGTGTGTTCTTTGGTTGCTATCTAAACCTCCTTATGAACCTTTTAATGAAGCTACCTAGGAGAATCTTACCCTTAAAACAGTCTTCCTCATCGCTAAAGCATCAATGAGAAGGAGTGAAATTTGTGCTTTGTCAATGGAAAAGGGTTGTTTATGTTTCAATGGTAACTTTTTTTTTGTCAACCGGAGTTTTTGACCAAGAATCATCTACCTTTGATAGCTCCTCTTCCTATTGAATCACCAGTCTCAGTCATATCTGTGCTGGGGATGATCAAGATACTATCCTTTGCCCAGTCAGAGCTTTATGGTTCTATCTAGCCAAATTAAGAGGAAAAACAAAGGATGTAATCGTTGTTTTCTCCCATTAAAAGGTACCTTTGATATTTCAGCAGCCATTATCGCAAGGTGGATTGTTCAGACTCACTGGGAGAGATCTCTCTTTCATGAAAATCAAAGCCCTTGAGGTCAGGGATATTCCTGCATCTTGGGCATGTTTGAATCATTCCCCTTTGGATGATGTAATGAAAAATGCCTTCTGGTATTCTCACGCCACTATCTCTTTGTTTTACCTTCATTCAGAGGTGCACCAGAGTGAGGGTATTTATGCTTTGGGTCCAAATGAACATCATACTGAGAACAATGGTAAGTTCACTTGACAGCTTATCTTAGGCATTCAGCTTCCCAGCAGGCTGGTAAATTTGACAATGCAATAATAGTAGATAATGTCTTACTGCTCATGAAATGTTGTTTTTTGTGCAGTAAAACTAATTTAAATTATATAATACTTATCTACCATTATTGCACAGTTCTCTCCTTCCTCCCCACTCTGATATCCTTCAGTCTCAGTCCAAGTCAAAGAAGAAAGATATTCTGATTGATGGAAGTTGACTAAGGTATCAGAATGGGATCATGTTGTTTTTTATTCCATACCTCCAGTTACTAATTGGAGGAGGGAATAATGTCCTTGGACTTGGGGACTAGCTCCAGGAAAAGATACCACAAGGTCATAATAGCTGGCAAGTACTGTATTGTTTACCATCATACCCAGTCCAGCAGAATCTAAAATGTTTGCTTAGTATATAACTGAAGCTTCGTTTTGTTAAATAGATAAATATATTTTCTACATATTGCAAACTTTGTTTACTTCTACCATTGAGTTGGGTTATGTGGTCATTTCTTTATATATCGATGCTTAGGTATGTTCATATCATAATCTATAAATGTATTTCAGTTTAGCTCAGTACATTAAAGAAAACTAAATGGTTCAAGATAAATTTTGTATCAGGATTAATATTGATGATTCCAAGGTTGAATTCAGTTGTCAGTTGTTGCTGCAATTCTTAATGGAAATATTGTTTCTGTTCCACTAGGACTTCTATGCTTAATGGATGGATTGGGGACTAATTTTAAACACATAACTCATATTGTTGCAAATATATATTAAGAATATAAAATGTAACTTAATTTTGCTTTTTAGCTCTACTGGTCGTAGATCAGAAGAAATTATGGGATGGTCTGTTGTCCGTCGTCCATCTGTCATCTGTGGTCCATCCGTCTGTTAGCACAAATTTGTTATCGCTACTCCTCCTAAACTACTTGGAGGATTGACATGAAACTTTTCACTCACATTCATCCTATGGTCTAGTTGGTCCTAGATGAAAATGGTACTGTTCAGACATCCAGTATGGCTTATACAGTGGCCATCTTGAAAATCTTGTTATCATTACTCCCCAAAGGATGGTCATATCAAAATGGGGTTTTCACTAAAAGACTTCTTATGATGTCTACTTGGTCCTAAATGAAAATGGTGCAGATCTGACATCCAGTATGGCAGCCATCGTGAAAATCTTGTTATCGCTACTCATGAATGGATGGTCATATCAACATGGGTTTTTCACTAAAAGACTTCTTATGATTTCTAGTTGTTCCTAAATGAAAATGGTGCAGATCTTACAAATAATATGGCAACCAATGCAGCCATCTTGAAAATCTTGTTATCACTTCTCCTCCTACATGGATGGTCACATCAACATGGGGTTTTCACAAAAAAACCTCTTATCATCTCTACTTGGTCCTAAATGAAAATGGTGCCGATCTGACATCCAATATTACCGCCACAGCAGCCATCATGAAAATCTTGTTATTGCATCTCCTCCCAAATGAATGGTCATATGAAGGTGGGGTTTTCACAAAAAGTCTTATTATGGTGTCTACTTGGTCCTAAATGAAAATGGTGCCGATCTGACATCAGATATGGCTGCCATGGCAGTCATCTTGAAAATCTGGTTATTGCTACTTATGAATTTTCTGTTCAGGAGGAGATGCAATAAAAAGATTTTCAAGTTGGCTGCCATGGCAGCCATACTGGACTTCAGATCAACACCATTTTTATTTAGGACCAAGTAGACATCATAACAAGTCTTTTAGTGAAAACCCCATGTTCATATGACCATCCACATAGGAGGAGTAGCGATATCAAGATTTTCAAGATGGTGGCCATATTGGACTCCAGATCAGCACCATTTTCATTTAGGACTAACTAGACACGATAAGAAGTCTGTCAGTGAAAACCCCATGCTGATATGACCATCCATTCAGGAGTAGTAGTGATAACAAGATTTTCAAGATGCCTGCCATGGTGGCCATATTGGATGTCAGATCTGCACCATTTTCATTTAGGACCAAGTAGACATCATAAGAAGTCTTCTAGTGAAAACCCCATGTTCATATGACCATTCATTCAGGTTGAGTAGCGATAACAAGATTTTCAAGATGGCTGACATTGTGGGTATATTGGATGTCAGATCTGCACCATTTTCATTTAGGACCAACTAGACACCATAACAAGTCGTTTAGTGAAAACCCCATGTTGATATGACCATCCATGTAGGAGGAATAGCGATAACAAAATTTTCAAGATGACTGCCATGGTGGCCATATTGGACCCCAGATTGGCACCATTTTCATTTTGGACTAACTAGACATCATAAGAAGTCTTTCAGTGCAAACCCCATGTTGATATGACCATATTATTTTTATTTCATCACCTCCTGAACAGAAAGTTATATTGAAATGGGGTTTTCACTAAAAATACTTATGATGTCTAGTTTAAGTTGGTCCTAAAAGAAAATGGGGCAGATCTGGTGTCCAATATGGCAGCCATCTTGAAAATCTTGTTACCACTACTGCACCTAAATGGATGATCATATCAACATGTGGTTTTCACTAGAAGACTTCTTATGGTGTCTAGTTGGTCTGAAATGGAAATGGTGCCGCTCTGACGTCCAATATGGCAGCCATCTTGAAAATCTTATCACTACTCCTTCTGAATGGATGGGCATATCACTATTGGGTTTTCACTAAAAGACTCCTTATCATGTCTACTTGGTCCTAAAATTGTACTGATCTGTCATCTGATGTCCATTAACACAAGTTTGTTATCGCTACTCATCCTAAACTACTTTCAGGATTCCTTTGAAACTGTGTGTGTGGAGAGAGAGAGAGAGAGAGAGAGAGAGACCCATATATACAGAAATGCACATATAGAATAAGATTCCTGATCGTAACTATCGAGTCACTTAGAACATAATTTTCTATGGTACTGTGAACTGTTGCTTGCATTGTGTTCAAAAGAAGTCTTATGATTAGTGTCATTGCTTTCTACACTTTGATGAAGTAGATCTGGGTCTACCTGGGATTGGAAAGAGAGGGGTGTACGAGATGTTATATATTTCGGCATTATTTGGCTTGTGCCTGCCTGTGCAGGTGAAGGTGTAAAGAAGTGGGGTCTTGCTTGGCTAGCACTACATGTACTTAGATTTTAATTATCTTGATTAGTGGCTTTGTCTTCTACAATTTGATGAAGTGTATCTGGGTCCACCAGGGCTAGGGGAGGGGCAGTGTTAAGTAATTAGGACCTGTGTAGCTTGTGTCTACTTGAGCAAGTGAGTTTGTAATTAATTATTGCCTTGCTTGGCAGGCACTTATAGGAGTGGAGGTTATGGGCCAAGCTGAGGATGGCTATGGTGACACAGTGCTGGTATTAGATCTATTGTTTATGTCGTAACACAGTTTAAAAAATCCATTATAAGTCCAAGCCAAGCATCCACTGCCCTGAAATAAAAAGGTATTTGTTGATGGGAATACAGTACATGTAACTTTATTTTCATGTGAGGTAGTGATTTTGGACACATACCCATGTTGCTATGAGTATTTGTAGATTTGGAAATTAGTCCCAGGTTCATTTATCTGCTTCAGTGATGAGTTGTTCCTGACATGGATAGTGATACTGTCTTGATTTTCTTTGTTATGGATAAAATCTGGAATTAACTTTCTGTATGAATGTACTTCAACATCATGAATATCCTCTTGGGTGAATCCAAATAGATCGGATCCATTGAAATTTTTTTTCAGTATTGACATTGTTAGATTTACCACCATTTTATTTGTATGCAGAATTGTGGTAAGTATTTTTTAAAAATTCAAAATTTTTAACAGCATCAGTCAAAATGAGGATTTTCCAAAAGCATTTAAGTACTTAGATGAAGAATATCCATGATGAATAAATTCTAGATGAATGAATAATCATATGGTATACACTGATTTTGACAAAGTACTTATAAGCAATTGTTTACCTGGCTACCATCTTGCAGCATGAATGAAATGATGTGAAACCACGTGTTTTCATCATTCAAGATGGTAGACATGGTTAAAAGGAAGAAATGGTCTTACCTGGAAATTCTTTGTGCCCAGTAGAGCGTCAGTCCCTACTAGGGACTCTTGTTTAGCTCATCTGGCTGTAAGGCCAAATGAGTTTATGGTATGGCCCTGTGTGCAGTATTTTTCATCAGTTCATGAAAATTTTGCTTGTTACTTCTCAGGAGACTATGTTTTGGATTGAATTATGATCAAACTGGGAATATAGGTTTTTATCAGCAATAACTAGGAAGATTTAGAATATGAGCAAGAGTTGTGCATATTTATGAAGTGATCTTGCATCTGATTGGCTGAACTTGTTACCATCTTGGAGGCCATATTTTTTATCAAAGTTTGGTCAGACTTGGAATATATGCATAGATCAAGACCTCAGACACATTTGATAAAGAGCAAGATACATGCATATTAATGAGGTGATCTTGCATCTGATTGGCTAAGCCTGTTACTATTCTGAAAGCCATATTTTTGATAGGATATTTATCAAACTTGGAATATATACTTTTATCATGAAGATCTTGGATGAGTTCGATAATGAGATCGAAGCATAATAATGAAGCAATCTTGCATATGATTTGCTGTCCTTGTAACACTCTGGAAGCCATATTTTTGATCTCATTTGGAATATGGGCTTATATGATCAAGATCTCTCATGACTTCAGTAGTTAGTGAGATCCAAACATTTAGATGATGTGATCTTGATCCACTTTTTTTTTTTTTTTTCCTTCCTAAAAGACACTTCTGAGCTGCAATATCATCAGTTACTATCTCTTTGTCCCCCAACAACACATTATTATAATAGTGTGTCAAGACTGGAATAATTCATTGGTTTTACAAACTTAATTTATAACCAATTATTTTATCCACTTAGAATGTTACTTGTTATAGTTCTATTTTATACTTTGAAGAAAACATGCACTGGCCCGGAAATAAGTTGGTTAGCTGGCATAGATTTTACATTGCAATATTCATCAATTTTAAGATGCACATGTATGCATTGTTCAGACTGATTAAGCTTCTTCAGTGTTCACAAATGACTCATAATCCAAACATGTTGTTTATGATCGAGATTTTCTGTTTATATTTTGTATAATAGCTTGAGTCCCCTGTTGATAAATATGTATAGTCACCTATGTTATTAAAAAGTGTGCCATATGATCTTCGTAGGACTGAAATATGCTTTTTATCATAGAACTTCCTTTTATTGCAGTCAGAAGAACTTGTGAAAGCTTATCCTCCATTTGTGAACTTTTTTGAAGATACCAAAGAAAGAATTATTAAATGTGATAAAACAAATCAAAGATTTCATGCCTTCTTGAAGGTAAGTTTAAACCTTGTTTATTATGGCAACACTTAATGTTAACCCTTTAGTGCACATCAGTTTGCAGGTTGAACTGCCTAATTTGCACAGAATTCATCCATTGCCAGTAATTTTGCAATAATAATTTTCTTTGTAGTGTGTACATTTTGCGTAATGAAACCTGTAACATTAATATTAAAAAAACTCAGTCTGATCAACTGATATAATCAGAGAAGTTGAACAAATAGACACTTTCATTGATTATCTAGTTATTGAAAGCATTTTACCAACTGCATTTGGCAAAATTGTACAATGGCGGATATGCAGTTTTAAGTAATCAGTGGTAATGTCTCTGCTGCTACATGCAGCTCTAATGCATACAACGTAGTATCATTGTTGTAAGACATGTTCGGTACACACTGCCAATAATGAAGATAAACAACTATGTTTTATCTTTGTTCATTAAAATTATTTGTCACACACATTTATTGAGACATACTATTCTCATATTTTCCTTCCCATCTTAGATGTATATTATTTTCTGCATGTGTAGTGTTTTTAGTTCTGTAGTTTTGCTTATAGATTTTAGTTGCTGTTAGTTATGCATAAAACATCAAACTCCTGTGCTGCATCTGTGTGATGTGTTTTTTCTCTAGAATGTTGAACTTCAGGCACCAGATACTATTAGTTGTTTAGAACTATCGCCCGATGCAGAAAAGTTACATTATTGATAGGCATTTCAAAATATGTTATGACATCTGTCTTGTCTGACACTTTGTTGCACATAGTAGCAATAGTTGCTTTTTGCCACAGTTTCATCTTTTGAGGTATGTATATGTTCATTACGGCAAGGCCTGACTTTCGAAAATGAAACACCTGGACTGACAAAATTGTTCTTCTGCTTGTGCTTTTGACATATGGTAATGTTTTGTCATATTTCAGCCATGAGAACCAGTATGACCATTTGCTGTTGAAAAGTCTTTACTTCTTCAGATTAAAATGTTCATCCTGATCACCTATCTTTCTCTTGATCATGATGATTAATGCTATCTATGATAACTCCAGTAGAAATAATAGTGCTCTGTTGTCTATTTTATGATGTTATTAATTGTTAAATACTTAATCGGTAGCGATTTGCGCTGTCAAACTTATTGGATTGGCTGTTTTTACTATTGAACCACGAATTAACAAAACTTGAATAGGTGCTTTGTTTTCTTCATTGATCTTTGCTTTCCTATTGTTCTCTGCATCATACATTTATTTGAAACAAAGCTGCATTGATGTTTATTGTTATAGTAATTCTGAAATTTTAAGTGGAGATTCTTTTTTTATGCTTGACAGTATGCAGAGCTAGATGGAATCTTTTGGGTATGGCAGTATATATCTTAATCTGCCAGCATTAGGGAATAATTATGGCATTCGGTTACCATGTTAATAAACTATTATAAACTACTATGATTGTTTTCATGTTATTATTTTGCATGTGCATATTTTCCAATTTCTCCAACATGATTTAAAATAAAGGTAAATAAAGACTTCCTAATTCACAGGCTGCTTAGAGTTTACCAGGGGACCTGTACTGTAGTGTACAGTACTTACACAGTACAAATCGTGCTTAGTGTCACTTATATCCTTGTTTATTCCCCAAAATATTTGAAGCAGATTTTGCTTTATTCATTGCTTTCACCAAATCGCATTGTTCCAGGTTACATTTCAGCTAGACGTCCATTTCTGTTTCATTTGCTTTGATCTATGTGCTCAAAGAGTCACTGTTTTCAGTGGCATAAGCGATCCTACAAAGTGATGTAATCTATATGAAAAGACACACACGTTTAATTATATAAGGCACATAACCTACGACTAAGAGCATCATCGATCCATTTGGGTTGTTTCAGCATCTCCTTTTGTTTATAATTGGCAGATTTGTCTTTTGTTTTCCAACAGCAATTCAGGCCAGTTAATTGTTTAAACCTTGAAACTAACTTGGGTTAAGAGGGAATTTTGTCTGGTGGCAATGCCAATACATCGATGTGTAATTGCCTTTACTTCATAATATTAGCATGATTACCATAACTGGGTCAGGTACTTATTTAAGGTTGCTTACATCAAAGCAAACTACCACAGAGTTTGTACGGTATTACAATTATTTTCAAAGCATTACTTTTGAAACTTCTTTATCGTATTTTAGAGATATTAGTGCAGTGGTGCTTATGATTCGAATCCAAGGAATGTACTTCCTTCAGCACAACAGGGCTGAGCAAATCCCATAGCCTGACGTCCCAGACTATTAATTTTTGAAGTCAGGCAAGTAAAATTTTCAAAGTCGCTAGTCCAGGACAAGCAATTTTTCCCTATTTTAAAAAAAGGCTGGCAACTGCTAATTTTTATGCCATAATCCCTTTATCTACCTTTATCTGGCCATTCAAGCCCTCCAGGTGTACTGAATGCTTGATTCTAACACCTTTCCATGTATTTATTTACATCCTGTATCACATCTGCTGGTGGTCATTGATAACTGTTGCATTATGCATTACATGAGAACATTCTGTTACTACTTCGCCAATCAAAATGTGTGAAACAAAACAAAGCCGGTATGATTAATTAGCAGTGTTTTAAATGGCTGTGTTATATTGTGTTTACTCAAACCAGATCCTAATGAACAACTCACCGTTTGATTTTAATCCAGCAAGTCAATCCAATTAAATTAATGAAAGGCGCTTTAACAACATTTGTGTCGGTTCCCTTTGATGAACTGATTAAATCACTAGTGATGATTCTTTCAATTTTAATTGATTATACAGATGATTAACTTTAACGTCCGATATTGCGTTTGAAGCAAAACAATTACACTAATTAAGGAATTGTCTCTGTTCATATTTAAAGGATAAAATGTATGTTATGATCACTTTAAAAGTAATTGTCAAGCAAGGTGATATTTACAATGTGGATAAAGCGAGTTTACTTAATTATTTTCACAAGGAAGTTAATAAGGAAGATTCGGAGAAGGAAAATTCATGTGAAAGTGGAGCGGTAAAACATAAGACTGCCACTGAGTGTGAGGTAACTATTTCTCCAAAGAGACATAAGCCAGACTCTGTGGCAGCAACAAGTGAGAAGAAGTTAGGGAAAGTCTGATTTCCAGTAAATTCCTTTCCATCTTGCTGATGGAAGTACTGATGCTACCATATTGGAGCAAAAAATAGTGGATATAAGATACCTGGACAATGGAAAATTGAAAACCTCTAATCTAATAAAATATGTATCAACCTGTTTTTGAAAAATAAATTCTGTTAAGAAATAAATATTTTGGACATTATTTTGTTCTTGCTGTGGATTAAAGTGCATACATCTCATCAAATCTTGACAAGTGATTTAAATTTTGAGACAATTGAAAAGGTCGGTGGGACAAGTGAATTTTCTGCAACCACTTGTCCTGGATAAGTGGATGGAAAAAAAAATGTGCTCAGCCCTGCACAAGTTAAAATCTTCAAAGTACATGTGGGGACACCATGATGTAAACATGTACACTATAAATGCTAACTTTGAACCAAACACTATTTTTGTTGTTGTTGTCATACTGGTATCACATTTTAAGGAGTTAGGTATTTACATTTTCAGGGCAGAAAAAAACCCAACATTATTACAGGTGACTTTCAACAATTTTAATGCAATAATACATAAGCTGACAATAGTAAACTAGAGCACAAAAGGGAGAAACTACTGTTAAATGAGTAGAACATCTCGGTAATGGTCAATTCTTGTCATCGTCTGATCAAATTATACATATTTGAATTAGGTGGAACAGAGGAAAATTTAATATATTTATTGACTTTTCAAACAAATTATATTAATTTATAACATTTCCATATAGTAATTCATAATGATAGTGCCTTAACAACCACGAAGTCATTTTTCTTTTTTAATGACTGTACAATCGATAAAATAAGGCAATTGATCAGTAAAAAATAATCTCTAAGGTGTCCCAAGACTTATGGTATATACAAAAATTGCTTTAATTTCATGTCCCAACTTTTAGGTCATAATAAATTACTTTTGTAAATAATTAAGATTGGCCCAAGACTTATCATCATTACAGTAGTGCTGAGTGCCAAAGATGACAAATTTTGTGGGAATTATTCAAAAATATGATGAACTGCTGTAAACAAATCATTTTAAAAAATGTCTTCATAAATCTTGAAAAAGTCACAGATCAATGTCTGAATTACACAATAGTCAGAAGTTCTGAACAGATAAAAAAAAAGAGTACATTTATCTTTCATTTCACAATGTCATTTTGTGGATTAAAGAAAAAAAAATTATGCAATTATCATATGATTAATCAGGCATATTATATATTTTGCTTGTTGAGGGTCATTTAACATCATTTTATTAAGAGAAAATGATTAAGAGGAAGAATATCATCATTACATTATTCATGCTTGGAATCATTAAACAATTTTCAGTCAGGGCTGTTCCATTAAAACATATATCCTCTATGGCAGTGTTTCCCAAACATTTTTGATTGATACCATCTTTTGTAACCCAAAATGTAGTACCCGCATTTGGGTCGTGACCCAGGGTTTGGGAACCACTGCCATACGGGGATGACACTTGAAAAAAACTTCTGTAGGAGGTTGTGTTTCAAACTATTTTGATTCTGACAGTGGAGGGTTGGTTGGAAAATCACTTCTCATGTGGGCTGTGTAAGCAAAATCAGAAATTGCAGGTAAGGTTGTAAGAAAAAATGAATATATATTTAAAATCACATCTAACCCGCTCTTAGCAGTCTAACTCGCAACAAATCAACATACAGGGACCAGAGATGCTGCCAGGGCGCACAAGTGCACAATCATGCCAAATTTGAATGAATTTGCGCACTTGGAAAGCAGTGATGCGTGAGAACTTCTGCAAATTAGTTCAAAGTCGTGCATATAAAAATGCTCCCTGTGCAGTATACAAGTTTCATTTAACTGTTAACCCTTAAAGTGCTTGTCGTGATATATCTCATGCTGCCAGTAGAGGTCATGTAGTGTTTATTGCAACATCGTTTTTCAGGTAAGCAACTGTTTACACATCTGTATAATTCAGCGTGACATGAATGGTTGTTAAACTGAATTTGGTTGGTATATTGGGCCCTCGAACCAGCATTCTGTTGTAGTTTAACCTTACATTCATCAATGAAGTTTTACAAATGCATGTTTAAAATATGGGCTACCTAGAAAACCCCAAATGACTGACTCCCAACATGGCCTCAGACCACAATTAATTTTCCTATATAGTCTCTACATTTGTTTGCCACTACTGAACTTTCCACTGTGTCCAAATCCAAATAAATCATGTGTTGATCTAAAGTATCTTCAAAGATGAACTCATGGTGAAGTTCTTGTCATAGATTAACCGGCATTCTTTTTTGAGAGGCTGGACTGTAAACAAAGCAACATGCAATGGGTCACAGATTTCACTTTCGGATCAGCACCAGTGCCTCATTACTCACTGTGCACTGTCGCCAAAATACACACAGACAACCACACCATAATGCTCATATTCTAAAGAATAAACAATTTCCTTTAAATGAATACCAAGAATGCCTAAATCTAATGCATGCATCACCAGCAAAATGAGAGAGGAAAAAATGGTCTAAAAATTGACTGGGACTACATTCATGGGCACTGACTTGGAAGTAATAATTGTGACCTGAGTCCTGTCAGGCCAACGTATTTATGGACAAATTTAATAAAATTTTTATATTTGCATGCCACACCAGGGCAGTGGACGCTTTGAGCCTGAGGTGAGATCATCTGTTCGCTTACGTCTTCCCACCCTTCAAAATGATACCACAAGTACTTCAAAAAGTAAGATCTTCCATTGCTCAGCTCATTTTTATAGCCCCTCTGTGGCTCCAGTGATCATGGTTCAGTGATCTTGACGTGCTGGTAGACAAGTCCAGGATATTTTGTCACCTTCATGCTTGACTCATCTCAAATGATCTCTCTGCCAGAACAAGTTTTCGAGCAAAGTTGCTGAGTATCGTTCAAGCCAGGAGACACTCTACTCCAAGATCTATGATGCCAAGTGTAGAATGTTTTGCGATTGGTGCAGTAGGAAACATGTTAATCCTAGCTGTCCCTCAGTGAGTGCAGTTTGCTGATTTTCTTCTTTTCCTTTTTGAATAGAAATAATGCTCGGTTTCTACCTTCAAGGGTTCTAGGGCAACCTTTTCCAACACTCTCAAATTTTCTAAAGGTCCGGACATCAGTTTGGATTCTGATATTGCCGACCTGATCAGTTATTTCGAGCTGCAGAGCCCATTGTCTCGCTCTCTAATGCCTAGATGGAATCTCTTGTGTGTTTTAACAAAACCTCGCCTTGAACCTTTGGGTGATGCTTTCGAGAACCTTACCCATAAGACGGTGTTCCTGCTCTCCTTGGCATCCGTGTGATGAAAGACACATTTTGGCAATCTTACACTACATTCTCTTTCTATCTTTGTTCCTTGGCACACCAAAGTGAAGGCATTTTTTCTCTTGGGCCCATAGTTGTTGCACCAAAAATGGCCCAAGTGGATATCACCTTACAGTTGTTGATACACCTAATGCAATGGTGGGTATTTCCTTGTTTTTCTTTTCCAGTTTTTGGGAGGTCATCAGCCTGGCAAATTCAGTTCAGCAATAGCAACAGGTTACATATTGCTAATATTAAAATGTAATTTTTGGTGGGGGAGTAAAAGTAATTTTAATGATGCTGTTGCTATTGCCAGATTCCCTCCTTAACACCCGCACTGATGTCCCACTTATGGTCTTCGTCCTTAAAAAAGATGAATACTACTGGGCATGAGCCAGGTCATAGGGCAGGCTTCTGGAATCGTCCAGAAAGTCACCTTGTGGAAGGATGAATTCTCATCATACGGACGAGGGTAAATTTCCATCCCGGAAAGGTTAGCTACAAAATAGCAACAGATAAGTATTGTATCATCAAAATTAGTTTTACCCCCCCCCCCAAAAAAAAAACAAGTAAGTTTTGGCACTATGTCAAACAAATTCTTTCCCATAACTTGTAGCAAAACATGGATGTGGTTTTGTATTTACAGTACACACATGAGGGAATTTCGATTGACCACTCAATCATGTGGGCCTGGGCACATGGGACAAGGGAATAGGTAGAGTTGATTGTGTCCACTAGATCTGGTGAACATCTACTAAATATTGTGGAACTCTCATGGACTTTAATGCTGCTATTGTGGGTTTTATGGTACCTATCGCAGATTTTATTGCACCTGCCTTGGTAGTCGAGACACTAAGCAAACTGATCTGAGACACCCTGACTCCATAAACATGACCACAGCAGGTGTCAATATTTCATACCTGTACCTGTACAAACTTCAGTAGCATTGCTTGTACAGTCTGATTAAAATCAAGATCTCTGACACAATGGAGATCTGACAAACAAGGTCAAGTTCTGTTGACCTTTTGATTTACCAATCAAATTACAGTTTTCACATTTATGAAAGTGAAACTCTTCATTCAGAACATATTGCTTCTGAAGATAACTCTCCCTCACAGGAAATGCAACCCTTATTCAGATAGATTACTAAAATAAAGTGGAATGGGAATTCCAAAGGTCGGCAGAACATGAACTTTTATCAGTGCCTGTCAGAACTACTTATTATTAGTAGATCTAGAGTATAATCAGAATGATTGATTTTGATATATTTGTCAGTGACCTAACTTCGGCATAGATACAGACAAAAAGAGCCTGTTGTACTGGCTCCTAACTTATCATAGTTTCCCTTTACTTTCCATAATATTTACAAGACCCACCTTGAACAAATTATTGAAGGCATTAAAAAAAAATTTTAAAAACGAAAACCTTGATCTTACCACAGACACATAAGACATTCATGTAAGATAGCTATCATTTATTGCATTCGTTCTTTACATAAGATTTGCAACAAGTTTTTATTAGGTACACAGTGTATTTATATAATTTATCAGACTGAATAAATGTCAGTCTTTTCAAAGACACATGCAGCAATTCTTGTGAGAATGAAGATAAATGTTAAGACTAATAGTTGCGACTAATGGATATAAAAAAAAAAATGAATGCTGTACTATTTATAGATTAAGTTCATGAGACTTAAAGACATGTAGACAGGTGTGTCATAACTCTTTCAAAATTTTATTGAATAAGAACAACATGGCCTCATATAGTAGGAAAGGATACTCAACATATACTAGAAAATGATCTACTGTAACCTTACCTGTAGACTCTGAAAATGACACATTATTAGAAAGTATGACACTTTTTAAATGAACAGCAAATTGTCTTCATTTTAGAATTTCTCTACACTGTATTGACTGCTGCACTCTGTCAGTGGCCATTCATGTCATTGACAGTGATTTTCACATGGAAAAACGTTAACGAAAAAGGTGACTTTTGGTGATTTAATCATCAGGCACCAGCAGAGGTGTGATATTCTTACTCTGAAGTCAGATACTGTGTGTGTCAGCTTGCTGCTGTCAGTCAACAAGAGTCAGTCAGGAAGAACATGTAAACACAGTTCTTAACAGCCACTGGTCGGCATCTTTGATGCTAAGATTCGATATTATTTTTAGCACCTATGTTTCAAAATAAACATTAACTGCTGAATGAAAATGTTTCTTGTTCTGACATTACCAAACACTATAAAACTAATAAGATATTATTTTGTGCAAAAACAAATCTGGACTTGCAATATGGACTAAGAAATGCAAGGAGGTTAAGCTCTAATATTTTCATCTAAGATTGGTTTCTAGCAGATTAAAATATAATAACTTTGTGGTACACATGCAACTTAACTGATATTGAAGCAATATTTGCTTGACATTTGGAAACACAGTTTTGCAGTACATGTCATATGGACTGAAAGAACACTCCAAATGAAGTCGTATCAGCATGAGGGTAAAATAAATTCTTACCTCATTTTCACCCTTAAGTTTATCAATATTAAACTCAGATGCCCAAACCAAAAGTTACAAGTATATTTTATATCTCCTTCTCTCTCTCAGATATCCTTATAGCCATGATAATTAAAATCATTACACCATTATATTTTGGGAAGCACTTAAATATTCTCATAAAATTCTTTTGTTCAAAAATATTTAATATTAAATAGTGTGGTGTACAACATAAAAAGAGCATTTCACACTGTCTACTGTAGCTCATCCAAAAGATAAGTTTCATGTGATGTAGTTGATGATCACTATTACATAATTATATTGCTGCCACTTTCTGGGGGAGGGTGGTAAAACTGAATCCATGAACTACAAGTCGTGATGTGGACAGCCATTACGACTACAGTGCTAGGTCTATGTTCAACACAACATGTACAGATTAGATGTCTGCCATGGCATGTGGATTTTCTGCAATGTGTGGACTATATTACATTCACCACTAAACTATAGTATTTAAAGACAAAAATAGCAAATTGAATGTATTACCTTTAACTTTGGTGCATCAAAAAATATTCCTGGATGTATGGAAGTGAAAATACTTTGAATTTTTAAAAAGTTGGTATTGTCCTTTAAAAGTTCTTGAAATTATTGTAAAACAACTTGAGTTTTGCCTGAAACTCCTTAACTATTTAATGAGGGAATAAGAAATGTTAAAGTGAATAAAATATATTACTCTTTAAATTCTGAACTTTTGTTATTTATATTTTTTTTAAAATAAAAAATAATGAACCAATAAAATCGGATAAAATTGGATGAATCAAAATGACACAGGTAGTTTGCCAGTGTACCTTTGCTGTATGTATTGGCATGCTGATTAATTACATGTTTTTTATTCTACTTTTGTACCTATTTATAAAGTTGTAAGCAAAGTAACATACAGAGAAAATTCAGTTTCCGTAAGAAAAAATACTTGAGAACTTATGAAAGTCATTTAACAAAAACTCATCAGGGTTGTACAAACCGTCAGGGCATGCCCTTTCTTTATCCATGGCGCTGTCTGCAGAGCTCCTCCAAAAAGTCTTGCTGGATCACAACAAGAACCTTTTAAGGTCTGCTCCTCTTCAGAGGCCTCATCGCCTCCATAGCATCACAGGATTTGAGGGACCGACAGCACCGGTTCCTAGCAGCAGCTCCTGAAGAGGGCTCTTTCTGACTGCCCTTCTGGACCTACTTCCAAATTTTTCAAGCAGGCACAGCCTCAACAGTCTCATAAGCAGCCTCATTTCAAAGCATTCTCTCAGGCCAAGGGAGGAAGTCCCCTTTCCCCAAGGAGAGAGGGGTTGGTCCTAAGGAGTTGCACAAGAATCATCTATCAGCTTGGATCTCGCTGGGATCCAATTTTCACCACCACCTGAGTTAATGGCTAAATCGGGACCGGTTTATGAGTGGAGTCCCAGTTCACACCTCCAAACTCCACTCCTTTCTCTACACTCATCAGATTCAGGTTGGAGTGCTCACCCGGAGTCAGAGGGCGTAGTTCTTCTGGGATCTTGGTCTCAGTATGAAGTGACTCTTCACATAAACAATTTGGATATGCGGGCAGTGTTTATAACTCTACAGGAGTGCATAAACTTGTGTGATGGTCGCCTCAGACAACATGTCAATAGTAGTGTACCTCGGGCAGCAAGCAGGTACACTTGCTCCTTATCTTTCTGTGGAAATCTGGAACTTCCTCCAATGGGCAGCATTGGAGGAGATCATGCTCTGGGTCCACGATTCCTGGCACGAGGAATATACTTGTGGACAGTCTGTCCAGAGGGGGTTATGCGGTCCTCACAGAATGGTCTATGCACCAATCCATTGTAGAGTCACTTTTCCAACTGTGAGGGAGACCCTTGGTGGACTTGATTGCTACGAGACTGAACAACAAGCTCCCCTTTTGTGTCTCTCCAGTCCCAGATCAGAGGGCCTGGGTAGTGGATGCCTTAAGCTTGAAGTGGGATCACTTGCTCATGTACACCTTCTCACTGTTCAGAATGATTCCGCAGGTGCTCCACCAAGTCAGAGTCTCCACTGCTCAGCTCATCCTGGTAGCCCCCCTATGGCCCCAACAGTTGTGGTTTAGTGATCTATTCAGCCTGTTGGTAGATGCACCCAGGAGTTGACCACGGAGAGACCTGCTGTTGCAGCACAGGGGGTGTCTACTCCACAACAGCCCAGAGATTCTCCACCTTCATACTTAGCTCATCTCAAGCAATTGATCTGTGATGACCATTTTTCACACAAGGTTGCCAACTGCATCGTCCAGGCTAGAAGGCAGTCCACTTTCAAGCTCTATGATGCAAAGTGGAGGATCTTCTGTGACTGGTGCAGTAGGAAATGCATTGATCGTAGCTGTCCCCTTTGAGCACAGTTGCTGATTTTCTTCTCTTTCTTTTCAAGGGGAAGAAATGTCCAGTATCCACTATCAAGGGTTATAGAGCAGCCCTTTCCAACACTCTCAAGTTCTCCCCCATGTTTCTGATCACTTCAGGTATTTTGAGCTTCAGAGACCGGTATTTCCCTCACTAATGCCATAATGTCAAGCCCCCTTAAGACTGTTTTCCTGCTCTCCTTGGCATCTGTGAGAAGTTGCAAGCTTCATGCCTTGTCTATGAAGAAGGGTTGTTTATGGTCCAGCAGCTGTTATGAGTTGGTGTCTCTTCTTTGCCAAACTGGGTATCTGGCTAGAATCAGCTACCTTCAGTAGCTCCACTTCCTATTGAGAACCCCAGTCTCATTCATATCTGTGCTGGGGATGACCAAGATAACCTCCTTTGCCCAGTTAGGGCCTTAAGGTTTAATTTGGCTTTCTCTGAAAGGAAAAGGATAGGTCAGCAGTGTCTCTTCCTATCTATTAAGGGTTCCTCTGATACTTGACATCCACTATTTCCAGGTGGATTGTCCTCACTATCTAGAGGGCTTATAAATCCCTAACTAAGAGGGACCTTTCTTTCATGAGAATTAAGACCCATGAAGTTAGGGCTGTTGCTTCATCTTGGGCCTATTTTTAATCACTCCTCTTTGGAGGATGTTATGAGAGCTGCTTTCTGGCAGTAACACACTACCTTCTCTTCATTTTACCTTTGATATTTGACACAACAGTGCAAAGGTATTTTTTCGTTGGGCCCAATAGTAATGGCACAAAGAGAGGTCCAACCTTGTACCAGCTTAAAGTAGGGAAAAAAAAGAGACAAATTCTAACACTAGAGGAAAGAATTAATGTAATTGAAAAAAGTGAAAAGGGGGAGACCTCTCACAAAATAGCAGCCAGTTTAAACATCAGGAAAACTCAGATACAGGGTGTTATAAAAGACAAGGAGTCAATTAGAAACAAATTCATATGCTAAAACATGTACATGTGATTTTCAAATATAAATGTGATTCATGTTTAATGATAGATTTATAACTTTATTGCTATATAAAATTATTTTCAGTTGAATGCATGCATGCAATATTTTAACAAGAACTATCAATAAAAAAATACAATAAATGTACATTGATTGTGGTTATTTTTCCTTCTTAAACTGTGCTGAATTTAAACCTTGGAACAGGTCTTTTTCTACAAACCTGTTATGAGAGACCACCTGTCTTGAGAGACCGCTTTTTGTTGGCAGAAGTGGCGGTCTCTCAAAACAGGTTTTACTGTACTGCTGTTAATACAAACTTTTTAGCTCTACTGTTAATAGACGAGAAGAGGTTATCGGATGGTTTGTTGTCCATCGTCTGTCCATCCGTTAGGGCAAGTTCATTATTGCTACTCCTCCTAAAGTACATAGGGATTGCCATGAAACTTCACACACACATTCATCCCATGGTCTAATTGATCCTAAATGAAAATAGTGCTGAATCTTGTTATCTCTACTCCTCCTGAATGGATAGACAAATCCACATAAGACTTTTAGTAAAAGACTTATGATGTCTAATTGATCCTAAATGAAAAAGGTGCCGATCTGATGTCCAATATTGCCACCATGACAGCCATCTTGAAGATCTTATTTCTACTCCTGCTGAACGGAAAGTCATATTGACATGCAGTTTTCACCACAAGACTTCTTATTTAGTCCTCAAAGAAAATGGTGCCGATCTGATGTCTAATATGGCCGCCAGCTTGAAAATCTTGTTATTGCTACTTCTGAACTAAAAGTCATATTGACATGGGGTTTTCACCAGAAGACTTCAATGATGTTTAGTTGGTCTTAAATGAAGATGGTGCCAATCTGATGTCCAATATGGCGCTTCACAGCGGCCATCTTGAAAATCTTGTTATTGCTACTCCTTGTGAAAAAAAAGTAATATTGACATCGGGTTTTCACCAGAAGACTTCTTTTGATGTTTGGTTGGTACTAAGTGAAAATGGTACCACTTGCATATCCAATATTGCAGCCACAGCGGTCAGCTTGAGTATCTTGTTACGGCTCCTTCTCCTGAATGGATAGTTGTATCAACACACGGTCGTTACTAAGACATCTAATGATGTCAACTTGGTCATAAATGAAAATAGTGCCGATCTGATGTCCAATATGGCCAACATGGTAACCATCTTGAAAAGCTTGTTATCATTTCTCCTCCTGAACGGAAAGTCATATTGACAGGGATTTTCAGAAGAAGACTTCTGATGATGTCTAGTTGGTACTAAATAAAAATGGTGTCAATCTGATGTTTAATATGGCTGCCACAGTGGCCATCTTGAAAATCTTGTTATTGCTACTTTTCCTGAATGGATGGTCATATGAACATGGGATTTTCACTAAACGACTTATGGTCCTAAATTAAATCAGTGCCAATCTGATGTCCAATGGGTGCAACAACAGCCATCTTAAAAATCTTGTTGCTCCTCCTGAACAGAAAGTAATATTGACCTGAAGTTTTTTCCAGAAAACTTTTTATGATGTCTGGTTGGTCCTAAGTTAAAATGGTGCCGATCTGATGTCCAATATGGCTGCCACAGCAGCTGTCTTGAGAATCTTGTTATTGCCTCTCCTCCTGAACAAAAAGTAATATTGACATGGGTTTTCACTTCTTATGATGTCTCTTTCATCTTAAATGAAAATGGTGCTGATTTGACCACCAGTATGGCTACTTCTCCTAGATGGCTGGTCAGATCAACATTATGCTTTCACCAGAAGACTTCTTGTGATGTCTAGTTATTCTTAAATGGAAATGGTACGAATCTGATATCCATTATGGCCTCTACGGCAGCCATCTTGAAAATTTTTCTATTGTTACTCGTCCAAAATGGAAAGTCATATCAGAATGGGGTTTTCACCAGAAGACTTCTTATAATGTCTTGTTTGTCTTAAGTTAAAATGGTGCTGATCTGACATCCAATATGGCCACCATGGCAGCCATCTTGAGAATCTTATTATTGCTACTCCTCTTAAATGTAACGTCATTTGGCACAAGGTTTTCATCTGAAGAGTTCTTATGGTGTCTTGTTGGTCTGAAATGAAAATGATGCAAACTGAGCCTATATCTGGCACCTTGGTGGCCATCTTGAAAATATTGTTATCGCTGCTCAAAAGAATGGATGGCTATATCAATATGAGGTTTTCACCAATAGACTTCTCATAATACCTAGTTGGTACTAAATGAAAATGGTGCCAATTGTACATTCAATATGTCTGCTATGATGGCTGTCTTGAAAATCTTGCTGTCACTACTCCCCCTGGATGGATGGTCATATTAACATCAGGTTTTCTTCAAAAGACTTCTAATGATGTCTGCTTCGTCCTAAATGAAAATGGTGCCAATCTGATATCCAATATGTCCACCACAGCAGCTAATTTGACAATCTTGTTATCTCTGAAGAATATCAGAGATGGTTTCAACACTCAGCAGTTAAAAGAAGAATTGGTCTTATCTTGAATTCCTGGAAATTCTTTGTGCCCATTAGATCATCAGTCCCTTCAAGGGACTCTTCTTTGGGGGGATACAATTAATGTTACTTATGTAATACTTACCTGCTACTATTGCAAAGATTCCCACCTCTCTCCACACTCTGATGTCCTGTAGGCGAGGTCCAAGTTAGAAGAGGAGGATATTCTGTATGTGGGCTGTGATGTAGGAGTCAGACAAGGATCTTCTTGTTTTCTGTGCTAGAACCTTCCAATACTAATTGGAAGAGGATATACTTAGCTAGGACGGGGACTATGAGTCCTAAAATAGGAAAGCAATGTAATAGCCAGTAATTTTTACATAATTGAAATTAGTCTACCACCACCCCACCCACACCTCCCAAAAAAACTACATATTAATGATGTGTTGGAAAAACGACTGACTTGTCTGTATGAGTTGTGTCACAGTGAGGCCTCATTCATCCAACAGAGTGTCAGTATCCTGAACATTATTTTTACAGTAAGACTAAAAAATACAGGCTTTAGAAGTTTAGTGAAAATTCTTGGCATGGAGCTGAATCAATTGGTAAGCAAGTGAACTGGAATTTTCGACCTTTCCAAATGAACTGGAGGTATTTTCTGTACTTAGGTTAAATCCAACCAGGATAATAAGTATCGTTTAAACTGATGGGAGCAAACAATGGCAGATTTTAGCATTTCCATTTTGAAATAATGGGTATTTTTCCTTCAAAAGTGTTGAGGGTTTTTAAATTAAAATAACTCGCACTGTGCCGTCTTTCAGAAGTGTAATGAAAATGTTGGAGACAAATTCTCCCTGTTCTGTATCTACTTCCTCTATCATAATTTTGGTGGGGAAACCATCAGTTTCAGTGACAGTTAGTACACTCTCTGCCTTATTCAACTGTGTGGCTTTGGGAATTTGAAACTTAGAAGGTTTTTGCAAAAATTCAGTATCATATTCCTTACCTGTATGTAAAATCCAACTATTAGATGTAATTCTTTGCCTTGCACTTGTGTGCTCAGCTATTTTTCCTGCTATAAAGTTTGTGGCAGTGTTATGTATGTTCTGATAAACTAAGTCATATTTATTAATAGAATCAGTAGAAAATAGAAGGGCCACTTTGCTACATACAATAGAATGAGTAGAGTTGAAATTCTCAGAAGCATTCAGGGTCAGGAATATGGATTCAGTCTCTTGGTTTGGCCCCTTTACATTTTTCCCTTTTAATCTTTCTGGGTTTCTCTGCATCCAGTGGCCTAGAAAATGTAACTCTTGAAATGACCTCATCCATCACAACAGAAGAAAGTGTTGCCTCGATTGAAGGAGACTCTGTTTCCCACTTATTGGGACTCCTCTATGTATTTCATCTACTAACCCAAATCATCACCAGTCAAGATAATTTTCTGAAACATTTCTTGTTTTTTCCTCAGTAACTTGTGTTGGGTCTGCCATGTTTACAACTTTGGCAAGGTTTACACTCACAGAGAACCACACTTTTCTTGAATATTGTAAAAAATTCTGCTGGTCTTCAATAAGATCCCCTGTTGTCATTTGGTAGATCTCTCTTAGTGCTACAGAGATCAATCGGGTCCAGCAAATCGGCCTTCGAGGACAATATCACATGAGGAACTTGAAGCCTCATCAAAGTCAGAGTCCTCATCCATGTTTTCCTGCAAATCTGAATCTACTTCAGTTTGTCAATTGCTCACAGATCAAAAATCTTTCTGCCATGCACCCTGTGATTTAGAGATTTCTTTTAAAAACACCCCTAGTTGCTTCCATAGCTTCAGGTTTTGGTCAACTTTGACAATCCAATAAATCAACTGTGGGCTGCCATTGTTGTTGTGTATTGGGGCTATTGCACCCAGTCTGCCTAGTGTGACATTACAGCTGTTAAAAATGGTGTCTAGTTTGTCTTAAATCAAAATGGTGCTGATCTTGCATCCAATAAAAGGAAGAAATGGTATTATGTTTAATTCCTGGAAATTCTTTTCGGACAGTAGAGCATCAGTCCCTCTGAGGGATTGTTGTTTATCCCAGTAGTCATTCGAAGAGTGAGGACTTGTGTCACGTAGACCAATTAGAAATCCAGAAAATATCCTACCCAAATACTTTCCCACAAAAAATATGTTCAAAATCAAATCTTCTATAGCAAATAGTTTTAAGTTACATAAGTTGTCCTCGAGCATGACAGGTTCAGTCTTTACAGATGGAGTTTTGTAACCCATGTAGATTAATGTCATTTTCAGTTACAGATATATAAAGAAAGTTTTCATTCTGTGTCATTAAAATCAAGCTCTATTCTGATTTCATCCTGTTTATGATTTACTCCATTAATATTAACATGTACAAGTTAGATGGTCAGAATATAACTCTGCTAAATAATGACTAGAATAGTATGCAGTTTGATATTTATAAAATCTTTTTGGATTTTGATTGCCAACATTCTATGTCAGTGTTACAGAATTATGTATCATTTCTTTTAAATAAGGGTATAGTTTTATTAGTTTATGACCTCTGTATAATAGTCTAATAGGTGTCGTCTTGCAGAGTGCACATATACGGTAATTTCAATGTGACCCAGAACATTGGTCCTGGGAAAAATCAATATTGTCGGTTGAAGCATTAGTCATGTCACGTGATTCAGCGCGCGAGTTTTGAACTTGACCTGACCTGGTTTTCGCAGTTTAAGAATGATTCATTTTGTTGACCAGAAGTTAGAATAAGATCGCAATAGTACGATGTTGATTTGAGACGGAATAAGTAATGGGTTTTGTTTGTTTATAAGACGCAGATTAAGAAAACTATAAATAAGATGTAATCGGAGTGTTCGTCATTCTTCTTGATAGTACGTTCAGCCTGAGAGGTCATAAACAAGATTGGTTCATTTTGTGTGGTATTCTGCTTCAGAGATATACAGTACATTTTGGATTTAGTACTACAGCTTCAACTTTAAGAATTATTCAGCTCCATTGGAATTATCGAAAACATTTCTAGAACTTGTGTGATATTCCATATTCACAGGGATTATTTGGAATTAATAATATTTGGATATAACTGATTCTTGTTAGTGCATCAGCACAGTGGTATTTTCATTCGGAATATTCTCCATTCTGAATAATTTGGATTAACTTCCAGATCAGTGAACTTTAAAACAATTTAGGACTTTTAAGGATATTCTATACTGTAAGTTATTTTTAATTCTTTCACTTTGATTGTTTGTTGAAATATTTTAATATTTTAGGAAATTAAATATTTGTGTTTTAAATCTTGAAAGCTTGTTTGAGTCTTTTCTTTTGTTACATTACCCCTAGTCGTAACATCAGTATTCAGCAGTTTTACTCCTGATTGTCAGACCCACCCACTTTCATTTCTGCACAGGTACTTACTTCCCTTATATATTTATGCAATTCAACCAAATTTGGTACACAGATTTGATGAAATCTTGGCTCACGTTTGTCAGTGTTCCATGTCATTATTTAGCCTATTTATAGGCCTGATTGTCAGACCCTTCTAAAAAAAAATTTCTGCACAATGACTCTTAGTTATTATTGGATTTGAACATACATTTGTTTTGGCAGCTTGATATTGCCAGTCTTTAACATCTTCATGTAACAGAGTTATAGTCGATTATAGTCAGACCCCCTCACCTTGCAATTTAATTTCCGCATGACAACTTTTTTAAATTTATTATTGGATTTCTACCAGATTGGGTAGACAGTTTGATATTGATGAGACTTTGGGTGAATTCATTATTGTCAGTATCCTAGTCATAATTTAGCACAGATATAACCCTGTTTGTTTGAACCATTCACATTCATTTCAGCATAAAAGCAGTGTTAAGTAATAATAAATTGCAACCAGATTTGGTATGCAGCTTGATATTGATCAGAGTTCAGCTGAATTTGACTGTCAGCATTCTGTATCATCATTTAGCAGTCATAGTTACTGTTAGACCAACCCACTTTAACTTTCTTAGGATCTGATTTCAAACAAATATAGTACACAGCTTGGTATTGATAAGGCATCATCAGTTTGATCATCACTGTCACTGACTATGACTTTTAGCATGCAACATAATTTTAGCAGTTATTTAACCTGATTTATCCGACTAGAAAAATGATTTGCCCTTTCTCAGCCACCACTAGTAAAAATGAGTGGACAAATGAATGGCAAGTCACTTTTTCAAGATGCTCGTCTGATTGAGTGACATTATAAGCAGATTCAGTAACATGAACAGTGTAGAAAGGGTAAAATTGATGTAGGACAAGTAAGAGTTCCAAGTCACTTACCTTGTAGGACATGTGGCCAACTGAACATTTTTTGAGCCCAGTATTACAGTGTAACAGTGGTTTTCATTTTAAAATGTCAATTATTCTGATTAAACTAAAGTATGTAGCAGTCCATGGCATAGCATACTGCTTCTGGCAAATAGTTTACATTGATTTGATTAAATCTATACGTCAGTTCATATCAGTTTGCTTTCTTTCTGTGACTTGGATGTTCTGAATAGTCTATCAAAGTGTATTTACTGCACATAAGCAGATTTTTAACACCAGTGTCTTAGAGCTTAATTAGTTGAATGTACTTCGAGCAATCCATTGTCATAGGTCATAAAAGGCAGTCCTGGGAACAAATGTCATAGATGGGACTATCAAATCGAAGTTATTATGCCATATGCCATGGCCTTTATTGCCTGATAACCTTTCATGTTTGGTTGTCTTCTTTTTTGTCTGTATGTCAAACCACCTAATTTTTTTTCAGCTGTAGCACATAAAGACATATAGAACAGTTCAATACTCATTTCAGGTGTGTTTGACCAAGCCAGAGTGTGGCAGGCAAACATTAGCTGAGCTAATGATCCGGCCCGTTCAGCGCTTACCCTCGATAACGCTTCTTCTAAATGGTATGACAGTAGATTATCTATACTCACATGTTGTTTTCAGTAAGATTCTACGCCTGTAATTTCCATACTCTGCACCTAAAATTGTTGATTTCTTTTTCTTTTCTTTTTTTTTCTTCTTTTTGTTATTAGCTCACATGGTCATAAGGTCAAGTGATCAGATGGCATGGCCCTTCGTCCATCATGCATCATCTGTCATGTGCTGTCTGTTCATAGTTGTTATTTACAACTTTTTCTCAAAACCCACTTGACTAATTTGAACATGATTTTACAGAGACCATTCTGGCATCAAGGCCTTTCAAATTTGTTAAAATGTATACTGATACTTCATCCAGTACTAAAAATAGGAAAACCTTTAAACAAACTTCTTCTCAAAAACTGATCAACAGTATTTGACCAAATTTAGTAAAATGCATCCTTGCATGAAGGTCTTTCAGATGCAACTCCACCATTAAATATGGCCACCATTACTGAAAATAGAAAAACTTTTTACAACTTCTTCTTCAAAAAAAACAAAACAATTGACAGAAAGCCTCTTGGCATAGATGGCTTTCAGATTTATACAAATGATGCTGATCTGTAATCGAATATGATACCTGTTACTAAAAATTAGAAACTTTTTTAAGCGACTTCTGCTCAAAAACTACCCAACAGAAAAGGACCAAATTTGACAGAAAGCATTATTGCATGGAGGAGCTGCAGTGGCTCAGTGGTTAGTGAGCTGGACTTGCGACTGAAAGGGTGTGGGTTAGAATCCTAATATCAGATCAGCCTCGATCAGCTACCAGGGTGTGTCCTTGGGCAAGGCACTTGACTACAATTGCCTTGGCACTAAATAACCTGCTTGTATTGCAGTGCCATAAAAGACCAACCCAAACCAATCCAGGCATATAGGGCTTTCAGATGTATGCAAATGATGCTGAGCCACCATCATATATGGCCACCATTGCTAATAGAAAAACCTTAAAATGATTGCTTCTCAAAAACCAGAATTGGACCAACTTTTACAAAGTATCCTGGTGTAGGAGGCTTTTACTTTCATACAAATGATGCCAACTTCTCAAAACCACTGAATAGAATTTCACCAAATTTGACAGAAAGCATCCTAGTATAAAGGCCTTTTAATTATATACAAATTATGTTCAATCTGCCATGAAATACGGCCACCATTATGAAAAATAGGAAATAAAACATTTTAAATTACTCCTTTGAAACTGCTTAGAAGAATTTGACCAAATTTGGCAGAAATTATTTGGGCAATAATGACTTTCAAATTTGTATAAATAATGCTGATTCAACATCATATGGCTGCCATTGCGAACAATAGAAAATCCTTTATTATGTCTTTTCAAAAGCGCTCAACAAATTTGACCAATTGTACAGAAAGCACCCTGATATAAAGGCTTTTAAGTTTATACAAATGATGCTGATCTGCCATCAAATATGGCTGCTGTTACTAAAAATATAAAAACTTATAACTTCTGTAAAACCTCTTAATAAAATTTGACCAAATTTGACAGAAACTTGAAAGCCCTTCAAATTATACCTATGATGTTTGTCCACCATCAAATATGGTGACTGTTACTAAAATTTGAAAAGCATACACACAACTTTATCTCAAGAAACCACTTAACAGAATTTGACCAACTTGGACAGAAAGCATCCTGGCATTGAGGCCTTTATGTATTGAACAAATGATACTGATGTGCCATAAAATATGGATGAAGATACAAAAACTAGAGAATCCTTGAAACATTTGTTTTAATAACATATGTAATGAACAGCATTGGAAGAAATTCTATGCAAAGCATCATACTGATGCAGATTTCTTGGCAAGCTGCTCTTGAATTTGACTATTAGACAGATGTCAACCAGGTGAGCAAACTCAGGTCTACTTTTGCCTCATGTTTTTATCTCAACTGGTCCTAGACCAGAAGAGCTTGTGGGATGGTCTATTGTCCATCATCTTGCATCCATCCATCCGTTAGCACAAGTTTTGTTGTCACTAGGATTGGCATGAAACTTTACTCGCACATTCATCCCAAGGTCTAGTTGGTCCTGAATGAAAATGGTGCTGCTCAGATATCCAGTATGGCCACCACAGCAGCCATCTTGAAAATCTTGTTATTGTTACTCCTAAATAAAAGGTCAAATCAGCATGAGGTTTTCACCTGAAGACTTCTTATGGTATTTAGTTTATCTTAAATAAAATTTTGATGATCTGAGATCCAATATGGCCACCACAGTGGCCATGTTGAAAATCTTATTGCTACTTCTCCTAAATGGAAAGTTATATCAACATTGGGTTTTCACCAGAAGACTTCTTATGATGTCTAGTTGGTACTAAGTGAAAATGGTGCCATTCTGTCATCCAGAATGGCCACCATGAGAGCCATCATGAAAATCTTGTTATTGATACTTTTCCAAAATGGAAAGTCATATTGACATTGGGGTTTCACCAGAAGTCTAATTATGACACCTAGTTGGTCCTGAATGAAAATGGTGCTGATCTGACCTCAAATATGGCTGCCACAATGAACATATTGTAAATCTTGTCACTAATTCTCTAGAATGGATAGTCATATCAACTTTTGGTTTTTCATCAAAAGTCTTCAAATGGTATCTTGTTTGTCTTAAATGAAAATGGCGCTGATCTTACATCCAGTATGATTGCCACAGTGGCTAATTTGAAAATATTATCACAGTAGAGCAGTGGTGTCAAACATACGGGCCGTGGGTTGGATATGGCCCACCAGACTCATTATTTATTATTATTTATATCAAATCTGGCCTACCATAGCAAATGAGTTTGACACCCCTGCTCTAGAGTATCAAAGATGGTTCCAACACTCGGTATTTAAAAAGAAGAAATGGTCTTGTCTTGAATTCCTGGCACTAGTCCACAGTCCAAGGTGAAAATTCCCTCCTCCAATTAGTAATCGGAGGTCTAGAACAAAAGCAACACAGACCCAGTCCTATACCATAATCACTTCAGTCCATTTGGAATGTAGTCCTTGTTTTCCTTGAACTTTGTGTGGTAAAACACGTCTTTGGGCACTAAAGTGTCTTTTGCCATCATTTCACTCAATTATAGCCTTTTTAGCTATTGTACTACTCCTGGCATTCGTGTCGGCATCTGAACAGATAAAAGCATATACTTCTGTACATCCTCACTAAATGTTAACCACTATTTCTTCCTAGGTCCTAGGTAACAGTTTGGAGTGAGTTTCACTGTACCAACCCCCTGGGGAGGCAGCTTCTTTGTACATTCTTGGTTAAGTTTTTGTACTTGGCTCATATTTTTTTTTTTGTTTTTTTTTAACACTGTATAAATACTTTTATACGAAGATTCATGAAACTTGGTGAAGGGGTGTATCTTGATCACTACTACACCCTCATCACAAGGTAGGTCACTGTGGCCTATATTTAACATTTAATTGACATTGGGTAAATTTTGTGTTTTAAGTTTATTTCTCAAGTTCTGTTCATGGTAGAATCATCAAACTAGATGATTGTATGCATCTCTGTTAATACCACGCCCTTTACACAAAAGAAGGTCATACTGACCTACATTTCACATTTTACTGGCTTAGGTTAAGATTTTGTGTTTAGGTAATAACCAGATAGGTTTTTAATACCCAGTATATATACTGTTATACCAAGATTTATGAAACCTGGTGAGGGGATATATCTAGTTAAGTACTACACCCATGTCACAGAAGTAGGTTACTGTGACCCATATTTTAATGCTTCACTGACTTGAAATCAGGCAATAAAAGAAGGTCATTGTGACCTACATTTCACATTTTATCAATTGTTATACCTGGAATTATGAAACTTGCTGAGTTTGTGCATCTTGATGAATACAACACCAACATCTTAAAAGTTAAGTTACTGTTCATGCTTTAATCATTAAACTAGATGATTGTATATATCTCTCTTAGTACTACACCCATACCAAGAAAGGTCATTGTGAACTACATTTCACATTTTACTGGCTTACGTTTCAAGTTTTTGCATTGCATTTAGGATCATGACCGCATGAATTTTGGGTATGTTATATGCATACTATCCTACCTAGAATCATGAAACTTGGCAAGGGGATGCATCTTGACAAGTTCTACATTCTTTTTTCAAAAAGAGGTGTCTGTGAATTATATATCATGCTTCAGTGACTTTGTTGGAATTTTGTGTTAAAAGTTCATGTATTGGGTGCTGTTTATGTTCCGATCATGAAACTTGATAATTGGATGCATCCTTAGTATGTGCTTAAAACCAAAGAATGTCACTGTTACCTGGAGTTTATGCTTTACTAACATGGATTATGTGTTTTTGATCACAAATATTCATCCATGCCAGATCAATATACATCCTAGCATACTCAGGTCATTTCTGACCATTAGAGTTTGAAGTAAGAATAACTATGTTTATTCTGTGGCAAACTTTCTGTATTAATGACAGTACATTGTATATTGTGATATGTTACCCTCAAAAGGTTAACTGTATTGTACATGTGAATGAGTAAAAGAATTAAATGAGTTAACTGCATGTTGCATGCTTTTAATGTGAAGACTCACCTGTAGTGGCTAATCTAGTTAATTATTGATACATGAAATACTGCTGACTGTCACTCCAAGGTTAATAAAAGCCTGTGAATTTCAGTAAGTAAAATCTGGGTTCTAGGGGTGGACAAAGATAATAGCTGCTCAAGCAGGTTTTAAAAACAATGATTTTTTTTTATAAATAATACAAAAACAACATTAATCTCTTATTTTTATAAGCTTATTGTAGTACCTCTACTTTGATATCTTAGAAATAGATGTTGTTTTTTATTATTATTATTCTGTTAGGTCTTTTATGCTCTGTAACAGTAGGTATGTAGGTAGGTGGGTGGGTGGGTGGTTAGCTAGCTTGGTAGGTGGTTTCACAATATGTCATCACAATACTGGCTATAAAAGCTGATTAAAAGTTAAAATATTAAATTTTAATATGATTAAAATATCTAATGTTAAGATAAGATATTGGAAACAAATCTTCAGTTAGAAAAAGGGCCAAAATCACTTTACTCTGAATTTATTTTCTGCATGATAATGTTTACAATGGCTACTGGAGACTAGTAAAACTAGAGGTGAGCTATCTAACTGTTGATTACACCCTGATGTGTATTGCAATTGACATTTTCTCCCCATCTATGCATTTTATTTCAATTTTCAGTGTCCCCATTTGTCATTTGTTTTAATTTTGATTGTATCTTGTACGCACACTAGTTAAGCGGTGCTGCCATAAATTTGTTCCATTCTTGGTACCAGTGTTAGGGTAAGTATTACTCTTTACAGTTTTGTTCTGGGATTGTTTGTTGTTTGGGCAATTTTCTTGCAGCAATTCCACAGGACTTTGGCATGTGCATATGGACGGATGTCCTTTCTGTGCTTCATGGGCAGATGAAGTGTGGGATTTAGCTGGAAGCCACCGCTGATAAAAAAAAAAGCAGGATCGTTGATTGTGTCAGGTTCCTGGGATAGGGACTCTTCGATGAACTTCGTCACTCAACTGGTCTTTGATGGGGTACTGGGTCGAGCCAATGGGCACCAAGCAAAATGATAGATACCAGTCACTGGGTACTGGATCTGGGCATTGGGCATGAGTTATCAGGCAGGTCAAATACCAGTCGCCAGGTGTTTGTTTCCACCAGTACCGGACCTTGTGCTTCCCTGGCCAGGACCAAGCATCATCCTGTCTCCTCTAAGGAATGTGACTGGGTCGATAGCCCCCACTTCCCTGTTTCCCTTTGAACCCTTCTTGGGGCCTGGGGACTCCAACCACCAGATAGAGAGTCTGGGACATCTCATTTCTCAGCATGGCATCATGAATGAGTTTCCCATGGCTCCAATGGCCAGCGGACTCAGCAGTACTCTGAGTCAGCAGCAACTCAGGCCCTCCCCATCCCCTATTTCAGCTTATCAAAGGAAAGGGAGGGGGACCATCACATACCTCCTGCATTAAGAAGGAATTACCAATCCACTTCTCCAAGAAGGGAACAGACAATCCTGTCTTATCCCGCCTTAGTAGACAGAATAATGAGTTTTCAGTTATAGAGGACTCTAATTTTGAGTTGACCCCATTTGAGTCAGAACCTTATTCCCATTTAGTGTCCCCATCTCTGTCCCACACCGGGCAGATGACAGAAGATGAAGCTGTGTGGACATTTGACAAGGCAGTAAACAAAGTTTACTTCCTTCTGTCTCCAGATCTGTGTTCTAAACCTTCCAGGTCTTTAGACATGAGGATTCTCTCCAATTTGGGGACACTCTTGGGAATGCAGATAAAAGCTGATCTCTTGCTTCCCAACTCAACCACGGTGAGTGGTAAAGCACAGAAACTGGCACAAGGCTGAGAGGCAGCCAGACAACCAAGCAGTTTGTCAGTCCTCTATACCACTTTACAGCCACTGGTTTCAGCAGGTAGTTGCAGGGTTCACTCACCCCCTTGACTGCTTGAGCCTCATAGTCTGGATTCAGGAGCATCTCAGGTAAAGATCTCCACTGGGACCTGGTCTCGCATCCCAGTCGAGACACTAGAAGCTATGAAACTTAAGCTCTATGACAGTACAGATCTGTTATGGGCTGCCCCATTGGACTCTGAATTCTTGTTTGGCAGGTTAATCACCACAGTGGTTTCTCAGTATTAGCATTGGTTATTGGCCACATTCCCAGGTCTGGATAAATTGGCAAAGAAGCACCCTCAGCTGGAGAGGTCTGTGGGTTCCATGCCTAAACACTCAAAGCAGGGGTCCCAGTTGAACCTCCACACTCCTTTTAAAATCCCTTCTCGCCCTTTTTTCACTAAATGGGGCATTTGTAAAGGCCAGAGCTGGAAGCCTGTGGACTCCTCTCCCCTTAAGCAGGGAGGTAGTTGGGCCAAGGGAGTTGCTCCCTCTCATGCCAAGTACCTTCTTTGTGATGTCCCAGCAGGTGTCTGACTTGGCCACTTTTCAGAGGCCTAGTCAGACCTAATGGACATGCAAAGAGGGTATTCCAACTGCATTTCCAGGACCCTCCATCTCTATCAAGGACCCCATTTGTTTTCACCAGACCAATCTGGAATTCTTCAGGAAAGAGGTGTACACCCTTCCAAGGAAGGGGGCATTGGAGAGGGTGTTAAAAACTTGAAGCCCTTATTCTATTTCCAGATCGTTCTGATTAAAAAAGGGGGAAATTTCACCTTATCATTGATCTTTCCCTATTAAACAAGGTTATTCGGGAAGAGAGTTTCAAGATGGAGATGTCAGCCTCAGTCAATAATGCCATAAGGTCAAAGGGGCAGTATCCATAGACATCCAGGATGCATCCCCATCTTTCCATCCCACAGGAAATTTCTGCAGTTTTATCTGGACATGGAGGTTTTTTAATTTCAGGCATCCCTTAAGCCTAGCATCATCGGCCAGAGAATTTACCAATATGATGGGAGTCATAGCAGCTCACTTGAAATTGTTTCTTCATGCAGTATTTTGACAACTGGTTGATATACAACATTCTTCTGCATATCTTACTCCGAGACCTGAAGCTCTATTGCAAGACAGTGACTCGTCTGGATTTAATCTCCAGTCTTGAGAAGTGAGATCTGATTCCTTCTCAGAATTTCACCTACATGGGGATGAATTTCCTCACAAATCTTGGGATGGTTCGTGTACCTACCGACAGGATCACACATACTCTCCCTCACAACATGAGTGTTCGACAGGACTTTATTGTCTACTTGCCTCTACCTATCTTTTCTGGGGACCCTGAATATGGCTGCGGATATACTTCCTCTTGGAAGACTTCATACAAGGCCTCTACAGTTTCTACTACTAGCAAATGAGAGACTTCATGAGGAGCTCCTTTCAGCTTGGATTCTGTTTGGATCCAAATTTCATAACTACCTCAACTGGTTGATAATTCAGGACAGGTTTCTGGCTGGAGTTTCCTTACATGCCACAGAACCTCACTACTTCCGGTATGCAGTTGTCTCAGATTTGGACTGAGATTGCTTACCTAGAGTCAGATAGGGTAGTCATACAGGGATTGTGGTCCAGGCAGGACTTTTCCCTGCATATCAACAACTTTTAAATGTGTGCTGTTTTTCTAGAACTACAAGGGTGTCAATCTCCTAACTCATTCAGCCCCAACACTGTTGTCAGTATCACTGCTGTTATGCCCCAGCAGCACTAAGCTGTGTCTAGCTGCTTGTGCCCCTGACAGTTTTTAGCTACTTAGAAAATTTTGTAAACCTCATGCACATGCATTCGTTCTTACCTTAATTTCTCTGCTTATATCCCATAAAAAATCTATGAAATTTTCACCAATAGTTCAAAATAAATTTATCTACGCAGTCATATATTTTTT
This sequence comes from Margaritifera margaritifera, assembly GCA_029931535.1. Lineage (NCBI taxonomy): Eukaryota > Metazoa > Mollusca > Bivalvia > Unionida > Margaritiferidae > Margaritifera > Margaritifera margaritifera. The sequence continues at coordinate 5,766,088 of JAQPZY010001677.1, read as the reverse complement.
GTGTTATTTCTCCAAGTCTTTCATAAGTTATTTACGCACTATTTACAAAATTATGTGCATCATCATCGCTGTCATCCTCTTCTTCCGACAATTCAATCTCGGATTATTTCTATGTCAGAGTCTAAATCTCGTAAAATATGCAACTAACTGTCTAACATATCTTTCCTCTGCTTCCTCAATTTTTTCAAGATCAAATCCAAGAAACTCTTCGTTTTCATTCCTAATAACCATCGAATATCGCTCAGAAATCCGCCATTGTTTACTATTTTTCATGAATGAAACGTGTAGTAAAACCGCTGTCAATTCGTAACCTTAGCTTATGAATATTCAAAATTTAAAAACAGAAAAGTAAAGTCATTTTTGATTGGTTCAATATCAGATTCTTGGAAAAACCCCGTTTGTGACCAATCAGAGACGATTTTACTATCGACCCATTCACCACGACTATAGGCAGGATCGGCCATTGAATGCAGTAAACAAACCACGAGTGTAGGTGGGATGACCATTGAATGCAGAAAACAGATCACGAGTATAGGTGGGATCGGGGCCGAATGAGTAAAGACATAGTTGTGCTATGTTTGTCATGGATAATATGTTGGTTGTGGTGTACCTTAGAAGCCAAGGAGACACTACTGCCCTTTCTCTTTGCTTGGAAGTCTGGAGTCTCCTTCGAAGGGCAGTTTCTTTGCAGGTCATTCTCAGAGTCCACCATATTCTTAGTAAGAGGGATATTGTAGTGAACAGCCTGCCGAGGCAAGGATGGGCATTGCTCACAAAATGGTCTCTGCACCAGTCAGTAGCATAGTCTTTCATAAATGTGGGAGAACTGTCCACCTTTCTGAATAATCCCTCAAGTTCTTCACAGAGTAAGGACCTTGACATCATAGCTCCATTGTGATGCCAAAAGTCATGGTTCAGTGATCTCCTCAACCTGTTAGAGGATGCCCCCAGAGAGTTACTACTGAGGAGGGATTTGCTATCTCAGCACAGAGAGTCCCTCCTGCACAACAATCCACAAATACTCCACCTTCATGCCTGGCTCATATCTCATCAAATGATCTATCAGCCAATATCGATTGTAGAGCTAGGTTGCAGAATGCATTGCTCAGGCTAGGAGGCAGTCAACCTGCAAAGATGATGATGCCAAGTGGAGAGGCTTCAGTAATTGGTGTAGTTGGAGCATTGATCTAATCTGCTTCCCTTTGACCACAGTTATGGAGTTTCTTCTCTTTCTTTTCTTAGTTTCCACAAGTAAGGGCTATAGAGCAGCCCAGTCTAACACTCGGAAGTTTTTGTTGGGCTCCACCATTGGGTCGGATCATCATCTCTCAGAACTTATCAGGTATTGTGAGCTCCATAGACCAGTTTCTCGCTCATTAATGCCTAGGTGGAACCTTTCTTGTGTACTTGGTTATTATCTAAATATCTGGGTTGCATCTAGGACATGTGATTGTGAAAATCCCTCTTAAATTGAAAATGTCGCTAAAATTTTTTGAATTTGTGGGGTCATAATCACACAAAATATCAGGATTGGGCACAAATTTTCATGAATTTTGTGAACTTTATTTCCAAGAAATGTAGAAATTACCTGATTTGCTCCTGATATGTTGTTATTGTGGACTGCCATTTCAGTTAGCTGAGGAATGCCCAGTTAGGTTGAACTATCAGTTAAGTTTCTTTAACAAAATGACAATATCTAATCACATTTGGCTGAATGTGATTAGACATATTCATTTCGTTAAAGAAATTACACCTTAATTCAGTTGACTTCATCATTCCTTGGGTACCATCGCTCTTGAAAGAACTAAAATGGCGGTCAATGGAATTTGAAAATCCGACCACTAGATTGTGCCTGGATTTACTCAGTAAGGAAAAGGCATCAGGGTAAATATTGTATGAATAAAGCAGTTAGACTCTAAGCTATGCAACAGTGTCAACAGAGCTCCACAGCACTGGTTGTTGTTTATGACAGTGAGATGTCACACACACACACACACACACAATCATATATATATATAGTAAGTGTCTTATACTTGTCAGACTACCATCATATAATGCACTGGCAGATCTTAATCTGTGCTGTTTTGTTCTATTGATGAATTTTAATGATTGACAAAGACACTAATGAAAGTAATGCCAGCTTATGATATACAATGTTCAGCTGTATGTTGACTCACACTTCCTTGTTAAGAGCAAGTCTGTACTAAATGTATTGTTGGAAATTCTTCATTTCAGTTGTAGTTTCATGTGACAGCAAAGTTCGAACTTTAAGCGCTGTTTCAAAACTTAAGGATAGACATATGATTGTTTGACTATATGGTGGAAATGCAGCCTGGTTATGGTTTTTTATTGGCAACTGTAGAAAAAATGAAAAAAACTTGAAACGTGAGCTAAGTTATGCTTTCATTTTTAGTTACTTTTTTATGTCCTATTTAGAGGCCCCAGCTATGACCAGATTGGTAACCCGTTTTTCTAGATTACGCCACCCCATCCCTGGTCTCAGTCACATACGTGCAAAGAATGATCAAGATAGACTTCTTTGTCCAGTCAGAGCCTTATATTTCTATTTGGCTGAATCAAAAGTGGAAAAGAATGGTTGTTAAAGTATCTTTCACCCTCTCAGAAGTACCTCTGATATTTCAACACCCGTCATTCCTAGGTGGATTAGTTTGACTATCAAATGAGCTCTTCAGTCTCTTTCAGGGAGAGATTTTCCATTTATGAGAATCAAAGTCTATGAGGTTCAGGCTATTACTACATCTTGGGCCTTTATTAATCATTCATCTCTGGATGATATCCTGAAATGCCAACTTTTGGCAGTTTCATTGCACCTTTTCCTCATTCTGCCTCCATTTAATGGTATACCAGAGTGAGGGTATTTATGCATTAGGCCTTATTTTGTCAGCCTAGCAAGTTTAGTTGTCAGTAACTTATCTTCCTGTCTACAGTAGCATCCTACTGGAATTAGATGGCAAGTTCACTCTGACAGCTGTAATGTGGACCATCAGCCTGCTTCAAGGCTGGTTAAGTCAGCAATGTAATAATAGCAGGTTATGTATTACTGCAATTGAAATGTAGTTTTGGGTTATAAAACTAATTTTAATTGTGTAGTACTGGCTTTCTATATTATTACTTGATTTCCTCCTCCCTGCCCACTCTGATGTCCTTTAGTCTTGGTCCAAGACAAAGAAGGATGATACTACTATTCTGAATGGACAGAACTGACTAGGGCATCTGGCAGGGGCTGTGTTGTTTTTGTTCTAGATCTCCAATTACTAATCGGTGGTGGGAATTTTAAACTTGGACTGAGGTCTTGCACCAAGAAAAGAAATGGCAATGTAATAATAGCAGGTAAGTATTACATAATTAAAATTAGTTTTACCCCCCAAAACTACATTTGGAGGGTGGGGGGAGGTGAGGGGGGTAAATTATATGTACATTTAAATCTGTGGCACTTGGTTTTGGTCACAAAACAAGCTCACTGTGATATTGAAAGATGGAAAAGTTCCCAATGTCATACATATAAAACTACTTGTCTGAATCTTTACTATAAAAAAGTATCTTTGAAAACTTGTGGTCTTCTTTTGTCCCACTTTATAGACAAACGTGAACATCTAGCCTCAGTCTGCACAATCTAGCTTTTATTATATACCTGATAGTTCAATAAAGAAATTTATTGTTGAAGTATTTCACATATTTCCATCCTTTTATCTTTCGCATCTGAAAGTATAAATGTTTCCATCATGATATCTTGCGTCACAACAGACTCTGCATTTTGGGCAAGGGAACTTCTCTCACTTGTCTAATAGTGGTAAAGTGATGTTGGGGAAAACAGGTAGAAGTAAGTTAGCAGTTGCATTTTGTAATGACAAAATACGTTCACCAGCAGTTGGCATTTACTGGCTAAGCATGTTAAATAGCATTAGATGGTAACCTCAGAAATAAGCAGCAGTTCCTGAAAACACTCATCCAAGGCAAATCCTCTCATCTTAATACATTTTCAGATGAAATATTACATGAATTCATTAATTTCTTACTAGTTTTTAGTCTCAAAACTACTTGAACACTTAAGCATTTGATTTTGAGGTTGGAAAAGTCCTGGCTTTCATTCACTTCCTTGAGTTTCACATTTGGACAGTTATACCAACTGTCCAAATGTGAAACTCGAGGAAGTGAATGAAAACTATAATTGTAACTTTTTACAAATTTGAGGCATGAAGCTACTAAATTAGCACAAAAGTTCATTTTAAAACATTTTCTACTTTTTTCATGCCTATAAACATAAATTTGATAGCCATGAACCATGCAAGCATCACTATTTTAGGCAGATAATCAGTGAGTTAATGGAGGGGGGGGGGTGGCTGGGTGTAGCACCAATTCTTGACAAACAAAGTCAGCTTTGCTTTCCTGGCATGTGAAAGTAAAATCTAATGGACAAAGAAAATTATTTTGCCCAAATTGTTTCCTAGTGTGACTCTTGTGATAGGCAGTGCTGAACATCATTAAGTTTCTACTGGAGTTACACTGGCAGCAAGAAAAATGACCTATGTTGTGACCTAAATAAATAAATTGAAATTGCATTACCTTTTAGTAATGGAATCTTTTTTTTACTGAAGATATATGACTCAAAACATTTTGCTTTTCTGCAAAGTTAAGTCCCCAGCTTCTGAATGTCAATTGCCAGAGCCTTTTCTTCAATTTAACTTGATAATGATGGCAGATATGATCATTATTTCATGATATGTCAAAGAAGAGAATTTATTCCAACAGATTAGGACATCCAAAATCTACCACTATTTTGGTTTCATATTTTGCTCATATCCTTTTTATGATGTGATTCTTGATAGACTTTCACCTGTGGTGAAGGAGGGGATTTCATTTTCTAAACTTCAGTTCAGGAGCAAGAGTAGTGTTTAATAACATGAAGATCATTTTTTCCAAAGTTAATATCGAATTTGTTTAATCTTGTAGTACAGTGAAACATATGTTTACATGCATGTTTGCCACTCACAATTATATTATTTCTTGTACCATACATTAAAATATATCCAGTATGAAATTATTCTTTATATATTTTTCATCCCAATATTGTTTCAACACTTTGACTTTTTGCTGTTGCTTTGTCTGCTCATTAGTACAGCATTTTTGTCGAGCACAGGCAGCCATAGTGATCACTTTCGTGTCCTTGTGCCTGTTCATCCACACTTGCATCTGTCCACACTTTAGATTAACCTCATTGTTAAAGTTTACATTAACCTCAATGTTGAAGTTTTTTACTTTGCTAAATTAAAGGTGAGCTTTGACAAAAAGGAGGTCACTTGTATATGAAATAAGTTTGTTCATGTTGACAATAACTCCCACATAAATCATTGTACATTTTAAGTACTGTTAATTCATTTATTTTGATTGGTTTGAATTTTCATGGTTTTGTGAAGAATTACTTGTCTATCAGTACCTAAATTTGTGGATTGGGGAACAGGGTCTAATTGTCTTTATAAATAAATAATTGTTGGTTGAGTCTTTAAGTTAGTGGTTTGGAAAAACCACAGAATCCATGATAATTGGCATCCTACAAATAATAGTGGATTTACTGTATAAATCTAAGCATTTTTGAAGATTAGGTGAGATTAAGTCATGTTATGCCTATTTCATTTAAATTTGATATGGTTACAATTATCTGCGTTGGAACATCAAATATGATTGCTATAACAAGCTGTCACTGGAATTTGCAAAAAGTTCTGGCTTGACTGACTTGTAGTTGGAGTCAGCAATTCCTTAATTACACAAAACCAACTAACACAAGTGAATTTAAAGCACAAACATTTGTTCGAATCAAATTGACCTCATAAGGTTTTTGTCTCCTGCAAACATTGGGGGGGGGGGGGGTGTTTTGTTCCACGAAAATTTTAATTTTGAACATTTTTTAATTAAATGTCTAGTCCATGAATGAGATTTTTATGATTTTATTTCTTATGCTATTGATCTGATTATAGGTTCACACTGTCTGTGCAAATTGATTGAAAGAGCCTTTTGTGCCATTTTGATACGTCTTTGCTAATGAGTGAGCTATGGTAACTTCTTTTGCATTATCTTTATTTCCATTTCAGATATACTGAAACATACAAATAAGAGTAATAGAGATCACACAAAGTTAGAGAAGGCAATCAATGTATTGAAAGAAGTTATGACGTAAGTTGAAAAATACTGTAACAGTTAGTATTGTTTTGTATACCTACACAAAGTACAAGAAAAGTTTACTGTCACTAAAAGAATATACAAATAAAAATTCCCAAGGTGATTTATCTTTCCCATGAGAATTATTATATTTAAAAATGACACAAGTTATAACTGGTATTTGATGATACTGATTCAAAATGCTTGGAAGAATTACTTGATATCTGCCAAATTAAATAGCCATGAATTTGTTAGTTAGAATTATGGTAAGTTAATGGGATTGATTTGAGCAAGTATGCAGATGTTGTATAAGGTATACGGAAGTTAATATATAGTTTACTTGCATTCTATATAACACTATAACTCCAGTGGGGTATTAATTTTAGTGTTATCCTGGCAGCAGATTTAATGAGCTCGTATATATGTCATGCCTGCCAACCATTACGCTTTTTTGACCTAATTACGTTTTACGGTCACTTTTATATGGATTACGCTTTTCTGGTATGTTAAAAAAATAATAATAATAATAAAGCAATAAAAGTTGTGTTTGTCATTTTTATTATTCTCGCTTTAATCCCACAAATCATATAAATCTGAGAATGTTCTAAAAAAAAAAAGAAGACTGCAGCATGAGAGTAATGGAAGTGTACATTTGTCATAGACTCCGTGTTCTTTCCTTATTTTCTATTTATAGCAACTGTATGTGACCCATTTCTAAGAAAACATACTTGTTTCTTCAAAATGAAATTTTGTCTCACAAATTCATTACATTAACACAGAATTTGGTAGTGGACCAGTCTCTACTTTAAAAAAAATGGGGGCAGATGTTAAGTGAAACAGGCTTTATCGATGTGACTCATGGATGTTATATATGACTGAAAAATATTAGAGAAGATGGATCTTTTAAACTTTAAAACATGTCAGATCATAAAAAAGACAAATCAATAGTGCTTTACAAATTTAGAAAGATCAACATGAGGGGTAATACAGCACTCGGGCTGAGCACATGGTAATGATCGTTGCAGAATTTGTAGAGTTTACTTTACGATCACTATGCGAAAGTTAGACATGTGGACTAGATAAAGTGGGTGTTGTGTAGATATAATTGGTCAATATGTTTTGTGGTTTTTATTCTGATACTAATTCACCTGGATATTGCCCATTTGTGACAAGAACTTTAACCAGCTGCAGATCCAGGTTAGTAGGAAAACTAAAGGTATATTTTTCATACAGTTTATTGTAATTATGGCATTTAATATATAGATTACACTTTTTATGCTCAGATTACGCTTTTTTGCCACTTAAGTTACGCTTATACCTCTGTAGGGATTGGCAGGTATGATATGTATGCATTAGGCCCAAAAAATTATATGTGTGGTTCAGGTTACATTTTTTGAAATACATGAATACATGTATATGTATTATAATTAAGGTTCACCATGAGTAAACGTTCTGCCTTAAGAAGCGTCATTATGTATTTATGTACCCTTGGCTGCAAGTTTTTTTTATGGAAGAATACCCCAGGTGCTCTTCAGTCCATTTTCAAGAGTAGAGCCCTGAACCTTCTGCAAACAAATGGCAATTTTCTCACAAACAGGCTCAAGTGGACCTCTGCAGTTTATGGTGACAACTCACAAACAACATCATTATCTGTTTCATATGTTTTAATTTGCTGGCTATTTGTTTTATTGTATACATTTAGCATGGAAAAACAAATCTATGTCCGAAAATCAGCTTGGTGAATTTACTTTGCTTAATACCATCTACATGTCTGTCAGACTTGATTTTTACAAGAGACATTTTTAACTTTGTATCCGTCCTTGTCTGCAGCTGTCAGCGAAACCGAACAGAGCATCCAGTCTTCTTTGGGGCTGAAGACTGGGTGTTTTGATTGAAACAGGTCCATGAATGTCTAATTATGATTCACTGACAATGAATAATTGCCACCGTTGCCATGACAGCAGTTATTAAGCTTCACAGCAAGTAGAGAAGAAGGGACACTTCTTCCACACGCCATGTTGTTTATTGTTCATCACTGCACATGTCTGTTTTACAAGCAAATGAGTGAATAAAACTTAGTATTCCGATTGCTACTTTGGTATGGTCTAATTCGGTACAAATCACCATCGTGACAGGCTGGGTTGGTGACTTGGCAATTTTTGGGGGGTTGGGGGGGTGTTTTAGCGAGAGAAAAAAAACGGTAGGATCGGAGGCTAAACACTAGAGTCGGTCGGGTAACCTGAACAAACCATATTTTTTCTTTTGGCCTTAGCAGTGTTGTCCCTAGATCACTAGTCAAGTTAGTCAGGACAGGGTGTTGGTTGCCTGTCAGGGCATTTTAAACACAGTAAAGTCTTAACTTCAAAGATGCCCAATAGATCACATTGGATGCCTTACCTGGGATGGATAACTTTCACTCAGTTTTGTGTGTATATTTTAATATCTAGCCAATCATTTATACTACGCATCAATGTTACAAATTGCTTGTTAAATGACAACCTGTGTGAATGAAAGTAGCATTCACAGGTTGAAGTATTCCTTAGTAAGAGTCTGGCAGAAGGAAAAAATATTCTGTTAGTAAATTTTTCATTAGTCAATACCCTTCAAATTGCAGATACTTTACTCTTTTTAACATAACTCAACTCTGGGCCACTAAGGGGGTTGAAATTAGAAAAGCATGCACAAGAACCAGAAAAGGTAATAGGTGGGGTTAGCCATTTCATTCTTGCTCAGTTATTATCCTGATGGTATAGGTGACATAAAACTTTTTAGTGATTTGAAGGGACTGGATGGTTGACAAGAAAAATTAATATATCTTCTTCCATTTACTGCCACTCCATCTTTCTGGAAGATTATGGGCAGGTGTACACTGGCAAGATTCAGGGTGCTAGGAGACAGCAGCATCAGATCCCTTCTCTTTTTAAAGCCTCAGGAAGGATCTTTTACCTGTACAGAGTGTGTCTCTCCTGCACAAGAAACTGCCATTTAACATCCCCTTCCAATGAACAACACACGGTTTAGCATCCTTCCCACAGATTATGCTAATGGAGCAGCTTTTTTGCCCTCACAGGGTTGCAAACCTGGGACTTCTAGTAAACGAGGCCAGTGTGATAACTTCTAGACCACCACTTCCCAGAATATCAAACATTGTAGGAATGTACTTTGGTCTGGCAATATATAATTGAAAATGACTTTAAATTTTCAAGTGGGTAAATCTTTGGTTACCTAATACTGTAAGCTTCATAGAGTTCTGGACATTCATCACTGTGGAACTTGTTATACCCGTGCTTTTCTAAGAAAAGGTGTGGATTATGTGATCCTGCCAGTCTTTAAACTTTGGGATATGACTGGGGTGGTCCATAGACAGGGCAGTATACATGTATTTCTACTCATTTGGTGTGGTTGTATGTAATCTCTTACACTCCGGATTAACGTTGTTCTCAAAATTGGCCATAATACCTTGTTTACGCTTAATAATCCCTTGGATTTGAGTTTGTCCAACTCCCACTTCTGCTGCAACTACACAACTACTTTATCCACTATCCAGCAAATGAATTGCTTCGATTCTCTCATGTAAGGACAACAACCACTTTGCTTTCGAAGCCGATATGTTGACACCTTTGAGTTTGACTGACATATGCTTGGAGTACGGTAAGTACAATCAAGGTATGAAATGCTTAAACATTGATTCACATGATATACCTTTGTCCAAACAATGCCTTGCTCATCAAACAAAAGAAGTTTTTAATTTGCATACTTGGAGCGGTCACTTCTGATACACTCCAGTGACCGCTTAATTCAGGGTGAAACCATGGTTTGGTTAAGAAACACCTGGCCGCTGATATAGGAAATTTGCCGGGGGGGGGGAGGAGGAGGGGATTAGAATAACCACTGAACACAGGTGACCGCTAGGACAGGTTTGACTGTATATGTAATGGTGGAGAGGGTTGACAAAAGACAGCGATAATGCTGCTTTGCTGCAGCTGTCTTGTAATGTTTTTAATTTATTCTAATTTCAGAAATATCAATGAAGACAAAAGGAAAACTGAGGGTCAGGTTGTGATGTTTGATATCATGAATGACATAGACAACTGTCCAGTGAGTACATTGTTAAAGGCTGTTCATTTGTCTGTTCACATGTTCAGGTGTCAACAATATTAACTAATAGTCAAATTGCAATAATAATATAACTATAATAAATAATTGGATCGATGTTATCCTTTCCAAAAATGCAGTACAGTGTAGATTAAAACCAGTCTGTAGTTTTAACTCTCCTAAAGCCTTATTTATCCTTGAGTGTAGTACTGACATAACAATGTTTTGCTTGTCAACTTACTGTTTAAATTTTCCACTTGTTTAAAGGGTGCCCATTTGTCCGTGATTCACAAATATATATTCCTCTGACGTCCATAATAAAATGAAATAAGTTTTGTAGCAATCACAAAACATACAAGTTCACCATTACCACACTACTTTTAAAAGCATCTTCTAACTTCCATTGTTGTACCATGGGTAATCAAATGCAACATTTGTCCACCCAACACTCCCTAAACTCCTTCAAATTTTGACATTCCTCAATCATCATAATTACAGTGAGGATAAGAGCACATCAAATTTCCTCCAGCCCACCCTACTTACAACACTGACATTACTTTCCTGGAATCTAGTGATTGCTATGTGAAATTTAAAAAGTTGAAACTTTGCTTAAATTTACTAGTTCCTCATTTTATTCTCCTTCCTATACTGAGGTAAATCAGAATAACTAATACAAGATCCTATACATTTCTATATTTTTCGGCACCCTGACAAAAGCACGGAGGACAAAAGCACGCCGACATAATCGCGCAAAGACAAAAGCCTACAATAATTACCATTTTGTGTCTCTAGTAAAGAAAAAACTAACAAATACAGCATTAATGATCAGTAAGCATCGTTTATTAATTAATATCTCAATATGCAGAAATATGGCGTTAAAGATCAAATAACATCGTCTATTCATTAAATTAAATTCTTGCACTTGGCGCCAAAGACACTGGCCGATATGGAAAAAACATCCAACTATCCGGGTTCCCGGGAAGAGGGCTATGCACGCGTTTTGACTAGCTTTCTCAAAATCTGTCATAATACTCGCCAGCTGCAAGGAAATATGAAGTTCCTGAAGTTTTCGTAGTATTTGTTCCTAGATCTATTCCGTCTTATCTGGTAGCAAAACATAAATTAAAGGATAGGCCGACTTATCTATCAAAGAGTGGATAGTAAAAACTCTGTAGAAAATGCTCGGCGACACTTTGAATGTCTCATCCATAAACCAATGATCGTGTTCCTCAAGAAGAAGCAGATTCTGATTCGTGCCAAACATCAGAATGCGATTTTAAAATGCGCTCTTTCTGCTTCGAAAATATGTTACTTATTCACGTCTACTTCTACTCTGCGTGCTTTTATTTTTGCGCAAATTCTGTCGGGGTTTCAGGTTTTGTCAGCGCGCTTTTCTCGGGACACCATATTTTTCCTATATTTTGTTTAACCCTTTTGCAGCGGGATACGACTCCAGTCATACTTTACCTTTGCCAGTGGGATATGACTCCGGTCATATGTTCACTATATTCTGTTACCAACTTAGCAGAAAAGTATTTTTAACTGTTTAATACGTCATCAATTTACGTGTACTCTTTTGAAAATAAGGAAATAAAGGTAGAAGGTACACATAACATTACCAGATTGTGTTTAAAAGATGCAAAAACTGGAAAAAATTTGATTTCAAAATCGAGTTTTAACATGCGGAGTTAAAAAATGGCAGTCATATTCTGAAGAGGGAAGTGAAGACAGTTATGTGCTTGCTGAATTAGTTGAAAAGAAAGACCATTTCGTGTGGAAAATTGACATTCTAGGCAGTGGAGATCGCCATCTTTTCTTCTTCAAAATGAACGGAGCTGATGATAACTGGTTATTTGAAAGGACTAGGTACTACAAGGGTCAAATTTGGCCCAACCACCAAAAAGCTGTAAGTTTTGTATAAAGACTGTTTAGGATGCATTTTGTTCAGAATAATAAAAATGTTGTTGAATTTAATCAAATTATGTATGCTGGAGGCACCAAAAGTTTACCTACATAAAATGACGTTACTTCTGGTTCCATGACGTTATCGTGATTTTAATGATGTCATGCATGCAAATTTTAATTTTTCAGGACTTGCTGATTATATATATACATACATACATACATACATACATACATACATACATACATATATATATATATATCTATCTATATATATATATATATATATATATATATATATATCTATATATATATATATATATGCAAATCACAGGGACTAAAGAACTTTGACAAAAGACTTCTGCAAATATCAACAAAACATCCACAAGAAAAAATATATATTCAACTTAACTGCTTTAATTTTTTATTTTTTTTGGTACCCCAAATGGATCGCTAAATGTTTTCTGTGCATCTTTACAGAACACACTTAAAGATGCTGTGAAGTACTACGTGTATATAACATTATCATCACTGGAGGAAAAATCATTTTAATATGCTCCAAAACTTAATTTTTTTAATTGACATTAACCCTATAGAAATCATTGAAGTGAAAGATACACTGTAATATAGACATACACTGTGATAAAGACACACTGTGATTAAGTCATACACTGTGTTATAGACATACACTGTGATATATTGACATATACAGTGGTATATACATACACTGTGATAAAGACATACACTGATATATAGACATACACTGTGATAAAGACATACACTGTGTTAAGAAGGAGAAGGAGAAGAATAGAAATTGTCATTTGTCAATTGCAAACAGAGAAATCACTTATCCGAATAATGATTCACCTAAGATGTTGTTCATCATGCAAGCGTATCACGATGTTAGCCTAATACATGCTACTTTATACAGAACCAATTCACAATTGATTTTGAGAGTTGGCACAATAAAGGGTAGAGTATGTATTTGAGAAAACAAAATTATGACAAAAAACAGCTACTTAAACACATTGCATGTTAACAATCTTTGCAAAGCTAGTTTCCGCATCACTAAGTGTATTCAATAACACTTTTTATTCCAGAATGCCAGTAATTAAACGAAAACTTAACTATCCACAATGGACAATTTGGATGACTTAGAGAGAGAGAAAATCATTTTACGAAGTAATGATTAACAAAGGACACGCTCGCAATATTATTAGTTTCAAATTGGTTTCGGGTTTGGGGAATGTCGCTTCAGATTTTCAAACATTATCTACCATTGCCCCTAAAAGCAAACATATGGTGTGACTTTTACATGCGTAATGTATGGTAAGAAGAATATTGACATCAGGCCCTTTGTCGATAACAATTTCAATACAAATTAGCTAACATCAGAGCAGATATGTGAGTATTTCACCATACAATTATCGTCACAAAAAATCTAAATGTTGTATATCGTCACTGTATGTTTAAAAGAGCTAATTATGTACACATATATAACTAGAACACGTACAGTATATAACTTGACTGGAATGTACAACACAATACTATTAAATTATCCATATAGTTATTATTCTAAGTTTTAATAAAAATATTAAGCAAGCAAATGCATGTTCTTATAATGACCTATTCACAAAGAATTTTGTGTCCAATTTACACGGTCCAAAACAGTATGTACTTAGATCATTCAAAATGATATACATTATTAAAACTACAGAGAAATCTGATATAACATTATTGACTGTTTTTTTTTGTACCTGGACTAATTACTTCACAAGCAACTTGAAACTTATTTAAATGATTTATTATTCTTCGATGTCAGCTGTATCATCATCATCACCACCGTTATTATCGTCGTCGTCATCATTATCATCATCATCATCATCAATCAACTGAGGTTCCAGAAGGTCTTGCGCATCATTCAAATAAGAACTCCAGCCAGACATCGAATTAAAAGGTGCATTTTGATGACGTGAATATCCAAGGTACCAGATGACGGCTGCTATGTGCGCACACGTACCAACAACACGGACTCCGGCTTGACATTGGCAGTACCAACCTCTGACTGAATATTGATCATAATCAAGCCACTGTTTGTACACTCTACTGGACACATGCCGGCTCTGAATTTTGGCCATTAGAAGTCCATTCTGGTCTTTATGCACTAATAAATCATAACCTCCATCCTCACTAAGGTGCTCATGGGTGTAAGATTTTGCTAACTTCAGTTGGTATACTCCAAAAGTAATATTTCGCAAGTCTTCCTCATCAAGCCTTGGAAAGTCAGGAATTATGGTATCTGAGGCATCTATATTTTCCCAAGGATTTCTCTTCTTGTCTAGACCCTCACGTTCCACCTTCTGCATGAGCTCATTACTTTGTTTAGATAGGTGCAGCATTTTCGAACCAAGTTGTTCATCTGTGACATGACTAGCACTCAGTGCTTGACGATACTTGTTCGAAATAGCACATACCAGTGTCACATATTCACCAATATATGGTATCTGTGAATTGGGTACAACATTATCTAGAAACTTCCATGTTTTTACCCTACCATTGACAGATTCAACTACCCATCTTATTTTAGTTACTAATCGTGTTGCGTTGCTCTCCTCTACTGTGTGCTGTTTCCTTCCTTTCTGCAAGAAAGCAGGCATTTCAGTTTGGATGCCTAAATCTTCAAGTAGGTCGATTGAGTCTCTGAATCCTCGATCCACAATAAAAACATCATCTTCTTGCAGCCATTCTCTCATTTTTTCAATATTGCTGCTGAGGGCATGTTTTAATATGCTGGCATCGTTATTTTTACCATCACTTAAGTATGGACCAATAACACTGACAACATAGCTGGTTGTACTAACGACCATCATTGGTTTCACAAGTGGACATCATTTGTGAAGACTAAATGATCGATGTTGGAAATTAAACTGAACTTTTCTGTATGTATATGTAGGGACCATCTATGACTAAAATTGCTGGAATGTTATTTCCGCCAAAAACAACCTGCGCCAGGCTTCTAGTATGTTGAGAGATTACAAATCCAATGTCTGTGTTCAAAGCCAACATATTTTGGAGTAAAGTCCTTAGCTAAGGCTTTACTAGCTGATGTAATAGCTCGTCTCACGGAATGAACACTGATATTAAAGACTGTTGATAGCAGTTTATTTGACATACCTGAGCAAAGTTTTGTCAAAAGGATGCCTATGCATGTTCTGTAGGATCTGATTTTTGAATCTCGTAGACTTTCTACATGACTACAAATGTCATTGAATGAGGCCTTGTCAATCCTGAGTAGATTGTAATAATCAGCGTCAGTCATAGATGTTGACAAGTCAAAATCAATCCGTCTGCTTGTATTCTCAAGGGCAATGTTTCTAATACTTTCTATCAGCTTGACAATATCTGTCCTGTTCAAACAGGTTTCAGATCTCAAGTCTGAAATAAGTTCAAATGCTGCGTCTTTAAATCTGTTGTCCTCAATAAGACCAGGACAACATCTTGCACCAGCTGTAATGATTATATTTCTATCAATAAACATGTGATACCTGACAAAAGCTGGAACTACAATAAATTTTGGCCCTCTACGTTTGCATATGCAGCAGGATGAATGAGATGAACCCATAACAGAAGACAGGGGCAATGTTATGTTCTTTGGAGAATTAACATCAGCTTTGTATTTCTTTTCTGGTGGATTGTAAATCTACATTATCGTCATTGGGTTGAGCTGTTTCATGAAAAGACGCTCCTCTATGTCTGTAGAATAAAACATATAATGACACTATGTATGATACTATGTACAATTAGTCTTTTTTTTTACAAAAATAAAAAAATCAGTGGTGACTATTGAGATTGTTTTATAATCATCAAGAAAATACAATTGTTACATGTTAATATCTTAACTTAGTGGTACAATTTTTTTTACAAAGAAATAATTGGTGACCATTAAGATTTTTTCATATCAATCTGGAAAATAAATTTATTACTGATTACTATCTGTACTAAGTTGAAATGAGAAGAAAAAAAATATCCTACTTTACTGGGAATCAAACCCAGGTCGGCTTTGTATATAAGCGGGCATTATACCATTGGACCACGAAACTATGTGTGCATGAAATGTATTTATATGAGCTATATAAATCTTCTTGTACTCTGTAGCAGCCACAAGTATTATCTTTCTATTGGAGAACAAACAGAATAATCCTTACTGGTAAGTCGACAAAGCTTTTCATTTAAGTTCTTCAGTGTTTTTATTCCATAAGTAAATTTTAATGTCATAATTTCAGTTATGTTGGGTGTATTTTGGTCCATTTCCAGGAATGCAGTACAGTAAAATTTCATAATATTATGCACACACCCAACATCGGTATATGTGCGAACTTTATGAGAAGTGAAGTTCTCAAAATGTCCAGTTAGCTTGAAAAGCATCCACGTCTTCATGATCGTCAATATCCGAGTCAAAAATACCAATTAACTATTTTTCATCTGCTCAGTTCACTTGATGCAACCAAGATCACGATCCCACGATACCCCACTGCCTAAAATATAAATTTACCCCACAAAATTGTCTATATTTTCATCAAAATCGGTATTAACATCAAGGTCGCTTCAGTACTGTCTGCCATTTTGAATGACACGCGTTAAAGTTCAGTTTTGAAATCAAATTTTCTATGAACCAGTTATCATCATCTCCGTTCATTTCGTCAAAGTCAAGCTCACGATCTGCACTGCCCAAAACATAAATTTTCCCCACAAAATGATCTATATTTTCATCAAAATCGGCATCCACATCACTGTCGTAACTTGCTGTCTGCCATGTTGATCTCCACACATTAAAAGTTGTGTTTGAAATCAAAGGACTAGGGACACTAGATCACTGTAATGGCCTCAGAAAATGTTGAAAATTTATTTTCTTTATTTTAAAAGCTTTTTTATTTATTTTGTATAGACATACCTTTGTCTTTAATAATATGTTATATTTTTCATATTTATCGCGTGTGATGACATCATTGCAGCCGCACACGAGGTGTAAAATGCGGAAAATGTGAAAAATTTGTCTGACTATAATGTATTTATACAAATTTAACTTTTCCCGCAGTCAT
Source organism: Margaritifera margaritifera (assembly GCA_029931535.1). NCBI lineage: Eukaryota > Metazoa > Mollusca > Bivalvia > Unionida > Margaritiferidae > Margaritifera > Margaritifera margaritifera. Next base: position 5,748,818 of record JAQPZY010001677.1, on the reverse strand, counting down.
GAAACAACGGGAAACTTTCAATACATTTCCCTTATTAGATAAATTGTAATCTCAGCAAATTTTATGTTGTTGCACTCATGTGGGATACAGTAATTTAAAGAAAATGGTTAGATTCTATGGCAGGCAACAGTGATGCTTTTATGGCAGCAGCAATTTACTAGGTATGTAAATTTCATTTTACAAATATTATGCCACAATAAATGAGTAAAGTATGAAATTAAATGCAGTTATACTTTATCAGACACACATATTCTTTACAAATTAAGGAAAATCTTCACAGTTGAAATATTTCTAGGCGGTGTTGATTTGCAAACGACATGTTTTATGATGATGTAGACAATCCAGCTTGGTTTATAAAACATTTGTATCAGACTGGTATTTTGGACAAATATTTCTCTATAAGAGCATTATATACAGTGGTATGAAATACTGTGAAACTCTTGTTAATTCGTTTTGAAATTTTTGGTAAAATAAAATTACAATCTTAGAAAGTGATTGACATACATATGCATAGAGGGTCTGAAGCAGTTTCCGTCCGGAACCAGTCAGGCCTACCTCACGTTCATCACTTATTGAACACTCAATGTAGTACAATTTGAATTGGTGGAATAAGTAATTAACATTCAATATAAGGTACATTTTGTCTCAGCAATTAACAAAAATAATCCATGAGAATTAACAATCGTGCGGTAACTGGTGCCAGATTCTCTAGGTTACTCTAGTTCCAAACTCACTATGTTTATAACTGGAAGGAAAAGCGCTATGAAAATAGTATTTATATTGATTTGCAAACAAGTACAAAACCATATCTTATATAAACAGTGTGCTAAAGACCAGAAATATTTAGTTCTCATGCGAGTAAATTTAATAAAATTGTAATAACTTTCGATATTCTTGATGGATTTTTATTATTTTGTCACCTTCTTAAATGGCATAAAATTCCCCTCATTTCCTACATTTACATATAGGAGGTAAAATTAATATTGCAGATAGGAAAATTGCATTGAAAGTAAGTTTAAAAAAAAAAAATGTAAAGCATGTTTTTTTGCTTACATAACTTTACTTTCAACTGAAGTTTTAGGTTTGAAAATTTTCAGTCAAAAAATATATGACCTTAAGGAAAATTTTTATGCTTTTTAAAATGGTATACAACATTGAAAAATAATTTCAAAAAATTGTCCTGTAAAGCCAGATTGACCAACATCACTGCATTTTCTCATGCTGCTACACCACTGATTGAAAAGATTTCCAGTTCTACACAACTGCCTGTCTGATTGGGCTTCAATATGAAAAGGGTTAAAATAACAAAGGTGTGATAATCACACCTCATTCATAATTGGTCATTTAGAATCATGGGTTGCTTGTTCAATGCAGTTAACGCATGAAAAGAAATGTTTTTGTTTTGTACCTTTTTTTTTATTAAAAAATGTAGAAATATCCTTTTGCTATCATTCTGTACCTGTATGTTGAATAATTGGGTCAGTATGAAAAGGGTTAAAAACCTATATTCACAAAATTTACCAGGTCTGAAATGTTGAAATTGGCAAAAATATGGTAATGCCTTGTAAAAGCAATGTTGTTTAAATAAACTAATTTTTCCTGTTGAAAAGTTACTGTTTCCACATAGTAAGATCTTATACATGTATCTGAAAGAGTACTGGAGCTTAATACCAACAGATTCACCTATTGTTCATGTTTCACAAACATCAACTAAATCTGTGTTTAAGGCTTCATAAATATCTCATTCCCGAATCAGATATACTCAGAAAAGGCCAATATGGATTTCAAGTAAGAGAAAATTAAACACATTAACAGTCTTCTTTGTAAGTATATCTGACAGGGATCAAATATCAAAACTTATTGTACATGTGATTGAATTGTAGAGTTAAAAGATTACATTATAACAAGATTTCTTAACTTTTTGAGAAAAATTTCTTTGGCTTGGTCCACCATCCATATTTATAATCAGGTTCCAGAAAAGCAGTAAATATTTACTCTTTGGAGTGTTGTGTGATTGATAATCTGTCCATTGTGCATAAATCCCTCATAAGTTAAAGCCAAAACTGTTAATTTGTGTTGTGTGATTGATAATCTGTCCAGTGTGCATAAATCCCTTATAAGTTAAAGCTAAAACTGTTAATTTGTATCTTATTGTTAATCCCTTAATTTGTGTTGTGTGATTGATCTGTCCATTGTGCATAAATCCCTTATAATTTAAAGCTAAAACTGTTAATTTGTGTTTTGTGATTGATAATCTGTCCAGTGTGCATAAATCCCTTATACGTTCAAGCTAAAACTGTTAATTTGTGTTGTGTGATTGATAATCTGTTCAATGTGCATTAAGCCCTTACAAGGAAAAGCTAATACTGCTAATTCATATTGTGTGATTGATGGTCTGTCCAATGTACATAAAGTCATTACAAAGTATAGCTGATGTTGGTAATTCATGTTGTGTGATTGATAATCTGTCCAGTGTGCATAAAGCCCGTACAAGGTAAAGCTAATGTTGGTAATTCATGTTGTTTGATTGACATTAAGTTTAGTTCAGGATTGCATACCTTGACCAAAAGTGGAGGTCATGGAGACCCCTTGGTCAATAATCTCCTAAGTCAACCACACCATACTAGTGCCTGCATAGAGGATTATTAATCATGGGGGATGTATAATGACTCATTCGTAGTACTCTTGTTGAATTCCTACTAACAGTTTCTTACAGTTGGGTTCCTTTTGATCTTTATTTTCAGGCCACATTGTTGTCCTCACATCGAAGTTTTGTGACCAGAATAGATGTGATAGAGCTGACAGAAAGTCTGTGTGGGAGAGGAGTGCCCTTGTCAATATTTTTGTTCAGTGATAGCATAGAGGTTTGTCTTTATTTTCTATTCATTTTGTGAATCGATTAGGTGATTATGCAAAATGTCTACTATAGACTTGAAATCTAAAGAATGGTGTATTTATTGATCAGTTCATAAGTTGTTAATCCATGTTGACAAGATAAAGGTGATAACTGTGTCAGAAGGCAAAATCAGTCATTACTTTCTTACAGATATTTAGTTGGATGGCTAAAGATTGCCTGCAACAAGCAACTGACAAGAAGGAGAAAACAACAATGTTAGTCAAAGTACTACAGTTTGTAAAATGATGTGAAAATGGTACTGTTGCATGGTTTCTCACACTATTGCATGGTGTCTGATTTTTCTGTTTTATTCAAGTGGCCATAACCACAAACCATCTGAAGGCCAAATGTACAAAATTCAGCTGGAAAAGGAGTGTTGTGTCAATCTGTTTTTTTATTTTATTTTATTTTTATTTTTATTTTATTTTATTTTTTTTTTTTTTTCACCTTCATAATTAGCTTAGTAAAATAGCCAGTTTAGGAGCATTTGGACTAAACAGTGATTCAAGAGGCGGAAGTAATGGGCAGTCTAGGTTGGCATTAGAATTTTCCAAGTATCATAATTGATCCAAATATCTGAACACTAAAAATAATTACTTTTCTCTGTGTCTGAATAATTAAATTGTCAACTTTCCTGAATGTTGTCCAGAAAATTAATATCTTGTCATGATTGTGTATCAATGAGCCCAGCAAAGTATGAAGTCTAGGTAGATAAACCAGGTTGCATTATATCCTTGCTTGCCAATAAAGAACACTTGCATGATAATGTTTTAGTTTTCTTTTACAATTCAAAATTTAAAGTTGCATTTCTGGTGTTTGATTTTCTTTTTGTTTGTAAAACTATGACAGTCTGTTCATTGTGTACATGTAAATAATATACATCTACACCTCTTCCTGAATAATTTGTGCACAGTGGAGTCTAAAAGACAGGGCACAAGTTACAGAGGGACCTCTGAAAAATTAAGAAAGAGATGGACATTGATGGAGATTGGGAGGGGTTTAAGTTGTTGAATACTAGTTTAATAATCGCATTGGGAATAATTATCAATAAATAGCTTTTTCTAATGAAGTTCTTCACTTTTCTGCATAAATCATCATCTTCTTTTTTTCTTCAATATATCCAATCTCTGAAAGATCATTTAGAACATTATTCCAAGTGGTTTCAACGCACATCACATATGTACCAGCAAAAACTTTGTGTATTACATCACTGTTTTGTTGCGTTCTAATGTGGACACATTATAGTGTTACTGTAGATTCAGAATAAAACAAGATTCTTTATTTTAAAAAAGAGTGACATTTATTTAAAGAAACAACAATGTAGAAACTCGTTTTTTAAAATATTTTTATGTTAGTAACATGCTGGTGCTGTGATTTCATTGCAAGTTAAGCAAATTTCTTCTCATCCTTGAGCAAACCTCTGAGTGCCAATTTGGGAATTTTAAGTTAACTATGAACTTTATTTGGTTGATATAAAAGACTAACATGATAATACCATGCAGGTCAAATTTTAATTGATTATAACAATGCAACCAACACTTACACAAGTCCGAGATCAAAACACATTCAGTATTTAATTGGGTTCTCACAGAAACACTTGCGGCATCGCTGTGATGGTCGATTTACACTTTTCATGTTTGAATACAAGAGGGCATATCGCATTTATGATGATTACACTGAAAATAATTTAAAGATAAAACTGAAACACGAAATTCACTTGACAAGCCTTGTTTAATTGGTATTTATTTCTGAAAGTATTGTCACACCAGTAGGCACTACAGACCTTTTAATTGCTCACTATTTTTGTCATATATTATTTACAGTTTACTGATAATTTAGTTTTAATTATTATTTTTTTTTTTTAAAGAAAACAAATATATTACTTTTGAAAGTTATGAATTTCATGATTTTGAATCCAATTTTCAGGCACAAACCACTTTTCAATAATAAAACAAGCAATATATCAAGGTTTCATTTACCAATTTTGATCATGATTGTATTCACATTCAGCAATTAAGGGCCTGTTTTTGGGGCATTTTTTAAAAGAAAAAATGGGATCCACACCTACCCCTGCATTATAAATGGGTTCACGAGTTATCTGAGCACACTATAACAAGGGAGCGATATAATCATATTATCTTACTGCTGAAAATCTGAGAGAGATATTTTGTTCAAAAAGGCTTGAAGTGATCTTGACAATAAAAATCCAAATATGGCAATCACTGCCTTAAATGTCATGGAGTTAAATCACTTAGACTCCCTTTATATGCTCTTGAGTGGTAAATAGAAAAGAAGCCTACAGTCACATGTTGGCTCAATGTAACACTGATGACCATTGATTTTACAGTTATCAAAGTGATTCATTCAATAATTCCATCAAGTGTCTCAAGATGAAAGGTTGTTTTTCCTTTATTATTACCTTTAACACGCTCACAGCTTGCTTTGTTTAGGGATCTGCTTGATCACAAGTTGTGGAGCATGTCAGCTGTTTTTATTGCTGCCTATTCACAACACCTTCAGTTAATCAGTGTGATAATTAGGGTAATGAAAGCAGTTTCACATCCTGAGGGTTGACTCTTCATTCTTTAGTTTATGTTCCAACTTGTTTGGGGGTTTTTTTTCTGTCTTTAAAAAAAAAAGAAAACTTTCTTGGTGTTCAGATAATTTTTGTACTATTTAAAATTATTACAAATTTAGAAAATATGGTGTCTGGAAAATTGGAGGATCCATCTATTTGGGTTAATTATGATAGTTGCCAAATTTTTCTCTGGAAAGACTTAATATCAGATTATTTGGCTTACCGGCAAAAAGCTGCACTGTGGAATCTGGATCTAGCTTCTGTTAAACTTTAGTCATTACCTATTGTGAACTAGTATTTCATTGATAGATCCCCTATTTATCTTAAATTTTCCTTTTCAGAATAATACAAGTTTGATTTATTGCAAAATTATGCATTTGTACATGTTTCTTTGTTATGAAATTTAGTCTCTTACATCATTTATAAAACTTCAAAAGTAGCTACATTAGTGGACATCAGCAGCTTCAAGACAAAACTCTTTGAACAACAGCACAATCCAAGAAATTTAAATCACCAGTTGTTTTTCCTGAAATGATTCATCATCTGAAAAATATGTCATCAGTTGCAGTTTTGGCAATTGCTAGCACCAACATAGGCTGTGTTTGAATCTGAATAAGTAGAAAAAAGACCCAGAATTTGATTTAGTTCTTTTGTTAACCCTACATTAGTGGTAAGGTGAAACATAATCACTTTTCCAGCACTGGCATAGTCAACAGTTTGTTATGGGTTGGTTAAAAATTTTATTTTCCTTTTAAATTAAGTTTATTCTGTAACACACTTGTGTGTGCCATTGATATCTCCTGAATCATTTTATATATCTTGATGAAACTTGGTATGCATGTGTATCATAACTAGATAGTCTGGTGCGTAAAAGAAATGGCTTTATCAGTTAAGTATCTTCTGAACCATTAACATATCTTCATGAAACTAGGTATGCCACGTGTATCATGATTAGATGGTGTGTCACATACAAAACTGGGCATGCTTTATTGAAAAGGTGGTGGGGGGTTGGTATTTTATAACCCCATACTTAATGACAAGTCTAGTGGGATTTGGAAGACGTTCATCTTAATAAATGGATTTTAATACATTTGGCACACTCAGAGCTGACTTGTTTTAATAATGTCAGTGTGTCTCACTTACTAATAAATGTTGAGACATTTTAGAAATTTGGTTTCAGAGAGTTATTCAGAAAACTTCTTCAGGGCAATTTATTATGTGTACTACTCTGAAACAAGGTCATACAGAATACTGGTTTGAGGAGTCCACATTTATGAAAGGGTTGAGCAGCTTAAAGTGTGAAAGCGCTTGAATTTCAATCATAGCCCAGTAAAGCCTCTAAAAATGAACAAAAATTCCAGAAATGCCCTTAAGTTTTATATACTGTCAGACTGTAGAAACATATAGAGTACTCAAGAAATGTCAAACTAAATCAAGGAAGGTAGTGTTGAATTTTCTCATGCTCTGCGAATATTAGAAATAGGTTTTTTGCAAGACACATGATATGTTAGTCAAATTACAACCTGGCTAACAAGTTTCTTCAGGAAATTGGAATGCAGTTAAATCTACAAAAAGAGAAGTTTAATTTTTCAATGTTTGATAAAATACAGGTGAAACATCACAGCATTAAGCCATTACATTTCTCAAGTCCATTAGTATAGATTTGATGATTTATTAAACAGCAATCTTGATAATAATGTAATGCTTATTTTTAAACACCTGGTATGTAATGGAGGAGAGGAATATAACTATTGCTATGACTGTCTGTATGTCCATAAACATTTTCTTATTGTAACATAAGTCTCAAACCGTTCAAGGTATTATTTCCACCAAACTTGGTGCACATGTCAAGGAAGTTGCATAGAGGTACACAAGTTCAACACATGAGAAAATAACAACATTAAAACATTTGATAGTACTGAGATGTCATGAAAAAAACAATAAATAATTAATTTTTTATGAGGATAACTTTTAAATTTCATCAGTTCTAATTTGGAAAAGTTCAGTGGTAGCCAATGATAAGATACTGGTTGTCACTATCATATATAACTCTCCTTTTCTTTGGAAGAGGCAAAATTGTTTGTGACATACTGGTGTTGTAATTGAAATTTGATTGTAAAATTACCCCTGTGTGTGAAGGACCCTCCAAACACAGTATCCAGCTGATAACCATGTGAGGAGCTTTCTACTTTATGGTTTCGTGGGAAATTTCTGTCCTGGAAATATGGCAAGTGTTGCTATTACTAATGCATGGATATGCTACAGGGAAATCTGCTAGTGGAATAACATGTGGATAGATAAATGATTCAGTCTAATTGGTAAGTTCACTGCTTTTCATTTCTGATTGCATGTTCATGTTTGATTCAGCTGGGGCAGAAGGGTGGGGGGGTGGTGTTTGGCAAAGTTAGAAGAAAGCAGGTTTGACATAACATACTTCTGATTGTTACTAAGTTTGGTTTTGTTCAAAGGTTTTCATTAGCATATATTTTCTAAATCCTTGATAGATTTTCATCATATGTGTCATGAATAATTAGAAAGCTTAGACAATTCATTCTTCAACTTGTCTAGTTGCCCCTTTGACCTTGGGGTCAAAGTCACAGTCATAGAAAATTTGCATTAAGATTTTCGTTGAAGTTTTTTCAGTTGCTGATATTTTCTAAACACCATGATTTATTTTCTTCATTCTTTGGATGGATCATTATACAGCTAAGACAATTCATGCTTGCTCAACCTTTTTGATCTTGTGGTCAAGTTCACACATTTTTACAGCAATGCTTTTGATGGTGGGCTCAATATGCAGGCACTGATCTTTTTGTTTGGCTACCGGTCTAAAAAGTTGTTCTACTTGGAATACATTGGTCAGTATTCATATTCATCTTAAACTGGAGATATTTCAAATCTCATTAAAGTTTGATGCTATTATTAAAAATGTGAGGAAACTCCTGGAGACTAGTGGAATAAATATTACACTATATTTTGTCACAGAAAGGTGGTAGATGGTGGCAGAAATGAAGAAAGTTTATCAAATTCTTATTTGAAAAGCACCCAAAAAATGCAGAAATATATAACAGCTGTCCAGTATGAAAATACGTCAAAATTTGAAGGGTTTTCTGTGTTTCTGTGTGTACACACACCCATACACACACATAGCCTTGATATTTTTATATGGTAAGAAAAGAAACACTTTAAATTTTAGTTGTTAAGAAATGTAACCTTTGGAAAGTCTTTGAATTTTGTCTTGTCGTCTATGTGCAAACCCTATTGTATAAGTGTTGTTTATTTCTAGGTGTGTAAAAGAAGAACAAGAGTGCTAAATGCCAAGAGCCCAGCAACTGCTCATAAGACTCCTCAGAAAGGCTTTAAACATGTAGAGATGATTTCTTTGCCATGTGTAAAAAGGGTGCTAAATATTGTGGAATCTGAAGGTAAGGGTTACTCTGCAGTTGGGAATTCTTATTAGATCTGTTAATTAAAAATTTATTAGTATTTTCAATTCACCCTTTTTTGTCCATCAGTTTGTGTCTAATGAACAAATATTTTTTTGGGCTGCCATGAAGCCCTTAGACACAAAATTTGGTTGTCTGTATATGTTGGTGAGGAAGGTAAGTTTTATATCAAAGCTAGGTCACTTTGAAACCTTATTGTGGTCACAAATTGGCTGCCAGTAGAGATATCCCATCACACGTAGTGAAGATGTCTGCACATGCACACTTAAAATGTTTTGAAAGAAAGTTTGTGCATTTTGTACTTAAAAAAGAAAAATTAAAATTTTTCAAATTTTTCTTTTAAAAACCATGAACAAATTTACAAAAAGTACAAAAGAATACAATTTTGACAAACTTCTATATACACATACATATAAACATAAATATATTTTGGGGGTTGGCAATATTGAATAGTACAGTAAATATTTTTTATTACTTTCTTGGATGGAATGATTTGTCTGTTAGAACATTCAAGTTTTATTTCCTTGGGCAAATAATTACTATATATACCAAGATTTTGTTAAAACGTTCCTTTGTTACAATATGTAATTGGTTATAGCATTTGATTTGTGTGTTCCATGAGAGAAAATTAGCTAAATTATAACATCTTTATCACCTGATGCGCTAAAGCCAGGTAAACATTTGCAGTTGATGTTATCACCTGATGTGCCAAAGCCAGGTAAACAATGGCAGTCTTTAACCCTTTTGCAGCGGGATACGACTTCAGTCGTACTTTACCTTTGCCAGCGGGATACAACTCCGGTCATATGTTCACTATATTCCGTTACCAACTTAGCGGAAAAGTATTTTTAACTGTTTAATACGTCATCAATTTACGTGTACTCTATTGGAAAGAAGGAAATAAAGGTAGAAGGTACACATAACATTGCCAGATTGTGTTTAAAAGACGCCAAAACTGGAAAAAATTTGATTTCAAAATCGAGTTTTAATGTGCGGAGATAACAAATGGCAGTCATATTCTGAAGAGGGAAGTGAAGACAGTTATGTGCTTGCTGAATTAGTTGAAAAGAAAGACCATTTCGTGTGGAAAATTGACATTCTAGGCAGTATAGATCGCCATCTCTACTTCTTCAAAATGAACGGAGCTGATGATAACTGGTTATTTGAAATTTGATTTCAAACACTACTTTTAATGTGTGGAGATCAACATGGACAGCGCTGAAACAGCAAGTTACGGCAGTGATGTGGATGCCAATTTTGATGAAAATATAGATCATTTTGTGGGGAAAATTTATATTTTAGGCAGTGGGGTATCGTGGGATCGTGATCTTGGTTGCATCAAATGAACTGAGCAGATGAAAAATAGTTAATTGGTATTTTTGACTCGGATATTGACGATCATGAAGACGTGGATGCTTTTCAAGCTAACTGGACATTTTGAGAACTTCACTTCTCATAAAGTTTGCACATATACCGATGTTGGGTGTGTGCATAATATTATGAAATTTTACTGTACTGCATTCCTGGAAATGGACCAAAATACACCCAACATAATTGAAATTATGACATTAAAATTTATTGTGGAATAAAAACACTGAAGAACTTAAATGAAAAGCTTTGTCGACTTACCAGTAAGGATTATTCTGTTTGTTCTCCAATTCTCATGCGAGTAAATTTAATAAAATTGTAATAACTTTCGATATTCTTGATGGATTTTTATTATTTTGTCACCTTCTTAAATGGCATAAAATTCCCCTCATTTCCTACATTTACATATAGGAGGTAAAATTAATATTGCAGATAGGAAAATTGCATTGAAAGTAAGTTTTAAAAAAAAAAATGTAAAGCATGTTTTTTTGCTTACATAACTTTACTTTCAACTGAAGTTTTAGGTTTGAAAATTTTCAGTCAAAAAATATATGACCTTAAGGAAAATTTTTATGCTTTTTAAAATGGTATACAACATTGAAAAATAATTTCAAAAAATTGTCCTGTAAAGCCAGATTGACCAACGTCACTGCATTTTCTCATGCTGCTACACCACTGATTGAAAAGATTTCCAGTTCTACACAACTGCCTGTCTGATTGGGCTTCAGTATGAAAAGGGTTAAAATAACAAAGGTGTGATAATCACACCTCATTCATAATTGGTCATTTAGAATCATGGGTTGCTTGTTCAATGCAATTAACGCATGAAAAGAAATGTTTTTGTTTTGTACCTTTTTTTTTATTAAAAAATGTAGAAATATCCTTTTGCTATCATTCTGTACCTGTATGTTGAATAATTGGGTCAGTTACCAGTAACGATGATATTCCCCTTGCTTATGGTGCTTTGACACATTATGCCTCCTTGGGTTTGGTAACAAGGATATTGATTTCTCGGATTATGTTAGTTTTGATTGTGACACTGTCACATCTGTGATACCAAGAATTGAAGATATTGTTTGTGAAATTAGTGATTGCCAGGAAGCAACTGATGTTTCTGCTACTGAAAGTGACAAGGACGATGATGCCTTAGTTCCAGTCGTTGTTCTCAGAACCAGTGATGTCCATAAATACGTAGCGTACATTAGACTACCTGCAAGCCCAGAGTGACACCTTGTATTTTTTATGAGCAGTTGCATGTCATTGAAAAACATATCAACAAAAAATCTCAGATTAATAAAAAAACAGATGACTATTGAGAATTTATTTCCATCCAAATAAATAAAGGACTAATTTACTAGTCATTAAGTTATTGAACAGAGATTTTTCCACATAAAAGTGATTTTTATGATTCACCAATTGGTACATGTTCACATGTGTTAACACTTTCAACAGATGGTAAAACTTACTGGTTTATCGTTTTTTTCATGATAACATCTATTTATACGAATGTATGTTGTTTGAAAATTGAATTACAATTACAGGAGTTCAAATAAATGTTTTTGACAGTAATCTACCAGTATAAATAATTGTTTGCTACATGTATGTCCAACATCGATACGGACATGTACATAAACATTTTAAAAAATAAACAATGAATTTGAATATAACATTTCTCAGTTATAATGTTATAAAACTCCCAGTCCCCCATTAAAACTTTATGAACAACCTTTACTGTATTTCTGTTTCAAGAAACCTTGGTTGCCCTGAAAGGGGCTTTTTTTTTTTTTCTTCAGAGTGTGAGGCTGAATCGTCTTGTTCTCCCGATATTCTACTCTTTTGATCAGGGTTTTTCTGGTTGTAGCTGCTGTTGCTGCTGCTGCTCTTGTTGTATCTACTGTTGCCACCACTGCTGCCACTCTTTAATTAGAGTTCACTGTTCTTATATGAGTTGCAGCTATTTGTGTTGTTGTTGTTGTAGCTGCAGTTCCTTCTGCTGTTCCAGTTGCCTCTTCTCATTCTTTTTGCTTCTTCCAAGACATCCTGAATGAGGTCTTTACCTATCCATTGAACTTCATTAGATTCAACCCTTTCTTCCTAAAAGAAGGTTCGTCTCCTGGTCTAAGAGGTGCGTGACTCCTTCCAAATGCACTAAGGGCACAGTGAATTTGCTGCATATGCTCTCACCCATTTTTGTTGTTGATTCCTAAATGTACCACTTTATATGCTATAAGCATTGGATGTGAATGAAAACATCCCTAATTTAGACCTTAGACAAAAACATTATGGTGGTCAGCATTACAATCCTGCTGTTTTACAAGGTGGATGGGAATGTGTTCCAAGCCACTAGTGACTTTTCGACTTGCAGAATAATTTGGCAGTGACCATGGCGGGAATCCATGGCCTGAATTGCCAAGGTTAATAACAGGGTAACAGTGACTAATGCCTACATACCTTTGGCTAATTTAGACCTAGTGCAATGAGACACCTTCCTCCGTTTATCTGCACTGAAGCCACATCACTCCTTGGCTTGTCCACTCTGCACCTTTTTGGTATGCCATTACTGTTTGGCGATAGAATAGAGGAGGTGCAGAAGCATGCAGCATAAGAACTGACTCTCCTTCTTGCCATGCCACCAGCACCTGTCTTGAGATCAATTCAGCCCCAACCACAATGGAGGGATGATCAGAGAGAAAAGATAATAGGCCAAACACTGCACAACAGCAGCAATTTCTACCTCAGTCAAATTTCAGGCAGCAACAGGCCTCTCAATTCAGAAATATATTTAATAAAGGGGATATTAAGCAAGGTTTCTCCCTCCCCAAACCTCCAAACAACTGCCAATGACATCCCACCCATCCGTGGACAGCCTGCCAGAGGGTGACCAGCTCTTTCATTTCTGGCAGTCTTAGATCAACCTATTTCTGCAAAACAAATGGGCAAAATCCAAGTTGTTTCGGAGGGCCTTGGGTTTCGTTTATCCAACCCCCGCCTGCATCTTCTTCTTCCATGATGGACACACCATCCAATCTGGGGTAGGCAGAAATTTTGCAGAATAGATCTAGTCATTACTCAACAAGTTGTGTTGGAGAGAGTTTGCATATTGAACTCCAGAGTTTTACTCGAGACTATTTCTAGTGCCCAAAGCCAACATGAAGCTCAGGACAGTTATAGACCTCAACCTGTTCAATAAGTACATAGCACTGCTGAGGTTCAAAATGGAGACAGCATGTTTAGTCAGGCTTTCCCTAAAAAAGCGACGAATTTGAGACCCTACCGACACGTATTTTCATGTCTTGATATATCTGGCATTGCACAATTTAGTTCAGTTTAGGTTCCAAGGAATAATATACCAAGTTTGCACACTCCCATTCAGTCTCAACATCAGCCCATGGATGTTTACAGTGGTTATCAACTGCATCGTCACTTCCTTCTGCTTGAATTCATCAACAGCAACTGTGGCATACCTCGTTAACATCCTCCAAAAACCCATGATAAGGGCATCTTTGGTAGGGCAGGAATTATCTTCTTTCCCTTTTGGGGCAGTTAGGATTCCTAATGAACTTGGACAAGTCAGATCTCATTCCATCCCAGCATTTTGTCCGCATGGGCATGGAAGTTTTTACCAATCTCAACCTCATTCAGCTCTCTCACGTATGCATGGCACAGATTATTGAGCTCGTGGAGTAGATTTCCATCAGGGAATGGATTTCAATGAGGGCTGTTCCAGTAAAACATATATTCCCCCCCCCCCGACGGCACTTTTTTTTAATTCTGATAGTGGAAGGTTGGTTAGGAAAATCACTTCTAGTGTGGGTTGCATCAACAAAATCACAAATCACAGGTGGGGTTGTCGGAAAAACTGCATATATATTTAAAATCACATCTAACCCCTTCTTAGCGGTCAGCAGAGATGCTTCCAGGGCGTGCGAGTGTGCTAATCATGCACAGTTTGTATGAATTCACGACGTTCGAAAGCAGTGATGCACGAGAACTCCCGCAAATTAGTTTAAAGTCGCGCATATTAAAAATGTACCCTGCACAGTGTACATGTTTTATTTAACTGTTAACCCTTAAAATGCTTGTAGTGACATAAGTCCTGCTGCCGGTAGAGGTCTCGTAGCGCTTGTCACGACATCGTTTTTTTTAGGTAGTCAAATGTTTACACCGCTGGATACTTCGGATTGACGTGAATGGTTGTTAAACTAAATTTGATTTGTACATTGGGCCCTGGAACATGCATTCTGTCGTAGTTTTAACCTTACAGTCATCAAAAACGTTTGACAAATGCATGTTTAAAAAACGGGCCACCCAAAAAACCCAAAATGGCCGACTACCAACATGGTTCATCTTCAGATGATGTTTTAATTCGGCAAATACTGGCTGATGACAGCGATGATGACAATGATTATGAAGTTTTTATGTATATCAGTCTACTGGAGCCTCGAAAGTGTTACTGGAAATACCAGTGAGTGCTTTTGAGCCCTAAAATGATGTTGAATAGGAGTTCGATGTACATGCTGGATTGCAGACAGCATGCTGGTCAATGGTACCTGGATGTTTCAGCCCAAGACATTTCGCCCCACTTCAATGGACATTTCGGCCCATGGCAGTGGATATTTTACCCCACCTGGTACCTGGATGTTTCTAGGGACACTAGATACACTAAATTATTATAAGAAAGAGACATTAGATACACTAAATTAGCCTCGAGCAACCACTTTTCATGCACTTAACGTGAATTTTAATGCATTCGTTATAATGTGAGAATCTATTAAAATAACCATAGAAAGTGTTCAACTATATCTACTTCATGTAATCATCGTTAAAATATTTTTGGCATTCATGTACATTAGTTCAGAATTACCGTTTTTCCGAGCGTGGGAAAGTTTCCTTATTTCTGGAAGTGACATCCATGGTTCGTGACGCTGACTAAAAAGTCTCGTGGCATATGACCGGACCGTGCCAGTTAGACCAAGGTATGGATATTATTAGTTTATAGCATCTCCGTGTTTTTGAAATTAAAAAAAATTAAATTTACAAATGAATAATTTTTTTCCATTAATTCTATACATTGTTTGTGCACTTATATTACTGCTTGCTTGTTCTTTACTATATAAATACATGACTCATTAGACTGAGAGAGAGACAGAGGGAGAGAGAAATTTAAAAATAGACACTGGTGAATGGATTCACATTTTATTATAATAGATTCAATGTCTTTTGATGTAGAATAAATGTTTATTATGAAATAATACTGAAACGAAAAAGTCCATTGTGAATATACATTTCAAGTGTAAATTTTTCTTACGTTGTATAAGAACTCCACATGATTAAAACCAAATATTTACATTGGCTATCCAGTTGTAGAAATTCCCAAAGTGGGTTATCCTGTTCAAGATATGTAAACAAAGCCATCATGTGATTGGCGGCACTATCTTTAGCATATAATAGAAAATTCAAGGCCAAAATGTCTTACACAAAAAAGGCAATAGTGAAAACATAGATTTTCATTATGATTTTTTAAAATTACATGAAATTACCAGTTAAAATCTCATTTTGCCTGATTTTACTGTTTCCGGTCACTCTTCAAGAATGCTGGTGACACAGTTGATGACGTCATTATCTCGAAACAAGCGTGTTAGGTCGCGAGAAACATGGCGCACAATTGAAGGAAGCGAACGACATTGATTGGTTAGACGATATTATACCCAGGAAATTTTGCCCCACTTCAGTGGAGATTTCGGACACCATTAGACCATTTTCCCCACTTTAATAGACATTTTGGACCATTTAGATTTCATTTTATAATCCCCTCCTAAGTTTCTTTTTAGAAATTCAGCAAGTGTTATTTGGGCTTAATTACAGACAGGTAGCTTGTTTAATCTTCATAGTTAAAGAATCCACTCAGTGTGGTATCAGTGTATTTAAGCTGCAGCCAAGGTTTTGAGTAAGTCATGGAAGCTTTTGTGCAAAGGAAATAAAATATTAGCACATGTTTTGAATAATAAAATTTTTTTAATTGAATTTAAACATTTATATTTATTAAACGATGTCAGAACATACAATGTCATGGTCCTTAACATCCAGTAAAGTGTGGCAAAATGTCCATTGAAGTGGGGTGAAATGTCTTGGGTCAAAACGTCGCAAATTCCGGGTCAACTCCCTATTCAGCAGTATTTTGAAATTGAACGGACAATACAAGCCTAATTAAAATACAGGCAATTTAAAAGTAGAGTGCTATTTTCATTTCTTTTCTCAAACAATTAAGCACTGAGGGATCATGTGCTACAAAACTATATTGGGTATAAGACTTTAAGGGTTAAGATAAATTGAATAAAATAAGAATCTAAAAGAATTAAAATGTCAGGATATTTATTTGATCAAAATACATCCATCTGAACATGCAGGCTATGGCATTGATTGACTAAAAACCCTAATACAGCATTATGGAACATATAAGAAATCTGGCATAGTAGGCAGCAAAGCACTGATTCAAGAAAGTGAAACTTTGGCAGAGTTCATGCTAATGAAAAATCTTATTTTGGAACAGAGATATCCAAGAGACAATATCTGTTAGATGTGGAAAATTGCACATAACAACCACAAAGAACAGTTTAACAGCTTGTTCAAGCTGGCTAAGCTAGCTATGGGTATGCCCCTTCAGACAGCAGACTATGAAAGGGGGTTACCAGCGCAGAACAAATATTCATACACATAAGGAACACATCAAGTTCAGAAACAGTCAACAGATTAATGCTTATACAACTAGAGGGGACATCTTTTGAGGATTTTGATTTCAATAGAGCCCTAACAGAGTGGAGCAGTAAGAAAGAGAGATGGGGATATTTAAGTGTTGGGTGAATATTGAACTATGGCCATCCCCTCCCTCCTTTTTGTGTACTCCCCCCTTATTTTGGCGACAAGGGGGGAGACCCCCCCTTCCCCCTTTAGATAAAATCCTGGCAGCATCTCTGCTGGGGAGAGAACTTGACCAGGTTATAGGATTTCATTGGTATTCGTTTTACTCTGACATTATCGTACAGCTTGTTCGGTCAGCATTGGGAGTTGATGAACTCTAGTTTTCTACAGAAACAATGAATCCAAGTGGAATACATCCAAAAATGTAGAAGTTTACCATCTTGGAATTCAGTCTCCCAGTTCCATTTTACATTGGTATACATATTCTCAGGTTGACAAACAATTAGCATAGTAATCGGATAAGCATGTGTGACAAATTTAGATACGTATCAAAAACAAGACAAAGAGTATGGGTGGACAGAATCACCAGACATAACCAGAACAGAGATAATCACTGGAACAGGCTTGGAATTTTACAAATGCCGGCACCTGTTTACCATATAAGGAAGCAGTGAATATTTTTACTAAACTACGGTCAATACCGCTGGGTATCAACCTGTAGCAACAACTTTAAGCTAATGGACTGTTTATAATAACGATCAAGATGAGCATAAGTGTTCCTATTCTTTAATGTGCACGATATTGTTTCCTCATCTTGAAGAAGAATTATTAAAGGGAGGAAAATAAAAGGTGTGCAGCTAACTAAAATAAATAGTGAATTAAGCTACTTAAAAGATGAATTCAATCGATTTTAACTGTGCGTTCTGGTGATTACCTCTGGTCTGTTCTGTCCATTATGGTGATTCTATCATCTGAAACAGTATAGTCGAAAAAATTGAACAAATTTAGAGATCAGAAAAAATCTATTGGCAGATTATTGTTATGCTTCTGCCTGACAGACTTGATTAATTTGATTTCTTGGTTTATTGATTCTAGTAGTTACTCAATCCAAATGCATCACTGAAAAACATTCATGCATCTTCAGATTGTTTGTTAAAAATATTTATCAGACTATGCACATCTCCAGATATAGCTAAATAGAGCTTGAATAAGCTATAATAAATAGGTCTAGTCAGAACAATAGACATTGCTAGAGAAAATTTTAATTTGTGTGAGCTCAAAAATGTAAAATTTTCGGCGCTACTAACATATAAGTCTGTTTGCACAGTCTGATGATGACTTTTCATTAGATAAGTGTCAGAAAACATAATCGACGATATTCATTGGTTTAAAGACATTTACTATGGTAAAAGTTTATACACTCATGTGGCAAAAATGATAAACCAGTACTTCTGCTGCTGGTGTTGCTATTGATTAGTTGGTTGATTTGGTGTTTTAGGTCTCTCTAACACGCGAGGTCATATAGAGATAAGACCTCAAGTTGTTGGTAGATCATTATGAGTTTTACACCATTTTCAGCACAAGAAAATTAATATATAGCAGCCAGTTTTACTGCTGAAGAAGACCCCAGGCATCAAAGACCACCAGGGTAGAACCAATGACCTTCCTCAAGTAACTGGCAATATTCTCACATACAAGGCCTGAATGGGATTTGAACCTACATGATGGGAGGCAAGTGATCACAAGATAAGCATCTTACACCACTCTGCCATGGAGGCTTCTCAGACCTTGGGTAGTTTTGTATGAAAGACAGGAAGCGGGATATGGAACCCACAACTCCTGGATTCAAAGTCCAGCATGTTACTACTAGGCCATCAGTGATGATGCTGCGACAGTGTTTTCTTCTAGGACAGAGGATTGCGGGAATACCACGATTTATCACAAGCTGGCCTAAATTGAGTGAACATATGTGCCAAAAGCCCCACAGTTCGATTGCCACTGGCACAGATTGTGTGATTGAATGCAGGCTATTGTTTTTTGAAATGATTGGATGAGGGCTATTGCTTTTTTAAATGAAAAGAAGAAAACGAGTTTGGACAAAATGGTGTACAAAAGGAGATATAATTCTGTTCTCATATCATGTAATGAAGTCTTTCAACAAGAACATCCCTCGCTTTCCCATAATAATTATTACCAAAATATCAGTTCATCAGGGCCTTTCAGACATAAATTTTGCGATCATTTCAAACTTGAAACTATTTAAACCTTTCCCCAAACAAACTTATGCCCATATTACACTCCTATAGGCTGAAAAATGTACAGAGTGCCGACTTCTTTCTTGCAGTCACATGCACGGTGTGATTGGAATGGTGTAAGAGATATTTAATTCTTGTATGTTTTTTGTCCATGACAAGCTTGACAGACTATGATCTTGAGCAGATTCTGTTCTCACATTCTCCACTTTATTTTCAAGCCTAACATTAAAAGATACATCTCCTGTTATGTATTTTTTGCTTAGAAGCTCATTACCTAGGTGAAAATGAAATGGGGAAATATTTTACAGTTGCACTGTATTGTAAATGGTAGCCAGCAGCTTTGGGATGTGCTAAGTCAGGAGGAACATGCAAGTTCGCACAGAAATATCAAAAAGAATTTTGCAGGATTATTAAAAATGAAGAAACAGTGAGGGAGAATCTCTTGTTGAAACGTAATTAAATGCTTTGAACATAGCAGTGCACCAAGTGCAAGCAACAAAGTAAAACTTTGTGCACAACTTCCAGTCAAACTGGCATGGGGAATGGTTGTGGTTAGAAAAGTCAGAGATGGGGATGCTGTGTAAACTGTGTGAAACACTGAAAAACAATCAATTTTACTGTAGGATGCACAAACTATAGGACCAGTAGAATAGACAGGCACATAAAATTCAGCCAATCATGTGGCAGCTGTATGGACAGAAGCTGTGAAAAAGAATTTTGAGCAGGTAATTAATGGCCTGACTAAATCTTGCTTCTTTTGCGCTTTTGTTCTGTAATGGTATTGTTGAAGTCCACACCAATTTGAGTCGTTTATAAAGTTCTTTCAAAAAGTTGTATTCTTGTCTTTCCATTTTTCTCGTTTTAATTATTTAAAAGATTCAATCATTTTTTCTTTATAACTCTTTTCTGCTTGTCATTCTAACCTGTACACTTTATTATACCCATGCTTGACATACATGAACACCATCAGAAAGGAACACATTTGCAATTGGTAAATATTTTTTAAATCGTGGATCAAGTATACATGTACAAGCAAAAAACATCGCTTAGATACAATAAATCACACAATAACCTTGTGCTTGCCTGTTTTGAAGATGCTGCAATCACTTGAAATATGTTCTTCTCTGTGACCCATATTACTCAAGGAAGAGGGTGAATTTGTCCCATTGAATTCAGAATTGGCCCACATTTGGAGAAGGGGGGGGGGGGCGGGGTTAGTCCTCTTTTGAAAAATCAAAGAAGCAACACTGATGCTGCTGTTGACCAGGGACAGAGAACTGCAATGATGTTGATTTTAAGAGTACACTGGGGTCAAGAAAATTATTCCTAGATTTTCATCTATTTTTAATCTAATTCGGGGTGGGTTGTGAAGTTTTTGTTTCTAAAACAATTTTTTTTCAGGACAGGGACAGCCATTGTATCAAATATTTTAACAACATCCAGTGAGGGGCAGTTGGGATGAAAATCTAAGAACTAATTTATTGTTGCCTGATGATGGAAAAAAACTGATCAGCATTGATGATGATGATAATCTGACTGATCAGTAGGGATGATGATGAAACAATGTTTGACATGCTATATTTCTTTTTTTAATTTTATATTAGTCATGCAACAAGGCATACAAATAAGACATATCAGTCACTAAAAATATTTTCTTCTTTCAAGAAATTATATAGTGCGTTACGACTAGGGGTAATGTAACAAAAGAAAAGACTCAAACAAGCTTTCAAGATTTAAAATACAAATCTTTAATTTCCTAAAATATTAAAATATTTCAACAAACAATTAAAGTGAAAGAATTAAAAATAACTTACAGTATAGAATATCCTTAAAAAGTCCTAAATTGTTCTAAAGTTCACTGATCTGGAAGTCAATCCAAATATTCCGAATGAGGTATTCCAAATGAAGTAACCTTCGCTGTACTAATGTGTTAATAAGAATAAGTTATATCCAAGTAATCCTTGCGAATATGGAATATCACAAGTTCTAGAAATGTTTCCGATAATTCCACGGAGCTGTATAATTATTCATGTTGAAGAAACAGTCCTATTCCAGAATGCACTGTATTTATAATAAATAGATCTCCAAAGAAGAATATCCCACACACAAAATGAACCAAATTTGTTATGACCTCTCTATTCAATGTAACTATGAAGAATGCCTAAACACAGGATTATTTCTTATAATATAGTCTCCCACTGCCCAGAAACAAAATAAAACCCATTGTGTCTTTGATAAATAACAGGACATTTCTAAACATTGCAACCCTCTCCGAACCAATCAGAAATTAGGTTATGTGTGACATCTCATTATTACCAATGTACCAATGTTTATAAACAGTAAATAATGTATTTACTCATAGAATCTAGGTCAGAAGTTCATGTCCCTCACGCGTGCTAAAACCACGTGATATGACTAAGGTTTCGAAATATTGATCAAGCCTACTGTATGTGTACTCACAAGACGACAGCTGTTTAGACTAAGAACAGAACAGAGATCATAAACTAACAAACTATACCATTATTAAAAGGAAAATGATATATAATTCCGTAACAAGTGTAAACATAGGCAGAAATAATGTGACATCACTTCCATTGGCATTAATTCTTGTTGTTTTTTTCTGACAAATCAAGTAATATCTATTTACAAATACATTTATGGAAAATCATAAAAAGAAATCACAGCATCTGACAGTACATTTAAAGCAATACAAAATTTAACTATCATGCAAATCAAAAGCAGTACGCCTAAGAACAAAGAAATTTAAGCAAAACATTGCGATTACTGAAATAAACACACATACATAGTCATAATGAATGACAATTTAGTAAGGATGCACATTCATGATTTCTGCATTATATCCATATTGTAAAATCTAGATTAATGTACATTAAATTAGTATGTATTTAGTGACTGAACCATGACATCTACAAATAATAAGGCACCAAGAAAATTTTAATTTTACAGTAGCAGAACATGTATGCCCAACATATAAACAAACAAAAGAACAAAAGATGATTGATTATAAAGTATGAATACAAATAAAAATATGCAGTGGATTATATAATATATAAGAATTCAGTATAGGTTACCTCGGGTCAGCTGTACCAAAATAAAAATCGCTTCTATCGCCCACTAACCCATAGCCAGAAATTATGTAAAATAATAACGCTTATGTAAAATAATACGCTTCTGTAGGGGGCAATGTTTTTCGATTAAAACACATCAGATGGTAGATCATAATTTTTTTAAATTGCTTCTGTTGTGGGTTGGTTGAATTTGAATCTGACTTGGGTTCAAACATGGCTTAACTCAGATTAGTTTGAGCCTTTAGCCAGGACCTCATAGAATCTGCTATCATACAAAATGTGTTTTCTGATAGCTGTAGCATTGGCATGCAGGATGAGCGATTTGCAAACCCTTTCAGCGGACCTGAACTATCTCCAATTCTAATTGAATGGTTCCATGGTCCTAATAATGCAGCCAGGCTTCATAGCTAAGTATAGGTTGCTGTCAGAAGGCAATCAAAGAGTGGTCATCTGCTCCCTCTCTTCGATCGATATGTCGAGGGAGGCGGCAATGCAAGACCCGGTTTGTGCTCACAAGTACCACTTGAAGTACATGGAGAAGGTTCTGTTTCTTCTGTTGAAGGCCTGGAAAGATGATATAACCTCTCAAGCTTTAGCATCAAGGCTTAAGTGGGTAATACACTTGGCATAATGAGATCTAAAAAGATCAGATACACCTCATGAAAGTCTCAACTCAGGAGATCAGAGCAATCTCAACAAGCCTCGCATTCGAATGTTACATTTTGATCCAATACATAATAGAAGCCGTTGGCTGGCATGCACAGTCGACCATCTCAAGCTTTTATCTGTGATCTAGCTTTGCAGAGGCAAGAATTTAATATGGTGGGTCTGGTGACTGCAGCCCAGATGACCACCAGACCAGTTTGAAGTAAGTACAGCCTCATGAGTGTGAGTTCAGGGCTTTTGTTCGATTCACCCAGATTTTTTGCTTGGTAAGGAAAAATACCTCTTTTCCCTTATCTGGGTACTGTTGTCACGGATTACATGATCATAGGTTGTGCTGTCCTCATTTTACAAGAGCAGTTTATCCTTCACATGGAGAATCTAGCCATTCTTCTATCAAAGGGTAGCTGTGGTAAAGGTAGGATGCTCGTACATTTCCTCCTCCTATTATCTATTCTCCAAACGTTAATGTGATCAGGGAATGTATTCAACAGAGAAAGTACAATTTTTAGTAAATTATGTTTCTCCAAGAATACTTACCTGATCACATTACTAATAAATCCTCCCATCCATCCCTGCAAAGGCTAGAATCCTCATTGATGTATCGCTCAGCTTAAACTGGTAAACATCCAGCCAGTGGGTAGCTGCCTAGCAGTGGTAAAGGGCTGTAATAAGTTAGGTTATTTTCCCTTCATCTATATGTTATATAGATGGGAAAGATGGAATTTTCATCTTTCTGGGATTGCTAGATTTGGGAGGTGATGGAGTTTATTTCCTAATGTTAATGTGATCATGTAAGTATTCTCAGAGAAACATTATTGACTAAAAAAATTTACTTTCTTTGGGTCTTGGGTATGACATTTTTTTGGTACACAAATTCACGAGCCTTGGCAATGGTCAATAGATCAATATTCCTATGCTCATGAAATAAATCAAAATTTTCCACAACAGTGTCATAGAATGTCTACATCAGACTGACAATACTTCAGCATTTCTTCTTGAAAATCAAATGGGTTCAAACAGTGGGCTTATTACCATGCATAGAAAGCTTCCGACTGCTCTATTTGCATACCATCTGGGTCATAGAAGTGTGACTCAGGCAGATGAGGTAGCAAAGCATGTTGATTTTCTTCAGTATTGAAACAATGAGAAAAATATCTTTTAGCCATTTCAGTCATTCCAAATATTTCGGGTATTTTACACAGAGTCATAGCCAAATAACTCGGGAATAGTTTTGGATCCACTAAATATGTCTTCATGTGCACCCAGGAGCATGCTACAGTTCCAACAATGATAAAATAAAGGTTACTGAAGACATTCATGGCAAGCTCAATGAGCAAAAGAAAAGTTAGGAATGCATTGTTTATTCCAGAAATGGAAACAGTGGGGACAGGTCAAAAAGTGTGGTCATTTTTAAATAATAAAAAAACGGGGATCACAAATATTCTTTACCTGTTTCATTGTATTCAAAAAATTCAAATACATATCATCATCATCACATGCACGCGTCACTAATTTATTAATTTTTGCAATAAAGCAGTCATAATAGTCAGATGACAGCACGGTTTTCTACAATTTTCGTGCCTTCTAATATAGACATGCCCACTGTTCATGACATGGTTGTCTTAGTAAACAAGGAAATATTAGCAAACTAGGCTGTATTCTAACTCAACAATGACTGATTCAAAGTATATACAGGAAAAGTGAATATTTATTGTAGGGATTAATAAATTCATGACCCAAGCACCTGTGACCTTATCAGCCTGCTCTGTTGCAACTTTATTTAGGACATTTGAGCACATTTTTTCCTCCCTCTACACTACTCGGGAAATGCAGCATTGTTTTTCAGAAAATTTCATCTTACACTGACCACGTGCTTTTGATTGCTGCCCAAACTAATCAAAATTACTATGACTTTTCTGTCAGCCAATGAAATTGATCGTCTTATTTCTTTGGCATTGAGTGGACTCTATTCAGTAAGCTTGGGATGCACTTGATTCCGTAAGTATATAATCAACCATAACCATATTTTATATCTTTTTTCTTCGATAGTTTTTTATGTGCCCTGTGGATGCCACAGAGGAAGCTTTTTTGTGGCGAAGATGAAAAATAAGGGCCATTGATGCAAGAGCGCATCCGAAAATGAACCCCTTAAATGTGAATATCAGTGTCTTGGGAACATTCAAGGTCAAAAAAGATAGAATCCATGTGATGGTGTCGTTTCTTTTTCTTGTTGTTTGATGTTGTTCTTGTGATCAAATAATTCTTCTTGTTCATTAGTGTATCACTGAATATAACATTGATGCTCCAAATCAGTGACCTGATGACAAATAGGACATTTTTTCTTTCCTTGAAAAATATGAAAGGCTTTCTAATTGGTACAAACATTTTGTTCACATTTTAGACATGCTTCCATTAATCCACAAGCACTTTTCTTCTGTTTTAATTGCTTCATGTGATGTCAGTCATAACACACTTAACTCAAAACTTGTCATCCACTGGCAGAACACATAATTGTTTCTTTTCCCTCTTGGAACACAAGATCTTGATGCTAAAGAGCCATGATATCTCTCTCCACAATGAACATGTTGCTCCCGATTGTTGAATCCTTTAGCACATTTGTCGCAATATTATCCATATAGAAGAAATCCTTTGATATTGATAATAGCATCAAACTGAATTAGGTGATGATAGATATGTAGATATATTTTGCATCTGTGAAACTGGGTTCTCGAAACAGGAGATCTCCATGGTTCACTTGGGGATAAACTTTCAATGTATAGTGAGGGGCTACCACTTTAATTTTATGTATTTCATGAGGTCCACACATGGTTTTTATCAAAATCCCAGCTTGTTCCAATAGGGTCTCTGCTTCTCTAGATTGTTTAGGTTTGTGTGATTTTCTCATGCTTATCCATAATTGCTTCTCTTCAGGTGTATATGTTTTCTCTGCATGAGCTCTAGTCACTTGATACCTCTGGCTAAAACACTTTTCCTTGTTCATTGTTGAGATTCACAATACTTTTTTTGGTGGTGGGGATTTGATTCACAAATAAGACTTTGCATCGTCTGCTGTCAGTAGGAGGTGAAAGAGTCATACAGATGATGACTTTTCCATCAGTAATATCAAATTTGTCATTCAGTAGTTGTACATGTTAAATTTTGTCAACAATTTTGGAAGGTATTAATTCTGCAAGTTTACTAAATTCAGTCCAGACAGGAGATTTTCAAACTGTCATGGGTAATAGAAAGTTACAAATGAGTTTGATCTTCAGCTCAAAACACAGTCATTTCAACTCATCCAACCTAGACTCCAATAAGTCCATAATAAACACAAGCACTTTCTTTACGGGTACTTGGGACTTTCACTCTTTAAATTTTATTGTAATTGTAGGCAGTCGTTCAGAATTTTCTGGAAGTCACCTTGCTGGCCGGTTGAATGTAAAAATAATCCTCAGGCTACTGAATGACTTTCTTATCTGATGGATGATCTTGTCCCTGATTGAAGTAGTGATGTTTATGGATCGATCATCTGATCTTCAAAATCGTTTGGATGAACTTCTGCCAAAACTCCTGATGGTGTTGGGTGACACAAAACATCGTTGTCACTTTGTTTCTGGCTTCTCCTGGAGTGATGTGTTCATTTCATGATGGTGAACAATTCAAGTTTGATTTGACCATGGTATTCTTTCTCACTATACAGTGAAACCCCGCTATATCATGCTTCATTATAAGATGAATTCGGATATAACACGATTGTGGCATATATTTTTCAAATATTAATTGTCATTTTGAGATAGAGATCGTGTATGAATTCAGATATAACAATCGTGGCGTGGCTCCCAAAATTTTACAATAATTTCATAAATTTCTTGAAGTACTGCAGAGTTTTGTGCCAAAATAAATGAGTTTGATTTAATAATTTGGCAAGATTATTGTATTCCTGAAGAAAAAAGTGTCTTATGATTGCATCTTTCTTTATGTGAATAAAGATGTTAAACATTTCTAGTTGCAAATATTCATTTCAAATGTGTCAGTAGTCAACACTGCATTTTGATCTTCGCTTATTTTTGAAAGATGTCAGCTAATCTTAAGTTGATAAGTGTTAATCTTAATATTATTGAATCATGACAATAATGCCACTAAGTCTTCTTTGTGTTTTTCTTCAATGCATTCTGTGTACAATTGTTGCTCAAAAGAAAGAAGATTCTCATCCGAATTTATAAATCAGTTAATTTAAGTAATTGCTAATCATCAAAGTCAATCTCACTGCTAAAGGTTGGTCATATTATGGGGCAATGGTTTATAAAAACATTTTTTTTTTTTTTAAAATTCCGCCAACATATGCATGTGGCTTTGCAGTGTTATCAGACAATCGTCCTTCAATCTACTGACTGGTGAATAATGTCATGCATTCCCTATACAAATGACCCCATTGTTCCTTAACAATTATTCTTGCTGTAGTCATTCAAACAAATAGGTGTCAGCATGTTAATTAGTGGGTATTTACATCGGATAACGGGATACAGAAACATAAAGCTTTTACTGTTAAAGAGAAGCTTGAAGTCCTGGGCAGGATTAAGTCTGGAGTTAAACAATTGCAATCAGCTTCAAGATTTAGCTGTTCACAAGTCAAGCAAACAATATGGTGGACTGAAATAGTTTCTTACCCGAATGTATAAATCAATTAATTTACCTGTCATTTTAAGAGAAAATAATAGACTATCAATGCCTGCTCAATCAACCATCATACACACCCACTGAAACAAGTTTATGGCCTGAATTGCCAGGAGCAGTTTTGGTCATTGCCACGCACATGTAACCCCACACCCCTCCCCTTTTCATCTTAACCCTTCTTATTTTCTAGCTTCAGGTCAATCACATATACACAGATAACTGTCCTTCCAGTGTTAGCACTGATTGGAACAGAACCATTTAAGTTGTAGGGGTGGAGCGATTGGCTAAAATAATCGAACATTCTACTCCCCACTTTTGCTCTGCAGTGAAGCAAAGTCATAGTTATAAACAAAAGTTTCAATGAATATTGGGTTTATTTTATTTATTTTTTCCTCTTTCCGTTAGTGAATAACTCAACTGTTTTTATGGAACTCACTGTGTACCCATACAATCTAATGGTTTACTCCCAAGCTGGGTTCAGGCAGTTTACATGTATACACACCTGTAGAATTCTCATCGCAAGTACATTACAAGGTCAATACAGTACATTTGAACTCCTGTATGAATTTTCAGCTTAAGTACCATATATACTCGATTATAAGTCGACCGACCCCCCCCCCCCTTTTTAGGGCTGCAAAAAGTGATTTTCTCTATGACCCTCCTATAAGTCGGGGTGTATTTTGGAAGTAAGATCCGTCCAAAGGGGTGACTTCTTAGTGAGTCAGAAACGCACTTTGGAAATATAAACAAGCCAAACTGGATAGATAGATAAAAAAAATAATGACAAAACCAGTGTAAAATACAATTATATTATTGAGTGAAATATGTCACAATATATTGACAACTTACAATTTGTCCATCTTTGTGTAATAAAGTCAATTGAAATCCATAATGCTTGACATTTTAAATCCATTTATATGATAAATCCACGAATTCAATTATGGGTCACATACCGGTATAAAAATAGAAGTTCAGAATGATCCGATTCACAATATCCCGTAATATGTTAATTCCACACGTCGTACAAATAAACAATGAAAGTTAAGTCCACTTTTTTGTGAATCACGGTATCCTATAAATGTCACTATCTAATATCATCTGGTACAAAGTCCAAGAATTAATCCTCATTTTCTGATAAAGTTCTGAAATCCTACATTGTCGTCTAGTCATTGTAAATCGTCGTCGTCGTCTAGTCATCGTAAATCTCGTCCGACTCCGATTCTCGGCTTTACTGTCATATGCGGGTGCTTATGCAAAGACTGAGCTTGGGCTCTGTGAGTAACACTTTGATCATAAAGTCAGAAATCTATTAAAGGCTGCAACTGAACACATGTCAATTGTGCGGCAAGATCACAGGGAGTTCAAATAGCCACCCTCTGTTACTTGGCACTGAACATGTATCAAACTCGCGGCTTGATCAAAGGGTTGTCACTTGGGAAAGCAAAGAGAGTGGTGCCTTTACAAGCAAAGGGATTAAGGTCAAAGTATATGCACAGGTAGTTGTAGAACTCTACTTCGCACTGAACAAGTATAGATTGGCGGCTCGATCAAAAGGATTGTCAACTTGAAAACAAAGTGAGTCCCTTTACAAGCCAAAGGCTTATTGGCCCACGTGCACTGGCAGATAACTTGGGAAATATCACTTTGGAATTAAATCTGACTTGTGGAAAAGGAAAATACAAATTAAATCAAAACTTGTATTGCATCAAGCACAGTCTTTATACAGCAAAACACAAATATGAATACAAATACAGGTTGTTCGGACTTGCACGAAAATGGAGGCAATATACTTACTAATAAACACCCATGGTAAACATTGACGTCACTTCATTTTGCGGTAGGTAGTATTTAATTTACCGGTAATATTTTAAAATTAATAAAATCCAAATAACTGTAGATACATGTATTGTGTAATGAATACCGTCATGAAACGGATAAACACAGTGCATATCATATATGCATTATTGCATAGGAATAGTGGTATGAAAACGTAAAAATATATGAATTGACAGTATTTTTATGTACTGCAAATATCTAGAGTTTCCAACATTACCCCAAGATTTTTTGATTTTTTTAATGTCGTGCTTATAAGATGACCCCTACTCTGCATGAGTCAAATTCTAAGTAAAAAAACGTCGAGTTATAAGCAAGTATATACGGTACATGTACTTTTCAAGACTAAATACAGGTTTCTTTTTAGAAACTCCCAATGTCTGAATTATGCATTTGATTGTCAGTCAGAAAAATTTGTTTCCTAAGTTTGTGTGAATGTATTAGCAAGAAATGAAATACTAGGATTCGATTGGATCTATCAAACATTTTTTAGAATATAAATTATGCTTCTTTGTGCACATTTTTGATGGAATTATTATTATGAATACAACCAGATTCGACTGGTGAGTATACGTAATTTTACCTATTTATTCTTAAGTGCTGATTTCGTATACATAAAAATAAATAATAAATATGTAATGACTGTTTTAAGTAGTTCTTGTTTAATATGGAACAAGTTTATAACTGCGTCAATGAAGTCCATAGTATTGCTTTCATCCCCTGCCCGCACCGGGGAGCTTACATTGAATTCATACACATAATGATCTATGACAAAATGACTAAATATTATACTTCTGTGTGCGTATTTTCTATGGAATTATTATGGATTCACTCTTACGCATGCCATAAGATCGGTTGGTGAATATACATGTTGATACTTTAACTTATTCATGCTATACATTAGACATGTACACACACATGTACCAATGCATGCTCTCTGAATAAAGTAAAATATTTTATGTGCAATCATTGTTTTCACTACATGTGTATTGCTCGTTTAATATGCATTGATTTAAGCTGGTAACTGTGCCAATGAAGCACATAGTTTTGCTCCCACTATTATACACCCACCCTTCCCCCCCCCCCGCTCCTTTTTTTGGTGCATGCATCATTTCCTTTGGCTAAAGCAGGGTTTCACTGTACATATATATAGAACCTCCATGTAAGACAGTAATATTCAGTTCCACTTAGACTTTCAACCAGTATAGATGGAAGAGAAACAAAAGATGACACTTCTGGTCAGAGGTTTACAGAAAGTGATTCAAAAATACACAACCACCAATAAGGCCTATGAGGAGATATATCACTACTCCCGAGATTATAGTGAAGATACTTTCTTTTGTCTGTCAAGAGAAACTACAATGTCAAAGAAAAGGAACCTGTTATCTTAAGAAAGGAGAAACGAGGTCCTGAGACAAGAGATATGATATATGTACCTGTTGTATTTGTCAAGAGAAAGAACATTGGTTATCAGAGTGTCCAGTATGCATTAATGTGACAAAACCAGGGCATCAGATCAGTAAATTTCAAAATTTTGACAATAGATTGGCTTCTGAATCAGTAGGATTTCTTCTTGACATAATTGTACAAGTTTTAAGGGGATTGAAAACAAAACAAGTGCATTTTTTGCCACAATATGTATTATCTTCTTATTATAATAAAACAGCAAGTTTTTAACATGAATCATATTCTGATGGCAATGTGACGATAATAATTAATTAATATGAGTCAGGATATTATTAATTAAATGAAAAAGGAGAGTTGTATATCTCATAGTTTGCTGCAAAGAATTTTTATTAAATCCACAAGCATTTTTAGTTTCCTTCACAAGATCACTGCCTGGTGTCCACTGATGACATTCATTGTGATTATTAAGTTTCACACTTTATAACAGGCTGTCAGTAGTTTTCTGGTCCAGATTTCTCTTATGTGATGGTGTCTGCATATGTTAGATGATATCCCCTATATACAATCTCAAAATCCACTTTGCATGAAACACACAATTCAAACTCAGGACCTTTGCTACTCTCCAGCACTGAGCTAAACTCTGATTTCCAAGCCTTGTTGAACTTGTAATTTTTTTAGCCGATGGTTTTTATATTGGGAGAAAGTGCATGTTTCAGCATTTTCATATGAATTGACCAAATAAAGATAAGAGCTTCCCTTAAATATTCCTCTTAAAACATCTTGAAAAACACAATAACAATTAAGCAAGAAAAAAAATCAAAATGCTTATGGAAGTGTTTCTGCCAAAATCATTTTTTGGTTGGTCTTTCCTTATCTCCACTCCATCAAAGGTCAACCAATTTTTAATCCAAAGACTCACAAGCCATCATGAACCACCTTGGATCCCTTTATTACTTATATCACCTCAATAAATATCCCACCTTTGGTATTAAACTCTCCAAATTACAACAACAAGGTAATCAATTTACAGCTTGTTGTGTACACATGTCAGCTTTTGTGTAAACAATTCTTAATTGGATACTCAACATGCATCATTAAACTAGTTGTTGAACTGGTGGAATAGTTCTGGTCCCCAGTGGACTGGTTGTGACTGGTTTCTGTAATGTGTTGATAGAATGTGTTAAAATACCGGTTTGTTTTTCAATTTTTTTTTAAAAATCTTTTAATTTTCAAAAGCAGTAGATTTCTACTATAAAATGGTTTGTGTGGTAGCTTCACTCTGTTCACTGCTCATGGTAATGGTTTTCATCTCTCGCTTTCTCTTTTCTTCTTCTTCTTCTTGTAAAGAAGTATATTTTTGTCGCTATAAAAATGTCTCTAGCTCTTTCTGCTTCTTTTTAATATCATTGTATTCTGCCAATGGTAGAGATGTAGGAGGTCCCTTAAAAAATTACTGCAGTGACAAAAAATCGCAGAAAACCAAATCCAATACATTCTCTGGAACAGAGGATGTCATCAGTGACAACAGCAGCAGCTGAATTCAAAACAAAGACTTTGTGTTAGGGTGCACCTGCAGTGGATTCCTATACCTGGAGTGACAATATCACAATATGACAATATCACTCAAGGTATAGGAATCCACTGCAGGTGCACCCTAACACAAAGTCTTTGTTTTGAACTAGGTCATTTTAACCTTACTTGAACTGTCCCGCACTCTGAAGATGAGAATCTTGGAAAGGATCTATTGTATATCCACCAAAAGTCATGCCACATGTCCTCCTGCATTTTGATTGGTGAACACTAAGCTCTTGATAGCTGAACTATGTAACAAGCATTCTGATTGGTTGAGCCCAAAACTTGTTTTCGATCCGTAGGTCTTCTAAATAAGGACCTTATTTGCTCATCAGCCGTGTCATCCATTCTCAAGCCAACCAAGATGTGACTAGTGTGGAGTCATCAATGATCATTTCTTCGATGCTGTTTGATCCAGAGTACCCAGTGTATGTGAAGTTGAAGTGGGCAGTTACACACATCACAGACACTGCCATATGGATGAGAAGAATATGTAGAAAGGCAAGGTTGCATCAAATGAGTTTGGCGTATGGACCAATGAGGAGAAGTTTGAGTAGAAGATAAGTCAAGTGGTGTGATGTGTTAACAGCCTAGACCTTTGTTAACCCCCAATGACCCTTTTCAGGGTTACCCAAGTTTCTAGAAATAGAAATACTACTCAGTGTTGCCAGCCCAAAATTATGGATGTATGTGCATGTTTTTCGTTTTTCTATACAAAAAAATTTAATTTTGATTAATGTTTACTATTTCTTTTTCATTATTTATTTTTGTTTTTGTAAAAAACAATTAATTTTTTTTAAATGTACATGCACAAACTTTGTCAAAAATAAAAAATTTGAAGTGCGCATGTGCACTAGGTATAATGGGATAAACTAAGCTTGATGGGATATCTTTTTTGGCACCATCGTGTTAAATTCCCATAGATCCCTAAACCAAACCACAATGTTAAACTTATGGACATTTTTAATATTAAATTCCTATAGGGGTCCCAAAGTGCCATCCTAATGTTAAATTCTTGTAGGGCCCCAAAGTGTCCCCCAATGTTAAACTTATAGACCTTTTAATATTAAATTCCCATAGTGTCCAAGAGTAGCCCAATCCAAGATGGCCGGAGAGTGGACTTTCTCACAGGGCCCCGGAATGTCATCGTTGACTTCTTCCATCCATCCACACCCAAGATTAAAGTCAGTGTTAAAGTTATTTAGATGATGCTCAGTGTTAAAGTTTTACTTTCTAGCTAAAAATAAGGTGGGCTTGAAAAAAAAGCAATCTCTTGTTGAAGTTTCTGATCTAGCTTGGTTTGTATGTAAGCGTATATCATTAAGTTCTTAGATCAGTTTGACTGAGCAGGATCTGTCCAAATTGCCACCATTCTTGAATGGATTTTTTTTTACATTATCAGTTTCAATAAATCTGTTTATACCAACAAGATTTAAAGATTCCTTGTTGGTTTACATACATATCTATTCTAGGAAAAGTAAAAAATGAGAGATTACATGGTCAGGTACAGTGACCTAAGCCAAATGAGTAATATCAGGTACACTTAGTCTTCTTGTATGTGAAGGTATGTCTTCTATCACATCTCATGACAGTAATCTACTTTTTATATGCCCACTTTTTGGCAGAGCATATTATGCTCTGACCTTGTCCATCTGACTGCCTGTCCATTAAGTTTTCCTTTTCTATACAATAACTTATTTCTACAACACCTACTTTTGCCAGACTTTGCGTGTAAGTTCTTGACAAAAGAATGAAGCTTATAGATTTTGGTGTCAGAGGTCAAGGTCACTGACTGAAAGAAGTAAAATAATGCATGGCCTGCACTTGGGGTAAGGAAGAAGCTTATCACCTTTGGGGTTATAATGTCAAGGTCACTGAAACTGACAGAAGGAAAACGCTTTCTGTACAAAATTTCAGTTCTCGGCCATGTACCATTATTAATCGTTTGGCTTTTTATTCTTTAAATTGAGAATACAACTGAGACAACCATAGCAGGCATATGCACTCATTTCTGTCAGTAAAAAATAAAACTACTGACAATACCCACTCACCTTCTACAAATTAACACATGGTGACTAACTCACATAGTTCAAAATCTGCCCCACCCCTCCCCTGCCAATTCCATGCTAATTATTTTATCACATCAGCATGTTCAGCCACTGATAACATATATCAATGTAAAGAAGACATTCCAGATTTATTCTCCATATATGATCTAAGTACTTTACTGATTATGTAATAACCACTTTCATGTGAAGTTAATCTGTTGCTTTGTGTCTTGTTGAATTTTTCTTAGCATAGAAAATGATCTTTCTGCATCTGCATTGCTGTGAGGGAGTGTCAAACATGCACTTGAATCAGATTATCACTTTTCCATCTACCGAAATTAATTGATTGATTTGGGGATTAACGACGTGTGCGGCCATTTGGCCATGTACGTTGGTACTACCAGAATAATCATGTTTTGTATTTTATATATGGAGTAAAAAATCTGACTTCAAAGAAATGTTGTCGCTGATCACAAACTTTAATAAAGATGGCTTCAACATTCTCATTCAACACAGTCAGTGATGTGTAATAACATTTGTTCTTCAACACGAATCTCTTTGATGTACTTTACCTTTGCAAATTAGCCTCATGGGCTCTCCCTCAGCAATGCTCAAAAGACTTAACATGACACATCACCCTAGCCATTGTGAGCCAGTTAAGTAAATCTCAGAAAGGTGGCTGTTTATCTCTGACCGACTTACCTTTTAATTGCCTCTAAAACAGCAGTATAAACTGCCCCGAGGATAGTTTTATATGAGCTCTGAGCAGGACTGTTTACTGTTTTATACATACACAGATTATGGGCATATATCATGATGGTCAAGAAATATATGTTGGGGGGGGGGGATTTTTATATATAATTTTTGTTAAGATTGCTGAAGAACATGTATTTTGAAATGCGACCATGTGGGGGGGGGGGGGGGGCAAAAATGTGTTTTTCGCATGACACATGTTATGGGATTTATGCAAAGGTCAAATGTTTTTTGCATGATAACTTTAGTTCTAGGCCACATACTTTAACCCAACTTTGTGGAATGCTTGCATTTAAGGCATGGGAGATGCCAATTGATTATCGAGATCAAAGAGCAAGGTCATTATAGCTGAAAGAAAAGAAAAATGGGTTTTGCAAAATAACTTTTGTTCTTGAGTAAGTCCTTGACCAAACTTTGTGGATAGCTTGCATTTGGGATAATAAAGAAACTTATAGATTCACGTGTCTGAAAGTCATGGTAAGTCTAATAAGAAAATAATGATTTCAGCGCAGTAAGTTTAGTTCAAGACTGCATACTTTGACCAAAGGTCCAGGTCATGGAGTCTCATTAGTCAATTATCACTAGAGTCAACCATGCCTTTCTAGTGCCTTCACAGAGGACTATTAAACATGGTGCAGGCATATAATGTGCCATTCATTGTTCTCTTCTTCATGTTTAGGTTAGCATCCAGCAAATGGTTTTAAATCCTTCGATTTAAGAACTGTGTTTTTTGTTCAATTTGTACATGAAAAGTGCAAAATTGAATAAGATTATGGAAACACAATTCTTCCCTTAGTGTCATCATTCAAGTTCTTGCTCAGTATACAAAAAGTAGATCTGTGTTTATAATTTAGTAGAAATTTTTATTTTTAAAGAAATGAAAATTGCCATGTTATTAATACTACTCTCATCTTTATTTCAGAGTGTCAGGGAGCATTTGGACTGATCTGCAAAAATAGCTTAGAAATGAAGGAAAAGTTGTATGCTTTCATGCTGGATGGTGAAGAACCCAGTGCTAAAGTTAATTTCATCACAACTGTATCCAAGACTCTAGCAAACATGCTCTGTCGGACAGACTATGTAAGTAATTCTTATAATGTATAGGCAATTTTTTCAAGATCATTTTTGCTTCTTTTTTTTTTTAGATATGATTGTCATTGAGAAAAAATCTAAGTATTGATTTAAAGGTCAGACAATATCATGATTCAGTGACATAATCATTGATTAAAAAAATCATTCTCTTTTTGGTGAAATATTCTTAATTTTAAATGACATCAATTTATGCTAAGCAAATGGTAGTAGTGGTGGGGACTTTCTCAATCACATTTTGATACATTTCTTATTTCTTTTTTTTAAGGAAAAAAACATGGT
This sequence comes from Margaritifera margaritifera, assembly GCA_029931535.1. Lineage (NCBI taxonomy): Eukaryota > Metazoa > Mollusca > Bivalvia > Unionida > Margaritiferidae > Margaritifera > Margaritifera margaritifera. Next base: position 5,712,163 of record JAQPZY010001677.1, on the reverse strand, counting down.
CATAATGTGAGAGCAAAAAAATAAAAATTCATTTTTGTCAAGCCCGTCTTGGCAGAAGCTCAACATAGCGTTTACTTTGACATCTGTGCGTGTGTGGATACATTTGTCCATCCACAATGTTAAAGTTTTTTGCTTTCCTTTTATTTCAATACCATTTTATCCTATATGCTTCAGATTTGGAATATAGCTTCAGCATGCACTTATGTTTAGCTAAATGAATGCCCTCATTATGTAAGCTTGCAGGCAGCTTATTTCATAATATGTGATTCTTATCCCTCCAGAAACTTGTTAACAAGACTACACAAAAACCACTCAATGTAGACAAATGTAAATTTACAAGCATAATGCATGTATATGTACATAATCTGTTGAGATATTCAGACCATTACAGCACTTTTGTAATTGGACTTTTTTTTTGTCAGGTACACTGACCCCCATTGGGACCTCAAAACACACTGTTTGAGTCTCTGTGAATATGGCAGGTATGAGGTGGCCACACATAAGTCATTTCTATAATACCGTAGTGAGTCGAGATTGCACTCCACTTAATTTTATGCATTATAATTATATTGCCTTTTGATGGTTTCACCATTTTCGTTGTCATCAATACTCGGGTTAAGTGTTGCTGATGTTATTTCATGTTTGACCAAAGGTAGCACACAATTCATCATTATCTAGAGTGAGTCAGACTCGCATTCATTCTTTTTTATTCATTATACTATATTGTGTGTTGCTGGATTTACCGTCATCATTACTCAGGTTAAGTATTGCTGATGTTTGATAGTGTTTGACCACAGATCTCACACCACTCATCATTATCAATAACACCATATGAGGGAGGTAAGGTATTGCTGTTATTACATTGTGTTTGACTTCAGGTCTCACACCTTTTATAAATATTATAACCATGATTATTGTTCATTGTTTTAAGAGAATTCTTGGGGGAAAATGTGGGCATAGAAAATCACTATGGGATACACACCACACATGCCTCTGGGGAGGAGGAAGTGCCTTCTTCCTTCTCATCTCATGAAAACACTGAATCCTTCTCTAACCCCTTTTGAGTCTCAGAAGAAGAAGATTAGCTCTTTGGCCGTGAAGGGCACACCTTGATCCCTGGAACATATGGGATCAGTCTCTATGGAGACATAAGACCTGTGGAACCTGACAGTTATTTGAAACTAGTCAGAGCCTGTTAGGGTTATGTCCAAGGTCTCTCTCAAGGGAGGAAAAGCTAGGGTGGAGAGCAAGTGAACATCTGTGCAAGGGAGGAGCAGCACCCTCACCACCACCCACCGAGGGAGGAGCAGCACCCTTTCCGAGTCCGTAGTCAGATGATAGCGACAGGTGGATCAAGTCAATCTGAAAGGGAAGAGATATTATCTTGATCTATAAGATCTTGGGGGGGGTTCTCCTGCAAATCAGAGTCACCTGACCAGACAATGCCCAGGCACCATAGCATGCTTGATGTTGCAGGTTGCAGCCCGACATCATTTGCTTATGTGGAGACCGAAAGAAAGGAGGGGGTCTGTCTTCTTACTACAGATACTCGAGGAAGGTCGAGAAACATTCTTGGCCTCCTACCGAGTCTGCCACCAGGGACACTCCCCTCACTCCATGTCAGGAGTTACAGGACAAGGCTTCAGCTACCCCCAGGTCTCCCCTGCATCAGAGACACAGGGTCGCAAAGTCTTTCCTCACAGGGCAAAAACATCTATCAATCTTAGTGGACTCTAATGAGTTCACAGCATAGGCTGAGACGGTGGCTCCACATCCCTTTGGGCACCCTGCCTTCTCCCACCTGTCGACTCAGGCAGCGGAGGAGGAAAAGATATGTCCTTTACATAAAGCAATAAATGAAGTTTGCCATCTTGTAACCAGGAATTTGTGTCCCAAGCCCTTGGGCTCAGAGAACAAGATTTTCTCCAGTTTGGTGAGACTCTCCAGGGCTACCTCACACCCAGATCTTCTTTTGTTCCCCCATTTGGCTATGGTCAAAGAGCTTTTTTAAGGCTTTGTAAAGGTCAAGAGTTTGCTAGGCAGCCTAAGGGGTGGTCAGTCCCCCCCACCCACCCACGCACCTAAGTTGAGACTTCTGGTCTCTGCAGCTAGCTACATGGTACACTCCGCTCTCTGGCCCCTTAAGCCTTCACCCCTTGAACATTGCTGCATCACAATTGGGCATTTCCACAGGGACCTGGGCCCGCCTCTCAGTTAAGAAACAGGAGGCATGGAACTTAAGGCTAGGTTGCTTGTCACCAAAGCCTCACAAGCAGATCTTTTCTCGGCAGCCTCCTTTAGCATTCTGAAGGAGAATCTCTGTCCTCAACATCATTTGCTGGAGGTGGTTGCCAAAACTTCTATGCCTATGGCGATGTCAGCAGAACTGCTCCACCTCCACAAGGATGTTGCTCCTGACATGTCTAAGGTCCTACAGGAGCACAGTAAGAACCTTTCTTCGAGCTGCGCCTCTGGAGGTAGAGACTCCTTTCAGACAGCTCATTCCGTCTGACATCTCAAGACCTGGAGGACCAACAACACCTCGCCTCTGCTCCTGGCCATTAAAAACCAGCCAGAAAGCATGGTCATCCTGATTGCCTCTGCCCCACCCCAGGCCGTCAGCGAAGTTCTTTCAAAAGATGCAGCCCAGTCCAAGTAGAAACACCAATTTCAACCTCTCACTCGACCATCGGCTGCTAGACAGGTTCATTGGAAAAGCCCAGTAAGACATTTGCAGGCCTTTCTTCCTTTTCTAAGGAAGGAAGGGCAGCCTTAGGGACTCGCTCACTCTTGCAGTGCATCCTCTTCCAACAATTCCAGTAGGTGCTCAACTAGCCTCTCTTAATTTTAACCAACGGTACTGGCTTCAGTTCCAGGAACTTCCTCCTCTGGAAATGACTTTCATGCTGTTCCACCAGTTGAATCTGGTTCAGCTAAAGAAAGAGGTGCAGTCCTTTCTTTGGAAGGGCACAGTAGAGAGAGTGTTAAATGACCAATCTCCAGCCTTCTCCTGAAGTTTCCTGATATAACAAAGGCAGAAAGTTGTAGCTGATTATCAAACTATCCACCTTAAACAAGTTTCTTCATTAAAAACTTTTCAAGATGGAGACAACAGCCTCAGTCAGGATTGCCATAAGGCCCGGCAACTGAGCAGTTTCCATCAACCTCCAGGATGCATACCTTCACATCCCAAGTTTTCCTCCTCACAGGAAGTTCCTGTGGTTTTGTCTGGACCGTAAGGTTTTCCAATTTTGCACTCTGCCATTCAGTCTAGTCTCAGCACCCAGAACCTTGACCAGAATAATGGGAGTAGTTGCTGTTCCGGTATTTCAAGACTGGCTGATTCACAGTGTCCTTTTAGAGTCATTCATATAAGAGATGTTTTGCTGCTGGTCCATTATGACCTGGCTGGATTTTATACCAAACCTAGAGAAATTGGAGTTCCCTCACAAACAGGAGATTTGTCTGCGTATCTCTTGACAAAGTAGATAGAATCCTGGCCTTTTTGGAGGTGCTGGAACTAAGACTTTGTTGTCAGCTTGCCTATACCTATCTCTTCTGGGGACCATAAACTCCGCTGTGGTCATGGCTCCCCTAGGAAGACTTCACATGCACCCCCTCCAGTTTCTCCTTCTGGCAAACTGGAAACTGTACGGAGATTCCCTGACAGCTCAGATTTCTCTCATATCAAATTTCCATCATCACTTGGGTTAGTGGGAAAATAGGGACCGGTTTCTGACCCCATGCACACCCCGAAACCATATCCCTATCTGTTCACGGATGCGTCAGATTTAAGGTGGGATGCCCACTTGCAGCCAGAAGGAAAAGTTCTTCGAGGTTGGTTGTCTTGGGAAAAATCTACCATACGCCAAAACAATTTGGAAATTAGGGCAGTAGTTTTAACCCTATAGGGGTGCATCAACCAGGTAAAGAGTTGCTGTGTGATGGTCTCCACCGACAACATGTCAGTGGTAATGTACCTTGGGAAACAAGGAGGCATGCATGCCCCTTCTCCTGGCATGAAGGTTTGGAACCTCCTTCGCTAGGCAACCTCGGAAGGAATTTCTCTCCAAGTCTGTCATATTCCTGGCAAAAAGAAGATGTTGGTGGACAGTCTGTCCAGGAGAAGGAAGGTAGTCCTCACAGAATGTTCTCAGCACCAATTTGTAGCAGAGTCCCAGTTCAGACTGTGGGGGAGACTCTTGGTGGACAAAACTAAACAAAAACTCCCCTTTCACATTTTCCCAGTCCCAGACCAGGGAGGATGAGCAGTGGATGCCTTCAGCCCGAAGTGGGCTCATATGTTTGCTTATGCTTTGACACCATTCAGGATGATTCCACATTTGCTCCACAAAGTCTGGATCTCCACTGCTCAACTCATTTTGTTAGTCCCTCTATGGCTCCACGAATCATAGTTCGATGATTGTCTCGACCTGTTGATAGACCAACCCAGGTCATTGCCTCAAAAGAGGAACCTTCTGTCACAGCACAGGGGCTATCTTCTGCACAACAGCTCACAGATTCTCCGCCTTCACACTTGGCTCATCCGAAGTTATCTATATGCAAGGACAAGTTTTTGAGCAAAGTTGCCAAGTGCATTGTTCGGGCCAGGAGACAGTCTATGTTTAAGGCCTATGATGATTTTGCGATTGGTGCAGTAGTAAGCTCATTAATCCTAGCTGTCCCTCCATGAGTGCAGTGGCAGGAAGGCATGAGGCATAGCATCATCCACAGAAGACAAGCGGTCTTGTCTTAATCCTGTAACTTCTAGAACACATAAACCCCCTACTCACCATGACGAACAAGTACGGGAAATGGCACAGAGTGCACCTATGTCACTTCCTCCGTATGACATAGTGATGCCCAGCCACTCTCCTGCTTGGAGTGTTCTAGACAATGATGCATTATCTATCCTCGTTGACTCCAATGAGTTCAAGGTAGAAACAGCTCATTTGATGCCTCCTATCAGGCCTACCAGCTCCTCTCAGTTGGAGGAGGAGGAGATCTGGTCTTTTGATAAGGCAGTAAACGAAGTTTACCACGTACTACCTGCGGACTTGTACCCAAAACCATCTGTCACACAGCCCAAGAAGATCCTTTAGATTTTGGAAAAGATCTGCGGGACTCCACCACAACCAGATCTCCTGCTCCTCCCACATTCCTCAACGATCAAGGAAATATCACAGAGGTTATCCACAGCCCAAGACTGTGCTAGACAGCGTAGAGGGTGGTCTGTCCCTCCGTCTACTTTGATACCTATGGTCTCTGCCTCTAGTTACCGGGTACATTCCCTGAAGTGGCTCATTCAGCCTCCGCAGTTGGATGCAGATGCATCTCAAGTGGGTATTACAACTGGAGCCTGGGCACGCCTTCCCATTAAAACAATTTGGGGATGACCTAGGGACTCATACCCTCTCCTGCCGTGCATTCATCTCCCAAGGTGCTCATCTAGGCCTCTTTTTGGAGGCTTGGTCAAGCATCATGGATGATGGGTGGGTCCTTTCTGTTGTGAGCGAGGGTTACTGACTTGTTTCAGGAACAACCCCCTATCAAGAATCCCCATGTTCTTTCACCAGTCCAATCTGGTGAAATTAAGCGAAGAGGTGCACACCCTTTTACAGAAAGGGGCTGTTGAGATGGTCCTGAACAATCAATCTCCCACATTCTACTCGCAAATCTTTCTGCTCACCAAGAAAAGTGGGAAATTTTGTATCATTATCAATCTCTTCCCGTTAAACTGGTTTCTTCTGGAGGAACATTTCAAGATGGACACCACGTCCTCAATCTGGAATGTGATGCGTCCATCAGATTGGGCGGTCTCCATTGACCTTCAGGATGCCTATTTGCACATCCTGATTTTTCCTCCACATCAGAAATACCTCCGGTTTTGTTTGGACCAGGAAGTATTTCAATTTTGGGTTCTGAAGTTTGGAATTGGTGCCACACCCAGAGTCTTCACCCGAGTTACGGGAGTGGTAGCATCCTATCTCCAATTACTGGGAATCCCAATTCTCCAGTATTTAGACAACTGGCTGATCCACAAAGTTCAGGTTCAGTCCTTCCATCAGGATCTGTTCCATTGTTGGTCCACAGTGACTCAGTTGGGTCTTTTACCCAACCTCAAGAAGTAAAAACTCGTTCCATCTCAGGACTTCGGTTACGTTCCTCACGAACCAGAACTTAGTCTGGGTTCCACTGGATTGGATAGATTGAATCCTGACACTTTCTCCTCCTCGTAAGGTGGAAACCGCAAAGAGATTCTCTATCAGCTCTGATTCCTCTAGGACCAAACTTTCATCACCATTTGCACTGGTGGATGAATCGGGACAGATTCCTGACGGGTCCCCATGCATGCACCCAACCCCCACTCCTACACGTCAAATTCGGGTTGGGGTGCTCACCTAGAACCGGAGGGCGTAATTCTCCAATGTCATTGGACTCGGGACAAATGATCCCTCCACATCAACAACCAAGAAATGAAAGCCGTATTTCTAGCGTTGCAAGGGTGCATCAACAGAGTAATGGGTCATGGTCTCCTCCAACAACATGTCTGTCGTAGCGTATCTCCAACGTCACAGAGGCACACATGAACTTTTCCAAAAACCCCTATGAACCATGGAGTGAGGCTTCCTTTCAGGAGCTCGCATTCAGAAGACACAGTGAGATACATGCATTGTCTGTTGACACTGACTGTCTCTGGTTTAATGGCAATTATGATTCTGTTTCCCTCATTTGTCAGCTGGAATTTTTCACTAAAAATCAGTTACCTTCGGTAGCTCCATCACCTATAGAGATTCCCAGTCTCAGTTGAATCTGTGCTGGAGATGATCAAGATAGGCTTTTATGCCCAGTTAGGGCACTGGGTTTTTATCTAAATGCTTCAAAAGGGAAAAGAAAGGGTAGGAAACATCTCCATTTATATTTCTGCCTGCACTATCTCACCTTACCGACAGAGACCTCTCTTCTATGTTTTTGATTAGTTTAACACATCAGCCTACACACCTAAAAGCCCATGAGGTTTGAGCTGTTGCTGCCTCATGGGCCTATCTAAATCACTCTTCCTTAGAGGATGTCATGAATGCAGCATTTTGGCAATCCCATACTACCCTCTCCTACCTCTGCTCATTAGCACAACAAAGTACAGGCATTTTTTCTCTGGGACCCATAGTTGTGGCACAACATGTGACCCAGAGGGACACCAACAATTTATAAAGTGGATCTCTCCCTCAAATGGTGAGTACTTTCCATTTTGCTCTGTTTTTTATCAGTTTAACACATCAGTCTACTCACCTAACTGACAAATTCAGCTACGTAATAGCGATGGGTATTGTATTGCTGCTATTAAAATGTAGTTGGGGGGGGGGGATTAATTTTAATTATGCAATACTTACCCATCACTATTACCAAATGTCCTCCTCCCACCCCACTCTGATGTCCTGGCATAATGTCATCTATGAAAACGATGACTATCTCTGCCTGTCTTATTAACAATTCTCCACTGTGGGAGGATATATTCATATCAAACGGATGAGAGTTTTCAACATAAAAAAGTAATAAGCTGTGTAATAGCAATGGTAAGTATTGAATAATTAAAATTAGTTTTAGCCCCCCCCCCCCCCCCAAAACCCCCCACTACATTTCACACTTACCAGCAGACTGGTTACATTTTGTGTTGTAAGTTCATATTAAAATCATCAAGCTATGTTTGTATGAATCAATATTAGCACCACACCCTTGCAACAAAGGAAGGTCACTGTGATGTCCATTTCACATTTTACTGGCTTAGGTTAAGTTTTTATGTTTAGCTGATAACCAGGTAGATTTTTGCAACACACACACACACATATATTTTATATTTATATATATATATATATCGATTGATGAAACTTGGCGAGGTATGCATCTTGATGAGTACTACACTCTCATCACAAAAGTAGACCACTGTGACATACTTCACACTTTACTGACTTGGGTTAAATTTTGTGTTTTAATTTTTTTTCTCAAGCTCTGTTCATTGTTGAATCATCAAACTAGATGATTGCATGCATCGCTGTTAGTACCACACTCTTACTACAAAAGAAGGTCATGGTGTCTTAAATTTCACATTTTACTGGCTTATGTTAAGTTTTTGCATTTAGCTCGTAACCAAATAGGTTTTTAACACCCCATATACATATTGTGATACCAAGATTTATTAAACTTGGTAAGGAGATACATATTGATGACAAGTGCACCCTCATCACAAAGTAGGTTACTGTGACCCATATTTCATACTTCACTGACTTGGGTTCAGTTTCAAGTACTGTTTGTGCCAGAATTTGCAGTCTCAAGCACTGCTCATGCCAGAATAATCAAACTAGAATGATTGCATGTATCTCCATTAGTACCACACTCTTACTGCAAAAGAAGGTCATTGTGACCTACATTTCATATTGTATTGCTTTTTTTCATTTAGCTTATGACCACATTTGTTTTTTTATCTACTGTATAATATTGTTATGGAATTATAAAACTTGGTGAGAGGATGCATTTTGATGAGTAAGACCCTGTCATCTTAGAAGTGGGTCACTGACCTATATTTCACATTTCACTGACTTTTGGTTCAGATAATAATAACAGTTTTAGAATACAAGATGCATACATTTTAGTATAGAACAGTTTAGTAAACGTAGCACAATAATGCACCTTAGGTATTAAAATGACTAATTTGTCATTTGTAATTGAACAAAAAGTATAAAACATAAATATAACAAGTAATACTCTTCAATAAAATAATTGGCAATAAAATTAGTTTGTAAAACCAATGAATCATTACAATCTTGAGACACTATTACAATGGACCCCCTCTTATAAAGCCACCTAATCTGCACCAGGAAAGTGGCCTTTCCTGAAGGGGATCACTCAGATGTAAGTAATAATTATATATAAAGTAAGAGAGGCATAACTAATTTTTAAATATTGTATATTTTCATTTAAAAGTCACATATATGTTATGGAATCATTGTGATGAAACTTGTATTAATGTTATTTTAAATAGTTATGAATTATCATATCAGTTGTGGTCCAAAATCATTCAAAAACCTTGTTACAATTGGTATAAAAATCTGGCTGTAACTATCATTCTCTGTCCATTCTATTTTCCCTCTGCTGCAAAATGCATAATTGATGATGTTTATTTGATTCTTTCTTATGTCCAATTTTCAGTAATAATCATAGGACTCTCCTTTTTTTTTTGTTTAGCCAAATTGCTCTCACTTTTCCATCGAAACTCATAGTGTCAGTCAACATTTTGCACTTTTTGTGACACCTTATTCCTTCATTGGCAACTATACCACTGTCAAAATAATTTGTAACTATTATATGAAAAATGCTTTGTGTTTACAAAGGATGGGAGCTTGTCACATGATGATTGAATGATTAAAATCTGGTACCCTTTCAAATATGTTTCATAATCTAAAATAAAGAGAAACCACAATGGCTAACATACCATGTGTATGGCAAGTGGATGTCACACTGATTGGAGCTGTACAGTACTATCTTCTCAGTGGTTAGCTTTTGTTATCTTGATAATTATCAGTGGTAATAATAGTCAGTAATTATCAAAGTGACAAGACCTAACATCTAAGGAACACACAGCAGTAAGGATAATCAGATTACTTCCCTCATTTTATGGTGTAAGTTAGGTACTTTATTGGCATGGTAGAAAATTTTTCATTGTGTCGAATTTAAAAATCAACAAATATTGATGGAATTTCCCTCAGTAAACCCCCTAATGTGTCTGTTCATGTGGAGTAAATTTGAAACTTTTTCGCAGTAATATGCTAGCTGGGTTAGAGTTCTGGCCATCCTAGAGGGGTTCTTTCAATTGGTTTTGATTAGGTGTGGTGTAGTAGGTTATTTAGTGCTGAGGCAATTGGAGTAAAGTGCCTAGCCCAAGGATGTACCATGGTAACTGACCACGGCTGATCCCATGGTATGATTCAAACCCATACCCAGTTCCAGTTTCCATTTGTCGCCTCTTACGACATACAGAAGGGCATTTTGGGCCAATTATGCATTTCCAAGCCTACACAGGGAGGGTACTTTTGAACACAAGCTTGTCCGTGCCAAGTAATTCTTGACATAAATAGCTGTTGGCTGCCTGACAATGGAACCGTTCAAGAAGGGACCACTGTATAATGACTAAGAGTACTGAAGAAACATAACATTTAGTCAGATGCATTGATGTTACAGACAATGTACAATTACAGGCAATATTGTAATTATGGATCCAAATTTCTTTGCACAATCATAGATTTTTGTTTCAAAGTAATTGGGGCTTTGTATGTTTCAATAAGACCATATTTCTTGTAAAAACTATGAGTTTATACATTTACAGAGAATTATTTCTAAAAATTGTACCACATTTGAAATTCTTAAATATTTGGAGACAAGTTTAATATGTTTGTCGAAATACAATTGCTAGTATGTATTGTCATGTTAAAGTGTCTGCATTATTTTATGGCATTTCTTATACTCAGTGCCATGACTCACAGATTATTTGAAATTTGTATTTTTTGTATCTTTAGCTTTTAATAATGAAAACAAAACAATTTTCTCCTGAAATACTTCCAAATTTAATTACATGTACCAAGAATAAAGAAACCCATGTCCTTAAAAAAACAAAAAAAACCCCAACTTAATTATAATTTTGATTTGTGTTGAAGCCATGTGACGCTGCAGACCACAAATGAAACTTTCCATCTGTAAACTTCACTTTTAAAACTCTTAAGAAGCTTTGATTATGAGCAAGAGTCTATTTATATTTATTATGCCTTTATCTTTGAAAAGAATTTTTATCAGACTATAATAAACTAGCTGAAAACAACATGAAATGAAGTTTGGGAGATAGTTTACCAAGGTTGTGTTCTTACAATACCACATAAGCTTGCTTAGTGAAATGGTCAACTGTTAGATCTTTGTAAGCCAGATGAGCTATATCAGGTCTACTTGAGCCTATTGTTTTTGTTTTGTCTTTGGAACAGTCATCAGTGGTTTTAGGTCTCAAAAGTCGAATATTGTGATGTTGGAGTTGAAGGTTAAAGATAAAAGTCAGAATCACAGGATACAACTTAATTTGGAATGCAGTGAATATAGCTGCATGAGACCAATGAAATATATCAGTATAAAAGATTTCATGGTAAACAGAAATAAGAACAGATTTATATAATCATTAGAATAAAAACTTTCAATAATTCTGATCATCTGCTTCATTTTAAGATCTACATCAAAAGGGGCTTTGCAAAGATTAGTGTAGTCTGTATTCCCCATAGGTTATCAGCACTATTCAGCTGGTTCTACTGTTCATTGTCATTAATGAATTTGATGATTTTACCTCATCATATTTACTGCAGGAAATTCTGACAGCCATGGTACGGGGAGAGGAACTTCAACTGAACACCAGTGAGCTTGGCTACAACACACTAAGTAAAGCTGTCAGGTAGGGAAAAAAAAGATATTATGTTTTAAATACAAAATGAATTACATGGTTCTGTTAACAGTGTAAAGAAAAATACCATTTTTATTATAATTTAAACCTCTTCAGCCTATTTCAATTTTGGGAGTGCCAACTTTTGAAGTTTCATCTTTCAGAGTTCAACGAGTACCCCTTTTAAGGTGCTAAAAATGATGATAATTACAGTGAAACCCCACTATAGCACAATGGTCGGGGTCCACAAAATGACATCGTGCTATGTATCAAACCATGCTATAACCAGCTAAGTCATTTAGCTGACGAAAATGATGCATGCACCAAAACAAAGGGGGGGGGGGGGTATAATAGTGGGTGCAAAACTATATGTTTTATTAGCACGGTTACCATCTTAAATCAATGCATATTAAACAAGAAATACACTTGTATTGAAAACATAGAGATTGCACATATAATATTTTACTTTATTCAGAGAACCATGCATTGGTACATTGATATGTACATGTCTAATGTATAGCATGAATAGTAAAAGTATGAACACGTGTACTCACCAACCAATCACCGATCTCATGGCATGCGTAAGAGTGAATCCATAATAATTCCGTCGAAAATATGCACAAAGATGTATAATAATTTGTGATAGATCATTATGTGTCTGAATTTAATGATGGGGTGGGGGGGCAATACTACAGACTTCATTGACGCAGTTATAAACTTGTTCCCTATTAAACAAGAACTACTTAAAACAGTCATTACATATTTCATATTTATTTTTATGTATACGAAATCGGCAGCTTAAGCGCAAATAGTTAATAGTACATGTACTCACCAGTCGAATCTGGATGTATCCATAACAGTAATTCAATCAAAAATGAGCACAAAGAAGCATAATTTATATTTTAAAAAATGTTCAATAGATCCAGTCAAATCCTAACATTTCATTTCTTGCTAATACATTTACACAAACTTATTACAAAAGTTTTTTTTCCCCCAGCAACATTCATATTTGCTGGATATGTCCAAAGGGTCTGATTTCTGACCGACAATAAAATGTATAGTTCATATCTTGAAAGTTTCCTTATTTAGGCTGGAAATGTGCATGTACTTGAGCTGAAAATTCACACAGGAGGTCAAATGTACTGTATTGACCTCTTAATGTTCTTGTGATTGGAATTCTACGGGTGTGTATACATTAAACTGCCTGAACCCAGCTTGGGAGTAAACCATTAGATTGTATGGGTACACAGTGAGTTCCATAAAAACAGTTGAGTCATTCTCTGATGGACAGAGGAAAAAATAAACCCAATATTCATTGAAACTTTTGTTTATGACTATGACTTTGCTTCACTTCAGAGCAAAAGCGGGGAGTAGAATGTTCGATTATATTAGCCAATCACTCCACTGCTACAACTTAAATGGTTCTGTTTCAACCTGTGCAAACAGGACAGTTTTCTGTATATCTGAATGATCTGAAGCTGGAAAATAAAAATGGTTAAGATGAAGGGGGGGGGGGTACACATGCGTGGCAGTGACTAAAACTGCTTCCAACTGTTCAGGTCATAAACTTGTTTCAGCGGGTTTGTATGATGGTTGATTGAGCAGGCATTGATAGTCTATTGTTTTCCCTTAAAAAGGTAGGTAAAGTAATTGATTTATAAATTCGGGTAATGAAACCTTTCATTCCACCACATTGTTTGCTTGACTTGTGAACACCTAAATCTTGAAGCTAATTGCATTTGTTTAACTCCAGACTTAATCCTGCCCAGGGATTCAAGTTTCTCTTTAACAGTAAAAGCTCTATGTTTCTGTATCCAATTATCTGTTGCAAATACCCACTAATTAACACTCTGACACTTATTTGTTTGAATGACTACAGCAAAGCCACATGCGCATGTTGGCAGCTTTCTTTTTTTTTTTTAAATATGTTTTTATAAATCTATACCCCATAATTTGAACAACCTTTAGCAGTGAGATTGACTTTGATGATTAGCAAATACTTAAATTAATTGATTATAAATTCAGATGAGAATCTTCTTTCTTTTGAGCAACAATTGTACACAGAATGCCTGGAAGAAAAACACAAAGAAGACTTAGTGGCTTTATTGTTCATGATTCATTTAATAATAATAATAATAAGATTAACACTTATCAACTTTTTAATGAGCTGACATCTTTTAAAAATAAGCTAAGATCAAAATGCAGTGTTGACTACTGACACATTTGAAATGAATATTCACAAATAGAAATGTTTAACATCTTTATCTGTATAACGAAAGATGCAATCATAATACACCTTTTTTCTTCAAGAATACAACACATCTTGCTTATTAAATCAAATTCTTATTTATTTTGGCACAAAACTCTGCAGTACTTCAAGAAATTTGTGAAATGATTGTAAAATTTTGGGAGCCACGCCATGATCTTGTTATATCTGAATTCAGACACGATCTTTACCCCAAAATGATAATTAATATTTGTACACATTATTTTTCATACTTTGTAAACAAATATCTATTTCTTCATGTACGAAAAAATATATAACATTTCGGGAGCCATGCCACGATCGTGTTATATCCAAATTTGTGCTATAACGAAGTATGCTATAGCAGGGTTTCACTGTACATGTCTACATGTACATACATTACTTCATTCTTACTCGCATTAAAAATGAGTTACTGAATTTGATTATTTGTGATTTTTGGTTATCCATGAGCTTACTCCTCATGTTTTATGTACTCCAAACAATGCCATCAAAGTTTCCTCCCATCAAACTATCAGAACAGTACCTGTTCTACTAGTTGTTGAATAACTTGGGCAAAGGATTATCAAAACTTTATGTAAAGGACAATTAAGATCCATTTGAACTTCAATGAAGTGTCATGGGTGGTTACTATCAGTCACTCGAAGGTGTTAAGTTTCTGTGTACAAAGCACCTTGACAGAAAGCACGTTGCCAGATTTCTGGTCAGTCAAAGTGATGGTTGGGACAAAAGTGTGGATTTCATGCTAAGACCACCTCATTCTTATTGACCCAGTTTCATTTGTCCATGACCAGCACATAACCCAGAGATGCCAACTATTCAGAGTTTTGCCAAAATTATTACAATTTTTTTTGTGAAATTCATCATTTAAAATTATATTATATTGATAAAATTCTTAAAAGCTCACAATTTTTTTTTTTGGGGGGGGGGGCTTTTTGAACAAGATTTTTCTGTGTGGACACAAATATGGAGAAGAGTATTCCAGCACCAATATGATAGACTGATACATATAATATTTTTTTAATTGATTAAACAGTCTGTATATCAGAAGAAACCAGTTGATTAGATTGTAAATAAGTGAAAATTGGTGGCAGAGAGGAATAGAAACGAGAATAATTTGTGGAGAATATTAATGTGTATGGTTATTGTTTTAGTTAAATATGTTGAAGGAATTCAGTGTTTTGGAATTGTAATAATCTATTCACCAATTATTCTTTTTGGGTGTTAATTGTTACTGGCTGTGGATAGATATGTATAGGTTCATAGGAAGATGATATATGATCAAAGAAGTTTGTTCCTTTTATTAAATGTGTTATCCATGGGCAGCATATAGAATATAGACAATAGAATTCCAGATAAGCATGCTCATGGGTTGGCATCTTTGATAACCAGGTACATTCTTGTAGGATCTACAATGATGGGAAGCTGTGTGGTTTACAAACTTGAAATGATGTTTCTTCAAAATATAATGTTACTCGTCAAATGTTGTGTTGTTGAACATCCTTTTCCAAAGGTTTATTGTATAGTTCAAAGAAGTTCTTTGTCAGCATTATAAGTAAATGTGCCTAGTGCATCATGTAATGTATGGTTCACCCAATTCTCGCCAACTACAGATTTTTCCTAGTGATACCACATTGTAATATGAAAATCATCCATCCTTCAAGAAAATAATTAACACTAAAAAAGCCTTCAAAGCAGTCCTCTTACGTAGAGATTTGGAAACGGATCACTTCATAATTTTGTCTTCTTCACTTTTTTCTGATTTACCTATAAAATTTTCAAATTTGGGAGCACCTGTTATAAAGGAAAGAGTAAAAAGTTCAAATGGAAAGGTGCAAACTTTCGAGCAGCACCTAAAATATATGTAACTCAAGTACCAGTAGATCTAAAATAATAATAAAAATAACAAAACCTTTTTTAAAGAGGGTAATCAGATTAGTTTATCATAACTGATCTCCTTTGAGACCCTTTTGACAATTCGAAATGAAACCATCCATAGTTATCTGCAATATATATTGATAGTAATAAAGTTTGTTGGACCTGATACTGAATTAACTTGGGATTGCTTCAAAATACACGTTTAAAGACCCAATTAAAACTTATCTGCCCATAAAGTAAATATTATTACCTTTCCCTTCGAAGGCATTTCCAGGAAGTGAAATACTTTTGGACAAATCACAAAAATTGGTGCCCAGGAAAATTATCAAATTCACATTAATCTCATTATTTAATCTAATTTCAGATTTGGAAAGCGAGTCAGTCGTGCCTTTTCCTTCAATAAGACCCCTAGGAGGTTGAAGAAAGCTATGTCCCAAGTGTTCAGCCCTTTTGTGAAGGAAAACAGCAATCACAATCTAGGAACTCCAGGAACTTTAAGGGGCAAACGTCTGGCTAGTAGTATTGACCTAACAGTATGTATTCTCTACATTAACTGGGGTTTGAATCTTAAGATTGCTTACAGATTTTGAAAATGTCAATGTCTTCAAAGTTTCTAATAATCACTTAAACATGAGCATTTATTAGGTTGTTTACATTATGTCAGAATTTAGGAGTTAACAGTCATTTTTTATTCTCGTTTATTTGTTATAGACAAAGGAAAATTGTATTCAGAGAGGTTTCAATATAAAAGCCAGTAGCTGGCAGTTTAACAGCATCAAAACTTACATGATGCAGTCATTATCCTGTATATACCAGAATCATACTTGGTTCTTAACCTGTCAAGTGCAAACTTCTTTTTCGGTAAGACTAATCAGATCACAATCGTGACTTAGAAATTGAACTTCAGGTATAAGGAAAGCACCTGCTTGACCCATGTTTGTAACTACCCATGTATTTCTTCTTCAAATACATTACCCAATCATAATACATTAGGAGTACATGCACTACCTCACAAATCCAGCCCTCCCAGGTTTGTTTTAGCAACAAAAGTGCTTCAACGTTATCTGTTTGCCAAGGTGACAGTCTGATAAGAGTGGTCTCCCTTGGGATTGCGGGATTGGTGCCAAATCACATCAATTCATCAGTTAGTATTGCTATGGGATGAAATTGGGTCGGATTGGAACTAGTGAAGACAATGAACACAAGCCAATGAATGGGATGTTTGTTTATAATGCAAATTAATGATAATTTAATCGCTGACACCCTAGCTAACACCCTTATTTCCATCTCTTACCAGCTAGACTAAAATAACTGAAAACCCTACCTTCATCTGCACACAAAGTTTATCAGTGGATATAACAAAATGGTATAAAAGCATAATTCATCAACAGATAATCACAAGCAGTATCTTTTGTCAACAGATATGATCAGTGCATGGATTTTATCAACAGATATGATTCATGTATCGATTAATCAACAGATATGATGAACATAATTATGATTTAGCAACAAATATAATCAATGTATGGATTTGTCAACAAATGTGAGCAGTGTATTCTTCATCAACAAGTATGATGGTGCATTGGATTGTCATACATATAATGACACTGAATTTAAGATGGAAACCTAATATATATTCCATCAACAGTTATGATGCTGTTATCTTGTGGCATCCTGACGATGAGTATGAATTCTCCTGATCCACCATTCCCAATGAATGATTGAGGAATGATCTCATGTTTTCCACTCCTTCCGGCCTGCTGCATGATCCTTTGGGAACCTCCCTACCCCGCAGACCCACTGGTCCAGAACCTTTGGCTCCTAACACTGAGTCAACCAGTACTGTCCCTTGAACCAGCATCACCAAAGTCACCAGTCAGGGTTCATACAAAGTCTGGAAAGTCTGGGGAAAAGTGTGGAAGAAAAAAGTGCTTTTTCCAGACCTGGAAAATGTATGGAAAATAAAGATTTGCCTGGAAGGTCTGGAAAAAGTTGGGAATTTTGGGTTGCTGTCTTTTATTTTTGTTGCTGCTTAAACATGTTCATGTGTTGCACCGATGTTTATCTTCGCAAAAGTTACCAAAAACAGGATGAGATATGTAACATTAGAAAAATTCATGTATACTCTGGTTCTTTTAGGACTGATGATCTGAAATGTTGACTAAACACTGAAAATACATTGTTATTACACATCTGTGAACAACAAAGAGGATTATTGATGTAAATATTAGTTGAGACATGACACAGACTTTAAATGCATGTGTCAGAGGGGTTGGGAAAAAATTGCAAACCAGTCTGGAAAAAGCCTGGAATTTTTTTTAACAGCTGTATGAACCCTGCCAGTGACTACAGTTTCAGGGTTGAACAGCCCCATCAGAGTTCAATGACTTCCCAGAACAGCTAAAAATACAATATTTGAGCCATGTAATACATAAGACATGTTCAAGTGCGAATACAGTAATATACATTATGCATGTGTGCACATGAAGTGACCTCATTACACGTTAAATTCTTCTTTCATAAGAATGGCTGTATGAGATTATTTTTATAATAATCATGTTCGTGCATGAATCTGTCTACAACAAGAATAATCACACTTCATTATAAAAACTTGAATGTTTCTCATCGTTTAATTCATACAACATATTACTGAATTCATCTTGTCTGTTCAGCTATAAAATGCCTAACCTGGAAAAGAGTATTCTATCCAATAGCATGGTGTTATGTGACATAGGTCTGACTTTCCATAAATTTAGAATAAATTCCAAAACATTCAATTTGTTAAACAATTTCATCACATAGAATGTATAATAAGAAAGAGTACAGTTTTATATTTTCACATACCTCTACAGGTGAAGATTGCTTCCTTAAAGTGGACAGCTCCCTGCATTGTGATGATATAGAGAAAAATAGCACTGTAAGTACAGTGAATGTGGTCAAATCCATGGCCAGAGAACACAGAGTAAACTGGCCCTCCACTTCTGCAGTGAGTGAACAGAAAGCAGTATTTTGAAATCACCAGGGCTAAAACCATACTCCCTGGGTAATGCAGTATGTGGCATCAAAACCCATCTACATTTACATTCATATATAATACAAAAGATATTTTCATGCACACATTTCCATGACAACTACTTCCGATCATGACAGACTCCTTGAATTTTTCTAAAATCGACTTGAATTTATCATGGGGAATACAAAACATTAAAGTTGATTAAATTCTGTCACTTTTTAAATTATGGATTTTGGTATTTAAATATTTTCCAAAAATTATGAATAGATAAATACATCAAATCGGATAAAATTGGGTGGATCAAATAACATATGTTTTAGTAGCATGCTGGTTAGTTATGTTTTTTCTTGTAATTTTGTACATGCAGTGATAAAAACAAAGTAACATATGGTGAAAGTTCAGTTTACATAAGAAGAAATACTCCATGAAAACTTAAGGGAGTCAGTTTAAACTCCCCACAAAATCCTTGAGAAACAACTCTGGAGCTGTTTGAACCATGTCAAAGCCTCACAGATTCCTATTCCACTCTTGCTTTTTCATCAATTGAGCAATTCTGTGGAGTTTTCTGAAGCCAGGAAAGAATACTCCAGCTATATTTCTCACCCTATCTTTACTGCAATTCATTTGTCATAATACTGTCAGCCCCATTTTTATTGCCAGTCCTAGTGTCTATAGTACTTAAGTCAGTTCAGCTACAGTACTCAATCTTGTCTATGAATTCTGTGAAACAATTGTCTGTTATTACATGTTGCAAGGTTATGTATTTTTTTTATATCAATAGCATCCTGTTCACATAAAGTTCAATGCAACACTTGACTGATTTCACCTGTGTTCTGTTCTTTATATTTAGAGGTGTCAATTACATTGGACAGAATTTAATGTGTGGGATGTAATGTCTCTAGATGACTGATGATATACCACAGTACCTGTATATCAGTGGTTGGGGTGCAATTCATCTTGTATATGTTTTGTGCTCACACTAGCCTCAGAATGTATGGGTGACTGTCATTACCAAACAGAGCAATGACAGCACGTGCAAATGCATAATCAAGGACGCAGACTCCATCAGTCTTACAACTGCCTCTGTTGACACTTTGACCCCTATCGCTTCAGGCAGGTCAGACTTTCATGACAATACCAGTGACCAACATACATACCAACCATTACACTTTTGGTGTAATCATTATGCTTTTTTTCACCTAATTACGTCTTACACTCATCTGTATATGGATTATGCTTTTTTGGTACATTAAAAAAATAAAAATTAAGCAATAAAAAGCTGTGCTTGTCATTTTCGTTATCATACCTTTAATCCTACACATCTTGTAAATTTGAGAATATTCTTTAAAAAAAAAATAAGACAAAAAAAAAGAAGACTGCTGCGTAAGAATGGCGTGAAAGTACATTTGTCCATCGTAGACCTACATGTACTTTCCTTATTTTCTATTTATGGCAGCTGTATATGAGACATTTCCAAGAAAACAGACAGGTTTCTTCAGTGTGAAAACTTGACCCACAGATTCATTATATTTTAATAACATTTAGTTAGCGGATCAGTCTGTACTTTAATAAAATGGCGCCAGATGTTGAGCGAAACAGGCTTCATTGATGTGACTCATGGATGTTGTATGACTGAAACATGTTAGAGGAGAGGGATCTTTTTAAACTTCAAAACATGTCAGATCAGAAAAAGGACAAATCAGTAGAGCTTTACAAGTTTAAAAAGAAGTACATGAGAGTGATGTAATACAGCACTCATATTTGAGCACATCATCATGCTAATTGCAGAATTTGTGGACTAGACTGTATGATTATTCAGCGAATGTTAGATATGTAGATTAGTTAAAGTGAGTGTTGTATATAAATAATTTGTCAATATGTTTTGTGCTTGCATTCTGGTACTAATCCACGTGGATTTTGCCAATTTGTGACAAGAATTTTAACCAGCTACAGATCCAAGTTAGTAGCAAAAATAAATGTACATTTTTCATACAGTTTCCTGTAATTATGGCATGCAATATATTGATTGCACATTTATGCTCAGATTATGCTTTTTTGCCACTTATAGGGTTGGCATTTATGTGTAATATGGGGGCCCATCTGAACTAGTAGTAGATATAATATCAACACAAACATATCCCAGGCTGTAGACAATACCAGCTCAGGCACAGTCTCAATCCAAGCTTTCAATTCTGGAACTCAGTACATTGATTGATTTTGCCGGTATACCCAGTCACAGCTCCAAATATTGATAGTGTCTGGCACCCAGCCATCGCAGTTCCAGCACCAGTTCTGACCCAGATGCCAAGCATATTAAGGATACCTAGCACTGGAATCAGTGAACAGTCTTGTGCTACCCAGTCCCAGACCCAAGTATAGCAGACTTTCACCACTGACCCATGGAAACACAAGCTGTTTCGGAGGGCTTTCAGACCCTGTTCAGTGCCCATGCCCCCATTATGAGTGGTTTCCTTCACAACAGACTTTCCAAAAGACCAATACAAAGCAGATGTCCTGCAGTGAGAATGTACACTCCTTATGAAAAGGGTAGTTTAGATTGTTCACAATGCAAACTCAACAGAATCTTACTCCAGCCTTTCCTTAGTCCTAAGCCAATAGCAAGCTTCAGTCATGGATCTAAACTCTCATCCACTTCATCCGGGCATAACATTAAAAATGGAGACTCTGAGATTAGTTCTCAATTCGGGAGGGTGTTTTCGCAGTCAGTCTAGACCTCCAAGATGTGTACTTTCACATACCCATTCACAGGTACATCTCTACCAGTTCAGGATACTTCCCTTTCAGCCTGAATATCAGTCACTGGGGCTTCATGAGAATCGTCAACAGCATTATGTTGCACTTCTTAACCACCTTCATGTCCATAATGCACAAACTACCTGGTTAGCTTTCTACAAAAGCACCATGTCAGTCATTTCCTCACCAAAACATGCAATTGTTTGTTTCACTGCTGCTTTGCCTTGTATTCCTTATCCACAAGGACAAATCTGACTTCATCCCATCCCACTATTTCATATTTTTAGGCATGGATTCCTGGCCTGCACCCTCTAGGACTGAGTCTACCACTCTCAGAAGTGTCTTGAAATCATCTCAGTGGTTTCTACTATTCACCGATTTCAACCTGCAAATTTCATTGCCTCTTGAGTCTCTTCAACATGAAAACAGATGCACTCATTGTGGGTCACTTGTTCATGAGACCCCTGCAGATGATCCTTTTATTCCAGTGGCAGCTGATTTTTGTCCTCTAGACAAAATTATCAGGTTTCAAGCTATAGGTCACATCTCAGTAAATGGGAGGACCTTACTTGGCTTACAGCAGGCATCCCACTGCAGAAGTAACCCCCGGAAATCAAGATCTGCTCAAATGTCAGCATGACAGGCTGGAGTGCTCATTACACATTATTCTACTAGAGATAAAGACCCGGGTGCATATCTTTCAATCATAACAGAAGACGCTGTCTGCAAAAGGCATTCTCATTCAGTACAACAAATCAACAGCCTTCAGTTGCATCAGAATACAAGGGAGAAACAAGCCCCCAAACCTCTGGTTTCTGGTTTGGGATTTTCTCAGGTGGTGTCATTGCTAACAAATCCACATCCAAGTGCACTACATCCCAGGCAGGCTGAATGTTTTAGCAAACTCATTGTCCTGTCAGATTCAGCTTATTCATAATGAATGGTTCTTTCTCCTCTCAGCCTTCAATCAAATCTGCACCTGTTGTGGTGACCTCTTATGGACCTTTTTGTAAGGACAGGAGCATAACACTCCCAACCTTCATCTCTCCAATCCAAGATCCAAAAGCTTAGTCAGTGAACACCTTTTCCCTGAAATGGAACAGTTTTGCAGCATATGCTTTTTGCCCATCTCTCTGATTCCCAAGTCTTGCAAAAGCAAGGAAATTGGAGTGCCATCTAATCCAGATAACTTCCCTTAGATTGGAAAAATCATGGATCAGTGATCTTTTGAACTAGCTAGCAGAGATTCCCAGGAAAAGCCTGCCTTCTCTTCTCCTGCGCAACAATCATGAATGTAGGTCTTTAAACCATACCCAGAGATGCTGAAACTGCGCACTTGATTCATATCAAGTAAACCCTCAGAAGAAAACATTTCTTTGAACAAGTGGTGGACAGAATTGCTCCAGCAAGAAGGCCCACCATTTTGAAAGAAAAGTGGAAAGTTTCTCTCCCAGTAGTGTGAGTGGAAACCCATTCCTTCAAAACCTTGGTACCACAGATAGCAAACTTTCTTCTTTGGGATCTCTAAGAAGTTAGTTCTTATTGCTTATCAAGGGCTACTATTCCACAGTCTTAGACACATTCTGACATCATGAAAGGCAGGGAACCAAGTTGTTTAAGGCACTCTATAAGGCCTTTATAGATCACTCACACGTCTCACCTCTGTCCATGTGAGTTTGTGTCTCGGCTTGACCAACATGTGTATGTGAGAAAGCTTGCCAGTAGCTTCCCATGGGTTGGTGGACCTTCTCGGGTTCTTCCTCTACCAAATATACTGGCCGCCATGTATAACCTATCATGTGCTGAAAAATGGCATTAAACCCCACAAAACCAAACCAAACCAAATGGCATGGAAGGGAGTATATAGGCCAGAACAAAAACCTGTCTGACCTTCTTGCAAAATTTGCTTTGTCTAGATCAAAGGCTTTGGCCCTTTGTCTGAAATGGAATCTTCCATGGGCTCTGGTGTGGTTAAATAAAGCAACCTTTCAAACCAGTCTAGAGCTGCCTTAACTCAGATCAGGTACAAAACCTGTTTTCTAGATGTTCTAGAATCAGTGAAATACATGGCTGGTTGGTCGATCCAAACTATCTGCTGTTAAGGTGGCGCTCTCCAGTTTCGAACTTTGCATAGGGTTAGAAATTTAAAGAAAAAGAATTAGCCAGGGTTTCCTCACTGGCTGTCCTGGCTATTTAAAAAAGACCTTGTATATCTTAGGTATTGTTAAAAGAACTTTGAATTCCCTTTATTTTGGTGTATGATTGATGGGTGAAATTTGGGTTATAGAGTATACAGCTTGGTCTTACTTAAGATGTGCACCTCTCAAAAAACTGCTAGCTCCGCTTGGTCATTTTCACTTCCTGGACTTCAAAGGTAAATAAAAAAAAAAAGAGCCGATAACTTTTTTTACTTTTTGGATATTTTTTAATTCATTCATAGTACTTTCAGAGGCTGGTATTGTCTGCTCTGGCAAAATTCGTTTCCCTATTTTAATAACTGCTGAAAATAGTGCACTTTTGACTAATTCAGGCTGATTTTTCGAGTACTTTGGAGTGGCTATTTTGTCCTCTGTGTGCTTAGATCATGTCCAGTTTCCACAAGTACAATATGTAAAGAAATTTCAGCCACAGTACATGAAAGTAACATAGAGGTATGCCAACATTCTCTCCATTATGCATGTTGCAAATGCAAAATACTTCATCTTACACCTGTCACTCACTCAGAAGCATGTATTATCTGTAGAGCGCCCCCTAAACCATGATGGTTCAGATTCACTCACAACGGCCCCAGCTTTCTTAGCCAAGAACAGGCTCCCACTCGTTAAGGAATTAGTCCTTTGTCTAGACCCTACGCAAAAGCAAATCGAGATTCTCAGAAGAGAGAGATCTCTTTTGCTTTCACCACAAAAGAAGGAAGGGATGATATTTCCACTCGTACTCTATCCTGAATACAATGGGTTATCTGCTCTGCTTATAAGGAACTAAAGACCAATGTATTTCATATGCATATCAGCTCATGAGGTTAGGGTGGTCACCACTATCATAGCACTTTAGCACAACTGCTCACTAATATAATTGAAGTCTTGGGATGGAGGTTGGAGATGACATGCTCTAGCTTTTACATTAGAGACCTTTCATTCCAAAAAGTGTGACCTGTTGGGACCTTTACCAGCAGCACAAAAGGCTACCTTTCCAGGTCATTCAGTAGCTTCATAATGACATGGGTTACTCTACTTCCACTGGATTTGTGGGAATTAACATTTTTCTCCAAACCGCGACCATTCATAAACCATGTGCTAACCTTATCCTGTATCTCACATGAGATTCAAAGCTTCTTCATGTACATTAGGAGACTGGAGACTGGGCCAGCTCCAGGGTAAGGAGATGTATCTCCTCCTCCTACCGGTAATATATTATTATAGGTAACATATTTGAGGAAGAAACCAATTTATAGAGTAAAATATGTTTCTACGATAATACTTAATCATAATACAGGGACACCCTCCCAAACCCTCCCCACAGTTACATCCCTGGAAGTGCATGCACATCTACTGCAGCAGTATTAGCTGACAAAATGATGAGATTTGGTGCCAATCCCTCTCTCCAAAGGGAGTCCACTCTCTTCAGACTTTCATTAAGATTTGGATCTACAAGCTTTAATACAGGTCTACATACTTCAGATTGCTTCTAGTTTTTTTGTCTCCATCATTTTTGCACACATATTCAGAGATGCTACTAGGGCATGTGAGTGCGCAAATCACACACAAGTTTTATGACTTTGCACACTTGGAAAGCGTGAGAACTCCCTCAAATTAGTTCAAAGTCACATATATAAAAAGTACTCTGTGCAGTATAGAACTTTTATTTAACTGTTACGATAAACTTAATAAATAAGAAGCTTTAAAAAAAAATTTTTTAAGGATACTTGTTTGTTCAAAATACCTCTGTCCATTCCAAAGTATGCAGATGTAGGTTGATACAAAAGGATGCGTGGAAATCCCGCTAATTATTTATAACAGAAAAACACGAGTACTAGAGGGGTTCTGAATTTGATACCCTTTCCTCTTATGCACAAACTTTGGTCCGTTTTTCCGGAAGGTGGGATTATAGACAAGCATGGCTGAATCTAAAATTACTGATTCTTTTCAACTTAAAGTCAGTGGTAGCGTGAATGAGGAAAGTGAACAGCAGAATGAAAAAAGTGAAGAGTGAAGTGGAGTTTCTCACCAAGCGGAGGACAATTATTCTAAAACAATGTCAGATGCCAGGTTAGATTAACTGCCAAAGAAGAAGCCAAAATTCAAATAAAAGTTTCAGAAATCTTGACTGTTACAGTACAAATGGTTACAACACAACACCAAATTGGGAGGAATGTTGTGCAATATTTGCAAAAGTTGAGGGAATAATAACCCTTTTTTACATCAAAATTTGGCTGTTTAAATTAGGACATTGTCTATTCCATGACATGCTGAGTCACCAGATCACATGCATTCTGGAGCAGAGATATCCATGAGATAATACCTGTGAACTGTGGAAAATTCTACAAAAGAACCATAAAGAACAGTTTCCTCTGCATATGCCAGTTCAGATGGCAGACTGTGAAAGGGGGTTCTCAGCACAGATAATGAACACATTAAGTTCATCAACAGTCAACAGATTAATGCTTGTACAACTAGAGGGGGCATCTTATGAGGATTTTGGAGAAGGAAGATAGATGGATATTTAAGTGTTGGACAAATAATGAATTAATATGATTCCCCCCTCCCCTTTTTTTTCTACGCCCCACTTGTTTTGGTGACAAGTGGGGAGATCTCCCCTTTAGAGAAAATTCTGGCAGCATCTCTACATATTAAAACATATTTATGCATAAGGGATTCAATATTCTTTTAAGCCATAAATTGGTTCATCTTCACACATTATTTATACAAAGTCTGGATAGAATGACTCACTTTCTTCAATCAAGATCCTGTAAATGTTTATGACATTTAAAACAAGAACAGAAATTGAGATAATTAAGTCATCAAATCTATTCAGATACAGTGAAACCTGTCCGAACAGTCACTTGTTACATAGCGTTCACTTGGTCACAACAGCCATTCTAATTTCCACCCACCCACCCCACCCCCTGCAAATGTCCTATATAAATGTCCTGTGCATAAAAGTTACCTGCCTTCTGCAGATAGCGACTAGGTGTTTCCTAACCAACAGTGGTTTATACATGCCTTAAGCAGTCACTGGAGCATATCAACAGTGACTCCTGTGCTCTAAGTATGCAAATTAAACTTTTGTTTGATGAGCAAGGCAGACATAGTGCACATAAAACAATCTTGATAATGTAATAATAATAATAACAATAATGGTATTCAGTGCATGGTATTTGTTGAAACAGCAATTTTGAAAGGTGAATTTGTGTACAGGGGTCAGCTGTGTACAAAGGCCAGTTTTGCCTTTTTCCATGGGTGGATGCTATTGACAGGTTTGACTGTATTATTTAATGTTATCTTTCTGTGTGAATTTTATTTGTATTATTAACTGGTGTGTTTTGGCCGTTGACCTATGATGTTGAATCACATTTCACAAACCCAGTCAACTGATTGATAGAGGAGAGAACATGTCATTTTACATGGTTAATTTTGTATCGTCATACATCCCTCACAGAGGTGATAGATGATTTTTTCAGTGGTTGTAGACTTTATGAATATCAATAGATGAAATTTGTAGATAAAAGTTGTTCATTCTTTATCCATGTTTGTTGTAAAAAAAACATACTGAGTATCAAGTAACTTAGGTCTGAAAATGCAGCTGGCTCATTTAATAGCAGCTGCAATTCTAGTAGAGACCTCTCTCTCTCTCTCTCTCTCTCTCTCTCTCTCTCTCTCTCTCACATGCACACATACACACACAACAAACAAGTTCAATACCACTGTCAGCACTTACATGACAATAGCTGGAAGTGATGGTTACATGTCACAAATGCAGCACCCTTTACAAGAAAATGGCAAACTTCCAGTGTCAAAATTATGAGAAATTAAGTGCATTTCTCCAAAATTTGCTGACCACTGGTATTCAAATTTTATGGCTGTAATAATAAAATGAACTTATTCAGTTGAGTACATATTATACCTTATTCTGGATTTTTCCTTCAAAAACTGTTTTGTAATAAATTTTTCAAAGGTTCAGGAATTGCTGCAATGGGCTGGGAGATGGGTTTTCTGTAATGTAAAATGAAGTGTTCAAAACAGAAAGACTGTAGTCAGACTTTATAAATTTACTTTATATGACAGAAAAAGGGGTTATATAAGTAATAAATAGAGTTTCACTTACCTAAAATAATGTTTAACTTATTATTGAAAATTTTTAGGTTTGTGTGCAGTTTCATGACAATTTCTGTTTTGAACACATAGACAGTTCTAAGATGTATCGAGCCCTAATGAAAGACCCATACAATTTAAGTAAACATTCAGTTAAAAGTGTGACCTTAATATCACATTTTCCCCCCTTTTTTTTAAATAGATGATGTCACCAATGGAGAGTCTCAACTCGGGGGCATTGTATGATGACAGCGACACAATTAGCCTTGGGGCTTACTCCCTGAAAGATCCCCAAGATTTATAGCAGCTGTGCAGGGTCTGCAATTTGTGTCCAAGTTACTGAATATAATGGTCACATGCAGAGGAAATCCTGACTGGGACTGAATTCCTGTATATCTTTGGCTCTCGTGCATTTACAAATTAGGAACCAAATTGAATTGTATGAATACACATATAAACTTTTGTCTAATCCACCATCTCAGCTGGATTTAACTTGGATAGGGTTGAAAGGTCAATATGAAGGCATTGAAGAGTGTCATAGTGTTGCTCTGTTCGATTGCAGGTTGTATAGAGGAGTATCAATCAGACACAAAATCAATCCAACAAAGGAGTATCAACCAGACACCAAATCAGTCGGATTGAGGAGTATCAACCAGACTTCAAATTAATCCAAGTCAATTTCATTTTGTAAGTCAGGATAATTGTTGTATGATGTATTTAGAGTCTGGTGAGCCTGGAACTAAGTGTTCATACAGAACAAAAGCAGCAAATCAATGTTTTTTGCCAAGTACAATGTTGAGAATGTTTGTATACACCTATGAATGTTGAATACATATGCCATGACTCCAAACTGCAAAGACTTACTCTGCCATCTCAAAATGTGTTGTTAACAGATCAAAGTGTACATTGTTCTATCTGTAATTTGAATTGAACTAGACCCTGGTCATCTAGAACAGTATGCTAGTACAGACCTGGGTATATATTGATTTCATTTGGCTGTATATTTTACTGTATGTGGGTAAATATAATAGATCTGACTATGTATTTGAACATGTATACTAAAATTAATTCTTTTTGACTATGTTGTTGACCTACAGCTAAGAGAGTATCTGTGTGGAATGTTTTATACCTCTACATATCAGTTGTGCCTCACATATCAGTCACTGACCCCACAGTGGTGAGTTTCACAGAAGAATTTGTCAAATCTTTGTAAACTTGACCACAAGTTTTTATTTATGTCACTACACTTTACTCAGAAATATGTATACTACCAGTGCATGTGTGAGAGATGAATGATTTGCAGTGCCTTCTACACTGTTTAAAATAAACTCAAACTCTGGTATATAATTGGAAAAGGCTTAAGGATGTGTGCAGTGTTTTAGGAATGTGGATCTGCCCACTGGAGAGAGGCAGAGATCTGTTGAATGGGTATGAGTTTTTACTGACTAAAGTCTGCTGTTTTGCTTCAGAAGTCTAGCTTGATGTATTGTGACCGGTATATGTTTGTAAGTAATAATATTTGTCCAGTAGATCTACTATGTAATTTACATGCGTTTGGAAAAGATTGCCCTTTACAAAATGGCTTGGGCAAAACAGGGGTGAAAAAACTATAGTGTTAACCATTATTCTTTCTTTTTTTCTTTTTTTTTTTTTTTTTCTTCCCACCTGCAAAACATAGGTAATATCTAGGAGTTATTTATGGCAGGGATAAAAATAGGTCAAGCAACTGATGAATGTTTCATCTGGTACCTTCAGCTGCTCAAATTTAACGAGACTTTCACCTAGTAGTGTCACCAGAGTAGGAACCCTACCAGTTCCATTGAAACTTGAGTCAATAAGGACTGCGTTCAGTAAAGATAGTATTATGCACAGTTAGCATGGAAGACACATTGGTTCTCCTAAAACAGCCTGTTTGACAAAGCATTTAATTTTTCAGATGTTCAAATTCTTTTCTTCATAAATTAACAAATAAACATTACGCTTACAGTTCATCCAAATTGCTGTTAAAGCTAAATTAAATGCACATCAGTGTTCTCCTGTCCTCTCTTTACAATTCTCATGTGGCAAGCTCATCTGTGAGTGAAACAAAATTTGCATGAAATGCTCACAGTTAGCTACCTCACTTGGCTGTTAGTTTTGTCACCTTGCACCATTCACTAACAGCATGACTTTTAGTCTAGCACTACCTAATGCTAGCTCTGTTGAACACAGACCAGGTTTCAAGTGAATTCACCCTTAGTATTCTGCAGAAAATTTCCTTGCATTTGAAACTCACTAATTTCATGTCTAGCCATTGCACTCATGCAGATGCAAATGTTTATAACATGTTTTTATTGATGCATATTCTTGGAGCTACAATATTGGTACACGATATATAACTCTTTACATACTGTATATATACATTAATGTAGCATGGTATTATACAGCTTCTTTGTTGTCCTAGTGTATACTTTTTCATGCAGTATTACACATTTTTTCTCTTGAATGTTGACAAATACACATGCATATGCACACACATACATCATGTCATCATGTGCCCACAAACACACATTCACTACATGAAGAAAGACATTAATCCATTCAGGTGAGAGATATTTATATGTCTTACCTTAACAGTGGTATAGTGTTATCCTTGTCTGTCCTTCCAAGTTCCATCTGTCACACCTTCAAGTTTTGCATGTTGGTCCATTTTCAGACTCCGCCATGTGTTGGGCATCCATGGTCTATCAACACATCTCCAGTATAAACATAAAAACAGGACATAATCATTATGCATCTTTCTGAAATATCCCAACATCTTCCATTAAATTCTAGATAAAGTAGTCAGCAGAGGAAATTGATGTCTTGAATACCTCAAACATTTATGTTTAATTAAAGCAAATGTAATAATATATATCTCCTTCCTTTCATTTTTGAATTGCCTATTTTGATATCTGTGTGACAAGTTATAAAGAGTAGACTTATGATTTTATAGAAATCTAGCGCAAGTGTATAACATGTTTAAAAGCTTTAAAGCTTTAAGGATGGCTTCAGCTTCAAACTCTTAATGTGAATAATTGTCACTTTGGTGGTTGTTTGGGATTTATCTACAAACTCAATAATTATACAATACATTTGCTATGTTAGGAAACACAATCTGGTCTTTTTAAACAAAAAAATATTGCCATTTTAAAAAAAAAGAAATGATAAACCGTCCTCTCACCTGAATAGAACTGATTTGAATTGAATTTTGTCAGATTGTTCCGGCTCAGTGTATTGGTTAATGGTTAACTTGGGGAGGGGGGCATGATTTTTGTGGGTGTAGTTATTGATACAACCATGAATATTAAAAATCAACGTAATATATTATTGTCATTCATGCAATCTTTGTTAGAAGCATTTCCACAACATTTAAGTACCAGTGACAATGTAATTTGTTTGTAAAAACAGGAAAAATAAAAATAATACTCAGTATAAGTGAATTCACAGTAGTCAAACATGGAGATATATGATTAGACAGATTAGTCAAACATGGAGATATGATTAGGCAGATTAGTCTGTATCTAGAGAGCAACCTCCAAAAACTGTCTTCCTTAAACTTGAACCTTTGATCTCCAGTCAGAGTCTGATTGTCCCAGTCAAAACTTTCCAATCCAATTGGTGACTACTCCAGAGGAGTTACCAGGGTTGCATTAGCCCATATCAAGTTAGGTGGACCCATTTCCTGATGATTGATGCTTTGAATGATAATCTAAACTGATTCACTTTTTTGTTTTTATTGGGATGTGTAAAGATAATGAACTTTATTTTTATAAGCTGTAAATGCCCAAAACTGTTTTCATAAGTACAGATCTATATGTATGGATTTTATGTGGATATTCACTGCAAGTATTCATGTTGATGTGGATATTCACTGCAATTATTCATGTTTATGTGAATATTCACTGCAAGTAATCATGTTGATGTGGATATTCACTGCAAATATTCATGTCTGTGCTTAAAAAATACAGTTGATCCTGACATCCAAATGTGCTAACAAGATTTTGTTTTTATTTCACTAATTTGGGGCAGAGGACAGATTTATGCAATCAAGTTGATATTATTAATAAAAGCCACATTAAGCTTTTCATTTGTTTTTTGACATAACTTAAAAGTAGTTAGGATGATAAACATATATAACATTATATGCACAAGCAATGCCTGAATATTACATATAGGTGGCAACTTATTTTCTCTATACAATCTTCATTTTCAGTTTGTTTTTCTTAATTAACACTAAACCCCCCTACCTCACTTGTTTGCCCCACCCCACCTCCCACACCATTTTTCTAGAGGAAAAAGGGGACACATGGCCTACTTTTGTAACCACTTAGATTCAACCATGGTATACACTTTTGTTCAGAACATTGCTTTTATGTAAAAAATAATTTACCAAAATGTTTTTCTAGATTTGTGAATTATATGTCCAACTGTAGATTTCAGTTTGATTTCATGAAGAAACCTTTGTGGTCATATATTAATGTACATACCAGTATCATAAGAATTAGTCATGTAAACTAACTGTTAAATGTAAGTAACTCACATGAATACATTTTTTGGTGTAGATTTTGAACATATATACAGGTTGTGATTTTCCATGTATGGTATATCCTGCTTTTTAAAAAAAAAGAGAAATGTGCAGTATTGAGTGACTATTATTCCAGAAGGCTTTGAAATGCTTATGTAATTAATATTTTAAATACATTGTCATTGCATTTGTGAAAGTTTGGTTTTGTCTCAAGTAAAAAATATGTGCATATTCTTGAAAATGGCTGTAAATTTAGTGTCTGGTTGAAATGAAAAAATTAATTGTTGTTTGTAGTATATCTTTCATGAGGAAATTTTTGTGTGGCTTCATTTTCACAACTTTTATGGACATGTCAAACATTTTCAAAAGTTAACATCACAGAAATTTAGGAGTTATTTAATTTGTGCCACAAATATTGCAACATTGCAGATATTAAATATGAAATTTTTTCCAATATAGTAAATTAGAACACAGAAATTTCAGTAGGGTGTTTCAATATAAAGTCATGTAGTATTAGAGCTATACCCAAATATAACATATAGGAACTTACACATGTTAGTGCCAAGAAACTTTTCATATCTTCTTCCAACAGAATACACAGGAATAAGAAACTCATTATCTACCCCACAAAATATCATCCTTTCCCTTTTGATTTGCAAATGAGAGCACTGTATTACCAATGATCAAAGGGACCATATGGATTTCAGTGCTTTCATGGGCACTGCTCCACTATTTCATCTTTGACAATATAAAAGCACCATTTTATTTGCAAAAGATACACGAATGCATTTTACTTAATCTTTAGAGAAACATATTTTAAAAATGATTTGTCAAAGTTGACTTGTTGTAAACCACATTACAACTTCTGTATGGGTGATACAATAATGAGACTTATATTCTTGGACTTTACACACATATTGAAAAATGCAATGCTGCTATGTTGTTTTTTTCTCTAAAAAATGAAGTGTATTTTGTGCATTTTTAGCCTGTTAATCTTCGATCACATTTCACATGTGGATAAAAGTAAAACATATTTTAAATGAGGTAGTTTTGGTTTCTATCAGTCATAAATTAAATACATATATTTCAGAATGGATGAGAGAAATTCATTTTTCATTTAGTAAAAAGTTAAATTAAAATTTCAAGATTTTAATTTAGAATTAGAGTTTTAGAAGGTATAGGTTTCTTTCATTTATACAGTGTCACAGTTAACTACAACCACTAACCTAGGTAAGTACACCTGAGATTTATATCCCAAAAGCATACTATTCCTTTGATCTTGGGGTTAAACAGACCACTGGCAACTTCATTTGCATATTAAGAGGGAACAGGTGATATCTAGGAGGTCAGTTGAGTTTCCAATTCCTCAGAGCATTTTAGTCCCAGCATATACACACCCGAATCTGGTTTACCATTATCCAAACTTCATAAATTGGATTATCAGTTTATAATCAGAGCTACATGCATGTCTCCTAAATGTGGATTTCACCCAGGTCCTGTTTATCCAGATGATTTTCATGTCCCAAGTAGTTCAGATAAAAAAAGGTTGTACTATATTGTCAAATATGTGACATTATCATGAGTCTAATGTTGTATGACAACATCCCCACTTTTTTTTACAACATCATCACATTGATATTACAGTGTTTATACTATTTCAAGTAGCTATTGTATGCTGTACTGGCAATGAAGCATTTTCTACAAAGAGCACTGAGATGTGTTGCAGCTTACATAATTTTTTTATATATTTTTTTCACCAACCATTGCTTGCAGACTGATGCCATGACAAACATGTATCAATTGAAATGTACTACCAGTAATGCTGATCTATGTTTTTACTAATATCATGTCACATCAAATCTGACAATTATACATCACTATGGTGATACAACATGGCTATTGTCAAACCTGGTAATCCAGTTTCTGTAAAGGTGCCAACAATGTTATTGTCATGTTACTGACCTGCTCACCTAGTTGCAAAACTTCATGAGCACAAGATTTTAAGTTTCAATTTTAAAATGTTGATATACAAGAACCTAATTCAGTTAATCTAGAATTATGAAAATATAAGAATTATTGATCACTAGTAACAATAGTTCAGTTAACAGATTTCAAATGCTGTAAGAATCTAAGTATGTGAGGGCAGAAAATGTTAAACTACTCCATATAATATTGGATAAAGCAGTACAGCATTTGTTGTGGATTCATGTAAATAGTATGTGTATACATGTACCATAGATAAATGTTTGAATGTATCAAACCTGCTTTTAATCTTGTATGTAAAATTATGACCAGTATGGATAGCTATCATCCAACTCTTTTTGTATATAAAAGATCTACTGTCCAACAAAAAATGTTGGTTTGCATTTGGGAATAAATTGACCAAATCAAAGGATAGATATAGTTTTTTATGCATATAGTATTGCCCATGTCCGTATATGTGGGGTTAAATGTTGTGTTTAAGTCAGTCTTCAGGCACTATGGTGGGACATTTGTGTTCATAATTACAGATCTACCTTTTTCTTTCAGCTCACCTAGCCCATAAGGCCAAGTGAACTTATGGTATGGTCCTTCATCTGCCATGTACTGTCTCTTCACAATTGTTATTTTCAGCTTCTCAAAAACCACTTGAGTAATGTGTACATGACTTTACGGGGAGCATTCTGGTATCGTGGCATTTCAGATTTGTTAAATGGATGATGGTCCAGTATCCAATATGGTTGTCATTACTAAAAATGTACAGCTTTTTAAACAACTTCTCAAAAACTGCTCAACAGAATTAACCAAATTTGACAGAAAGCACCATAGCATGAAGGCCTTTCAAATTTTGTCAAGTAGTTCCAATCCACCATCAAATACGGCTAAAAATAGAAAACCTTTCAGACAACTTCTTGTAAACTGCTTAACAGAAGTTTTGATCAAATTTGACAGAAAGCAATATAGCACTGAGGACTTTCAGATTGGTACAAATCATGCCGATGGCTCATCAAAACATTTCCATCATTACTAAAAATAGAAAAACCTTAACAACCCTTCACCAGAATTTGACAGGAAGAATGCAAACATGAAAGGCTTCAAAGGTTGTACAAATGATACCAATCCTCAGTCAAATATGGCTGCTGTTACTGAATTTGAGAAACCTTTAATAACATCTTAAAAATCACTCAGCAGAATTTTACGCAAAGCATCCTAGCTTTAAGGCCTTTCAGATTTATGCAAATGATGCCTATAAACCAAATATTCCCACATTGCCATAATATTTGGCAGTAATGCCCATATTTTTTTTATAAGAGATGAAGGGGTATGGCATATGTATATGTGCAGGACGTGGCCAATACATATTTTCCTTTCCGCCTCCCGAGTTGCAGCTTGTACATTTAGGGTACGTGCCAACATTTTCCATCAAATATGGGTGAAGATACTACAAATTTAAAAATCTTAAAAAGTGGTTTCCATCACATATGCAATCGGCATTCGAGGAAATTTATACCAAAAACATCCTATGGACCCAGATTTCCTGGCCAACTTCTCTTTCATTTTTCCATTAGGCAGATGTCAGGTAGGTGAGCAATCTCAGGGCCACTTGGCCCACATGTTTTTAAACTGCTAACTTACAAGAGAGTATTGTAGAGCTTATTGACGTCATGGGCATCATAATTATTTTTTCTCTATCATTTGATGTTCTTTGTCATTTGGCTTTTGCAGTTGTCAACATTCAAAGTTCAGGTCCATTTCTCCAATGTTGCATCTCTACAATCATGAAAACTTGTATTGGCATGAATCCTGAAAAATTCAACTTTTCCATATCAAACATGAGTCACCATAGCTTTTATTTCATACTTCATTAACAACAATTATTTGCATCCCTCAATAAGTTTACAAAGTTGTTCCTGTGTTGAAGTTGATATTTTTAACATTGCTACATGGCCGGTGCTTGCAACTATAGGAATGCTCCATCAGTCCTACATTAGTCCTTTCTCCAGGATTGGTAATTTCCCACTCCATAGAGACAAAAGAAGTTGTAGGTTAGAGATATTGTCTATTTAAACTA
The DNA here is from genome assembly GCA_029931535.1 of Margaritifera margaritifera. NCBI lineage: Eukaryota > Metazoa > Mollusca > Bivalvia > Unionida > Margaritiferidae > Margaritifera > Margaritifera margaritifera. The sequence goes on along the minus strand of JAQPZY010001677.1, from coordinate 5,675,880 downwards.
ATGACTGCATAACATTGCCATCCATGCATACATAAGAGAAACAAACTGGAAAAAGCGTGTTGGAACAGCCTCTAAAAAAATGACAGGCTTCACCTTTCACATAACTGGGAAGTCTACCTTTGTGGACACCTCCACAAAAAGGCACCAGGCCCCCATTTCACTAAAGTTCTCATACATTTTTCTCTAATTCATATTTTGTATTATTTTGCTTATGGTATTTCTGACAATATTGTGATTTTTTTAAGAGGTAGATACAATACAACAGATGCACTCTAGTTCTAAAAGTGTACACCTGGGAGTCCTTGTATTCTTGAAAAACAAGTAACGGAATTCCTCAAACGTGAGATGTTTCATGAAACCAGGCAAGACAGACTAAGAATCTCTTTTCTTGATTTCTTTTGCATATTTAATTTCTATAAAGGATAAAATTCTATATGGTCTTTTGGATCTCATCTACAGACAGGTTTCTCTGTATTTGTTGCACAATAAATATAAAAATGGGATATCAGGACAAAGACCCATTTAATTTCAATAGCAGTCAATGAAGTGGCTAGGCAACAAGCTGTCCTAAACACTTTTCTTAAGGTCCCATAATCAGGGCCAGATTAACCCATAGATTAATAAGGCTATAGCCTTAGGCCCCTCATAACCTTGATCTGGCTCCACCCATAATACAATGTAACCTTAATTGCAACACTTGGGACCAGAGTTTGTTTGTTCTTGATGGGATTCCGAGTAGTAAGGGTCATTTTGATTAGCAAGTTATTCACAAGGACTTGCATTTCTATGGATATATTCACAAGGACTTGCAATTGTTATATCTGCATTTCTATGGATATATTCACAAGGACTTGCAATTGTTATATCTGCACTTCTATGGATATATTCACAAGGACTTGCATTTGTTATATCTGCATTTCTATGGATATATTCACAAGGACTTGCATTTGCTATATCTGCATTTCTATGGATATATTCACAAGGACTTGCATTTGTTATATCTGCACTTCTATGGATATATTATTATTGGTTAAATCTGTCTAAGCATCCATCTGTCCATGCAACTGACACTTTTTTCACCTGCACTTGAACTCGATCAACACTAGATTAGGGTAGATGATCATATTCATTAAAACTTTTATGAGGACAAGTATCTACAATGAAGGTTTCAGATCCTGGATGCAGCATCCCTCGTCTTTTCCCAGGGCGGAGGGGATTGGGGTCAAAAGATACATTTTCATAGGTAACATGGACTCTTCCTTGTAACCTAAATTCCATGTACACTTGTTGAGAGAGGATGATCATATCTGGTATAATGTTTCACAAGGTAGGTGTCAACAAAGGTTTTGGATCCTGGATGCGGCCCCCAAAAAGGAGGAATGGGTGGGGATCAATGATCATATTTTCATTGGTATTATGGACTCCTCCTTATAACCTGAATATCTACACTTATGAAGGAAGGATGTTCATACTTAGTACAATATTTCATGTGGATGAGTAAATGTCAACAAAGGTTTCATATCCTAATTTCAGAGTCAGAGGTGAGGGAGAGGGGTCAAAAATAAAAAGTGCAAGCATTTGGAGAGGCTTGGACTAGTTTTTGACAAGTTAATTATATACAGTAAAACCTCTCTTATGAGACCTCCATATAAGGGACACTGTCCAAGATGGACAGAATTGTGTTTTTCCTGTTCTAGACTGTATATAGTTAATAAGGGGACATAATCATGTATCTTATAATGCAGGACAAAATCCAACAGCTACATACATGAACTGACAGATCACTGATTCAATAGCTATATCACTTTGCACTACACTAATATCGATGGCAACAGATCAGTGGAAAAAATGTTTGATGTACAATAGTAATACATAAGCCTAAAATAGATGCAAGATAATGGGAGATCAATGGTCTAGGTCAAACAGGCTGTAAAATGGTGAAAATCAAACTTCACGTAGGTCTTAAAGTAGAGTCTCATACCAAATTTGGTTTCAAACCAGGAGATCCTTCAGAAGTTTTTGGAGCAGAAATTGAAAGGCAAAGTTCAAAGTAAAACAGTTGCAATAACTCCTTAAAATTGTGCTGGAAAATAGTAAAAATCGAACTTGACCAAGGTCTTTTTGTAAGGCCTCGCACTAAATTAATGTTCAATCCATGAATGCCTTCAAAAGTTATTACTTGGAAATGTTTGTGACATGTGATTTGATGGGACTGACGGACATCTATATGACACTCCCTCCATAGATATAGTGGGGGCATGAAACAAATCAGCACCTGAATTACAATTAAAGGGAAATGAAATTCTGCAGGTACTTGGGAATCAACTAAGGAATGAAGTAAATACTGATATTTTGTAATGCTTCTGACCATGCTTTGATTCACATGAAAGTTTTAACTTGATTTTCCATTTCAGTGTATGACCCTTGGTGTTTATTAGATGGTCTTTTAGGTATGGAAAACCAGAGAAACAAGTCTACCTAAGTAGCCATAACTAAGTTCCTGCATATGAATATCCTGCCGTAATGACCACAAAAATTGTGAATGTTATCAGATTAATTGAATCCTACATAGAATACTCATCATTTTGATTCATTCCTATTATATATTATTCCTATAGTTAACTTCTGATAACAAAAATGTCTTCATGGAACACAAATACCGCACTAAAGAGTTTATCCTACAATTAACTTCTGATAACAAAAATGTCTTCATGGAACACAAATACCGCACTAAAGAGCTTGAAAACTGACCTAAATGCAAAACATAACCAAAGTTTGATGGCTGGATGACAGATGGACTGATACTTTTTAAAATATATGCCCCTACTAATGACATAATGGGGTATAAAAACATGAAGATATTAACTACATATGAAGTGATAATTTGTAGCCTGTCATAATTAAAACTTTTGTAGATTGGACCTTGTATGGTCCATAAATTGTATTGTATCTTTCATATGACTGACTAAATATCAAACAAATATATTAATTTATTTTTTTGAATCCTTGTAATTCTATACAAAATAAGACTAAATTTTTTAAAATCTCACTTATCTTTGTCAAATTATAAGCATTTAAAATATTTTAATTTATGAAGGAATTCTATGAATTATTAAAGCTGGAACTAACATAATAGCCTTTTTTTTTTTTATTGTAGGATGAGCAACCACATAATCTTAATCCCTTTTACTTGTGAGTTGCTTTCATGGTTGCTACAAAATTATAATTTAAATACCCAATGTAAAATGACCGCCATAAGTGGGGTCATTTATATCAAAAGTTAATCTAGGAATTTAAGAAGCATTGAAAATGTTATATGTTGCTATAGCATGAAAAAATGAGTACCCGTAACAAAGCCTGAAACTGGGGACTAATCAACAGACTTCAGTAGAAAACACAGAATCCCTTGAAGGGACTGATGTTCTACTGACCAAAAAGAATTTCTAGGAATCACAGATAAGTCTGTTTCTTCCTTTTTAACTGCAAGAATTGAAACCATCTCTGACATTCTTAAGAAACTTCAACATATCAAATTTGGTAACAAACCAATTTTCTTATGCTTGAGTTAACATGTTGACAGTCTGATTGGCACCATCTTCATATATGATCAACTAGATATCACAAGAAAACTTTTAGTGAAAATATCCATGTTACTATGACTATCCGTCCAAGAAAAGTAGCATGAACAAGATTTTCAAGATAGCTGCCTAATTTTTATTGAGGACCAACCACCCATGCTAAAAGAAGTATTTTGGTGAAAAACTCGTGTAGCTATTGCCATCCATTTAGGAGAAGCAGCGATAACAAGATTTGGTAGTCATGTTGGAGGTCAGATTGGCACCATTTTTATTTAGCACCAAACAGACATTTTAAGTCTTTCTGTGAAAACCCCATGTAGATACGACCATCCATTTAGGAGGAGGGAGTAGTGATAACAAGATCTTCAAGATGGCCGCTGTGGCAGACATTTACATGGTTCCTACAACTTGAAAAAATCCTTGATGTTGAGGTGTTGCCTTGAAAAGTCCTTGAAGTTTTCGACAAAAACTGCTTCAATTTATCAAAGAGAATACAAAATGTTAAACTGAATAAAATTTATCACTTTTTAAACTTGGACACTTTGTTTGTTATTTACATATTTTCCAAAAATATTTAATAAGGAATGAATAAATCAAATGGGATAAAACTGGATGGCTCCAATGACACACATCACTGGTAGATAAAAATTATATATCGAAAAAGTTCAATATCTGTAAGACTAAAAACTTCTTGACAACTGTTTGGAAAAAAAACCAACAGGGATTTACGAACCATGATTCATGATGTCTGAGTGGCACATTTTTCATTTAGGTCCAACTAGACAACACAAGAAATCATTCAGTGCAAAACCCATGTCAATACGACCATCTGTTCAGGAGGAGCAGCAATTTCAAGATTTTAAGCCTGGTTGCCATATTGGATGTCAAATTGGCACCATTTTCATTTAAGACAAACTAGACTTCATATGAAGTCTTTTAGTGAAAACTCCATAAACATAAGACCATTCATTCAGGACTAGTAGTTGTAACAAGATTTTCAAGATTGCCGCCATATCGGATGTCTGTGGGTATGTCTGATGTGCACCCTTTTCTTTTAGGACCAACTAGATATCATAAGAAGTCTGTTGGTGAAATGTATTGGGATGGGGGTAATTTTTATTATGTAATATGTACCTGCTATTATTGTATTTCTATCTCCTTCCTGGCACTAGTCCTCAGTTGTTTGTGAATATTCCCACTAATTAGTAACTGGAGGTCTAGAACAAAAAATAAACAATATGATCCTAGTCTGATTCTTTAGTTATTTCGCAGAAGGATAATTCACTCACCATGTGATGCCTTCAGGAAACCTGCAATTATTTCCAGCATTCAGAATATTATTATTCTATGACTTAGACAAGCTGAAGGACATCCGAGCAGGGAGGGAGGAATGCATTGCTGGATGTGCCAACCAAGTGGGATGCTAATGGCCTAACGATAAACTGTAAAAGTGAATTTACTATTTACTGTAGTATGGTGCTCTACTGCAGACTAGGATCGCTTGACAACTTGTTGGGCTCAGACAACTGGACCAAATTAGTAAATATCTTCGCTCTGGTGTGACATTGGTCGAACTCAGAACAAAATGAAGGTGGAGTGTGACCGCCAGACGGCAGCTTTCATGGCATTTTGCAGCGAAGAATGATCAAGAAAGGTCCGCCAAAGCCCTAATCTCAGGGGTTTTGATTCTCATGAAGGAAAGATCACCCTCAGTGACAGATAGATAAGCTCTCTTATTGTCAGAATAATCCACCTGGAGATTGTGGTTGCCAGATTATCAGAGGAATGTTTGATAGGGAGAAAGAGGCAGTATTGACCATTTCTTTACTCATGGATTCAGTCAATTACAAACTTAAGGCCCTAACTGGACAAAGGAGCCTATCTTGAAGCATCCACAGCACAGATGCGACTGAGACTGGAGATTTCAATAGGATCAGGAACTACCAAAGGTAGCTGATTCTTGGCCAGAAAGCCAGGTTGGCAAATAAGAGAAACCGAATCATAGTTACCATTGAACCGTAAACAGCCCTTTTCGACTGATAAAGCATGATTTTCACTCATTCTTCTTGCTGACGCTAGGGAGAGAAGGAAGACTGTCTTAAAGATAAGGTTCTCAGCGGAATCTCATAAGGTGTAGATAATGACCAAAGAAAACACAAAAAGTTACACCAAGGCATTAAAATGCGAGAGACTGGTCTCTAAAACGCAAAGTACCTAATTAGTTCTGAAAGATGATGGCTCGAACCAATAGTGGAGCCCTTATAGAACTTAAGAGTATTGGAGAGGTTGCTCTATAGCCCTTAATGGTGGATACTTAGCAGTCTTTTTCCTCAAAAAGAAAGAGAAGAAACTCTGCAAATGTGGTTAAAGGGAAGCATACAGGATCAACACATTTCCTACTGCACCAATTACAAAATATTCTCAACACTGTATCATAATCCTTGGAATTCAACTGTTTCCTAGTTTGGGCAATGCAGTTGGCAACCTTGCTCGAAAATAGATCGTTGGATACGAAGGTGGAGAATCTGTGGATTGTTGTTTAGGATGGACCTTCTGTGCTGTGACAGCAGATCCCTCCTCAGCGGTAATTCCATGGGGTCCTCTACAAATAGGTCCAGGAGGTCGTTGAACCATGACTGCTGGGGCCACATGGGGACTATCAGGATGAGCCATGACGTATGAGGTTCTGACTCTGTGAAGAACGTGGGGGATTAATCTGAAAAGTGGGGTGGCGTAGGCGTAGAGTCGATCCCACCCCAGACTGAAGGTGTCCACAGCCCATATCCCCTGGTCTGGCACTTGAAAAACATAAAGAGGGAGCTTATTGTTCAGCCTTGTAGCAAATAAGCAAACTATTAGCTTTCCCCACATTTGAAAAAGTGTCTCTGCCACCGACTGGGGCAGAGGTCATTCAGTGAGGACCACCCGACCGTGTCTGGGCAGACTGTCCAACAGGATATTTCTCTTGCCTGGAATGTTGCAGATTCTGAGAGCGATCTCCTCTGAGACAGTCCAGTGGAGAAGGTTCAGGACTTCAAAGCAAAGAGAAGGGGCATGACCATGACGCAACGACATCTTAAGTGCTTGTAGTGCTAGAAAAACAGCCCGCAGTTCTAGGTTGTTCCGTCCGCGTAAACGTTTTTAATTTGGAAAATTAAAGTTGTTAACGGCGAGTGCAATGTTAAAGAGTTGCTATTTATAGTACAAGGACAGCCTAATACACGTCGTAAGGTGCACGCGGATATTCGCGAAGGTAAAAATGAAAGTCGGTACATTTATACTGTATAGACGAATGTGAAAAACTTGATTTATCTGCACTAGGGCAGCACTCTTTTACTTCGGAGGAGCCAGTGAAACCAGCACAATTTAGCATGCCAGCAATTTGATTAAGTACATTTAAAATAGCAAGTAATTTAGACATTATTATTATTATTACTATTATTATTAGAAGGTTTCTGACACACATCTGTTGGAAGAAGTGGGTACAAACGTCTTCTTTCTCCATCGCCCGACCCGTAGGGCGGGACGAAGGGATCCTCCAAAGAGGAAATAGGTCGGACGCAACCGGGTCTTCTAGGAACTCATTTGCGTCTACCAAAAGTGATAGTTCGTCATCTTGTATTCGCTCTCAGTGCGAAACAGAACTTTCCCTTCTCATCTCCATCCTTGAAGAAGGGAAGTTATGATTGTGGGTTCGTCATCCTGTGTAAGCTCATGGTGAAGGAAGGGAATAAGACAATTATTCCTCTGTCCTTGAAGGAGATGATTGGCGATCTCCTATCGACGCAGGAGGGGATGCTTGTCGGTCCTTTATCTTCAATAACAAAGTCGGAGAGGACGGGAAGGGCCTATGGCCAGCCCGGTCCGCCGACCCGTGGAACAATGGGAAAGTCATCCATGGTGTCATTGTCGGAAAGGGAGACGTGGCAGATTTATCACCCGTTGGTGGTAGTTCCCAATCCCTGTAGGGGTTGAACGGGAACATAGAGAAGGGGGGGGGGACAGGTATCGACCCAATCCCTTTCCTAAGTAGTTCCCGATCAGATGACAGGTACCCGGTGACCAATGTCAAAACCATGTATCTTGCTCCTGGTGACCGAAATCGGAAGACCGGTACTGATCGCCTTACCTGGTAGCTAGTGACCGGCGCCCGGTGATCTGTGACAGATACCCGGTGACCTTCACTTGACACATTACGCGGTGACCAGTGCCCGGTACACGGAGAGTCTCTATTTGGTGAACTCAAGTCTGGCGAACGAGATCTCAATCTGTAAACAGATCTACCTAAATGAAAAGTAGACTTTGCTTCCCTTGCGTCTTAAAGGCGGAGCTCTCAGGGGCGCAATCAAAAATGGGCTTTCTGTTGCTTCCACACTCAGCGATGGTCGGGGAGTTAATACAGAAGTTGTCTTGAGGCAACAAGACAGCAGAAAGGGTGGTCTGTCTCCTCCTCTACGCTTCGTCTCTTGGTTTATAACTCCAGTTACAGGGCTCATTCGCCGCCTTGGTCCCTTAAGTCCCACCCCCGCCTTGGATTCAGGGGCTTTCTAGGTGGTGATATCGGCGAGGATCTGCTCCCGTCTCTCAATTAAGTTCTTCCAGGGCTTTGAAACTCAAGGCTCGTACAGTAGTTACTATAGCCTCACATGCCAATCTTTGGCAGCTTCCTTGAATCTGTTTAAAGAGGAATCGTTGTCTCCAGCAGCTTTGCAGTGGTTAGGCACCGTTGCCAAAACATCGAGACACGCGCTCTCAATGTCCATGGCGCTCTCTGCCAAGCTTCTCCACATCCGCAGTGATGTCGCTTTAGAGACGTCAAAGGTTTTTCAAGAGCACAGCAAACACTTTTGAGTGCTGCTCAGCTTGATGCAGACACTATTTGGAGGGCTAATTCGTACGATGGTCTCATAAGATTCGAGGGATCAGCAGCAACGGTCCCTGGCCTAGGTACTAAAACCTGAATAGAGAAACGTCCCCATCATGAAAGGTCGATGGGTTCTCGTCCAAAACGTTTTAAGTAGGATCCCCATCAGAAGCGCAAGTTCCATTTTAAAGTCCCGCCCACCAGTCTTTCACACGATTAGGTGACGGGAGGAGCCAGGGGAGGTAGTTTACAGATACCTCCCCTTTCCCTAAGAAGGGAGACAGTCTGTCCTAGGGAGTCACACCCTCCCCTGCCAATTCCACCTCTTTCAGACGTCCCATTAAGTGCCAGACTGGCCCTGTTTTCAGAGTCCTGGTCGGACCTCACGGACGATGCGTGAGGTGAGGAGGGTTACCGACTTCACTTACGGGACCATCCACCTCTGTCAGGAATCCCCATTTTGCCAACTGGTATCCCAAAGAGAAGAGTATACAGACTTCTAATAAAAGGCGCAGTAGAGAGGGTGGCAAACATACAAATTTTACTCCCAAATCTTCCTGGTTTCAAAAAAGGGACTCATTATCAAATTTTCCCCTTAAACAAGTTTCTTCAGGAAGGTAGTTTCATGATGGAGACTTCCGTCTTGGTCAGGAATAGCATAGGGTCGAACGACACCACAAATCTTTATGATCCCTACCTTCACATCTGAATCTTATTGTCCCACAGGGAAATTCATGCGGTTTGGCTAGGTCAGGAAATTTCAATTTAAGGCTCTTTCCTTCAGCCGTACCTCCTCCCCCAGGGCCTTTATGAGGGTGGTGGGTGTAATAACGCTCACTTGAGGTCTGTATTGGTCCTCATTATCCAGTATTTCGATGACTGGTTGATGCACTATGTTCTCAGCCATGCTCATCTGAGGGTCCTGTCACTCTGTTGGAAGACATTGACTCGTCTGGAACCAATCCCCAACCAAGAGAAGTCGTATCTGATCCCTTCTCAGAACTTTGTCTACTTGAGGATGAATTTCCTCTCCCGTTAAGAGACAGCTCGGATCAGATACTGTCTCTCATAGCAAGTCTGTCAGAAAAGGCTTCGATTTCTGCTCGTCCCTTCCTCTCTCTCTTTCTCTTGCAGACTCAGAACGCAGCATCGGACTTAATTCCCGTAGGAGGACTTCCATTGCGGCCTGTCCAGTTCCCGCTGCTAGCTAAGTGGAGACCGCACAGGGATCTTATGTCTGCTTGGATCCCAAGGGGATCCAAATTTCATCACCATATGAGTTGGTGGCGGAATCAGGACCAGTTTCTGACCAGAGTCCCAATTCATGCCCCGGTAAGTCTACACACCAACGCCTCAAATTCGGACAAGGGGTGGTGGTGAGGTCGGTGGTGTTCACCTGGAACCCGAGGATGTAGTTCTGCAGGGCTTGTGGTATCGGGAAGAATGTTCCCTTATATCAACAACCTAGAACTGCGGGCTGTTTTTCTAGCACTACAAGCACTTAAGATGTCGTTGCGTCATGGTCATGCCCCTTCTCTTTGCTTTGAAGTCCTGAACCTTCTCCACTGGACTGTCTCAGAGGAGATCGCTCTCAGAATCTGCAACATTCCAGGCAAGAGAAATATCCTGTTGGACAGTCTGCCCAGACACGGTCGGGTGGTCCTCACTGAATGACCTCTGCCCCAGTCGGTGGCAGAGACACTTTTTCAAATGTGGGGAAAGCTAATAGTTTGCTTATTTGCTACAAGGCTGAACAATAAGCTCCCTCTTTATGTTTTTCAAGTGCCAGACCAGGGGATATGGGCTGTGGACACCTTCAGTCTGGGGTGGGATCGACTCTACGCCTACGCCACCCCACTTTTCAGATTAATCCCCCACGTTCTTCACAGAGTCAGAACCTCATACGTCATGGCTCATCCTGATAGTCCCCATGTGGCCCCAGCAGTCATGGTTCAACGACCTCCTGGACCTATTTGTAGAGGACCCCATGGAATTACCGCTGAGGAGGGATCTGCTGTCACAGCACAGAAGGTCCATCCTAAACAACAATCCACAGATTCTCCACCTTCGTATCCAACGATCTATTTTCGAGCAAGGTTGCCAACTGCATTGCCCAAACTAGGAAACAGTTGAATTCCAAGGATTATGATACAGTGTTGAGAATATTTTGTAATTGGTGCAGTAGGAAATGTGTTGATCCTGTATGCTTCCCTTTAACCACATTTGCAGAGTTTCTTCTCTTTCTTTTTGAGGAAAAAGACTGCTAAGTATCCACCATTAAGGGCTATAGAGCAACCTCTCCAATACTCTTAAGTTCTATAAGGGCTCCACTATTGGTTCGAGCCATCATCTTTCAGAACTAATTAGGTACTTTGCGTTTTTAGAGACCAGTCTCTCGCATTTTAATGCCTTGGTGTAACTTTTTGTGTTTTCTTTGGTCATTATCTACACCTTATGAGATTCCGCTGAGAACCTTATCTTTAAGACAGTCTTCCTTCTCTCCCTAGCGTCAGCAAGAAGAATGAGTGAAAATCATGCTTTATCAGTCGAAAAGGGCTGTTTACGGTTCAATGGTAACTATGATTCGGTTTCTCTTATTTGCCAACCTGGCTTTCTGGCCAAGAATCAGCTACCTTTGGTAGTTCCTGATCCTATTGAAATCTCCAGTCTCAGTCGCATCTGTGCTGTGGATGCTTCAAGATAGGCTCCTTTGTCCAGTTAGGGCCTTAAGTTTGTAATTGACTGAATCCATGAGTAAAGAAATGGTCAATACTGCCTCTTTCTCCCTATCAAACATTCCTCTGATAATCTGGCAACCACAATCTCCAGGTGGATTATTCTGACAATAAGAGAGCTTATCTATCTGTCACTGAGGGTGATCTTTCCTTCATGAGAATCAAAACCCCTGAGATTAGGGCTTTGGCGGACCTTTCTTGGTCATTCTTCGCTGCATAATGCCATGAAAGCTGCCGTCTGGCGGTCACACTCCACCATCATTTTGTTCTGAGTTCGACCAATGTCACACCAGAGCGAAGATATTTACTAATTTGGTCCAGTTGTCTGAGCCCAACAAGTTGTCAAGCGATCCTAGTCTGCAGTAGAGCACCATACGACAGTAAATAGTAAATTTACTTTTACAGTTTATCGTTAGGCCATTAGTATCCCACTTGGTTGGCACATCCAGTAATGCATTCCTCCCTCCCTGCTCGGATGTCCTTCAGCTTGTCTAAGTCATAGAATAATAATATTCTGAATGCTGGAAATAATTGCAGGTTTCCTGAAGGCATCACATGGTGAGTGAATTATCCTTCTGCGAAATAACTAAAGAATCAGACTAGGATCATATTGTTTATTTTTTTGTTCTAGACCTCCAGTTACTAATTAGTGGGAATATTCACAAACAACTGAGGACTAGTGCCAGGAAGGATAGAAATACAATAATAGCAGGTACTTATTTCATAATTAAAATTACCCCCATCCCAATACATTTCACCAACAGACTTCTTATGATATCTAGTTGGTCCTAAAAGAAAAGGGTGCACATCGGACATACCCACAGACATCCGATATGGCGGCAATCTTGAAAATCTTGTTACAACTACTAGTCCTGAATGAATGGTCTTATGTTTATGGAGTTTTCACTAAAAGACTTCATATGAAGTCTAGTTTGTCTTAAATGAAAATGGTGCCGATTTGACATCCAATATGGCAACCAGGCTTAAAATCTTGAAATTGCTGCTCCTCCTGAACAGATGGTCGTATTGAGATGGGTTTTGCACTAAATGATTTCTTTTGTTGTCTAGTTGGACCTAAATGAAAATTGTGCCACTCAGACATCATAAATCATGGTTCGTAAATCCCTGGAGTTTTTTTTTCTAAACAGTTTTCAAGAAGTATTTTGTCTTACAGAAATTGAACCTTCTCGATATTTTACTTTTTATCTACCAGTGATGTGTGTCATTGGAGCCATCCAGTTTTATCCCATTTGATTTATTCATTCCTTATTAAATATTTTTGGAAAATATGTAAATAACAAACAAAGTGTCCAAGTTTAAAAAGTGATAAATTTTATTCAGTTTAACATTTTGTATTCTCTTTGATAAATTGAAGCAGTTTTTGTCGAAAACTTCAAGGACTTTTCAAGGCAACACCTCAACATCAAGGATTTTTTCAAGTTGTAGGAACCATGTAAATGTCTGCCACAGCGGCCATCTTGAAGATCTTGTTATCACTACTCCCTCCTCCTAAATGGATGGTCGTATCTACATGGGGTTTTCACAGAAAGACTTAAAATGTCTGTTTGGTGCTAAATAAAAATGGTGCCAATCTGACCTCCAACATGACTACCAAATCTTGTTATCGCTGCTTCTCCTAAATGGATGGCAATAGCTACACGAGTTTTTCACCAAAATACTTCTTTTAGCATGGGTGGTTGGTCCTCAATAAAAATTAGGCAGCTATCTTGAAAATCTTGTTCATGCTACTTTTCTTGGACGGATAGTCATAGTAACATGGATATTTTCACTAAAAGTTTTCTTATGATATCTAGTTGATCATATATGAAGATGGTGCCAATCAGACAGGTATCTTGTCAACATGTTAACTCAAGCATAAGAAAATTGGTTTGTTACCAAATTTGATATGTTGAAGTTTCTTAAGAATGTCAGAGATGGTTTCAATTCTTGCAGTTAAAAAGGAAGAAACAGACTTATCTGTGATTCCTAGAAATTCTTTTCGGTCAGTAGAACGTCAGTCCCTTCAAGGGATTCTGTGTTTTCTACTGAAGTCTGTTGTTTAGTCCCCAGTTTCAGGCTTTGTTATGGGTACTCATTTTTTCATGCTATAGCAACATATAACATTTTCAATGCTTCTTAAATTCCTAGATTAACTTTTGATATAAATGACCCCACTTATGGCGGTCATTTTACATTGGGTATTTAAATTATAATTTTGTAGCAACCATGAAAGCAACTCACAAGTAAAAGGGAATTAAGATTATGTGGTTGCTCATCCTACAATAAAAAAAGGCTATTATGTTAGTTCCAGCTTTAATAATTCATAGAAATCCTTCATAAATTAAAATATTTTAATTGCTTATAATTTGACAAAGATAAGTGAGATTTGAATAAATTTAGTCTTATTTTGTATAGAATTACAAGGATTCGAAAAAATAAATAAATATATTTGTTTGATATTTAGTCAGTCTTATGAAAGATACGATACAATTTATGGACCATACAAGGTCCAATCTACAAAAGTTTTAATTATGACAGGCTACAAATTATCACTTCATATGTAGTTAATATCTTCATGTTTTTATACCCCATTATGTCATTAGTAGGGGCATATATTTTTAAAATTATGTCCATCTGTCATCCAGCCATCAAACTTTGGTTATGTTTTGCATTTAGGTCAGTTTTCAAGCTCTTTAGTGAGGTATCTGTGTTCCATGAAGACATTTTTGTTATCAGAAGTTAATTGTAGGATAAACTCTTTAGTGCGGTATTTGTGTTCCATGAAGACATTTTTGTTATCAGAAGTTAACTATAGGAATAATATATAATAGGAATGAATCAAAATGATGAGTATTCTATGTAGGATTCAATTAATCTGATAACATTCACAATTTCTGTGGTCATTACGGCAGGATATTCATATGCAGGAACTTAGTTATGGCTACTTAGGTAGACTTGTTTCTCTGGTTTTCCATACCTAAAAGACCATCTAATAAACACCAAGGGTCATACACTGAAATGGAAAATCAAGTTAAAACTTTCATGTGAATCAAAGCATGGTCAGAAGCATTACAAAATATCAGTATTTACTTCATTCCTTAGTTGAATTCCCAAGTACCTGCAGAATTTCATTTCCCTTTAATTGTAATTCAGGTGCTGATTTGTTTCATGCCCCCACTATATCTATGGAGGGAGTGTCATATAGATGTCTGTCAGTCCCATCAAATCACATGTCACAAACATTTCCAAGTAATAACTTTTGAAGGCATTCATGGATTGAGCATTAATTTAGTGCGAGGCCTTACAAAAAGACCTTGGTCAAGTTCGATTTTTACTATTTTCCAGCACAATTTTAAGGAGTTATTGCAACTGTTTTACTTTGAACTTTGCCTTTCAATTTCTGCTCCAAAAACTTCTGAAGGATCTCCTGGTTTGAAACCAAATTTGGTATGAGACTCTACTTTAAGACCTACGTGAAGTTTGATTTTCACCATTTTACAGCCTGTTTGACCTAGACCATTGATCTCCCTTTATCTTGTCTCTATTTTAGGCTTATGTATTACTATTGTACATCAAACATTTTTTCCACTGTTGCCATCGATATTAGTGTAGTGCAAAGTGATATAGCTATTGAATCAGTGATATGTCAGTTCATGTATGTAGCTGTTGGATTTTGTCCTGCATTATAAGATACATGATTATGTCCCCTTACTAAATATATACAGTCTAGAACAGGAAAAACACAATTCTGTCCTTCTTGGACAGTGTCCCTTATATGGAGGTCTCATAAGAGAGGTTTTACTGTATATAATTATCTTGTCAAAAACTAGTCCAAGACTCTCCAAATTTTTGTTAAATCTAACCAGAGATGGAAGCCATCACAAATGCTTGCACTTTTTATTTTTGACCCCTCTCCCTCACCTCTGACTCTGAAATTAGGATATGAAACCTTTGTTGACATTTACTCATCCACATGAAATATTGTACTAAGTATGAACATCCTTCCTTCATAAGTGTAGATATTCAGGTTATAAGGAGGAGTCCATAATACCAATGAAAATATGATCATTGATCCCCACCCATTCCTCCTTTTTGGGGGCCGCATCCAGGATCCAAAACCTTTGTTGACACCTACCTTGTGAAACATTATACCAGATATGATCATCCTCTCTCAACAAGTGTACATGGAATTTAGGTTACAAGGAAGAGTCCATGTTACCTATGAAAATGTATCTTTTGACCCCAATCCCCTCCTCCCTGGGAAAAGACGAGGGATGCTGCATCCAGGATCTGAAACCTTCATTGTAGATACTTGTCCTCATAAAAATTTTAATGAATATGATCATCTACCCTCATCTAGTGTTGATCGAGTTCAAGTGCAAGGTGAAAAAAGTGTCAGTTGCACGGACAGTTGGATGCTTAGACAGATTTAACCAATAATAATATATCCTTAGAAGTGCAGATATAACAATTGCAAGTCCTTGTGAATATAGAAGTGCAGATATAACAATTGCAAGTCCTTGTGAATATATCCATAGAAATGCAGATATAACAATTGCAAGTCCTTGTGAATATATCCATAGAAATGCAGATATAACAAATGCAAGTCCTTGTGAATGACTTGCTAATCAAAATGACCCTTACTACTCGGAATCCAATCAAGAACAAACAAACTCTGGTCCCAAGTGTTGCAATTAAGGTTACATTGTATTATGGGTGGAGCCAGATCAAGGTTATGATGGGCCTAAGGCTAATAGGAGAGAGGGTCTCTCAGCTGTTACTTCAATATGGAATGGAGGGCGTAAGGCTATAGCCTTATTAACCTATGGGTTTATCTGGCCCTGATTTTGGGACCTTAAGAAAAGTGTTTAGGGCAGCTTGTTGCCTAGCCACTTCATTGACTGCTATTGAAATATATGCTTTTGAAATTAAATGGGTCTTTGTCCTGATATCCCATTTTTATATTTATTGTGCAACAAATACAGAGATACCTGTCTGTAGATGAGATCCAAGAGACCATATAGAATTTTGTCCTTTATAGAAATTAAAAATGTGAAAGAAATCAAGAAAAGAGATTCTTAGTCTGTCTTGCCTGGTTTCATGAAACATCTCAAATTTTCTTCCTCAAATTTAAATATTTAAATAATATTTTTATTGTTTGGGTTGAATTTATGAGTTTTACCCTCAACATTAGACAGGCATTAAGGATTAAAATAAGGTCATAATATTCTGCATTTTCCTGAAATTAGTCTTGTTTTATCTCTGAGGAAATATTGAGAATTTCCTCAAGTTTGAGGAATTCCTTGCTTGTTTTTCAAGAATACAAGGACTCCCAGGTGTACACTTTTAGATCTAAAGAGTGCATCTGTTGTATTGTATCTACCTCTTAAAAAAATCACAATATTGTCGGAAATACCATAAGAAAAATAATACAAAATATGAATTAGAGAAAAATGTATGAGAACTTTAGTGAAATGGGGGCCTGGTGCCTTTTTGTGGAGGTGTCCACAAAGGTAGACTTCCCAGTTATGTGAAAGGTGAAGCCTGTCATTTTTTTAGAGGCTGTTCCAACACGCTTTTTCCAGTTTGTTTCTCTTATGTATGCATGGATGGCAATGTTATGCAGTCCTTAGTTTAAATAGACAATATCTCTAACCTACAACTTCTTTTGTCTCAGTGGAGTGGGAAATACCAATCCTGAAGAAAGGACTAAATTTATAGCAATGTAAATGGAGGTAACTTGAACATACCTCTGATTCGTAGAAAATAGTCTCTCACGAGTTACCTACCATTGACGATAAAGATTGATCAGGACCTATTCTGATGAAATGCTATATTGGCATGAAAAGGCTTTATTTAAAAATTGTTTTTACCTATTGTTTTAAATAAACTTTAAGGACATCAAAACAAGAAATCTGTATTTTTTAAAAAAAAGTATTCTCTTGATGAAAAGAAAGGTGGGACACATATGCATAAAGGAATTCTTTACCCAGAGCTTGAGCTTGTAATCACTTGTTTATAAATATCAAGATAACTGAAAGCATTATGACAATTTGAAATCTTTGTGTCCCAGGCTGTTATATTTATACATGGATAGCTACTGTCATGTGAAGGCAATTTAAAATTATTTAATAGAGATTACTTTGTCCATATTGGGATCAGTGTTGGTTTCACAACAAGTTAATGTTGCGTTACATTTTTATTGCAGTTTGTCTTGTGCTGTCCTATTATTTGTCTTTTCATGCAAGATGCTCTGTTTTGTGGAATGTTTGCTGTGGTTTTTTTCTCACCTGCACCAGAAGTTAGGGAATAAACAGGTTTCACTTTTCCAATGGTGATAGCGCTTTCATAGTAAGATGTGATACCAGTGTCGTCATTACTATCAAGATCTCTTTTTAGAAATCCTTACACATAACAAAACTCACACTTTTTAGGCACACCATTTTCGAGAGACTCTTGTTTAAGTCATTATTACTATTTGTCTTCAGTCATCTCACACAGACAACCACATGGCAGGATTCTCGTAAATTTCCCGTATCAACCACAGTGAGTTCTCAGGCACCACCGCCATCCCCGCAGAGCTCTGGGCTTTCTGCACACCATTTAACAAATGTCTCAATACAGAACCTAGGTCCCCTAACCCCAGGCTGGGAACAGGCCACCACACCTGAGGGAGAGATATACTTCATGAACCATGTTGAAAGGACAACAAGCTGGTGTCAAAATAGGCTTCGTAAGTATTTAATTGTTCTGTGAAATAAGATCTTGAAACTGGAAACTAAACATTGTAAATTGTCATCTTACAGAGTAAAACTAACCATTGTGACATTCCCAGATAAAGACTTCTTCCTAATAGCTACCATGTAAAAAGCAAAGCAATCCTCTGAAATGAGACCACAGTGCTCATTTCAGAAATGTGAAAAATGGGGTCCTAGGGCCCCTACCCAGTCAAAATGTGCATGCATGGGTCCCTATCCAGTCAGTTAGAAAAAAAATGAGTCACACATATCAATATCTCTATCTTGTTTATGCAAGAAAATTCAATGTATTTTATTAACATCCTCACCTAGATCTTGTGCATTTTAGCAAGAAGAGCACTTTGTTCAGTAAGGGTTCAGTCTGTCTAAAATCAACTATAATGATAGTTATCTTTATTTTTTCCGGTCAATTTTATGTGCCCTATTGGCGCCATAGAGGAAAAAATAAAAATAAAAAAAAATAAAAAGAGTAAATAGTGCAATGGCATAGTCTAGAATGAACAGTGGACCACCTCCCAATATTAAGACCATTTTTTTCCAGTCCAAATGATGGTCTTAATTGGTAGGTTTTACTATATGCTGACAAGAAACATTTTAAAATTTCATAGAAATAAAAATGAAAATTGAAAACGGAATGATTGACATGAATTTTATGCCGCATTACAAATTGGGTAGGGACATAACGTGTTAGCTATGTCTATTTGCAGTGATGGACAGCAGGATTCCATCCTCCAGATTTGAGGGACACAACATTTTAGAGGAACAAAGGAAAATAATAGTACATAATGCACTAATAGTGATATAAAAATGAGATAATCTTATTTCCTTCGACAGTTTTGCCCCCTTAATTTTGTGGTCTGTACTGTACTATCATAATTTCCTTGGACACTTACATTGTTGCAACCAAAGTTTAATATCATACCATACACCTTGCTATTGCATAGCTAGTACTTTTCCGGGATGAAAATACCCTGACCGAATTACAAATTTCGTTCTCCCATCAGGGTGAACCAGAAGTTTCCAGAACACTGGACCACCCCTGCTGGAGAACCCCGCACATATTGGGCATGCGTGCTGGCGCTCGTCATTATTTTTGTGACCACCATGTTGTAATGTTCAACATTCGTGGGTCAACGAGCGAATTATTAATTGTCTTGTGTGCTATATTCTTCTTAAACGGTAGGATTATACCCTGACAAACTTTTATCACTGTTTATTTAAGCTCTCTTGAGAGTGTTTTTAGACGTTTGTTCCGTACGTCTTGGCATTTTAATTTGTCATTTCTACCCCTTCTCAGGGCGTTAGTCTTTCAAATTTGGTTCTTTTTTTTATTCTAAAAAAAAAACAATTCTAAAGCAGAAAAGGGTGGTGCTATCCTTACATTTTGCAGTCTACAGACTTGGCTGACAATCATTAAATTTACCTTACCTGTATCGTGAATTGTGACAATTTTATACGTGGTAAGCAGGTCACTCACCACTTTTTCACTTGACCTATCGTGCTCGGTTATCGAACACAGGTTCTTTTTCAATTTAATTTCGGATAGCCTTCCTTAAATATTTCCTTATTATTAGCAACCGTAACCTACTGGGGTTATTTTGCTAATTTAGTAGTCCCTTGTTGCATTTAAATCCGGTTGACCTGTTTTATTGCTTTTTCTGTCCTGAAGCGTAGCTTTGCTTTCTTTTTAACATTTAATCTTAGTGAAACACCCATGTAGGGTGTCTTTTCGCTGAATAAATGATATTAGCGTAGACTTAGTCCACGATTTACCTGGTGTATACAAACTTAGAAGTTTTTTTTGTTTTTGTTTTTGTTTTGGTATAACAAATCTCCTTTTCATCATCTTTATTTCAGGAACAATGTCTAAGCAATGTGTGGGTGGCCACAGGAAATCCCCCTGGGGCAAACACCCCACTTGTTTATCCTGAACACACTGTAAGAGTTCAGACGGCTGTCCCTTTTCTAGTCTTTGGTCTGACGAGATATGGGTAGGATCTCGAGGAGAGTCGACGAACCTTCAAAACGAGAAAGATGGTATTTTTTGTCTTCTTCAGAGTTGTTGTTTTTCTTTCTCAAATCCCTCGGATAACGGAAATGGATTACCCAAATCTCCCCGGAGACTCATAGGATTAGTGGGCCCCTCCCAAGGGAGGTTATAAATGGGTGGAGAGTGAGTCTCACCCTCCCGCGAGGGAGGAACAGCACCCTCACCATTCTGTGAGGGCAGAAAGCGAGACGCTCCTTCCCAAGATGGAGAAGCAGCACCTCTAGGACAGAGAGAGGCAGTACCCCCTTGCGTCCGAAAGGGCAGAGAGCGAGTCACGCCCCCCCCCCCCCTCCACGAGGGAGAGCAGCATTCTTTACTGACCCACAGCTCGGTAAGTGCTGATTGTGAGTCGCCTTCGCATATAAGGGGGGGGGGGGGAGCAGCACCTTTCAGTTCAAGGGGACCGTTGTCGGCGACACGATCGAGCCCTCTGACAAGGGAAGTGCTCAGCTCTAAGTCTATCAGATCTGGGGATGGATTTTCCTACAGATCATAGTCCCCTGTCGAGTCCGGGTACCGAGTAATGGGCACCGGGCGCTTGTGACCGGGTACCGGGCACCGGGAATGGATCTTTGTAACCCCTATGGTACGGAGATAGGAATCGAACCGAGTCCATCAACACCCCCTTCTCTCCAAACTACTGTTTCATTCTCCGGGGCACTAGGAATCAGCTTACAAACGACAGATTGCAGCAGGGGATCTGATCGGCATCCTCTTCCCTATTATCTCTCTAAATCCCTATGGAATTTAGGGTCTTCCGCAGCAGAGAAGCGGTTGGCCCTTCCCTATACGCAGCCATGGACTTCTTAACCTGGGTAGCAATAGTAGTGATGTCATGTCTGCGGGCCATGGATCTACATCTTCTTATGAGGTTGGGTCTAAAAGATGGAGAGGGATAAATTTTCTCCCCCAAAACGCTCTAGGCGGGTGGAGAGTCGCCCTAAACCACAATCGGAGGCCACTGCTATAAACAATCCAATAACTCCGCGGGAGAAGTTACAGGTTCCAATCCTTCCCCACAAGTCTCCCCTGAAACAGAGACATCGGGTGACGTAGTCCTGCCTCCCAGGAGAGAGTGCATAATGAAGATGTCCTTTCTGTCCGCTTTGAAGCCAACGAGTTTGACACTTAGCAGGCCGACGTGGTACACCCTCCCTTCGGGTCCCTTGCCCCTTCCAACCCTTCGGTTAAGGAGGCAGAGGAGTAGGAATCCTAGTTTTTCCATAACGTGGTAAATGTGGTTTACCGCCTCTTGCCCAGCGATCTGTGTCTCAAACCTTCAGATTCTGGCGACTCCAAAATTCTTTCCAGTTTGGAGAAACTTTCTGCAGCAAACTCTCGACAAGATCTCTTGACCCTTCCTCGCTCGGTTACGATCAAGGAGCTGTCTCAGAGGTTTAGCAAGGGCCAAGCTTTTGCTTGACAACGTAGGGGGTGGTTTGTCCCCCACACTACGTTGTGCCCCTTGGTAGCTGCTTCTAGCTACAAGGTTCGTACATCTCCTGGCCACTAAACCTCACACTTTGGATGCTGAAGCGGCTCAAGTGGATATTTCTACGGGGACCTGGGTTCGCATTCCAGTGAAAACACTTGAATCCTTAGAACAAAAGGCTAGGTCACCAGTAACCGTAGCCTCGCATGCTGACTTCTTTGCAGCAGCCTTGTTCAGCCGATCATATTCCAATTCTTGGAAGTGGACTGAGGTATCAGACTGGGATCATGTTGTTGTTGTGTTTTTTTTTATTCTAGACCTCCAATTATTAATTGGAGGAGAAAATAATGTCCTTGGACTGGCGACTAGTGTCAGGAAAAGATATATCAATGCAATAATAGCAGGTGTTGTATTACTGCTATTAAAACTAATATTGATGCATACAATCATATTGTCTGATTATTATAGCATGAACAGAGGTTGAGAAATAAACTTAAAACAAAATTTAAATAAAGTCAATGAAGCAAGAAATATAGGTTACAGTGACTTACTTTTATGATGAGGGTATATTACTATCAAGATGCATCCCTTCATCAAGTTTTATGAATCTAGGTATAACAATATACTGTATATACATGGTGCAAAAAACCTATTTTTTCATGAGCTAAATGCAAAAACTCGACCCAAGTCAGTAAAATGTGAAATGTAGGTCACAGTTACCTTCCAGTGTGGTACTAATAGAGATGCATACAATCAGATAGTTTAATGATTCTAGCTTGAACAGAGCTTGAGAAATAAACTTAAACCACAAAGTTTAACCAAATTTAAACCACAAAATTTTACTGAAGTCAGTGAAGTGTGAAATATAGGTGACAGTGAACTACTTTTGTGATGAGGGTGTAGTAAACATCAAGATGCACCCCCTCATAAAGTTTCATGACTCCAGGTGTAACAGTATTTATACAGTGTGCAATAGCTGAGCTAAAAGCAAAATCTTAACCAAGAAGGTACAACGCCCATGGCAGGGGTAGTACAATAGATTACCTCTAAGTGAGCTGAAAATGTTGAGCATCCAGAAACACATAAGAACTACACAAAGTCCATGGAAAAGAAAACTAAAATTCTGAATGACAGAAATAACTAAGGAATCAGACTAGGATCATGTGACTTTTCGTTCTAGACCTCCATTTACTAACTGGAGTAGGAAATATTCACCTTCAGTCTCTCCAGCAACCCTTTGTGAAAAAAGAGGGATAAAGTAGGGCTACTTTTTTTCTAAAAAGAAGTAGGACAACAGTAGGGAAAAAATAAGGAGAAAAAAAAGAAATTTTTATGAAGAAATTTAGTATGAAATTTTTGTAAATTACTGAAAAAAATAAAACCTTTACTTGACTTACCTTCGTGAACAAAAGCATGCTCTTACTCACATATTAGCCGTCTTGTTAGTCCAGGTTACCTCTATTTTCTTAACCACTCAGCTCCACATCACAGAGGCCATATCGGAGTGAAAAGCCAATATATGTATTATTTACATCTAGTCTTGATAAAAGATACCAAAAACCTTAAAACTTCAAGCAGATATCTTTCATTTTAAAGAACAAATTAACTTTTTAATGGGAGTACTAATCCCAGTGGAACAATGAATTCTACTTGCATAGACATCCATCAGTCTTCCTTTCTTTTCATCAATTTCATTTCTTTGCTGTCTGGACTTTTCTAATGCTTCTGTAGATTTCTGCAGATTTGATTGTGCCAGCTCCAAAAGATCACTGGCTACACTGATTTGATTAAAGCTCTTGTTCTTTACTGCAGAATTTGGTCTTTTGATGGCCTCTGCAAACTGGGAAGCCTTCTAAAACTCTTCTTGAAAGGCTCCTTAACTTTTTTCAGTTCTGAATCTTTTTCTGATAGTTTTCTTTTTTTTCCATTCTTTTTAATGGCTTCTGTCAAGCTGCTCTATTTGATTTTACTTTTGTTTCTTCAAGAGTTCTGACTCAGCATTTTCCTCCTCAAAATGAGTTTTGTATGTACTGTGTGATGTATTCACAGCAATAAGTAAGCTCGGAGTTAATGGAATATCAGTAATGTTTTCCTAAGTTAATAGAATATCAGTAATGTTTTCCATCTCTGTTAAGTCTTAGTCCATTTACAGACTCTTCTACAAGTAGTGTTTGGTCATCTGTCAATATCTTTCTATTTGTTGACAAACTTCTTTCAACATGTGCATTTCTATGAATCAAACAGAGAGCTGATTTGACAACTTTCTTAAGATGAGAATACTTAAACATTCCTGTCAAACTTCTGATCTGCAACACTTTGTTCTAATAATGGTCAACCGTCTAAAGCTCTCCATTATCATCGTATATCCATTCTTCTGGGACCTTTTCACTCATTCATTAAAAGAGGCACATCATATTTACTGATATATGGTAAGCTTTCTGCAAATCTCCCCATGCATCTAGATGCCACTTCTTGATGTAAGCACTTTGCATTTTGAACAATGGACTTATCAAGAGTTAGGCATATACCAATGTGTACTGATACCTCCTGTAGAAACATCGTAATTTCTAATAACAATACTTTCTGACACGAAGATTCCAGTTTTAACAATGCTCTGTGACATTCTACACCAACCTCTATATCCTTCTGATCCAAACTGTTTTCTGGCTTCATGACATCCACATTTTCAATCTTTTTCCCACCCAAATTACCAATGACAGCAACCTCGATGAAGTTAAGCTTGAATGTCATCAGCATCTTGCAAGCTTTCTAATAGAGCACATGGATAAAAGTTCTTGTTTTGGAAACAAGGCCAAAAATCTCTCAAACAGTGGCCCCACTCCGATCAGAAGTAGATCTGAATACGGGTTTCCACATTTTTCAAACTTTCACAGATTCTTTTGTATCTTTCATTCTTCATCAAAAGGTTCTCAGATTTGTTTTAACTTGCTCTTGCCACAAAAACTTTCAGAAAGTATTGATACACAGCATTCCACTTCAATCTCTATCAGAACTGGTAATAGAGTGAGCCACCTGCAATGAACATGCTTTACGAACAGATCGTCCTCCAAATCCTATTTCAGAGTATTTATGAAATCTTCCCTATGACTAATGCATAACTTAAACCAGTAAAACAGATCTAAAGCTAACTGCTCTGCATATTCTCCAAAAATACCAAGACCTTATCTGAACACATTGTGAACAACATGCAGTGCACATGGAAGAAACTGTACCAGTCCTGGAAAACCTACGACTTTCAAATGGGTGTTAACAAAGAACCACACTGTCTTATTAATATTAGGGCTATCACTTCCTAATTAAATAAAATGAGATGGAGTCAATTGGTACTCCTCCTCTGTCAATACGTCATCCAGTGCCTGCCCTATATCACTTCCTTTCGCATGACCAAACATAACATCTTTAAAGAACCGAGTCACAACTTCCCCCGTTTCATTTGACCAGAATTAAATCAAAACTTCACAGTTTTTTTCCCTGTACATTGCTGTTTTGTCAAACTGAAAGGTAAATGACATTTTACTGTTATGTATGATGTTTATATAATATTATAAATATTTTAGGAAATTATAAATGTTTCTTGAATTTAATATTTGCTCAAACCTTAATGTTATGCATCAGGTTTACATACTGAGCTATTTTCCTTGAACTTGGTTGTTTATTTAGTATTTGAGTTCAAGGACGGTTTTGGTAAACAAGTTGTTGATTCAATCTGACGTAAGGGTTGATTTTGTTTACAGATAAACTGGAATTTCCTTTAGAATTATGTGTTCAAAGTCACATACACCATGTAATTTTCTAGAACATTGTCATGTGACCTATCTTTATATATACCATGTTTAGTGGACAGTTTTCAGTTTCGACCTTAACATCAGTCTTTAAATAGTCGTTACAGTTGTGAAAAATCATTCCAAATTCAGAGAGAGGAATTATTTAAAATATTAATTGGATTATAAAAAAGCTCATAGACTTCTGGATTTTGGATTCTGAATTGATGATTTTGGTATTTATGTGAACTTATTCAAAGATATTCTGGAGTACTTCATTTTGGCAGATCAGCACATTAAAAACTACTGGTACATCAGGACATTAAAGACTATTTGCACATCTGCACATTCAAGGATACAGTCATTCATTCTGAACATTCTATATCAAGGACTTGTGATTAGGATACTTAGGACTATTGGATTATTTGGATTTTAATTCACATTACTGTAAGTGTCTTTGATTTTAATTTTAATTATCTAGAAATAAATTGCTTGTTGATTTTTACTTGATTTGTTGGTTTCACTTTCTTTCTATTACATTTTTCTTAGACCATAGTCATAACATTAGTTATTTATTTTCTGCAAGATTTCCTTCTTTAAGTATGGCCAAAGTTCATCAGAAATCATATAAGAAATAAATACTTTTGCTCATTGTTAAAATGTTCAAAAACTGAGCCAAAAAACATTGTTTGGAAAAGTTCTGGGATTCCATCACAGGAACTGTAAGAATACCCAGAAGCAGCCACTTTCGTGGCCCACAAAGCTTCTGTCACAGCATTTTGTTCCTGATGGGTTTCTGATTGCAGAGCCACTGGCTGTGACTCAAGTGCTGTCCCAGGATCTCCACTAGATCTGCTACTTTCTCCAACTGATGGTATGAAAAATGTGAGATTTGCTGAATGTCACTTTTGCAGTCTCTTTATGCTTCTGTCATTCAGCATGACTCATTTGCTGCTTAAGTCCAGTGTTTCCACACTAAATTGATTTGCTGCAAAAAAAACAACAACCTGCATATTCTGAAGATGAGTCTTTCTTTCACCAAGATTTAAGTTTATGTCCATTGCTATCTTGTGGCATTTCAGTTACTTGAAAGGAAATCACTTCATTAATTCTGTACCTCTTAACTTCTTTACAACTTGTTCCCTTGATCTAAAGATATATAAAACTTGATCTTTTGGATGTATCATAATTTCTCACCATCCACCCACCCCAAAAAATTAAATAAATTGAATCTGATTTGCTTTTTAAATGTAGAAAGATCATAAAAGTTACCTGTTTTTATACACATCCAGCAATATGACTGCTTTATATACCATGTAGAAACAGTTGTAAAGCTATGAAAATTAGAAACAATATTGGTTATAAAGAATCAATATTCAATGTTGCTATGCTGCAATTCTTACATGTATTATGCAGCTGATTTTAAAGCAATACAATTTTAATGCTGATGTTGCACTTTTAGCATGCACATTACATCTGATATTCCCTCCGATTCCTTCTTTGGCAAATACAATGATTCTAAATAGCTTCAGCTCACCTTCCTCCCAAATTGTATGCATCACATCATATGGAACTTGTAGTCAGATGGGATTGGAAGACAGGAATCTCAGTGGAGCTGGAGAGCAAATCTTTCCTTTTGCTAAAAACTACTGAGGAAACATACCGAGAGGCAAAACAGAATCCTCATTATGTGGTTAGCAAAACAACAATATGTTAACATAAAATTAAAAAAGTAGAGATAGTAGGGCCATTTTGGAAAAAATAGGGAAAATTAGGAAGTCCAACTTTAAAATGAAAGAAAAGTAGGTAAAACTAGGGCCGCTGGAAAGATTACACCTTGGACTGGGGACTAGTGCCAGGAAAAAAGAAATGCAAAAATAGCAGATATTGTATTACTGCTAATACAAACCCATGTTGATAGACCATCCATTCAGGAGCAGAGATAATAAGATTTTCAAGATGGATGCCATGGTAGCCAGATTAGCTCTCAGATCGGCACCATTTTCATTTAGGACCAACTAGACATCAGAAGTCTTTTAGTGAAAACCCCATTCCAATATGGCCATCTGTTCAGGAGTAGTAGAGAAAACAAGCTTTTCAAGATGGCCACTGCAGTGACTATATTAGATGTCTGAGAGGCATCGTTTTCATTTAGGACAAACTTGAGATCATAAGAAGTCTTTCAGTGAAAACATGATGCTGACATAATCCATTCAGGAGTAGTAGTGGCAACAATATTTTCAAGATGGCCACCATGGTGGCCATATTTTATGTCAGATTGACACATTTTTTCATTTAGGATGAACTAGAGATCAAAAAAGTCCTTTAGGTTAAATCCCATGTCGATATTTCCATCCATCCATTTAGAAGGAGCAGCAGTAACAAGATTTTCAAGATGGCCACCATGGCAGCCATACTGGATGTGAGATTGGCACCTATATCATTTATGACCAACTAGACATCATAAGAAGTCTTTTAATGAAAACCTAATGTTGATATGACTATCCATTTAGGAGTAGATGCGATATAAATATTTTCAAGACGGCTGCCATGGTAACCATATTAGATGTTGGAGGTCCATTTTTTTTAGGACCAACTAGACCTTGTGATGAATGTGTTTGTAAAATTTCGTGGCAATCCTCCCAGTAGGAGGAGTATCAATAACAAACTTGTGCTAACAGCCACCGGTCTGTGACCTTTAGTGCAAGTACTTAGCGCAATACTACTGTTTAGACTGTTACTGACATATGGAAGAAATTATAAAGATAATCATTACAATAAAAATGTAATCACTTTTGAGTATAATGAAAAGGTAACAAGTAGTGTATTTGCAATTTTTTTTTATTTTTTTAAATATTTACATTCCCCATTAGGGGTCTCAACCATTAAATGAAGAAAAAAAAATCTTTTCCTGTAAAATCTATGATACGTGACAAACATAATGAGATCCTAGGTCTGTACATTACATCATTCTAAAATACAATCCATTTGAAATATAACTGATCTTTACAAAATTTAATTAGATATATATATATATATATATATATATATATATATATATATATATATATATATATATATATATATATATATATATATATATATATGTACTGATGAAGAAATATAAATGTGTTACATTAATTTCAAATTTGCAATATAAAATCACATTCTTTCTTCGAGTATAGAATTAATATCTGAAATTTTAGTTATATTCAACTTTTTTTATCATAATCAGTACTAAAGTGAGTTGTTGTACAATAGTGTCTAAAATGCATCAAAAAATTTTCTTCTAAATCACTGCGTTTTCGTCATTGAAATTTCTCAAAGTCAATCAAAATATGTGGGACTCAACTACTGGTACTTTAGGTTTTTCATATTTGCATTTTCTTGTAAGAATTTTTCCTACAGATATAACAGCAAACATTTCATGTACAAAATATTCATAAATTACCTTAAGAACTGTCCATTCAAAGAACTATTATTTTAATAATCTGATAATTTTCATCACATGTGATAAAATGTGCACATTCCTTTTTACACTGTGTTTCTATGAGAAACTTGCAAGATTTGTACTGTCAAAATTTGTTTTTACAAAAATAAAAAACAAAAACTCCTCTAAAAGACAGTGTCCCCTTTACCTGTATGTAACATACATTCAACTACAAATATAACATCTGCAGTTGTATATCTCACTAACAGATCAGGGCCAATGCTGTTTGATGAAAATCATAAAATAGAAAGCATAGACACTGATATGTTATTGAATTATGCAACAGAAGATCTGGACCTACACTATCCACACTTGGTTTATGTTAGACACAAGCAAATATGGTACATCAGCAGTATGAATTTACTGGCCCACCTACTCCTTGATTGGTGTTGTATTATCACAATAAGATCAATCACATGATCTGAAGCACTTCTGGTAGGCACTTTGTATTATTTAGCTGTACTGATCACTTCAAATCACTCTCACTCAGAGCAGACCAGTGGTAATAAGTACTTGTACAGATGTTAATTTCATAAATATTACTTGAAAATACAAAAAAAAATGCTCTAAGATCACTCAGAATTGTTAGGATTACATATCAGCCTGCCTGATTTAATGTTTTTTTAATTAAAAACTATCACTTGCAGTAAAAATAATCTACAGCACTTAAAATTGGTGCCCAAAAATGGTAGAAATTTGTTCCAGGTAACTTTGAAAAGTGGCAAGTTTTCCTACAGGAGGAACATTCTAAAATAAAAGTGTTACTACAATCTACATCAATATTCTTTATGAATGTGTAATATGTACAAGGTATATATATGTTAATGTCAAACTTTTGGCAAACTTCAATACACTGTAACTAGTGTTATAATTATATATACTATGATTGTTATCTTGTGCTGACAAAAATGAAAGAAAAGAAAAAACACAGCACAAGAAAAACCAGTGGCATGTTAATGTACATTAACAGGACTGATCTTTGTGCATGTAAGGAAGCAAACTAATGAATAATGTGCCTTCATTTTTATCTCTTTCATTTGATAAAGTCCAATTTGAAAAATATCATATGTATCGCATTCATAGAACCACTAGAATTAATAGGAATCAAAAAAGGCAACTAACTGATCAACCACAAAGTTGACCTCCATGTAAATGTGATTAAAAAAATTGCACAAAGTTTTTCAATATGATGGGTGTATCACCAAAACTTTTTCATGGTAACTAACTCCATGGACATTGGAATGTATACTGCCATATTTCCTTTAACAATGATGGGATTAAATCTTCATCACGAAATAGCTTATCGTTCAAGTTGCATGGTTGTTTGTTTTAAGGACAAAAAAAATTTCCTGCTCTGGTTTTCATATTTCAAATAGTGTTGATGGGTATCACTTGTATACTGCATTTAGTATGACACATTCTATGCCATCTGCTTAACAAAGGAAATTCCTGAGAATTTCAAGGGGCACTTACTATTGCAGTGCAAGGGGAATCCCCTCTCTTAGTTTCATCTTTGCTGAAAACAAATCTTTATACTGCTGAGACTTTCACCTAGCTTTTCTCTGCATGAATTCTTTTTCCAATGCTAGTTGCATTCCATACAGACTGTTTGCTGAGGACCTATGTTTAATGTACTACCATTTACAGGATTATACCCTTCCACTGAAAGTTTGTCATGGGGAGTAACCATTGTTAACAGGATTATACCCTTCCACTAATAGTTTGTCATG
Organism: Margaritifera margaritifera; assembly: GCA_029931535.1. Lineage (NCBI taxonomy): Eukaryota > Metazoa > Mollusca > Bivalvia > Unionida > Margaritiferidae > Margaritifera > Margaritifera margaritifera. Next base: position 5,645,461 of record JAQPZY010001677.1, on the reverse strand, counting down.
GGGAGTAACCATTGTTAACAGGATTATACCCTTTCACTGAAAGTTTGTCATAGGGAGTAACCATTGAAAATTTGATATGGAATGATATACGACCATTTGAGTTTAAAAAAATAATTTTTAAAAAATCATCCTGATTTAGAAATAAGTGTAATCCTAAATAATGGTAATACATCTACCTTCAACAAGGAATACCAACTGCAGACCTGCTAATCTACACAAATTTCCTTTTTGAAACAAATTAGCACACTATTAGCTCCATAAAATCCATGTAGCCAAGTTTGAATCTGGACTAACTTGGTTCAAAGATATAAAATAATCATCTTAAGTATGTGTATAATACATGACATGCTGGGTTCAACATTAAAGTTAAATTCTAAAACCCATCTACTGAACACTATATTGAAAAATGACATACGATTATATATATATATAAACCAAAGTACTATTCCAAAGTTGAAGGTTAATGTATAAACCATTTAAGTACAGAACAACACAACAGGCAAAGAAAAGCCAAGAATTTGAAAATGAAGGGGCAATGGGGAATGGAACTGCACACAGCAATCTTTATCACAAGAGTAACACAACAAAGTCCAAAACATCTAAGCTTTAATCTAAATATTACGTAGGTACATAATCATTCATTACCACCAAATTCAGTACTTACCAATTTTTCTTATTCAAAATAGTATAAAAACCCTATCAAAATGCATTTCAAATTACTAGCTCAAAATTAAATCTTCAACCATATGGATTTTCGTTCTAAAAAATATTCAATCTACTGGTACCTATAAAATATTTCAAACAAATCTGCCTTCAGGATAATCTGACAAGAAAAACTGCAGTATGTGCTGCAAGATTTAAATGGATATATACTGTGACTTTTTAGTTTTTTGTTTCGTATAAATTTTCATTGATTTCATGGTTGGTAGGAACCACAAATTTAAGTACTGATAAAAATGCACCATTTTCCAAAATCATGAACAATGATACCAACGGAAATTTTTTTTTTTTTACAATAGATATCTTTGATATTTTAAAGCAGATATCAGATGTTCAAAAGAATTGGTTTTATCGCTTATTTTCCTGGAAGAAATATAAATATTAATTTGTCTTCACTCCCTATGTATCAAGTGTAAAGGCTATGATGATGCAGATAACAAGAACTGCATGACAATAAAATTTGCATAGATACAATACTAACAGGAAGAAAAGGATAAAATAAAATATAATGCAGGGATAAGTACAAGTCAGAACTACTTATGAACAATGCAAATATATGTTACTTCATTCCTTGAAATCTAGCTAAGTGAAATACTCTTCCACAAGTGAAAGATAGTCAATTAGGGACTATAAATATACAAAGAGAGGGGAAGAGGCACAAAAATAAAAGGTGAAAAAGTATTTCCTAACTTTCATCAGGTAGCAAATAAATCATATAAAACATTACACATGTGATTACTATAAGTGACCGTATGAGTCTAGATTAATTTCTATATGTGTACTTTGGTATGAACAGAATTCATTACACTATACACTAGTGTGTGAAGAAAAAATAGACTATCCAAGGAAATGTACAAGCTTATTGCATATGGTTCAAGTGATCATGCTATGCCTTGAAATTTTGACCAGTGGCACAGACTTTTGCAAATTAGTCCTATGTACAAAAAACCTAGCTGCATAGTTGGGTCTTAGTTAAAATACAGACATAATGGACAACACGTAATTAAGGATTATGTGGCATGGCATCTCTACGTGAATGTAAAAGATCTTGTATCCCAGTGTCTAGGTGATTAACAAAAGTATTCATAAATAGATCATTCTCAACACAAATTAACTTTACCTATTGTTCAAGATCACCATAATGTAAAGTGTACAAGTACATTTATGCTATCTCTGGTTAATGTGCGATCTATTTCCATATAATGCCAAGTGTATACATGAAAAAAAGATTTTTCAAAATTTACATAGAAACACATCTTCACTAATGAAACTGAACAACCAAAGTCTACAGTGTGTGTGATAGAGTATGTTACACTGTCATGAAAACTGTCCAAAATGATCAGGATTCTGGAATCATTGTCTGCTTTTTGACAACCTTGGAAGAATTACTCTCCTTTAAGGTTATGTGCAAGTTGCCACCGTAGCAGCCATGAAGCATAAAATAATGACTTGCATGAACGTGTCACTTTTACTGATGGTAACAATTAAGGTATAGTCTCAATGCAATTTTGAACAAATGTTCATTACACAAAATACTCCAGCTTATGTTTTGTGGAACACTCAATTTACTCCTGCATAACCCACACCCTACTGCAAATAGCTCTGAACCAAATCTGCTGGTGTGTCACACATGGGTAAACAAAATATTAATCAACTCACATAACACTGGTCTAAATAATGATGGATGTGGACTGATTACGCAAAAAGCAACTTCATTTTTATAACACAATTTTTTTTTATCCAAATAGTCAAAAAATTGAACTGATTCTTCTTAACTTGGTTCATTGCATTACATATTAAAATTATAAATCATGTTCATTCATTAGCATCTACTTCACCTATTCTTGTTAAGTCCTGCTTAATCTGTTTACAAATGCTTTTACTCTAATTAACATTAACTCCTCCTCTTATATATGGGTTCCAAAATGTAACAATGCACTTTGCAATATTAATGCAAGCAAAGAAGTGTGAATAAAGAGCAAAAGAACAGTTTATACGTATCAACATCATCATTAATCCAGTCCTGGCAACAATTTTATGCATTTCAATATCAGATATAATGATGAGGTGGTAGATTCACAAATCTAAACTGGCATCATTTTTGAGTTATCAGAAGGTACAAGCAAGATAAAAAACAGGATGATGCAAATAATACAAATAAAATTGTGCTATCAACATATAGGTTGGCTCCTGACTGAATTCATCTTTACAGTCAATCATCCCCAAAAGTACATGATAATTAATTAATTGTCAGTACAACAACCAGCTGGCTGCTCATGGCATTTGATATAAAGTTATTACTTATGATCCAAGTCAGTACATAAACCAGCTGGCTGCACATGGACACTAATATAAAGTTGTTACTTGTGATCCAAGTTGGTGCAATAACCAGTAGGTTGTTCATGGCCACTGATATGAAGCTATAACTTGTGATCTAAGTCAGTATAACAGACAGCAGGCTGCTCATGGCCACTGACATAAAAGTTATTACTTGTGATAAGTCAGTACAACAACTGGTAGGTTGCTCATGGTCACTGATATTAAATTATTACTTGTGATCTAAGTCAATGCAACAACCAGTAGGCTACTCATGATCACTGATATTAAATTATTACTTGTGATCTAAGTCAATACAACAACCAGTAGGCTACTCATGATCACTGATACAAAGTTATTCTGCAAAAAAGACTATCATGTATAATGCAGTGCACGTAATTGATAACAGCATAAACCTGTATCTGCCACATCCTAATGCACTGACAAACCAGGGTCTACAAAGTGTTGATATACTTCAGGTTTCAATTAAATAGTATATACACTGAACTGCAATCACATTATACAATTGAAGATTTAAGTCAAAGTGTTTGTAATTTGACACATAATACTCCAGCAAATATGTTTATTCTTGAACCCTGAATCTAAATAAATCTTGTATCACAAGAAATGTACACATATCAACCTTGCTGCATAGCTTCAAGTTATATGTACACAGTCTACTGACTGATGTTTATGTTGGATTTTCATGTTCTAAGTTCAGCCTAAATGACAGACTGATGGTAACTCCTTTTCATTAAGTTTATGTATTGTAATAAAGTGTATATAACACAGACATACTTTGATGAGTGTCAAATGCACCTAACTGCACAGTAAGACAACCTAAATGTTGATAGATTATCTTCAGTGAAATAGTTCTCCTACATACTTCAATGAATATGATTAAAACTCATGGAGCTCAAAATATGATAATGTTTCTCTTCATGCAGTGATAATATAAAAACGTTATATATTTTTATTTCATTTTTCATCTTTTTAATATCTAGTACAAAATATAATCTTATTTTTATCTATTTTAACATTTCCCTGATATTTCAGTATAAAACAATGAAGGAAAAATAGACATGTTTAATCTTCAAAAACACACAATCAATCACATATGTTACAATTTACTATAAAAACAGCAACATGGATGAAAGAGACCAACTGGTCAAGTCTATAGAAAATGACCCTCCTTTTTTTAAACCTTGCTTGACTAAGTGGGAAAAAATCCCTTTTTCTTAGTACGAAAAACATCATGTACAAAATATTTGAATGACAGAAAGTACTTATTTCAAATTCCATTACTTTGAATGGAAACATCATTTTCTTTGGGAAGATAATGTTCATTAAGTTTTACATTATTTATACATTCATAACAACTTCCCTTGATGCAAGTTATTTACAAAAGATTCAACAGCCTGAGAATTATTTTCACAAAATCAAGATTAATGACATTATTTTCAATACAGCACTTAAAAGACAAATTTGATTAATCTGACAATATGGAAACTTCTTATATAGTATAATTCAGCAGATTCTTATTTTCTTTGGGAGGTAGTCACTTCCTATACACTTTGATGAAAAATGGTTGTCTTTATAATGTTGCTATTGCAACAATTGTCTTGGAAATTCCAGTAGTCTCTTGAAGCAATTGGATCATGGCATTTTCTTCATAACCATGTCAACAAGTTGTCCATATTATCCATCTTGTTGGAGCTGAGGACATTTTCAACATCATTCAAGAGTTCATTACTAATATCCTCCTGGGGAAAAAGAAACAAGAACTTAAAATAATTAACATATACATTTGATAATGCTGCATACACACAATTGTCAGATCATACTGTAAGATTTATACACACCTCTTTAAGGTCATATACACCTCTGTGCAACCATACACACCTCTGTGCAACCATACACACCTCTTTAAGACCATACACACCTCTTCAAGACCATACATACCTCTTCAAGACCATACACACCTCTTCAAGACCATACACACCTCTTCAAGACCATACACACCTCTTCAAGACCATACATACCTCTGGAAGATCATACACACCTCTGTGCAACCATACACACCTCTGTGCAACCATACATACCTCTTTAAGACCATACACACCTCTTCAAGACCATACACACCTCTTCAAGACCATACACACCTCTTCAAGACCATACACACCTCTTCAAGACCATACATACCTCTGGAAGATCATACACACCTCTGTGCAACCATACACACCTCTGTGCAACCATACATACCTCTTTAAGACCACATATACCTCTGGAAAATGATACACACCTCTGTGCAACCATACATACTTCAGTAAGATCATACATACTTACGTCAAGACGATCAACACCTCTGTACAACCATATACAAGTCTGTAAGATCATACACAACTCTGTAAGAACATACACACCTTTGAAGACCATAAACAACTCGGTAATATCATACACACCTCTTAAAACCTCTGTAAGACCATACACATCTGTAAAGACCAACACACCTATGTACAACCATGCAAAAGTCTGGAAGAACAGACACACTTTGGTACTATGATACACAACTCTGTATGGTCATACACAGCTCTAAGACCATAACTCTCAAATACACCCCTGTAAGATCATACACAACCTGTGTAAGACTTGTGTAAGATCATATATACATGTAGCAATAAGCAACAAGTTGTGGCAACACATGTAAACTTCTCAACTTGAGTATGTACTCCATTCAAAATTGTGTCCCTCAGTCAAATGTCCATAAATTGCTACAATGTCAAATCTTGGGTCAGTTTCTCAATGTTAGACCCCAAAATATCCAGCTTGTTTTCAAAGGTGTTTATGCAATATCAAAACTTAAGCTAATTTCTGACTCAAGTTTATGACACTTTATGACAACAGGGCTGTGTTGAGTTATTAGAAAAAAACTAAACTGTAGTATTTAAGACTTCTCAAGTTATAAACTAATGCTTATCAACTAAGTCAATGGTCGTATAGTCTGTTCAAGCAGATCATATGATCCCTGAGATGGCACCAATAAAAAGAAAGTGGTGGCCTAGTGGTTAGCACAGGGTTCATACAGCTGTTGGTAAAAAACATTCCAGACCCTTTCCAGACCGGTTTACAATTTTTTCCAGACCCATCTGACACATGTATTCGAAGTCTATGTCACTATAAATGAGCATGTCATATCCGCATGATCTAAAATAGTATCCACCAATCATGAATGGGTGATAGGTCACACGTGTCTCACCAATAGCACTGAACTGGTGTGCAAGTCAAAATCTTTATTTTCCATACTTTTTTCAGGTCTGGAAAAAGCACTCTTTTTCCTGACTTTCCAGACTTTGTACAAACCCTATTAGCACACCGGCCACTTGTGACAGATGCCTCAAGTTCAAATCCCAGTGGGGGCAAGAAGCTGCATTTCTGAACACCTCCATTAGTATCACTGGTGGGTATGACACTAAACTATCAGTGGTATTAAATAATAGAAGGTGCCTGTAACCACCACAGAGGTTCTCCCTGCTCTCCCTGCACCCCAGATTGTACATAAGCACACTTGCCCATCAAACTCAATGTACAAGTGTGTGGCAGTATATGGAAAAAAGAAAAAGCTTATCCATAAGCATTTATAGACAGGACTTCAAACCAAGTGGTTAAACCTGTACAGGTGTGAGGCCAGACCTAGCTATGAAAACAATCGGGCACATAATTGACTATCAGTTCCCGTTCAGAGGTCTGTTCACTGGGAGAAAATTACACAGCCAAGCAAATCCTTCTTTTATACCTCTTAGTCCAGTCTTTAAACAAGGTTCAGGGATGTAACAACTATGTAACTTTTTAAGTTCAGATGTAAATTAGAAAATTTACAGAAAACATATCTGAAATGAGAAACAAGTTTTTTTGCACTTTTTTAAAATTAGGAAGCATGACCTTATTCTGAAGAAATGTGTACTGTATTAGATGATGTTGGAAATATATCAATAAGAAAAAAATTTATATTGACACAATGGTGATAAAAGAATTAGCCCCACTGTGGCAAGATCACATTTAGAACTACATTCTTTTCCAATTAGGAAACATATCTACCCTATGATAAAATATTACCAAATTTAAGAACCCAACCCCCCCATAAATGTGGATATGTATGAATCATCAACATTCTGCCATTACAATGGGACATCAATCAAATAAAAATCAGATCACCTCCTCTGCATAGAAAATAATTTCCATTATTCTCCTACTTAAATATCAAGTTACATTTTCTTTATCTATTTAAATCAATTGTATTTACCTTATATTTGATTTAGTCAACTCCAAATCTTTTGCTTCAGGTATAGCTCATTACCTATTTCTCAACTTTACCTACCACTAATTTGGCTCAGAAAATGACACAAGGCTTAACCCCAGACCTCCCTTATATTTGTATAAAATTTTAACAACAGGTTTTTCAGAGTGTCACATAAATGCACAAAGTTTATTTAACAAAATTGATCTCATCACTTTAGAATTTGGAATGTTTGATGTTATTATGATCAGTGAAGCATGACTTAACTAATCTATCAATAATAGTGCTTTACTAATTACCAGCTTTCAACCCCCTCATCATGATGTAAATTGTGCATGTGTGTGTTTGTTCATGCGTGCACATGTGTGTATGTGTGTTGGTTTATATTAAAAATCATGCTCTCTTCATTCTAAGAAATGATTTACAAATACCTAGGATAGAAATTAAAACTAGAAATTAAAACTGGTAAAAAAAAAGCTCTCATGGTGGGAACCTTGTACATACAGCCAAGATTTACTGATTGGAACTTAGTCGAAGTGTCTGCTGAGCAGGCTAGGCAGGTATGTTACCACATGTTAATATTAGGTGACTTTAGTGAAAATATGTTTGTCCCTGCACGCTGCAGAAATAACAACAACATACTGACATCATTTGTTCTGAATCAGATTGCAGAGTAATCCACCATGATAATACCAAATTGACCTATCACCAGAGCAGAGATATCCACAAGTACTCATTACCATAGCATATCCTGTAAAAACATAGTATTTAATTTGATATTTACATCACCTCATGTGAATTAGTGCTAATCATTTAGCTTATATTGAAAATGTCATGAAAAATGGTTGGTAGATGTTCAAGTCATGACAACTTGAATTTGTAGATGACATATAGAGGCATCTGACTAGGTGACTGACATTAGATCTGTATGTCCAACAAGCTTCCAGTGTGCCTATAAAACATGTGATGCCTTGCACTTTTGCCAGTGGCAGTATTCATCAGCAGTCCACACGTATCATTAAAGTTGCCAAGGGGTACCCAGGTATTTGGGTACCCGCTAGTTGATAATTACCCGGATAATAAAATGAGCCATAAGGGTACCCATTTAATTCATGTAAAAAACACAGCTAAGTTCAGATCGACGATTATATCTGCCGAGATCAGGAGTGACTGTATCTGCTGGCCTATAAGTCAATACTTATTTTACCTGGAAGTCGATATGTAAACAAAATTGGTTTTTTTCTTTCTCAAAAGTATGAAAAAATAATGTGTAAACAAATTAATTATCATTTTAGGGAAGAGATCGTGTATGAAAAAATATAGGAGCCAACACAGTGAAGGATTTTAACTATTTACAATGACCTCTCCATTCCCAATAAATATGATTACCCTTAATAATAAAGTGCATGCAGTTAAGCAGCATTTTGTTTGATCTTGGTTCATGCTAGTTGTCAGTTTGAATTGCTCTGACACTTCTGTTGGCGAGATTAAAGAATGTGTCACTGGTTGAGAAACTTACACAATTAAGCACCTGGCATTTCATATAATTAGTACCATATTCAGAGAGGATGTTGCAGCAAATTAAAATCAATTACTTTTTAAAAATTATAAATGGGTAAAACGTCGAAAGTGTGGGACATATGCTAAGTGACTGGATGAAAATAGTGCTGAATGCAACCTGTGTAAAATTAAAGGTGGTAACACGAGTACTATACGACACCATCTCGTCGGAACACATAACATATATGTGGACAACACTAGTAGCAAGGATTTGTACACATTTACCATAATAAAATTTTGATCGGGTACTCGGGTAACCGATCATTAGGATCGACGGGTACCTGGTATATGTTTACAAAAAATTTGACAGCTTTACATATTATCACATTCTAGGATTTGGTTGACATCCAGTGATACATTAATTCATCATCAATTGATCTAATTCAAGTAAAAATAATTTAAATATTTTGGCAAAAGATGTATTCGACACATTTTGCAGTTATCACTGCTCAGTTTTTATAATGAAGAGTTTTGTATCTTGTAAACAGCATTCTTATTTTATAAAAATATGGAAATATGTTGTTGTTGTTGTTATGGGTTTAATGCCATTTTTCAGCATATGATAGGCTATACATGGTGGCCAGTATATTTGGTGGAGGAAGAACCTGGAAAAATCCCAGGAAGAACCACCAACCCATGGGAAGCTACTGGCAAGCTTTCTCACATACCCACTTTGGCCGAGCCCAAGACTCAAACCCAGGCGGACAGAGGTGAGATGTCAGTGATCTGTAAAGACGAGCGCCTTAGACCACTCGGCCACCTGTGGCCCCTAAAAATATGGAAATATAACAAGGGAAATTAAGAGCTGTACAGCTAACAGATACATAACAGTAACTGATTTTACAGGTAGAAACAGTGGTAAGTGGGTGCAATTAGTTACTGAAAACCAACATGTTTGTAAAAAATGTTTCTTCAACAATACTTGTCCAATCATAATATGTTAGAAGCAGCGTGCCATGGCAGCCATATTGGATGTGATATTTGTACCATTTTCATTTAGGATCAACTAGGCTTCATAAGAAGTCTTTTAATGAAAACACAATGTCGATATGACCATTCATTCAGGAAGAGCAGCAAAAACAAGATTTTCAAGATGGCCACTGTGGCGGTCATATTGGATGTCCAAGCAGCACCATTTTCATCTAGGACCAACTAGACAATGGGATAAATATGTGTATGAAGTTTCATGGCAATCCTCCAAGTAGTTTATGAGGAGTAGCAATAGCAAACTTGTGCTAATGGACGGATGGATGAATGACAGACAACCGACCATCCCATCAGCTCTTCTAGTCTATGACCAGTAGAGCTGACTAGGAAGCATGTTTTGTAAGTCATGAAGGCTCTAGACATTGGTTCGAAGGATGTCTTATTCAACCACATCAGGATTATACGGTACTCTGGCTCCATCAAATTTTGTGAAGCTATAAATACATGACCATTCTTGGGTGAACTCAGTTCTGAACATCTGAAAAACTTTTTTTGCCCAAGTTTAACTACTAAGATTCCACTTTGCATCATTGCTGCTAAGTAATCGGTTTTGAAATACAACAGAACTTTTTAAGTCTGCTCAGACTCTTCATGCCTTTGTCTGCCGTTTTTGCTCCAGTGCACATATTGGATGTCCGAGTGGCACTATTTATATTTAGCAACAATTAGATGTCAGAAGAATGCTGATATGACTTTAAATTCAGAAGCAGCGATAACAAGATTTTCAAGATGGCTGCCATGATGGCCATATTGGATGTCAAATCATCACAATTTTAATTTATGTGAAAACCCCATGCTGATCTGTCTTTCTGTTCAGAAGGAGTAGCAATAACAAAATTTTCATGATGGCTGCCATGGTGGCCATATTGGATATCAGATTAGCACCCTTTTCATTTCTGACCAACTAGACATCATCAGAAGTCTTTTAGTGAAAACTCCATGTTGATATGAGCATTCATTCATGAAGAGTAGCAATTTTTTAACAAGATTTTCAATATGGCTGCAATGATGGCCATAATGGATGTCAAATTGGCACCATTTTCATTTAAGACCAACTAGACATCATAAAAAGTCTTCTATTGAAAACCCTATATCAATATGACCATCTGTTTAGGAGTACCAATAACAAGATTTTCAATATGGCTGCCATGGTGGCCATACTTGATGTCATATTGGCACCATTTTCGTTAAGGACCAACTAGACATAAGAAGAAGTCTTTTAGTGAAAACCTCGTGTTGATATGACCATCCATGCTGGAGGAGTAGCGATAACAAGATATTCAAGATGACTGCTATGGTAGCCATATTGGATGTCTGAACAGCACGAATTTAATTTAGGACCAACTAGACCTTGGAATAAATGTGTTTCATGGCAATCCTCCAAGTAGTTTAGGAGGAGTAGTGATAATAAACTTGTGCCAATGGATGGGCCGACAACAGGCCATCCCATAAACGCTTCTGGTCTATGATGAATAGAGCTAAAAATTGGTTTGACGGCTTTTCCAATTGCACAAACTTTAACTAAAATAAGTGCATCATGAATGTACCTGTAGGTTACAGCATTGTAGAATTTTTTAAAAACAACGTATTTAGATGTTTCACACAATATCGAGTATTAATAAAGTTTATGTGCTATTGCCATTATGGTAATGTTATGTAAAATTTGATTTGGAAAAATAAAAATAAAAATGTCTCCATTAAGGCCATTAATTTATAAGGGCAACTATGCAAATAAATCACTGCCCAACTATGTTCTGACTCTCTCTCTCTGTCTGTCTCTCTCTCTCTCAATGAAACCCTTTACCACATGCGTGCAGGGGTCATAAATGGTAAACCACACCCACTTTGTTGAGACCACCTCCGCTCTGTGGTGATTGTTGTGGTGATGCAAAAAAGAGTGGTGTGCAGAGCTATTCTCTGGAAGAAGCTGCAGCAACTGTCAGGATGCACAGTGAGATGGTGGAGGGACATTTTTTTAATCCTCTCCATCCCCACCGCAATGCTTGGAGAAACAAAACATCATGCATGCTGTTCTGTATATATTAATGATGTTGTAGATGACAGTCTTGTATCAAATTGTTTGCAGATGATACATTACTATATATTGGAGCTGAAGATTCAGCCACAGCTGTAAGTTTTTATTATTAATGATCTAAATAAAATGCACCACTGAGTGAGATGGCGGTTGGATATTAATCCAAACAAAACTGAAACTGACAGTTAGGAACAAATGTGTCCCTCTTATTTATGGCAAATTCAAGACATTGAATGTCACATGCATCTTGGTTTACATTCTGATTGTAATAGCCAATTGTACATACCGATTTTTTTTTCCTTTTATTACACCTATTTTAGAAATATGCTAACTTTGTTTGAGGTGAATGTCCCATCTACAAAAAGGAGGAAATAGAGAAAATACAAATTATGGCAGGTAATATTGTTACCAGTGCCACCAGATCTGCTTTGGTTAAAAAACTCTAGCCAGATACTATAAGCACAGAACAGTAACTTTCTTAAAAATGGTTTGCAATATTTGCTCCATCTTATCTGTGTCTTAGTTCCTAACAATGTAATCCAATTAACCAATCACCAACTAACAAATAAAATTAATATGCAGGTTCTGTTTTGTAGAACAAATCTGTACCAATATGCTTTCATACTGACAGCTGAATGGAATTTTCTCCTTGACCATATCAACTTCTGTCCATTCCACAGCAAGTTCAAACATTACTTAAATATAAAATTAAATATTGTTCCTAAATATTTCTCAACAGGCACTCATCAAGCCCAAATCCTGCATGCTAGACTCAGAATGGGATATAGTTCAATTAATTATAATCTTTATCCTAATTATATATTATAAATTCATACACATCTACTTGTAATCAGTCTGAGACTGTAACTCATTATCTTCTCTTCTGTAATGAGTGTACCACATTGAAAAATATCACAATACAATCATAATGATAATATTGCACCATTTTTGGAGGGTAGGTCCTACTGTCTTCAGAAGGAAACAGAGAAATATTTCAAGCAGTCCAACGATTCATCTGAGGCAGCAAGAGACTTTTCAGTTTAATCAAATGATAAATGACAAAATTTTTATTCTGATGGCTTTCTTGGTATAAATTATATATTTGTACTTTTTATACTTGTATTCATTGACAGTAGTCCTTTTTTAAAATATATCTTTTTTGTCTTGATCCAACCTTAAATCTCATGTTAGTTACATATATCTATTTTCTTATTTTAATTATCCTATGCAATTGTTTGGTCATTATGTTTTCTCTAATTGTTTAACACTCTATAACCAGAAAGCACAAAACAGAAGTGTGAAAGCTTATCTCCTGGAATTATCAAAAACACTGTAATTGAACGACTGCCCCATGTCTGTACTACAGACATTACATCAGTCCCTCATTGCATGGGAATATGTCAGCACTTATCAGAGCTTTACAACAAAACAGGTGCAACCCAAGCCCTAATTAAAAAAGAAAAAAGATATTATCAACAACAAGATTATTATCATCCACAAATACTTGTCCAAAGTCCTGATCGAATAAAACTTTACCATTAGTCATGACCAGAAATGTTTTGTATTTTCGAGGTAATAAATCATTTTTTTAAAAATACAAAATGGTATCAAAATACTGTTGTTGGGTCAAATTCTAAAGAACTGCTTTATGAAAGAAAAAGTTTCTATAAATATTTAGTCTTAGAGAAAAAGAGTGATGCATGAAAGGATAATACTAAAATTGAAGCAACAGCAAATCCACAACCAAAAATGTACATTTATTAAGTATATCAATATTTTCTTATTTATTACAACTGTTTATACCTCATCTGATTGTTTTTATATTAATATTCACAAATATCTGGCTGCCATGTTAAGTTTCAGCAAAAAAATGCCTGACCAGAAACATTAGAATTTAGAGACCCCCAGTTTGTATCCATATGAAAAGATAACTTGATATAAGAATTTTTGTTGTTGCTAGATCTTCAATGATAATTTAATTAGTTCTTTGTATTTTATATCTCTTGCTTTTGTTGGAATGAATATTATTTAAACCAAATATCAAGCTCATTACTTCTACATAGTTCTGACAATATCACTGACGCTAGTTCACAGCTTATTTTGTCCAATGAAATTGTGTGTATTTACCTGTAAACTGGGCACTAGATCATCACTGTCCATGTTGCTATCACCTATCGTACCAATGTCCATATTGTTAAAGTCACCTGGACGATGGACTGCAATAAAAGCAAGAAAACATCTGAGTACAGTACAATTTCATATACAGAACAGAGGAAGTTGTGTTGAGAAACCAAAGTTAAGAGAATGAGTATTCCTCTAAATAACTGATGAGGTGGCATGCTGGAAATCCAAACCATTTAACTTAATATCAATCTAAATGTGCATGATAAATCTGGCTGAAATCAATCAAACCCTAGTTAAGTTATACTGCATAAACCATAGTAAAGATTACCAATCATGGGCCATAACTCCTCTAAATAAAGTCATGGAATGCATGAAATCAAACTCATTAAGAGTATAATCAATACAAAATTGGATAGGTGGATACCAAATGTGGTTGAAATCTAGCAGTCAGGGGCCATAACTTCTCTAAAAACATTATGGAATGCTGGAAATCAAACTCAAGGTTTCATCATTATAAAGGTGCACACTAAAGTTGGCTGAAATGCAACAATCCTAAGTAATGGAATGCTGCAAAATAAAAAATAAAAATTAGAAAGACTATCATAGAGCATAACTCCTGTAAATGCTGTCATGGAATGCTGGAATTCAAAATCAAGGTCTCATCAATATATAGCTCCAAGCAAAATATGGCTGAAATTCAGCAATGTTTGGTAAAGTTAAGCTGCAGAAATCTAAGACTGAAGGACAGAAAAAAAGGGGGCATAACTCCTGTAAATGATGTTGTGGACTACTTGAAATTAAACTCTGTCCAAGTCTCATCAATATAAAAATCCATGCAAAATTTGGACGGAACCCAACAATCCTTGGTAAAGTAATGTTGCAGAAACCTAAGTTAAAAGGATGGACTATTAGGCAGCATAACAACTGTAAATTATATCCTGGAAGGATGGAAATTGAATTCATTCAAAGTATGATCAATAAAACGCTGCATACCAAATTTGGTGGAAATCCAACAATCCCTGGTAAAGTAATGCTGCAGAAAAGACAATTAGAAGGATGGACAATAAGGGGCCACAAGTCCTGTAAATGATGTAATCAAATGCAGGAAATTTAACTCTTTCAAGGTCTCATCAATATAAAGCTGTATGCTAAATTTGGTTTAAATCCAACAGTTCTTGGTAAATTTAAGCTGCAGAAATCAAGTAAGAAGGATTGAAAATAAGGGGACATAGCTCCTGTAAATGGTGTCATGGAACACTGGAAATTAAACTTGTTTTAGGTCATATCAATATAAAGCTGCATGGCAAATTTGGCTTAAATATAATACTCCTTGGTAAAGTTAAACCGCAGAAACCAAAGTCAAGCTCATTCAAGGTCTCATCAATATAAAGCTACAAGAAAAATGTGGTTGATATTCAAGTATTCTCTGCAAATTTATCTTGTGGAAACCAAATTGTTGGTGAATAGACAGACAGATGGACATTGTGATTACCATATGGCCACACCAACTTCGCTTGAACCAGGCTCTAACTAAAGGAAAATTTCCAAGGAAAAACTTTACAAGGTTTCAATAATTGCCCTTCAATAAGAGAACATTCTTGTTTAGCCCATGTTCTCTGAAAAATTGACAATTATAATAAATCCTAATCAAGGCAGATCAAAGTCAGGCAACTATCTAAATTCTTTGACAAAAGCTTGGTTTGGATAATCAGGTCTTTGCGCACAAATATTTTTTAAAAAAATGTTCTTGAAGATTTTGGAACATTTTATTGGTTTGGCAATGAGTTGTCAAATTCAGCTTCTGTATTACTCAAAGAGACATATGCAGGCATTTCTTCAAAAGATTCCTTATTTTTGAAATCAGCCTTTCTTACATACCACTGTACTCATGTACCTTTTTTAGACAGATAAACATGCAATTATGACTGTGAAGTTTAGAAAAGGTGAACCAAAGTTTAAACATATTATAAACTAGAAATGTGTTCATGGAACACAAATACATTTATGTCAATAGTGCCTGAAAACTGACCTAAATGCAAACCATAACCTGATGTACAGAAGGCCATACAGACAAGGGTAACACTAAATCCAAACTATAACCTGATGTACAGAAAGCCACATGGACATGGGTAACACTAAATGAAACCATAACCTGATGTACAGAAGGCATATGGACAAGGGTAACACTAAATGCAAACCATAATGTATGTACAGAAGGCTACATGAACAAGGATAAAACTAAATGCAAACCATAACCTATGTATAGAAGGTCAGATGGACAAAGGTAACCATAAATGCAAACCATCACCTGATGTACAGAAGGTCACATGGACAAGGATAACACTAAATGCCAACCATAAACTGATGTACAGAAAGCCACATGGACAAGGGTAACACTAAATGCAAACCATAACCTATGAACAGAAGGCCACATGGACAATGGTAACACTAAATGCAAACCATAACCTGATGTACAGAAGGCCACATGGACAAGAGTAACACTAAATGCAAACCACAACCTATGAACAGAAGTTCACATGGACAAGGATAACACTAAATGCAAACCATAACCTGATGTACAGAAGGCCATATGGACAAGGGTAACACTAAATACAAACTATAACCTGATGTACAGAAGGCCACATGAACAAGGATAACACTAAATGCAAACCATAACCTGATGTACAGAAGACCACATGAACATGGATAACACTAAATGCAAACCATAACCTGATGTACAGAAGGCCACATGGACAAAGGTAACCCAAAAGGCAAACCATAACCTGATGTACAGAAGGCCACATGAACATGGATAACACTAAAAGCAAACCATAACCTGATGTACAGAAGGCCACATGGACAAAGGTAACCCTAAAGGCAAACCATAACCTGATGTACCAAAGACCACATGAACATGGATATCACTAAATGCAAACCACAACCTGATGTACAGAAGGCCACATGGACAAAGGTAACCCTAAAGGCAAACCATAACCTGATGTACAGAAGGCCACATGAACATGGATAACACTAAAAGCAAACCATAACCTGATGTACAGAAGGCCACATGGACAAAGGTAACCCTAAAGGCAAACCATCACATGATGTACAGAAGGCCACGTGAACAAAGGTAACTAAAGGCAAACCATAACCTGATGTACAGAAGGCCATATGGACAAGGGTAACATTAGATGCATATACAGTCAATCTTGCAATCAAGACAACTGATAGGACTTTGAAAAAGTTGCTGGAATAAGTTGGTTGGTTTTTAATGGCAATTTCAGAACTATATTTGACTAAATCAAGCCTGGAGATGATTCCTTTATATACATGTTGTGGCTACCTAGCGGCAATCTCCTGTCCTTTATATACCTGTTGTGACTAGCTGGAGTGACCACCTGTCCTTTATATACATGCTGTGGCTACCTGGTGGTGCCCACCTTTCCTTTACATACATGTTGTGGCTACCTGTCCTTTATATACATGTTGTGGCTATGTGTAAGCAACCACCTGTCCTTCATATACAGTGTTGCACCAAGGATTTTATGGGTAGGGACAGTGTCCCCCAACCCCCAAATCGGAAGGCACAAAAATTCAAAGGGGCAAAGAAAAATGCTGTGACAGATCTTACATTTTTCATTTGCTTTAAACAATGGAATATTTGTCCACACATTTTTCTGGTTATAACTGGGTTTGACTGGCCTTTTTAGCATCTGATTCTGGACAAGATCATTTCAAATTACAATTTGATTTTGAATTTGTTTGGTCACTGATAACACCTTCCCTGGAAAAAATACTTTGAATTGATTCACTCATAGTAATATAAAAAAATGAGAAAGTCTCATCTGGTTTTCCCATTAAAAAAACCTGCACTTGTCTGCACTGTATAACCATCTTTCTCCAAAGGACATTTACATTATTGAAAGACAAGTTTTATGATATACTCCATTAATGATGAGTATTCATGAACTGTGCATATTCCTCTAGGCTAGTATTTACCAATAGAATTGTTTTTACTGCTATGCTGACAAATTTGATTTCTCAAAACAATGCCAAGATTTTCACTCTCTATAATTTATGTAAAGGGAGAGTTTCGATTTGTATGGGAAACAGTTTTTATATCAGAACAGCATTTTTGATTTGTATGGGGAACAGTTTTTATTTCAGAACAGCATCTATAAATACACTGCTTATAGTATGTTTCAATAATTTTAGATGAATAAAGATAAAACTCACACTTGTTGATCTTCATTATCGGCACACCTGCAGCAATATTGTGTGTTATGACAATGGTGCTAGGTCATATGCATTAGAAAACAGACATTACCACCAAATACCGAACATGGCTTGTCCACCGTTGTACAACCTCAATGAAGTTTGCAAAATGCTTTTTTTAACAACTAGATAATCAATGAAAACATCTCACTGCTCAATTTGCAAAAATCACTTAGTTAGTACTTGATTATGCAGCAAAACACTGCAGGGTACCATTTTTTTAATAACAATTATCACAATCCCTCTAAGCATTAGTAACACAAGGAAACTATGTGTTGATACTTTTTGTGACTAGTACAATCCAAATCCAAAGATTTATAGATCCAAAGCATCAGTCGATTACAATACAGTAAAACCTGTCCTGAGAGACCGCGCCTTCTGCCAACAAAAAGCGGCCTCTCAAGACAGGTGGTCTCTCATAAAAGGTTTGTACAAAAGACCAGTTTACAAGGTCAAAATTCAGCACTTTTTAAGAAGGAAAAATAACCACAATCACTGTACATTTATTGTATTTTTCGTTCATAGTTCTTGTTAAAATATTGCATGCATTTATCTGAAAATAATTTTAAATAGCAATAAAGATATACATCGATCATTAAACATGAATCACATTTATATTTGAAGATCACATGTACATGTATTGTCATATGAATTCATTCCTAATTGACTCTGTCTTTTATAACACCCTGAATTTGAGGTTTATCAATGTTTAAACTGACTGAAATTTTGCAAACAGTCTCCCCTTCTTCACTTCTTTCAATTACATTAATTCTTTCCTCCAGCGTTAGAATTTGTCTCTTTTTCATTGGAGGTTCATCCATTGTTATTAAGGTGCTAGGTGTTAACGTTATCAGTGATCAATTGTATTAACGACTGTAGCGGTTTTGATCAGGCTTTGGGGAAATATGGAATACATATACTATGTATATGTACCAATGAATGAAATAAAAAGACATAATTAACTCATCCAGAAACAGAACAAATTTATTTCAACAAAAGTCAAAGGCTTAATTCACCAATGACACAAAGGGATTAACTCTATAACAAACTGTGTGACCGACTGCACTAAGGTGAACAGATGATGGCTTGGTGTGTGTGCTGTAATCACTGTAACATACAAAGAAGCAACAAACAACACAACCTTTACAATGACAATCAAATCCGGAAAACAATTCTCACCTACTGGTATTAAAGACAAAGACAAAGACATCATTAAGACAAAGACATCATTCACCCCAGGCATTACGGATTAACTCCAAAGACAAACAATGTATGTGACCGCTATAATGACTTCGGCACTACTATGGCAGTTAGTGACATGTACTTTAGTTTGGTTTACAATCTATAACAAATGACACTACATGCATGACCTGTAAAATTTAGGAAACCGGCAGCCAGCCTAATTTTTTGGTTTTGTTTTGTTTTGTTTATAACAGTCTTTACTTTTTAAGTGGTCGTTGTTAACAAAGGATTAATAATGGTCAGTGGTGTTTGTCTCAGTTTATAGTATATTTTAAAACAATCTGCCATTCGCAACTTCGCAGTCAATCCTACAGATCATACTTTAGTCTTGTAGAAGTAGCCAAGGTAATTCCAAATGCACAATCTGCATGTACTCTAGTCTGGTTTACAATCTATAACATATAACACTACATGCTTGACCAGTAAAATTTAAGAAAGCAGTAGCCAGTCTTTTATTTTTTTTTTTTTTTTTGATTTTGTTTATAACAGCCTTTACTTTTTAAGTGGTCATGGTTACAAAGGATTAAATAAAGGTCAGTGGTGTTTATCTGTTTTTGTGATGTGGTCGTTCACAGCAGTGTTGAAATGCATATTTTGCCAAGAAATCGTGGTCGCTGGTCATGTTCTGCAGGTGGTCGCTCACAACAGTGCTTTTATATAATAAAATTGATCCATGCATTATGATTGTGGTCGTAAATCATAGGTGGTCGCTCATAGCCGAGGTCTCTCAAGACAGGTTTTACTGTACTTCCTAAAATAGGATAACATAATAAATAAGCCAATTGTAAATATCATTCTCATTCTCATCCACGCTGATGTGAATATTGGAAACTGACACAGGACATGGAAGTTGGTATGTACAAGTTTGCTAATTAATTTATATGTATTTGCATAACAGACATGCACCCAAGGGATTTTGCGATTTCCCCACACTATAATGGACCAAAAAACATGCATAAATTGTGTACTGGAGTCAAGATTTGGGGGGCAGTCAAAAAATTTCCATAAGTAAGACCACTTTTCAGTAAGGTGTAAATTATGTACTGCTATTGTCAACTTGGAAACATGCATTTAAAAAGTTCAGAAGTGTGCTCTGAGACTAATTCAGCAAAGGCAAACATTATGTTCAACTAAAAAAGTTTGTAAAGTACACTTAAACCTTAATCACCTCCTGTACAGTTCAGAATCTGCAGTTCCAAACCCCATAAAGCTCAAAGGCTTCTTGCTAGATCTCTCAACTTGACATAATCTTTAGGGGTTTTGTTGTTGTTTTTTTTCTTTTTTACAATTTCAAGTGGCAATGGCAATCATCTCTCCCACCACAAGACATGCTCAAATCAACATGACATGATGTCCAATAAACGCAATTGTTGCCTTTCCTACTTCTTTCCCAAAAATCTGAACATTCCTTTTTATTCTTCTATGCTGACTGTTTAAACATTTTAAGAGACTTACTGTCCCTTTTGTCTTCAAAGTGTTTTTGTTTGATGCAATATCTACACAATGCTATAAGCACCAACTTGATCATGGCATGAAAAATATGGGCAGTTAATAGCATCCGAGGTACTACTGTAAAAGTTAGACTGGTTCCCTCACCAGCTCCACTGAATCTAATATGAAACCTGGATCCAGATCAATCACGGGTAAGTCAGTTTCCAGATTTGAATGAAACTTATTTTTGCAATTTTTGCTTTTATTTTGTAAGTCTGTAATTTAAGGGTCATTTCAGTAAGATTTATGGTCAAATTGTAACGTTTGGCAGGTTTGCCACAACATTAATTTATTTGCTAACTTTATTCCACTGAAAAAATGAGTGCTTTACACAAATCCAGTTTCATAAATACATTGAAACAGAGACTTTTAAGACAGGAAAACCCTCCCAAGGAGAAGAAACAAGACTGTCTAAATTTTAATTTGTCCCAATCCCCATAAAATAAATCTAAATATAACCATCTGTACATCAGTAAACCAGGGATGTAGGTGTTATAATTTGATCAATGAAATACAAGTTTTCAGCAACTATGAATTACCTTTGTAATAACCTAGTCTCAACTCACCGTCTTGTGCATCCATTTCTTCAACATTACTAAGGAAATCTTCCGGAGTTCTGGGTAAACTATAATTGGTCCCCGCTCCCATACCCCCTACAATAAAAATTGTACATCAGGAAAAAAAAGATAATATATATATAGTTTCCACAAAACATTCATCTACAAACAATATCACTACAAAAGTGTATGTATATTTGATCTGGTTTGATGTTTTAGTGCCGAGGCAACTGGAGTAAAGTGCCTTGTCCAAGGACTCACCACTGCAGTTGACCTGGGCTGATCTGATGGTAGCAGACCTGCCAACCCTAAAGGGACATTCTCAGTAAGTCAGCTGAAAGTTTTCAGTAAGTTGGACCAATTTTCAGTAAGGTGTAAAAAATATCAAGTATTGGCAACAAGTATAGGTTTAACAACCTTTACAGTTTATTTCCGTATTATAACTAAAAACTTACACTATACAGCTACTGTTGTTACTGGTACGTGGTGCTTTTGCACTTTCTGAGAAACTTCTGGCCAAACTCCATAATGAAGTATTCTCCTCCCTTCACTTTCATGACTAGTATTGCTTCCAAGGTATCAACTGACATAGATGATCTGGATTTTGAGTATTTTTTTGCAACAAATGAGAACACCCTCTCACAACCTGCATTTGAATGCGGAACAATAAGCACATTCTTCATGATGCTGGACAACAATTTGTATTTCAGCTGGCCATTTGCATCCTTGAGTTTACTAAAGAGATTCCATTGCTTGTCAACTCTTTCAGTGTTTAAGATTTCATGATTCAATTCATCTACTTGGTAAATCAAAAACTCTGCTTCCAAGTTGTCTTGCCAGTTGGTTTCCTTGGGTTCCATACACAGAAATCTTGATGGGAAATACATCACACTGCTGAAATCAATCATCGTTCTTTTTGTCAATCAGCAACTGCACAGTGCTTCAGAAGTTCATTATTCAGGGGAAACCTCTTAGCAATATAATCACAAACAGTTGTGTAATAGTTTCTTACATCTTTATAGAATTCACAGAGGCTACTTTCATAAAGCTTACTTTCAGACATGTATTTTCTTGTTTCTGAACCTACTGTGTATCATCTGACTTTTGTTTCTTACAGTCATGATAATCAATATCAGTTAAGTTCCTTGGCCTGTGAAATTTCTGTAGGCTTTACAAATCTGACCAGCAATTGTTTGAATAATTCAAGCATGTTTTCTCTAAGTTTGTGGATCATAGGCTCTTCCTGCTGCAGGATTAAGTTATGCTTGTTAAATAATGGAATTATGTGGTCTAGGAATAAGCAATAAAGCTTCACCCTCCGGGACCGCAAAGCCATGCACACACTCCTAGCCTTTTCCTCTCTGTAACTAATTTTCTTAGGGTCCCTCCTGTCATTTCTAACTGATGGTGTCTGAAATCCAATCTGAGCCTTTTCAACGAATTTCTGGGATTTAGCTTTCTATAAGGAACTTTTCTTGGGTTTTGTTTTCTCTCTCTTTCCTGCTGAGATAGACTTGGAGGTCATACTAGCCTGACTTCTAGATTGATCACAGCTCAAAGTTTTGCTGCATGTACTTGCTCTGTCTCTATTTCCTTCTTTGTTGCTAGAGACACAAGTAACTTTTTCCTTTGTACTAGATACCTTCACTGACCTGCTGCTTTCGGCTTTAGCCCTTTTGCCTCTAACCTCTTGTTTCTCTCTCAAAATACATTTGTAACGGTTCCCACTGTTCCAGCAGTCTCTTTATGCCTTCACCAAGAGACAACGATCTTGTTACACAATGCTTCAATATTTTTGTCTGCTCTTTTCCACAAAGCGTTTGAAGACCTTTCAGTTCCATTTGTCTATTCACACTTTTATCCAAATAATATGATATGTCCACTAAGCAGTCATCAAAACTCATAGGTAGTTTTCACACTTTTATCCAAATAATATGATATGTCCACTAAGCAGTCATCAAAACTCATAGGTAGTTTATCAGCCCCCTTTTTAGCTGTACACAGAGGGATTCACTTTAGCTATATGTCCAAACACACCTTTATTACAACCTGTCATCACTGAAGCATTGTCTGATTCCAATGCAATACAGTTATTCCAGCTTACATTTCTCTTTTTCAAATCATCATTCAATAATGTGAAAATATTTTCCCCACTAGAGGCTGCATCACATATTGGAACTGACAAAAGTGCTTCAGTT
This sequence comes from Margaritifera margaritifera, assembly GCA_029931535.1. Lineage (NCBI taxonomy): Eukaryota > Metazoa > Mollusca > Bivalvia > Unionida > Margaritiferidae > Margaritifera > Margaritifera margaritifera. The sequence goes on along the minus strand of JAQPZY010001677.1, from coordinate 5,621,662 downwards.
ACAACCGCCTCTGTGTGATCAAAATATCTAACAACAACTGGGTACAACTTCTCAGTCGCCTTCTTGCTTTTTTCTAAGCATGACCAAGTATCTGAGTAATCTTTTTTTATACTTTTGTGACCACTGTTTAAACTTTTTACGAGGCTGATTATCCTTTCCACCTTCAACGCATTCTCGTTCTGACATTTTCAGACGACCGGATGACAAAATGAAAAAGCGAAATCTTGATCAGGTATGCGCTTTTCTTGAACAACATAGTCACGTTTAAAGTGTCTGAGGTACCACTATATAGTTAGTCTGGTTCCCTAAACATAATCCACTCAGTCTAAGATGAAACCCCGGATCCAAACACGGAGTCTAATATGAAAATCCGGATCCAGACCGAACCATAACAAAAAATATCCAGAATAGACGAAAACGATCATATTTTCATAAGTTATGCTATTATTTTGTAAGTCCATAATTTGTGCGTCATTTTCATAAGACTTACGGCAAAATCGTAAGGATTGGCAGGTCTGTGGTAGGATTCAAACCCGCAACCTTGATTCAGCATAATATTTGTCAAAGGTATTACTTAAGAAACTGATGACAAAATGGAATATAGTGGTCTCACTTGTAAATGGTACTATGAAGCATAGCTTGCTGCTTATGCTGGTATGACAGGAACTTGTAATCCTAGTGTATAAATGTTCAAAATTTAGAAATGCACTATACCATTACAGCCAAGAAAGTATGGCATTACACCCAAAGTTTAGCCAAATACAGTAACTAATGCAGAAAATATATGACTTTCAAACTTAAAACACAGAATATTAACATTGTTGATGACGACAACAAAAGTTGCAGGAAAAGTGATAACTATACGATTTACAGGTAAGATTAATAAAATCCGTCATTACACACTGGTGTTGGATAGGACCATCCTACCCAAGATTTAGAATTTTGCACCAGACTGTGCTGAGTGACTGATACAAAATTCTGATCCCAAGGGTGGAATTTTCCTGCTAAACACTGATGCATAATGAAGGATTATTTTTCTCATATTCTTGGCTAAAAAGTGCAGGTTATAAACAAAATGGTGACCAGTTGGTACAGATAAAGCCTAAAGAGAACAAAATAACATTATATATGTTTCCATATTTAGAGAGAACATAATATTTGGTTAACACTGAATTTGATGTCATGCAAGCAAGTGAATGTGGCAATGTATCAATCAATAATAATAGAGATATTCTCCATTGCAGTTCTATACTTGAAAACATGATCATACACATATAGGCATGTGACAAAAATAGAGCTGAAACTTCAAGAAACAACATGACTATCCTGCACTGCCTGTAAGCCCAAAAAATTCATAAACACCATTTAATAGCACATGGCAATTTTTAAACCATAAAGTATCTTACCTACAAACTGCATTATGGTTTATGTTATGATCTTAACACACTTTAACATGAAATCTTAAAATCTTTGACAACAGTCAAATACATGAATGATATCTTTCATCACTGCAAGAAAAAGGATTCTCCTCACTATCTGCTAACACAGGCGACTCAACTTATATGAGTAAATCAAATGCAAATAACCTTAGTGTGAAACTTGCTGGCTGATAAGCTTTTGAAACTCCATACCTCAGGGCAAAAAGTTAAAGCATAGCCAACATGAAGCAATACTTGTTCTGAAATTTTGTCTTTAAAGGGTACTGCTTTTTACACTTACCTACACCACTGTCGCCACTCTCTTGCCGTGTATGATCGGACGAGTTTGACTGCCCTAAGAATGGATCTGTTACTGATGTCATTTCATTGGCTCGTGAAATGCTTATATCTTGAATTGTTTGAGTATCCATTTGATTCTGCATTTGATTCTGTAAAGTTTGACGCAGGAGCATCTCCTGAAATTAGATGATGAAAAAGAGTTACTTAAAGATTTCATTTGTGCATATATTAACTCATTCAGCCCCGATACCGCCTATAGGCATGATCCGTTTTCTGCATTCAATGGCCAATCCCACTTGTAGTCATGGTTTGTTTACTGCATTCAATGGCCGATCCTGTCTACAGTCGTGGTGAATGTGTGTTAGTAACAACGTCTCTGATTGGTTACAAATGGGGTTTTTCCAAGAATCTGATGATATTAAACCAATCAGAAATAATTTTACTTTTGTTTGTGTAAATTTGAATTATTCATAAGCCAAGGTTACTAATTGAGAGCAGTTTTACTACACGTGTTTCATTCATGAAAAATCGTAAGCAATGGCGGACTTAAGAGTGATATTTGATGATCGTGAGAGCGAAAACGAGGAATTATTTGGGTTTGATCTAGAAAATATTGAGCAAGCAGAGAAAAGATATGTTTGGCAGTTGGATATTTTACGAGATTTAGACTCAGACATAGAAGTTTCTGAGATTAAATCGTCAGAAGAAGAGGATGCTAATAGCGACAATGATACAGTTCTTGCGGATCTGTAAACTGGAAAGATCATCTTCGGTCTGTCCAAATCGATGATTTTAGTGGACAATTAGCTTAAAAAATACATGACTGTGTAGACAAATTTATTTGGAACAATTGGTGAAAATTTCAAGGATTTTTATTGGATATAAGAAGAGAAATTAAGGTAAGAATGGATGCATGTGCATGATGTTTACAAAATTTTCGAAATAGGTAAAAACTCTCTGGGGCACAAGCAGCTAGACACAGCTTAGTGCTGTTGGGGCACAGCAGCAGTGATACCGATAACAGTGCTGGGGCTGAATGAGTTAAACTGTTTCTTATTTGTAATTTGTAAAATCCTGAAAGAACTTATACAATTACAAAGTCTACATAGAAGACTTTGGTGAAAAACCCATGTTAATATGACCATCCATTCAGAGCAATTAGTGACAAAGTTTTCATTGTAGCATACCTGCCAACTCCTACTGAGGCAGAGTGTAACATAAGTGGCAAAAAAGCATAATCTGAGTATAAAAAGTGTAATCTATATATTACATGCCATAATTACAATAAACTGTTTGAAAAATGTACATTAAGTTTTGCTTATAACCTGGACCTGCAGCTGGTTAAAGTTCTTGTCACAAATGGTCAAAATCCATGTGGATTAGTACCAGAATACAAACCACAGAACATACTGACAAATTATATATACACAACACTCACTTTAACTAGTCTATATGTCTAACTTTCGCGGAGTGATCATAAAGTCAACTCCACACATTCTGCAACAATCATTACCATGTGCTCAACCTGAGTTCTATATTACCCCTCTCATGTTCTTCTTTCTAAATTTGTAAAACTCTACTGATTTGTCTTTTCCTGATCTGACATGTTTTACAGTTTAAAAAGATCCTTCTTCTCTAACATTTTTCAGTCATATAACATCCGAGAGTAACATCAATAAAGCCACTTTCACTTAACATCTGCCGCCATTTTTTAAAATATAGACTGGTCTGCTAACAAATTCTGTGTATTAATATAATGAATCTGTGAGACAAACTTTCAAACTGAAGAAACTTGTCTGTTTTCTTGGAAATGTGTCATATACAGCTGCTATAAATAGAAAATAAGGAAAGTACATGGAGGTCTATGACAGATGTACTCTTATGCTATTCTTATGCAGCAGTCTTCTTTTTTAGAATATTCTCAGATGTATATGAAGTGTGGGATTAAAGAGATGATAATAAAAATGACAAACAACTTTTTATTGCTTCACTTTTATTTTTTTTTAATGTACCAAAAGAGCGTAATCCATATTGGCAAGCATAAGATATAATTAGGTGAAAAAAAGCGGAATAATTACACCAAAAGCTTAATGGTTGGCAGGTATGTGGCAGCCATATTTGGGGCCAGATCTGCACCATTTTCATTCAGTTTATTAGTTTTCTGGTGAAAACCCAATGTTGATATGACTTTCCATTAGGAGAAGCAGCGATCACAAGATTTTCAAGATCGCCACCTTTGTGACCATACATGATGTCAGATCAGCACCATTTTAATTTAGTATGAATTAGACATTATAAGAAGTCTCCTCGTGAAAATCCAATGTTGATATAACCTTCCATCTAGGATGAATAGTGATAAGACTTTAAAGATGACCACTGTGGTGGCGATATTGGATATCAGATCAGCACAATTTGTACTTAAGACCAACTAGAAAACCTCATGTTGATATGACTTTCCATTCAGGAGGAGTAGAAATAACAAGATCTTCAAGATGGCTGCTGTGGTGGCCATATTGGACGTCAGATCAGCACCATTTTCATTCAGGATCAACTAGACATCCTAATAAGTCTTTTAGATAACACCCCATGTTGATATGACTTTCTGTTCAGGACAAGTAGAATAACATGGTTTTCAAGATGGCCACTGAAGTGGCCATACTGGATGTCTGGGTGGAACCATTTTCATTTAGGACCAACTAGACCTCATAAGAAGTCTGCTGGTAAAACCCCATGCCGATATGACTCAGTTCAGGAGTATAACAAGATTTCCAAGATGGCTGCCATGGTGGCAATATTGGACGTCAGATTGGCACCACTTTACCAGTACATTTAAGACAAACTAGACATCATAAAAAGTCTTTTTGTGAAAATCCCATGCTGATATGACTTTCCAATCAGGAGGAGTAGTGATAACAAGATCTTAAAGATGGCTACTGCTGTGGCCATACTGGATGTCCAAGCAGAGCCATTTTTATTTAGGACCAACTAGACATTTTAAGAAGTATTTGGTGAAAACTCCATGTCTTTATGATTCTCTATTCAAGAGGGGAAGTGATAACATGATTTTCAAAATGGCTATAATGGCAGCCATATTGGGCATCAGATCGGCACCATTTTCATTTAGGACCAACTAGACTTCATAAGAAATATTTTAGACAACCCCATGATAATATGACCATCCATTCAGGAGAAGTGGCATCATAAAAAGTCTATTAGTGAAAACCCCATGCTGATATAACTTTCATTCAGGATGAGTAGTGATAAGATATCTGAAGACGGCCACTGTGGTGGATATACTGGATGCAAGCAGAATCATTTTCATTTAGGACCAACTAGACATCATAAGAAGTATTTTTGGTGAAAACCCCATGTTGATATGACTTTCCATTCAGGAGGAAAAGCAATACTAAGATTTTCAAGATGGTTGTCATGGTGGCCATATTGGATGTCAGATGGGTAACATTTTCATTTAGGACCAACTAGACATCATAAAAAGTCTTTTAGTGAAAACCCATCTTGATATGACCATCCATTCAGGAGGAGCAGCAATAGCAAGATTTTCAAGATGGCTGCTGTGGTGACCATACTGGATGTCTAAGCAGCAGCATTTTTATTTAGGCCCAACTAGACCTAGTGATGAATGTGTATGTAAAAAGTTTCATGGCAATCCTCCAGGCAGTTTAGGAGGAGTAGTAATAATAAACTTGTGATAACATATAGACAGATGTCAGACATTGGATGACAGACAAAAGGCCATCCCATTAGCTCTTCTGGTCTATGACCAGAACACCTCAAAGAGTCCTCTATGCCATGATGCTTTCTGTCAAATCTGATTGAATTCAATTGGATGGTTTTTGAGAAGTTGTTTAAAGGTTTGTCTATTTTTAGTAGCAGCGGCCATATTTGATGAGAGATCAGCACCCATCTAAAAAAATCTTAAAAGGCCTTGATGCCTGAATTCTCCCTGTAAAATCATGTGCATATTGGTCAAGTGGTGTTTGAGAAGTTGTAAATAATAATTGAACACAGACAAATGATGGATGAAGGATCAAACCATAGGCTCAATTACAATTAGCTTTACAGCCAGGTGAGCTAATAATTAAGCAAGTTATTGTGTGGACACAAAAGTGAGTAGGTCTGACAATGGGTCATAATGCTAAATGATGACATGGAATGCTGACAATCAAACTCAGCTCAGGTCTAATCAATATTAAGCTGCAGGCCTTATCTGGTTGAAATCCAATAACAGGAGAGTTATTCTGCATAATTATAATAATTAAAGGAGTTATTCTGCAGAAAAGTGGGTGCGTCAGACAATCAGGGGCTAAATAAATTACACCCAACACTGACAATCCAAGTCAGCAAAAGTCTCATCAACACGAAACTGCATGCTAAATTTGGTTGTAATCCAATAAAAATTAAGGATAGTATTGTGCAGAACTAAAGTGGGTGGATCTAACATCAAAAGCAATAATTCCACTAACGGATGATGCAGAATGCTAACAACTGAACTCAGCTAAGGACTTATCAATATCAAGCTGCATATTAAATTTAGTTGAAATCCAATATTAATTAAGGAAGCTGTTGTGTGGAAATGAAAGTGGATCTTACAATCAGGAGCTGTAACTCTGGTAAATGATGACACAGAAAGCTGACATTTGAACTTAGCCAAAGTCTCATCATCTCATCAATATTAAGCTGAATATCAAATCAGGTTTAAATCCAATATAAAGTACACAAGTTACTTTGCAGAAACAAATCGAGTGGGTCTTACAAACTGGAGCTATAACTCTACTAAATAACAAAGAATGCTGACAAATGAACTCAGTCAAGGTCTCACAAATATTAAGCTCCATACCAAATCTGGATAAAATCCAATAATAATTATTAGGAGTTATTGTGCAGAAATTAAAGTGGAATGGATGGATGGATGGATGGAAAAAGAGAATAAAGGAAGTAGGGACAAATGAAAAGGCCCAATTTAACATTTCCCTGTTTCTATGAAAAGCTGGGGGCCAATTAAATTATCAAGTGAAAAATGTTTCAATGAAGAAGAGGTACTTTGTATGTTTTAGACCAGAGAACTGGGGACAAGTCAGCCTTTCTATATCCCATGACTTTTGTATTTTTACATTGATAGTTACACACAAGTGCATACGCAGTTGGGTTACAAAAAGATTAATCGTAGCGGCATAATCGCTACAAACAATATAGTAAAGTTGCAATGGGAATTTCCCCCAGCATGTGCAGTGATGTGTATTGAGGTTTACTTACTAATACCTGTTTGGTCGCTGATACGGTTGCGTATCTGTGCTTGGAGTTGCCTATGGTTGTTTATTTCTGCCAACATGGTCTTGAACTCGGCTGCGCTAATGATTTTATCTTTGATAGCCACCGACTACAGCTTGATAATTGTATTGAGTCTATTTTGTGTTTGCTGTGAGAAGTTCCAAATAAATGCATATTTGTGAATGCAGCCATAATGAAATTATTTTACTGGAACTGTCTGTGACACCGGTTATTATCGATATGGCTCCAACAAGAATCCAGATTGGTGCACCTATAATAGTTGTTGTCATTGTGATTTCCGCAATGCCAAGACCAACGGTTGTTGCCATGGCAATTCCACATATAGCATCTGCAACATTACATATATGCTTGTATTTCACGAGCAGCGTGGTTCTCTTAATGATTTCATCTCTCAGTTGCAGTTCTGCTTCAATTATTTTTTCATGTCGGTAAGTTTGAGGGTCCATTATAATTCTTCTATTAATATTGTCATAGTGGAGACTAATTGCTTGACAGGCTGGCCTTGTTTAGGTGCAAGACGCACATGCACTTCCAACCAATTGTTTTTCTTTACTGGTACAAGTGTCATGCAATCATAGAAAATATCTTCCAGAGGAATATTTAATTCTCCAGCGATTTTGAGTTCCTGTTGTTTGGTACCACCCTGAGGTTGGATAATACATTCAGATAGAAACACAGAGATTACTCCTGTGCTTTGTGCCTGCAATGGTTCTTGTTTTCGCCGGAGAACTGTTACATGGACAAGTGCATCCTTGTTAAATAACAGTCGAGATCTTTCTCTTCTCAGTTGAGTCAATGTTGGTTTAATATACTCAAAGTGGAATTTAATCGGGGTGGATTCAGCAGTGAATATTACTTCATCATTGTAGAAACGATCCCTGGATATTTTCACACATTGTGTTGTAGTCAACAACTGAGCATTTTCATGTGCTGTTGCTATGACTCCAAACTGGACTTGAGTTGGCAATGGTACATAGGGCGGCCCCAACAGTTGATTTCTATCTTACTGTTGCTTAGATTATATATTTGATCATATATGAAGGCCTGGTAACACCATTCTGAAGCAGATATTCATTAACAAGTGGAATAAAATTATTATCGATGTTAGCATCTGCTGTCAGCTGATCCAACACCACGTCGGTAAATTTCGCAACTTCATTAACGCAGTCAAAATCCATCACTTATATGTAATCACAAATCTTAAACACAATGCCAAAGATGTTTAAGAACCCTTCCAGACAGACAATGACTCCTTCGAAGTGAATTTTTTCTCTAATGACCAATGATCTTGAGAATGCAAATGTTGCAGGTTCTCGAGTGATATTACTTTGGGTGGTATAAGGTAGTGCTATAGAAAAAACCAGGCCAGTTTGATTTCACATGAGTATTATTACACCCACCCACTTTTATATCCATGTATGATGAATAAACACAATCCAGACTCGTGCACCTGTAAGATGTGAGGTTTAGGTCTATCAAAGACGTCCACATTAGGCAAGAAAGTAAATAGGCCATATGTTAAGACTTCTTTTGTTTCCACTCCTTTACTGGCTAATATTCCTTTAACCATGCTCCATGAATTTATCATGTGTGGTGGTGATGGCAACCTGGCAACCTTTACATCCACATACTGTCTCGTTACAGCATCCGCATCATCCACATATTTTTTCTCAGCATTAGCAGTATCAACATAGTTTTTACTAAACGCAACTGACGTACCAGATTCCCCCGTTTTCAGAGATTATGGCCAGGTTTTGCGTGACAACACCTTGCAGCCTTACAATAACATTGTTGATGTCCACATTGGACATTTCAAGTTTTCCAGTTTGATCTTGGAAAATCACAAGTTTGTCCAGGTTGATGTTACCCCGGTTGATAAACTCAGCCAAATCAGTTATCAAAACAATATTTTGAACATCCACATTGGACGTTTTAAGTTTCCCAGTTTGATCTTGGGAAATCACAACCTCGCCTGGGTCGACGTCAGCAAGAACTAGGCTGTTAAAATCCGCTTTGGTGGCAAACCTGGTCAAATCCACATCGGCGCCATTTTGACACACAGCTGAACTTCCATAAATGTTGGTAGGCATTTGTACACTATCAAGTGTACTTTAATGTAAAATCAACAAGTGTGTGCAGGGTTGGTGAACGTTCGAGTGCACAAAAGGCTTCAACAACAAGATGACCGCATATTGGCCTATCCAGCCGAGTTTGCAAGGGCAGCATAGAATAAAACATTGGTAGATGACTTTGTCCACTCCAGGTTAAATAATCAACAATTTCAATCAGTGGTGAAAGCTAGTATATGTCAAAATACAAAAGGTGCCAAGGCATTATCATGTATGCAACCCAATGAGTTCCAGGGTACCATTGTCAAATCCAGGTTAACAATGCCAGTTTCCCTTGTGCAGGGAATCATCGATACTAGTTCATCCTGCATAAAGACACCTCGGAAATGCTTGACTGACTTTGTCATCGCTAGTAGATCAAAACCGGTCAACGGCAAGGCCACAACCATAGGCCACTTACGCTTGAAAACCTTTACCTTTATTATTCATCCCCCAACCGCCTTTTTCAGAGTCATGCCTGATGCTGTTCCGACAGCCCCTAACACAGCTGCTTTTGCAACTGCTGGAGTCGCAGCCAATAACATCGCCACAAGGAATGGAAATATTTCACTGGATTTTGCGTTTGTGCCACCTATGACTTCGATAATGCTAATGTCATCGAGATGTTTTTTCGTTTGGCCACATTAAGCTGATTAAGTTGCATTTGGGTTAACCACATGGGGACATTTCCAGTTACATTTGTCGAAGAAAGCCTCAATGTGACCCCACAATCATTTCGTATTGATTTTCACAAGATGTCATGGGCTAAGGTCAACTTATACTTCGTGATAGGACAATATTAAAAATACAACAGGTTTAATTAAGAATTTGGACAAAACAACTATGAGTTTTCTATATGTGCGTCAAGTACCCTCATTTGACCACCTGCATCCTCCAACAACAAAAACTTCTCGGAGAGGATCAGAGCAATGCATCTGTAATTGAGAATATTGTGGGGACCAGCCAGATCAGTAACACATGCATGAACAAACATGTCGACCACGGACTGCCTGAACAGGTCTAGTTGTTCCAATGAAAAGTAATAAATCGGGTACAAAGTACAAAAGTTGTACTGGGAAATCTGCAGCCCTGTGTCAATATTTGTATGCTGGTTCGTGAACAACCACAGCTTGTGATATACATGTGCAAGTTGATTGTCTGCGAAGCTAAGCAAAATTTCTTTAGTGGGTTCCTGATGACCGTTTAACCATGGAGAAACTTCAAGACACTCCTAGCCAATCAAATATCATCACACTATGGGTTTGATTGTTAGCCTGAGTTGAATCTTGAAACGCCACGAAGACGTGTTTTGATGCATTGAGGCTATGTTGGGTACTTATTTGCCATGTAAACTGCCCCTGAGTAGTAATATCTGTCCTTAAGTCTGTGGTGACTGTGAAAAACGACAATGTTGTTGTGGTTCCAGACTCCATAAACGACAACAAACACAATTCTGTTTTCAGTTAAGGGATTAGCACAGGCATCAACAATTTAACGTTGTCAACACAACTTGACCAGCAGCGACACCAGCGTCATGCCAAATTGCATTGTTGTTGGTACCTCTACAGGTTAACATGGCTGTGTGTTTGGCTCCGAAAATAACCTTGTGATTATGTCTGCAAAACCCAAATATATGACTGAGAGGAATCACACACGAAAACGATAAATGAGTTCCATTAACCTTTTGCTTATGCTGTGCAAAGCCAAGGTTAAAATTCGGGTTTACACTTTGAATAGTGGCACCGCCAACACCAGGTCTGTCAGGCATACTAGCTGGTTGTGGGTTGATGATAGCATCCTGGTCAAGTTGATGCTCGATATACGGGTTATGATCTGCATGTCTATTTGCGACTTTAGTAAACATCATAGATGGGACAGTTGACCTTCCGTAATCGTCGCTGTATCTGGCAAGTCCGATATTTGTCAAGGCAATGTCAACGTTGTCGAGAATTGATTCAATTTCCTTTCCGTCGATGAATAATGTGCGCTGTCGAACGCCTGTATAAGTTGTTCCTCAATTTCCAAGAAGGCCTCACATGGAAGAAAATACAGAGACATGTCCTGCACTTGTAATTCTATTTTTAATGGCCTGAGGTCCCTAGCTGGGTACGAATAATACTGAAACGTTTTGGTGTTGTGATCTACCATCACAGGCGCATACATGTCCCATGCAGGATTGGGTGCATCTTTGAATTGGGCCATGGTGAAACTTTAGTTTCTGTTTATACATTAATGTTTCATCTAATAGCTTTTGAGCGACAACCACAATCAGCTTCCCATTGCCAGATTTGTAATCACCGAATCAGACTTACGTAGCTTCATTTATGATTTTACTGACTGGTGCTGGCATTGTTTCTGCTGATGGAAGTGTAATCGCTTTTGGTGGTGCCCACGGTGCTTGAGTCACTAATTATTGTAATCAAACTCGAATCGATTGAACCACCTGCAATCTTTTCTTAACCGATACGCAGCTACTTTTTTGATGCTATCAATGACTCGCATTGCAATTTGTTTAGCAATTGGTGCAGCATGCAAGATAAATGCCGCTAACACTTTGGATGTGCCTTTGAACAACCCCTGGATAACATAACCAAGGCAAGTTTCATAATATGTCACATAAACAGGTTTCCCAGCGCAGTTCCAACACATGCCCATAATGGTTCACAAGAGTAAAATGCATACGAGACAACGGACCATTATGCAATGGAAGATACACAAGCGTTGCGGGAGTAATCAATATCAGATCACCAGGGGCCCTCAGTCGGGGCAAACCCAAATAATATATAACCCTCTGATCCTTGTGTTGTTGATAACTGCCACTGATGGTGTCACAGGTCAAATTATTCTGGTGTTGATCATCTGGTTTGAAATTGTAACTGGTACCATCAGGTCCTGCGCACCTCTGGAATCTTATTAATATCTCCAGGTCAACCAAGAACTGTTCTCAGCGATGACTGCACTATATCAACCACGTACATTGGAGATTCAATCAATAGCGCATGAAAATTTTAGAGTCTTTACCAGTCACCAATGTGACCCTTCATTGGATTTCATTATTTATTGATTCAAGCAGTGGGAAGTCCAACAACATTCCAGGTGATGCCATCATCTGACGAAAACACAAACGAGTTATTCATGGGGAAGCTCCCAAATGGCTGCAATAAAATATTAGGCCAACTGTGATAAAACTGCAATTAAACCAATGCAATCTCGAGTGTGCAGGATACACCTGTGATGATTGGTGTAGAAAAAGTCACATCAAATTCCGGTTTCGTTGACAAGATTGTGATCATAGAGGTAATACTTGGGGTTGTATTTGCAACAACACAATGCAGCACTGATTTCACGTAAAACCGAAAGTGTTTCAGAATTCATTATTGTGTTAGTCGTATAAATCCTCAATGTCTTCAACAAGTTCATGCATTAACAAGCAAAAAGTTTCAGGGTCCATGATGTCGTTGGTGAGCAACCGCTGACAAATCGATGGTGCCTCATTAACAATTTCGGGTGCGTTGTTGGCCATGAATCAACCCCACAAGTGTTTCCAGCTAATCAGCGAGGTCGTGAAGGTCACGCTGTCCACCACGGCCTTTCCCTTCCTTTCTTTGTTGATCTTGTGCTTTTCTTTGAGCTTTGAATTTAGCAAGTTGTGCCATTGTAGATGCAGTTTTGCTTTTGGGTGCAGGCACTTGCGGTTCATATATGGGTTCAGGTTTTTGTGGTTCCTCCAATGGGGAGAGATATTCTTATTCTTCTTCTGTAGGCACATCCACTTGTTCCGGCCCTGTTTTATAGATTGTCTAAAGCGGCTTTCAAATTCTTTTCAAAACTAGCTAAAGTTGGTGCAGCCCAGTTTTCACCTATGGATCAATAAACCTCAAGAAGCTTTTCAAACTCAGGCCACATAGTATCATGCGTAATTTGCTTTGTCCAGTCCACTCCTTGTATCCCCATGTGGGCCCGTTTTTGTTTATGTAAGTGGGGCTCCTATTCACTGGTAGTTTATGCTCCAACATAAACCCATTTAGTTGCTTTTCATTAGGTATTAAATGGGCAAACGAAAAAGGATTCTTAAAGATTAGCTGCCATGCTGGTTCTTTAAATCTTTTATCTTTTGGTGGTTTTAACCTTGATTGGTATTTGGGTGGTCTTGTTGTGGAAGGTGCATAAGTGATGCAGTTATCCCACAGTTGCCTCTCCATCCTTTTGCAGTTCCTCAAACGGTTTTTGTATTTCATAATTGGTTTGACCAGGTAGTTGTTGTGTTCCTATCATCGCAGCAGTGGTTTCCATGACTTTCTTTGTTTGCTCCACAATTTCAGCAGCCTTGCTTTTGTTGGTTTAATCAACGGTGCAAATGTTTGTTTGAAGCCCACTTTGAGTCTGTCGCGACTGTAACATATCTTTGACACGCTCACCACTGGCTATAACATTGCGAATCAGTTCCTGATTTTGAGGGACAACTGCATCACTTTCTATACTCTGCTATGGTATCACTAGCGGAAAGCAGAGCTTTCTTCGGCAAAGTTTTCTCAGTCTTTGACATTTTTACATGTTTATCGTGGCTGTTAAATTGCTTTATCCAAACCCGCGCAATATTTTTCCCCACAGCCAGAGGTGAGACTGCTCTGGAGTCCACTAGTCCAGTCAATAGTGAGGAAACTATACGGTTCAGAGGTGGCCTCCACAAACATATTTCAAAATTTCACCCACGAGTGGTCAGAGGTGCACCAGGTACAATGAATTTTTGCAAGACCATGTGCATCAATGTCGCGAAATATCATCAACATGTTGCAGTTGTCCGGAATCATTTTAGGTACATGTGCATATCATTGTGTTAAATGTATCACTTTCGTATTTTTATGTCGGCCTCAGGAAAATATTGGCATGGGATTGATTTGGTTTTCCAGCATCACTCCATCGTACATAACAAGATTATTCGCGCTTGAATCAAGATCATCAAGATCATCAATCGTAGGAGCTTCATCGATTGTGGAAAAGAAGTCAACTGTGGAACCACCCAACGACGACGCAAGCATGCTCACAATATCCCCGAGTATGTTGTAACACGGTTGATCATCCGCCGATGGTGCAATCACATACAACTGATCCCATGTCAACATCATTTGAGTTTTCCCTGACCCAGCCAGACCAACAAACAACACACGAACCAAATTTGGAAATGTATCACGGTGTTTGAACGGTTTCGGTACTGCCTGCGCGGAAAAGTCAATGACAGAAAAATCTTTGATTTTTCTTAATGCAGAGCTTTTCAAACCTTTGATTTTCTTTTTTGTGATGCCATGTTAACACTTTTGCAGTGGGATACGACTCCAATCGTACTTTACCTTTGCCAGCAGGATACGACTCCAGTCGTATGTTCATTACATTCTGTTACCCACTTAGCAGAAACGTGTTTTAACTGTATAAAATGTCATCAATTTACTTGTATTCTTTTGAAAAGAAGGAAATAAAGGTAGAAGGTACACATAGCATTAACAGATTAAGTTTAAAAGACCCCAAAACTGGTACAAATTCAGTTTCAAAATCGAGTTTTAATGTGCAGAGATAAAAAAATGGCGATCATATACTGAAGTGGGAAGAAGACAGTTATGTGCTTGCTTAATTTGACAGTGGGGATAGTTATCTTTACTTCATCAAAATGAACCGTTTGAATGGAGCTGATGATAACTGGTTATTTGAAAATTTGATTTCAAACACGAGTTTTAATGTGTGGAGATCAACATGGTGGACAGCACTGAAACAGCTTACAGCAGTCATGTGGATCCCGATTTTGATGAAAATATAGACAATTTTGTGGGAAAAATTTATGCTTTAGGCAGTGCAGATTGTGAGCTTGATTTTGACGAATTGAACAGAGATGATGATAACTGGTTAGTAGAAAATTTGATTTCAAAACTGAATTTTAACGCGTGTAATTCAAAATGGCAGACAGTACTGAAGCGGCCGTGATGTGGATGCTGATTTTGATGAAAATATAGACAATTTTGGGGCATCTATTAGTATAACTACGGTAAGTTTGTCAGCTTCCGTTTCGTTTTTTTTACTTTGTACGGCAACATACCCACCACTAAAGATCTTTCTGGATTCAAATGCTGGGTCTGCGATGAGCCTTCAAAGCTTGTCCAGTTCTAAATAAAACAAGAATCTTAGCTTTTCCTGCACCTTTCAGCATTGGTAAGTTACGCTCACGTGCGAATCGTCTCAGTTGTCATACCGTTGCTGTTGCGGTAACTGGTTGTTGCGATTGCGGTTGTGGTTCAGTTAAGAGTCCTAATAGCTTAAGTATGTCAGCTTTTTGCATATGGCTTGGTATTCGTATCTCATGCGCTCATGCGAGTTGTTTTAATTGAATCAGTCGGCATACTGTTATATAAGGGAAAATCTGTCTAATTGTAAATTCTTTCAATAAATTTTTAAAATTTTGTTTGCATTACCAGGGTTGGAAACGGCTACTGCCTCAGTCCTGGCTATTATTTCATTTACTTCTGTATTGTTTTCATCAATGTTGTCAGGTGGTATTTCCGCAACTGGTTCCACAATTGGTGGTGGATCTTTGA
Source organism: Margaritifera margaritifera (assembly GCA_029931535.1). NCBI lineage: Eukaryota > Metazoa > Mollusca > Bivalvia > Unionida > Margaritiferidae > Margaritifera > Margaritifera margaritifera. The sequence continues at coordinate 5,605,945 of JAQPZY010001677.1, read as the reverse complement.
CAGCATGTGCGATAATACTTGCGAACAGATCTGCATGGTCGGCAAAGCTAATTATAAGACTTTAATCTGATACCACATTTGATACATGGTCAAGCACCCGGACCTTTATCTAATGTTCTGTCAGTGTTCATATTTTCCAAGACATACACATTTACACTGATTGCATCCTAATGCCATTGAACTTCTTATATATTTACAAATTTTACTTTTCTAATAGAGATAATCATCTGTGTTTTTGACTGATGGCATCCATATATTTTGGTGTGCGTGCTCCTCATCTTTATTATTGGCGATAAATGGTTGCAAAGATGCTCGCAATGGATAGTATTTGATTATATGGCCATTTGCTGTAAACAACATTTCATCAGTCATTGTAATTTCCAAATTCTCTGCCTAAGTGTTTAAACGCACTCAATCACAAGGCAGCATCGACTGGTGATCACCGGAAAATACATTTCTGTGTTTGAATATAATTTTCTTCAATTCAGCATTTGGCCAAATCACTGTGTAAACAACAGTACCCTTCAATACTATACCAACTCGTAAATGACCACCGCTTGTACGATGACATCCCATAACATAAAATGTCTAGCACATTTTGTATACTGATCCCAGAGTTGCTGTGTCTTTGCGTGAAAATATATTTCCATAAATTACATCACATTGTGACTTTCGCTTAGAATTATGGCATCGTGACCATCGCTTAGAATCTTCCTCTTCTGCTTTCTTTTCAGCCTAAGTTTTATGCATCTCTCTAGCAATTCTTCTATCACCGGCCTCTTCAAGCATCTGTGCCCACCATTTCCTTTTTTCTAAACATTCTACCACCCATTTTGTATTTTTTATAAATCTATTGCGGTTTATAATTTCTTGCAACTCATCATCATCAAGTAAATCTAAAAACTCATCATAACTCATTATTTTTGTGGACATTTTCCTATTTTCCTATATTACAATACCAAAAGCATTTCTCTAATTAATTTCTTCTTGGTGATCTTCAAGACTACTGCAATAGTCGCTCGATGTTTCGTTGTCATCATCATCGTCATCATCGTCATTATCATCATCATTATTATAGTATTTGCTCATTTTGTTATCTGTACTAGGCGGTGCAGCCAACGTTAGCAACTTTTTTTTTTTTTGTACGGTATCAAATAATGTTTTTTCAGGCTATTTCTCATAAGCTTGATCAAGAAAACATCATTGTTGTTCCAAGTTAAATCCTAAGTTGATTCATTTATCAAGATGGTCCGGATACGCATTTTAAAATCATACATCTTTTGAGCCTCTTTGATAAATCTGTATGATGCATTTAAGCGAAACAACCACTTCATCCTTTCTGCAATGTTTTGCACACTCCACTGGTTTGGTAGATTAATTTCAGGCTCAGATATTTTTATAAGTTCTTTAAGAATACTATAGCGCATCGATCTGTGTATTTTTCACCATTGATATATACCAGGGTAAATGTCTAATATAAATATATTCGCATAAACTCAGTCACAGTCAGTGTAAAATATAGCTGTGGCACAATCCACTTATGCAATATACTGCAATCTATAATCCTGCATCGTTGATAGAAAATATATCAGCTATGCGAATAATATCAGCCTAACCTAGCTGTGGAGCAAATATTTTCTGCTGTGGAGAAAAACAATACAAGCAAAATAACTTAAAGTCAGTGGCAATCAATAAAACCCTCAATATATATCACTGCACACACTGGGCGAAATTCCCATAGCTACCTTGATAATATAAATTGTATGATTGCAGTGCTGAAAATTATATTATGCAAACCCAACCGTGCATGCACGCGCATGTAACAATGAAGCTAAAATACTAAGGTCATGGGGTATAGAAGGGCTGACTTGTCCCAGCTCTCCTGTCGAAAACATACAAAGTACCTCTACTAATGATATGATTCAAACTAGATCATATATTCTTTAAGAACCTGTCGTGCAAGTTCTTCCTGTCTCTTGCGTAGCTGTGCCTTTTCTTCCTGAAGTTTCTGAAGCTGTGCTTGTCGCTGAGAAGAATCATGTTGTGCTTGTACCTGCCGTGTGTTCGGGGCTTGTGATGTTGGCATCATGGAGGGCGTCGTGCACTGCTGTGGAGAGTGCTGGTGAGCTGCGATTGGTGGCAACTGCTGAATCCGCATCCCAGGCCTCAGCATGTGAGGTGCTGCAAGGGGAAAATAGTGATCAGAGTGAGTGCAAGGAGCTGCAAGTGGAAAATCTAAACTTAAGCTTCAGCTGAAAGCTTACAAGACACTACATAAGTTATATTATACACCAAAATACTGGATTGCTATATTATGAGTGTTACAGAGATGCTGAATTTCACTTTCCCCACCTAGTATGCAAAGGAAACATAAGTGTCTATCCTTTGATCTATGACAATATATTCAAGATACAAAATTGCAAAAAGAGTTATCACTCTATCTTATATAGCTGTAGAGTTAATGGGCACAAATGAAAAACTGAAAATGGTATCCTCTGACCTTGACCTCGAGGCTGGATCCCAAATGTGGTATGCAACACAACCTCTACTGGTGAGACATAAGTGCATCATGATTTATCTAGTTATCTTAAATAACATCGAAGTTGCTGTTTGGAACAGGAAGCTGGATGGAGCAAAGGATGGTTAGAAATATAACACTGCACTCATCTAGAGTTTGCTTTTTTATACAGTGATCAAAGAGAATGTGATGTACTGCTAGGACAATTTAATCAGTCATTAATCATCATCTATGGCAAAGCAGATGGGACGATGGGTGAAGAAATGTAAAACAAGAGTACTGGGAATGGAACATTATATGCCTGCTGTGTTTAATAGTCATAGTCCTCTATGTACATGTTGATAACTTAATTTTTTTTAGAAACCACTTTTCTTTCTTTCAATCACAGTGACCTTGACCTCTAGCAATCTGATCCCAAAATCAAAAGGCTTCTTCCTTACCGAGTGTAAGCCATCCACAAAGTTAGGTTCAGGTCTGTAATGTAGAACTAATGTTATTGTGCAGCAACCATTCTTTTATCTTTCAGTCACAGTAACTTGGGCCTTTGACCCCCAAAATTATTATGCATCGTCCTTACCACAAGTGCAAGCTATACACAATGTTTGGTCCGGTATGTTATGTAGAACTAATGTTATTACGTAGAAACCATTTTTATTCTTTCAGTTCAAGTGACCTTGACCTTTGACCTTTTGACCCTTAAATCAATAGAGGCTTTCCTCCCCCAAGTGCAAGTCATCCACAAAGATTGGTAACCACAGATGATTAAAAACTCAAGTTACTGTGTGCAAACTGTTTTTCTCCTTTCAGTCACAGTGACCCTGATCTTTGATCTCTTGACCCTGTGATCAATAGGATTCTTCCTTACCCCATGTTCAAGCCATTCACAAAGTTTGGTAACTGTAAATGATGGACAGCTCAAGTTATTGTGCAGAAACTATCTGTTTTCCCCTCTTTGACCTTGACCTTTGGCCTTTTGATCTTGAAATTGATATGGTTCTTCCTAAATCCAAGTGCAAGCCATCCACAGGGTTTGTTAACTGTAAATGGTGTAAAACTGGTGTTTGTATTGTGCAGAAACCATTTTTTATCTTTTGGTCAGTGGCCTTGGCCATTGAAGTTTTGACCTGAAATTGACAGGTTTTTCCTTACCTCAAGCGCAAGCCATCCACAAAGTTTGGCAACTGTCAATGGTGGACAACTTCAGTTACTGTGCAGAAACGAAATTGGTCACAGACAGATGGATGGATGGCCAGGCAGATGGACAACATCATAACATAATATGCTCCATGTTATGGAGGGCATATCAAAATGAAAGTTATTAATACATGAAACTTCACAAAACCGGACACTGTTGGGACCAACAATGTTTGTTAATTTATGGAGGTGGCCAGTATATGGAGGTTTTAATTAGCATTAGAATGTCCTTATTTGGACCAAAATGTGGCCAGTTTGCAGACTGCAGAGGGACCAGTCTGCAGAGGACACTGGGTTAGACATGGTTTATACAGACATTTCATTGTGTGGGTATTCACAACTGATATACAAACAATACGAACCTTCGAACAGAAAATGCATCTCCATGACTGCTAATCCTTCAAAGACGAAATGGTTAATCATACTAGGAATTTTCATGACTATGGCACTACAATGGTGGTTTGACAAGTACACAAGTCTGGTTTACAGTCTTAGACATACAACTTTACCTTTTAAATCTAACAAAACTGGTAAAGATTTATACAGCCTTGTTTGAAATGCAAGTCAAATCCAAGTTGTTCTAACCCTCTAGGGAGCAACTGAATCATGGGGATTTATGCAATTAGCTCTAAGAGAACTTGGGCATTGTCTGATCATTTAGATTTTTGAAAATTACCTGTGATGGCATAAATATACACTGACAGGTGACAACTGAAACTTTACTAGCCTCTTTAAGAGCAGTTTTCAAAAAGTAACATATTTGCAGTACAAAAAGACATAAAACATTTTTCCATCAGAATCTGTTAGATGATTGTATCTTCTGAACTGTTTTTTATGCATTGTTTTCCATACTCTACCAATGATACTCTAGTCATCTATTTAATATTTCTTAAGCTCTTCCATGCTATCATTAAATGGTTTGCAAATTTCTTCATTTTTTTCAAGTTTCTCTTTTGTTTTGCTTCTTCTGTTGGCAATAGCCTGTGCCAGGATTTCAATCCGTCCTGTGTTTTCTGTTGTAACATACAGATCATCTCTACTTTTTAAAAGAAAGTCATGGTCCAACTTGGCTTGATTTTTCAGTTTTTTAGCTCTTCTATCTCATCTACAATGGATTTCATTTGCGATGCTCTGACTTGGTCTCTTTATATTCTCTCTGCACTCCAATTAGGCCTCATACTTCCTTCTGGCTCCTGCAACACTGACCAAAAGCTGTTACAATCATAATTCCTTCAGCATATCAGACATGATCACATATAATTATATCTGATGTTAGTGTTGCTTTTTCACATTCTATTTCCTTGCTGACTGAAAAAAAAACCTTGATGGAGGCTTGACCATAAGCAGCCTTCACATTATCGTCTGAAATTGCTGACTCGAAATTAAAAGTACAAGGCTAAGTCAATGCAACAATATAACAAAAAATGCTAGTCTTGTAAAAATATATGTCTACAATGTTCACATTTTAAAAAGTAGATGGATTTTGAGAATGAAAAGGCTATATGAGATAGTACTAACAAGAGCTTAACAGTCTGATGCAACTTTTCATATTTAATATCTAACATATGCTTCACAAAAAACTGGTAAAGTCTGTTCTTTTCTGATCAAAGATTGAAAAATGATCAGAACCAATTACTGGGATACTATCAAGAGTTCAGCTTCACTTTTCCTGACTCCCTTTTCTCCGTTAAGTATTTAGTGGAGCCAAATTTCTAACCATAGACTATATGTAGATGATAGGGCATTTCAATGCAATCTTCAGCAAATTCTATTTCAAAAAGACTTCACACAGTAGTCTATACTCCATAACTTCCTTGTCAGTCACATGAACACTCTTCTGAGCTGTTCTGCTGCCAATCCAATGTCAATTTTCTTGTAAGTCACATAATTTTCCTTCTCATCTAAGTCAATGCTAAGCAAGCTTTCAGATGAAGCTGCCATATCCAATACCTCAGTCTTAATACATTTCCTCATCATGCATTTAGTGAATGCAGACAAGTCAGATGCTAAAAATGGAACCACTGGCCAGTCAGTCTTAAAATCGGACAAGAAAAGCCTCAATATTAATTCAATTGAACAAACAAGAAGGACAAGTCCTGCATGTCAAGCCCATGATCAAAGCATTTCTGTAAAATGTGTGACCTTGACCCCGAAGTCAAAAGATTGAGCGAGCATGTTGCAGAATTAATTGTCCAACTTTCATAATGATTCATCCACAAAAAATCCATCAAGGGGTTTAGGAAATATAAGCAAATGAAAAAACTTCAACCAAATCTAATGCAAATGTTTCATGACTGTGACCTTAACCATGACATCAAAGGGGTGAACAAGCATGTCACAAAATGAACTGTATTAGGATCATATTGATTCATCCCAAGTATAAAGAAAATCCATTAAGGGGTTTAGGAAATGAGTAAACAAAAAAAAATTCATTCAAAACCTTAATGCATCATATCTATGAATGTGACCTTGACCCCAAGGTCAGGGGGGTGAATAAGCATGTTCAGGGACTGAAAATTCCTTAATCCCACGATCCAGGACTAAAAATGTGGAACTTGGGACACAGCTATTTTCTCTTGAAAAAAAAGGTATGTTGGCATGTACCTATCGATTATTACCTAATGTAAACAAGTAGAATATTCCTTGGGGTTTGCACTGCAGTTTTTTTATGTAGTCTACAAAGATTTACCTTTTAACTGAGGCAAACGATTCTTTCAAAATGATTCACTGTTTTGCCTATGAGCAATAATGTGCTGTATATGAACTAATGAGGTAAAAGGTAAATACTTTGAGTTAACCAGACGCTAATGTCAACAAAATATAAAAAAAAGCTCTGTTTTGCAGATTCAGCTTATGAAACAGTGGGAAATAGTGATTCATGACAGGTAGTTTAGGTCGACATGTGATTGGGAAATTCACCAATGACTCATCATGAGCCTCTTAATGTTTTTGAAAAGGCCTACAAATAAAGAGAGCAAAAGTATACTCACAAAAAGGCCAAATCATAGCAACAAGTCATATAACCAGTTCAGCAAATATTAAAAATATTAAAAGACACAATAAACTTTCTCCACCACTGGAAAGAACAAGAGTCCCTCAAAAGGACTGATCCTCTACCATCCGAAAAAAAATTCCAGAAATTCAGGGTAAGATCATATCATCTTTTTAATTACCAAGTGTTGAAACCATTTCTGAGGTTCCTGAGCAATAAGATTTTCAAATCAGGCAATGGGGCAGCCATATTGGATTTAAGATTGGAACAATTGTTATTTAGGCCAAACCATATACCACTAGAAGACATTTTGTGAAAACCCCATGCCAACATGACCATCCATTCGCAAGAATTAGTGACAAGATTTTCAACATGTTTATTATGGCAGCCATATTGGATGTCTGCAGGGCACCATTTCTGGTGAAAACCCCATGTACGACTCTCCGTTCTGGAGCAGTAGCAATCACAAAATTTTCAAGATGGCTGCTGTGGTGGTCATATTAGATATCAGATCGGCACCATTTTCATTTCGGATCAACTAGATATCATAAGAAATCTTTTAGTGAAAACCCCATGTTGATATGACTATCCATTCACGAGTAGCAGCAATAACAAGATTTTCAAGATGATATCTGTGGCAGCCATATTTGAAATCAGATCAGCACCATCTTCATTTAGGACCAACTACACCAGGGGTGTCACACTCATTTGCTATGGTGGGCCAGATTTGATATAAATAATAATAAATAATAATAATAAATAATGAGTCTGGCGGGCTGTATCTGGCCCGCGGACTATATGCTTGACACCCCTGAACTAGACTTCAAAAGAAGTCTTTTAGTGAAAACAAAATATTGATAAGACCATCCATTCAGGAGGAGTAGCAAAAACAAGATCTTCAAGATGGCTGCTGTGGTGGCCATATTGGATGTCCAAGCGGCACCATTTTCACTTAACACTAATCAGACCATGGGATGAATGTGTGTGTAAAGTTTCATGGTAATCTTCCATGTAGTTTAGAAGAAGTATAACAAACTTGTGCTAACAAATGGACAGACAACAGACCATTCCATAAGCTCTTCGGGTCTATGTAGAGCTTAAAAATATTGATACCGACTTAACACTAAAGAGAGAGAGAAAGAGAGACTGATTTTGATTTCCTATAAATAAGTAAATACACCTCTCCCTTGATAACTTGCTTACAATGGGGTCCAAAACCACAGACTGCAGTATAAGCAAGGGCGCGAGTTATCAAGGGACCTCTGAAAAATTAAGAAGGGGATGCCATCCCAGCTGGACATCGACAATGAGAAGACAAGGGGGAGGGGGTACTGTGTAATGGCTTAATACTCGTTTTATAATCGCATTGGAAATAATTGTCAATAAAATGCTGTTTCTAATGAAGTTGTTCGCTTTTCTTTATAAATTACCTTAATTTTCAAGATAAAGAACCTTTGAAAGATTGTTAAAAACATTGTATTACATTACTGCTTTTTGCATGTGAATGTAGATATATTCGAGTGTTATTGTTGATTCGCAACAAAACAAGATTTCCTTGTTTAAAAAACTAGGGACATATAATTCGTGAAACAACAGCCGTCAAGTCAAAACTAGATTTTTAAAAAAATTGTTCTATTAGTAAAATATTGACGCCACAATTTCACTGCAAGTAATAGTGAAATTTCTGCTCATCCTTGAGCAAATCTCTGAGTGCCAATTCGGGAATTTAAATTCACTACAAACTTTGGAACTTGCTTCTCCATAATGAACCGTATCTGTGAAATAAAGCTTTTCATGCACAGTCTACTTTCACTTGCTTCCCTTGCTATCCTTGATCACATTTGCAAATTAGTAGGATAAACCACTGATTAATGTTAGACACTTTAATTATATTACCTACATTATAATATTGATAATGGTGTTCAATTGGTCAATTGAGATGAGTTAATCTGACACACTATCATGACTGCTAGCTCTTATGCAGGTAGGATTTGCATGCCTTGTAATTTTAAAATTGTGTATTCCACCCCATTATTTGATTTGATACAAAAGACGTAATAAACATGATAATACAAAGCAGGTCTACTTTTAATCGATTGTAAGAATACAGCAAACACTTCCGCAAATCAGAGATCAAAACACAGTCAGCACTTAATTAGGTTCTCATAAACGCTCGCAGACATCGCTGTAACAGTAGATTGACACTTTTCACATTCTAATACAAGAGGGCATCTCACATTTGTGACTATTACACTGAAACCAAATTAAATTATTTAACTGGTAATTATTTCTTAAATTGCTGCCACCAATAGGCATTAATGACATTTTCATGGATTGAAATATTGTCAAATTTATTTAGTGAACTAAGAATTTTTTTTTTCTTCAAGAAAATGTAACAAAATATATGACTTGTTAAAAGCTGCAAATTTCAAGATGCTGATTCAAATTTCCAGGCACTAACTGCTGTTTTTGATGATAAGACAAGCAATATATCAAAGTTTAATTTACTAGTTTGTATTACAATTTTCTTCACGTTCAACAAATAGGGGCCAATCCTTGGTATTTTCTAGAAAAAAATAGGGATCCATGCCTGACCCCACGTTTTAAGCAGGTTTGTGAGTTACTGAGAGTGAGGTGTAAACCAGATATTGAATTAACACTAAAGACATAGTGAGAGAGACTGATTTTGATTTTGGAAACCAAGGTGTATTTGGTAGTCTTGAAATTAGTATAAATTTAGACCAAAACAAGAAAATACAAGCGAGCAAACTATAATTCATTGTGCAAAGTGTTTCTTCTTCTTTGTTGAAAAATAAAATCTCTGAACATTTTAGATTGCATCTTAATTACCATAGAGAGAGAGTGAGAGATTAGTCTTGGAATCGTGACAATTTTCACACAATATTATTCATTTCAGCAATAAATTTAACTCAGTTTAATTATGGACAAGTACAAACTTCCACCATTAATTGCTGGGCAAAAATATGGGCTGTTAAATACGATGCTTTAAGTCAGATGGCTTTGTGTAATATAATGACACCATACCCAAGCCAGCAATCTGAAACTGATATCCTATTTTATGTTCAATTCTTGCCAATATTTTACATCTAAAGTCATGTCCCCATTACAGTACAGTACACATGCAGTAGGCCCTATTGCATCAGAATCTTGCCAGCTCAAAGTTGTGTATGTACTGCCATTTGCTATTCAAGTCTCAATCAATAATGTTTAAAAGCTCCCTCTGCAGTGAAGGTGCACAACATGCACCTGTCAAGTGACAGTGGTGATTTGCTAGGTACTTACCAATCTATTGCAGATCTTCAACACGAAGCAAGCATAGAGGGGATTAAGTGCCTCACCATGATGGGTGGAGAAATGAAAAATCATGTGAGCTGTACTGCATGATGAGAACCCATCAGGGTATTTAGGATATATGCAAATGAAAAACTGTGACTCAAAACCATAACAAACTGTTAATGCCGCCACCACTGCCTAAGCCGTCAGTAAATGGAGTAAAAAGGACTGCTATGTCTCACTTCTCACTAACATGGGCTCAACAAAATCTGCAATTCTGCACAAATGAGCTAGACTTTCGCTGCTCCACTTATGACAGTGCATCATTTGTTAGTGGGCTGCATTCTTAAGTCATTCCCTTAGTTGATAGTTCATTCCATCTGTGCTTGTCACTTTTGGTGTGATCTTTAGCACATTTTCCCCCCGTGATTCAATGTCTAGTTCCTTTCGACAAATACCATGGCTTTTTGTTTGTTGCTCATCTCCCATACCCATGTATACCACCTACCCAAATCACAACTGAAAATACACTTCCCCACAGCTGGGTACTTGACCAGCTTTATCATCCTTCATGTTCCAATTAACATTGTGTACTTTCAGTATCAAGCAGTGCTAAATTCAGAACAAAGCCAGGTACTGATGAGACTATGGTATAAGCAACCCAACCATATGTCGCCTTGAGCATGTAAGTGACCCAACATGGAAGTCGGAGAGACTGAGTTCCTTACACTGCCTTTACTGGTTTTTTTACATGAATTTTTGTACAAGTAACTCAATATTTTTCATTGAAATAATTTTATTTAGAAATTCAAGCACTTACACTAATGAAAGTTTACAAGTACTTTTTGGAGCTGACCTTTACTTTAAGCATTTTTCAAGGATACCCACAAAATTCAAGCACTTTTCAAGATTGTGTGAATCCTATTATAGAGTGAACAGTCTGCAGAGGATGCTGCATCACAAATGGATCAGTCTGCAGTGGAAGCTGGGTTACAAAGGGACTTGTCTGCTGAGGAGGCTGTGTTGAAGAGAGGCCAGTCTCCAGAGGAGGCTGGGTTAAAGAGGAACCAATCTGCAGAGCAGGCTCGGTTACAGAAAGACTGGTCTGCAGAGGACACTGGGTTATAGAGGGACTGGTCTGCAGAGAAAGCTGGATTACAGACGAACCTGTCTGCAGAGAAGGCTGGGTTACAGAGGGACTGTTTCCAGAGGATGCTGGGTTACAGCAGAACCAGTCCACAAAGGAGGCTCGGTTACAGAGGAACCAGTCTGCATAGGTGGCTGGGGTACAGAGTGACCAATTTGCAGAGGAGGTTGGGTTGCAGTGGGACCAGTATGCAGAGAAGACTGGGTTACAGAGGGCCCAGTTTTATAAAGCTTCATTGTAATTGCTGAATTTCTTTCTTAAAGTTTTGCACTGCTTCAACACTTTCTGGGCTTTCAAAGGCACACAGTTACTCCTTCATATCTACATAGCAAACTTTGATAACTATTCTGGTCATTCAAATTTTATTTGGCCATGCTATAGTGACTATTTGCATTATGAGAACAGGTTACTGAAATTGTATTTCCTTGTAGATTACTTAATTTTATACCAATTGCTGCAATAGGTACAAAATAATTCTATGGGTCCCCTTATAAAATATTTATTTAAAATACTGGAAAAAGTTTTCATCATAACTAATAATGTACTGTAGTAACAACGATCCACCTATGTCTACAGTAGTACTCATTCCCCAATCCATGAATTCAAGTACAGTACAAACAAAAGTGTAAACTTTTGCAAAACCACAATGAAAATACATTAATTGACAGTACAGTGCCGTCTGTATAACAAAGTGTCCAGCAGGTATTCTCTTTACAGGACAGTGTCTCTGTCTGTATAACAAAGTGTCCAGCAGGTCTTCTGTTGACCGTACACTGCTCTGTCTGTATAATAAGTGACCAGTAGGTATACTGTTGATAGTACACTGATGTGTATAATGAAGTGACCAGCAGGTATTCTGTTGACAGTACAGTGCTCTGTATAACAAAGTGTCCAGCATGTATTCTGTTTACAGTACACTGCTCTGTCTGTATGTCAAAGTAACCAGCATGTATTCTGTTGACAGTACAGTGCTCTTCTGTTGTGGTTTTAAAGTACACTTCATAAACAATGTGTGGAATTGCCGCTGATGAGAAATGAGCCATACTGGACAACTGCAGCGAATTTCAGAGAAAAGATTACTATTAATGGTAGTTAAACTACAAATGTGTTCATGTAACACTAATACCATACCGCATTACCTAAAACTGATCTAAACCTTCACAATGTTACACATTACCACAGGCTCCCCGCAATATTTCATCCTATGTCCCCCAAATTTTGACCTATGTGCCCCCCTAGGGATGCTTTTTCATCCAAACAAAATAGAAAAATATGCCTAAAACTTTTCATTGGTGGATGCCCATCCAAATCTCTGTTGGCGCTAGCAATGGCCAAAGTCACAACAGTTGATAAAAACTGTAAGATGGCAATGAATGACTATTTTAAAACAATGTATCTGGCAATGAAAACATTCAAGGGTTGTGGCAGTTGGCGAAGTTGCAAAAGTAAAGTGTATGATGACCATTAGTGTAACGAGTTTTTGAGGTTACATTGTTTTCGAGTTTAAGTTATTTTGAGGTTGAAATAATGACAAAAGGACTAAATTTATGCAAGTACACAATTTGTCATTTAATTAATGATTTGTAAGTTGGGAAAGAAAAGTAATTAAGAAAATATAGATATTTATTATAATAAATCTTGGTAGATAATCCGGAATGGAAAATTCCATGGTGCAGCTCATTTCTGGTTAAACACATATTCAAACATGTTACTTGAACAGATGATACAATTTTTTTTTTTTGGTTGGTTGGGGTGGGGTGGGGTGTAAACTAATTTTAATAATGTCATACTTACCTGTTGCTATTGTATAGCTAGACACCCTGACCTAATGACGAAAATTTTGTCCTCCCATTAGGGTGAATCAGAAGTTTCCAGAACACTGGATCACCCCTGCAGGAGAACCCCACACATATTGGGCATGCTTGCTGGAACTAGTCATTATTTGGAAGTAGCAGCCTAACTTAGTGGGTTATCAGTGCGTGGCGGGAGGGAATCTGGCAATAGCAACAGCTAAGTGTTACATCATTAAAATTAGTTTTACCCCCCAAAAAACTACATTTTAATATCAGTAATACCATACCTGTTGCTATTGCATAGCTGAATTTGTCAGTTAGTCGGAGGCTCATGATCCCACAACTGGTGAATAAAAAACAAACACAAGGAATACTCACCCTCACAGAGGAGCAGGAGACTACTGCATGATGGAATCCGCATGGGCCACTTTTTGATGAAGACAATTGGGCACAGTGAGAAAATGCCTTTGCTTTGATGGGCTAACGAGCGAAGGTAAAAGGAGGAGAAAGTAGTGTGAGAGTGCCAAAACGTGACTTTCATCACATCCAAAGATGAACAAGTTGGATAGGCCCGGGAGACAGCAACGGCTTGAACCTCATGGGCTTTAATATTCATGAAAGATAGGTCCCTATCAGTAAAGGACTGGTAAGCTCTCTTGATAGTTAATGCGATCCACCTTGAAATGGTGGAAGCTGAAATATCAGCTAAACATTTAATGAGAAGAAAATGACGCTTCCTACCCTTCCTTCTCTCTTTAGAGGCTGCCAAGCAAAAACATAGTGCCCTAACTGGACATAAAAGTCTATCTTGGTCATCACCTGCATAGATACGGCTGAGACTGGCGATCTCAGTCTTCAGGGATCAACTGAAGGAAGCTGACTCTTGCTAAAATAAAAAAACCTGGTTGGCAAAGGAGAGAAACTGACTCATAACTCCCATTGAACCTGATACAGCCCAGCTCTATGGATTGAACATGAAGCTTTCTCCTTCATTTCGCAGATGCTAAGGCGAGCAAGAAAACCATCTTGAAGGTAAGGTTCTCAAACGAAGCTTCACCCAAAGGTTCATAGGGGGGTTTATTTAGAGACCACAAGACACAAGAGAGATTCCATTTAGGCATTAGAGAGTGAGACACTGGTCTTTGCAATTCAAAATACCGGATCAGGTCTGCTAAGTGAGAATCCATCACAATGGCAGGGCCTTTTGAAAATTTGAAAGTGTTGGAAAGGGCTGCTTGATAGCTCTTAATAGTAGAAACTGAGCCTTGTTTCTCTTTGAAAAGGAAAAGAAGAAAATCGGCCACTGTGCTCACAGAGGGACAGCTAGGATGGACAAGTTTTCTACTACACCAATCAGAATAGATTCTCCATTTGGCATCATACACCTTAGATATCGATCTTCTCCTGGACTGAATGATGCACTTGGCAACTTGGATCGAAAACTTTTATTTGCAGAAAGATTGTTTGAGATGAGCCAAGCTTGAAGGTGGAGACTCTGTGGACTGTTGTGTAGGAGAAAGCCCCTGTGTTGTGACTGGAGGTTCCTTCTCTGAGGTAAGGTTCTGGGTTGGTCCACCGGCAGATTGAGAAGAGGGGCAATCAGAATGAGCTGAGCCGTGGAGTGCCTGACTTTGTGTAGGACCTGTGGGAACATCCTGAAGGGTGGGAAGGCGTAAGCGAACAGACAATCCAATTTCAATCTGAAAGCATCCACTGCCCAGGCCCTCTGGTCGGGGACTGGAGAAACGTAAAAGGGGAGCTTGTTGTTCAGCTTGGTGGAGCAACCATTTATTAAGGACTATCTTCCCTTTCCTTAACTCATTTGTCCCCAATCCCACCTATACTCGTGATCCATTTTCTGCATTCAATGGCCGATCCCGCCTATAGTCATGGTTTGTTTACTGCATTCAATGGCTGATCCCGTCTACAGACGTGGTGAATGGGTGGTAGTTAACGTCTTTGATTTGTTACAAATGGTTTTATTCCAAGAATCTGATGATATTAAACCAATCAGATATGATTTTACTTTTCATTGTGTAAATTTGAACTATTAATAAGCCAAGGTTACTAATTGAGAGCAGTTTTACTACACGTGTTTCATTCATGAAAAATAGTAAACAATGGTGAACTGTATCATCGTCACTGAATGGTAGAAGATGGGTGATTTTTGATGATGGTGAGAGTAAAAATGACAAGTTTCTTGGGTTTGATCTAAAAAATATTGAGCAAGCAGAGGAAAGATATGTTTGGCAGTTGGGTAGTTTACGAGATTTAGACTCGGACATAGAAGTTTCTGAGATTGAATCGTCAGAAGAAGAGGAGACTGACAGTGACGATGATACAGTTCTTGCGGATCTAGCAAACTGAAATGATCATCTTCCACCTGCCCAAATCGATGATTTTAGTGGACCAAATCCCGGACCTATGATGAACATGGACAAGGAAAAAAGAGAAATTGATTTTTTTCATTTGTTATTTCCAGAGGAACTGTACTCGGACATTGCAATCGAAACCAATGCATATGCCCAAAAATGCAGCTCGGTATAACCAAACAAAACGTGGTATCCAACAATGCCAGACAAGATAAAAGCTCTTATTGGGCTCATATTGTCATGGGAGTCCTTCCAGCACCAGCCCATGATATGTATTGGTATAAGGACAAACTTTTCCATCCTTCCTGGATTGAACTGAAATTTAGCCGCACTAGATTTTAAAATCTACAGAAATACAGAGATGCTGCCAGAAATTTTCTTAAGAGGGGGAGGTCTCCCACACCTACCCTCAGAGGGGGGGGGGGGATCATCGGGGGAGGGGGGCAAGGGTAAACTAAGCTGAATGGTAGAAGATGGGTGACAACATTACTATAAGGTGTAGAAAAACATAATTTAAAACAAGCATTTAATGATTTTGTATCACTTCTTTGACAATAAATGTATAAGGTAGCTGCATACCTAATTGTTGCTCAGCTGGTAAATATTCTTCTTTGTTTCTTATCACTGCCCTTCAAATATGGCTTTGCAAACTGAAAATAATTTACTGGACCACACACATCTGTATAGTCATCAGTTTATTTATTGTTTCAGATGTTAGCCCAATGGCCTTTGAAACTCTATCACTGTAGTAGGAAAATGTCAGAATATCTAAGAGAAAAAAAATGGGGGAAAAAAATACTTAATCCGAATTATATATCTTTATAGGATTTTATTTTGTTTTGTTCTCAGATATTCTGACATTTTCTTACTACAGTGATAGAGTTTTAAAAGTCTGTGGTTACCCTATTTTGCCGAGTAGTGTCAATTTTGCTTTGAGAACTGAATCACCGTTCACAATCAGTTTTTTGTAAAGGCAAGAACTGCTGCAATTATGACCAGTCTGAATATTTTCGGGAACTGGTTTTCAGGTATCCAAAACACAATTTTCCACAATTCAGGCATGTTGTTCCTTGGATATTTCTGTCGATGTATCAGAATTTCTGCATGGTCTAAACCGTAGTAAACGACATCATGCCGGTTATTTCTGTATCACAGCTTTCTGCGCTATGTTCAGTTGGCAACAAACCGTCAGATATTTCATCCTCCCTAGTTTCGTCCTTAACTCATTAACCCCTGCCGCCACAATAAGTCGTCGCACTTTGCATCCCTCATCTCTCGAGTGCCACTATAACTCGGCGCAGTTTACCTTGCTTGAATCCCGGGCGCCTCGTTTGAGTGGCAGTATTAGTCTAGGCCTGTATCCCGAATGACGAGTTAAAGTGGCACAAACCATTGGTTGATTCCAGACTATTTTCTAATTATGCAGGCAGTTTAACCAGTCAAATTTAAGCTTACATAGATAGAGGAAACATTGCAGAACAAAGGGAAAAAATCTGATTTCGATTGCGCCAGAAATAGTGGAGTTATTTAGATTTGAAAATGAAGCAAAATGACAAGAATCAGCCATTGGAAGTAGACACATACCTGACAGACTCTGATGGAGATATGTTCATTTATGTGTGGATTAAACCATATCTTGTAGATATTTTGAAGAATTGGTAAATAAAGACTTGCTTGTGTTCGGGAAAATGAATTTAGTTAGCACGAGTGTACATAATTCAGAGTTTGTTCAAAGTGTTTCAGTAGTTTTTAAGCGTTTAGTGAAGAATTCTAAGGAAGAAAGGTAAGTAAAGTGTGAGGAAATATGCAGTTTTCACACGAGGTTAAAGTTTGTAAGAGTGTGGACAAATGGAATTTCTGTGAATTATTTCAAGTGTTGAAGGTTTTAATTATTCAGTGTGAATTCACAATGGATTTAATGGATTTTTAATGACAAAAAAAGCAAATTGGTGAGTAAATAATTTTTTTTTGCCTTTATGGATGAGTTTTATTTCTGCATGCTGCATGAAATTTATACCATTATCTACATAATTTTATTGAGAACAGCTGTGCCAAACCTTAGCTTAATTGAAGGAATACAAAGCAAAAAATAACTAATTTATTTCATGTAGCCCCCTCTGTAAAAATCAGCAAGTC
This sequence comes from Margaritifera margaritifera, assembly GCA_029931535.1. Lineage (NCBI taxonomy): Eukaryota > Metazoa > Mollusca > Bivalvia > Unionida > Margaritiferidae > Margaritifera > Margaritifera margaritifera. Next base: position 5,588,499 of record JAQPZY010001677.1, on the reverse strand, counting down.
AAGTACTGTCAGTGAGTCTCAGGGATACGGCTAATGGTAAGGCTAACACTGCTCTAGGTGATCCCTCTGCAAGTATGCTGTAGGGGAATACCTAGCTGTTTGGCTCCGGGGTTAATGAGTTAACAGATGATCTCTCCATCTCGCTGAGTTTCCTAAAGAAATCTGTTATATTTTGTTTCAACATAACACACTACTGTCATGCTTTAGACATTTCGATCGATGGATCAATTTACTACACAGCACCAGGAAACAATTCAATCGGAATACCTCCATAGTTCTGCAATACTCCAACAGATCTCCATCATAAAGGTGCTTGTATTCAAACAATATTCTCCATTGATATAGGATTAATTGAGATCATGGAGAAAAGTCAAAAAAGACAATCTGATCAACCTAATTAAAAAACAAAAAATAAAAAAATTGCGCACTGGGTTCGAGAAATCGTGGGAAGCACAGATAACTTGCGCGATCTTTCCCCCATTGACTTTTAAAAGTTGCTTGACTATCTATCACTTTTGCGAGAAACCCGCGATCCCGCGGCCTGGCAGCATCTCTGGAAATATTTTCATGTGACTAACACCTGCAATAACCCACCTTGAAAAACACCTGGTCATGACAAACTGGCCCACATTCGACCAATATTGGAGTGCATACACACCAAATGCACTAGAGAATACAATCCACATCGTGAGGTGTCTATTGACGAAGCAATGATTGGATTTTCAGGACGATTGGGCTTTAAGCAGTATGTGCCTTTACAACCAACCAAGCGATGCATCAAAGTATGGGTTAGAGTGGATCCTCATAATGGCTATGTTGGGGACATTCAGGTTTATACTGGAAGGACTGACAACAATCCAGAATTGAATCTTGGACAAAGGGTAGTTCTTGATTTGATGGAACCTTTGTCTGGTCTTGGACACCATGTCTACACCAACAGTTTTTTTTTACATCTCTAGACCTATTCCCTCAGCTATGACAGAAAGAGACGTATAGCTGTGGAACAGTTTAATCGCATTGAAAGGGTCTTCCATCTGAATTACACAAAGTAATGCTGAAGGAGCAGGGCCAAAGCATAATTAAACAGAAAGGAGACATGAGAGTTACAGTATGGCATGACAAGAAGAATATCACTGTACTGTCTACCAACTGCGATGGTGAGGCCACATCTGTTAGTCGGAAGCAAAAAGATGGTTCCATGTCCACTTCCAATCAAACTGTACAACATGTACATGAATGGAGTGGACCATGCAGATCAAATGCGAGCAACTTACAGCACTGGTAGAAAGTCCTTGAAATGGTGGAAGTATCTGGGGATTTTTCTGTTCGACATTTCAAAGTAAATTCATATTTGCTAATGAAAGAATCGCTGAACCATAAGATCATCACCAAAAACAACAAGGAAAGAGCTAGAACCCATTTGGAGTTCAGAATGACACTTGCACATCAACTACTTGGATGAGTTGTGAGTAAAAGGAAAAGAAAAGTAGAAGTTCAATCCCCGCTTCAGCAAGGTCAGCATTGGCCAGTAGTCATGCCAAAGAAAAAAACCTGCAAAATGTGTTCACTGAACAAAGTTCGAACTGAACCAACAACTGGATGTGAACAATGTCGAGTAAATTTATGTGCAAAATGCTTCAAACCATATCACAGATTAAAATTTCCTGGTTCATTTCAATGAAATAAAGGACTCATGACATGATATTTCTAAAAATGTTGCACATAATTTTGTAAATAGTGTATAAATAAGGTGTGAAAGACCTGGACAAACAGCACAAAAAATACATGACTGTGTAGACAAATTTATTTGGAACAATTGGTGAAAATTTCATGGATTTTTATTGGATATAAGAAGAGAAATTAAGGTAACAATGAATGCATGTGCATGATGTTTACAAAATTTTCTGATTAGGTAAAAACTTTGGGGCATAAGTAGCTAGACACAGTTTAGTGCTGCTGGGGCATAGCAGCAGTGAAACTGATAACAGTGCTGGGGCTGAATGAGTTAATAGACTGTCTGCCAAAATGTTCTTCCTGCCGGGAATGTGGCAAACTCGGAGGAATATTCCTTTTGAAGCTGTGCAGTGAAGTAGGTTTCAAACCTCCATGCAGACAGAAGGTGCATGTGTGCCTCCTTGTCTCCTGAGGAAAGCTACCACCAACGTGTTGTCAGAGGAGACCATCACGCAACGACCTCTTTTTTGGTGGACACACCCCTGAAGGCCTAAGAACACAGCCCTAATTTCCAAATTGTTGATGTGGAGAGTAGATTCTTCCTGAGACTATGAACCCTGAAGAATCAGTCCCTATGGCTGTTAGATAGAGTGCCCCACCCTGAATCTGGGATGGGTACTCTGGCCAGAAACTTGTCTCGATTTCTCCACAAATTCAGATGATGGTGGAAATTCTGATCCAGAGAAATTGGAGCATTCAAGGGGTCCCTGTGCGGTTTCCAAGCTGCTAAAGGAGAAACTGGAGCAGACACAAGTGCATTCTGCCTAGGGGAAACAGGTCCTCTGCAGAGTTCAAGGTCCCCAGCAGAGAGAGAAAAAGACATACTGACAACGTGGTCTTTATTCTCAGCATCTCCAACATGGACAGGATCTTGTCTACTCTGTCCAAAGGGACACGTACTAACCATCTGTCTGTGAGGAAATTCATCCGCAGGTAGACAAAATCTTGAGATGGATTGAGCTCAGATTTATCTAAGTTTGGTAGAAGACCAAGCCTAGTTCCTATGGACCAGCAGCATGACAGGTCTAGTCTGAGGGACTCTAGACTGACATTGTGGATCAACCAATCATCAAAATATTGGAGGACTGGGATACCTAATGATCTTAAATGGGCTGCAACTACTCCAATTGGAAGACATCTCCATCCAAGCAAAACCAGAGGTACTTCCTGTGTGGAGGAAAGATGGGGATGTGAAGGTATGCATCCCAAAGATCGATGACCAGGTCTTATGGCATTCCTGACTGAGGCTGTGGTCTCCATCTTGAATGGTTCCTCCAGCAGAAATCTGTTTAGAGAGGAAAGGTTGATAATTAAACGAGACTTTCCCCTTTTATTGGGAACCTGGAAAATCTGGCAGCAGAAGGCCGGATATTGGTCTTTTAACACCCTCTCTACTGCACCCTTCCGAAGAAGGGAATGAACCTCTTTCTTTAAGTGTACTAGATATAACTGTTGGAAGAAAATGGGGCATTTTACTAGAGGAGGGAGATCCTGGAACCGAAGCTGGTAACCATCTCTTATGATAGAATGGATCCAGCCATCGACCATTACGCCTGACCAAGCCTGTGAAAAGAGGTTTAGTCTGGCGTCTAGGACTGCCCACCTTGTCCTTAGGAAAGGGGGAAGGGCCTGGAAACTTTTTTCCTGCACCTTTGCAATGTACCCTTCTGCCGCGGGGGTGCTCTGAATTGAGGTTGTTGCTCCTGACTGGGGCTGCGCGGCTTTACAGAATTTAGCCAATGGGATCTATGGGCAGTCAGGATGATTTCTCTTCTTGGCTGGTTTTCGAAGAGCTAGAAGTGGATGCAAGGGACCGGTGTTAATGGTCTCTCAAATCCTGAGTAGCCATGGAGGGGATGAGCCCTCCAAAGAGAGTCTCTGTGGGGCAGTCCTCTGAAGGTTCTTACTCTGCTCTAGTAAGTCCTGAGCAAACTCCATGCGGAGGTAGAGAAACTCCAATGACAAAGCCATGGACAAGGACAACGCATGCCTAGAAGTTTTTTGCCACTGCTTCCAACAAACGATGGAGCGCTATTGGTGATGGAGATTCCTCCTTCAGCAGGCTGAACAAGGCTGCTGAAAAGGTCAGTATGCAAGTCTATGGTTACTAGTGACCTAGCCTTTTGTTCTAAGGATTCCAGTGCTTTCACTGGAAGGTGAGCCCAAGTCCCTGTAAAAAAAATATCCACTTGAGGCACTTCAGCATCCAAAGTGGGAGGTAGTGGCCCAGGATGGGGTATGAACCTTGTAGCTAGAAGAAGCTACCAAGGATCACAATGTCGAGTGGGGAACAGACCACCCCCCTACATTGTCTAGCAAAAGCTTGACCCTTGCTAAGCCTTTGAGAGAGTTCTTGATCATAACCGAGTGAGGAAGGAGCAAGAGATATGGACGAGAGTTTGCCCCATAAAGTTTCTCCAAACTGGAAAGAATTTTGGAGTCACCAGGACCTGAAGATTTGAGACACATCTCACTAGGCAAGAGGTGGTAAACCTCATTTACCACTTTATCGAAAGACCTGGATTCCTCCTCCTTTGCCTCTTTAACCAAAGGGTGAAAATCAGCAGGGGACCTGAAGGGAGGGGGTACCACATTGGCCTGCTCTGAGTCAAACTCATTGACTTCAAAGAAGACATAATGGACATCTTCATCCTGCAGTCTCTTCTGGGAGGCAGGACTACGTGACCCAATGTCTCTGTTTTGAGGGGGACTTGGAGAAGGAGAAACTTGAACCGGTAACTCCTCCCGCTGAGTTAACAGACTGCTTACAGCAGTGGCCTCCACTGGTGGTTTAGGACAACTGTCCTCCCGCCTAGAGCATTTTGGGCAAGGTCTATCCCCCTCTTCTTTTTAGACCCAAGCTCGTAAGACGCTGTAGGTCCATGGCCCGCAGACACGACCTCACTACTATTTCTGACCTGGTCCAGAAGTTCATGGCTGCATGTAGGGAAAGAGCCAATCGCTTCCCTGTGTCAGAAGGCCCCAAATACCATTGCGATTTAGAGGGATAATAGAAAAGGGAGTGATGCCGATTTGATCCCCTGTCGTAATCTGGCCTCTGTAAGCCAATTCCTAGTTCCCCAGGGAATGAAACGGTAATCTGGAGAGGGGGGGGGGGGCTCTGCCCAATCCCCATCTCCGTACCAAAGGGGCTCCAAAGACCCATGCCCAGTTACCAGGCCAGTAATTGACAGATGACTCATATCTGTCGGAATATCCATCCCCAGATCTGAGCACTCCCCTTGTCAGGGGGCCTGATCGTGTCGCTGACAACGGGGCCCTGGGACTGAAAGGGTGCTGCTCCCCCCTTATGGGCGGGAAGAGGCACAACTCACAATCAGCCGTTACCAATCTGTGGGACAACAGGGGGTGCTGCTCCCCCCTCATAATACGATACATTATCGATACACATATCAACTTGATGGTCTTTTCATCGTTAGAATGTCTGTCAATGGTAGGGTGGTGCCATTTTTTAAAAAAAAATTTGTGTTGACATATTGGGTGTATTTTCAGTATGCAGATTACAAACAAATATAGACTTATCATCTGTTCATGTGCCATTCTTATCCTTTACAAGATTTTTAAAAAATACTTCTAAACAGACTAGCTGTTAGTGATTTTTATTCCCCATTTTAGGCCATTTCAGGCTGCTCCATTCGATCATATGCATGCCTCATCCTGGTCACCACGCCCTTTGTTTTACATTGAATGAATGTTTTTAAAACATCTTATTGCCAGTTTCATGTCTTCACTTAAATTTCGAAGAGATTACAGTGTTATCTTCAAAACGGAAGAAACAGTGCAATTTCCTTGTGCAAGGAAATTCTTATCTAGAACAAATCCAAGTGTGGAGCGGAGATGACTAATAGCCAAATCCTTCACATTGTACTTCCTGCAGATGCAAATCAACTGCCGTGGCCACAGACATTTGTTTCTGTCAGTGAGAAAGGAAATTATTGACAACACCCACTCCCTTTCTACAAATTAACGAGGTGGCTATAACTCGTGCGGTTTGGAATCTGCCTCCTTGCCGAATCTGAGCTTTTTTTTTTTTTTTTTTATCCCATCGGTAGGTTCGGTCGCTGATTACATATATCAATGTAAAATGTAGTTTTTTGGGGAGGTAAAACTAATTTTAATTATGCAATACTTACCCATCACTATTATATAGCTTATTCCTTTTGCGTGTTGAAAAATCTCGTCCGTTCGATGTGAAAACATTCTCCCACTTAGAGTGGAGAATTTTGTCAACAAGACACGTCACACCCATGCAACTCTCTGCGCCTGCACGAAGATTCATCTTTTTCATAGACGAAATTACGCCAGGACATCAGAGCGGGGTGGGAGGAGGGCATTTGATAATAGTGATGGGTAAGTATTGCATAATTAAAATTAGTTTTACACCCCCCCCCCCCCCCCCCCCCCCGCAAAAAAACTACATTTTAATAGCAGCAATACATTACCCTATCACTATTATATAGCTGAATTGGTCAGTTAGGTGGGTTGGCTGATGTTAAACTGATCAAAAACAGAGAAAAATGGAAAGTACTCACCATTTGAGGGAGAGATCCACTTTACTATTTGTTGGAGTCCTTCTGGGCCACATGTTGTGCCGCAACTATGGGACCCAGAGAAAAAAATGCCTGCGCTTTGATGTGCTAATGAGCGGAGGTAGAAGGACGAAAAGGTAGTATGGGATCGCCAAAAGCTGCCTTCATGACGTCCTCCAAGGAAGAGTGATTTAGATAGGCCCATGAGGCAGCGACGGCTCGAACCTCATGGGCTTTTAGTTTCATAAAAGAGAGGTCTCTATCAGTAAGGGAATGATAAGCTCTTTTAATTGTGGTGACAATCCACCGTGAAATAGTGGAGGCCGAAATATCAACGGAGCCCTTAAGACGAAGGATAAGACGTTTTCCTGCCCTTTCTTTTCCCTTTAGATAGAAACGCAGTGCTCTAACCGAGCATAAAAGCCTATCTTGATCATCTCCAGCACAGATTCGACTGAGACTGGGGATCTCTATAGGTGATGGAGCTACTGCAGGTAACTGATTTTTGGCTAAAAAATCCTGGCTGACAAAGGAGGGAAACGGATTCATAATTGCCATTAAAACGGAGACAGCCAGTGTCAACAGACAATGCATGAATCTCGCTACGTCTTGAGTGTGAGGTCCTGAAAGGATGCCTCACTCAATGGTTCATAGTTTTTTTTTGTTAAGGACCATAAAACACATGATAGATTCCATCTGGGCATAAGAGAGCGGGTGACAGGTCTCTGTAGCTCAAAATACTTAATGAGATCGGCAAGGTGCGGATCTGAACCAATCTCCGAGCCCTGAGAAAATTTAAGTGTGTTAGAGATGGCGGCTCTATAGCCCTTGATAGTTGATACTGAACATCTTTTGTTCTCGAAAAGGAACAAAAGGAAATCAGCAATGGCAGTTACAGAGGAACAGCTGGGATCAACACGTTTCCTAATGCACCAATCACAGAAGATTCTCCACCTGGCATCATAGACCTTGGATGTAGAAGCTCTCCTGGCCTGAATCATGCAACTGGCAACCCAACCCGAAAACTTGTTCTGGCAGATAGATCGCTTGAGATGAACCAAGCGTGAAGGTGGAGAATGTGTGGGCTGTTGTGTAGGAGGGAGCACCTATGTTGTGACAGAAGATCCTCCTGTGAGAAAGAGACCTGGGTTGATCTATCAATAGATCTAGAAGATCGTTGAACCAAGATCGTTGGGGCCATAATGGAGCTATGAGAATGATCTGACAGTGGAAGTTCTTACTTTTTGCAGAACTTGGGGTAGCAATTGGAACGGTGGGAAGGCGTATGCGAACAGATGATCCCACTGGAAGCTGAATGCGTCCACTGCCCAAGCTCTCTGGTCCGGGACTGGAGAGACGTAAAAGTGAAGTCTGTTGTTGAGCCTGGTCGCAAACAAGTCCACGAGGGGCCTTCCCCATAGTGAGAAAAGGGACTCTGTCACTTCGCGGTGAAGAGTCCATTCTGTGAGAACTGATTTGTCTGACCTGGACAGACTGTCCGCTAAGATGTTCTTCTTCCCTGGGATGTGGCGAACTCGGAGGGAAATGTTCTCCGAGGTATGTGTAAATAGGCATCCTGAAAGTCGATGGAGACCGCCCAATCTGATGGACGCATTGCATTTCGGATTGAAGAGGTGGTCTCCATCTTGAAATGTTCCTCCAAAAGAAACCAGTTTAAGGGGGAGAGATCGATAATGAGACGAAATTTCCCACTTTTCTTGGTAACCAGGAAGATTCGGGAGTAGAATGCGGGAGATTGATCATTCAGGACCCTCTCGACTGCCCCTTTTTGTAAAAGGGTATTTACCTCTTCCCTTAATTTCACCAGATTGGTCTGATGAAAGACTATGGGGGTCCTTGATAGTGGAGGTTGTTCCCAAAACTGAATACGGTAACCCTCGCTTACAATAGAAAGGACCCACCCATTGTCCATGATACTTGCCCAAGCCTCTGAAAAGAGGCCTAGGCGAGCACCTATGGGGATGTTTGGGAGAGGAATGGATGGCAGGAGAGGGTGCGAGTCCCTAGGGCTGTCCCCCCCCCCCCTCCTTCCTTGGGAAAGGAAGGTGGGTTGGAGAACCTCTTCCTAGAGGCTCCTCGGCGCTTAAACCCACGCCTTGGACCCGACTGACGATGAGGTCTCATTTGAGGTTGTGCACTGTATTGGGGCTGTATCTGTTTAAAGAATTTAGCAGGTGGCCCTTGGGGGCGATGCACATTAGTACGCTTCCTGGCCGATTGTGATGGGCCAGGTGCAGTTGTGAAGGATCTATATTGATGATCCTTCAAATCTTGTGAAGCCACAGTGGGGATGAGACCTCCGAAGAGGCTCTCAGCTTCCAGCGGAGCAGCCCTTAGAAGGTCTTTACTATGGTTAAGTAAGACCCTCGAGGAGTCCAGTGCAACATCATGACGGATGTGTAGGAGTTCCGCTGATAGGGCCATTGCAATAGAAAGTGAATGCCGAGATGTCTTTGCAACAGCTTCCAGCACACGCTGTAATGCGGCTGGGTTCAGAGCGGCCTCCCTCAGCATAATAAACGAAGTATCTGAGAAGAGGTCCGCATGAGAAGCTATGGTGATCATGAGGCGGACTTTCTGCTCAATGGCCTCGATCGTTTTAATAGGAAGGCATGCCCAGGCTCCAGTTGTCAAACCCACTTGAGATGCATCTGCATCCAATTGGGGAAGCTTAATGGGCCACTTCGGGGAATGTACCTGGTAACTAGAGGCAGAGACCATTGGTCTTAAAGTAGAGGCAGGGACAGCCCTCCCTCTACGCCGTCTAGCGACGTCTTGGCCTGAGGAGAGCCTCTGTGATATTTCCTCAATCGTTGAGGAATGCGGAAGGAGCAGGAGATCTGATTGTGGTTGAGTCCCGGAGATCTTTTCCAAAATGGAGAGGATCTTCTTGGACTGCGCACCAGATGGCTTCAGGCACAAATCCGCAGGCGCCTTATCAAAAGACCAGATCTCTTCCGCTTCATCTAGCTGAGAGGAGCTGGTGGGCCTAATATGGGGCGTCAAATGAGCTGCTTCTAGTTCGTACTCCTTGGAGTCGACGAGGATAGATAACGCATCATCATCTAGAACACTCCGAGCAGGAGAGTGGCCAGGCATCACTATGTCCTTTGGAGATAGTAACAGAGGTGGACTATGTGCCATTTCCCGTACTTGTTTGTCATGATGAGTTGGGGCTCTATGTGTTCTAGATGTTCCAGGATAAAGACGAGACCGCTTGTCTTTCATGGATGATGTTATGCGTCGAGTTTTACAAGTGGATGCCACCTGGTGAGGAGGCGATGGCAGGACACGAGCCGCAGCATGGTCTCTACTCTGAGTCCAGGGTCCAGTAGCCCAAGGGGGCATAAGGGACCAATTATTATGAGATGGGGGTCCCCACATCCCATACGGATTCATTGGGATAATAGGAAAAGGGGGGATACCGATCCAATCCCCATTCCCTGGTCTGAGCCCTCTGGGTAGACTCCCGATCCCTTCCGTACCACGAGGCCTCTGAGTGATGATCGGTGTAAGGTCGGTGACCAGTACGAGATGACCGGTGGCCTATGACCGGTGACCGGTAAAAAACGACCGGTCACTGGGACGATGTGACCGGTGACCGGTGATCAACCATTGACCGGTCACTTGATTCGACCGGTGACCAGTACCCGGCGCCCAGTGACCGGCACCGGGCACCCATTGACTGGTATCGGGCACCCTGGTGACCGGTGACCGGACTGGTCACCGGTCAGTTACCGGTCAGAAGACATATCAGATCCCAGTTTGTCTTCATCACTACACAAGGTGTGGTGCAGCTCCTCCCTTTCGAGAGGGTGCGACACGCTACCCTGGAAGTGTTTGGTGTGGTGCAGCTCCTCCCTCTCTGGAGGGTGCGACACACTACCCTGAGACGAGCGGTGCACCTCCTTCCTCGTGGAAGGCAGCGACATGCTACTCTGAGATAAGCGGTGCACTTCCTTCCTGGTGGAAGGCAGCAACACGCTACTGTTAATGTGAGGGGTGTTCGTCTTCTTCCTTCCCGGGAGAGGCGATCTACTCCTGGAATGTTCACTCCCTCCTACAGGAGGGATCTCACCTATATCCGGGGAGGCTGGTCCCATAGGCTCCTGGGGCCCCGGAATGTTCTTCTGATCTGTAGTGGTCTTCTTACAGTATGTTCCCTTTTCCTGAGTACCTGTACTAGAAAATCCAGAAAATTCAGACGATGAGGGGGATTTAAGTATTTTCTTCCGCCCTCTATATGTACGTCTGGAATCAGCAAGATTCCAGGTTTCATTTGTCCATTTAGTGCAGAAGGTACAGCGATTCTTTCGCTTACACTTGGAACATGTGAGGCAGTCTGGGTGGTTATCCCAAGGGGCCTTCTTGTGGCCACACTTTCCTACAGACTGTGCCGACATTGTTCTCTGAAATAAATGTTTAATGAAATATAATACAATAATAAAACGTGTAAAACTCACCTTTTATTTCCACATGTGGAAAACTCACCCTTTTTGTATATATTGCATGCTCTATGCACACCAGTTCACCTCACTCTGTTTGCATACACTTTTAGCGGTCTATATGCACCACCGTGGATTTTGTCTAAAGGTAAACAATATACATATACATGTTAACAAGGAATAGAAGTCTAGTTTTCTTGACAAACTTTATTGTTCTCAAGAAAGTACAGAATAGCAATGCGACGCGTCACGCGTGGTATTAAAAATACAATTGATGACTTAGCAAAAAGAATATTTAATCAATATTTAATTGGTAGAATTATGCACCTGCTAATTGCGGCGCTATCCAGGTTGTCTATGTTACGTTGTAACGAACACACAAGACTTACCGTAAGCTAAATTGTATTTGAAAAGAAAAAATATATGGTGTACCCTAACCCCTTAGGGCGGAATACACGTGGTAATCTAGAAAGACTCTTTCTAGAACAAATACTGATGTAGGGCAGCATAAGACACATAAGACGAGATGGACAAATGTAACCCAGATGAATTTAGGCTGAAAGGAGAACCCAAACGTGGTTGAAAACCGCAGCAGACAATTTTTCTCTGGTTACGTTTGCACAACACAACCATTAGCCATGGTGTCCATGAAAAAGATGAATGTTCACGCAGGTGCAGAGAGGTGCACGGGTGTGACGTGTCTTGTTGACAAAATTCTCCACTCTAAGTGGGAGAATGTTTTCACATCGAACGGACGAGATTTTTCGACACGAAAAAGTAATAAGCTATATAATAGTGATAGCGTAATGTATTGCTGCTATTAAAAGGAGATATTCCAAACTTATTCCCCATGTACGATTTAAGTACTTTACACATATCATTTAATAGTCAATTTTGTGTTAAGTTTCTATGTTGCTTTTTATCTATTTCGATAGAGTTTGGATGCCAATATTTCCGGTATGGCACGCAGCGAACACGCTACAGTTAGTTATGATTGGTGGTTATTGTTTTTGCCCTGGACTTAACCAACAATAACCACTAATCAGAATTGCATGTAACACTGCGTGACACACCGGATGTGTAGCCGTCAATTCGATCCAAGTAGACAAGATGCGATGCAATAGATAAAGTTCGCGTAAAAGTGGTTATTAAATGAACAGTAAATTGCTTAAATCATACATAGGGAAGAAATCGACAATGTCTTCTTTCCGTTGATATATGTTATCAGTGGCTGAAGATGCAGACGAGATGAACTAATTAGCATGGAATTGGGGCGGGAAAAGGGGGCAGATTTCGAACCAAGAAAGTTACCTTGTGTTAATTTGTAGAAGTCGAGTGGGTGTTGTCAATTGCTTTTATTTTTTACTTACAGAAATGAGTGCATGTACTTGCTACGGCTGTCTCAGATGAATTCTCAATTGAAAGAATGAAAAGGTAATGACTAATAATTATTCACGACTTTTGAAAATTAAAGTAACTTGCATATAGTAAGTATCGTTTTGTATCTATTCTTCTCCTCTTGTATCGATATGGGTATCGATATAGAAAAAGTATCGATACATCGATATATCGATTATATCGATTAATCGTTTCACCCCTACTAATGGGAGGACGAAATTTGTCATTCCGTCAGGGTATTTTCCTCCTGGAAAAGTACTATTGTATTCGCACACCCTCCCATTTGTTTGTACCCCCCTTACTGAACAAAGTACCATTCTTGCTAAAATGCACAAGATCCAGAAGAGGATGGTAATAAAAAATACATAGAATTTTCTTGCATAAACAAGAAAAAGATATTGATATGTGTGACTCATTTCTTTCTAACTGACTGGATAGGGACCCATGCATGCATATTTTGATTGGGTAGGGGCCCTAGGACCCCATTTTTCCCATTTTTGGAATGAGCAGTGTGGTCTCGTTTCAGAGGATAACTCTGGTCTTTTACCAAGTAAATGGAACTCAACAAACATGGTTGCTATTAGGAAGAAGTCTTTATCTGGGAAGGTCACAATGGTTAGTTTTACTGTGTAAGATGACAATTTACAATGTTTAGTTTCCAGTTTCAGGATCTTATTCCTCAGAACAATCAAATACTTACGAAGTCTGGGGTCAAACCAGCTTGTTGTCCTTTCAACATGGTTGATGAAGTATATCTCTCCCTCGGGTGTGGTGGCCTGTTCCCAGCCTGGGGGTAGGGGACCTAGGTTCTGTATTGAGACATTTGTTAAATGGTGTGCAGGAAGCCCAGAGCTCTGCGGGGATGGCGGCGGTGCCTGAGAACTCACTGTGGTTGATACGGGAAATTTACGAGGATCCTGCCATGTGGTTGTCTGTGTGAGATGACTGAAAACAAATAATAATAATAATGATTTAAACAAGAGTCTCTCGAAAATGGTGTGCCTAAAAAGTGTGAGTTTTGTTATGTGTAAGGATTTCCAAAAAGAGATTTTGATAGTAATGATGACACTGGTATCACATCTTACTATGAAAGCACTATCACCATTGGAAAAGTGAAACCTGTTTATTCCCTAACTTCTGGTGCAGGTGAGACAAAACCCCACAGCAAACATTCCACACAAAAAAGCATCTTGCATGAAAAGACAAATAATAGGACAGCACAAGACAAACTGCAATAAAAATTTAATGCAACATTAACTTGTTGTTTTCCCTATTAAATAATTTTAAATTGCCTTCACACGACAGTAGCTATCCATGTATAAATAATATAACAGCCTGGAACACAAATATTCAAATTATCACAATGCTCTCAGTTATCTTAATATTTATAAACAAGTGTTTACAAGTTCTGTGCAAACAATTTGTTTCTAAAAAAAAAAATTATCCTAAATGTTGGCAAAAGGAACTTCTATGGCAGAGGTGTCAAACTCATTTGCTATGGTGGGCCAGATTTTATATAAATAATAATAAATAATAATAATAAATAACAAGTCTGGTGGGCCATATCCAGCCCATGGGCAGTATGTTTGACACCCCTGTTCTATGGTCTTCAGATAAAGTGGTATGTGAAGTAAATTCAGTGTTTTAAAAAAGTTCACCAATGTGCACTCAAGTTCTAAGCAAAACTTGCATACAGTGTACTAGTTTTACTGCTTTAATTCTTTTTAATTTGGAACTGATATGTATACATGTGTAACACTAGAAATGTGTTCAAGGAACATGAATGCCCTGCCACACTGACCTATATGTAAATGCAAAACATAACTATACAGACATGGGTAACACTACAGTACAGTATATGCCCTTCTATATTACAGACAGGCATGGGTAACACTATCTGTATATGTCCCTTCCATATTACAGACAGAAATGGGTAACACTACATGTATATGCCCCATCCATATTACAGACAGACATGGGTAACACTATATGCCCCTTTCATATTACAGACAGACATGGGTAACACTATATAACCCTTTCATATTACAGACAGACATGGGTAACACTATATGTTCCTTTCATATTACAGACATGCATGGGTAACACTATATGCCCTTTCCTTATTACAGACAGACATACAGTGTAGGTAATACTATATGCTCCTTCCATATTACAGAGAGACATGGGTAACACTATATGCTCCTTCCATATTACAGAGAGACATGGGTAACACTATATGCTCCTTCCATATTCATGGCAGAGTATGTGGTACATGTATTTATATGGATTAAAGTTGACACTATTATACACTAACAGATTGCATACATGTAGACTTTCTGCATGAGAAATGACAAGATACATCCAGATGCAATGCTAAAACTTTATTTTTTGTGAGCAGCCACTGAGTACACATGTAACAGATTGAGAAAATACTTAAATTTAGCTAAGCTTAAATGTTGCCAAATCATAAAGGAAAAGTTTGAACCCAAATAGCAAATCACAAAAGTGCAAAATGTTTTCCAAGTGTTTCAAAATTGCATTTTAATTTTCAAAAACTGATTGTGATCATTATTATACCATGATTAATCACCAAAATGTAGATTTTTAAGGGGGTACAACTAATTTTAATGATGTAATACTTAACTGTTGCTACTGCAAAACTTACTCTTTTCTGGCCAGAAAATACCCTCGACCATATGATGAGAATTCATCCTCCCATAGGGTGACTTTCGAGAAAGATCTCAAGTCTAACCCATGATCCTGGCCCATGAGCACTAGTCACTAGTTCTTTTTCAGAATGTAGCCTTAAACTACTGGGACATCAGTGCTGGGCGGGGAATCGGGCAATAGCAACAGGTAAGTATTACATTATTAAAATTAGTTTTACCCCCTAAAAAACTACATTTTAAGATCAATAATACATAACCTTTTGCTATTACATAGCTGAATTTGCAAGTTTGGTGGGAGGCTAATGATCCCACAAACTCACGAAGGAAAAAGGAAGGAATACTCATCTTTACAATACAAGCGTAGACTGTAGTCGGATGGTATCAGCATGGGCCACTTTTTGTGCTCCTACTATTGGCCTCCAAAAAATATGCCTTCAATTTGGTGAACCAACAAGCAAAGGTAGAAGGAGGTCATGTGAGATCGCCAAAATGCGGATTTCATCACATCTTCTAGAGACGAATGAATTAGATATGCCCATGAGGTAGCAATGGCTCTAACCTCATGGGCTTTAATCTTCATGAAAGAAAGGTCTCTTTCATTAAGGGACTCATAAGCTCTCTTGATAGTTATGGTAACCCACCTCAAAATGGTGGAAGCCAAAATATCAGACAAGTCTTAAGGGTGAGGAAAAGATGTTTCCTACCCTTTCTTCTCCCTTTAGAAGCTGCCAAATAAAAACGTAAAGCCCTAACTGAGCATAAAAGTCCATCTTGATCATTCCAGCACAGAAATGACAGAGACTGGGGATCTCAATCGGAGTGGAGAAACTGATGGAAGCTGGCTTTTTGTTTTAAAAAACCTGGTTTGCAAATGAAAGAAACTGACTCATAATTCCAACTTAACTGCCGACAGGTTCCATGGATTGGGCATGAAGCTCACTCCTTTGTCTCACAGACTCTAAGGAGAGCAAGAAACTGTCTGGAGGGTAAAGTTCTCAAAAGAAGCTTCACTCAAAGGTTCATTGGGGGGTTTAGTTAGAGAACACAAGACACAAGAGAGATTTCATCTAGACATTGGCGAACGAGACACCAGTCTTTGCAGCTCAAAATACCTGATCAGGTCAACTGCGTGAAAGTCCGCACCAATGGCCTGGCTTTCAAAAATTTCAGTGTGTTGGATAGGGCTGCCCTATAACCGTTGATAGTAGAAACCAAGCATTGTCTCGCTTCAAAAAGAAAGACAAGAAATTCAGCCACTGCACTCATACAGGAACAGCTAGGATTAACATTTTTTCTACTGCACCAATCACAAAAGATTCTCCACTTGGCATCACAGACCTTGGACATAGATCATCTCCTGGACTGAACGATGCACTTGGCAGTTCTGCTTAAAAACTTGTCTTGGCAGAGAGATCATTTGAGATGAGCCAAGCGTGAAGGTAGAGGATCTCTGGGTTGTTGTGGAGGAGAGAGCCCCTGTCCTGCGACAGAAGGTCCCTCCTCTGGGGTAATGTCCTGTGTTGGTCTACCAGCAGGTCAAGAAGATCGCTGAACCACGATCATTGATGTCACAAAGGGGCTATCAAAATGACCTGAGTAGTGGAGGTCCTTACTTTCTGAAGTACTTGCAGAATCATCCTGAAGGGTGGGAAGCCATAAGGCAAATTGACAATCCCAATGCAGGCTGAAAACATCCACTACTCAGGCTCTATGGTCTGGGGCTGGGGAAATGTAAAAGGGGAGCTTGTTGTTTAGCCCTGTCACAAACAAGTCCACCAAGGGTCTCCCCTAAAGTCTGAACAGGCAATCTGCTACAGATTGGTGAGGACTATCTTGCCCCTCCTAGACACTGTCCGCCAAAATATTCTTTTTGCCAGGAATGTGACGGTAATCCCTACAGAAGTTGCCCAGCAAAGGAGGTTCCAAACCTCAACATAGAGAAAAGGGCATGTGTGCCTCCTTGTCACTCGAGGTATGCTACCACAGACATGTTGTCGGAGGAGACCATCACGCAGCTATTTCTTATTTTGTCAATCCAGCCCTGAAGGACTAAGAACACTGCTCTCATTTCCAAATTATTGATGTGGAAAGTGAATTCTTCCCAGGACCATGAACCATGAAGAATTAGCCCTTCTGGCTCCAGTTGAGAGCCCCACCCAGAATATGATGCATCTGCAAACAGATTGGAGTGGGGTTCAGGGCCATGCATGGGGACTCAGGACTGAAACAGGTCCCGATTCGTCCACCAAATCTGATGATGGTGGAAAGCCAGACCTAGAGAAATCTGAGGGTCCCTGTGAGGATTCCAGTTTGCTGAGAGAGTAAATGGAGAGGGTGAAAGTGCAATCTGCCTAGGGGAACTAGGTCTGCTACGGAGTTCAAAAACCCCAGAAGAGATAGAAATAGATGAGTCAACGTGGTCTTGGCTCCCAGCGCCTCCAACTCTCTAGGCTGGGTTAAAGACCCAGCCTGGTCACTATGGACAACAGCAAGACAGATCTAGTCTGCTGGACTCCAGACGGCCATTGTGGATCAACCAAGTGACCTTAAGTGGACGGTAACTACTCTCATGACCATGGTAAAAGCTCTGGGTGCGAAGGCTAGACTTGAACAGCAAAGCGCGAAATTGGAAGACCTCCCCATCCAATCAAAAACTGGAGGTACTTCCTGTTAGGAGGAAACATAGGGATCTGAAGGTACGCATCCTGAATGCCAATATAGTTTGCCCAGTTACCAGGTCTTATGGCATTCCTGACTGAGTCTGTGGTCTCCATCATGATAGGGTTCCTCCTGAAGAAACTTGTTGAAGGAGGAAAGGTCAATAATTAGTCAAAAATTTCCCCCTTTATTTTGGTACTAGGAAAATCCAGGAGTAGAAGGCTGGAGACTGGCCGTTGAACACCCTCTCTACTGCACCCTTCTGGTGAAGGGAATGAACCTTTTCCTTTAAACACACTAGATTCGACTGGTGGAAGCACATGGGGGACCTTACTAAAAGAGGACGATCTCGAAACCAATGTCCGTATCCCTCTTTTATGATAGAGAAACCACCCATCATCCATGATACATGACCAAACCTCTGGAAAAAGGTTCAGCCTGGCACATACAGGAACCGACAGAAGTGAAACACAATGCAGGAGAGGGAGCAAGTCCCTAGGGTTGCCTCCATTTTCCTTAGAAAAGGGGGAAGGGCCCACAAACCTCCTCCCTAGGCCTTCTAGGGCCCAACTTCCGAAGGGGAGCTCTGAATTGGGGGTTCTTGCTTTGAAGAACTTCACTGATGACCCTGTGGGTGGTCAGGATGATTCCACTTCTTGGCTGGTTTTGACAGGCCAGGAGCAGATGCAAGGGACTGGTGTTGCTGGTCTCTCAAATCCTGGGAAGCCACGGAGGGGATGAGTCCTCCAAACAGGGTCTCTGCCTCCAGGGGAGCTGGTCTCAGTAGGTTCTTACTGTGCTCCAGTAAGATCTTGAATGTGTCCAGGGCAATATTACTGCCGAGGTGGAGAAGCTCCGCTGATAAAGCCATGGACATGGACAATGCATGCTTTGATGTTTTAGCCACTACTTCCAACAAACATTGAAAGGCAGCTGGTGACAGAGATTCCTCCTTGAGCAGGCTAAGAGACTGCTGAAAAAAGGTAGGCATGCAAGGCTATGGTAACTAAAGCCTCCAGTGTTTTAACTGGAAGGCAAGCCCAGGTCCCTGTAGAAATACCCACTTGTGCTGCTCCAATGTCCAAATTGTGTGGGGGGAGGGGGGCCTATAATTAACTGCAGAAACCAAAGGTCACAACGTAGACTGTAGGGGGGGGGGAAGGGGGGACAGACCATCCCTTAGGCTGTCTAGCAAATTCCTGGCCCTTACTAAACCTCTGGGAAAGCTCCTGGTCCTTACTAAAGCTCTGAGAAAGTGAGGCAGCATCAAGAGATCTGTGCTAGGGGTAGCCCCCAACTCTCTCGAAGTTGAAGAATTTTAGTGTCCACAAAGCCTGAAGGCTTGGGACACAGAACCAGGGGTAATAGACAGTAAACCTCGTTAACCACCTTGTCAAAGGACCAGATCTCTTTCTCCTCTGTCACCTTGATCGCGAGTTGGGAGGAGTTGTCACCTCGACCTGTTCTATGACATAAGAATCTACGAGGACTGACAAGACATCCCCGTCCTGCTCTCGCTCCTGGGAGGCAGAACTTTGTAACCCAATGTCCATCTGTTGCAGGGGAGACTGGGGGGTAAGAGGGACCTCATGCGAAGCTAAAGAACTGTCCCTAGTGGCAGTCTCGGCAGGTGGGTGAGAGCGACTCTAAACCCTCCTGGGGTGTTTGGGGGATGGTCTGCCCCCCTCCCCCTTTTGGCCCCACTTTGTAAGATGGTGATGTCGGCCCAGTGACTGTGACATTGACCTCTCTACCATCGGGCCCAGACCCTAAAGTCCATGGCTGCATGCTGGGAAAGGACCAATCACTTCCCTGCAGTGGAAGGCCCCAAATCCCCATTTAGTGGGATTATAGCAAAGGGGGATGCTGAATAGATATCCTTCCCTAATCTGACATCTGTACACCGATTCCCAATCCCATGCAGAATTCAACGGTAGAGAGGTGAGTCTCGACCCAATCGCTATCCCCATACCTAGGGGGCTCAAATGACCAGTGACCAGTACTGATACAGTAGATTGGTGACCGTTGTCTGGTGCCTGGTCACCAGTCAATGACTTGTCAGGCAACTCTGATCCGGAGGAAGACCCTTCCTCAGATCTAATGGACTTGTATTGAAGCTCTCCCTTTTCCAGGTGGCTCAATCCCGTCACCAATAATGGGCTTCGGGGACAGAAATGGTCCTGCTCCTCCCTCAAAGGGGTGGAGGAACACTCACTTTCAGCCAACACCAAGCTGTGGGCCAGTAAAGGGTGCTGATCCTCTCTAATGGGGGGATGGGTGGAAGGCGCGACTCAATCTCTGCCCTATGAGACTGAAGAGGGTGCTGCTCCTCCCTCACAGCCTCAAGGGAGAGTGCAACTTGTTCTCAGCCCTACAGGATTGGAGAAGGTACTGATCCTCCCTCACGGGAGGGCTCGACTCACTCTCTGCCCACTTATATCCTCCCCTGGGAGGACCCCCATGGGCCTTATACATGTCCAAAGAGACTTTCCCAATCCTACCCTGAAACCCAAGAGACTCAGCAACAGAAAAACCAGAAAATTCTGAGCAAGAAAAGGAAGACCCTTTGCAAATTCTTCTATTTTTAGCGAGATCCCAGACCTCGTCTGATCATAGACTACAAAAAGGACACCCATCTGTCCTTTAATAATTCATACAAGCAAGGCAGGTGGGGTGGGTATCCCAAGGGGCTTTCTTGTGCCCACACCTCCCCACTCTGCCTAGGCACTGCTGCAAGAGAAAAATCTGAAAAAGGAAGAATAAAAAACTTCTATGTAAGTATTAGGCAGCCAAATCTTACATGTTATCAGGTGTCATCTCTATTAAATAAATTAAAACAATCACAAACTGATGTTTTAATTATAATAAAGTCAGCCATGCTTATTTTTTTCTTACTTTTTTTGTTTGGACAATGACATCAGCAACACTTATTCTGAGTATTGGAGACAAAAATTAGCAACAATAGTCCCTCGAAGGGACTGATACTCTACTGGTCAAAAAGAATTTCCAGGATTTCAAGATAAGACCATTTCTTCCTTTTAACTGTCAAGTGTTGAAAAAATCTCTGATATTTTTCAGCCATAACAAGATTTTCAAATTAGCTGCTGTGGTACACATATTGGATGTCAGCTTGGTGCCATTTTCATTTAGAACAAAGTAGACATCATCAAAAGTCTTTTTGTGAAAACCCCATGTCATAATGATCATCCATTCAGGGGGAGCATAAGACAGCAAGATTTTTAAGACAGTTATCGTGGCAGCTATATTGGATGTACGACTGGCACCATTTTCTTTAGATCTAACTAGGTATCATAAGAAGTCTACTGGTGAAACCCCCATGCTGATATAGCCATCCATTTGGAGAGGAGTAGAGACAACAATATTTATCAACCATTCATGTCAAGCCGAAGTACCAGGATGTGTAAACAGTTGCTTACCTGAAAAACAACTTAAGTCACAACAAGCAGTATGAGACCTCTACCAGTGTCGTGACTTATGTCACGACTAGCACTTTAAGGGTTAATGAAGTTTTTGTCTTTCAGTCAATTATTGCTGAATATGCACCTTCCAGGCACTTTGCGAAGATCACTCGTTAAAAAGACTCTTTTGCTAATGACCCATTCTTGCTTAGCGGAGACACGTGGTGAAGTTAAGGAGTGCACATGTGTTAATGACATCATGTAAAAGGGACACTACGCGCAATGTTTGATTTATTCCCATGGATTCTGATAATAGCAAAATGGTTAGCAGATGACGGAAAAATCAAACTATACTTCCTATCCTTGCACAACGTTAAACAAATGACTCAAAAGCAAAATTTTCCATCATGTTTTATTTTTAAACAGAATCTCTCAAATTCATGGACTTTCAATGACCTAGGTGAAAAATCAATGACTTTGAGGCCTTGAAATCAGGTGTTCATTTTTCAATGACTTTCAATTACCTTTAATGACCGTGTGAACCCTGCTTGATGGGACTGACAATCTACTGGGTGAAAAGAATTTCCATGAATTTAAGACCATTTCTTGCTTTCAACTGCTCTGTGTTGAAACCATCTCTGTTATTCTTCAGCAATAACAAGATTTTAAAATTAGCTGCTATGGTGGACATAATGTCAGATTGGCAACATTTTCATTTAGGACAATGTAGACGTCATTACATGTAGAAGTCTTTTGGTCAAAACCCCACATCATAATGATCATCCATTCTGGGGAAGTAGTTACAACAAGATTTTCAAGACAGCCATCGTGGTAGCCATACTGGATGAACAACTGGCACCATTTTCATTTAGGACCAATTAGGTATCATAAGAAGTCTATTGGTGAAAACCCCATGTTGATATAGCCATCCATTTTGGGAGTAGACATAACAATATTTTCAAGATAGCCACCATGGTGACCATATTGAGGGTTAGTCATTTTCATTTAAGACCAACTAGACACCATAAGAACTCTTCTGATGAAAACCCTATGTCAAAATGACTTTCCATTTAAGAGGAATAGCAAAAACAACATTTTCAAGATGGCCATATATTGGATGTCAAATCAGCACCATTTACAAGTATATTTTAGGATCAATAAAACATTATAAGAAGTCTTCTAGTGAAAACCCCATGCTGATATGACCATTCATTCAGGAGAAGCAGTGATAACATGATTTTCAAGCAGGCCACTGTGGCAGCCATATTAGACATCAGATTGGCACCATTTCATTTAGGACTAACTAGACATCATAGCAAGTCTTCTGGTGAAAAACCCTATGTCAATATGACTTTCCATTCTTCTGGAGTAGTGACAATATTTTCAAGATAGGTGGTGGCCATACTGGACCTCAGATCAGCACCATTTTCATTTAGGACCAACTAGACATCATAAGAAGTCTTTTGGTGAAAACCTGACATCAGTATGACTTTCTGTTCAGGAGTTGCAAGAACAAGGTGATTTTCAAGATGGCTGTCATGGTGGTCATATTGGAAGTCAGATCGGCACCATTTTGATTTAGGACGAACATCAGAAGAAGTCTTTTAGTGAAAACCCCATGTAGGAAGAGTAGTGATAACAAGAGTTTCAAGATGGCCGCTGTAGTGGCCATATTGGACATCACATCAGCGCCATTTTCATTCAGGACCAACTAAACATCACAAGTACATGTCTTTTAGTGAAAACCCCATATCGATATGATCATCCATTCAGGAGTAGCAATAACAAGATTTTCAAAATGGCTGCCTTGGTGGCCATATTGGACCTCAGATCTGCACAATTTTGATTTAGGACCAGCTAGACATCATAAGAAGTCTTTTAGTGAAAACCCCATATCAATATGACTTTCCATTCAGGAGGAGTAACAATAGCAAGATTTTTAAGATGGCTGCCATGGCGGTCATATTGGATGTCAGATCATTTTCATATAGGGTCAACTAGACATCATAATAAGTCTTTTAGTGAAAACCCCATACTGATCTCACCATCCATTCCGGAGCAGTAGCAATAACAAGATTTTCAAGATGGCTGCTGTGGTGGCCATATTGGAGGTCCGAGCAGTACAATTTTCATTTAGGACCAACTAGACCATGGGATGAATGTGTGTGTAAAGTTTCATGGCAATCTTCCAAGTAGTCTAAGAGAAGTAGTGATAACAAACTTGTGCTAACGGACAGACAGATGATGGATGGACGACAGACCACAGACCACCCCATAAGCTCTTCTGGTCTAAGACCAGTAGAGCTAATAAAACAGAATCAAGATGAGTCTACAGACCAAATCGTCAAGGATAAGAATAACCAATTACCTACACACGCTAGAAAAAGGAATAAAATAATTCTCAAACACAATAACTGTTACACTGACACCCCTGTGAGGTAGTAACCTAAATGGCAATGAAAAAAAAAAAATGTAACCAACAACGAGAGAAAGCGAGTGAGAGAGAACTAATTCCAAACAGGAATTAAACTTGATCTAAGGGTAATTTCACACAGTAAAATGATGCATGTATTGAAAATGCTCAATTCGCAACATATGACTCGAAGTGAAGGCTATTTTCTCTTCAAAGTATTTTAAGCAGCCATAATGATGGCTGCGACCAGAAAAAGAATGAGAACTAGTGCACATGGGCCAGGGTCATGGATTAGTCTTGAGATCTTTCTCAAAAGGCACCCTATGGGAGAATGAATTCTCATCATACGGTCAAGGTTTTTTTTCTGGACAGAAAAGAATAAGCTACACAACAGCAACTGGTTATGTATTACTGATATTAAAATTATTTTTTAATTATCAATGAAAAGAAATTGTGTTCAGGTAAAACCCTACATGTATATAAAACTGACAATGGCAATTCTGAATGCACTATTGCACAACACACCTTCTCAAGACAGTATCAGCATGCTCATGTAAAAATATAATGTTACCTGTATTATGTACCATATATCATTGTGCAATTGTAAATTTTACATGCTCTGTAGAAAAGCATTAGTCTTTTATTAATATAAATGAAAGAAAAATAAATGTGATATTATATTCTGTACAGAATAAACGTGAGACCAACATCTGAATTCAGCCTCCTAGGCTTTCTCTTTAGGATGACAAAGCGAACAGGTGTGATTCAGCTGGTTTCCAGGAAGGTCATTTGCACAAAAAATTCCAATCTTTTCATTAAAATGCAACTATTTCCAGAAAATGTCACATGACCCACATGTATGCTGTTTTGTTTTTTTTGTTGTTTTTTTTTCATGTCCTGTGTTGAAGCTAATGCCAAACATAAATAAGACAGTCTTGGTGTATTTAAACTTATAGGAATTTCTTCAGAAATGTATAAAAATAAAGGAACTATAAGGAACTTAATAATAATAAGTGTAATGATGCCTTGAACAGCATAAAGGGGAAAATCTATGGAGAACACATTTTCTGATAATTAAGCATGCTATAACAGAGGCATTCGTAGCTAATCACCTTATGCATTTAATGAAAAAGTATGTGAATCAGTTATTTGGTCCATATTTGAAGAATACTAAAATGAAGCATTTTCCCTCTTTTAAAATGGGCAGCATCAGATTTACACCAGATCTTTCTTCTTACAAATGCATCTAATTTGACACTTGGCTGCACAGCTTTGAATTTATTTGAAACGTCATATGGATGAAAAAATCTAATTGCATTTTCTTCAGTCTTGGTGCACAACTGCAGTGTGAATAGGGCTTCAGTGTTCTGGTGAAAATCCATGTCAATCTGACTTTCCATTCAGGAGTAGTGATAACAACATTTTCAAGATCAGCACCATTTTCATTTAGGACCAACTAAATAAACATCATAAGTATTGTAGTGAAAACCCCATGTTGATATGACCATCCCATTCAGGAGTAGCAATAACAAGATTTTCAAGATGGCTCACATGGTGGCCATATTGGTACTCAGACTGGCACCATTTTCATATAGGACCAACTAGACATCATAAGAAGTCCTTTAAGTGAAAACCCCATGTTGATATAACTATCCATTCAGGAGGAGTACCTATAACAAGATTTTCAAGATGGCTGCTGTGATGGCCATATTAGACATCAGACCAGCACCATTTTCATTTAGGACTAACTAGACATCATAAAAAGTCATCTGGTCAAAATACTATATCAATATGACTTTCCATTCTGGAGGAGTAGCAACATGATTTTCAAGATGGCTGCCATGGCAGCCATATTGGACATCAGACTGACACCATTTTCATTAAGGACTAACTAGACATCATAAAAAGTCTTCTGGTGAAAATACTATATCAATATGACTTTCAATTCAGGAGGAGTAGCAACATGATTTTCAAGATGGCTGCTATGGCAGCCATATTGGACACATCAGACTGACACCATTTTCGTTTAGGAACAACTAGGCATCATAAAAAAAAAAGGCTTCTGGTGAAAACTCCATGTAAATATGACTTTCAATTCAGGAGGAGTAGTAATACAATTTTCAAGATGGCTGCACATATTTGTAAACATTACCATTATCTCTTTATTAAATACCTCCTATAATTTAGAAATTCTCCCTTTTTCAAATGGAGGGGTTAATTTCTGACTAAAATATGTCTTAAAGATTTTTTATGAACAAGTTCCTTGTTTTTGCTAAAGCTCTCAGTCTTTTATTAAAGAAAGATTGCTAATTCAACATTATTAAACTAGAAATATATGGGAGTGCATTTCTTATGCTATTATTGTTACTGATTTGGATAACAATAATACCAACCCTGTATTCAGGATTAAACATAAAACACATCTCAGCTCAAAATATTACAGGCTATCATTGTGGTGTGTGCTAGGCGAGATAGTCTGTAATTGTATACTATTGTCTGATGACTAAACGTGTTTAAACTGCAAAATTATGTGACAATACTAGCAGTGTACAAAGTGAAATAAAGGGTATTCTTAATTCCTACCCAATTGATGAATCAGCAATACACTGCTCTAAGGGCATTTTATGACCATTTGCACATATTTTGAGGGATTGAGCCACTGATTGAGCGTTCTCACCTTTCTAGAAAACTATTAACTGCATTTATCAATCAATCAATCAATCCACTGTTGAATCACCAAATCCACAAATCAATGAGTTAAGTTTTCTTTTGCTAGACATGCAAGTGTATATATTCAACTTTATCAGATAGTACTGGTCCTCTGCTCAAAGCATGTTTTTTTTTCAATTAGTTTGGATGATTATGGGTTTTAATGGATAGCTACTGCAGCTAGCTACCTAGTTAAATAGAAAAATAGATAGATATAGATAGATAGCCCATTCATTGATCTAATCGGTATGCCAATGCTATGATATTTTTATTTCTATGTAATACATCACAGCATCTACCAATTCATTTCAAATATTTGCATAAACATGTAATTCCATGGTACAATAAAGACAGGGTCAGTAAGTCTGCCATAATGAACATGATTCAAGCAAGACTTGCTGCACATCTCTTGTAAACATATATATTACAGAAAATAACAATGCACAGCAGTGGATTCTGAAAATGGTTCCAGACTCTGTCACTAACCTAATAAGCTAACTAACCTTTCTCAGAGAGAAATCTTTATTCACACACAAGCACTCCCTCTCAGAATGTTACTTAATGATGGAAATGACACCACTTGGCAACCCTGGCTTTGTCCCATTGGTACAGATGATAGACTGATATAGCTTCAATGAATTTTAAACATATTGAGCTTAGAAACAATCTATAATATATCCCTGTGAGCAAAAACCGAGATATTAAAATATTTAA
This sequence comes from Margaritifera margaritifera, assembly GCA_029931535.1. NCBI lineage: Eukaryota > Metazoa > Mollusca > Bivalvia > Unionida > Margaritiferidae > Margaritifera > Margaritifera margaritifera. The sequence continues at coordinate 5,561,769 of JAQPZY010001677.1, read as the reverse complement.
TGATAATTAATTCTATTTTTTTTTTACTGGCACTACTTTCAAATACTGGAAGTTTGCATAATGATATGATGACACGTTTAAATTTCAATGGGCTGTGATGCTTTCTTAGCTTGCATAGAAAAACATTACTGATACTTTATATGGCATATATTCTTTGCATATTGATCAATCTTGATAAAAACTGTCAGTCAAAGAGCCCCTACCCTCTCCAGTCACCTGTACAGTTGTTGGACTATTCTGAAAAGGTCAGGAATTTTGCATCTGGAGTAGAATTTTTAGGTCCATAGCCAACACCATCATAATGTTGGCCATCAGTAAGTGCATTTGCAATAAATAAACCTTCTAAAGAAATTACAAGTACACACATTATATGCATGTTGGGTCGAAAGTATTACTGTCTTGACCCTATGCTATTTTAAGGAGGGGGGGGGGGAGGCAGCTACAGTAGCTCAGTTGGTACAGCATGAACCTCATAATACACAGGTTATGGGTTCAATACCTGCCCATGCCAGCCTGGATCAGCTGGATTGGCGTGTCCTTATTTTTGGACACTAAGTTTTGGGACACTTTTTTTTCTCTGAACAATTTTATAATGTACCCTAAGATGCTGGACAGTCATAGACAGCCATGATTTGACCCAGATTTTCAGACACACTAAATAAAATCAGAGTTAATATCAGCATTAAGAAACACAAAGTTAATTTGATTCATTACAGCACCTGTTATTTGAACAATGAAAACAATGTTGACATATACTGCATGTAAAAGACTGTTAACAGCTGTCATTTTAAGATATCAACCATACTTTTTACAATATCTTGTGAAAAAATTTCTGAAAATTAAGATTTCCAAAGTTTTATATTACATATACTGAAACAAGTAATGTCACAAGTGAAATGAAAATGGAATGCAAATAGAGTGCAGACTGAACACAAATGAAATGGAGAATTAATGCAAATGAAATGCAGAATCAATGCAAATGAAGTGATGAATACAATATGAAGGAAACAGAGAATGCAAATACAGAATGCAGAACACAGAATGATTAGTGTTGCACCTTGAGCGTAGTATCATTCATGGGTTTCCCAAAAATATTTGTCCTACGTCCCCCAATCCTGACCGCTATGCACGTTTTTTTGTAAGGATAAAAAGTCAGAAAAATATGCATAGTACTTTACTTCAGTGTACATCCATCCACATCTATGTTGGCACTAGCAATGGCTAAAGTCTCTAAAGATGATAAAAACTGTAAGATGGCAATTAATATACATTTTAAACAACATATATATGGGAGGGGGAGGGGTTAAACTAATTTTAATGATGTAATACCTACCTGTTGTTATTGCATAGCTGTACTTTTCTGGGGGGAGTGGAGGTGGTAAAATACACCAAGTGAGTGACGAAAATTCATCCTCCCAATTAGTGAGAGCCAGAAAGTTCCAAAACATTGGACCATATAGTGCACACGCTCTGACATACGCCGTAGGCTTCATTCTTTTTGAGGGCGCATCTTATGTAGTGGGACATCAGAGTGGGGTGAGAGGAGGGAATCTGGCAATAACAACAGGTAGGTATTACATCATTAAAATTAGTTTTACCCCCCCCCCCCCAAAAAAAATACATTTTAATATCAGTAATAGCCTACCTGTTGTTATTGCATAGCTGAATTTCTCAGTTTGGTGGGAGGTTGCTGAACCCACAACTGGCGAATAACAAACAACACAAGGAATACTCACCCTCACAGAAGAGCAGACAACTTACTGTTGAACAGAATCTGCCTGAGACATTTTCTGAGCGACAACAATTGAGGCCCAGTGAGAAAATGCCTTCACCTTGGTGGGCCAATGAGCTAAGGTAAAAAGAGGAAAAAGTAGCATAAGAGTGCCAAAATGCAGGTTTCATCACATCCTCCAAAGAGGAATGTGTTAGATAGGCCCAGGAGGTAGCAATGGCACGAACCTCATGGGCTTTAATTTTCATGAAAGACAGGTCCCTATCAGTAAGGGGCTTATAAGCTCTCTAGATAGTTATTGTAATCCACCTAGAAATGGTGGAAGCTGAAATATCAGCTGAAACTTTAATGGGTACGAAAAGACGCTTCCTACCCTTCCTTCTCTCTTTTGAGGCTGCCAAAAATAAAACGTAAAACCCTAATCGGACATAAAAGTCAATCTTGATCATCCCCAGCACAGATACGGCTGACACTGGAGATCTCAATCGGATGCGGTGCAACCAAAGGAAGCAGTTTTTTTTGCTAAAAAAAACCTGGTTGACAGAGAAGATAAACTGACTTGTAATTCCCATTGAACCTGATACAGCCCTGTTCTATGGATAGGGCATGAAGTTCACTCCTTCGTCTTGCAGATGCTAAGGCAAGCGAAATGGCCATCTTAAGGATGAGATTCTCAAAAGAAGCTTCACCCAAAGGCTCATAGGGGGGTTTTGTAAGAGACCACAAGACACAAGAGAGATTCCATTTAGGCATTAGATAGCGAGACACTGGTCCTTGCAATTCAAAATATCTTATCAGGTCTCCCTAATGAGAGTCTGTGCTGATGGCCTGGTCCTTTGAGAATTTAGGAGTGTTGGAAAGGACTGCTCGATATCCCTTAATAGTAGAGACCGAGCATTGTTTCTCTTCTAAAAGAAAGAGAAGAAAATCAGCTATAGCACTCACAGACAGAAAGCTAGAATTAAAAAGTTTTCTACTACACCAATCACAAAAGATTCTCTATTTGGCATCGTATATCTTGGATGTCGAGCTTCTCCTGGTCTGAATGATACACCTTGCAACTTTAACGAAAACTTTTCCTTGCAGAGAGATTGTTTGAGATAAGCCAAGCGTGAAGGTGGAGAATCTGTGGACTGCTATACAGGAGACAGCCCGTGTTGCAACAGGAGGTCCCTTCTCTGAGGCATGATCCACCAGCAGATCAAGAAGATCGCTGAACCATGAACACTGGGGCCACAGAGGGCTATCAAAATGAGCTGGACCGTGGAGTGCCCGAGTTTGTGAAGGACCTGTGGAATCAACCAAATGGTGGGAAGGCGTACATGAACAGACAATCCCAGTTCAGGCTGAAAGCATACACCACCCAGGCCCTCTGATCAGGGACTGGGGAAACATAAAAAGGGAGCTTGTTGTTCAATCTGGTGGCAAACAAATCCACTAGGAGAGGTCGCCAAAGTTGGAACAGGGAGTCTGCTACGGATTGGTGAAGCGACCATTCTGTAAGGACTACCTTCCCTTTCCTAGAGAGACTGTCTGCCAAAATGTTCTTCCTTCCCGGAATGTGGCAAACTCTGAGGGAAATTCCTTCCAAAGAGAGAAGGTGCATGTATGCCTCCTTGTCTCCTGAGGTATGCAACCACTGATGTGTTGTCAGATGAGATCATCATGCAGCAACCTCTTATTTGATGGACACACCCCTGAAGGTCTAAGAACACTGCTCTCATTTCTAAATTGTTTATGTAAAGAGTCGATTCTTCCCGGGACCAAGATCCCTGAAGAATCAGTTCCTCTGGCTCTAGTTGAGCACCCCACCCTGAATCTGAAGCATCTGCGAACAGATAAGAGTGGGGTTCTGGGGGGGTGCATGGGGACTCCGGCAAAAACAGGTCCCAATTTGTCCACCAATTGAGATGAAGGTGAAAGTCCCGACTCAGAGAAATTGGATTATTCAGAGGGTCCCTGTGCGGTTTCCACGCAGCTAAAAGGAGAAACTGGAGAGGACGTACATGCAGCCTGCCTAGGGGAACCAAATCTGCTGCAGCGTTCAAAGTCCCCAACAGAGAGAGAAAAAGACGAGCTGTTAATGTAGTCTTGGCTCTCAGCATCTCCAACAAGGAGATGATCTAGTCTATTCTCTCCAGAGGGACATGAACTAACCCTCTGTTTGTGAGGACATTTATCCCCATGTCGACAAAATCTTGAGAAGGAATGAGTTCCGATTTCTCTAAGTTTGGTAGAAGACCCAACCTGGTCACTATGGACCAACATTGAGATAGGTCTAGTCTGAGGGACTCTTGACCGCCGTTGTGCATCAACCAATCGTAGAAATACTGGAGGACTGGGATACTTAATGATTGCATATGGGCTGCCACTACTCCCATGACCCTGGTAAAAACTCTGGGAGTGGAGGCAATGCCAAATGGCAGAGCTTGAAATTAAAAGATCTCCCCATCCAGACAAAACCGGAGGTACTTCCTGTATAGAGGAAAAATAGGGATGTGAAGGTACGCATCCTGAAGATCGATGGAGACAGACCAATCGCCAGGTCTTATGGCATTCCTGAGGTTGTGGTCTCCACCTTGAAAGGTTCCTCCTGCAGAAATCTGTTTAGAGCGGAAAGTCGACAATTAGACAAAACTTTCCCCTTTTTTTGAGACCAGGAAAATCCAGGAGTAGAAGGCCAGTGATTGGTCTTTTAACACCCTCTCCACTGTACCCATCCACAGAAGAGATGACCTCCTCTTCCTTTAAGAGCCCCAGATTTGACTGATGGAAGCAAATGGGTGGCCTTATGAGGGGAAAAAAATCCCGTAACCGAAGCCAGTAGCTGTCCCTTAAGATGGAAAGGACCCAGCGATCGACCGTTATGTCTAACCAGATCTAAAAAAAGAGACCTAGTCTGGTGCCCACGGGAATGGATGGAAGAGGCATGCTTAGCAGGAGAGGGTGCAAGTCCCTAGGACCGTCCCCATTTGCCCTTAGGAAAGGAGGAAGGCCATGTAAACTTCTTCCCAGGGTCTTTGTGGCACCCTCTCCTAGGGCCTGACTGCTGAGGGGGATCTCAGAATTGGGGCTGTTGCTTTGCCTGGGGCCATGTAACTTTACAGAATTTAGTTGATGGGCTCTGTGGGCGATCAGGGGGATTTCGCTTCTTGGCTGTTTTAGAAAAGCCAGAAGCGGAAGCGAGACCGGTATTGATGGTCCCTCAAATCCTGTGTCTCCAAAGAGAGTCTCTGCCTCCAGTGAAGCAGCCCTCAGAAGGTTTTTACTGTGTTCCAGTAAAACCTCTGATGTGTCTAAAGCAACATCCCTGCAGAGGTGGAGAAGCTCTGCTGACAAAGCCACAGACAAGGACAAAGCATGTCTCAATGTTTAAGCCACCACTTCCAACAGATGGTGGAGAGCCAATGGGGACAAAGTCTCCTCTCTAAGCAGGCTGAATAAGGCTGCTGAAAAAAGGTCAGCATGTGAGGCTACAGTTATGAGTGACCTAGCCTTTTGCTCTAGGGATTCAAATGTTTTCACTGGCAGGCGAGCCCAAGTCCCCAAAGAAATACCCACTTGAGCTGTTTCCGCATCCAAGGTGGGTGGTTTAGTGGGTCAGGATGGGGAATGAATCTTGTAGCAAGAATAAGCTAACAAGGGCCACAACATAGATGGGGGACCAGACCAACCCTGACATTGTCTGGCAAAGTGTTGGCCCTTGCTAAACCTATTTGAGAGTTCCTTGATTGTTACAAAGTGGGAGAGTAACAGGAGATCTGGTTGAGAATTTGCCCCAGAAAGTTTCTCCAAACTGGAACAAATTTTGGAGTCACCAGGACCCGAAGGTTTGGGGCACAAATCACTGGGTAAGAGGTGGTAAACATCATTAACCACTTTATCAAATGACCAGGTCTCCTCCTCTTCTGCCTCCTTAACCGACGATTGGGAAGGGGCAGGTGACCCAATATGAGGGGAAGTCACATCGACCTGCTCAGGTGATGTAGGGGAATATGTAAAATCCTGACACCTTGTGTTCAATAAAAAAAAAAAAAAAAAAAAAAAAAAACATCGACCTGCTCTGTGTCAAACTCATTTGCATCAACCAAGACAGAGAGGACATCCTCATCTTGTTCCCTCTCCTGGGAGATTGGATTATATGACCCAATGCCTCTCTGTCTCGGGGAAGACACTGGGGGAGGAGAAACTTGAAGTGGTAACTCCTCTCGCATATATAAGGGATTGGCATTCACAATGCTCTCCACTGGAGGTTTAGGGCAACTCTCCAACCGCCTAGGTCTTATTGGGGAAGAATGTCTATTTCTCTTCCTCTTACTGTGCCCAACCTCACGAGACGACGAAGGGTCAGCAGCCCCGACACCACTAACATGCGACAAAGATTGGAAAGCCTAAGGTTGCATGTAGAGAAAAGGCCCAACTCCTCCCTGTGGTGGAAAACCCCACATCCCATAGGGATTAAAAGGGATTAAAGGAAAGGGGGATATGCCGATCCAATCCCTTTCCTTAAACTGGCATTTGTAAACCCGGTCCCAATTCCCCATGGGATGAAACCGAAAACTGGAGCGGGGGGGGGTATCATATGGGCCCCAAAGATCCGTGCCCAGTGCCTGGTCACCGGGCAAAGATTCGTTAGGCGATTCAGATCTGTAGGAAGACCCTGTCCCAGACCTGATGGACTTAGATCCAAGCTCTTCCCTCTCCCAGGGGCTCGATCCTGTCGCCGACAATAGGCCTCGGGAACTGGAATGGTCCTGCTCCCTCCTTACATGGACGTGACTCACTACCAGCCCTAACCAAGCTGTATGCCAGTAGAGAATGTCATTTCCCCCCTCTCGGGCGGGCGCGATTCTTTCTCTGCCCTAGTGGACGAGAGAAGGTGCTGTTCCCCTCCAAAGGGGGGATGTGACTCAGTTGCTGTCCTAGTGCAAATGAGAGGGTGCTGATTCTTCCTCTTGGAAGAATACGACTCGCTCTCAGCCCTCACAGAATGGGGATGGTGCTGCTCCTCCCTCTCGGAAGGGCACGACTCAATCTCCACCCATTTATTTCCTCCCTTGGGAGGGGGCCTTCTGCTGACATTGAGAAGGTGCTGATCCTTCCTCTCAAAAGGATGCGACTCGCTCTCAGCCCTCATGGAATGGGTACAGTGCTGCTCCTCCCTCTCGGAAGAGCGCGACTCAATCTCCACCTGTTTATTTCCTCCCATGGGAGGGGGCCTTTCACTGACATTGAAAATCTCCAGGGAGACTTGAGTAACCTTTGTCTGAGACCCGAGGGACCCAGACAAAGAGAACCCAGAAAACTCAGAAGAAGAAGAAGAAACCTTCTTCCTCCTCTTGTAAGTCCTACGACTTTCAGCCAGATCCCAAGTCTCATCTGGCCAAAAGCAACAAAAAGGACAGCCATCCGTCCTTTCACAATGAGTGCAGGACAAACAGGTGGGCAGGGGTCCCAAGGGGCTTTGCCGTGGCCACACCTCCGAACAGTTTGTCAAGACATTGTGCCTGGAAGACCTTCTTTTTTTTTTTTTACTTACCTTCTCTTTTCCTTACCTTCTTTTTCTTTCTCTCTCTTTATGATGCACACAAAACATTATTTGTCTCCACACAATATAATGTACTGTGCTTTGACTATTGCCTCGCTCTTCATGGACCTTGTAAGGATAAACTACTCAGTTTCCTGGATATCAACAAGAAACAAGGTAACAGGTCAACCAGACTGAAACGAGCAAGGGACCGACTGAAATTTGCAAAGAACCAGGGGTTACAATTGCTAAATTATAGAGAAGCCTATCTGAAATAAAAACTGCAAAATGTAGCCTATGTTCGATAACTGGCCGTGTAAATATAATAGTACAAAGGTGTGCCACCTGCTACCACGATATGAAAAAGCACAATTCACTATATAAATACAATAAATGAATTATATGTGAGGCAATAATTCAAAAAACAGGAAAGCCCAAGACTGCAATAATGTAAGGATAGGGAAAATTGTCATAAAAATAACCCACACCTTACTAAATACACACACACCAATTGAATAACTAACACACTGTGAAGGGTAAAAAGAACAAAATAATTTGTTACGGTGTACACCACGTGTACGTAACAAAAGTCTATAAACTCTCAAGAGAGCTTAACTACACAGTTGAAAAAACTCAATCAGGGTATAATCCTACATCTTAGAAGAACATAGCATAAAAAATAATTTAGTAATTTGCTCGCTGAACCCACTAGGCGGCAGCTATTTCTTCACATGAAGCGACATTAACAATTCAACATCACAACTGAGAAAAGAATGAAGCCTATGGTGCATGTCCGAGCATGCGCACTATATGGTCCAGTGTTCTGGAACTTTCTGGTTCTCACTAATTGGGAGGACGAATTTTTGTCACTCAGTTGGAGTATTTTCCACCTGGAAAAGTACAGCTATCCAATAACAACAGGTATTACAGATATTAAATTGGCAGTTAAAACATTAAAGATTTGTGTTAGTCTGCTGACTTGCAATGTAAAGTCTTTCACAACTGCAAGTGTAACGTATTTTTGAGGCTAAAGGCACACCTACAGTGACAAAGATTTCACTTATTTCAAGGTTGAATTAATGACCAATGGGACTAAATTTACGCAAAACACAACTTTTCATTTAATCAATGATATATTAATTTGAAGAAAAAAAAGTAATTAGGAAAATGGGAATTATTACTGTATAATAAATGCTGCTATATAATGAGTGAAGACTGATGTTAAATTAGAGCAAAATCCAGAACGAAAAATTTCATAGTGCAGCTCATTTCAGGTGAATCAGATATTCAAACATGTTAATATTTTCAGGAGTTACTTGAGCACTTTATAAAAAATTTATTACAATAATGTAAGTGTCCAAGGAAAAGATGATAGTACAGCTGTATAGTGCAGACAACAAAGTTAAGGTGGCAAAACTACAAAAACAAATTAGATTAACATTTTTGTTAGCACAACTAGTGCATTAAGTATTACTGTATATACTATTTTCCTTTGTCCCTTTAAAATGTTGTGTCCCCCAAATTTGGAGGATGGGGAGACAGTGTCCCCTGCCCTTGGGAGTATAGGTGCAACAGAGATGATGAATGACAGACAAAAACAAAACAAAATGAGAATGCATTTCATGAATGGATTTGAAAAATATTACCTGTACTTTTGGCTGATGTTAAATTCCACATCATAAGCCCTTTTGCATGATAATCCAGGATTAGATTCTTTATACTGACAAACAAATTTTCACTACTTAAAAGCCAAGAAAAATTGTTGTAATAAGTGCCACCAATGTGATGACATCACCAGTTGTTTGAACGAAATGAAGAAATACAATTTGCTGACAAATATTCTACAACTATATTCTTACATTTATTGCATTTGCAGTTATATCTTTATTTATCATAAATAAAATTTTTAGAATTTTTTGAATTTTCTATTTTATTAAAGCACACTTTTAATAAGACCAGATATGAAAGCGATAATTCCTTCCATTCAATACGATCAAAAAATGGAAATCCTGACTTTGGTAAATGCATTCCAAATGAACAACAAGAGTCCCTCAAAAGGACTGATGCTCTATTGGCTGAGAAGAATTTCTAAGAATTCAAGATAAGACCATTTCTTTCCTTTAACTCCCAAGTGTTGAAACCATATTTGATATTCTTCAGCAATAACATTTTCAAATTCGCTGCTGTGGTGGACAAATTGGATGTCAGATTGGCACCATTTTCATTTAGGACCAACAAGACATCCAGACGTCTTCTGGTGGAAACCTCAAGTTGATATGGCTTTCTGTTTTGGAGGAGTAACAATAACAAGATTTTCAAGATGGCTGCCATGGTGCAATTTACGACCAACTAGACACCACACTAAGTCTTTTGGTGCAAGTACAATATCGATATGACCAGCCATCTATGATGACCAGATTTTCAAGATGACCATTGTGGTGGCCATATTGTAAGTCAGATTGGCATCATTTTCATATACAACAACTAGACATCATAAGAAGTATTGGATTTCAGAGCAGCACCCTTTTCATTTAGGACCAACTAGGCATTATAAGTAGTCAATAGTAACAAGAATCCCTTGAAGAGTCTGACCGTGTACGATAGATGGGTCTAATTTGGGTTATAGAGTATACAGCTTGGCCTTACTTCAAATCTGCACCTCTCAAAAGACTGCTACGTGTAGCTCCACTCGTCATTTTCACTTCCTGGACTTCAAAGGTAAATTGAAAAAAAAAAATGAGCCGATAACTTTTTTTCTTTTTATATATTTTCTAATTCATTCATTGCACTTTCAGAAGCTGGTATTGTCTAATCTGGCAGAAATTCATTTTCTCTATTTTAATAACTGCTAAAGTTAGTGTACTTTGGACTAGTTTAGGTTCATTTTTCGAGCACATGGGAGCAGCTATTTTTATCAACTGTCTACTTTAGATAGTGCATAGTTTCCATAATTACCAGTGTTGCACCTAGAGCGTGGTCTCACAGGTTTCCCCCAATTTTTTTGTCCTATGTTCCCTAAACCTTGACCCTGTGTGTGCCTCTGGGCGCGCTTTTTGTCAGGGAAAAAAATAAAAGAAATATGCCTACTCTTTTCAAGTCTATGTTTGCACTAACAATGGCCAAAGTTGCTAAAAGTGATAAAACCTGTAAAATGGCAATGAATATCCATTTCAAAACAATGAATCTGGCAAAGAAAACATTCAAGGTTTGTTGTAGTTGGCCTAGTTGCTAAAGTCTTTGACCGCCGCTATTGTAACGTATTTTCGAGGTTAAAGTCACACATATGGCAGTGAAGATTTAATTTATTCTCAGGGTGAACTAATGAAAAAAGGTACACATTTATGCAAATACACAATTTGTCATTTGATTAATGATTTCATACTTCTATAAGAAAAGTAATAGAGAAAACATGGGTATTTATTATAATAAATGCTAGTAGATAATGAGTGAACACTTAAGTTAAATGAGAGCAAGATCCGGAATGGAAAATTCCATGGTGCAGTTCATTTCAGGTTAACCAAATATTCAAACATGTTAATGTTTTCATGAATTACTCGATCACATGATAAAACTTTTATTGCAATAATGTAAATGTCCAAGGAAAATATCAGAAAGTTAAGGTGGCAAAACTGTCGAAGCAAATAAGAATATCTAATTTTTTTAGCACTTCTAGCGCGTTATGTACTACAATTTTCCTTTGTCCCTTTAAAATGTTGTGTCCCCCCATGCCAAATGCAAACAACTTCACCTTATACCGGTCCCTCTATCAGAAGTACATAATAACTGTAGAGCAGAACCTCAGGAGGAGTAGCAATAACAAGATTTTTAAGATGGCTGCTGTGGCAGTCATATAATTTAGGACCAACTAGACATCATAAGAAGTGAAAACCCAATGTTGATATGACCATCCATTCAGAAGGAGTAGTGATAACAAGATTTTCAAGATGGCCACTGTGGCTACCATATTGGATGTTCATGCAACACCATTTTCATTCAGAACCAACTTGGGATGAATGCATACAATCGTCCAAGTAGTTTAGAAGGAACAGCAATAACAAACTTGTGCTAACGGAGGGAAGTCAGAAGGTGGATGTCAGATGACATACAATGGACAACAGACAACAGGCGATCCCATAAGCTCTTCTGGTCTATGACTAGTAGAGCTAAAACTTATCTTCAACACATCAATTAAATGAAATTTAATATATAGCATTCATTCTAAATTCAACACCCACCCACTTAAGGTACACATTTCACTGATCTTTCAACTGGTTAAATACAGTGTCATCTGCAAACAGTGCTCTTGCTGGGGAATAAAACTAACAGTGCTTCCCCATTTGGACAACATACCAATCTATAAAATTCACATAGGTTAGTTAATGACTCACCAAACACCAAGAAGTATGCAGGTCTTCCTCAAGTCTTAATCTGTCAGAAAGCAGTTTAACTTAGGAATGAAAGGTTATGGGAACAAATTCCTAATCCACACAAGGTGATGTGTTTAAATTTTATAAATCTGTCTGGCTCGTCAGTATGCAGTGCCAAATAGTTTGCACCTGTAGTGGGATTGCAGTCTGTTGTAAACCAGGAAGCTCTCAAATATTTCAAAAATGAGAGCAGTAGATAAGGCCAACTTTACATAAAAATATCAGTACCAGGTGAATTTGACACATTATGGCCCCCCAGTTTTTTTCCATATCTTTTTATATTATATACACTTGAAAATAACAATTGCCAGTCACATGAGTAGCATATAACATTTTATGACACCAGTGTGAATGACTTTTGCAATCTATAAAAATAATATCACAATTTATAATAATAACATTATGATAATACTGCATTTTACACGATACCCACATGTCATAACAGGTTTCAATATGAAATTAAATAATTATTAAAAAATAAACAACACCAACACGTAAAAATAATATAACAATTTATAATAATAACATCATGATAAAGAGACTTCTCGTATACCCTCTAGCGGACGTGATATTTATCTTGATTTTTACACTAAAGCTACTACACATGAAATATTAAATAACATTCGCACAAGAAAACACTTTACTAACATTTATAGAGAAGAACTGGATTCTTTACAAACATTATCACAAGATGAAGGAATTACTATTAAAAAAGCTGACAAGTCTAGCACTATAACAAAAATAATGAATAAGGAGTATATTAAAGAGGTAGAAAGACAATAAAATGATAAAGTATATTATTATACAAAACTTTCAAATTATCCTTCTCAAGATATTAAAGCAAAAATAAATTGATGTATTGATGAAATCTCTAAAAATAATTGATCCATATACTGTACGATGAATATGACATTTTCCCACATACAGTACACGCATCGTGTTTTTATGATTCACCACGAAAATTGCGTGGGCGTGGAGAGAGGGCAGGGGATTAAATGTCCACTATGAGTAGTTTAAGTCCACGCAGTCTGGTGGATTTTCACACTAATTTAGTGAAAATCCACTCAGTCTAGTGGAAGTGCGTGACGGATTTTATTGCAGTCGTCGTGAGTCGTAGTCTGTTTTATGGCACCCCTCGCTGATTCTATTGTATTCGCTTCCCGAGTCGACACACTAAACAAACAGATGGGAGAAACTCCGACACCGTAAACCGAACATGGCAGGTATCAATTTCATACCTTTACCTGCACCTTTACAGTGGTAACATTTCCTGTGTATTTATCAGTAGCCTGGCTGAGGATACATACAGACGAACACGCGTAACGTAGAACAAATGAGGTTTTATATTTCTTGGATATCTTTCCACCCCTGTCCATGACAAAGCGTACATTAGAAATAATTGTTTAGCTACAACGTACATCCCTACTGATTTAATACATGTATATGTACCTGTTAGCATATACAGATCCGGAAATTGACATTGTTCTGCATCAAGCGGTAATTTCGAGGTTCTTTCTCAATAAATGATATTTCATAAAAGTGTGTTGTGTACTGGTTATTAATTTGTCAGTTTCCCTTTAATTTCCATATCATTTCCAAGACCCACCTTGAAGAAATCATTGAAAGCAGTAATACATATAGAACTCGAAAAGAGATTACAAACGAACGCCGTAATATTTATATCGAACATGTACGATCATGAAAACTGGCACATTATGACATGTATGTCATAATTCTTGCCAAAGTATTTTAAAATAAAAAAGATACAGGAGCTATATTACGGAAAGGTTCTTCTGTACTGTTACCCTTAAACTTTTAAAATAACATTGTTTATGAGACAGTACGGCAATTTTTAAATGCACGGAATTGTGTACACTGTATTGACTGTTGCGCTCTATCAGTGGCCATTCATGTCATAAACAAGTGAGTTCAATGAGAAAAAAAAGTTATTTCCTGTCCACACTTTTTTCACGAATCTACATTGCATCACCAGGAACTGGCTGAGGAGTATCATTCTTACTTTGAAACCAGCCGCTATGCCTGTTGCTGTAGCTTCCTGCCTCGAGTCAACAACAGTCCGTCACGACAGTTTATACATGTCATCAGCTAATGTTCAATGTCGCGCTTCGATGTTTCAAAATGTACAGTACAATAACTGTTGAATGAAAATATCACAAAACCACACACCTTAAAGCTAAAAAGATGTTAGTTTGTGAAAAACAAATTTGGATTGAGAAACGCATTTTGATGTTAAGTTCTCATATTATCGTGTAAAACATTTAACTTAAATTTAGGGGGGGGGGCGGGAGGGTACTGGCCTTGATGCACGTCTAAACTATCTACAAATCAGAAGAAGTGTAGTTGTTTTAAGCGATATCCCATCTCCTCCGTCTCTCTTTCTCTCCCAGCCTACAACCCCCCCCCCACTCCGTTGCGTAATAAGCAAATAGAGTTGAAGTCTTAAATGACTTAAATTAAAACAATTCCTAGCAGCTACTGGTCAGTGTCGCGCTGCTCTGTTTTTTTAAAAAAAACACTTGAATAAAAATGTTTCTTGTTATCGCAAAATCAAACGCTTTAAAACTAAGAAGATGTTAGTTTGTGAAGAGCAAATTTAGACAGAGAAAGTCTCAGAAACACATACCCGTTAAGTGTTGATATTATAGCTTAAAACTGGTTTCTAGCGGTATATAAAGCAAACTATATATAGTATTGTTATTTTCCCGATAAAGGAAACAAGCATTTAAATGTAACATGCAGCAATGGTCCTGAGTCACGTAAAATTATTAATATTTTATTTTCTAAAAATCACAACAAGTGTAATTTTGTTTAAGCTAAATCCTATCACACCCGCACTCCCAGTAGCACATAGAGTAGAAGTTAAATTACTTAAATCAGAATACAAATATGTCATGGGAATATTGTTATGAAAACACCAAGGGTTTCTGTTTAATGAAGCCAATTCAGCTGGCATAACATCCTGTAATGCAAGCGCTAGAAAGACGTGAATGAAACAGCGTTAGATAAACAAATAGCGCGTCAATCCTGCCTCTGGCTATAAGCGGCAACTTCAGTGTGTTTTCTCAATAAATGATATTTCACACAGAACTTCTTGTACTAGTTATTAATTTGTCATAGTTTTTCTTTAATGTCTACACAGTTTCCAAAACCTTCTTTAAAGAAATTATTGAAAGCAGGATACAAATAACTTTACCTGTAGACTTAGAAAAATGACTGATTATTTCAGAGTATGATAATTTTTAAATGAGCCAAATTCGTCTACACGGTATTGAAGGTTGCTCTCTTTCAGTGGCTGTTCATGCCATAAACGAAGTGATTTTTTATGAAAAAGGTTACTTTCTTCGTCACTTTATACGTGAATCTATCGTCAAGCAGCAGCCGAGGAGTGACATTTTTACTTTGACGTTAGCCGCTACGCTTGTTAACCATGGCCATTCATGAAGTGTTGAGCTTCTATCTTATTTTTTGTAACCCCGATGTTTCAAAAGAAGCATTAACTTCTGAATAAAACTATTTTTGTTGCGTGTGGAACAACGAATTTTGGACTTGTAATATGGAGTGAGAAACGCAATGTGGTCAAGTTGTGATATTTTTGCATAAAACTGGTTTCTAGCGGTATATAAAATAAACCATATAAAATTTGTATTCTCCCAATTAATCTTGCAACGCAGCGCATATAATACAAGTCTATCGCAGCAACACAAAGCTATTACATGTTTAAGAAAGCTGTATTACACTACAAGCTTTCTGTTTTTGTTTTTTTTCAATGCATCTTTTTTTGTAATAAAATGTGTTTATCACATGCAAACATGAGAGAAAGAGAGAGATTATGCACCATAACTTTCGATCGATGTTAGTCGTAGCTTTCATCGCAAACTTGGAAACAGGCATTGCTAATTAGAGAGTATGCATTTTAAAAATGTGCCTCGTTCATCTTCATTTTGGAATTCGTCTACTGACAAAATTTAGAAATACAGTTTTGATTCCACTCTTTATATAAGTAAGTTAATATGTAAATCGCTGTTTGGCAATTCATTTTGTATTTAACAAGAATTTATATAATTCATTGCGTTATTCACCTGCTATTAGTGTCCTTTGTCTTTTTTTCTTATTATCTATTGTCAAATCTGGTCATAATTAACCATGTACGAACTTAATGCTTCAGAAATTTAATAGACTGAAAGTCCAATGAGAGAGCATTACTGCAATAATCAAGGTGGACCTGACAATATTCACGACCACCTTAGAATTAATATGAACGGTTCAAAATGAACAGGAAATAATTGGGATTTACAACCTCTGAAGCCAAAACGTTTCCACCTCCAGGTCGGAGTAGTTAACGAAAAATAAGAAGCCACATGTTTACAGCAACGAGTGCAATAATATAGATAGATTTTATAGTCTTGGCAAACACGTGGCGTCGTGGCATTATTGAGAGATATGATGTGTTCAGCTTGCGTTAATACAGTACAAGTTAAACAAGGGGAGAGAGAAGTAATTCCAAAGCACAAAATAAATCTTACTGAATGATACATTAATTAAAACACCAGAAATTTTAAAAGTTTCGCCAATTGAAGCAAATTAATCGTGATTACACACTTTTTATCGCTTTTACCAGTCCATTTGGTAATATTAAACTCGTCAGATGACCAAACCAGCAATCTTAAGTATATTTTTTTAAAGCTGTTGGTCATAGAATGCAGCATGATGTGCTTCGTAGAATCGGAGTAAAAACAGTAGGTCTACGGTAAAAGTAAACACGTGTCTAGTTCCTGAGAAAATGTGTCGCATGGACATGTATATTTGAGTCGCATGTACTAAACAGGCTGGAATAGTAGAGGTTGTATATTGCACAGCGCCGTGTATATTTCATTGTGTGGGAACAACATTTTAAGCAGACCATTTAAAAGTGACTGGGGTAATTAAAAACAAAATGACAACATTTCTCGCATTCTTTTAATTTAATAATGGAATTAAACCCGCTAATACATCTATTTACGTGTGATTTCTTTTACCCTTTGTTTGTTTAAAACAGAATCTCTCCCCCCCCCCTCATTAAAATTAAGATAATTAAACTTTCTATAATTTGTGAAGCATCATTCGTGACTCTTTTCTCGGCAATTTATCTTTCATCTCTTTCAATACACGTATGTGAATGCGTTTTAGCGAGCGAGTCTTTGAATATTAAATGGCATTGCGTACAAATTAAAAAGAGCATTCTGCACTGTGTGCTGTAGCTGAGCCGATAGGTAAGTTCCACGCGTGGTAGTGGGCGTCCACTATTACATAATTATATTGCTGCGACTTTCAAATTGGCAATAAAACTTAATCCGTCCACTACGAGCCACGACGTGGACAATCCACGACGACCACGATATCCTGTCCACGACGACACATCGTGAAAAGAATTAAGCTCCACGCCCACGACGTGTTTTTTCATAAAAACACGATGCGTGTACTGTATATATATATATATATATATATATATATATATATATATATATATATATATATATATATATTGTATAGGGGTACAGAATAAGCAAAGTACAAATATTCATATAAAATCTTTATTTTCTGATTCTTTTGAAATTTGAACTTTTATTCAGGAGATCAACTAAGTTTGGTTTTAAAATACAATAACTGTGTTCTCTGCTAAAGCAGATGAGACAAAAATGAATTATCTTAGCATTGCAAAATAAACAGTGTACTGCCTAACAAAATTTAAAAACATTAAATGGAGCAATAATAATAGAGTTGGCTGTTGACTGGGGTGCATTCTACATTTGATACAGTAATTTTAACACATGCACACACATATATAAACGGAGCACACAATAATAGAGTTGGCTTTTTGACTGAGGTGCATTATACAGCTTATATGTAGTTTTTTTGTTTTGTTTTTTTTTTGGGGGGGGGGGTAAAACTAATTTTAATTATGCAATACTTACCCATCACTATTATATAGCTTTATTACTTTTTCGTGTCGAAAAACTCGTCCGTTCGATGTGAAAACATTCTCCCACTTAAAGTGGAGAATTTGTCTACAAGCCACGTCACACCCGTGCATCTCTCTGCGCCTGCGCGAACATTCATCTTTTTCATAGACGAAATTACGCCAGGACATCAGAGCGGGGTGGGAGGAGGGCATTTGATAATAGTGATGGGTAAGTATTGCATAATTAAAATTTTTTTTACCCCCCCCCCCCCCCAAAAAAAAAAAAAAAAAAAAAATACATTTTAATAGCAGCAATACATTTACCCATCACTATTATATAGCTGAATTTGTCAGTTAGGTGGGTAGGCTGATGTTAAACTGATCAAAAACAGAGGAAAAATGTAAACTACTCACCATTTGTGGGGAGAGGTCCACTTTACTATTTGCTGGAGTCCTTCTGGGCCACATGTTGTGCCGCAACTATGGGACCCAGAGAAAATATGCCTGCGCTTTGATGTGCTAATGAGCGGAGGTAGAAGGACGAAAAGGTAGTATGGGATCGCCAAAAAGCTGCCTTCATGACGTCCTCCAAGGAAGAGTGATTTAGATAGGCCCATGAGGCAGCGACGGCTCGAACCTCATGGGCTTTTAGTTTCATAAAGGAAAGGTCTCTATCAGTAAGGGACTGGTAAGCTCTTTTAATTGTGGTGACAATCCACCTTGAAATCGTGGAGGCCGAAATATCAACAGAGCCCTTAAGAGGAAGGAAAAGACGTTTCCTGCCCTTTCTTTTCCCTTTTGAAGCATTTAGATAGAAACGCAGTGCCCTAACTGGGCATAAGAGCCTATCTTGATCATCCCCCAGCACAGATTCGACTAAGACTGGGGATCTCTATAGGTGATGGAGCTACTGCAGGTAACTGATTTTTGGCTAAAAATCCTGGCTGACAAAGGAGGGAAACGGATTCAAAATTGCCATTAAAACGGAGACAGCCAGTGTCAACAGACAATGCATGAATCTCGCTACGTCTTCTCGCAGACGCCAAAGCGAGTAAAAATACCGTCTTGAGTGTGAGATCCTGAAAGGATGCCTCACTCAATGGTTCATAGGGGGTTTTTGTTAAGGACCATAAAACACATGATAGATTCCATCTAGGCGTCAGAGAGCAAGTGACAGGTCTCTGTAGCTCAAAATACTTAATGAGATCGGCAAGGTGTGGATCTGAACCAATCTCCAAGCCCCGAGAGAATTTAAGTGTGTTAGAAATGGCGGCTCTATAGCCCTTGATAGTAGATACTGAATATCTTTTGTTCTCGAAAAGGAACAAAAGGAAATCAGCAATGGCAGTTATAGAGGAACATCTGGGATCAACACGTTTCCTACTGCACCAATCACAGAAGATTCTCCACCTGGCATCATAGACCTTGGATGTAGAAGCTCTCCTGGCCTGAATGATGCAACTGGCAACCCGGCCCGAAAACTTGTTCTGGCGGATAGATCGCTTGAGATGAACCAAGCGTGAAGGTGGAGAATGTGTGGGCTGTTGTGTGGGAGGGAGCCCTTGTGTTGTGACAGAAGATCCCTCCGGTGAGAGAGAGATCTGGGTTGATCTATCAATAGATCTAGAAGATCGTTGAAACAAGATCGTTCGGGCCATAACGGAGCTATGAGAATGATCTGGCAGTGGAAGTTCTTACTTTTTGCAGAACTTGGGGAAGCAATTGGAACGGTGGGAAGGCGTATGCGAACAGACGATCCCACTGGAAGCTGAATGCGTCCACTGCCCACGCTCTCTGGTCCGAGACTGGGGAGACGTAAAAGGGGAGTCTGTTGTTGAGCCTGGTCGCAAACAAGTCCACGAGGGGCCTTCCCCATAGTGAGAAAAGGGACTCTGTCACTTCGCGGTGAAGAGTCCATTCTGTGAGAACTGATTTGTCTGACCTGGACAGACTGTCCGCTAAGATGTTCTTTTTCCCTGGGATGTGGCGAACTCGGAGGGAGATGTTCTCCGAGGTAACCCAACGGGGGAGGTTCCAGACCTCCACGCAAAGAGAAGGGGCATGTGTGCCTCCTTGACGTCGGAGATACGCTACGACGGACGTGTTGTCGGAGGAGACCATGACACATCGACCCCTTACTCTGTCAATGCACCCTTGTAACGCTAGAAAGACAGCTTTCATTTCTAGGTTGTTTATGTGGAGGGACGACTCGTGTAGGGTCCAATGGCCCTGAAGAGTTATACCATCCGGCTCTAGATGAGCACCCCAACCGGAATCTGACGCGTCGGCGAACAGGTAGGAGTGGGGATCCGGAGCGTGCATGGGGACCCCAGCTAGGAATCTGTCTCGATTCATCCACCATCGCAGATGATGATGGAAATCTGGTCCTAGAGGAATCGGAGCTGATAGAGAATCCTTGTGTGGTTTCCACCTTGCTAGTAGGAGAAACTGTAGAGGGCGCATATGGAGCCGTCCTAAGGGAACCAGATCTGCAGCGGCGTTCAAGGTTCCCAGTAGGGATAGGTAAAGGCGAGCAGACAACACGGTTTTTACTCGTAGTGTCTCTAAGGGTGCCAGGATTCGATCTATACGCTCCCCGGGAACCCGGACTAAGTTCTGGTTTGTGAGGAAGTTGATTCCTACATAAACAAAGTCTTGGGATGGAATCAGTTCTGATAAACGAAGTCTTGGGATGGAATCAGTTCTGACTTCTCGAGGTTGGGTAAGAGACCCAATCGACTGTGGACCAACAACGGAACAGATCCTGATGGAGGGACTGAACCTGAACGTTGTGGATTAACCAGTCGTCGAAGTATTGGAGGATCGGGGTTCCCAGTACTCGTAGATAAGACGCTATTACTCCCATAACTCGGGTGAAAACTCTGGGTGCGGAAGCTATTCCGAACGGCAGAACCCGGAATTGGAAAACTTCCTGGTCCAAGCAAAACCGGAGATATTTCCGATGAGGTGGAAAAATCGGGATGTGTAGATATACATCCTGAAGGTCGATGGAGACCGCCCAATCCGATGGACGCATCGCATTTCGGATTTAGGAGGTGGTCTCCATCTTGAAATGTTCCTCCAAAAGAAAACGGTTTAAGGGGGAGAGATCGATAATAACGCGAAATTGCCCACTTTTCTTGGTGACCAGGAAGATTCGGGAGTAGAATGCGGGGGACTGATCGTTCAGGACCCTCTCGACTGCCCCTTTTGTAAAAGGGTATTTACCTCTTCCCTTAGTTTCCCCAGATTGGTCTGATGAAAGACTATGCGGGTCCTTTTTAGTGGGGGTTGTTCCCGAAACTGAATACGGTAACCCTCGCTTACAAGAGAAAGGACCCACCCATCGTCCGTGATACTTGCCCAAGCCTCTGAAAAGAGGCCTAGGCGAGCCCCTACGGGGATGTTTGGGAGAGGAATGGATGGCAGGAGAGGGTGCGAGTCCCTAGGGCTGTCCCCCCCCCCTCCTTCCTTGGGAAAAGAAGGTGGGTTGTAGAACTTCTTCCTAGGGGCTCCTCGGCGCCTAGGACCGGACTGACGAGGGGGTCTCATTTGAGGTTGTGCACTATATTGGGGCTGTATCTGCTTAAAGAATTTAGCAGGTGGCCCCTGAGGTCGATGCACATTAGTACGCTTCCTGGCCGATTGCGATGGGCCAGGTGCAGTTGTGAAGGACCTATGTTGATGGTCCTTCAAATCTTGTGAAGTCACAGTGGGGATGAGACCTCCGAAGAGACTCTCCAACGGGGCAGCCCTTAGAAGGTCTTTACTGTGGCTAAGTAAGACCCTCGAGGAGTCCAGTGCAACATCACGACGGATGTGTAGGAGTTCCGCTGAAAGGGCCATTGCAATAGAAAGTGAATGCAGAGATGTCTTGGCAACAGCTTCCAGCACACGCTGTAATGCGGCTGGATTCAGAGAGGCCTCCCTCAGCATACTAAACGACGTAGCTGAGAAGAGGTCCGCATGAGAAGCTATGGTGGTCAGAAGACGGACCATCTGCTCAATGGCTTCGATCGTCTTAATAGGGAGGCATGCCCAGGCTCCAGTTGTCAAGCCGACTTGAGATGCATCTGCATCCAATTGAGGAGGTTTAATAGGCCACTTCGGGGAATGTACCCGGTAACTAGTGGCGGAGACCATATGTCTTAAAGTAGAGGCAGGGACAGCCCACCCTTTGCGCCGTCTAGCGACGTCCTGGCCTGAGGAGAACCTTTGTGATATTTCCTCAACTGTAGAGGAATGCGGAAGGAGAGGGAGATCTGATTGTGGTTGAGCCCCGGAGATCTTTTCCAGACTGGAGAGGATCTTCTTGGACCGTGTACCAGACGGTTTCGGGCACAAATCCGCAGGTAGTAGGTGGTAAACTTCATTTACCGCCTTATCAAAAGACCATATCTCTTCTGCTTCCTCTGGTTGAGGGAAGCTGGGTCTAGTTGCTTCCAGTTCGTACTCATTGGAGTCGACGATGATAGATAATGCATCATCATCTAGAACACTCCGAGCAGGAGAGTGGCCGGGCGACAGAATGTCCTTTGGAGGTAGTAACAGAGGTGCACTATGTGCCATTTCCCGTACTTGTTTGTCATGATGAGTAGGGGCTCTATGTGCTCTAGATGTTCCAGGAGAAAGACGAGACCGCTTGTCTTTCATGGGTGATGCTATGCGTCGAGTTCTACTAATGGATGCTACCTGGCGAGGAGGCGATGGCGGAACACGAGCCGCAACATTGTTCCTACTCCGAGTCCAGGGTCCAGTAGCCCAAGGGGGCATAAGGGGCCAATTATTATGAGATGTTGGTCCCCACATCCCGTACGGATTCATTGGTATAATAGGGAAAGGGGGGATACCGATCCGATCCCCTTCCCTGGTCTGCGACCTTCCGTACCACGAGGCCTCTGATTGCTGATCAGTGTAACGTCGGTGACCGGTACGAGAAGACCGGTGGCCGATGACCGGTCACCGGAACGATGTGACTGGTGACCGGTGACCGGTGACCAACCGGTGACTGGTGATCAACCAAAGACCAGTGACCGGTGACCGGCACCGGGTACCCGGTGACCGGTACCGGGTACCCGGTGACCGGTCACCTGACATTGACCGGTGACCGGACCGGTCACCTGACACTGACCGGTGATCGGACCGGCCACAGGTCAGTGACCGGTGAACCGGTCACCCGACACTGTCGAAAAACTCGTCCGTTCGATGTGAAAACATTCTCCCACTTAAAGTGGAGAATTTGTCAACAAGCCACGTCACACCCGTGCATCTCTCTGCGCCTGTGCGTACATTCATCATTTTCCTGGTGGTTGTGTCGCAAAAACGTAATCTGAGGAAAATTGTCTGCTGCGGTTTCCAACTACATTTCGGACTTCCCTCCTTCTAAATTCATCTGGGTTACAATTGTCCGTCTCGTCTATATGTGTATTATGCCGCTCTTCATCAGCGTTTAGTTCTAGGAAGAGGTTTTCTAGTCTTCCACGTGTATTCTACCCTTAGAGGGGTTAGGGTACACCATATATTTTGTTTCTTTTCAGCTACACGGTAAGTCGTCTATGTCATTACAACACGACATAGAACAACTGAGATAGCGCCGCAATTAACAGGCGCATAATTTTACAAAATTAATATCTCATTTATTATTATTGTCCACTATTTCATCAATTGTTTCTTTATTATCTACGCGTGACGCGTCACATGCTTTTCTCGTACTTTCCTGAGACCAATAAAGCTTGTCAAGTTAACTAGCTACTAATATTTCTTGGGAAGAACATATATATGCATATTGTTTACCTGTAGTCAAACTAACCACTGTGGTGCAGATAGCCCGCAAAGTATATGGTGAACTGGTATGTATAGAGTACGCGACGTACAAAAAAAGGTGAGTTTTCTACGTGTAGATTTTAAGGTGAGTTTACACATTGTTATTATTATGGTATGATATTTCAATAATATTTATTTCAGATAAAAAGAAACAATGCCAGCAAAACAGTCTGTAGGTAAGTGTGGCCATAAGAAGGCCCCATGGGATACACACTCAGACTGTCTTACCTGTTCCAAGTGTAAGCAGAACAGTCGCTGCAATATCTGTACTAATTGGACCAATGAAACCTGGAATCTTGCTGATTCCAGGCGTACATATAGAGGGCGGAAAAAGATAGTTAAATCCCCCTCATCGTCTGATTTCTCTGGATTTTCTTTTACAGGCACTCAGACAAAGGCAACATACAGCAAGAAGGCCACTCTAGTTCACAACAACATTCCGGGGCCCCAAGAGCCTGCACCAGCCTCCCCGGACATAGTTGAGGTCCCTCCTGTTGGGGCCAGTGAACGCTCCAAGGGTAAATCGCCTCTCCCGGGAAGGGAGAAGACGAAAAAGAGCAGTAGTGTGTACTTCCTTCCACCAGGAAGGAAGTGTACCACTCCAAACACTCCCAAAGTAGCGTGTCGCACCCTCTCGGAAGGGAGGGGCTACACCACACCTTGGGTAGTAATGAGGACAGACTGACATCTGAGATGTCTTCAAGTATAACAAACAGTTATAGTAGAGTTAAAACTGTTGCAGTTCCTTTCAGCATTATATGAATTCAAAGGGAGTGGCATTCTACTAGCCAAGAATAGGTGTTTGGAAATCATGAAATGGCCAAGTTGGACATCCAGTCTGAACTCTTTCTGGAGTAGCAATAGAACATTTTTATAATGGGTTTATGACAGACAATATGCTATTTAATAAGTGTTTTACTGGTCCATGACCAACGGAGCTCAAAATTTGGAAAAAAACTATTACTATCATCAATAAATTGGAACTTGTGTTTCTGTCATGTTAGAAAACTTGGCTTTTAGGCTGCATGTTAATTTGCTTTTTTTCTGACCCTCACCATCCTATGTATGTTTCCACTGAAAAATGTTAGTTACATATTGTTAATCAAATTATGTTTAATTTTCTCAAAATTATTCATAAATTATATAATAAATATTTTTATTTAAAATAAATTATACAGTATTGTATGAAATATAAATGTTTTCTAAATTTAACAAGTTATATCTAATATCTAATCATTGCTTGGTAAGCCTGGGAGCAAGCTATATTGAGCTGTGATAAAAATATTTTTTTTAAATTTATATTCAATTTTATTAAAATATAGTCATAAGGCATGTACAATAGATAGCAAAACTTACGAACAGACAGACAAATCGATGAATGGAGGTGAAATCAATATTCTCACACTATTTTATAATGTGTCTGGATAAAGAAAAATCACTTTGGAATACAAAATAACTTATATAATGTAAATAAATAAAATATTATTTGGAATTAATCTTGCACAATTTGCACAAGTGAAATAATTGCAATTTCTTTGCACCATTATGTTCTTGGGGTGTAGCTTATGCTGTACACCAGTCTGTATTGCAATATTTTAACATACTACAGCTGCAGTTCATAATTTCCAGGTATTATTTATAGATTAAATGCAAAAAAATAAAATAAAATACAAATATGTCAAATCATTGAACCCTCTCTCTGACAGTGTCAATCATTTTTACTTGGCCAAAAAGTATTTTTAGTTTTTCCCCCATCAAGACAATATCTTTTCCCCTACCTATAGCATGGATTTTTGTCCATACCAGTGCCAAATTCATATTATTTATAGCAAGACTTGCAAAAGTATGTTACCTTTAAAATGAAAACAATGTACAAATGGACAGAATTTTTATCAAATATTGGGGGGAGGCACATAATTCTCCAATTAACCAACAGGGTTATTCACAATTATAATAGGAGACACAATTTTTATCTTTCATGTATTTTTTAAAATAATGCTTTACCTTGCTTGCAAAAATAAATTGAATTTATGATTGGATTATAACTATGTAAATAAAGGCAAACATTGACAACAATGGACTTGTGTAATACAAATAAAGGGGCTATATGGCTGATGTAATGTTATTTTGGGCACTTAAATATTGGTGTTGAAAAAAATATATGGATTCAAATAAATAAATAAATAAATAAATAATTTACCTTTTAAAAAATCACAAATAATACACTGACGTCAATCTATTTAGCAATCATTTAAAATAGTGTTTAAGATAACATTTGGAACAAGTGAAACAGATCAGTAGGTGAATTCTTCTTATTATTATTATTATTATTATTATTATTATTATTATTATTATTATTATCCAAAGCTATTTACTGTGCATTTCTTTATATTCAAAGGTTGATTACATTCATATTTAGGCAATTTTTTCTTTGGTTGTTTTTTGTTGTTGACATTGACAATTTAAGTGAAAGTACATGTAGAATGCTAATTAAAGAAAACTCTAGACGATGCAGGCATTGTTTGTTTACAAGTGGCACGTAATGGTTCCCATAAGGCTCAGCACTGTATCAAAAATGGACTCTTCCACAACACCAGGACGAACATGGCATATTACATGTACATGTATGCATACATGTACCACTGTTTTTCAGCATGTATCGAATGAATGGCGTTACGCTGCATGTCATTAATTCTGTTTAAATCATTCGTGCATGAAGCGAATTTGATAATTTTACCTATATTTTGAGATGCTGACGTGAAAATTAAAAGAGAAACAGACACAAATATCATTCACGATGCTGTGAGGAACAAACTATAATATTATTTATTTGATAACCTGTAAAAAGTGTGGCATACAATTTGTTGGACAAGCCCGTCAGCAAGTATCAAAACGTATGAATAAACACAGATCTGACGTAAATAACTTTGAAGATCCATCTTTTCCATCTCATGTCACTACACACTTTAATAACAGCTTCCACAATTTACAAGATTTTTCATTTAAACCAACTGATATTGTTAATTCGGAAACGGAACGCCTGTTAAAATAAACATATTGAATTCACCGTCTAGATACTATCAAGTTAACCTCTCTTTCGTTGATAGAGAAATACGAAAAATGTTTGAGAATACATGTACCATCATAGTGTAATAAGAAAACAATTTATCATGCTGAACATCAGGTTCAATGATATTGATATTGAACCAATGCAATATATGCATAGTTCTTTGAATTAAACAAATATCTCTTAATTACTTTGCAAATAAAACATGAGCCCTCGAAGGGACTGATGCTCTACTGAGCAAAACAAGGAAGTCAGATTGACAATATTTTCATTTAGGACAATGAAGACATCATTAGAAGTCTTTTGGTGAAAACCCCGTGTCTTAATGATCATCCATTCAGGGGGAGTAGTGACAACAAGATTTTCAAGACAGCCATCGTGGTAGCCACATAGGATGTACGACTGGCACCATTTTCATTTAGGACCAACTACATAACATGAGAAGTCAATTGGCAAAAATCCCATGTTGATTAAGCCATTCATTTGGAAGGAGTAGGCATAACAATATTTTCAAAATAGCCACCATGGAGCTTAGTCATTTTCATTTAGGACCAACTAGACACCATAAGAACTCTTCTAACAAAAAACCCATGTCAACATGACTTTCCATTTAAGAGTTGCAAAAACAAGATTTTCAACATGGTCACATATTGGACACCAGATTGGCACCAATTTCATTTAGGACCAACTAGACATCATAAAAAGTCTTTTGGTGAAAACCCCATGTCAATATGACTTTTCCTTGAGGAGGAGTAGCAATAAAAGATTTTCAAGATGGCCATATTGGACATCACATTGGCTCCATTTTCATTTAGGACAAACCAGACAGCATAAGAAATCTTTGTGAGAAATCCTCATGCTGGTACGACCATCCATTCAGATGGAGTAGCAATAACAATAACAAGATTTTATAATGGCTGATGTAGTGACCATACTGGATGTCAGATAGGCACCATTTTCATTTAGGACCAAGTAGACATCATAAGAAGTCTTTAAGTGAAAACCTCATGTTGATACGACCTTCCATTCAGGAGGAGTAGCAATAACAAGATTTTCAAGATGGCCACTATGTGGCCGCCATATTGGATGTCACATCAGCACCATTTTCATTTAAGACCAACTGGACATTGTAAGAAGTCTTTTGGTGCAAACCCCATGTCAAAATGACTTTCTGTTCAGAAGGAGTTGTAATAATAAGATTTCAAGATTGCTGCTGTGGTGGCCGTACTGGACGTCAGATTAGCACTATTTTTATTTCAGACCAACTAGACATCATGTTGATATAATCATGCATTTAGGAGTAGCGACAACAAGATTTTTAACAAGGCTGCCATGGCAGCCATATGGACGTCAGATCGATACCATTTTCATTAGGATCAACTAGATTTCATAAGGTGTCTTTTAATAAAAACCCAATGTTGATATGACCATCCATTCAGGAGGAGTAGCAATAACAAGATTTTCAAGATGGCCACAGTGGTAGCCATATTGGATGTCCGTGCAGCACCTTTTCATTTAGGACCAACTAGACCATGGGATGAATGTGTGTAAAGTTTCATGGCAATCCTCCAGGTAGTGTAGGAGGAGTATAAATATCAAACTTGTGCTAATGGATGGATGGACTACAGCCCAGTCCATAAGCTCTTCTGGTCTATGACCAGTAGAGCTAATAAGATCTATATATAAAAAAAGTGTTACAAAGAAGCATGGGAAAATGCAAGTTGCCAGGTGATAGAATAATAAGGAAAATAAACAAAATTACATAAAACTAAAATCAACAATAAAAATAATGAACTCAAGAAGATGATGTACATGTATTGTGGTGTGGGCAAAGCAAAAGACAGAAAATAATGTAGATCTTCTTTATAATAATGTGTGTGTGCCAATAATTATTACATATTCTAATTTTGACCTTTAATAGCGATTAGTCACTTGAATCTTCATACATCCATATTCCTTTGGAAAGTAATTATTTACTTGCCCTGAGAAACACGTATGGCAAAACTCAATGTTAAAGTACGTGGACATTTTTGAACGAGGTCTACCTAATGGTGTGATCCAGTACAATCCGGACTGAACATTATGTGCTGTGATGTCACAGTGAAAGCTACTCATGTTAAAAAAAAAATTCTTACCACCCTATATTATGACGATTAGACCCGAGGTGCTCTTTTCTTGACCCAGTTTAGTACTGGCCACCACTGTAAAAGTCCATAGCGATGAATAATTTTCGTCTGGAAGTTTCCTAATGACAGTTATGGTGCAGACCATTCAATAATCAGGACTAAATCGACTTAGTTAGACTATATCAGTATTAAATTTTAGAACATCAATTAATATTTAATTTAAGATGAGTAAATGCACCTACATGACCACATTGACATACACTTTAGATGAGATTTTCCTTGCACAAGGAAATTGGACAGTTTCTTTTGTTTTGAAGACAACACCTTCATGTCTTCCAAGTTTAAGTGAAAACATGAAATTGATACCAAGATGTTTTTAAAGCATTCATGCAGTACAATACAAAGGGCATGGTGGCAAAGATGAGTCCTGCATCTGATCAAATGGAGCAGCCTGAAATGGTCTAAAAGGTTTAATTAAAATCACTGACAACTAACAGGTAGTCTGTTTGGAAGTATTGTTGTTATCATCATTAATGAGAATGGCATATAAATAGATACCAATAGATATCTGTCTGTAATCTAAATACTGGAAGTAAAACGAATATTTCAACACACATAAAAGAGCACCACCTACTACTTACAGACCTTCTAAAGATGAAAAGACCATTAAGTTGATATGTGTATCAATAATGTATTGTATCATAGGCTGTGTATCGTGAATTGTATCGATACACGGCACAGGTGTATCATTTCACCCCTACTAGCAATAGCCCAAGTCACTAAAGGTGATAAAAACTGTAAGATGGCAATGAATATTCATTTTAAAGCAACATATTTGGCAATGAAAACATTCACAGTTTGTGGTAGTTAGCCAAGTTGCAATGTAAAGTCTTTGACAGCAGCTAGTATAAGGTATTTTTGAGGTTAAAGTTGCACCTACGACATGGAAGATTTCATTTATTTTCAGGCTGAATTAATGAAAAAAAACAGACTAAATTTATGCAAATACACAATTTGTCATTTAATTAATGATTTATTAATTTGAAAAGAAAAAAGTAATTTTAAAAAAATGGGAATTTATAATAATAAATGCTTGTAGATAATGAGTGAATACAAAAGTTAAATACAAGCAAGATCTGGAGTGAAAAATTCCATGCTGCAGCGCATTTCAGGTTAAACCAGATATTCAAACATGTTAATGTTTTCATGAGTTACTTTAGCACATTTAAAATGTTTATTGCAATAATATGTGTCCAAGAAAAATATGACTCTACAGTGTAGATGACTAAGTTAAGTTGGCAGAACTGTCAAAGCAAATAAGATTACGTTTTCTTTAGCACTACTAGTGCATTACCGTATATACTCACGTACAAGCAGATACCAAATGCAAACTGCATAGACCCAGAACTGCTATCGCATAATGCACAGGCAGATCTGGGTCTATGCAGTTTGTAAGGACTAATCAGTAGACCAAAAAACAAAAAAGCCAAGCTCATCAAAAGTTGTCATTCCAGCATTACAGAAATGTTGACTACAATATACATGTAACTGTGATAAAAACCACAGAAATGTACTAAAGTTAAAAACACATTACATCTAACAGACTTAACTAATTTGACTGTAGGTATAAAAATGGAAAGGAATGCAGCTCACGGTATGAAAAAACCAGAAAATTTACAGCCACCTAAAGATATTCAAGGACTTACCCCTACTATCAAACCCCCTATTGTGAGCAAAGTTATTTTCAACCTTTCGCAGTTGTTGATTTCCAAGATTTCATATATTTATAGAGCCTCAGATTCTATTTTGGGATACACTGTTTTTTAAATCATTTTATCACCATGAGAAATGGGAAAGCTAGCCAAGTCTGATTTGGCTCTGCAGTGGAAGTAGCCAAGTGACTGAAACATTCAAATCACTGAACAGCTGAAGACCTGGTAGACAGGCTAATTAGGCTAGATTCTGACTAAAATATTCTTATTTTGTAACAAGACTAGTAACAGATTTAAGCCTCCACTACAGTATTCACATGGGATAATCCTACCATTATGGATACAATGCATATGTTCAGAATATGCTCAAATTAGTCGAAACACATAGTTAAATGATCGCCAAAGACAAGTTTGGGACATTTTCTCCTTTAAGTTTTATACTTTCAAAAAATGTTGCAGTCCATGAAACACAACAGCATATTATTTCTGATAAATGCATTGTGTGTGGTTTTACAATTAATATAACTTTTTGTGACTAGAGTATACAATTAATACAACACTTTGTGCCTAGAGTATAATATTAATACAACACTTTGTGACTAGAGTATACAATACAATACTTTGTGGCTAGAGCATACAATTAATACAACACACTGTGACTAGAGTGTACAATTAATACAACACTTGTGACTAGAGTATACAGGATTGTAGCATGAATCCACCATTTCATCAAATTTCTCCCTTAATATACATCAAAAACTGACTTCCATGACTTTTAAAAGTCTATCAGACCTGAAAAAAATATTTTCCGAGTTTGCTAGAAGTTTATTTGCTACATGTATTTGCTAATAATATTGTCACAATTAGTGAAATTGTGCTGAGTATATGCTCAGATATCAATATCTGCGTTTTACAATACTGGTAAATATGCTCAGATATCAATATCTGGGTTTTACTGTACTGGTTAATATGCTCAGATATCGATATATGGGTTTTATTGTACTGGTTAATATGCTCAGATATCAATATCTGGGTTTTATTGCAGTTTAGGCACTCCTTATATTTTCCAAAATCAAAGATTAGCTTCTAGAAAGATTTGTATTCAATTAAATGGTATAGGTGTATATATGTATGCACGCCATGTATGCATGCAGGGCTCAACATTAGAAATAGTCTGCTAGCCAGAGGTTAGTAAATTTCCTGTCTAGTAGTTTTCATAATTTTAATAGACCAATGGGTAGTAATGTTTCAGTTGTCACCAGTCAGCGTTTCATGGGTAGAAGTAGTGAAGATCCAGCAGAACCAATAAACGTATGTATGTATGTATGTATGTATGTATGTATGTATGTATGTATGTATGTATGTATGCATGTATCTATGTATGTATGTATGTATGTATGTATGTATGTATGTATGTATGTATGTATGTATGTATGTATGTATTGTATTGTATAGAGTTTAATGGCACATAAACACAATCTCTGCTATTTAATGCTGAACAAAAGTAAATCTGATATAAAAATCCTCTGGAAACCCCCTCCAACCATAGGAATCTGTATTGTAAGGCAAACAACAGAAGGTAAAGATGTTGCAAAATTTTCAAAAAAAGGCAAACAAAATGACATGGGGAAAAAAGGATAAAATCCCAAAAATCTAAGGTCAAATTTTTCCTATGTAAACCATACTCTTTTAAAAAGTCAAAGACCTCAGTTGGAATATCATCACATTACACATCCAATGGCAAACATGTTGCCTCCATTAGATGCCTCTTATAACACGGAGTAGGGTACATTGGACCTATTCTACATCTCCAAGTCCACTGGGGATATTCAGATTTGTTTATACATATGTTCTTTGAAAAAACACTGATTATGGCTGCATGTGTCAAACTGGAGAATTTTTTTTCTATCAAAACAGATAAAATAAATGTTTCCAGCAAAGAAAACACCAAAGGGGCAAAAGGAGTACCATAAACAGTACTTTCTGGGCCAACATGCCAAGTAATTTGCAGCAACAATTTTTCTGCTTTCAGTCTCTGTGACCAGGACCTTTGGATTATTCACCCCAAGCATTCCACAAAGTTTGGTCATAGTCCCTCTATCCCCCACCCCCACCCCACCCCAAGCTATTTTGTGTAAACTGTTTTCCTTCTTGGAGTCACTATGACCTTGAACTTTGACATTTTAACCCTCAAAAATAAATGTCTTCCCTTTCTCAATGCAAGACATCTCCAAAGTTTTGTCAAGGCATGTGGTACTGAACTTAAGTACCCGTAGTTTTGTTGAAATCATTTTTCCTTCTTTCAGTCTTGATGACTTTGACCATTTATTTTTTGACACAAAAATCAACCCTTTTGACCCGAAACAAAAAATAGATGTCTTCCTGGTCCACAAAGTCTGCTCAGAGTATGTGATAATGAACGCAATAAATCCTGCAGAAACCACTTTTCTTGTTAGAGTCACTGTGACTAACTTTTTTACCCCAAAATGAATAGGTGTCTTTTTGATCTCTATTGCAATCCATTGACAAAGTTTGGCAGGGTTCATTTTAGGCTGCAACCTTGCACCAACGACCCTTATTTTTCATCTTTGGCACAAGAAAGTTCCATTCCCAGTAAACCAAAACTCCTCAACTCCAAATACCGAAATAAATTTTGATCCCAAATTTCAATTTTATGCTTAAATAACGCCCATAAAACCAAAACTCACTTCAAACTTGGAAATGTATTTCAGCTGCTAAATTCCAGACACACCCTGGAACAGATTAATTAGTCAGCAAGTACTATAGCACCAGTAGGCTTATCAGTGCAGGGCTGAGCAAATTTTTTTTTCATCCACTAGTCACGGACTAGCGACTTGGAAAATTTTACTTGCCCGACTTCAAAAATGAATAGTCTGGGACGTCGGGCTATGGGATTTGCTCAGCCCTGAAGATGATCAAGAACAACCTGCAAGTTTTCCCTCCCATATTTCAACAGAGCTGCCCTCTCATGAGGAAAGTGCCTGTAGTCAATGCTCTAAAGCATCTCAAAAGTTCTGCTTATATCTCTTTGGAGAAATAGCTACCGCACATTCAGTAGCAGTCTTACGTTTTATCCCTCCACTTTCACAACAATTTTCCTTCTCCAAATCGCCCTTATTACCTTCCTTGCGAAAATAATTTCACAAACTCATTTTATCCACAGAGTAACTATCAGCTTGCTTGACAACTACTTCTAAAGTGATCATAACGTACATTTTCTCTTTTAAATATGAACAGAGACAGCTCATTAATTAGCGTAATTGTTTTGCTTCAAACGCAATTTCGCACGTGCAAGTTAATCATCTGTATAATCAATTAAAAATGAAAGAATCGTTACTGTCATTTAATCAGTTCATAAAGGAAACCAACACTGATGTCGGTAAAGTACCTTTCATTAATTTAATTACACTGACTCCTGGGTTAAAATCATAGTGAGCCGCTCGTGAGGATCTGGAGTGAGTAAACACAATGCAACAAAGTCACTTAAAACACTGCCAATTGATCATACTGGCTTTCTTTTGTTTGACGTGTTTTGATTTGCCGATAATTTGGTCGCTTAGCTCAATGTGCAGTCAAGCGGTAACAGAATGTGCGCATATGTGAAAATTATCACTGACCATGTTTATGTGTTATACAGAATGTAAATGTATACATGAAGAGGGGTAGAATCAAGTATTCAGTAAGCCTGGAGGGCATTATTGGCCAAATAAAGGTAGATATAGTGATTAAAGCACAAAAATAAGGATTTGCCTGACTTTTTTAAAAAGCACTTGTCCCAGACTAGCGACTTGGAAAATTTTACTTGCCTGACTTCAAAAAAGAATAGTTCGGGACGTCAGGCTATGGGATTTTCTCAGCCTTGCAGTGAGACAAAAACCCGGAAAATGGAAAATGTCCCAAGGGTATGCGAGGTTAAAATGTATATTTTTTTTTTGGGGGGGGGGGGGGGGTCAACTAATTTTAATTATGCAATATTTACCCATTGTTATTGCATATCTATTACTTTTTCTTGCCAAAAAAACCTCGTCCATTTCATGTGAATACATCCTCCCCCAGAGTGGAGAATTGTCAATAAGACATGGTCCACTGGTGCACCTCGCATGCCCATGTGCAGAACAGTCATCTTTTTCATAGACAACAATTATGCCAGGAGATCAGAGTGGTATGGGAAGACGGCATTCGGCAATAGTGACGGGTAAGTACTGCATAATTAAAATTAGTTTTACCCCCCAAAAAAACTACATTTTAATAGCAGCAATATCTTACCCATCACTATCGCATAACTGAATTTGTCAGTTAGGTGGGTAGGTTAATGTGTTAAAACTGATCAAAAACAGAGAAAAATGAAGTACACACCATTTGAGGGAGAGATCCACTTTACTGAATGTTGGTGTCTCTCTGGGCCACATTATGATGCAACTACAGGTGCCAGAGAAAAATGCATGTGCTCTGCTGTGCTAAAGAGCAGAGGTAGAAGGAGGAGAAGGTAGTATTTTAACACCATAAACCTGCCTTCATGACATCCTCCAAAGAAGAATGATTTAAGTAGGCCCATGAGGCAGTGATGGCTCTAACCTGATGGGTTTTTAATTTCATCAAGAAGATCTTTATCGTTAAGGGACTGATATGCTCTTGTGGTAGTGACAATCCACCGTAAAATGGTGGAAGCCAAATATCAATGAAGCCCTTCAGAGGAAGAAGACATTTCTGACCCTTCCCTTTCCTTGGCAGCATGGAGATAAAACAGTGCCCCAACAGGGCATAACAGCCTATTCTGATCATCCATAGTACAAATGAGACTGAGACGGGGGATCTCTATGGGTAGTGGAGCTACCAATATAGCTGATTTAGGTAAAAATCCCAGTTGGCAAAGAAGAGAAATGGAATCATAATTTGCAATAACCCAAAATGACCAGTGACGAAGAAAAGGCATGAAGTTCGGTCCATATTCTTGCAGATGGCAAGGCAAGCAAATCCAAAGTCTTGAGCAGGGTTTTACACACTTGGAATACCCCGGGGTTTTCATACCCTTTGGGACTAGAAACAAAGGGTATAACAAAGTGTCACATGTGTAAATGTGCACGATGCCAGGAATATGTACTGGCAGCCAAAATTTCAACTGGCAGGAAAGATATTTATACAGAATAATGAAAAAATGAAATTGAATTGAATCATACATGTATGTGGCATGTGCTGAACATACATATGATTCAATTCAATTTCATTCTTTTTCTGGCTTGATTATAATAATGAACTGCTTTGGTGGTGATTTCTCATTTCATTGCCCTTGCTGTCTTTATGGTCATTTTGTTAGACAGCCTTTCAACCGCCGACCAGACCTCCACACTTAGAGAAGGGGCGTGTGTGCCTCCTTAACGTCGGAGATACGCTGTGACGGACGTGTTGTAGGAGAAGGCCATGACACATCGAGCCCTTACTCTGACGATGAACCGTTGTAATGCTAGAAATATGGCTTTCATTTCATTGCGGAGGGAGTCCCGAGTCCAATGATCCTGCAGAATTACGTCCTCCGGCTCTAGGTGAGCGCTCCAACCGATATCTGATGCGATGGCGAACAGATAGGAGTGGGGCTGAGGCACATGCATGGGGACCCTCGTCAGGAAACTGTTCCAATTCATCCACCAGCGCAATGGTGATGAAAGTCTGGTCCTAGAAGAATCAAAGCTGATAGAGAATCCCTGTGTGGTTCCCACCTTGCGAGAAGGAGAAACTGTAGAGGGCGCATATGGAGACGTCGTAAGGGAACCAGATCCGTAGCTGTATCAAGGTTCCCAATAGGGATAGGTAAAGGCAAGCAGACAACAATGTTTTTGCTCGTAGCGCCTCTAGAAGTGCCAGGATTCGATCTCTGTGATCCGGTGGAACCTGGACTAAGTTCTGGTTCACGAGGAAGTTCATCCCTACGTAAACTTAGATGGAACGAGTTCTGACTTCTCAAGATTGGGTAAAACAAACCCAACCGAGTTACTGTGAACCAACAACGGAACAGATCCTGATGGAGGGACTGAACCTGACCATTATGGATCAGCTAGTCGTGAAAATACTAGAGAATCGGGGTTCCCAGTAATCAGAGATAGGACACTACAACTCCCATAACATGGGTGAAGACTCGGGGTGCAGAAGCAATTCCGAATAGTAGAACCCAGAATTGAAAGACTTCCTGGTCCAAGCAAACCCAGAGGTATTTCCACCGGTTTAACAGGGGGAGATCAATAATGATACAAAATTTCCCACTTTTCTTGATGACCAGGAAGAATTGGAAGTAGAATGCAGGAGACTGATCGTTCAGGAACCTCTTGACTGCCCCTTTCTTTAAAAGGGTGTGCACCTCTTCCTTTAATTTCACCAAATTGGACTTGTGAAGAACATCGGGGTCCTTGATAGAGGAGGTTGTTCCCGAAACTGAAGCCAGTAACCCTCACTTACCATAGAAAGGACCCACCATCATCCGAGTTACTTGACCAAGCATCTGAAAAGAGGCCTAGACAAGCACCTACTGGGACATTAGGAGAGGAATGCACGGCAGGAGAGGGTACGAGTCCCATCCCCCCCCCCACACTGCCTTCCTTGGGAAAGGAAGGTGGGTTGGGGAAGTTACTCCTGAGGACTTTACTCAGGAGGGAAAGGTCTCATTTGAGCTTGTGCATTGGACTGGGGCTGCATCTGTTTTTAAAAATTAAGTGGGTAGCCCCTGGGGGGCAATTCATCTTAGTGTGCTTACTGGCCTATTGCAATGGGCCAGGTGCAGTTGTGAAGGATCTATGTTCATGATCCTTCAAATCTTGTGAAGCCACAGTGGGGATGACTCCTCCGAAGAGGCTCTCGGCTTCCAATGGAGCAGCCCTTAGAAGGTCTTTACTATGGTTAAGTAAGACCTTTGAGGAGTCCAGCACAATATGATGGTGGATGTTAGAAGTTCCACTGATAAAACCATTGCGACAGAAAGTGAATTCCGGGATGTCTTGATCACAGCTTCCAGCAAGCATTGTAATGCGGCTGGGTTCAGAGCAGCCTCTTTCAGCATACTAAACGAAGTAGCCGAGAAGAGGTCTGTATGGGAAGCTATGGTGACCAGAAGCCGGCCTTTCTGCTCAAAGGCTTTGATTATTTTTATAGGAAGGCATGCCCAGGCTTCAATTATAATACCCACTTGAGATATATCTGCATCCAACTGGAGAGGTTCTTAATGGGTCACTTCGGGAATGTACCCAGTAAATAGAGGCAGAGACCAAGGTCTCAAAGTAGAGGGAGGGACAGACCATCCTCTACGCCGTCTAGCACAGGCTGGCCTATGGAAAAACCTCTGTGACATTTCCTCAATTGTTGAGGAATGTAGAAGGAGCAGGAGATCTGGTTGTGGCTGGGTCCCGGAGATCTTTAAAACTGGAAAGGATCTTCTTGGCCTGTGCACAAGATGACTTTGGGCACAAGTTACAGCATTATCAAAAGACCAGATCTCCTCCGATTCATCTAAGTGAGAGGAGCTGGTGGGACTGATAGGAGGCGACAAAAGAGCTGTTTCTACCTCGATCTCACTGGAGTCAACGAGGGTAGATAAATGCATCATCATCTAGAACACTCCGAGCAGGAGAGTGGCTGGACATCATTATGTCCTTCGGAGACAGTGACATAGGTGCACTCTGCGCCATTTCCCGTACTTGTTCGTCTATGTGCTCTAGATGTTCCAGGATAAAGACGAGACAGCTTGTCTTTCGTGGATGATGCTATGCTTCTGCCTTACTGGTGAATGCCACCTTGTGAGGAGGCGATGGCGGGACACGAGCCACGGCATCGCCTCTACTCTGGGCCCCACATCCCGGACGGATTCATTGCGATAATAGGAAAGGGGGGATCCCGATCCGATCCCCTTCCCTAGTCTGAACCCTCTGGGCAGACTCCCAATCCTGTACAGGGTATGATGGTAGAGTTGGGAGATGGGGTCTTGGACTGATCCCTATCCCCGCACCATGAGGCCTCTGGGTGATGACCGGTGTAAGGTTGGTGACAGGTTCGAGATGACCGACAGCCTGTGACGATGTAACCAGCCACCGGGACGAAGTCACCGGTGACCGGTCATCATACATTGACCGGTCAATGCCCAGTGACTGGACTGGTCACCGGTCACTACCCGGTGACCGGTCCACTACCCGGTGACCGGACCAGTCACCGGTCACCGGTCAATGTCCGGTGACCGGACCAGTCACCAGTCAATGCCCAGCGACCGGACCGGTCAATGGTCAATACCCGGTGACCGGACTGGTCACTGGTCAATACCCGGTGACCGGCCAGTTAGGCAACATAGATATATCAAAACCTAGTTCGTCTTCATCACTAAAAAAGGTGCGGTGCATCTCCTCCCATTCAAGAGTGTGCGACACGCAACCCCGGAAGTGTTGGGCATGGTGCAGCGCCTCCCTCTCGGGAGGGTGCGACACGCTACCCTGAGACAAGCGGTGCACTTCCTTCCTCGCGAAAGGCAGCATCACGCTACTGTGAACGTGAGGGGTGTTCGACTTCTCCCTTTCGGGGGGAGGCGATCTACTCCTCAAACATTCACTCTCTCCTACAGGAGGAGCCTTACCTGACGAGCGGTGCACTTCCTTCCTCGCGGAAGGCAGCATCACGCTACTCTGAACGTGAGGAGTGTTCGACTTCTCCTCCCTTTCGGGGGGAGACGATCTACTCATCGAGCGTTCACTCCCTCCTAAGGAGAAGCCTTACCTGTCTCCGGACTCTTGAGATTGGTCCCATAGACTCCTGAACCCCGGAGTGTTCTTCTGAGCTTGTAGAGCTAGTCTTCTCTAGTGTGTTCCTGCCTGAGATTCTATAAAAGAAAAAATTTGAAAATTCAGACGATGAGGTGGATTGATGTTTCTTCCGCCCTCAATACATACGTCTGGAATCGGCTAGATTCCAGATGTCATTAGTCCATTTGTGCGAAAGGTACAACGCTTTTCTTACGTGTACACCTGAACACGTGAGGCAGTCTGGGTGAGTGTCCCAAGGACCCTTCTTGTGGCCATACTTCCTACAGACTGACCCAACATTGTTCTCTGAAATAAATGTTATCTGAAAGAGAACAATAATAATAAAAATAATATTGTTCTTCATACGTAAAACTCACCTGTCTGTATGTACTTGGTGCTACATACACCCCAGTATATTTGCACAAGGTAACCAATTGTTCCCTGAATTATAAGTTATCTGAAAGAGAACAATAATAATAATAATAATAACAATATTTTATTATTTCCACACGTGAAAACTCGCCCGTTTGTATATACCGCGTACTATATACACACCAGTTCATCTGACCTGTTTGCATCCACTGCGTGCTAAATGCACCCCAGTGAATGTTCAAAGGTAAACAATTGTTATATACATTACACACCTCATCGCACCTGTGTTTAATAAGGATTAGCCATTGAGTTGTTTAAAACTTTTATTGCTCTCTAGCGGCAATTCAGACGTACACAACAATAATGCAAAGCATCACGCGTGGTATTTAAATACAATAGTTTAAAACACCGAATTGATGTTTGATCAATTATTTATTAAGGAAATTATGAATTCCTGTCTTCTTAATTGCGGTCGGGCCTATGATGCATTATAATTAACACACAAGACTTACCCATGAACCAATTGTATTTGACTAAGAGATGGTGTACCCTAACCCCTAAAGGCTGGATACAACATGGTAACCCAAGAAGACCTTTCCAGAACACAATACTGAAAAAAGGCAGGGGCTACCGGCCTTAAAAACAGAAGACGAGACGGATGAATGTAACACTAGATGGAATAAAGCTGACAGGAGAACCAAACGTGGTTTAAACTCGCAACAAGCAACTTTCCTCTGGTCACGTTATGAACAACACAACCATTTAATATGGCGTCCTTGAAAAAGATGAATGTTCGCGCAGGCGCGGATAGGTGCACGGGTGTGACGTGTCTTGTTGACAAAATTCTCCACTCTAAGTGGGAGGATGTATTCACATCTAACGGACAAGATTTTTCGACACGAAAAAGTAATAAGCTATATAATAGTGATAGGGTAATGTATTGCTGCTATTAAATCGGCATTCCCAGTAATCGGAGGTATGAGGCTACTATTCCCATAACTTGGGTGAAAACTCTGGGTGCGGAAGTGATTCCGAATGGCAGAACCCTGAATTGGAAGACTTCCTGGTCCAAGCAAAACCGGATGTATTGTGATGTGGAGGAATATCACGATGTGCAAGTAAGCATCCTGAAGGTCAATGGAGACTGCCCAATCTGACAGATGCATTGCTTCCAAATTGAGGATGTGATCTCCATCTTGAAAGGTTCCACCTGAATAAACTGGTTAAAGGGGAAAGATCGATTATGAAATGAAACTTTCGGCTTCCTTGGTGACCAGGAAGATTAGAGAGTAGAATGCAGGAGACACTGTTAAGAACCTTCTCAACTGCCCCATTCTGTAAAAGGGTGTGCACCTCTTCCTTTTTCACCAGATGGATTGGTAAAGTATTGGGGTCCTTAATAGAGGGGACTGTTCCCAAAACTGTACACAGTAACCTTTGCTCACAATGGAAAGAACCCACCTATCGTCTACAATGCTTGACCAAACCTGAAAAGAGGCCTAGACAAGCACCTGCAGGGACATTTGGGAGAGGAATGCATGCTGGAGACGGTACAAGCCCCTAAGACTGTCCCTACCACTTCCTTAGGAAAGGAAGGAAGGTTAGAGAACTTCTTCCTTGGGGTATTTGGTGACCACAGCTTGGACCCGACAATCAAGGAAGAGGTTTAATTGATGTTGCAGGTGAATGGCTCCATCTGTTTAAAGAACTTGTAGATGGCTCTGAGGGTGATTCACATTACCATGCTGCCTGACCAAGTGTGATGTGCCAGGAGTAAAGGATCTGTTTCCTTCAGGTCTTGTGAAGCCATGGTCAGAACGAGTCCTCCGAAGAGGATCTTGGCTTCTAAAGGAGCAGTGCTGAGAAAGTCTGTACTATGGCTCAATAAGACCTTCAATGAGTCCATTGCAACATCACAGCAGATGTGCAGAAGTTCAGCCGATAAAGCTACTGAAACAAAAAGTGTATGTTGGGAGGTTTTAGCCACAGCTTCCAGCACATGCTGCAAAGAGGCTGGATTCAGTGTGGCCTCCTTCAGCATACTGAATGAAGTAGCTGAGAAGAGGTCAGCCTGCGAAGCTATGGTGACTAACCACTGGGCTTTCTGTTCAATAGTTTCAATTGTTTTTATGGGAAGGTGTGCCCAGGCTTCCATAGAAATACCCACTTGAGACAAGCCAGCATCGAAGTGGGGAGGTTAAACAGGCCACTTTGGGGAATGTACCCGATAGCTCAGGGCAGAGACGATCAGTCTCGAAGTAGAGAGAGAGGAACAGATCACCCTCTACATTGCAAAGCAATGTCTTGGCCTGTAGAGAACCTCTGAAAAAATGTTCTCAATCTTGGAAGAAAGAGGCAGGAGATCGGGTTGTGTTGAGCCCATGAGATCTTTTTCAAAATGGAAAGATTTTTTTGGGACTGTGCACCTGATGGTGCATAGTCCACTGCCTGTAGCTCACCATGGTGAGTAGGGGCTCTATGTGTATGAGAAGTTCCAGTGGAAAGACAGGACGTCTTGTCCTTCCTGGATAGTATTAATGATGCAATACCTCCAGCCTTCCTGGTGGATGCCACCTGATGAGATGATGGAGGTACTCTGGGTCGAGGGTCCAGTGGGCCATCAAGGCATAAAAGACCAATTGCCCTGAGGTGGAGGGCCCCACATTCCAAAAGGATTCATTGGGATAATAGGGAAAGGGGGGATACTGATCCAATCCCCTTCCCTAGCCTGAACCCAATGGGCAGACTCCCAATCCTGCACAGGATGTGATGGTGGAGTAGGGAAAGTGGGGAACTTGGTCCAATCCCTATCCCCGAATTGTGAGGCCTCCGAGTAGTGACCAGTGAATAATCGGTGACTGGTACAAGAGATGACCGATGACCTGGACGATGTGACCGATCACCAGGACAAACTGACCAGTGACTGGTAACTGGTCACCAGACAATGACTGGTCACTGCGACATAGATATGTCACAGCCTGGTTCGTCTGATTCATCACTCCATAAGGTGCAGAGAAGGGCGTAACACGCTACCCTGGAAGTGTTGGATGTGTTGCAGCTCCTCCTTCACAGGAGGGAGCTACATGCTACTCTGAACATGAAGTGTGTTTGAATTCTCTTCCCTTTCAGAAGCAGGTGATCTACTCCTTGAATGTTCAGTCCCTCCTTCTTTGAGGGGCTTCACCTGTCTCCAAAGAGACTTGTCCCATGGGACACGGGAGTGCTCTTATGACCTGAAGAGCTAATCATCTTTCAGTGAGTCCTTAGGGACTCTGCAAGAGACATACCTTACAAATTCTGAAAAGGGGGGGGGGGCGTTTCCTCCACCCTCTATATGTGTGTCTGGAATCAGCTCGATTCCAGATTTAAGTAGACCATAATTTACAGAATGCACAAAAATTCTTCATGTGCATTTTGAACAAGTGTGGCAGTCTGGGTGAGTTTCCCAAGGGCCTTTCTTGTCACCACACTTTGCCACAGACTGTCTCAACATTGTTCTCTGAAATGAAAATTTCATGGATGAAAACAATGAATAATGACCATCTGTTATATATGTCACACATCAACTCACCTGTTGTTTATACTGTGTGTGCTATATACACCCCAGCGCATGAACTCACCTGTGCACAAGGTAAATAATTACCTTGCGTTTCTTATATTAAAGTAAGACATTCAATTATTAAACCTTTTTGAGGAGCGATTGCAAACACACTCTACAATAAAAATGCAATGCAAGTCACAAGAACAACTGTCAATATACAAAGATGAAAAAACACCAAGACAATTAATTAAGAACAAGGAATACGTAATTCCTGTATGTTACGGAAGGGCCTCTGCTACATTATTTCCTTAACACAGAAGACTTACCCATAATCAGTGTAATTGATAATGAATGTAAGTGTACCCTAACCTTATGGGGTGGGATACAGCGTGGTAACCTAAGTGGTCCCTTAAAGAACCAAATTCTAAAAGGGACCGGGGGTTTCTGGCATGTTAATAGAATATTGAAAGGATAAATGTAACACCAAGATAATATTTATTGAAGGAAGACTGCAAGCAGTGAAGAACTAGCAACATTAGAAATTTTCCTCTAATCACAGATTTGTCACATGTCCATTAACATGGCATCGTTGAAAAAAAAAAACGACTGTACTGCACATGGG
The DNA here is from genome assembly GCA_029931535.1 of Margaritifera margaritifera. Lineage (NCBI taxonomy): Eukaryota > Metazoa > Mollusca > Bivalvia > Unionida > Margaritiferidae > Margaritifera > Margaritifera margaritifera. The sequence continues at coordinate 5,518,072 of JAQPZY010001677.1, read as the reverse complement.
AATGCGAGGTGAACAAGTGGACCAAGTTTTATTGACAATTCTTCACTCTGCGGGAGAATATATATTCCCATCAAACGGACAAGGTTTTTCTGGCACAAAAAAGTAATAACTATGCAATAGCAATGGGTAAGATACTGCTGCTATTAAAATAATACTTGACACACATGGCTACACAGATTAGGGCTGACAAAAAGCTAACCTGAAGTCTTTGCACCTTAAATAAGGAACCATCTTTTAAGGCAAATTATTAATAACTAAATGCTTGTAGGTAAGCCATTTAAGAAAGTTGTTTATCTACTTATTATCTAATTGTGATTGATGCTATTCATTTGTATTCATGATCAATAGAACATTTTTGTTTGTTTTTTTAAATTAAATATCAGGGCTTTATTAAACAGGCATGTGGCTTCACTTTTGATGCTTTCCCAACGGAGACTGAGAAAACTCGACAGCTTTCACCAGGTTGCTGAGTGAGGATCTTTTTTGAACCAGTTACAGCGTCCATGTACTATGACTAAAGGGATTTATGCTTGTGATTTAGATGATCTGACACTGTGCTGTTAGAACCACCTGAGTGAGCAAACTCTGTTCCACATACGTTGTATTTCACCTCTTTTTTCCACTATTTCTACCTCTGCATAATATTTCCAAGCTTCAGATTGATTGCTTTGTTTTTGTCAGCCATTTTAATGTGACCAGCATTCCAAACTTTTATTAATGTCATACATCACATTATATTTGTTTACACAAAATAATGATTTTGTAAATATTTACATGACAAACATGAAAAGATGTCATTTATGCATATAAACATAACAGCCGTACCAATAAATACACAAAGCCCTACAATCCAGCTGCAAATGTAGATCAATTTGCCGCAACCAGTCATATACAGTACAAGGGGTTCTTTGTCACTTGGAACTCTCCACTGTTGTCCCCTTTTATTTACTTTAGTTTTTGGCTCCCTTTCCTCTGTCATTATTCTATTGTTGTGGGTCTATGGGTTGGCAATGGCATAAAGCTTAAGGGGATGTAGCCCCTGAGCCCCTACCCCCTACATGCTGTAGATACTCTTGGAAAAGTCTCCATTCCAACAGTATACCATGTAGAAAACATACTGTGTCCTGATTTGAAAATCATAATGTCTAGGAATAATATAATGCAAAAATTGGGGTGGGGGTGGGGGACCAAATATAGACCCCATTCTTAATCCCATAATGAGGTGTATTTTCCCAAAATTAATATTAAAGGTTTGCAATTCAGACAAGTATACATAGACAATGCAATAACACTGATCTCCAGTGCTTCTGTACTTATTCAAAAGATCCTAAAGAAAACAAAAGTCATGCATTAATAAACAAAATTGAAGCACTGAAGGCACAGATGGCTTTTTCTAACCTTCTATATGAAAAGCCCACAATTTGTTCGCAAATGTGGAATTATTTCTCTGATTCCAAAGGCTTTGGGTACGAAATGAAACAAATCTTGGAAAATCTCTACATCTATTATTACTATAAAAGACTTATTGTTCATAAAAACTGTTGTTTGTTAATCAATACATGATGAACAAAGAGAAGATAATGAAATCTGAAGAGTTTTGGTTTATCTTGTGTGCCATCTGGCCAGAGTTGTATAGCTACATGTATATATTACATTGACACATATGGTACCAAGGTAATTTGAAATCTCCTAGCAACTAGATATAGGTAAACCAGTAAAGAAATCACATTCTGGTACACTACACACTGTCTAGACACAGTTCACTAAATGAACTGTAAACAGCAGATTCAGTGAATTCCTCCACAACCCCTGCCATGATGAGGTCACCAAAAGTATTCAATAATAAAATCTTACTGTAACCCTTGTGACAAAGCTGTAGAGCTACCAGGAAGACATGGAAAGTAACCAAGTCTTACGCCTCTATCTCAAAAGGCATTTGGGTCGAATTACATGAAATGGGAAGAAAATGATCAGTGACATTGACCTTGAAGATAAAACCTTGAATGTGATACATAAGATGCCATCAAATAGAGAAACGTAAGTGTACCATGATTCATCCCTGAACCACAACAACTTTTAAGATACAAAGCAGAAACAAAAGCAACCATGAAATATATCTCTGTGACCTCACCTTCAAGATGCCCCAATGTGGAATGAAACATCTTCCTGTGACAATATACATGTATACCAAATTTAATTAATTTATCTTAAACAGTTCATTAAGTGTAACTGAAAACTAACAACTGAGGTTGACTGCAGAGGTCATGTATTAATCTGGTCTCATTTAATAGGCTGTAAGTAATGCTGCAACATTTACCAAAATTTCTAAACATGTACATAGTATACAATAACCAAAATGATGCTGTTTAATTGAGACAATTCAAAACTCAACCTTTTCCCTGGTCTGCACATTAGGCTTACATGTGAAACATGTAACAGCTAAATATATGTAAACCAATGACAATGTGCATACTACCATACTTGGCTCAACTTTTCATTGTTTCTTGTGCTGCAGATCTTTTACCTCTTATTATGACAAGATGTAGATTTTAAGACATATCATTGTTGAATATGTCCGACAACTTAGGTAAAACATCCTTAGGATCATCATGATATTGTTTCATACTGCTAAATATATGAACATGGTGAAAAATTGATAATGCAAAATGATGCACTACCTGGACATGTGCATCGGATGCTTTTGCAGAATCGACAATGACCATATGAAACTGCTGTTGCTTAAAAACTTGAAATAGTGTTTCTTTAAATTAAATGTAACTCATCAAAGGTTATGCTAACGAACATGTTTTGCATTGATAAACAAGATAGTTTAAAGAATATATTTTTAGCAAGATCATTAAATCAACATGATGGGGTACAATGATTTCTCATTAACTTCAGCTTTTTCCAACTGATGCCACATTCAATATGAAAATCATCCATACTGTAAGAAAAGAATGAATAGAAAATTTTAATAAACAATTATCTTGAGCAGAGATGTGGAAATATATCATTTACATGGAATGGATTGCTCCTGCAACACTGACAGCCATGTGCATGTTCATTTACATGGTTAATGATTTTGTAAACAGTTACATGCAGTAAACTAAACTAAGCTGTTTACACATATAAAAGTTGCAGCCTTAGCTGTGAGCCAGACTAGTCACATATAAAGATGGAGAATTAATTGAGAACTGGCTTGGTTTGGTTTGGTTTGGTTTTGATGGTTTAACGCCATATTTTAGCACATGATAGGCTATATATGGCAGCCAGTATATTTGGTGGAGAAAGAACCTGGGAAGAACCATCAACCAACAGGAAGCTACTGGAAAGCTTTCTCACATATGCACGTTGGCTGAGCCAAGACTCCAACTCATGCTGACAGAGGTGAGATGTCAGTGATCTGCATATGTGAGCTCCTTAGATCAATCTCAAAATCAAAAAGGGATTAACAATTAATTAAATTGCATCTGCCAAATATTTCAAGCATAAAATGTGTTATACTGTATAATTGAAATTGTAAAGTGCTGATGTTATTTTCTACTTGCCACATTGTGATTGTGAAGGTCACAAGTGGGTGACCAGTTGACCATTTCCACTTGCCAATTCTGAATTTTAGTCGCAAATGCGACTATTTTAGTTGCAACATAAGAGTGCTGCCTATCTATATTTTTTACAGATGTCATCATCACGCCAAATCTGATGATTTATGATAACATCACTATCCACAATTTATAATCGGCTTTCTATATTATAAAGACTTTTCCCCCATTTCTGAAATCATGTACATGTACTGTTCTGCAAAATAGGTCTGTTTTTAGTGACGTAATGTACATGGACCAGCCTTTGTTGCTTCTTATACAAATGAACACTATATCTGGTTTGGTTAAATGCTTCGTCTTTCCCATCATGCTAACCTTCATTCTGAATGATGTATATGTATGTACAGTGCATGTATGTATGTATGTATGTATGTATGTATGTATGTATGTATGTATGTATGTATGTATGTATGTATGTATGTATCTATGTATGTATGTATGTATCTATGTATGTTTGTATGTATGCATTTAGGTTGAACAGCACCTAAGCACAAAAATGACTTTATGGTGCCAATTAAAAGTAAAGTTTAAAAATGTAAAAATGAAGAATTGCACAAAAACTTAAAGAGGATAAACCCTTCCAAATAAATGAAAACATAAGTACTGGAAGATAAAAGATAAAAAGGTAATTATTCTGTAAAATGTATAAAAACAAAAAAATCAAAAGCGAAAAATATAAAATCCTTAAAATATATTGCCACAATTTGTTAACAGACCACATTCCCTCAAACGTCCAAGATTATCTTGGGTGGAACACGATCATAAAGATTCTTCATCGAGTTCACAAAAGAAAACTGCTGTCTCACAGAGTGGAAGTTGACACACTCAACAAAAAATTTGTTCCACTGTCCATGGACAATTGCAGGGGATGCACTCTGGTCAAGGTTCGACCTTCAGGAGGTATGCATGAGTCAGGTATGTATATTCAGCTTGGTTCATAACAAATACATGTACTATGCACCAAATAGCATTAGCATTATTATTAGTAGTAGTATGCTATCAAGATACATGTATTTAGTTTAGCTATTTAGCAAAAAGAAAAATAACAAAATAGTAAAATAAAATGTTCCACAGAGGATTAGCGTATCCTCACTTTAATCCATCATGTACATTAAATCATCACTCACTCTTAAAAACATCACTGATCTTTGTTTGTTTTGTGCATAACTCCATCTCTATTTCAGCTGCAATGACTGAACTTCCATCACTGATTTCAGCATGTTTGAATATCCATTATGAATTGCATACCCTTTCAGTTTCTGTGTGATTTCCTGTACAACTGTGTACATGCACTCATTTATACAACTCTATCTCTCTCTCTCTCTCTCTCTCTCTCTCTCTCTCTCTCTCACGCAAAGACTTTAATCTCATTATCATTTGAAATGGCGTCTAAATAAAATTACTAATTGACAGCTTACCTGTGATCGTCACACACTGGACTGACTTTTTATTAGGCCAGCTGGTATAATTAAGCATGAAAACAGGTGTTCACACTCCAAACAATTGATGGATTAAGCAGTTGCTCAAACTCACGGAGATCAAAAGAGAGTTGGCTTTTGTGAGAGACCTTTGATGATTAGGGAATGAAAAGAAGCTTCCTGTCGCTATTGTAAGTAGCAATAAACCGTAAGGAATATCACAAGTGAAGTGTACAAGTCGGTTGTAGCATCCTGGAACCATTTCCAGCATCTTCATCATTTGGTGTTTTTGTAAATATTTCTCTTACACTCCATATTATTGTTGTTCTCAAAATGGGCCATAATATCTCGCTCTGATCTGGATCTGAGTTTGCCCAACTACCATTTCTGCTGCAACTACACAACAACTTTTTCCACTATCTAGCAAACAAATTGCTTCAATTCTCTCATGTAAGGTCAAAAACCGCCTTGCTTTTGAAGCTGACATGTTAACACCTTTGAGTTTGACTGACAGTGTGACTGGAGTACGGTAAATACAATCAAGATATGAAATGTTTAAACATCGATTCACATGATACACTTTTATCTAAACAATGCCTTGCTCATCAAACAAAAGAAGTGTTTAATTTGCATACCTTGAGCAGTTACTGCTGATACACTCCAGTGACCACTTAAGGCAGGTGAAACCATTGTATGGTTAGGAAACACCTGACTGCTGATCGTTGAAAGCAGGTGACCATTAAATACAGGCATTTATATAGGACCACTGAACACAGATGACCGTTAGGACAGGTTTTACTGTATTTGAGATCGGAATATGGAATCTTCCATTCTGAAACAGGTGACTTGCAGGGCAGCTTTGGCTGCTTTATCTGCCCTTTCATTACCCCTTGTGCTAATGTGATAAGGCATCCAACAGCACAGAATACTTTTTCCAGATTGTACGAGCAACTCACATTTCTGTCAGTTTTGGATCCTAACAGGTTGTCAAATTTCAGGTTTTGCAATGTCTTATGTATAGAAAGTGAATCTGAAAAGATGACACATCTTGATTTTTGGGAAGTTTCAATATAGTTCAAAGATTTGAGTATGACTGTAACTTCAGAAGTAAAACTGGAGGCTTTATCCGGTAATGAGCTCGAGAAGGTGCCACTGGGTGTTGCAATAGCAGATCCAACCTTGCCTCAATCTTTCAAATCATCGGTACATGTATACAGGGACATATGGCCACAACAGAAGGCTTTCTGCATTGAATTTTTTCTGAAAACTGAAAGGATTTGTTGAGGATTTTTTTTTAATTTACAAAGGTCCAATATTATTTTGGGATTTTGGGAGGTTTTATAGACATGGTGGTGATTTTGGGAGGTTTAATAGACATGGTGGTTATTTTAAAGTAAAGAAGCAAGTAATTTCTTCCCCAAAAAATATATAAAAGCATACAATTTGGAACAGTTTTAGACTTTCTCGTGATGCCTGTATACCATTTTTACCATCCAACATCTACAAATTTAGGTCCTAAATATGACAACTGCTATTAGGATGTGGACATAGTTCTCACCTCAGCCAAATGAGGAATCACCTCAAAATTCCTGGAAGTAAAAACTGTCCTATATAGTTAAAGTTGGCTTGAATTGAATATCAGTGTCCAAGCTATAATCTAAAAAGGATGCCAGTCCCCTAGTAAGGGCACAAGGCTCACATGTGAGATTCTTTTAAAGGGGCACTTAATTTTGTGTCAATATTGGAGACCATATTTATCCAGCTATAAAAGGTAATATATAGACAAAGGAAAATAATAATATATAATGCATTAATAGTGCTATAAAAATGAGATAATCTTATTTGATTCGACAGTTTTGACGCTTTAACTTTGTGGTCTGCACTGTACCATCATATTTTTCTTGGACACTTATATTATTGCAATAAAAGTTTTATCATGTGCTCAAGTAACTCATGAAAACATTAACATGCTTTAATATTTGGTTAACATGAAATGAGCTGCCCCATGGAATTTTCCATTCCGGATCTTGCTCTCATTTAACTTTAGTGTACACTCATTATCTACCAGCACTGTTTATAATAAATAGAAAAATACCCATTTTTTTAAAATTACTTTTCTTTCCAAACTAGCTAATAGTTAATTAAATGACAAATTGTGTATTTCCATAAATTTCGTCTCTTTTATCATTATTTCAACCTCAAAATAAATTAAATCTTTCTCGCAGTAGAGGTGACTTTAACCTTGAAAATATGTTACACTACACTAATGGCCGTCAAACATTTTACATTGCAACTAGGCCAACTACCATAAACCTTTAATGTTTTCATTGCGAGATACATTGTTTTAAAACAGATATTCATTACCATCTTCCAGTTTTTATCACCTTACATGACTTTGGCCATTGCTAGCACCAACAGAGACATGGATGGACATCCACTTATCAATATTTTTTTTTTTCTGACAAAAAGCGAGCCCATCGGGGACATACATGTAGAACAAAAAACTGCGGGAAAGCCACGAGCTCATGCTCAATGTGCAACACTGAGATTTAAATTCCATTGACAAAAAGATCATAATGAGGTATAGCACTACAGGGATGGTGCTGGCTTTAAAAAAGTTGTCGCCAAAAAAATCGCAAATCTCAAGATTTTGTCGCCAATTTTCAAAAAGTGTCGCCAAGCAAGGAGCAAGTATTTTTCCATGTCTATTAATGTAGTAGGCAATGAAAATTGAAAAAGATGGAGTATTTATTACTTTATTGACAGCAAACAATACAATACCACAATATTACAGAATAAATCATTGCATGACTGTTTTGTATGCTTTTTTATAATGTTTTGCACTAATAAAATGTTGTTTCATAAAAATAATAAAATCGAATGTCACATGAGTATGCGTCGTGATTTTACGGCTGCCCACTTGCTGAATGCAGTTTCAAAGTCAAAGTCTCCTTCACATTCGTACGTGCCGATTCTCATTAGATTCTCTCTCTTTGATGTAGTTAGCTTCAGACAAATTGGGTTGTTCCACTTAGTGTACTTTACCTATGCAAATTAGCCTAATGTGCTCTCCCTCAGCAGTGCTCAAAGCATTTGACATGACACATCACCCTAGCTATTGTGAGCCAATTCAATCAATCTCTGAAAGGTGTCTGTTTATCTCTGACCGCCTTACCTTTTAATTGTCTTTAAACAGTTGTATAAACTGACGGACTTTGTATCATATTAAATGATACACTGTATTCAGTTTATTACAGACTCAGTATTTGTAAATTTCTTGTGTCGGCTGAACAGTAGAATGTTAAGCTGCCTGTCTTAGCTAGACGAGAACCGTGTATGTTTCAGTGTCAAAGGGTCACAGGGGTGTGATTGATACATCATGTCGTGTGCCTCAAAGCCTTATTATGTACATGTTTCAATATAGTTTTCTAAAGTTTCTAAAGACTACAGTTCAAGACTAGTTTTCTTTATAATATTTTCTTCTTTTTGTTTGAATGTAAAATTCTCGAAGATTGTCCGAAAAGTATGAAACACATATCACAGAACATCAGTTTGAATTTTCTATCATATCTCTGCCACGGACGCCCAAATTTCCAACTGTCAAGAAATTTTCGGGATTTCGGTGTCCGTTCATCATGATGTGGTGTTGTATTTAAAAGCATTACTACCAGCTGCACTACAAGTAGATGATGTTGGACTGCCAGGTATAACATCTGTTCAGTTACTGGGTTGTCTGATGCACTTGCATCTAAATCCAAATGCTGTTAATTTTGTTAACTTAATCTTTTTATTTGTGATCAATCCCTTGTCCGTCCCAGCATATATATGGCTGTTAGAACTTTGGAATTGTCCCCTCGTAAAAAGCCATTTTAAAAAGTCAGTCAACTTAATCTTAGGATGAGATGATGAACACGAAAAGTCTAACTTACGTTTACCCATTACAGTATATAGTTCTGATTGAGACTGAATTTTATTTTTCATTTACTTCGTATTTATACAGAACGATTGGGGCTCCAAAGGTAATCAGTTTTCTTTGAAGTTTCAGCAATTTATTTTTTTTCAGGTACATTTTTCCAACAAAAAAAAAAAAAAAAAGGATTAGCGATCGTTTGGTCGATTGTAGCTTGTCCAGTAGCATGACTATTGGAGTGTATCACCGCATACAGTACTCAGACCAGATGTTAGCATAAGCGGTCAATATGAACAAAGGATTTGTTTATGTAACAATAGATAGATTCCAGTGCATTGTATACCCAAGTTTGCGGCTTCCTTTCATGGTGCCTTGAATTCCTCCACTCCAAACCCAAGATTGTATATACAAGTTTTAACAGCCAAAAACATTGTCGCCAACAAAATCGCCAGATGGTATATTTTGTCGCCAATCAGGAAAAAAAATCGCAATTTGCGACATTGGCGATGCCCAGCGCGATCCCTGGCACTAGCAACAGGCAATTTTTCTCTGGTCACACTGAGCAACCTTGAAAAAAGAGAACTATTCTGCACATGGGCATGCGAGGTGCATATGTGGACTGTGTTCCGCTGACGATTCTCCACTCTGTGGGAGTATTATTCACATCAAACACAGACAAGTTTTTTTAGTATGAAAAAGAGTAAGCTATGAACAAGCCATGGGTTATATATTACTGCTATTAAATGTTCAGTTATAGAATAGTTCCTGTAAAGCCTCTGATCAGCTGCAAACATTTCTTTTGTCGATGTTTGGGAAGTCACAAATTTTGCTCAATATACTGGCACATACTAAAAGTTAATTCCAGACTGCTCACTGTGCATAACATGTACAGACAATATGCTGATCTTAAAAAGTCAATATACAAATCTGGAAAAGTCAATATACAAATGAAACGGGTGGATGCAAATCAAAGGCCCAAGTTGTTGGTAAGGTGCTGCACTTCTGTATACCTGCCCAGCTGGAACACTATCATTGACATTAAACAGCTCCACTGATAACATCAGTAACATTTACTTTCAGGGCTTCTCCCAGTTTTGATGCAATCATTTATAATGATCGACAACAATGCTATATATCACGAGTTCATACTTTTATAGACAAAAGAACAGGTCACTGTTGTAATACCCAAAGTCGTGCACATGTCAGATTTCCTACGAATAAGAAAATCACTTGAAAAGTAATGTTAGTATGGGAGTGTCACTATTGTTTTCCTTTCTAGCACTTCTATCAACAATAATAAAAGCAGTAAAGTGATGTTTTACAGGAAGCAGATACGCATGTACATACATGTACTGCAGACTTGATAACCCTAACAAGACCTCAGTAAGGCAGTCAATATGTTTTCACAAGTCAGACCCTTTTCAGTAAGACATAACAAATTATCATGTACTTCTGTTGTTGACTTGGAAAACATGCATGTGAAAAGTTGAAAAGTGTGATCTAATGCAACAAAGGCAAACATTCTGTTCAATTACAAAATTTGTGAAGTACACTTTACCCTTAAATACCTCCAGTAGTTTCAGAAACTGTAGTTCCAAACCCCATGGAGCTCAATGGCTTCTTGCTAGATCTCTCACCTTTATGTAATCATTGCTGTCTTTTTTAAATTTCGCGTGATGACACCAATAATCTCTCCACCATAAAAGACATACTTCAATCAACACATAATATCCAGTAAACTAACTGTTGCCTTTGGTGCTTTTTTTCACGAATCTGATTATTCTTTTTTATGCTTCTGTGCTGATTGTTTGAACATTTCAAGAGGCTTATTGTCCCATTCACCTTCAACATGTTTTTGTTTGTTGGATGTCATTTTGAGCTACATGTATGAGCAACAGCTTGATCATACAGGCATTTTGCATCAAAAACATGGGCAGATTAAAGCATCCGAGGTAATCCTGTAAAGTTATGGTCTGGTTCCCTGACCAACTCAACTTAATCTAATATGAAACCCAAACATGCCAGTACATGTATATCCAAATTTGTCTGCAACAATTTGTGTTTTCATATCATTTGCTATTTTTCCATAAGTTCATAATTTAAGGGTCGTTTCAGTATGACTTACGGTCAAATTATAACGGTTGGAAGGTCTGGTATTGCGATGACTGTCATATTTCAAATTATGTCTTGGATATAATTGACAATTAGTTGATAGTTCTGGTATAAAAATATCACTCTTATCTAAGTTAAACACCAAGAATTAAATCAGTGTTTGTAAAATATGTATCCCATTTTCATCTCCACTGAAAGTCGGAGCTTGCTCATGTAGGTCCCTGATGGTAAGAACTGCCCCAGGCGTACATGTCAGTTGCATTGTGCATTTGTCTTTTCATACCCAGTAAGCTATGCACATGATAATTGCAGGGCATTCCTTAAGAAATGAAGTAGGTCAATGGGTCAATGCAGCCTGGAGAGTTAGAAAAGGTTTTAAAAATTTCAGAGATTCAGTAGTCTCTCCTAAAAAAAATTATGATCAAAAAGTACTCATGAATACAAATTGAGTGCTTTAGACTTTTATAATTGCATATAATTCAGAAGTCAAACACTATTGTTATGTATACTTTGTGTCCATGAGGCAAGTTGTACTTTAGTCATTTTGTAAACATGTAGTTTTTTTTTTTTTTGGGGGGGGGGGGGTTAAAACTTATTTTAATTATGCATTACTTACCTGTCGCTATTGTTTAGCTATTCTATTTCATGCTGAAAATCACCGTCTGATCGACGTGAATACATCCTCCCAAAGAGTGGAGAAAAACATTAGTATGACCTTTGCACTCTCATCTGTGCCTCGTTTAGGCTCGCCTAAATCATCTTTTTCATAGACGATGATTACAGAAGACATCAGAGTGGGGTGGGAGGAGGGCATTCAACAATAGTGACATGTTAAGTATTGCATAATTAAAATTAGTTTTACCCCCCCCCCCAAAAAAAAGAAAAAAAACCAACAACAAACTACATTTTAATAGCAGCAATTACTTATCCTGTCACTACTGTTTAGCTCAATTTGTCAGTTAGGGGGGGTAGGCTGATGCTCTAGTTAAACTGATCAAAAACAGAGAAAATGTAATGTACTCACCATCAAAGGAGAGGTCCATCTTATAGAAAGTTCGTGTCTCTCTGAGCCACATGTTGTGCTGCAACGATGGTCACAGAGAAAAAAATGCCTGCGCTCTGTTGTGCTAATGAGCGGAGATAACAGGAGGAGAAGGTAGTATGGGAACGCCAGAAGGCTGCCTTCATGACGTCCTCTAATGGGAAGTGACTTATGTAGGCCCATGAGGCAGCAACGGCTCGAACCTCATGGGCTTTTAGTTTCATAAGGAAAGGTCTCGATCAGTAAGGGACTGATACGCTCTTTTGATTATAGTGGCAATCCAACGAGAGATAGAGGCAGCTGAAATGTCTACGGAGGCCTTAAGAGGAAGGAAGAGATGTTTAATACCTTTCCTTTTTCCTTTGGAGGCATTAAGATAGAAACGGAGGGCCCTCATGGGGCGTAATAGTCTATCTGGATCATCCCCTACAGAGATTTGACTTAAGACTGGGGATCTCTATAGGTAGTGGAGCTACCAAAGGTAATTGATTTTTAGCGAGAAATCCTGGTTGGCAGAGGAGGGAGACAGAATCGTAATTCACATTAAACCAGAGACAGCCAGTGTCAATAGACTCGCAGATGAAAGAGCGAGTAGGAACACAGTCTTGAGTGTGAGGTCCTGAAAGGAGGCTTCGCTCAATGGTTCATAGGGGGTTTTGGTTAAAGACCACAAAACACAGGAAAGATTCCATCTGGGATTAAGAGAGTGGGAGACAGGTCTCTGGAGCTCAAAGTACTTAATAAGATTGTGAAGGTACAAATCTGAACCGTTGCCGTGCCCTGAGAGAATTTTAGTGTGTTGGAGATGGCAGCTCGAAAGCCCTTGATAGTGGATACTAAACATCTTTTGGTCTCAAAAAGGAACAAAAGGAAATCAGCAATGGAAGTTACAGAGGGGTAGATAGGATCAACGTGTTTCCTACTGCACCAATCACAGAAGATTCTCCACCTGGCATCATAGACCTTGGATGTAGAAGCTCTATTGCCCTGAATGATGCAACTGGCAACTCAGCCCGAAAACTTGTTCTGGCGGAGAGATCGCTTGAGATGAGCCAAGCGTGAAGGTGGAGAATCTGTGGGCTGTTGTGGAGAAGGATCCCCTGTGTTGAGACAGGAGATCCCTCCGGTAAGGTAAAGACCTGGGTCGATTGATCAACAGGTCTAGCAGATCGTTGAACCATGATCGCTGGGGCCACAGTGGAGCAATGAGGATGATCTGCGCAGTGGAAGTTCGGACTTTTTGCAGAACTTGAGGTAGCAGTCAGAATGGTGGGAAGGCATATGCGAATAGCCGATCCCACCCGAAGCTGAATGCATCCACTACCCATGCTCTCTGATCCGGGACCGGATATACGTAAAAGGGAAGTCTGTTGTTGAGCATGGTTGCAAACAGGTCCACTAAGGGTCTTCCCCAGAGTGTGAACAAGGGACTCTGTTACAAAGAGGTGAAGAGACCATTCCGTGAGGCTGTCCCTTAATACATTCTTCTTGCCCGGAATGTGGCAAACTCGGATTGTGATGTCCTCTTAGGCTGCCCAGAGGAGGAGGTTCCAGATCTCCACGCAAAGAGAAGGGGCATGTGTGCCTCCCTGACATCATAGATACGCTAAGACAGACGTGTTGTCTGAGGAGACCATGATGCAGTGACACTTTACTCTTCTGTCGATGCATCCTTGCAACGCTAGAAATACTGCTTTCATTTCTGGGTTGTTGATGTGATGGGATGATTCGGCCAGAGTGCAAAGACCCTGAAGAATTACACCCTCCAGTTCTAAATCAGCACCCCCACCGGAATCTGACTCATCGGCGAACATATAAGAGTGGGGGTCGGGTGCATGCATCGGGACCAGGCATCTGTCCCGATTCATCCACCAGAGCAAGTGGTGGTGAAAGTCCTGTCCTAGTGTGATCGGGGTTGATAGAGAATCTCTGTGAGGTTTCCACCTTGTGAGGAGGAGGAACTGTAGAGGGTGCATATGGAGACGTCCTAAAGTCAGCAGCGGCGTTCAAGGTTCCCAATGGGTACAGATAAGGGCGAGCAGATAACGATGTTTTTGCTCGTAGCGCCTCTAGAAGAGCCAGGATTCGACCTACCCGATCCAGTGGAACCCGGAACAAGTTCTGGTTTGTGAGTAAGTTCATCTCTACGTAAACAAAGTGCTGTGATGGAATGAGTTCCGACTTCTCGAGGTTTGGTAAAAGACCCAACTGAGTTATGGCAGATAAAGAATGGAACAGATCCTGATGAAGGGACTGAACCTGGACATTGTAAATCAGCCAGTCGTCGAAATACTGGAGAATCTGTGTTCCCAGTAATTGAAGGTAGGCTGCAACCACTCCCATAATTCGGGTGAAGACTCTGGGTGCGGAAGAGATTCCGAATGGCAGAACCCGGAATTGAAAAACTTCCTGGTGTACGCAAAACCGGAGATATTTGCGGTGTGGAGGAAAAATCGGGATGTGCAAGTAGGCATCCTAAAGGTCGATGGAGACTGCACAATCGGACGGACAAAGTGCAGTCCAAATCGATGAGGTTGTCTCCATCCTGAAAGGTTCCTCCAGAAGAAACTGGTTGAGTGGGGAGAGATCAATTATGATCCGAAATTTCCCACTTTTCTTGGTGACCAGGAAGATTCGGAGTAGTAGGCGGAAGACTGATCGTTCAGGACCCTCTCGACTGCCCGTTTCTGCAGAAGGGTGTGCACCTCTTCCCTCAATTTCCTCAGATTGGACTTGGGAAATAGAATGGGGGTCCTTGATAGTGGGGGTTGTTCTCAAAACTGGAGTCACTAACCCTCGTTCACAATGGAGAGGACCCACCCATCATCTGTGATGCATGACCAAGACTCTGAAAAGAGGCTTAGGTGAGCACCTATGGGGACGTTCGGGAGGGGGATGCACGGCAGGAGAGGGGTTAGATCCCTAGGGCTGTCCCCCCCCTCTCCTCCAGTGGGAAAGGAAGGAGGATTATAGAACTTCCTCTTTTGGGGTCTGCGGTGACCTTGACGCCGTGGACCCGACGGACGAGGAGGAGGTCTAGTTTGAGGTTGCGGCTTGGACTGGGGTTGCATCTGCTTGAAGAACTTGGCAGATGCCGCGAGGGCTATTCGCATTAACACGCTTCCTGGGCGATTGCGATGGGCCAGGAGTGAATGTAAAGGATTGATGTTTATGATCCAGCAAGTCTTGAGAAGCCACCATTGGTATGAGGCCTCCAAAGAGGGTCTCCGCTTCTAGTTGAGCAGCCCTTAGAAGGTCTTTACTGTGGTTATGTAAGACTTTCGAGGAGTCCAATGCAACGTCATGGCAGATGTGCAGAAATTACACTGATGAAGCCATTGCAACAGAAAACTCATGCCGGGATGTCTTGGCCACAACTTCCAGTACATGTTGTAATGCGGCTGGATTCAAGGAGGCCTCTCCCAGCATATTAAATGCAGTTGCTGAGAATAGATCAGAATGCGATACAATGGTTACAAGTAACCGGGTTTTCTACTCCATGGCATCAATTGTTTTAATTGGAAGGCGACCCCAGGCTCCTGTAGAAATGCCCACTTTTGTCGCCTCAGCATCCAATTGGGGAGGTTTGGTAGGCCACTTTGGGGAAGGTATCCTGTAACTGGCAGAAGAGACCAGGGGCCTCAATGTCGAGGGAGGGACAAACCACTCTCAGCGTTGCTGAGCTACGTTTCGGACTAGTGAAAGCCTCTGTGAGAGTTCCTCAATCATTGGTGAATGAGGCAGAAGCAAGAGGTCTGGTTGTGTTTGCTCCCTGGAGATCTTTTTCATAATGGCAAGGATCTTTTTTGATTGTGTGCCACATGGTTTGGGGCACAATTCGGGGGTAAGAGGCATTAGGTACGTAAACTTCGTTTACTGCCTTATCAAAGGACCATACCTCTTCCTCCACTTTCAACTGAAAGGAAGGGGCGGGCCTGAGGTGTCAGTGCCGCTGTGTCTGTCTCGAGCTCATTTGAATCAACAAGAATAGAGAGGACATTGTCATCATCTGGTATACTCCGAGTCGGAGAGTGGGTGAGCATCGCTATGTCCCTCGATGGTGGAGTGGGCATAGGAGCACTCTGCGCCATGGCCTTTAGTTCAGTGCGAGTTCCAGTGGGGAGGCCAGACCGCCTGTCTACCCTGGATGATGTGACACCTCTAGCCTTCGGCATTGGAGCCACCTGGTGAGAAGGTGATGGCGGGACACAAGCCAGAGCATCACCTCGAATGTGAGGGCAAGGTCCAGTAGCCCACGGAGGCATAGTGGACCAAGGGCCTTGAGGTGGAAGGCCCCACATCCCATAAGGATTCATTGGGATAATAGGGTGGGGGGGGGGATGCCAATCTGTTCCCCTTCCCTGGTCTGAGCCCAGTGGGCAGACTCCCAATCCTGCACAGGATGGTATGGTAGAGGGGGGTACTCAAGGGGTGGAATACATGAGGTAGCCTTGGAGGCCCCTTAAGAACTAAGTTCTAAAAAAATGGGGAAAGTTTACAATATGGAATTTTAAATTACGGAACGGATAGTGCAACATCAAGACTTATTATGAATTGCAGAAGGCGACCACTAATGCGATAATTGCTACAGGCACAATTTCTCTGGTGCTGTTTTCAGGCAATGTCTACACAGTATGGCAAGACTAAATGAGACAGACTGGAGTGCAAAGGTCATACTAACGTTTTTCTCCACTCTGTGGGATGATGTATTCACATCGAACAGACAGTGATTTTCGGCACGAAATAGAAAAGCTAAACAATAGCGACAGGATAAGTAATTGCTGCTATTAAAAACATATTTACTGCATTTGAGTTCAAGAATTTTAAATATTTTGATGCAAGAAAAGTCAGGTACACACAGGAAATTTCCATCAGAGTTACTCATATTCTAGAATATTCTGTCCGGTAACTATCCTTATATTTATACTGGTTTGGTAAACAATATTTTATTAGTATACTAAACTTCATATTATTAAGATCAGTCTGTTAAGGAATTTATTTTCGTAATCTGATGTTACAGTTGTGAAAATTGGACCAAATTCAGAGATAGGAATTATTTATTTGAAATATTCATTGGAATTACTAAAAGTGATCATTCTCGTATTGGATTAATACTTAACTTTGGGATTTATGTGAATTTATTCAAATATATTCTGGATTACATCATTCAGGCATATCAGGACATTCAAGACTACAGACACATCAGGATATTCAAGGATACTGGAATTCATTCAGAACATTCTATATTTAGGACTTGTGATTAGGACACTTAGTATTATTGGATTATTTGGACTTTAATTCAAGTTACTGTGTCTTTTTGAATTTTCATTTTAACTGTCTAGAAATAAATTGCTTGTTGATTTATCTTACATTGTTGGTTTCACTTTCTTTCTGTTACATTATTTCAAGACCTAGAGTCGTAACACTATGCTACATGTATTTAGATTATAGATAACATACAAAATTAATACTAATACTTCACTGCATGCCAAATTTTTATTCTAAAGGAGTCACTTAAAAAAAGTTACAGTTTTATAAGGTTCATATACATAATACAATAAAACCTGTCATGAGCGACCTCTGCTATGAGCGACCACAATCGTAATGCATGGATCGATTTTATTATATAAACGCACTGTCATGAGCGACCACCTGCAGAACACGACCAGCGACCACGATTTCTTGGCAAAATATGCATTTCGACACTGCTATGAACGACCGCATCACAAAAATAGAGATAAACACAACTGACTTTTTTTAAACCATTTATAACCACGACCGCTTAAAATATAAAAACTTATAAACAAAACCAAAAACTATAAAAAAAAAAAAAAAAATTAGTCTGGCGACCGGTTTCTTATATTTTACAGGTCATGCATGTAGTGTCATTTGTTATAGTTTGTAAACCAGATTAGAGTATATGCAGATTAGTCATTCGGAAATACCTCGGCTATTTCTGCAAGACTAGAGTATGATCCGTAGGATTTCCCGTGAAGTTGCGAATGGTAGCTTGTTCTAATATAATACTGCTATGAACGACCCTATCGCGAGAACTGAGACAAACACCACTGACGTTTATTTCATCCTTTGTAACAACGACTGCTTCAAAAGTAAAGACTGTTCTAAAAAAAAAAAAAATTGGCTGGATTCCGGTTTCTTAAATTTTGCAGGTCTTGCATGTAGGTGTCCTTTGTTATAAACTGTAAACCAGACTAAAGTACATGTCACTAACTGCCATTGGAGTGCCAAAGTCAATATAGCAGTCTCATACTTCGTTTGTCTTTGGAGTTAATCCGTAATGCCTGGGGTGAATGAGGTCTTTGTCTTTAATATCAGTAGGTGAGAATCATTTCAGGATTCGATTGTCATCGTGAAAGGCTTGTGGGTTGTTTTTTTTTTTTTTTTTAATGTTACAGTGATTAAAGCCCACACACCAAGCCATCATCTGTTCACCTTAGTGCAGCCGGTTACACCCTTTGTTTATAGAGTTAATCCCTTTGTGTCGTCGGTGAATTGAGCCTTTGAATTTTGTCTCTAAATAAATTTAGTCTGTTTCTGGATGAGTTCATTATGTCGTTTAATTTAAGTCATTGGTACATATACACTGTATATGTATTCCATATTTCCCCAAAGCCTGATCAAAACCGCTACAGTCGTTATTACAATTGATCCTTATAACATTAACACCTAGCATCTTAATAACAATGGCAGAACCTCCAACGAAAAAGAGACAAATTCTAACACTGGAGGAAAGAATTAATGTAATTGAAAGAAGTGAAAAAGGGAGACCGTTTGCAACATTGCAGCCAGTTGAAACGTCAGTAAAAATCAAATTTAGTGTGTTTTAAAAGACAAGGAGTCAATTAGAAATGAATTCATATGCTAATACATGTACATATGATCTTCAAATGTAAATGTGATTCATGTTTAATGTTAGATGTATATCTTTATTGCTATATAACATTAATTTCAGATGAATGCATGCAATATTTTAACAAGAACTATGAACAAAGAATACAATAAATGTATGTGATTGTGTTTATTTTTCCTTCTTAAACAGTGCTGAATTTCAACCTTGGAAATTGGTCTTTTTGTACAAACCTGTTATGAGAGACCACCTGTCTTGAGAGACCACTTTTTGTTGGCAGAAGGGGCAGTCTCTCAAGACAGGTTTTACTGTAATACTAACCATGAAACTTGAGATTATCTGAGACAAATGACCCAGGATAGTATTAATTTTGTGTAACCTCAAAGTATATTCAATATAAACTAATTTCATGTAACCTCAAAGTATATTCAATATACTCTAATTTCATGAAAACTCAAAGTATATTCAATATATACTTATTTCATGTAAACTCAAAGTATGTTCAATACCAGTATATACTAATTTCATGTAAGCTCAAAGTACATGTATGTTCAATATATACTAATTTCATGTAAACTCGAAGTATGTTCAATACCAGTATATACTAATTTCATGTAAGCTCAAAGTACATGTATGTTCAATATATACTAATTTCATGTAAACTCAAAGTATATTCAATATATACATAGAGTTTACATTGAATTAATACTACCCTCAGGGTTCTCCACAGGATTTTGAAAGTTGCATTCCAGGACCGCTTCCTTGAAAAAAGTTGCAGTCCCAGTACTTAAACATGCAGTACCAATAATGATACTTTTTTTACATGCAATAATTTAGAACATTATGAGTGTATTGTTTTGTCACCAATATATGTCACCAGATTGCTAGTGCTCATTCACTGTTAAATATTTACTATCGTAATAAATGAATGAAAAATTCACAGTTGATAACCATGATAATGTGATTGTTTGTGATGTTAGAACTATAACAATTTTAAATGCCTTTAACTTGCCATTCTTTAATGTTGTGTGCAGCTAGAAGTAATCAAGGAAGAGATTAACTTTCTTTTCTATATTAATTTATTTAATTAGCTTAATTTCATTTCATAGATTGAATCAAGTGCTTTCAATTATGATGAATGAGCAAAAGCAAGCAAGTTTTATGTATCAATCTGCTGTATCAAGTGTAAGATGCTAGTCTTAACAGAATGAATCATCAACAATGGAATATCGCATTGTAAAATAAAAATTATTCTGAAATTCTGGAGATGTAGGTTGCAATTCCTGTACAAATTTATGGTGAAAAATCACTGGCTGACCGCATCTATTGAAGCTCTGTTCATGTATTACCATTGGTGGAACAATTACCAAGGGAGATAACTAATATCAGGTCCAATCAGTTATCTAAATTTTAGTTGCTTCCCATGGCATACAACTGACCGTTAATGTCCAGTGGATGTATGCTTTTTTACCAATTTTAGTAAGACCATGTTTATTACTATTTTTAGCAATAGACTGTATTTAGGTAACTCAGAATGGACATTATACCATAAGACTGGGAGAGACATCCCCTCCAAGCCACAAATGTTTATTTTTGTTCACTAAAAGTTCATGTCACTAATAGGTTCAATTTAAAAATTTACTACAATTTAATGATGCTAAACACAATATTTACAATACATGGTTACAGGATAGGAATCTTAATAGTTTTCAAGTTATGAACTAGGGCCAAGTATATGCAAGAGAAACAACCCCAGAAGTCATTTTTGTGAAATCACCCCACACCCAGAAGTGAGCTTAAAATTCCTGTATTCATTTTAGGCTGCACCCTTGCACCAATGGCACATATTTTTCATCTTTTGCGCAAGAAAGTCTCCTCTATGGAACCAGCTGGGTGCATTAAAAAGACCCAAGAAAAAAGATAATAAAAGATCATTACAAATTTTAGACTGACTGAATTGAGCACATCACACACCTGCTGAATCGAGTACACTCGTTTCCTAAAGAAGCATAAGAAAATCAATTTCATACCTGACAGAAATGTTTTACTGATTACTATTAGCTAAGACACTACTCAAGAGCACATGGTCGATGAAAACTGATAGAAAATGTAAAGAAAAGATGCAAACTTACCAAAAACACTCCTGTATTTATTTCCAAAGTAGCATTTGAATAAAAAAATATATATAGACTTAAATGTTCAAAATAAATTCTAGAGGGGAATGGTTACTCAAGGATGGGGAATTCAAATCCCAGTTGGGAAGGCTCGTGACAGGCAAGGCTGATAATGACCACACGCACACGGATTGTGGATTTATTAATTTGTGCAATAAATATTAATTTCCCCAAATTACATGCTTTCAATCAGTCATGGACACAGTTATTTTAGTGGACAAGGAAACTGTAGAAAACCACATTGTATTCTGGCTCTATAATGACAGATTCAAAACATATATTGCTGAAAAAGTGAGTATTTATTGCAGAAATTAACAAATCTATGGTGTGAGTGTCTGTGATAAAGATGTGTTTGAATTTCTTTAATAAACAATAAGCAAGTATGCTTATTTCCTAACTGTATTTTTTTTTTCTAATTGGCTCCACTTTCTGACTTGGAAGAGGCCATTGGGCCCCACTTTTTCCATTTCTGGAATAATAACTGAAATTCCAACAATGTTGGCAAAATCTACATGCATAGGACTATCATTGATCAAATTTTCATGTGTCTAGCTTTAGTGGTATTGGAGGAGTTCCATGACAATATATGACATATGTACCATATTCGACATAAAACCATCACTGTGAACTTACAAAATTCTTATTTGGCTGAAAGTTTATCATATACTACAAGAGTTATCTCCCTCTGTCACTGTTGGAAGCTCTCTGCTTTGAAGGAGCATTTTCTATTACATTGTTGCACCATATAGGACTCACGACACTAATTATATGGAACAACTGTGAACCAGTCTAGAAATGGGTGAAGATTTAATGGAGTATATACAGGTTTGGTGGTCTATAATTGGTTAATAATGAAAAGCAAAATTTTAGTAAAAAATTATTTTGAGAGCTTATCCTATCTATACCCAAAACAAAAGACACAAGATTCTGTTGATGCAATTTTAGTATTTTTCTAGACTTGACTTAGGAACAATCAATAACAACAGTAGCACCTGATTCATTAGGTGCAGAATGGATAATACGTTTCATGTACATGTAGATCCAAAATATGCCGCGGCTCATGTGGTTTTCTTAACACAGAAGCTTGCATCAAGGATGGGTCTATATTGATAAATATATGTTTGATCATGAGCATTTAGAAATTTAAAGTTATTGAATATTTAATATCATGATATTTCCGTAGGTTTACTATGGGAGTTGAATTAGTACTGTTAGTCCTATAGAAGACATGTAAGATCCATTTGAGACTTTTGTTAAAGCCACAAACTTAAGTCTGGGACCGTCCTACATGTAGGTGACAACAAGGTTAAAAAGATGCGTTCTGGTGCAAAACTTCACTCTGATTTGGCACAAAAGGGATAATAATGTTGCATGTATCTCTAGTTATGGAATCAAAGTATATCATGGAAGTTCAAGAAGCCTTAGTGCTGTTTTTGAAACTTGAATATGCCAGTAATAGGAATAAAGGTCAAGCCAAACCGTGTTTATCACACCTGGCCATCAGTAATTAATTAATTAGCATCAACAATGAGTATCCTACTACCGATAAATCCTAGCCTTATGGCCTTGGTTAAGCTACAGTGAATTAATTATTGAGGCAATTCTTCTCCAGAATGATAAAACACACAGCTAATGATTTAAGCAGCTACCACTACTACTATTATTATTATTATTATTATTATTATTATTATTATTATTAAACTACAATATGTTGCTTTGGTATTATGATGACTATTTATCAAGTATTCATAATGGTCTTTCACTTCGCTGTTTTGCTTAGAGGGAGAAGTGACTTTTCCATCTTGCAAAAGCCATGGATGGTCTCTTTTAAGTGATAATGAAACATCAAGCATACATGGTGAAATGTTCCAAGAAAATGATGTTCTAGGCAGATTTTAGCAGCAGCTTCCCTCCTGTGAGGCATGCTGGTATCAACAAGCATGTGGTTAATCATTTATTTTGTTAGCTGCAACTTTGGACAAAAATTTGGGTGTGTGCTTTATTAAAGCATGTATGGGTATTATGTCAAATTGGGTACCGTATGTACATATATTTACACATAGTCTGTATCACAATGTCCTCGTGCTTCTTTGAAAGTGCAGGGATAATCACACAGTAATCCATGAAAAAAAGAAAAAGAAAAAAGTTAACTCCAAAATGCACATATTTTCTGGCACAGTTAGGATTGTCAAATATGCCAACCCTTCCCAGTTAAAGTCATGATGTAAAATTTCCCGAAGCCATAATAGCCTTTAGCTATATCCCCAAAGTACCTCTATAAAAATGAATGACTTGTCAATTTCAATTAATAGACTTCCTGTACCACTTATCAATGAATGAATGAAGGGTTTGTTATCTGCCAAACTACATCCTACCTTTTAGTGAAGTTCCGGATGGGTGATTCAATAAAATTACAGTACTGACATTTATTAGCATCCCACTAGCTAAATATCAATATGACCTTAATCCAACAAACTCCATTTCTTTACAAATGCTTCTTGAAATTTCTATATACAAACATCAATTAGAATTTCTTGACACAGAGATAAAGTTTTATGTTCAATTTAAATATGTAAATAAGAAATGGGCTTTCACAAGATATTAATGTTCCAACTAGAGTGATATTTACTTAGCAAACGCCCACTAATCATATCTACACAAACTCTATGAGAATATTACCAATGTTAATGTTCCCAAAATTGGTCCAAGTGATCATTTTTCCAGTTTTCCTCATAAGAAAAGTTACAGGTTCAAATGAAAGAGATCTTATTCACATAAAACAATAACATGAAGGTCCTTCAAAAATTTGAACGATGTGAAATTTAAGCATGATCCTAATATATCCTAAGTTTTTGAAGACACTGATCCAAACTATTTCTTAATGTTGTTGACAAACATGTCCCAGTAAAATCTCGAAGTTAAATATGTCAAACAACCTGATTGGATTACATTTGCAATTTTTGATGCCATGAAAGAAAGAGATAAATTAAAAGCCATCAGTAATGAGCTAGCTTACATGCAAAGGAGAAATTACATTACAAAACCATAAAAATAATAGAAATAATAAAAAAGCCATTGGGACAATTTTCAATGAATCTGGAGCGGGAAAATTTAAGAAACATATGTTACATCATTGAAATCAAATGGTATTACTTTTGAAAATCCTAATGATATGGCAAATAGTTTCAATGATTTTTTCACTAACATAGCTTCCAACCAGAAGAAGCCTATTACTGAAGCTTCTTATCAACATCTTCATGACTTCCATTCTGAAAGCCTTACAACTACTTTGAAATCCTCCCCCCCCCCCACCCCACCCCCACCCCAATGAACTGTGACTGTTCTTAAATTCCTCCAGCAAACAAATGAGAAAAAAAGTCCATGGACTTGATCAGATTGGGCCCAGAATTTTAAAGGCAGCTGCTCCAATAATTGCTGAGAGTTTTACTTTCATATATAACCACTGCAGGCATGTGCAACCTACAGATCCGGCCCACAGCCTGGTTTTATCCGCTTATTTACATCATAGGGTGCGGCTTTAAAAATCACTTATCCGGCCCGTGCCCTGTAGGAAGTTCCATACGACTGGTATAAAGACTGGTCAGTTCCCTTAATCATAGACACTAGCTAAAGCAGTACCCTTTTCAAAAATGGAATTAGTCGACAGATACAGACACATTTCCATCCTTTCTTCCATGACAAAATTAATAGAATGACATAGGCATGATTCTGTCATTTTGTTTTTACAGAAACAAAAACTTCTCCATGAAAACCAGTAAGGTTTCAGACAAAACCACTTTTGTGAAATGCCCTCATCATCAATGGTAGACAAGAGATTAAAGGCCTTAGTTGATAGAAAATTAATTGGAACAGTAATGCCTGACTTCAGAAAGGCTTTTGATATAGTGGACCATCAAATTCTTCTTAAAAAGCTGAAAATTTATCACTGTAGCAAAAACACTATTACTTGGTTTGAATCATACTTAAACAACAGGTCTCAAAAGGTATCAGTCAATGGTCATCTTTCTGAAGAAAAACCTGTAAGTTGTAGAGTGTCACAAGGGCCAAACTTAGGTCCACTTCTATTCCAAATTGTTATCAAGGACTTACCTTGAACTATAGGAAATACAGTAAAAGCTGTCTTGAGCGACCTCTGCTGTGAGTGACTACCTGTCATTTATGACCACAATCGTAATGCATGGATCGATTTTATTATTTAAATGCACTGTCGTGAGTGACCACCTGCAGAACACTACCAGCAACCACTATTTATTGGCAAAATATGCATTCGGACACTGCTATGAACGTCTGCATTGCAAAAAACAGATAAACACCACTGAATTTTATTTAGTCTTTGGTAACCACGAATGCTTAAAAAGTAAAGACTGTTCTAAATAAAAACAAAAAAAATTAGGCTGGCAACGGTTTTTTAAATTTTACAGGTCATGCATGTTGTGTCATATGTTATAGACTGAAAACCAGATTAAACGACATGTTGATTGTTCTAAAATAATACTGCTATGAATGACCGTATCACGAGAACAGAGACAAACACCACTGACCTATATTTAATCCTTTGTAACCATAACTGCTTAAAAAGTAGACTACCGGTATTATAAATAAACAAAACCAAGCAAAAAAAATTCTGGCTGGCTACCAGTTTCTTAAAGTCATGCATGTAGTGTCATACGTTATAGATTGTAAACTAGACTAAAGTATATGCGGATTGTTCTAAAGTAACACTGCTATGAACGACTGTATTGCAAGAAACAAGATGAACACCATTGGCCTTTATTTAATCCTTTGTAACCACAACAACTTAAAAAATAAAGACTGTTCTAAACAAAAAAACAGCCAAAAAAAATTAGGCTGGCTAATGGTTTTGTAAATTCTATAGGTCATGCATGTAGTGTTATTTATTATTGACTGTAAACCAGACTAAAGTACATGTCACTAAATGCCATTGTAGTGCAGAAGTCAATATAGCGGTCGCATACATCGTTTGTTTTTGGAGTTAATCCGTAATGACTGGGGTGATTGAGGTCTTTGTCTTTGTCTTTAATACCAGTACATGTAAGTGAGAATCATTTTCCGGATTCAATTGTCATTTTTAAGGGGCTGTGTTGTTTGTTGCATTTTTTTATGTTACAGTGATTATAGCAAACACATCAAACCATCATCTGTTCACCTTAGTGCAGCCGGTTAACCCTTTGTTTATAGAGTTAATCCCTTTATGTCATCAGTGAATTAAGCCTTTGACTGTTGTTTCTAAATAAATGTATTCCCTTTATGCATGAGTTAATTATGTCTTTTTATTTAATTCATTGATTCATTGGTACATATACATTGTTTATATATATATATATATATATATATATATATATATATATATATATATATATATATATATATATATATATATATATATATATATATATATATATATATATATATATATATATCCCCAAAGAATGATCAAAATTGCTACAGTTGTTATTACAATTTATCACTGACAATGTTAACACCTTAATAACAATGGCAAAACCGCCAACGACAAGACAAATTCTAACACTGGAGGAAAGAATTAACTCATTAACTCTTTAACTTCTAGTGCTGCTGTAGTGGCTCACTGCTATGCCTAGCTGCTGGGGTCACTACTGCAGCTGATTTGGGGGCTGACTACCAGAGCCTGATGCTGCTGCAGCCAAATGATAACTTTTCAGCTGATGATTTGGGGATATGGCCTAATTGTTTTAGTTATTTTCTGTATAATAGACTGATTTAGAGACTAAAACCATGCATATATAAAAGCTATAACTACCTTGCATCTGTTTTATTATTTTATCCTGCTGACATTCGCAAGATTGGTATAAAATCCATAAACAGAACACAAAACACTATTTGTAACACTAAAATTTATGTCGGTCTTTTATACAAAGATATTGGTCAAATATATGCATGTAATTAAAAAAAAATGTTTAACTAGTCACTATGTTCTACTACTTCTTAAGTTCTGCATGGTATTTATAGAATCAGTTATGCTTTATACTTAGACAGACATTGCACTGTTTGTCAATATCTTTCTTCCCATCATCTAAACGAAAGTTGGGCAGACACTTTCAGTAAACAATGACTTTTGGAGCACGTAGCTCTCTTGTCCACACTTGGCTGTCTTCTTCATCAGATTCTGTCTCAATTTCGGACCGACTTGACAAAGAAGATAGTTCAATGTCACTACCAACACTTCTTAATTTGATATTGTTAAATTCGTCCTCCGAAAAACTTGAAAATTTGGATTCTCGATCGCTAGCGTAAGCAAAAACCTTTGTTTCCACTGTCAACTACAAACACATGTATTAACTAACATGTGGTACAAAATTGTAAAAAAAAAAACGGATTTAGTAAGAACAATCATTTGTTAACTCTATTTTGATTGGTTGAATGTCCTTTTACTTTCAATTATTGACCAATAAGACCGATTGATTGTAACATGAACATACTGTACAGTGCAGATCTATCCATCACCAGTGTACAGGGAGCATAACCAGCAAGCGGATATATCAGTCACTGGGAGTAGTAGTGCTTTGTTTACAAGCGGATTTATCAGTCACTGGGGAGGCAAGGCACATTTATGCAGCGGATATAGACGTCAGTCGAAGTTAAAGAGTTAACCCCTAGCGCCACGTTTACGCGTCATGAGGTTGTACCCTACTTCCGAGCTCTGTAACATCAACATCATTTAAGATACACTAAAGTGGATGGTATTGCAGGAGAGTAGACAGATGTAGCTCTACAATGATACCAAATAATGTCGACTTTCTACTCGCATTAAAAAGTACAGCGAACAAAATGCATTTTTTGAGACCCGATTTTTATTAGGTCGCAAATTGACAGTTGCGGAACCGGAGTTTGTGTCCAGATTTTAGACTTTTTGGCCTTAGATCTAAAGCAGACCCGTCCGAACTGCACACAGACAGATGAACCTTTGCAAAAAGTAGGATAAGTTTGAGATTTGGAGAAAAAAGGGGCCAGGACACAAAAACCGGGGGTCCAATACGAAAAAAAAAAAAAGTCCAACTTTTACCCTTCTGCACATGTGCGAGCATAATAGCCAATGAAAAACAATGTTTCTGATACACCTAAGCATCAGGCTAAACGATAAACTTTCTTAAGCAGATATGTTTGGCTGAATTCAGAAGTAACCCCAATAATGCGTTGCCTACCCCCATTTCACGCGAAAATGATAAAAATCTCCAGGGGTTAATGAGTTAATGAAATTGAAAGAAGTAAAAAAAAAAGGGAGACTGCTCACTAAATAGCAGCCAGTTTAAACGTCAGTAAAATTCAAATTCAGGGTGTTATGAAAGAGAAGGAGTCAATTAGAAACAAATTCATATGCTAATACATGTACATGTGATCTTCAAATATAAATGTGATTCATGTTTAATGATAGATGTGTATCTTTATTGCCATATAAAATTATTTTCAGATGAATGCATGCAATATTTTAACAAGAACTATGAATAAAGAATACAATACATATACAGCAATTATGATTATTTTTCCTTCTTAAACAGTGCCGACTTTTGAGCTTGGAAACTGGTCTTTTTGTACAAACCTGAGACCACCCGTCTTGAGAGACTGCAATTTGCTGGCAGAAGGGGTGGTCTCTCAAGGCAGGTTTTACTGTACTATACAGTCAACTCACCTTTACAGCATACAGCACAACTTTATCTGATGCAAAAGAATCTCAACGTGAACTTAATGTACTCTCCAAAGTACACTGAACAAACATCAGTCATAGTGTAATGAAAATGGAATGCTACTTAATATGGACAAAACGATTTACAGTCCAAATGCACCCAAGTCAAAACATACCTTGAACAAAATGTGTTAAAGTCAAACTTACTCAAGCCAAAATGTACCCCAAGTCAAAACGTATCTATGAATGCCAAAATGTACCCAAGTCAAAACATACTTGTGAAATCAAAATGTTACCATCCCAAAACGTACCAATTTCTGCAATTTATTAAAAAATAAATTATAATATAACATTTTGCAGTTCATCCACAAAATTAAAAAAAGAAAAGTATATTATCACAGGCATAAAGTAAACTATGATAATTTGGGACAATTTGGTTTTGGCCTGATGATCTATGCAACTGATCAGCTTTAATTATTAGTGATAATTTCCTTCTACGTCTCTTTTTGTTAAATACTAGCAAATTTAAACAGTAACATAAAATATTTAGCTACATTAAAATCAACTTATTCCTACAAAAGAAGATTTTTACATTAATCAGATTTGCACTAAATGACAACTGAAATGGAGAAATATGATAACACACCTGCAAAACAACTCCACCTCAATCCAATTTAACTTGAAGCGCTTTCTCTGTTCTCAGTCTTTTTGGCAACTTTCGATCATGAGCAATTATTGTCACAGTAACTGAGCTGCATATACATGATGTTGTCAATATCACAACTTCTCCATGTGCATTGCTTCGATCTTTGCGGAAAGCATAATTATCATAACAAAGCATACTAAGAGCTCTTGCAAGCGTTTGCACAGTAGACTGGCAGAGGATATCTAAATTGCAATTCTTGCATACAAAACAGTAATTTTTTGCAAGTTTTTATTTAGACTATAGAAAACCTGTTACTGCACATCAACAGGCAATAAATTGTGATGTCTGTGACCTATGGCAACACCGAGCCTGTGGAAACAGTGGAAAGTTGTTTTTTTCTTTATTTAATTAAAAGACACAGGAGAAGTAGAACAATAGATAATATTTATTAAACATCTTATATCCTATAACAAGTTTTGTATTAGTCGAGAGTAATAATAATAATAATAATAATAATAATAATAATAATAATATTCTTGTTTAATATCCATACACATTCAGTTAATTTAATATTATGATTCCATAATTTATAAATTTAAATATCTTTCAGTAATGAGAGCCTCGAGCAACCACTATTCATGCACTTAACATGAATTTTAACACGTTTGTTATAATATTGTGAGAATCTATTAAAAAAATCATAGAAAGTAAATCTACTTCATTTAATCATCATTACATTTTTTTTGGCATTCATGTACATTAGTTCAGAATTACCGTTCTTCCGAGCATTTGTAATTTTGCTTATTTCCGGAAGTGGCGTCCATGGTTCGTGACGCTAACTAAAAAGTCACATGGCATATGACCAGAATGTGCCAGTTAGGTCAAGGTATGGGTATTATTAGTTCATAGCGTCTCCATGTTTTTGAAATAAAAATAAAATTGCTTATTTCCGGAAGTGGCGTCCATGGTTCGTGACGCTAACTAAAAAGTCACATGGCATATGACCAGAATGTGCCAGTTAGGTCAAGGTATGGGTATTATTAATTCATAGCGTCTCCATGTTTTTGAAATAAAAATAAAATAAAATTTAAATATGAAATTTTGTTTTCCGTTAATTCTATATGTAGTTTGTGCACTTACATTACTGCTTGCTTGTTCTTTACCATATAAATACATCACTCAATAGACTGAGAGAGACAGACAGAGAGAGGGAGAGAGAAATTTAAAAATAGACACTGGTGAATGGATACACATTTTATTATAATAGATTCAATGTCTTTTGATGTAGAATATATGTTCATTATGAAATAATACTGAAACGAAAAGTCCGTAGTGAATATGCATTTCAAGTGTAAATTTTTCTTACGTTGTATAAGAACCCCACATGATTAAAATCAAATAATTACATTGGCTTTCACGTTGTAAAAATTCCCAAATTTGGTTTTCCTGTTCAAGATATGTAAACAAAGCCAACATGTGATCAGCAGCACTATCTTTAGCATATCATAGAAAATTCAAGGCCAAAATGTCTAACACAAAAATGGCATTAGTGACAATGTAGATTTTCATTATGATTTTTTAAAATTATGTGAAATTACCTGTTTAAATCTCATTTTGTCTGATTTTACTATTTAATTCAATGCTGTCACTCTTGAAGAACGCTGGTGACACAGTTGATGATGTTGTTATCTCGAAACAAGCACGTTAGGTCGTGAGAAACATGGCACACGATTGAAGGAGCCACTCGACATCGTGTGGTTTGACGATAATTTAGTCCCATGACAATACAAAAGTATTATTTCATTTCTTACCTACTATCTAAATATTTATTATTTCTATTTTGTTTTCATTTAAAACAAATATTAAATGTATATTGTAATTTTCCAATTATTTTTGAAGAAAACTGAAGAAGATATTTCAGTACTGGGATGAATATCGAAATGACCTCAAGACTAAAGACCAGCTTTTAAGAGCTTGTGGACACATATATGCCCCAGCAACTGATTGATTTTCTCTGTTATATATAGAGAATGGAGCTTAGGCATTATCCAGTTTAATCTATAACTTATATATGATGCCAAAAATTGATATGTTTCATCGCAAAACTAGCAACTTGAACAGATTTCAACAGGAAATTTTAGGATTTTATTTTTGTGTTTGTTTTAATAATTGTGTTAGAAATTTATTTTGTGCAATATTATTTATGCATGGATTTTGACTGATATTTTCTTTATTGGTGCACTGAAGTACAGAAACTTCCTAAATTTAGCTATTTTAGCTGAATATAGCTGAATATAATATACATTTTTCTCAGCAGATGATTCAATGCAAAATAAAAATGCAGTGTCACATGTTCCTGTTATAAAACCAGACCATATATTACAATTATTTTTCTTCCATCTTTTCAAATTTGCAGATTGTGATTTTCAATCTGACACTAAGGTTTTCAAAAATAAAGTTATTATATATAGATTATTTAATGCAATCCTCTCTCTAGCTCTCTAAAGGTATTCGTTTTGATCATTACAAGGATGATGCTAGAGTTAGGTTTATTCATTAATGAAATGTGTTTATAGTTTATATTCTGGGTGAATGACTGCTTTAATCTGGACTCTTTCATCCCTTTGTCTGTCTGTATTTAGTGTTGCTGACTTGGCCACGTTTAATGTACACTTGAACCGTATCAGATAACTGGTGAAGGGGGTGGAGCTTAGGTGTACTCGTACTTCCAAAATCTGGAACTAAGAGTACAGTGTTTAGGCTCTGCCTCCTGAGTTATTCCAAATTAAATTATTTAAAGAGGTCTTAATATGAAAGAAAATTCAGCGGCCAAGATGTTTTTACATTATTCAAGGTATCAATCTAAAACCACCCATGCCTGTTCACAACTTATGGAAAAGTGATATCTACTAATATACGAGCATGCAACATACAAAAGTAAAACAGTAAATGTTCGAACCTCAGCATGTTGGGACTTGCTTTAATTTGGGTACATTTTGATTTGGGTATGTTTTGACTGTGAGTTGGTTACATTTTGTTTTAGGTATGTTTAGACTTGGGTACATTTTGGCTCGAGTATGGTTTGATTAGAGTATGTTTCGGTTCGGTACATTTTGACTTGGGTACGTTTTGACCTGCTTCCTTCCAAACAAAACCAGTTTTACTTATCACTACCAAACTGAGGTGATCAAGACTACAGCATAACCATCTCAATCTTTTGTATGATAACAACAGCTTATGAAAGATGAATAATGATAAGATACTTTGTGTACAAGTAGATAACAGCTTACTGTGGAATGAGCATATCGGTCACATCTTTAACAAGTTAACTCGTAGCTTTGACTACTTCAGCAAATTAGAAATAGCATTCCTTTGAAACACTGCATTATGTTTTTTAAAAAAAATTCAACCATTTTTGGACTATTGCAATAATCTGGGGGGTAATTCTACTAGCATAAACCAACAAAAACTGTTAAAGTTACAAAAAAAAAGAGATTGCAACATCATATTTCATGGGTAGAAATTTTGGCTTACCAGTCAAAGCCTCTGGGGCAACTTGATTTTGATGGCTATGGTTTATAACGAGTCCAATACCATGATGAAAAATCAATCTGTATGGACAACAAGGGTGTAACGATATACAGATTTACCAGTAAATTGCAATACAAAATGCCAGAATCGGTATATCGTGATACGCGTATAGTAATACTGGTATCCCAGATTTTTTTTTCTCACCTACACGAGACTGTCCGGAACTGACTTTGAACACACCAGTTTTCTATTTGGCTTGACGTCATTGCCAACATGGCGGCTTCTACACAATGAGCTTGTGAAGAACACATGAGCAATTCGTTCTATTTGCAATAATTTTTCACTAAAAAGGAAATCGGCACCAATACAATTGACAAAACTGTCACTGTGTACCAAAATCAAGCACACAGATGGTATGACAAACCTCTCAACAACCCCTGGCACAACAGCCGAAGGTTCCAGTAAAAACGTACTGAATGCTTCAAGTCAGCAACCAACGATTGCGGGTATGCTGGGTGCACAGACTAAACACAAATCTTTATCTCCTATCACTCCTGCCATTGCACATTTCATCATTCACGACTTGCATCCATACAGTGTTGTGTCAAACATGGGATTCTTAAACATGGCGTCGGTGCTTGACCCATGATAAGTTGTACCGTCTAGACAAGACTTCCTTAAGAGAATTATCCCAGATATGTATTTAAAAGTCGAAGAGGACTGAAATCCTGCTTGCCCCTTGCATCTAAAGTTGCATTAACAACCGACAGTATACTTCCCGAGCAACAGAGTCATATGTTACAATAACTGCATGTTTTATTTCTCTTGATTGGGAACTTAGGAGTTATGTGTGACTTGCTTTGCATACCAGCAACATCTGTCCCTTCTGAAAGGGTCTTTAGTACTGCAAGAGATATTGTTTCAAGACAAAGAGCAGCAATCAGTGAAGTGAATGTTTATGTGCTACTGTTTCTCAAGAAAAACATGACCATACCTTAATGTCTCCTTTGTGAACACTGCCAGGCCAAAGAAAAATATGTGTTTCCGGTCGGCAGACCGTCCCCGTTTCTCATTGCCGACCATAGAACTTTTCCCCTACCCATCCACCCCCAAAAAAATCACATTGCCGAAATTGATGTGTGCATCAAACTGAGCTGGTTTTGCCCAGTACTATGAAGCACTTGAAATATTATTCGATTATTCGATTTATATATAATGTTTAAAAAAAATAAAAATAACTGCCTACCTTAATTTTAAAACCAGTGTAATAGGAAACACACATTTTCTTTTTTGGCCTGAACTCTGGACTTTGATGGATTCAGTTAAGAGGGCTATGAAACATAAACATGTTTTTCTCCAAAAATATTCATTTGCTAATCATTTGTTTCAAACACAGCTAGAAAAACTGACATGCTAGAGACCAGCTCCAATTTTGTCCAGTTGTAAAAGGACTTTGTTTCATCTAGTCACATCAAATATTTTTGTGTTCTCTCTATTTGAGAAATGTACTGTTTGACAATGTCGCAAAGTTATACATGAAAACACAGCTCTCATCAATGGTCAAGTTGTATTATTAGTTTAATTTTGCTTGTCACAAAAAATACTGTTTTAAGTCAGCCAAATTTGGTTCTTCTGTGATTTTATTTCAGTAATTAGTCTCTCAGGTTTAAACAGTGGCAGCATGAGAGTTTGAGGTGGCCAGGGGCAAGGTTCTTTCGTGGCACCACTACTTTGTCAAAGAGAAGTATTTTTGTCAGTTGCCAACCTTCTTCCCCCCAATCTAAATATAAGTTTTGTGAAGAATTGTCCCCCAATTCACTAAGGTGAGGCACGAAAAATATTTCAGCTGCAACAAAAGAAGCTCCCAACAGCGCCCCCCTTTGCCTGGCGCCCAGGGGCAATTGGGTTGAAACCAACAAAGGTTTGGAATCACCGATATTACCAATTTACAATATTATTCATTTTTCTAATCAAAGGAAGACATTTGTCAGTCTGATAATTTGTGATTATAGGTGTTTTCGCTTATTTTTGTCCCTTGTCATGAATCATACTGCAAGAGATGAATCATCTAATTATTTCAGCTTGTAGACCAAAAGACCTTTCTAATCAGGCAAAATAATTCTGTAACTCTTTTCTGAGTATTTATGTTTCCTGCTGGTAGAAGTTTTCATTCATGTTGATATGTTTATTATTTTCTAAATCAGTGATGTGATTAATATATTTAGTGGGTGTTTTGGCGCTAAAAAAGCAAGATGTTTTTATTTTCTTTTTCTGGTTTTATTATATGTAAGAAAACTGTTAATTATTTCAGTACATAACAAGCAAAATTAACATTCAAATCACAAATGCTGTAAATGACCAAATTGTATTACAACACAGACATGCCATATTGCAATATATTGCAATACGTTTTTTCCTGGCAATACTCACCCCTAATGGGCAACCTACTGGTCTGCAAGTTCTTATTTATGCCAGGTGTTAATGTTTTGCTAAAGATATCATACCTCCCTGTCAGAGTCCATCATGCCTAATAATTCAACTTCCTGCCATCACCTGGTGATTCAGGGCTGGCTAATGCCAGATGTTAAACTCTCTGTAACAGGCATATTTATTTTCTGGCACTGATTAGGTATTGCAAAACAACAACCACCCTGATGAGACACCAGGAAGAAATCTTTACTCAAATCATTTTGTTAGCCACCATTCTTACACAGCCACTTGCTGAGATTGTAATTGTTTTCAATCCCTCCATATCATGCAGAGCACCTTTATACAACATGAAAATTTACCGATAACTGACACTTTTTGAAGATAGAGGCATACACTGTCTTCTATGTTAGGCAGGGTCTGTTATTATTTTTCATAACACAGGGACTTACACCTACCACAGTTGTATATCAGTAAAGTAGGGGAGTGTTCCCACCCCTAAAGGGTGGAATACACAAAGTAGCCAAAGAAGCCCCATAGAGAACTAAGTCCTAAGTTCTAAAAAGGGGGAAAGGTTACCATACGGAATCAAATACGGAACGGATAGTGCAACACCGAGACTCAATTATGAACTGCAGAATGGAGACCGCTAATTCGGTAAGTTGCTACAGGCAAAATTTCTCTGATGACGATTTCAGGCAAACATCTACAGAGTATGACATCCGTGGAAGAGGTAACAGTTTTGCGCATGACTATGCAAAACACAGACTGGAGTGCAAAGGTCATACTGATCTTTTCTCCACTCTGTCGGAGGATGTATTCACATCAAACAGACGGTGGTTTTTCTGCATGGAAATAGGATAGCTAAGCAATAGCAATGGGATAAGTAACTGCTGCTATTAAAACTGAGATATCATATATATATTAGGGGTGAAACGATTAATCGATATATCGATGTATCGATACTTACTCTATACAAGTTCCTTTAATCTTCAGCAGTCGTGAATAATTATTAGTCATGTGCCTTTTCATTCTTTAAATCGAGAATTCATCTGAGACAGCCGTAGCAAGTACATGCACTCATTTCTGTCAGAAGGGGGCAGATTTCGAACCACATGAGTTAGTCACCTTGTGCTAATTTATAGAAGGTGAGTGGGTGTTGTCAATTGCTTTTATTTTTTACTGACAGAAATGAGTGCATGTATTTGCTACGGCTGTCTCAGATGAATTCTCAATTTAAATACTGAAAAGGCAAATGACTAATTATTATTCACTACAACTGAAGATTAAAGTAACTTGCAAAGAGTAAGTATCGTTTTGTATCGATTCTTCCCCTCTTGTATCGATATGGGTATCGATATAGAAAAAGTATCGATGCATCGATATATCGATTAATCATTTCACCGCTAGTGGAAAAGATAACAGTTCTGCGCATGACTATGCGAAACACAGACTGGAGTGCAAAGGTCATACTGATCTTTTCTACACTCTGTGGGAGGATGTATTCACATCGAACAGACGGTGGTTTTTCTGCATGAAAATAGGATAGCTAAGCAATAGCAATGGGACAAGTAACTGCTGCTATTAAAATTGAGATATCATATATATATATATATGACAAAAAGCAACTGTGGTAATTTACTGGACCGTAGATTTTTTCTGCCCATTCAGTGTTTTAAGGCTGTGCATACTGTGGACCTTCAATAACTATCCCTAGACAGCCAGTTTTCAGAAACTGTGAATCATGTCGAAGTACATTTTACCCCTACAGATCACAAAAAAGTCAAATATGGCAAGAAAGGTTATAAAATAAATAAAATTAATGCACTTTCATATTCAGAAAATGAAGAATTAAAAGTAATTTTTTAAAAAAATATAACCTGAAAATAGTATGGTAATTCTTGCAGTTAACTTTTTCAGTGAATGATACCTTCAAATTTTTAATTTGACACCCAGTTCTGACTTCATGGTTTGCTCTTCACTCAATCTGATCCCCAGTTCTGACATCAATGGGATTTTTGACTCTCAATCTTGCACCCCTAGAGAAAACACTGCTTTTTTTCAAACGAAGGGTTTACCCTCCCCCCACTTCAGAAATTTTCAGTTCTAGAATAGATCCTTACTCTTTTAAAGTTGTATTGATTTTACCTCAAATGTAATAATTTTTTAACCACTTACAAACACTCCCAGTTTTGTCACCTGGACCAACATTTTCTGAAGAATGTAGGTCCAGGGCTTCCTGTGTCTAAAGGCAATAGAGAGCTCTGTTGTTTGTTAAGTGTACAATTTTTGGGCGCTGCAGATAAAAAATGCTTGCTACCATAAGTGTGAAGTTTTTACTGTTCTCATTAAAAAATACTGCACCATGTGAAGAGAAGACGCTAAGTAACAATAGTGCAGTAGCCAGTTCTGTGCTACAACTGGTCTAGTCCCACTACACATTTTTATTCTACAGAGAATTAACAATTGTGTATAGCACCATGGTATCATGAATCGACAAGGGATGCAACTCTTACCACCCTAAAAAAACTAGCCTTACTTTCAAGTCCATGTTGACTGGCTCTTCAAGGGTGTTTGATTACACCATTTCTTATGTTTATTTTCATTTGTTCTTTAAAATTAACAGCCAATAGAAACTCTTGATACACTCATAGTGCAGTAACAATACGTTCCAAATACAATCTGGAAAGGAGGTGTACGATCTTCTTGAAAATGTCAGAAAATTTAATTCTTTGCTAATAACATCCACACTTATTTATTATTAGGATATTTTTGAAGCACAAACAATAAACAATATATACCTTCAATGATTTTATCTGTAATGGCCGTAGTGTTTGAACTTCCCTTGATTTCTATTGAGGGGTTGGCCATGTGCAAACTGGAAGTTGATACTTTAAAGATGGCAGCCACCATGAGAACTTTAGTGTATTGGACACTGACATTATAATTGTCAGCACTGAACACTTCTGAATAACATTTGGTCGGTTGAATAATCGATAGGGAAAGAAAAGTTAAATTCTTCTCAGAAGGATATTCTCATAATTAATCATATTCACTGATATCAATATTGCACTTTTCACGAAATGGTCCTTCAGAGGACTTGTTTCATGTTCTACTCAAGTTTAAGATTAATGCCTTTAATTTGCAAGCCTTTAGAGTACAGACATACTGTTGGAATGTTTTTACAAATTTTTCTTGAAAGGCTATAAGTTTATTTGTTTGTTTGCAAATTAACCTGTTAACAAATGAACCTAACACTAGTTTAAACAGTACTTCCCAAGGTTTCAAACATACCATAGCAATATAGCAATATGAAACCTTGTTTGTTTTAGTATCACATAATTTTGTTATGGTATCTCTAATCAGTTCATCATTAATTGACCAGCATAGTACAGTATATCTAACCTAACCTGACCTGTTGTTACTTCCCCAACTATAGCAACTCAAACAATAAGTACAGGAGAAATCCTTTCTACAAAACATGGCACTGAATAACTTAAAATGGCAAATGTCAATGAGAGAAAAGCAGAATTCATCTCAAACATCAACAGGGAAAGTGGAAATTGTTCTCAGTAGGATCCTCATTTATTCATAAATGTACCTATACTGGAGGTACACAAACAGACATAACTGAGCAAGTCATAAACACTTACAGACATGGCTGAGTTTTTAGGTTGCAGACCAACATATTTAGGAAAATGAACAATCAGAATTTTAAAAAAATGAAAAATAAACTTAAGAGGCACGAAAAAACAACTGTTTTTGCAGCAAATATTCTCTGTGAAAGAGAAAAATGAGATACCAACAGCATCTGACATCTTTACTGTTGTAACATCTTGAGCCAAAGAGGATGTTCTTTCCAAAGCTGTAGTAGACTCGAAAGTAGTCATACATGAGAAGGATAAAGAAATTGAAAAACTTTAAATAGAAAAACGTCATTTCAAAACAGAAGGAAGGAAAGTTAAATGACAGTCAATGAATAAGAAAAAATCATTACAACTGAAAAGAGCAAAATACAGTTCCTTGAAGCTACATCTTAAATCCTCACAAGTAAAGAAAGATTCCCACAGAAATGAAAAACTGAAAATAAAAAACAGGCAACTTCAGACATCTTTAAAAACATTACTTAAATTGTGCAGCTCTCTTTCAAAATCAGTGTTAAGATATGAGAAGAAAATGTTGAATTAAAAGCACAAATGCAAGTGAAAAAGGAGAAAGTGCTTGGATTAACTAACAGGTTGGAAATTTATCACTTGGTTGAGGAAAACAAGAGATTAAGATACGCAGTCACTTCTGAATGATTGTGAAAATTATAAAATTATTACCTATGACACAGAAAACTATGCTTATTGAGCTAACTTAACAATCATGTGTGATGAACCTACTGACTGAGGGTGTTGGTGTTCATCATGTTAATAATGTTTTAACATATGCTGCTAGACTGTGTAGCAAAGCTTTCACAAGGATGCCTCCTATTTCAACAATCAACAGAATTGGCGACAGAAGGGCTTGTGTTTCTTATATGCACATGAGTGAAAACCTGAAAAAAGAAGAAAATACCTGTCTGTCAGATGAGACGAAAAAACATGGAGACTGCTGTGAAGTTTTTGCAGTAAGAGATTCGCAAAGATTAAGAGTGCATACTAGGTCTTAAAAGTATGCAGGACAAAGCCTCAGAAACTCTGAAAAATATAATCAGTGACATCAATGAGACCACAAATATTAACAGTGGCAAAGAAATTTTGGCGAAAAATATAAACACTGTCAGACAGAGCGGCCACTGAAAAGAAATTCCATACACTTCACGAGGATTACCATCAAGAACTTCGCCCTTCGATTTATTCGAACTGGGGATCATTGTCAGCACCAGAAAAAGAAAAACTGTCAATAATGAATAATGTTTAACGTGGACTACATATTCTTGTAAATTTAGCGGAAGTAGCAGATCATGTAATTAGAGATTTTGAATTTTTTTAAAGATTGTCACTTGGGTGCAGAAGCACATTCTGAAACAGCAAGAT
Source organism: Margaritifera margaritifera (assembly GCA_029931535.1). NCBI lineage: Eukaryota > Metazoa > Mollusca > Bivalvia > Unionida > Margaritiferidae > Margaritifera > Margaritifera margaritifera. The sequence goes on along the minus strand of JAQPZY010001677.1, from coordinate 5,477,619 downwards.
ATGCTAACGAGTGATGAAAGTGGAACTGTGCGATTAATAAGAACATCAGCCAAATGTTTGGCTAGAGAAGGTGACGAGAAAAGTGGCTGTTACAGGGATTTTAAGACATTTTTGAACTAGAAAGATGAGGAAGAAGACTACAGGAAACAGAAAAGGTCATCACTGTTGGTCCCTTAGGGGAAACAGGAGCAACGCTCTTTTCTATGATGCAGGAGTAGTGTTTTACTGATCAGATTTAATTCAGGAATTTTTGGACAAAGTTTGCCTTCCTGCAAATTGACTTCAGAAAGTTGTGTCATATGATGTACACGAACCTTTGTATCTGTCAATGTGTAAAGCTTTATGACTGCTCAAAACGTGTCACTGTTCCCTTCTGAAGAGTTATGGAAAGCAACTGTTCTCTTCAGGATGCTAGTAACCTATATTCGAGTTCATAGTCTTTTCTAGAAAGAGCTAAAGACTACTCCTCTGATTTCATGTGTGGAAATGATGTACCATTCCCTGAACATAAAGATGAAATGTTTGCTAGATTGATGAAAGCAGATTCATTTGATCAGCAGACATCTCTCTTCCTTCAAAAGACATGTTCATCATGGTTTTCACTGTTACAGAAAGCAGCCAGTGATCATGTGCGTGGTTGGTTGTAAAACATCTATCACATACAATCTGTATCATGATTACTCAGTACACCTCTCCCTCGAGAACTCGTGCACAACAGGGTCCAAAAACATAGACCGCACTATAAGCAATGGCGCGAGTTACCAAGGGACCTCAAAAAATTAAGAAGGGCATGCCATCCCTGCTGGACATCGAGAAAACTGCGGGGGGGGGGGGGGGGGGGGGGGGGGGGGGGGGGTGTTTAATGTCTGAATACTCGTTTTATAATTGCATTAGGAATAATTGTCAATAAAGAGCTTTTTCTAATGTAGTTGTTCGCTTTTGTGTATAAATTACTTGGGGGGTGGTAACGGGGCTGTTTAATGTCTGAATATTCGTTTTATAATTGCATTAGGAATAATTGTCAATAAAGAGCTTTTTCTAATGTAGTTGTTCGCTTTTGTGTATAAATTACCTTTATTTTCAAGACACCCAACCTCTGAAAGATCGTTAACAACATCTGTCCAAGCGGTTTCAACAACATGTGTACGCGAAAACTTTGTGTGTTACATCACTGCTTTTTGTTGTTGTCGATTCACAACAAAACAAGATTCCTTTTTTCAAAAACTAGGGACATTTATTTCATGAAACAACTATCAACGTCAAAACTCTGGAACTCACTTCTCCATAAAGAATCATATCTGTGAAACAAAGGTTGTTATTCACCAAGTACTCATTTTGCTTGGTTGCCTTGCTATCTTTGATCACATTTGTGAATAAGTAGCCTAATTTAAGGTAGTTTAATTATATTACTTACATAATAATATTTATAACAGTGTTCGATTGATCAATTTAAATGAGTTGACCTGACACACGGCCATGACCGCTAGCATTTACGCATGTAGGATTTGCACGCCTTATAACTTTTCTTTTATTCCACCCCCTTTAATTGATTTGATACAAAAGACGTAATTAACATGATAATACAAAGCAAGTCTGCTTTTAACTGAGTGTAGCAACACAACAAATACTTCTGCAAGTCAAAGATAAAAAAATGGTCAGCACTTAATTAGGTTTTCACGGAAATGCTCGTGGACATAGCTGGGACGGTTGAATAATATTTTTCACGTTTTAATACAAGAGAGCATATTGCATTTAAGATGATTACACTGAAACTGAATTAAAAGAGAGAACTAAAACACAAATTTCACTGACAAAACTTATTTAATTAGTATTTATTTTTTTAAGTGTTGCCACCAATAGGCATTAGTGACATTTTCAATGATCGCAATTTCATCGTATATTGTTATTTACAGTGTACTGAGAATGTTGTTTGGAAAGAAAATTGAACAAAATATATGACTTCTTATAAAAGTTGAAAATTTCATGATATTGATTCAGATTTCCAGGTACTAACCACTGTTTTTGACAATAAAACGAGCAATAAAACGAGCTATATATCAAGGTTTCATTTACTAGTTTTTATAGATCTTTTTTTCACGTCCAACAAATAGGGGCCAATTTTGGGGGTATTTTGTAGTTTAAAAAAATGGAATCCACACCTGACCCCGCGTTATAAGCGGGTTCATGAGTTATCCAGGCACAAGTTATCAAGGGAGCGGTGTATCTTCACATTTGTCTGCGAGTCAGTGAGTCTATATGTGGGATCTGCAAGTTTCCTAGTAAGAAATATTTATGATTTATACTTAACCATAACAATTTTCAGTCTGAATGTATATATCAGTACCACTTTACTTCTGAGCTAAACTGTAAGCAAAGTCACTCATTTTATAGTTGATCAAACGAGAACTCCATGACTGGCTTACAAAGCACATTGCAACATCAATCTTTTTTATTCTGGAAATCAAAAAACTATACTTTATGCCAGCTTTAAAAATGCACACATTATTCCAGCATTTACAGCTTATGATGCATGTAAATACTGTATTTATACTGTTCAAATCTTTATGATCGTACTTTGTCTATTTATTGGTCAACCTCATCAATCTTCAAGGCATATTCAATTTTGAGTTACTGTAATAACTGTGTATATCATGAAAAAAGAATCTTACCTCGCTGTCCCAAAACCTTTCATGAAGGTAAATATTGCTGAGAGATGATTTAAATTTGTCTGATACACTGCATCAAAAGAAACATGACAATGTCCACAAACTTTATGAACATACTTATGTGAATGCATCTATTTGTAATGCAAATTGGGCGTTTCCATGACAAGGGCGATAATACCGTAACTAAATCTATGTTGCTTATTGGTATTATCTTATCTATTGCAGATGCTGTGATGGAAAACAGGCTGCAGATCACAAGCTAGAAACAGCAGGGATTTACAAATTTTTATTAAAGTCAGCTTGCCCTGGGCAAGCTGACTGGAAAATTGGAGGTTGCCCCAAGCATAATATCCCAACATGAGTAAAAAATAAGATAAATAAATATACGATATTTTAAGGAAATTGCGTTGTATTCATTTTAACTTGCGTTATATTCATTTTAACTTTTGTTTTCTTTCTATCTTTGTTGACACCTTAAAACCATATGCCAATAGTTAGTTTTAAAATAATATATGCAAATAATACATGTAGATATACTTTCGTTTTTCTAGTAGCAACTATACAATTTCTTTGGTTTCAAGCGCACGGCTACAGCAGGGTTGCATCTAGGATTTGGTAAATATGGCCACTTGCCCCCACTGAATCTGAAAAAAGGGTTGCCAACATAATGACAAGGGAGGCCTACCATGATGATGTAAAAAAAAGAAATTAACATTCAAACAGAGCAATAGCAAGTATAACAAGTGTATTGGATGCATATACAGTAATATGTTCTGGATATTACAGTATAACACTAAATGCATATTGTGATCTGTATATTACAGTATAACACTGAAACCAAAATCTTGTGTTTTATAAGAACAGTATTTTCTCTACACACTGAACATTAAAGAATCAAACCATGTGCTGCAAATCATGTCGCTCCTCTGTCCATTCTTATATCTTAAAAAACAGTGTCATGTATTTACTGTGTGTCTCTTGATAAATGACATGCATGTAGTTTTAAGATTTTCACTTCGTTTCAAATCCTGAATCACCCGTTTGTGTGCTGAATTCAATGTGTCTGTAAGGGGTTGATGTCCTGAAATTAGCAATTTCAAGTGTGATGGAATTTTCTTTGACAGTTTTTACACACCAATTGCAAAGCATCTCATTATTTCATTCATTTCCAGTCATGGTCTTAATTTTTTTTTTTTTTTCCAGTCTGAATTAAAAGATTTTTTTTTCTTCTTGACTTTGGATGGACACCTCAGTTTCAGCATTGCCATCTTTAGCATCATCTGATACTAGGATTTGTTTGTTCACTGTTGCTGTGCCTACTGACAGAAAAATCTGCACTCTGACTATTATTATAAGTATTACTGATAAAATAATGAAAAAGTGTCTGAGTTTTAACTGGTTTTGCTATTTAACGCATTGTCCTGCCAAGCTAACCTCAGCATCAAACATCAATGGGCCATTTTCGTCAGGTCGTGAAATAGGTCTTTGTCGAATTGACAGAAAAGGCCAAGGATGTTCCTATTGCATCAAACATGTGCTCTCATGGCCTTTTTTAGTAACCAATCAGAATTGAGTATGTGACACACAGGAAATACGTGACGTCGTTCACAACTACACAAGGACAACATATCCACTGAAAGTGACAACTGGGATTTTTACATCAAAAGAAATCATATTTCAAAATAGTGCATTCTTAAAAAAAAATGCACACAATTCTTATTTTTTGCGCGATTTTACCTGCATAGAATTTGAAACTTTGCTGGAAATCTTAAATTTGGGGGGGATTTTAATGATTGCGCATTCTAGATGCAACCCTGCTACAGGTGAGCTGGATTCTCGCGAGAATGATCGACATAAATGAGTAGATACGTCACGTTAGTGTAGATAAAGAAAACAGAATACCAAAGAGACTGAGAGATTCATGGAATAGACATTCCTATGGCCAGAATAATAAGAAAACAATGGAACATTATTAGCATTTTGTACATAGTGTCGCGACTGTGGAAGGAAAAATGTGATGGCAACCCAAGAAACATCAAACTTGCAAAGATTAACATTTGCTAGGCATGAGGCCTCAAACGATCAATCATTTGCCATTAAGTTCATCACAGCACTGATGTGACTATGCACAAGAAGTTAAATGTATATATCAAGTGTTTGTCAGCAGACACTAAGGATCCAGTCATTCACTTCCTTCATTGTGTTGCTGTTCTGTATGGGATGGCTGTTGAGAAAATTGTTAAAGTTTCTTTTAGAAAGAGGTGAATGTAAAGATGAAAGGAAACAAGTGAATGGAATATGGCCATTTGTTTCTTCTTCCAGTATCTTGGCAAATATATTGATCTGAAATGGAATTAAGCTAATGAAATAAATTAAATAAATTAATATAGAAAAGAAAGTGTAATTTCTTCCAAGATTCCTGCTAGCTGCACAAAATTAAAGAATGGGAAGGTAAAGCCATTGACAATTGTTACAGTTGTAACATCACAAAGAATCCCAATTATCATGGTTATCAACTGCCTTACTTTTTCATTATTTTAATAAAACACTAAATATTTCAAAATTAATGAGCAATACAAATCTGATGACATATATTGGTGACACAACAATGCACACATAATGTTCTGCAAGGAAAAAAACTATCGTTATTGGGACTCCTATTGTAGTTTTAGGGCACAGACTGCAACTTTTTTCAAAGAAGGAGTCCTGGACTGCGACTTTCAAAATCCTATGGAGAACCCGGGTATGTATCGGTCTCCTGTAATTATCACGTAAACAACATATCATTAACACCACTTGTGGGTGCTATATATTCGTAACATCAATCACACTCTGAACGAAATTCTCCTGGTAGTTAATTGTTAGAGATGAGTGCCTTTTATTTCTAGTCACACCTATCAAAGAAATTTCACGAGTAATATTATTAACAATTAACACCTACTCGCCTTAAAATTGGTGACAGGCATCAAAAGAATCTTTGACAAGCCAATTGTTTAGAGTCTTTAAGCTGACAAATTGCCCGAAGCTCCCTTAGGACATGAAAGTATATGAATCCTGGATATGTAAAAATATTACAATTAAAATGTATCTGATAAGTTAAAATATAAATATTCGTTCCTTATTTGTCAAAACTAATTGTAAATATTCACAAGATGGAAATGACATACTATAGATCATATATGAAAGAAACTGTTGCCAGTTATGAAGAAAAAGAATATGGTGCATATAAACGCTAAAGATGCTGATACATGTACTGTGGCAAGATCACAGGGTATAAAACTTGCAGAACATAAAGCAATACGAACTGAACACAACCCTTTGTCGGTAAAATAGCTTCCACAGACCTAATGTTGTATGTGTTTTACCCAGACCACCGACATTACATCAAATTTCTTCTCTCTTTCTCCCTCTCTCTTGCCCGCGGGCAAGTCCCTAGAAAACTTGAGCTTGCCCAAGCCGAATTTTAACTTGTCCTGGGAGTCTGGCAAGTGGATTTGTAAATCCCTGAACAGTACGTGAAACACTTTGAATAAGTATTCTGTATGGAAGTACACAGTGAGAAGACAGTAATCAACATTTTTTTGAACATTCTGCACTTACATTGCTGTTCATGTTTTCCTTCTGACTTTGGTGTGTGATTATATTTAAATTAAAAGAGGATTTAGCATGGTTGGTAGCTGTTTCATATGCTGAACAGGATTTTGGAAAGAAAATAAAATGCGTTAGTTTGTATATATCCTACTATAAATAGAATAGGTTTTATTAAATACTGCATTTCTTTTACAATGACATGCTCAGTATGAAATGTTAACTTTGCGAGAGAGACAAATACAGTGTAATAAAGAAAAACACTAACAGGTTTCCAAGGCTTGAACACCATTCCCTTGCTTTTTTCATGCAGTATTAAGTACTAATACTGCGACTTTTGAAACAGGGAAAGTTCATGTATTTTTGTCATAATTTTGATATTGTTTGACTACAGGCACCTGCAAATTATAATTTTCTTTGAGTAAAAGTTTGTGTGACGCAAAATGTATTTGATTATCTCTCCATAACATGATCAATTTTGTGTCTCTAGTTCATTTGCCCAAAAACAAACAAAAAAACATGAAACAATTGTTATAATTGTAATATATATAAAAAATATAGAAAATATTTTTTTTTCAAATAAAAAAATTATTGCATTTTATACACTGCTAAAAAATCTTCATCAGTGTGCCAAATTTGGTTCAGATGTATCTATAAATAAAAAAGCTAGGTATTCTACCACACTTTGACACAAAAATAGATAACTGTTGAACAGTATTACGTTGACATTGTTAGAAAAAAAATTAATAATACAATTTCTAACATTTTAATAAAATAAACATTTGTATGCTTCTGTGTAATAACATCAGTGTACAAATTCTGCTTCAGTTATCTTTCAAATAAAAAATCACTGATTCGTGCTAATCATGGCAGGAACGATGACAAGAAAACACCAATTTACAATCTAAGTATTTGACACATAAATTACTTCATATTGGATTGTTTTAAACTCCTAGAGTAAAATGCAATCGATTTATTACCCCCTTTCAGTGAACCAATAGTTACTTATAAGTCTGTAAAGTCATGAAAACAAATGTGCACACAAAATGTACTGCTTTAAAAGTGCATTATGTGAATGGTGGGTGTGTATTTGACGTTAAACCCCCTTCGTAGCCTCTGTGCATATAATCAAACATGGCGACCAAAAAGTAGGGTTTTACCAACCAAAGTCCTTACTTTAGGAAATACCTCTGTCCTTGGTGAGTTTTAGCCATCTCCCAGCCCGGGGGTAGAGGGGACTCATCTAAGAGATCACATGAATGCTGTCTTTGATGTGCCTGGGGCGGGGGTACGGGACTAAGAGTCGATGGAAGTTGTGCTGGAGACGAATGTGTTCTCATGTGAATTGTGCTGGGGCCCGAGACACTCCCGGGGTAACCCCCTCCGGTCGAGTCTGCACTCCCTTCCCTTTTGTGACGAGGTTCGGGAGGGTTAAAAAATGAGGGAGGTAATTTACGCATCCGAAGAGGAATCTGTCCTGTTTTGTTTTCCTGTGGATTGAGAGCATTTTTGAACAGGGCTTCTAATTCCGAATCACTATTTTCCCGAACGTGTACTACATGAGTACCTTTCCTTTCCACAGTATGATCTTGTGCCATTTCGGCCAAAATCCACTAAAATTAATCCCTTTAAATCTTGATTATATCCTCAGTTTTCTTTCCCGATCAACCACAGTGAGAATAAACGTAAAAATCCAGAAGATTTCCTTAGTTTCTTCGTTTGATGGACTTGCCACCATGAAAAACTTCACGAAAATTAGGTTTTTACCTAATCACTTCTCAACACCTTTACTTCTCTTGCTGCGCGCCAAAGTAGTTCACGTAAAACAATGAAAATTTCACTTACTTCTCATTATTTGTATTTAATACATGTTTAGAAAACTTACACACTCCATACTTTAAAACAAAAGTTATCAAAGAATGTCAGACCTTCAGCTAAGGGCTTTATTTACCTATCCAGAAATATCCTTGCGCGGAAAGATGACGTCAAATCGTGACCCCCTTCAGCTTTTACGGTCCCGAGTTCGTTGTTGGGACGATTAGTAACCTCAGGCAAAGTGCGCAAGTAAAACGATTTAAACCAATACTCGCACAGTGACAATGCTAGTGATTGATAGTTTAAGAAGAAATTATTACTTGCATAAGACATTATATCTAACTTTTTTTTTAAAAAAAGTATTTCCCACGAAACCAATGAAGCATTATTTCTGGGTCAGACGATATGAGCCGTCCGTGATTGAAATTAGGCCACGCCCCATTGCTATATCCGTACCAAATATAGAAAATACCGTATTTCCCTGTGACAATAATAACATTACTCACTCATATTGGGTCATTCGCTTTGCGCGTGGGTGGATATAGAATTATTATGATAACGTTACTAAATCTGATTGTTCAAGGAGAGGGAAAGGGAAAGACATTCTAATTTACTCATTAATTATAGCTGAGCGACGAAAGTTCTAATTTTTGGAAATATCTTATTTAATACAATTTCATGATTCATTTATCAATTGCAAAAAGAAATCTTTGAAACCAATAATTTAGGCCAAAATAAAAATAAATATGAGACAATAGAGTCCTTTAAAAAAATTCAAGTAACTGTAGCGATGAATTAGTGAATAAAAGAGGATTACATCAGCTCTGTAATGTACCTATGGAAACGATAAATACAGGTGGACAGCACTATCTTGGCCCACTTTTCTAAACATCGGTTGGCTGAATTTCAAATGATAAAAGGGGACATGTTTCTTGAAATAAAAACTGCGGGTTACATTTACCAAATGTCACTCAATAAATGCATTTTACGTCAATCATCAGATTTACATATTTTATGTGCGGACAGTACTTTTAAATGGAAACAGTATTTCAAGCTTAAATTACAATTTAAAAATGAACAGAACCATTGTCGGTACTGGGTCACCATAGATATTTTGCTACAAAGTCCTTACTGTTATTTGCAGTTCAGGTATAAATCCACATTTAAAGGGGAATCAATGAATAAATCGGTAGAAGTAGCACACACATACAAAATAACACGGTGACTATTATTGTTATGTTATGTTATGTTATGTTATGTTATGTTATGTTATGTTATGTTATGTTATGTTATGTTATGTTATGTTATGTTATGTTATGTTGTGTTGTGTTCTTTCGTCCTTCCAGCTTTCAATAACTTTTAAAATATCAGAGGCATTTTGTAAAGAAAACTAATCAGTAGATTCAGGAATTGGAAAGAAATTACCAGTTTTACAATATAAATTACCAGTTCAACAATATACATTTTGAACATTTAAAATAAAAGCACTTTATATTATCTGTCCGAGTATCCACAGCAATGACAAAACTATCTGTATAATGCGGAAAAAGCTATCTGTATAATGCGGAAAAAGCTATACATAGCAATATCTGCCAATAACTCTATGAAGCATAAAATTATAAAAGGGATGGATATCATATAATTCGTTAAATTTTGACCTGAAACATTCCAAGTGCACGAAAAATTCCCGAACACTTCTTCTATTTGCTTCTATCATTGTACCGAGGTTTAGAAATTTATACGTTAACTGATTTCTCTTATATTTCTTCAAAGTGCTCCCTGCATTATCCAAAAGATCTCCCTATACTTCACCTTTCCCTCTATGTACAGAATATTTACGTGTCTCATCCAATTGTTTTCTTCTCCATTGTAGGTGTGAAAAAAAAGGTTGAAAGCAATATAATTATATAAAATATATTCCGTTTTCCGTTTCCGCGTTTTCATGTGAAAATATTTTAGTCTTGTTGTCAAGATTTTCTTTCTACCCTTCGAGAGAGAACCCCTCAAAAATATTTCGCCGGATATCAGTAGTTGTATGAGCCTATTGGGGGCATATGGGGAATTAACATTACACAGTACGTTTACATTAGGAGCCCCTTATGGGGCATAAGGGAAATTTAACTTAGGATTTATCTATGCCCTAGACTGTCCTAGAAATTTAGGGTCAGACGAGGCAGTCTGGGGCATAAGGGAAACGTAATGTTAATTTTTTTTATATCTGCAATCCAACACAACACATATACTATCCATCGTCCTCTTCTTTATTAAAATCCAGCACACCACATATACTATCCAGCACCCACTTTTTGATTACAATGCAAACATACACCCTACAATCCAGCACCCTCTTTTTGATTACAATCCAGCAGACCACATACACTATCCGGCAACCACTTTTTGATTACAATCCAAACACACACCCATACAATCCAGCAACCGCTTCTTGATTACTATCCAAAACACCACCTATACAATCCAGCACCAGCTTTTTGATTACAATACAAACACACAGACACACACACACACACAATCCAGCAACTGCTTTTTTAATTACTATTCAATACACTACCTATACAATCCAGCACCCGCTTTTTTATTACAATCCAAACACACACTCCTACAATCCAGCAACCGCTTTTTGATTACTATCCAACACACTACCTATACTATCCAGCAACCGCTTTTTGATTACAATGCAACACTTATTGGAGTCTACAGGAATTTAACATGTGATTAAAAGAGTGGGAAGTGTATAGATTCAAAGGGTGGAAAGTTTATGCGGGTCTACAAGAATTTAACATGGAAAGGTTTATGGGGTGCTACGAGAATTTAACATGGGAATAGTTATCTACTATCCAATTACTTAGTTATCTACTATCCAATACTTAGTTATCTACTACCCAATTACTATCTACTATCCAACAACCCATACACACTATCCAAAACGCCTTGCGTAGTGTCTAAAATTCCCACACCTACTATCAGACGAAAAGGGTATGATGTGAAAGAAGGGGATGAAATCATACACTCTACTATCCAGCACCCACGTTTTGATTACTATCCAACACCAACTTTTTTAGTACTATCCAACACCCATTTTATGAGATCCTATTCAACACCAACTTTTTGAGTACTATCCAACACCCACTTTTTTATTATAATCCAACATTATCCAAAACGCCTTGTGTAGTGTTTAAAAACCCACACCTACTATCAGACGAAAAGGGTATGATGTAAAACAAGGGGATGAAATCACACAAACATTATCCAACACACCACCTATACTATCCAACACCCACTTTTGGATAACTATCCCAAACCCACTTTTTGATTAGCATCCAACACGCTGTGGGAGTGATCAAGACCCCCAACACTTACTAACCAACGGAACAGGTAAGAGTGCTTTACACAGATTACACTTACATACACACAAACCTGCTATGACATAAGAATGGTAGGATGTAAAAGAAGGGGATGTAATATACATACACTATCATACACAAGCAAGGGTGTATGGTAAATGTGGCGAACGCACCGCTTTTATGGAAAAATCACGCACGTGAAGGAAAACATCTCTCCGATACGGTGCGTGGACGTGAAAGAAAACACTACTAAGATCGATAGAGAGAATGTGAAAGAGCATGTCAATACAATTGTTTTCAACAAATAAACAAATCAAACCATTTGTTTCAAAATCAGTATGTTTAAAAATAATAAGAAGCTTCTCGAACTCAAACGAGAATACAAAACTGACAAAGTTTTAAACATGAACGTATTTACAGGGTTGACAACGTGGCGAAGTTAAAGTTGACTTCCAATGATCTAAGGCACTGTAATTTTGCCATTGATGCACACTTCGTTTCTGATCAAAAGAAAAGAGATAGCCACAATGTTTACAAAGCATCTTTCTATTTTATCATCGTTTCTAAAGTACTCACGATTAAAACAAGTCACTAAATGTTCTAAGGGAAATCCAAAACTGCTTTCATGAAGAAAATACACACAATATTGTGCACACACTATGGAATCTGATCCTTGTAATCTCACATTATTGAATTGAGTCGATACAGCACAAGCATACTTATACATTATCACACAAGAGGGATAATTATAATGGAGGATTTAGTTTCTGTTTCATTTTGCAATCATTTGAGTAGTATCTCTTTTTCAAGTGATCTAAGCGGCTGTGGAAAGGGCTGTATATGTCTAATGTCTTTCACAAAATACTTAACCGTAAACCATAAGTATGTTTGTCGGTATAGTTTGCGTGAGCACTACTGCCCTTTGCATTTTGACAGGCAGAGAGAAAATTATTTTCTTAATAAGTACAAACGCTCCATGTACGATGCATAACTTCCTTTCGTATGTAATGTCTATCCAGCTTTAAAACTCGTCTTAAAACAAAATGGTCGACACCTTCTACGATGGCAAACAGACAAAAGCACCGAATTTCTTAACCGCCCTCACCCTCTTGTGTGATAGTATATAGATATGTTTGTTGGTATAGTGTTTGTAAGCACTCATACCTTTGTTTTCTGTGATAGTGTGATTTCATTCCCCTTCTTCTACATTCTAGCCTCTTGAGTGATAGTATATCTGTGTGTTTCTAAGTATAGTTTTTGTATATTCCTACCCCTTTTCGTTGCATAGTAACTGTGGGGATTTTGGATAGTAGATGACTTGGTGTTGGTCGCTCTAATAGCGTATTGGATAGTAAGTGTTGGGCATTGGTTGCTCCATCGGCGTGTTGATGATATAAATTGTATGTTGAATAATATATAGCTGGGTAATGGATGGTAAATAACTGGGTTTTGGATTGTAGTTAACTGTATGATGGATGGTAGATAACTGGGTGATGGTCACTCCACGTGGCGTATAGTGTGGGTGCTGGTCAGTAAATAACTGGGTTTTGGATAGTAGATAACTGTGTGGTGAGGCCAACCGCTTTTAACAATACCATTTACCCTCAATGTTAAATCTATTGACAATTTTTACATAGGATTTCACTTATGCCCCAGCGACGCTCATCCTATGTTAAATTCCCCTTATGCCCCCAAGGGGCTCCTAATGTAAACCTACGGCGTAATGTTAATACCCATTACGCTCCTAATCGGCTCATACAAACTACTGATATATTTCTGTGCTTATTGAGTAAAAGTTTACACGAATTTTGAATGTGTATTTTCTTTCAGGGCATTAATTATTATTTTTTTTTTTTTTTTTTTTTTTTTTTTTTTTCCCCGCTCAAGGATACGGGTAATTCCGGGAGATCAGTTTAAGCTGGCATTAATTCCAGTCACAGTTTTAAGTTAGCGTGTTAGTACTTTTGCGACTATATATCTCTATACGTGGGTACAAAAAATAAATGACCATTCTCATCGCGTGCTTTTAGTGAAGCATTACATATATAGAACAAAAAGCGTAGACTTTGATCTGCCGGCATAATATGTGACGTAAGGCCTGAACCGACACTGTTGCAGTTCGGTAAACATTAGCGATGATAAAATGTGGTATCAGATTGCTTTTCAAAAGTTGTTCGAATTGAATATTAAACTCTTTTCCCTGATTATACCAAAATACTGCCTTACGTTCTCACTATAGGGTGCCTTCATGCAGTTTCAGTCATCATTATTGAAACTGAAAAGTAATGTAAGTAATGTTTGATGTATCACTTTTGTAATCGTTGATACAATGATACTATGATACAAAGGGGTCTGGCTTTTAATGCCATAGGTACATCATCTATAAAGGTACTAAGGGGAGTGGCTTTTAATATTAGGACAACAGACAATTTATATGACGTGCGATGGCCAAGTAATTGTTACAGTATCGTTTTTGTATGTACTATGCTATGGCTCCATTATTATTTATTTGTTCTGTATAAATTAATTCGACACAGGAATTAATAACGAGACAATCCCGCAACCCATCCTCTAATCTTATATGGCGTGACTTACCCACTGAACTGATTTTATTACATCAGAATTAGTGTTTAGTGTTAAATGTCATTCCCTCACGTCACAATGTGTTTTATTTTTACTGGCTCAAGTAAAGTTCGCCTATTAGGCATTAGCTATTAGTAGAATACAATGATCCCTCGATTTTTTTGCCCATTGATTTTATTCGACACCCTTACTCACCGCCAATAATGCCTTTTTTCCAATTGTTCAGTAAAATTTACTGGTGAACCTAGATTTTTCACTAACATCGATTTCACGCATTTTCCTACATGTACGAAAGTAGGGGTAGTACTGTACATATACTAGAAATAGAAAATATAGGGGAGCATACAATTGAAGCGAAGCTAGCGAGTGAATTAATTTTCGCTAAAATTTTATTCATGTTAACAAATTTTCAGTGAAAAAATAAAATAAAATAAAATAAAAACACGACTATCCAGACGGACGGCTGCATGAACCGGGGTTAGGTACTTGTAGCCATCATTTTAAAAGCGTAATGTTATGATAACGAGTGAAAAACAGACCTGTGGAGGTCGTTAGTAAAAACAAAATTACTGCGATTGGTGTTTTGTGACATCCATTAATGATATTTGAGAAGTAATGGGGGATAACCCGGGGGCAGATGGGACTGTCTGGATACAATGGGAATCAACATTACGGCCTCCATCTTGAAAGTATGACACTCTGGGGACAAAGGAAATTTAACCTTAGTCCTTACATGACATTTCCCATTGTCCCCAGAAATGGTTTTGGTTTTGAGTACAGAAATGACACTCTGCGGACAAGGGATGTCCATAGGTTTAATATACACTTTTACTGACCAGCAGCATTACCTACTGACCAGCAACCACCTCTGCTGACCAAGACACAAACCAAGTCATCAGCACTCACCTCTACTGATCAGCACCCACGCCTACTGACCATCACCCACATCCACTGACCGACAAACATCTTAATGACCAGCACCCACATCTACGAACCAACACCCACGGCTATTAACCGATACACAGTCGTACTGACCAACACTCATGCCTACTGACCAGCACCCACGCCAACTAATCAATACACAGTGCTACTGACAAGAACACACACCAACTGACCAGCACATACACATACTATCATCCATACCTACTGACCAACACCCACACCTACTGACCAACACACAAGTACAAGAACACTTGGACCAAAAAGATCATGGCTATTACGAAAATAAAACACGTGTGGCAGCCAATTCCCGATTTAATGTGTCCGACATGAGGATTCCTACAGGATATTATTTGAATGGTTGACATCTCATCCATACGATTTGGAATGTTTTCAAGGATCAGTTTCGCAAGGCACCGAGAAAACCAACTGATTTGTACTGATCGAGTACCATCCACGCTCTCGACTTTTCCGACAGAAAAACGCTGTCCATAAAATTTTCTCCAAGTTTGTTTGCTATTCTAGGTGGAAACACAGACCTCACTCCAACAAAAGGCATCAACAATAACAGCAAATTCTTCAAGTATTTTCCATACCCGATTGAATTGAACGAAGGACTCAATTTTATAAATTGTGTCCTCTGATGTCGTCGAGTACGGCATGGTGGGAAACACAGCTGCTACGTTGCTGAGAGTCATTCCATTTAAAGTGGATTCTGCAATTAGTACTAACGATGAAGAATAAACCACATATCACGTTCACCGAGAATTTGTGCATCCCCATTATCTTCCTCTTAGTAAATCGTATTTTGACAGCGTGAATATTGATATAAAAGTAGATCTCGTACAAAATATTATATTCTCCAAAGGAAAAGTCACCGTGAAACTACATTTTCGAAAACGATTTTCGACTGAGATGTAACTTACGTATCTTGTGTACAGAGAAATAGTTTCAACAATAATGACATGGATTGGGGGAGGGGGGGGTATGTTACAATCGCTCTTTCGTCCTGTGGTATCCGTCTTGAAACCTATTGTCTCCCAATGACTGCATGCTTCAAAGAATGCTTCCCTGGCGCAAGGAAAATAAATAATTCCAAAATGTGTTCATCGACAAACCGAGTCCCAAACAAGTGTTACTGAATGTTGGAAAAATGTGTTGATCCAGACAGGAAAAGAGATCTTTGGTCCGTTTACAAAACCATAGCTCCTCTCGAGGTGAAAGTGAACATACCAGTTATACCTGTCACGAAAAACGACATTGGAGCCCTGAATGTCCACAACGTCAAAGAAAGGAAACCCTTATCCTAAGAAAGGAGAACAAAGGTCCCTATACCAAAGCCAAGACAAATGTTTTGTGTCACGAGCAAGGACATAGGCCTTCAGAGTGTCGTCAGCACATAAAGAAAATGAAGAAAGTGAGAAGGTAGGAGCAAAAGAGATTTCAGAAGTAGAAGAAGAAGAAGCACTCCCTCTAAGAAATTCAAAGCAAAATACTCACAATAAGAAATGGACTTTTGTTTGAAATTTCATTCTGATTTTTATTCACAGCCAAACGTAAGTGAATATCAAAATATTATTGATCTATTGTTGTTTTTATTATTATTATTATTATTATTATTATTATTATTATTATTATTGTTGTTGTTGTTGTTGTTGTCGTCATTGTTGTTGTTGATGATGATGATGATGATGATGATGATGATGATGATGATGATGATGATGATGATGATGATGATGATGATGATGTTGTTGTTGTTGTTTTTGTTGTTGTTGTTGTTGTTGTTGTTGATGTTGTTGTATAGATACATACACTTTTTGGAGGGTTGTTTTTTATTTGACAATGATTGAGTAGTATCTATTTTCTGAGAGATATGTGTGGCCCTGAGAAAGGCAGTCGCTTTCAAAAAAAAGTCCACAAAAAATCATGGATCTTCATCATCAGCTGTAACTGTCTTCAACCTTTTCCTCGTTGAGTCGACCGTCGCTGCCGTCGTCGTCCTTGTTGTAATTGCTGAAGCTAATAACGACGATGATGATGATCATAATGGTTTGATTTTTGGGGAAGCAAGAAAGGTGTATTTCTCCTGGACTTTGCCAGAGATGTTTTGTATAACTCTCTCCTCTCTTTAAGGTCAACTAGGATTCGATGTATGTAAAAATGTGTGTTAGTAATCATCTCATACACCCATTCTCTACCCTTTTTTATTTTGTTTGTAAGGGTGAGTGCTGGATGATAAAAATATGTATCCTATCCATTAAATATCTTACATCCACTTTCACATAAGTTTGTATATAAGTGTATAGATGTTGGATAGTAAATGACGTGTGTTTGAATTGTGTGATAGTACTACATGACTATATAACCTATATCTCTTTCACGTGAGTTTGTATGTGTGTAGATAGTAAATAAACTGTCTTTAGTGTTATGGGTAATAGTAATTATATACCCGTTGTCCCCTTTCAAATGAGTTTATATGCATTTGTGTGAGTACTGGATAGTAAGGATGTGTGTTTGTTTGTCCGTAGGTAGGTGTGAGTGACTCTCGACCATCCCCATTCCAGCATCTGTTTTATTTGGGAGTGTGGGTGTTGGATTGTAAGTATGTGTATCAGTGACCACCACATAACTCCACTTTCCTTCGTCGGTTTTGTTTGTATGTGTTAGGTTTGGATAGTCAAGGTGGGTGATGGATGATCATTAGGCGTTAGTCCTCATCACACTTAAGATTGCATCAAAAGAGTGTAGCATGTATTAACAACCTAGACCTTTGTTAACCCCCAATGACCACTGAGGTTTATAGAAATAGACACGCTATTCAACATTACCAACCCCAAAAATAATTATGTAATTTTTGTAACGTTTAATTAAAAATAAAATTTAAATTTAAATTTTGTCAGATTTTATTTAAACATTTTAAATTTGTAATTTTTTCCATATCTTTTACAATTTGTAAAAATCCGTTGTAAACTTTTTATTTATTTGTCAAAATGTTTCCTCTTTTTGGGGGGGGGGCCATTTTTAAATTTTTTGGGACTTTTTAGTCGTTGCTAAATTCAGTATAATTTGTTTATTTATTTATATTTTTTACTTTTTTAACATTTGGGGGAATTTCTTTTTTCCCTCCTCCAAATTCCGTGTTTGTTTAGGAATTTGAGTATTACTTCTAGTCTCTTCCATATTGTAAAGAAAATTCTGAATTTTGTTTTGTAATTCCGTATCATTTTCGTAATATTAGTACTAGTTTTAGCTTAAGCCATAATATTTTACATTTGTTTCCAATTTGTTTCAGTGTCCGCTAAAGTTAGCGACACTTTCGAAATTTTAGTATTACATTATAGTATCGGCCATTTTAATCTAACGTTTTGGGGTTTTTTTTGTTTTTTGTTTTCCTAGTCTCCGCTAAATTCCGTGACAGTTTCGTAATTTTAGCATTACTTTCAGTCACGAGCATTTCAGCATTATTATGAGTTGGTTCCCTTGATTATAGCTATTTATAACATCAGCACAATATATGCAAATTAACTGACACCGCCAACATAATCTGATGTATAGGTAATGCTTGATATCTAAATCTCTGATACATGCATGTAGCCACTAAGGAGCATTCTGTCCACGTGAATTCCCTTCTTGTGTTTGGTCTGTAAAAGAGTGAGTGTTGGATGGTGATAGTGAGTGACTGGCTGTCTAAAATTAGGTGTTAATCCTCATTACTTTACCCCCTAACTTTACATCCTACCTTGGCAACTCTGTTTGTAGGTGTGGGTGCTGATCAGTAACACTGTGCATTAATATGCGTGAGTGCTGGTCAGTAAGAATGTGTGTTCACCAGTGGGTGTAGGTGACAGTCAGTAGGTGTATGTGCTGGTCACTAGGTGTGGGTGCTGGTCATTAACGCTATGTATTGGTTAGTTTGCGTGGGTGTTGCTCAGTAAGACTGTATTTGTTAGTAAATGTGGCTGCTGGTCAGTAAGACTGTTTTGTTCAGTTGGGGTGGGTGATGGTCAATGGGTATATGTACTGGTCAGTTGAGGTGGGTGCTGGTCAGTAGGTATGGGTTTTGGTCTGTAGAACTGGATGCTGGTCAGCAAGTGGTGGTGCTGGTCAGTAAAAGTGTATGTTAATGTTAAACCTATGGACTAATGTTAAATGCCCATTGTCCCCAAAGTGGCATACTTTCAAGATGGAGGTCAAAATTTTAATTCCCATTGTCCCCAGACAGTCCCATCTGTCCCTAGGGTATCTCCCATTACAATTTATTCGGGGTTTGTTGTTGGAATAATGCTATCCAACTTCATTTCGTCTGTTTTTACAGAGCGTAGCACGCAAACACACGTTTTCCTAAGATTGCGTAAAACCATTACCACGAAATATTTGTATTTTAGCAAATTGTTAAAACAATTTGCAAAAATATTATGTTGCTAATATGCTGAATTAAAGATTAACTAAAGCTGAATGACGCTAAAATATTGTGATGTACAGTATTCTATTTACACTTGTCTGAAACAGTAGCTCAATGCAAATCACTACACTTAGTGATCTTACGTTGTCGCTGGTGTAATCTAATCTATAGGCTGTCCAAAGATCCGTTTTTGATGGGTGTCAAGTGCCTCTATCGTTTTTGTTGACATTGATACTTAGGACTTCTTAAACAAAAACTTATACAGGAAAAAACAGCAGTCATACTAGTCTAATGTTGCGTACTTTGTAAACAATCACTGGGAATTCGCACGGAGAAGATCCGTTTACCTACAAGAATTGCGTTTGTGATTTAGGTAATAGAACTGCGTTTGTTATCGAGGTAAATATTTTGAGGTAATACAGAAAAAATGCTTTGGTTTGGCTTGGTGTTTTACTGCACAGCAACAAAAGGTGGTTACTTAGTGCCGTCGAAATTGGAGTAAAGTGTTTTGCTCAAGGACACACCACGATAGCCGACACGGACTTATCCGATGGTACGATTCGAACCCTCACTCTTTCGGTCGCGAGTCCAGCACGCTAACCACTGAGCCGCTGCGGTTCCTGAAAAGAAAGGAAAAGAAAACGCGCGACAGATAGTAAAGGAGAAGAAATTCTGTTCATGATGATGATGATGGTCGTTTCATAATTCTAAATATCTTAAACCATTTTATTATCTTACTCAGCGTATGCATGTGTGTGCGCTCGTGCATGTGTGTGTGTGCTTTGGTTAAGGTTTTTTTCCCAGCACTTGTAGCTCATTAATCCTTTAACCAATTCACCTAATATTAGGAATATAATATTATCACATACTCCTTTTTTCTCAGTACTACTCCTACCGCATGGACGGGGTGGGGAAGGGGGTCAAGAATTATGTTAGAACACATTTTGGTTAAAGTTTTCGTCTTCAGTTACATTTCCATATGCAATTCACTTCATATTTAATCATCACACACTGATCTTATTAATTTTACTACTACTACCCTTGTGTCAAATCACTGGGTGGGGCCATGGGGTATATATACCATCTCTTATGTTGCAGTTAGCTTTTTATCCAATAGACTACAAATTTATGATATTATATGTTTCCAAATTTCGCTTTATCCCTATACTGTATTGTCCCCTGGGTTATGTCCCTGGATGGGGCCATGGGTTAAAGAAAAAGGACAACTTTTGGTTATTGTTTCTTCTTCTTCTCCTATTTAACAGAACCCTCCCAACTAAATTCACTTCATAGTTGGAATATTCTCTTTATCCCACCATTGGCCTGGGGTTATGTTCCTGCGTGGGTTCACGGGGTCAAGAAGTGGGACGTATATTATTGTATTCATTTATTATTATTATTATATTTGTATTATTATTATTATTATTATTATTATTATTATTATTATTATTATTATTATTATTATTATTATCAAAGATTTATCCCATGAAATGCATATTTTGAATATAAAATCACATTCATACCAAACACTTTGTACCACTCCTTCTTTTGGATTATGTCCCATGATACTTTTGTATTATATAATTTTGCATCCAAACTACATCCCATTTTGTAATATATATATATATATATATATATATATATATATATATATATATATATATATATATATATATATATATATATATATATATATATATATATACATACACTCTCCTTACCTGTGGCATTCCTACCCCAAGGGTCATGCACCTGTTGGGGGCCATGGGGTCATGCGGTCGTGACTTTTGATGTTATACGTTTCTTAAAACACAGGTCTTGTTTTTTTCGGGGGGGGGGGGTAAATGGTCAAAATTGCATTGTTTAACATACTATTTACTTTTTATTGCTGCATCTACTGATTCATTTTCTTTTTAAAATAGCCCTGCTAACTTAAATTATTGCATTCTGACGAATTACCCCCAAAATACACAGCAAAATCATAGAAAGTATCTCGATTTTGTGCTATTTCTCTTAGTTTTCTTATTTGTTTCCTTTTTATGGGGATATACTTCCTTAACTGAGAACAAATGTAATGAATATTATTATTATTATTTGTTACAAAACTTTTGTGGTGACTGCTTTTTCACTCCACATTTTTTAATATAAAAATTTTGCCATAGTGCGGGGCACTTCTCGACTCTTTCTTAATTTCTTATGGTGGCCTTTTTCTATCGCAGTTTTGCCGCGGCGAGACAATGATACTAGTCTATCTTGTCCTCATATTAATTATTTTATTATTCATGATGCCTGTTAATCTGTTCAGGAGAGAGGATAGGCACCTACAGATCTACGGTTCAGCTATAAAATAACTTTCGGATTTGTTTCAATTAAAAAATGTATCTTTGCTTTTCATACATAGTAAAATTTGCAAAAGCTTGAACAACATAGAGTCTTGGTCTTGAAGTAATAAAAGTTTTATTTTACAAAATATCCGCATATTTTGTTGCTCCCCGCTACTAGTCTGCTACTTTAACCTTTCTTTTTATAAAAATCCTGGCTGGATACTAGTATTCAGACCAACACGCATACACTCGCGCGCGTTCACTCTCTCTCTCTCTTTCTCTCTCTAACATTACACTATTTTACCTGATTACACCTTAAATTTGAAACTAATATTATTAAACTAGATATCTTCCAGAAAATCCGAAGTTCGATAACCTGTTACAAAACTCACTAGTCCTTTATAAAGATTTTGTTGTTTAAAAAGTGACTTGACTGCCGATTTCTTTAAATCAATTCAGCCTGGTCATTCTTGTTTATTTAATGTCAAAACTGTAAACGTGGCAATATATTTATATTGCTTCATTTGACAGAACCGTGTATTTTGTATAAAATCATCCTCTTTTCGAAACTAAATATTACAATGATTGGTTTATTGACACTGTTAAAACCTGTGTTCAGTCCGATTAGCTAATAGTCCAAATGAATTTTCAACGTTGTTTCCAATTTGAAGCAAAGCTTCTTTAGATCCATGCAAATGCGTTAGCTACACTTTATATACAAAATCGTATATTATGAAAACTTGACAATTGCGGTCAACTTCAGGAAATAGAATCTCTTTTCCAACCTTATCTTAAGTACTTCTTACCCACTCAAGTAAAGTGCTATCATAAAAGTTTGAGGTCAAAGACCAAAACACTCCCGTTTTTACTTGGTACAACACTTATTATCGCAATTACAGTTTAAAACATGCTTCTCGTAAAAGAGGAAGAAGCTCTGCTTTCAAGTCAAGTTAAGAAAGAAAAAAAAAAAGAAAGACAGAGTGACAGACAAACATATAGACACAGACAGGCAGATAGCAAGTTTGAAATTCATTCCACCTGGTGGTTTTTACCTAACTTAATCCGGATACTTGAACATATTCATCGCATATACTTGAATTGGAGTGTGGATAGATAATAAATAAATACAACTTGTTAATGTATGTATGTATGTATGTATGTATGTATGTATGTATGTATGTATGTATGTATGTATGTATGAGCTCCTTGATAAATTAGAAACGAAGAACATAAAATGGGGTAATGTATATAAACCACTGAAAAATGAAATGAATAATGGTGATTTTGCAATAACTACTTGATATAATAGTATATGTACTGAAAACAATCAAGGACAGAGCTACATGCAAACAAAATTTGTTTGTACCAATAAAACGATTTCATTAGAAATACACAAACTCTGCTGGACAATATGGAGTCTTGGAGTGTTTGCACATCTTGGAATTACGTATGTTTCATAACAGTTGCAAAAGCTATTTTCTATGTTTTGTTGCTAATTTTATCTACACACTTGTATATTTAACAACAACAACAACAGCAACACACACACACACACACAAACAATGAATTGAACATACAAAGCACAAATGACAGGCCAACAAGAAGTTTCTCAAATAAGAGAGAACTTAAAATTATTTTACGAGAATTGTGGAAGAGTGTGACTTTTTCTTTATTTATTTATAATTTTAAACCTTGTTGCAGTATTACAGAGGAGCAGTCTAAAGTGGCATCCATACTCGATTATTCCGCTACATAGTTAAAAACACGGCATAAAATTGCTTTCGTGATCTGGAATAATTTTGAATAAGGTATCAGTTTTAGAATTTTTATATTACTCTGAAACAAACAATTAGGTTAGAAAGTAAAAATATTACATATCTTAAATAACTAGCGTATTTACGGGTTAGTAAATGATTTTTTTTATAATCTATCTTTGTGGGATATGATGTGAAATATTGTGGGGTTTTTTCCGAAACTACAAAACGCATGTCTCGATGTTTGTGTACTTTTTGTGTAATTCAGTTGGAGGTAGAACCTTTCTGTATTGTGCATGTAAATGGAAATCCGTGTTACAAGGGGAAAGTTCATTTTGTTGCATTAGATCTGCGAGTGCACATAAAGTTCAAAAGAAACACGAGTACATATACGGATTCACGGACAAATCTAACTATATATGCACTCCCAATAAGTACCTCAGAAATAATCCAATATACCAACCAACTAGTAAAGCAAAGGCGCATTAGGGAAAGCTATACTCCAATTGAGCAAGATTTTTTTTTTAACAAAAAAGAGGAACAAAAAACAAGTTAATACAATGAAATGAGTTAATTTCCACTTCTTCTTTCTTACAATGACGGACATTTTTTAAAGGACTGTTTACATATGTTTACAGAATTTTGACATAGAGAAGTTGGATGAAAAACATGTTACTTTTACTTAGATCCGATAAAGGTACGAATTTTCTGTTAATTAGGTGCGATAAAGCTATGAACTTACTGTTAATTAGGCCCGATAAAGGTATAAACTTACTGTTAATTAGGTCTGATAAAGGTATGAACTTACTGTTAATTAGGCCCGATAAAGGTATAAACTTACTGTTAATTAGGTCTGATAAAGGTATGAACTTACTGTTGAGTATGTCCTATAAAGGTATGACCATTCTACTAATTAGGTCTGATAAAGGTATGAACTTACAGTTAATTAGGTCTAATAAAGCTATGAACTTTCTGTTAATTAGGTCTGATAAAGCTATGAACTTTCTGTTAATTAGGTCCGATAAAGATATGAACTAACTGTTGAGTAGGTCCGATAAAGGTATTAACTTACTGTTAATTAGGTCTGATACAGATATCAACTTACTGTTAATAAGGTCCGAAAAAGGATTGATCATTCTGTTAATTTGGTCTGATAAAGGTATGAACACTCTGTTAATAAGGTCTGATAAAGGTAGGAACTTACTGTTAATTCTGTCTGATAAAGCTGTGAACTAACTGTTAATTAGGTCCGAAAAAGGATTGAACATTCTGTTAATTTGGTCTGATAAAGGTATGAACTTACTGTTGAGTAGGTCCGATAAAGGTATGAACTTGCTGTTAATTAGAGCCGTTAAAGGTATGAACATTCTGTTAATTAGGTCTGATAAAGGTATGAAATTGCTGTTAATTAGAGCCGATAAAGGTATGAACATTCTGTTAATTAGGTCCGATAAAGGTATCAACTTACTGTTAAATATATCCGATAAAGGTATGAACTGACTGTTAATTATACAATTGTAAACTGTATCATAGCAAATACTCGATATTAAAACGATAGGAAAAAATATACACGCTTGGATTGAAAAAGTAACCTGCATTTTGCTCGACTTCAGGTTAATTCACATGTTGAGGTATGTATATTAGATCAGATGACACGCGGAGAGAAATGAACAGGACCGATACAGAACGTACGACCTTCAGAACAACTGCGTTGAGCTTATATGCTTATTTAGTGCACGCGATCTGTATATTATCCGTACTAACATTTATGGAAATGTACATGATCATTATTCAATTTCCATCGAAATTAGTCTCATGTAAGTAACACTGGTCTACAATTTTTTAGAAGTCGTCTGCTTCAGAGATAAAATGTGCTATTTATTAGGGATTTGATGTGCTGAATTAAAATATGACAATTAAAACAACTGATTGGCTACTGTTTCCAAGATATTAAAGTTTTTACATTTTACGTCTATGTATATTGTGTACATAGTAGACTTTTAATCATAAATTGTAAACCTAGGTCTTTTCATGTGTTTATCGTTGCTTTACATGATAATATTTCACCTGTCCTGTTTATGTAACACTTTAAAAAACAGCAAAAGGGTTATATAAATAAAAAATATATTGAAACAAAAGTAAAAAAACTATTATGTATATATATAAGTACATAGTTTAGTCCTTATTCAGTGTCTACTCGGCGCTTCTTGGCTTGTCTCTTGTATTCATTAAATGGAGCATCTCTTATCGCTGTCCAGCAATAGTCTGCAAGCATTGATGACCTCCATTTGCCCTGATAGCGTTTCTAAATTGTTGCAATGTCCTGGTGAAATCGCTCGCCGTGCTCGTCGCTCACTGCTCCGCAGTTCGGTGGAAACAAATCTAAATGAGAATGCAAAAAAATGTATCTTTAGTGACATGTTGCAACCAAGGCTTTTGTATGCCTTGAGGAGGTTTTCCACCAATTCCCTGTAGTTGTCTGCCTTGTTGTTTCCGAGAAAATTTGTTGACACTAACTGGAATGCTTTCAGAGCCGTCTTTTCCTTTCAACGCAGTGCACGGTGAAATGCATAATCTCGAAGAAGTTCACGAATCTGAGGACCAACAAAGACACCTTCTTTTATCTTAACTTCACTTAACCTTGGAAATTTTCCACGGAGGTACTTGAAAGCTGCTTGTGTTTTGTCCATGGCCTTGACAAAGTTCTTCATCAGACCCAGCTTGATCTGCAAGGGTGGTAACAAAATCTTCCTTGATTCAACAAGTGGTGGATGCTGAACACTTTTCATCCCAGGCTCCAATGACTGTCGGAGTGGCCAATCTCTCTTGATGTAGTGGAAATCTCTCGCACGACTATCCCATTCGCAGAGAAAACAGCAGTACTTTGTGTATCCAGTCTGCAGAGCAAGAACCTTGAAATCCCCACAAAGCTGCCACTGATGTTGGTCATAGTTTATGCACCTCAAAAGTTGTTTCATGTTTTCATAGGTTTCCTTCATATGGACTGCATGACCAACTGGAATCGATGGCAAAACACTGCCATTATGCAGCAAAACAGCTTTAAGACTCGTCTTCGATGAATCAACGAACAGTCTCCACTCATCTGGATCATGAACGATGTTGAGGGCTGCCATCACACCATCGATGTTGTTGCAGGCTACAAGATCACCTTTCATGAAGAAGAATGGGACAAGATCCTTTTACGGTCACGGAATATGGAAACCCTAACATCACCTGCCAGGAGATTCCACTGTTGTAGTCTGGAGCCCAACAGCTCTGCCTTACTCTTGGGTAGTTCCAAATCCCTGACAAGGTCATTCAGTTCACCTTGTGTTATGAGGTGTGGTTCAGAGGAGGAGGATGGGAGAAAATATGGGTCATGTGACATTTATGGTTCAGGACTAGAAGTTTCATTCTCTTCCTCTTCCTCGTCTGACTCAAGTGAGAATGATTCTGATGCATCAGGAACCGGCAGTCCTTCTCCGTGGGGTACTGGGCGTATAGCTGATGGAATGTTTGGATAATGCACAGTCCACTTTTTCTTCTTTGACACACCTTGCCCAACTGGAGGTACCATGCAGAAGTAACAATTGCTGATATGATCTGTTGGATCTCTCCAAATCATTGGCACTGCAAAAGGCATAGATTTCCTTTTCCTGTTCAATCACTGGCGAAGATTTGTTGCACAAGTGTTGCAGCATATGTGTGGGGCCCACATCTTGTCCTGATCTCCAGTTTTGCAGCCAATATAAAGGTGATAGGCTTTCCTAACTATAGTGGTTATACTGCGCTTTCGTGATGCAAAAGTCACTTCACCACAAACATAGCAGAGGTTATCTGCATTGTTCACACAAGTACGAGGCATCTCTGCTCACTTTGGCTAAACAGAAATGTGTCCCTTTGCAAAATCAAACACTGACAAATAAGAGAGCACGACACTGTATGATTTGTACAGCTGATATAGGGCAATTTCTTCAGCAGAGTGATGTAAGCTTAGTTATGATTGCATCATCCATGACTTCTAGGAATAACATGATGCAATTCATATCATGTATGACGCAATACCAGCTTCAGATTGCATCATTCATTGTTTTGCCTAAAATGCAAGTACTGTCCAAACCCAGTCACAGATTTATTCATAGATCCAGTCAAAGATGTATTTTAGTCAGTTCTGGTTTAAATTTAGATCCCTTCCCTTTATAACTCACTTATCATCCGCCATTTCTAAGTCAAGCGTCGTATATACTGACCCAGTATCATATCTTTAAAACTAGAGCCAATCAACAATTTTAAGCATCATTTTCGTTCTCAGTGACCCAGAATTAGTAAAGTTTGACAACATTTATTGCGGAAGCATTTTGGCTGCAGACCAGAGTAATTGAATCTGTTCATGTGCTTCTGATTACTTGTAAACGCTAATATCGTCTGTTTTCAAGGGTACACGTGCTGGTTTGTTTCTTTCTCTACGACTTCTCTGGGCAACCACGCACCCACGATATGCATTTGGCATAAGTAAAAAGGAAAGTATGTTCAATTTTTTCATACCATCTAAGCAATATAACTTTGCAACAGTGCACTTTACAAATGTGTAATTTACAAAAAGCCCAAAGCTTTATTTGATGTATTGCAAGATATGTAGCTTTACAGACAGATTTCTATGTCAAAATTCAATAAAATAAGTCAACAGTCCCATTAAAGGAAGGTTCACAGTTTATTCTGAGCAATAACATAACGGGTCATACACCAAGATAACTAATATGCTTTAGTCATGTCAAATGAGTAAGCTGAGTACGAAAGTGGGTGTCCGAATGATTTTTTTTATTCCTAAGTATACACGTGAGGAAAATTATTTTGGAACTCTAATTTCCTATTGATTTCCCTCTACAGAGAGTGACACGGACAAATAATTTATACCGCTCCAACCAGTTAACAAGAATATTAGGCATATTCCAACCAATTAACAAGAATATCACGCGTATTTTAACCAATTAGCAAGCATATTACACGTATTCCAAGCAATTAACAATAATATAACGCGTATTCCAACCCATTAACAAGAATAACATGCGTATTCAAATCATCAGTCAGCACTAGGACAGCATCTTGCTGCCTCGTTAACACTACCAACTTTCCCATTTCCTGAAATGTACTGCCCGTAGCTAAGAGGTCCAGAGTATTGATCTCTAAAACCTTAAGTCGTTGATTAAAATCCACATCAAGGTAATATGAATCTGAAGAAAGAAAAGATGAAAAAGAAGATTTCTTGGCCTCAGATAAAAGTTCATGAATTCCAAAGAACATGAAAGGAATACGACATGGTTGTGAATATACGCTGGTACGAACTCGCTGTTTTTGCGATCATACATATCTTCGGTACAACTGACAGTACTTATCACGTGTGCTCAAGTGTTAGAATTCTTCATGCAGGAAAGATTGTTCTACACGGAAACAAATCTTATTTTTCAATTTTCCGACTTACACATATGAACTTTTATATGTTTACGACCGTTCTCGTTAGAACCAAACGTATCGTTGCAGCTATTCCAATATTTGATGTACTCCAGCGATTAAAAACAATATATCACACCCTTTTAGAAATACTGGGGGGGGGGGGGGATTTTTTGTTTTGTATTTTTGTTTTTATTTATTTATTTCTTTATTATATATATATATATATATATATATATATATATATATATATATATATATATATATATATATATATATATATATATATATATATTAAAATCAAAACAGATGCCTTTTACATTTACATTTCCTATGACTTTTGTTTCCCAAAGCAAGTCCTGTTCGTCGTGAAATATATTCATTCAAAATAACGTGAGGGGACAGGACTGTCTTTACTTTATAATAAGACACATCGTATGTTTTAAAGACTTCACCGAAATACTCTCCAAAACTTTTAGAAGGCGTAGTAGTAATTGTAGACGCAGAGTGGTATTGTTAGTGCAACCAAAGTCCAATTTACCCGTAACCACCAGTTTTAGAGAAATTCAGTTCCTATAGCAATCATTGTTCTAAGATTGAAAGTTCCCCCACCCCACCCCCAAAAAAGGAAAAGGAGATAAAGATGATGGATTAAGCAGAAGGGCATGATATTGTATACAACATGATGGGTAAGCTCTCGGTGGTAGGGCGATTTCAAATGAATCATCAGAGAACGAAACTAGTTTCCAGCACCTAGAAGATCACACAAGTGAACGTGATGATCTGACGTATCTAAAAAACTGTAGCAGTTGAAGATTTTACAGACGACGTAAAATAAATAAAGTTGCACACAAATATATATATATATATATATATATATATATATATATATATATATATATATATATATATATTCTCGATCGTTCAAGCAACAACAAAATAATAATTGAAATAAAAATAAAGCAAAAAAAATCCAGGCAACGGGGAAAACATTTCTAATGAGAGAGACAATAATGTCAGTACACACTTTACTGCGTGAATAATGATGTAAAAAAATTCGCAATGGCATAAATGTATATATTTCCCAAGATAATATAATTACACCATACACCCCCTCCCCATTTTGGGGAAATCTCAAGTCTGCTCATTTT
This sequence comes from Margaritifera margaritifera, assembly GCA_029931535.1. NCBI lineage: Eukaryota > Metazoa > Mollusca > Bivalvia > Unionida > Margaritiferidae > Margaritifera > Margaritifera margaritifera. The sequence continues at coordinate 5,447,587 of JAQPZY010001677.1, read as the reverse complement.
ACATAAGATACAAGGTTCTGTCTGACGAGTGATTTCTTCTCTCTTTAATACATGTTATTTGAAATGATATGTACACAATATATCTTATCTTGTACAAATATCCTGGATCTTCTATGTATTAGGCACACTTTTAACACATTTTTATCATCCAGTTGTTTTTTTTTTTTATGACTAATATTGTCACATTGGATCTATCCTATCTCTACGCACAGAACATGTAACAAGTCAAGAGCTGGAATATGTACATCGTGAAAAGAGCAAATCAAACACCACGTGGCGCTGTAAAGGTTTGAGGCAAGTGTCCGTAGACCATGGCTCCTATGTTGAAGTTCCATTATCTGTTATCGGTCACCCAGATAACAACCGTCTCTACTTTCAGATGTTATATTTCAAAGACGGAGATTTCCGTGATCCGTTCACATTGGCATGTTCAAAGGTCTAGGGGCTGATTCAAAACAGAAGGTGACGTGGTCAGGTTCAGTGCAATTGAAGTAGTTGTCCTATTTCCATCTTCAAAGTGAATAGAAAATCAGACTATGTGAATGTATACTGTAGAACAGGGATGGCCAGACTTTAGTGACATGGGATCTACTTTTTACCGAGTCATACCAACACGGTCTACCAGCATGCCCCCCCCCCCCCTCCGCCTTCACGAGGCATTGTAACATGTCGCAAAATATTGAATTTCTTTTAATAATCAAATAATGTGGCTATGGATATATCAAACTCTCTTAAATACTTTTTTTTACAAAATCTATTAATAAATGTACATATGTCAGGGGTGGCCAGACTTAGGTGGCATGGGATCTACTTTTTACCGAGTTATACCAAAACGGTGCAGTCTACCAGAAACTACTTTGACCGATCGACCGCGACGTATTGGCCACTCCTGCTGTAGAAGAAAGTTCCATTTCGAGATTGTGGCAATAGGCAAGTTTCTTGTAATGGGAACTTTAGTGGGATAGCGGTGCTCCAATTACCGTTAGAACAAATCAAACACCAAATACCTTTAATCTCAAATCACAGCAGACAAAAGTTTTGACCGATTAGAGGCGATAATGTTGTATTTAATCTTCGTTCTTACGTAATCAGGTCGGTTTTACCTGGTTTTAATGTGCTATATTGTTATGTCTGCCGTACTCGAGCATCGGAATTGCACTTGCTGCTTAAGGACGGATTGTTTCGTGTTTAACAATCTCCTTTTTGCAGTTACTTGTAATATAATTTATGTACTTACTAATTGATAATGCAAGAATAAAGATCATACCTAGTTTTCTGCTTGCAAAGAACCCTAGACCCCAACTTCTTCCTTCGTGCTCAGCTAAACATTTCCAAACAGCAAACCTTGTGTGATCCCTCTGTTACACATGCTATCATTTAGTGCAGAAGCAACTGCCATGGCTTGTCTGTGTTAGACGAAATAGCGGACTCTTGACACTGAGTAGTGCAGATTGATGTCCTAACGTTGCTCATTCGTTGTCCGTCTAAACCATTTGGTTTCAAACTTCCCCGTATCAGTACTTCTTTTATTTAATATAAAAAATTGCTTTGCACATGTAAGACTAAGAAGACCTTAAGTTGATGGTAAGCGACATTGGATACAGTGGGATATTGTTCAGCACATCAGAAAAGGAAACAACATGGCTACCAACATGGACAGAACCCAGGTCCTCTTACACAAGAGTAAGCATATCATTGGAATACAAAGTCGGGATCCTTGTCCTAGTGAACTGTATTTGTACCTGATTTTGGTGCAAGACGTCATGGACTGGAAATCATAAAACCGGTGAGCTTGAGATTTGGTGTCAGTCAATCACAAATGTACTCACTTTCGTAAGTTTTTTTATTTTTTTTTATTTTTTAATAGGCTTATAGTGAAAACAAACTCAAGCTCAGAATTGTATGGTCTTCAAGTCTGGATTCAATACTTCACTGCAACTACACTTCCGTCATTTTCCGATGCACCAGGGTGTTGTCTAAGTAGTTGGTGGCTCTAGTGGATAGGTTTTAACCGTCTGAGTATTGTAGGCAGGAAGGAGTGTAGCAGTCGAGCTAATTGAGGCCAACTACTGCCCAACCTGGCTGCTCCAGTTTTTAAGTCTGACACTTTGTGTGAATGGTTACAGTGCGAGAGTTTATGGGTTCGATCATTGGCGGCAATATTTTTTCTTTTTTTTGTGGGGAGGGGGCGGGGGGTTTCCTTTCTTGCACAAGAAAATCCAGCCTAATGAACATACATTTAGGTAAATTTTCAGTGGGGGAAAAAATAAGATCTACCAGCTTGCCTGTGAGTAATATTACCCTAATTTAAAAAAAAACAAAAAAACGCCAACATGTGAAAAAGATACTTGTAGAAAAATAACAGGGGACATATTGTCTAATGTAATAATATAAATAAAACTTACAGGTCACGGTATTGCGAATTACTAATTCTAAATGGTACTGTTCATGAAAACATATAATCTAAAATTTTGAGGGCAATTACAAAATGTAGATAAAACTTAATTATATCAAGGTGGTTTATAGGGAAGTAATAAACAAATGGGTCATGGAAGGACTTCATGGTTGTTCCACTTGACTCGCCAGCTATGAGACAAACAACCTATATGATCACTATATATGATGTTATGTCCAAAACTGTACTCATGTTTTTAAAGAATAAAATGTAAATCTCCGGGCCAGTCTCACCTGTCATTAAAACATAAACTCTTCCCTCTTTGTCTCGAATCTCTTGCTGGCTCATAGGTGTGGAATACTTGATCTCGACCCCTTCTTGGCTTGGAGGTGTGAAATACGCTCGATGCGCCCTCAGGCGACAAAAGAAGGCAATCTGTTTGCAGTGGAATACGTTCCGTGGTGGTGCAAAGTCTTGGACATTTTTGTTTAAAAGGTGCGTTTTATATGGAAGAATTTTGACCTTGTATTTTAAGAATTTTTACCCTTGTTTGCTTCTGTCTTTTTGCAAAACGTTTGCTTCTGATTGGAGGATTTGTCCTCCTTGGGATTTTGGCAGGGTTTGCGACTTTACTATTTCTGACAGCCTAGCATTTGGTCAGCACTATAGCCAGGACTGTTTGATGTGCCATTAAATCCTATTCATACATAGATACATACTTTAGTACCAAGATAGATCGCTACTGAAATTGCATAAAAGGGTCTGTTACTGTGTTTCCAATCCATGAAATCGATCTAAATTAAAAGATTTTTGTCTTCTTTCACGCTTATAATTGATACTAATGTGAAGATCTGTGCTAAGAATGAACATGCATGAAATTTTGCAGAATATAATGTGTCGCCTGTTTCGACTGTATATAATCCAAAACTTAGTATAGAAAAGTAGGTAATTACAACCACATTGCTTTTTATGCGTGGTAACATACGTGACAGAGTTGAAGGCACACATTAAGTTTCATGACCACACATGCAGCCGTGTCTATGAAACCGTGCTGCATGTAAATTGCAAACTAATAAAATTAAATAGAGCATGAAAAGTACATGAATGTCACTTCAACATACACGTACCTTCTGCTTGTGGCGATTTCAAAACATGAGCACAGCTATCGAATTTCATTACTGTATATACAAAAAGTGTTTGTGACCACTGTAACCTACTTTTGCTGATAGTTAGTAGTACTCTCCGAGGACAACGTACTATTTAGCAATAATTCAATAAGATTGGTCATAGGTCACTTGGAATTTCACACATGCGATGCGATGCACACCAATGTACCTGCGTACATAGGAGCTTCTGGTATCCCTTGCCAAAGAAATTATGATTGCTGGATATATCTAACTACAGTATGTTTAAAAACTATCTTTTGCTCGCCTATCGTCCCTAACTTTAGCTCCTAACACACACACACACACACACACACACACACACACACACTGGCTCTTAAGTGGACTTCCCCGCCCCCTCGACTCAAACCTACCTAGTATCCAGTGTATCTGGGTAGGCAATATAAAAATGTTTGGCTCAAGAATATTGTCCAATGAATAGATGAAATGAATTCTTTGAATCAAACTATTGCAATATTCTTTTTAGATTATCATTACGCACTTTGTTTTAAAACTGCTGTTTTGCACGATTCGGTCGTATGCAGAGGAAGCGAAATGGGAACAGGGGCCCCGGGTGGCCGAGTGGTCGAAGTCGATCGCCTTTACAGATCACTGACATCTCATCTCTGTCCTCATGGGTTCGAGTCTCGGGCCGGCCAACGTGGGTATGTGAGAAAGCTTGCCAGTAGCTTTCCGTGGGTCCGTGGTTCTTCCCGGGATTTTCTCGGGTTCTTCCTCCACCAAATATACTGGCCGCCATGTATCGCCCTATCATGTGCTGAAAAATGGCGTTAAACCCATAACAACCAACCAACCAACGAAATGGGAACATGATATCATTATGAGATTTTCTGTGAAAATATTGTATATTTCATTCTTGGAGTTACTAGTATTTAAAAATAACATACTAATTTATCTTCGATCCTATAAGCTCAAATAAATAAATAATGCAAAATATCTGCATTAGCATAAATAGTGGCTGTTTTTAATGAAAAATTACAGCTAATTTTCGTTTGCGTGGCTTTTCTATTGTTATTATTTTTGCATTTAAATTACATAAAGTAATGTTAGAGCAAATGATACTAGTTTGTGCCAAGAACAATTATGAAGGGCGGGTGGGTGTGAACTACTTCAGTACTATATGAAGATGCTGATCAATTTTATTATGGTTCTCGGCACCTGCCTGTCATGTAACCCGTCTACAAACCTACCTGTTCGTCTCTGATATGGGGCCCCTGGTGGCCGAGTGGTCTAAGGCGCTCGCCTTTACAGGTCACTGACACTTCACCTCAGTCGGCATGGGTTCGAGTCTCTGCTGTTCTAACGCGTATATGTGAGAAAGCATTCTGAGGGTCGGTGGTTCTTAGTTTTCCTAGGCTCTTCCGCCACCAGCCTATCATGTGCTGAAAAATTACGTTAAAACCACAAACCGTATCGTCTCTAAAATAAACGTACTAGTACTTTTCTATGTCCAGACTGTCTTTCCATATTAAACCCAGTGGTTATCGCTTTCTCATTTTGTCAATTACTATATACAGTACAAAGTCTATTACTTTTAGTCCAATGAAATATGTTGTATTAAAAAAAGTCAGATAGACAAATAATACAGCTTATCCCCATAAACATGTACCAACATTCATATATGTGGAGTGGAGCTTTTCTGGTTCACCGTTATTCATGCATAATTAGTCAAATAAATACATAACTGATAAAAACTGAACTGCCAATCGATCAGATAAAATTCCATCTGTTAAATCTATGGATTCTTGAATATATAGAAAGTCGCCTTGCATTCTGTCGCTAGACATCAGCGTCGCATAAGTGTGTAGACAACACATAGTTTTAATCTTTGTGTTCAACATATGGTTTTAGCTAAGAAATGATCCGTTCCATGAATATCGTTGCATAAATGCTATAGTCGGTGTAAAGGAGGTAGAAAAAAGCCAAGAAGAGCGTACATGAATCTAACCCTTTAAATATCTTTCATTTTATGTATTAATATATTTGAGTGTAACTAACTAACTAACTAACTAACTAACTAACTAACTAACTAACTATATATATATATATATATATATATATATATATATATATATATATATATATATATATATATATATATTTATACATAAAATGGAACAAAGTTTGTGTATTGATATTTTTTAAATGCTGTAACATTTATTTATGCATTTCCCGAAAACCACACGATTTTATTCAACAAAATCTTGGAGGGGGGGGGGGGGGCAAATGTTTTCAATATTGTCATTTCTAAATTTTTATAGCTGTTGATAATCTTAGGCTGTCAGTATTATTTAGAAAAAAATAATTAGTCTGGACTCACAGCTTAAAAATAAACACAAAAATTGACAGTCCATTGTATTTGGTACTGTTGACCCAGCTTGGAAAACTGATAGGCCAGTGTATGGGATACTGTAGACCCAGCTTGGAAAACAAAGAGTCCAGGACCAGAAAGAAGGAGCTCGAGGAAATAGGAACTTTCATTTCTGAGAGCCTTAAACCTAGGAACAACATTAGCCAAATATTTCATGTAGTTAAAGCAAATCTGTGCATTAACTACGTGATTTTCCCCATTCATATATATGCCCTCCTGAATCGGTCATATATGCCAAAGTCGTCTGACGGGGATGATTTTTTAACCGATTGTAAAATACCCAAGTCAGACATTGAAAGTTTATGCTACAAAATTCATATTCAGACTTGATAATAAGTTGTTCTAACTGAAACTCTTACATGGATATTGACCTCATTTTGTAGTTAAGATGTACATTCCAACAAGTTTGAACTGCCTCGGGGCTTTTTAGTAAATGGTGCTAGTGAATTATGGGCATAGATTACTAATTCGATTCCCATAAACCGTAATGTGAATGTTGGGCCAAATTAATATACTTTCGCGGTAAGACCAGTAAAACATGCTTGCATCATATGATCTATGATCTATCGAAGAGGAAACTTTTAAAACGCTGAATATGATATACCGCGCGACTCGTTTTTTTAGAACAATTCCCTTGTAGGTTCCCACTTACAAAAATCCGGCCTGGTGAGATCTCTTTTACATCCAGAAGTAGCTGTGCAGTGACAGCAATAACATGAAAATGATTTTAGGTTCAGGCCTACTATTGATTAAAATTTACCCATACGTAGTCTTCAACCAGCAACCATATTTGTTTTGAATAATAGTATTTAATTTTCCACCACACACAGGCTGGTTCAATAGTTCATAAAATGCTTAGTTGCATGTAGCCAAAAATTATATAGTTCCCTGTCTCAGTCAAGTTTGTGATTAGACCAGGGCCGTCACAAGTTTACGCTGGACGAAACGGGGCCCCAGGCAAGCGTCACCTTCGGCGCCCCCCACATTTGGCAAAAATACCACAAACTCCGCGAAATGCCGCTCCCCAAGGTCTGGCGACCGGGCGGTCGCCCGTATCGCCCGCCCCTTACGACGGCCCTGGATTAGAATATTTAATTTCATGAATAAAGTGGGATCTCCAACAAACAGTCATGTCATTTTCAAAAGACAGAGAAAAAAAGGTGAAAAAAAATCCCTATTTTAATATATAATGTTATCTGATAACTACGGCTTTGTACTTGATGCATAGCAAAGTCAGGATGTAACAATTTGGTTGTAACAGCAAACCCTTCCCACCCCTACAATGTAAATGGTTCTGTTCCAAGGTTAGAGTCCTCAACAAAACTTGTAATCAATCTTAGCAGTACAATATCCATGTCCGTCTTAGTAATTGAAAACTGATATAAGCATTTTTGGACATATTTTAAGAAAATAAAAGAAGGATTGTGTCAGATTTTAAAGATATATTGGTAATAATACCGTAGCTATATCATAATTGAGAAACTTTAATAAAAGACAGAATCGGCATATGCATATGCATATATATATAATAATATATATATATATATATATATATATATATATATATATATATATATATATATATATATATATATATATTATTATATATACACACACAGAGACACACACACAGAGGAGTTAACTTACCGAGAAGATGAAGAAGATTGGGTGTGGTATGTAGCCCTGAGTACAGCTGCCTCTGAACGAATCTCCAACAGCAGTTCACAATTTTTCCGGACTTCTAATATATATTAGTTTCAAGATCTTGTTTCGAGATTCACCTACTCATGTCCTACTTAAACTTCTGGAGCTAGTTTTAAAACTCAATAACTTTGTATTCAATTAAAAAACTACCGCCACATCAATGGAACCGCAATGGGTACCAAGATGGCCCTCTCGTATGCTAATATTTTTATGGGAAGACTGGAGGGTCATCTTTTAGCATTGGTGGAACTTAAACTATGCCAATTGGTACGCTTCATCGATTATAGTGAAATGAAATGGCAACATGGAAGAGAAAATCTGGATGACTTTATATATAAAAAAGAAAACAACTTCCATCCTTCAAAACTATGAACGGCAGAACTCTCCAACTCAAACCATGTTTATCTGGGCACAACAACTATACTGGTAGGAAACAAACTCCAAACAATCATCTTCTTAAAACCAACTGATAAACACCAATATCTTCTTTCATCCAGCTGTGATCCAAAACATTGCATTCGGAACATCCCGTATATCTAGGCACTGAGGATACGGCGAATTTGCTCCGATGATGAAACATTCCAAAAAAGAGTTGTCTGAATATTTGATGAACCGAGGCTGTTGGATACAATCTATTTTATGACAATGAGAGGGTGGATAGTACTCGATCAGTACACGTCTGTTGTTTTCCCGAGTGCCTTCCAAAGACTCATCGTTGAAGACAGTCCAAATCGTATCAGCGAGATGTCTAGGATTAAAATAATATCCTGCAGGAATGCTCATGTCATACACAGTCAGTCGGGAATTGGCTGCCACTGGTGTTTTATTTTCATAATAGCCAGGATCATTTATGTCAAACTGTTCCTGTACTTGTTTGCTGAGTATTTTCTAGGACAAAATTGATTTGATCCTCGGTGATATTTAAGACTTGATTGGGATGAATGATTTCTATCAAAGCCACAATGAGAGCCGTGATCCAGTTGTATGGACTGAGGTAATTATGCCGTGAAACAACATAATGTATTGTTGGGAACACATTCATAGAAATGTCACTAGGTGAGGTCAAATAAAATTGATTATTCATCGTTCGACTCTTCTTGTCTCCTGAAATGAAAAGATGATTTTCCAACGGATCCAAAGGGTTGCTGTGACGTTGATGCTTCTGGTTGTGGCTACTGTTACCGTATTTGTCGTTGCCGTTGCTACTGTCGGCATATTTCAACACCGGATTGGGAAGAAGATAACCAATACAACTGCCCAGTAAAATAATCCACAATTATGTATATTCTTGTTGCAAACTTCAGCTGATCCAATGCACACAATAAAATCACAACAATGTGACAGATACAAAGACAATCTGATTCGTAAGAACACGTTCACCACATCTCACCTATTTTTGTTGCTGTTTGTTTTGTATTTTTTGTTTTTGTTTTTGTTTTTTTGTGGAGAGATGAAGTGGAAGAAGGTGACACCGTATTTAAAGACAAGTTCAGGAATTCTTCTTCTTTTTATAGTCAATGACCTGTGATGCTGCAATGCAAGAATCGAAACTGGGTGGATATCCTTTCGAACATACTTTGACTTCTTGGATAAGGCTTTTACCTACTTTACGTGTTCTTTGATCTAGAATGCTTTCTATATCGTACACATCGTCGTCTTTATTAGTCACTCGCTATAACTCGGTCAATTTTCGGTTCATATCTTCCATTTATAGACAGGCGGGTGAGGTCTACGTACCTGTCATGTGGCACGAAACAATTCTCTCTTCCAGTTAGGTAAATATCCTTTGTCAAAAAGTGTGCTTGTTTGTAAGGATCAATCGCCATCACATACCCTACAACCCTTTGACATGAGTTTGTATGTGTTTGTGAGCAATGGATTGTAAATAATCTGTCCTTAATGGTAATTATGTGCGATATTAAACTACATACAATTCCCTGCTTTCAAATAAGGTTGTGTGCATGTGTGTGGTTGTTGGATAGTAAAGGTGTGTGTTTCTTTGTCCATAAGTAGGTGTGAGTGACCCTCAACTATCGCCACTCCATCATCTGTTTTGGTTGTAAGTGTGGGTATTGTATTGTAATTATGTGTATTAGTAGCTATCACATAACTCCCCTTTCTCTCGTCAGTTCTGTTTGTATGTGTTGGTGTTGGATAGTCAAGGTAGGTGATGGATGATCATTAGGTGTTAGTCACCATAACTCTAATGGAGTGGCTCCCAAACTTTTTTTTGCTGCGACCCTAAATTGGCCACCAACCGTCAAGGCACTTTTCATTAAGAAAGAAAAAAAAAATGTTCTAATTTGGGTCGCAATCTGAAGTTGGGAACCGCTGATCTAATGGTTGCATCAAAAGTGTGTAACATGTGTTAACAACTTACACCTTTGTTAACCCTCAACGGCCCTTTACAGGGCCACCGAGGTTTCCAGAAATAGAAATACTACTCAAATTTTTTTTTATTTTTCAAAATTTTATTTAAACAGTTTTGACTGTTTAATTTATTTTACATATTTTTTCAATTTGTAAACATTTGTTTTTAAAACGTATTGTTTTCAAAATTTTTAAAATATTTTAAAATTGTTACCGGCTTTTGTCAGTCTTCGCTAAATTCGTTATAATTTATTTAATTTGTTAAGATTTTGTTTGTACAATTGTTTAAGAAATGTAATTTCAACTTTTGTAACTTTGTAATTATTTGTTTTTTTGTTTTTACAATTCGTTCAAATTCTTTTCACATTTTTTTTTTTTTTTTTTTTTTGGAGATTGGTGGATTTCATTTTAGACTCCGCGAAATTCCGTATTAATTTCGGCATGTTAGTATTACTTTTAGTCCAGGCCATATTTTTAAATTGTTTCCGGATTAAGTCTCTGCAAATTTCGTGTTAGTTTTGGAATTTTAGTACAACTTTTGGTCTAGGCCATAGTTATTACATTTTATCCGGAATTGTTCCGTCTGCGCTAATTTCGCATTAGTTTCGGAATATTAGTATTACTTTAAGACTCAGCCATAGTCTCTGCTTTAGTCAGGAATTAAATTATTACTGTTAGTTTCGGCAATTGCAATCTAATCTTTTTTTTTAAATTTTTTTTTTTTTTTTTTTTTTTTTTTTTTTTTTTTTTTTTTTTTTGTTTTAGCTAAATTCCGTGACGGTTTCGTAAGTTGTGTAAAAAGATGAGTGCTGAATAGTAATAGTGAGTGATTTTCTGTCTAAAATAAGATGTTAGTCCGCGTTACTTTACCCCATTACTTTACATCTACCCTTACACATCCATTTGTACGTGTGAGTGTTTGTAGTTGTGGGTGCTGTTCAGTGGGTACGCGTTCTGGTCAGTCAGACTGTATTGTTAAGTAGGAGTGGGTGTTGGTTAGTACATGTTGGTGCTAGTCAGTAATGACTGTGTTGGTCAGTACGTGTGGGAGCTGGTCAGTAAAACTGAGTGTTGGTCAGTAGGTATCGGTGATGTATTTGCCAGTCAGTAGATGCGGGTGCTCTTCCGTAACACTGTATCGGTTAGTAAGCAGGGGTGTTGGTTAGTAGATGTTCGTGCTAATCAGTAAGACTGTGTCGGCCAGTAGGTGTGAGTGCTGGTTAGTAGGTGTGGGTGCTGGTCAGTAAGATGTTATGTTGGTCAGTTGGTGAGATTGTTGGTCAGTAAGACTATGTGCTGGTAAGTCATGATGGGTATTAGTCAATATTGTCAATGTTAAATCTCCTTGTCTCCAGACGGCCCCATCATTTTAAATCTATAGACGTTTTTAACATTTGAATTCCTCTTGTACCCACGCCATCCCATAATGTTAAAACTATGGACGGTCACGCAAGTTCATGAACACATCTACCCCTTGACCGCGCGATCTCGTTTCGTCAAGACCACATATTTGTAGGGTTGACATATATGTGTTTCTTTCCACTAGTGCAGACATTTACATTAAACACGATAACATGGGATGCGTCTACCATGAAGCTTCATACACTGGTCAATCTTCGGCTTAAAATAGTTGTAGACTTTTGCTAATATATTGAAAGATACTTTCTCAACCTCCTTTCTCTTTTTCTTTTTACTCCAGGGAATTCTACTCAGGTACATCGGTATCATCGATTCTTTTACTATAAATCTTTCTTTAACAAGGTGGCCCAAGCATTTTCTTGTTAAAAAGGAAACTGAATTTACCACATAGTATCTTCTTGAACGTGCCATTGAAAATAAAATAAAATAATTTTTAAAAAAACATAATTGAGCGCTAATAAGTACTTTGATGAAAAGCCCATTAAACCCTCTTTTCAGGCAAACCGTAGCATTTCCGCAGAATAAATTCGAAGTAAATCGATTTTATCTGAGATAATGTAATGCGAAAGATAGATCTCAGGCATGGGTTTAAATGTGAAACGCGAATATGTGTTTAAAGGATATTTATTATTTCTTTCAAATTAAATTATATGTATTATTTCGTTCAAATTAAGATCTTTTGGAACTAAAAAAGGTGATTTTGAAATATAATGTCTAGTAACATCAGTAGTAAGGTATATGAGGAATATGACGCTCTCATATTGTTGTGGTTTTACGTCCCGTATACGGGAAAAGAAAACATTAAAAATCAAGTATAGATATGAGTGAGCAGGCACCGGCATGTTTTTTGTATTTCTATATCCCGTATACCCGTATAGAGATACAAGAGCAATATATATATATATATATATATATATATATATATATATATATATATATATATATATATATATATAATATATATATATATATATATATATATATATATATATATATATATATATATATATATATATATATATATATAATTAAAATTACAATAAATAAACTACTCATATTATTTGGTATCACAATATCGACATTAAAAATACAAAATGATAAATGTTAGGTACACATATCATAAAAAACGACACAAAACTAAATCGTAATGAATTCAAGAGTTTTCAGAGAGGCGATAGAAACATTTCATGAGCTTAACATGAACTAAACTATCTCTGTATCTAGAGATAATGCGTATGCATTTTTTTATAAGTTTGGATTGGATAAAAGAGTGGTCAACATACAGTTGTGCTGCGAAATAACATTTATGGTAATACAAGTGCTTATTTGTTCATTACCCAGAACTTCACCCTTGTTATGCGATTAAATGTATAACAATCAATTGGTTAAAAGAATTAATACAAAATGAACCCAAATCAGTTAATTCGTGAGGAGTTTTTACACCAAAAGGATCAAATAATAACCAGTGCACCACTCATAGTGAGAAGATAGACACACTTTTAACATCTAGTAGTAGTTTAAATTAATCTACACAAATAAGTGTTACATTATATATATGAGATATAAAATGTTACAAATTCAACGGAGAAAAACTGGTAGATGAAATGGACAGCGAAACACAAAATACCAAAGATGTAAAGAATGTGCAAAAGTAACGCGATTAAAATGGTATAACAGTGGAGAAACAGCAATGAATGTGGTCTCAATTCATTTGCACAGAAAAGTTACTTTCGTATTAATGTTTTAAAACTTTAAAACTGGACTTAATTAGGTCAACTCATAGACGCAATGAGTATACTACTTTTTGCAGACCCAACAGAAACCGAGGAACCTTGGAGTGTATATGTACCGACGGCACCCATTCAGAGCAAGGCGACCACACTGCAGGACTCTAGTCCTAATGTAATATATTCTAGTTCCTGTGTGATCGTGCATCCAACACGCGTTGTCTCTGACATTATGGACTTCAGATTTAAAATACTAACAAGTACAGAACCTTATCCTTGTCCTGTTATTACATTTGTTACAATAAATTGGTCAACTCATCTTACCTAAGTTAACATAGCAAATGCATTTAACGAGATATAAATTGACTATACTGAAACTCAACTTTTTCACATATATACCATTAACAATTTTTGATAATTATACTTTATTATTTGACAGCGATGACTATCAAATATGAGAGTTTGGCAGACTCAACCAAACTGGACAGTATGGATGATTACAGCTGGTTGTGGTATTTTCTATTGGCATTTAACATATAAAAGTATTCTTGCGATAATTGTACATCGTGAAGATGTTTTTATAGAAAGCAACAATAAAAATTACTAAACACAATTTAACATAGTATGCAGCCGTTTTAAAATTTCACCACTAAATTATGACAAGAGATACCTCAAGAGACCCCCCTCCCTAATACTTGATTGATAATGGGTCAGAAAAACATAAAACTGTACACCAATGTCCTTGGGAGCCTACACCTGCTGTTGTGTTAGCTTCTTACAAACGTCATTGTGACTCTGGGTCAGCTACTATTGTATACTGGAAAAATATTTCCAGATGGTGAAAATAATTATATGTTAGGCAAATATGAGTCAACAGGTTGGACTTGCTTTTTTCTGCAAAATGGTAACGGATTAACAAATGATGGAAAAGCAAAACAGAATCAAAGTATTGGATCAAATGTAATCTGTATATTAGGTGCATAGGACCATCTGTTTCTACGGTAACAAAGTATGGTACAAAGCTAAAGGAGCTATTGATTTTCGGAGAGACATATTACGACACAGATGGAAACATTATGACAATGTTCCAAAACAATATAGCAGATTCAAGGGTAAAAATAGACTATGCCGTTGGTGGTGACGGTGTATTATAAAAATGGATAGTTAGTATCATTGAATGCAACATAAAATTACGGAAATCCATTGACTCGTTTAAATTTGGATTAAACCCTATCATAAATACCGATTTAAAAAGAACGGAATTTCAAAGGCTGATAAACAATATGTGACAGTACAACAATAAAGTGTAGAGGACAAAAAGAAGACAAAGTGAGTAAACATTCTGTAGAGAAGAAGGTCTATGATGATGACAGTCATACCGTCAGGTCTGCCAATGATATCTGATACTCGAACGTTCGGATGACACACGCTGTTCATACTCATTATCAGATTTTGTCTCTCCATCTTTGTCCCAATAGTATGCATGATTCTGTAAACTTTCCATCGCATAAAGGTAAAGTTTTGTTCAATATGAGGAAGTAAAGTTTGCGAGAAAATACCATTGAAAGTATCTGATTCAACATATGCAATTGGTCATTGATGTATTAAATGTAAAGTTTAATTACTAATCTAAATAGCGACCGCCTATCCCGCGAAAGAAATGCAACTGAGTTTCAGTAACAACAAGAAGAGTTACCGCTCTTAGCGTGACGTCATTGGCGCCCTCTTCATTCAGGACTTATCAATGTTCAACCGGTACTAACGTCTCTTAATGTCAATCTACTTGCAGGACATCAGTTGTAAATAGTGGACTACAGTTTTACTTACTTTCGAATCTGGGCACTCATTTTGGCTTACCTTATAGTTCGTTTCTTAACACACTGCTTCGAATGTACCGATGTAACTTGTTGACATGAAACACGTTTGTGTAGCAAACCCAGGGGCTCTAATCTTTTTTCTGTCTAATCGAATACTTGTAAAATCTTTAACAGCTACAGATGGAATGAAAATAAGAATAACGAATTTCTGAATTCATTCCAAACTGAACTTTCTGGTTTCCAAGTTAATGTCAAGATTTTTTTTATCTCGTCGGATCTATGAAGTTATTCAATTTATTATTGATCTGTACCACAAGTCAGCCTGTTGTATGTTCTTAAAGTATGGCAAACATAGGAAAGCACAACATTTTTGGTGGGATAAACAGTGTGATCTCTTACAACAAACGAATTATAAAATGAGTGGAAACAGTGTTATGTATGATGTTTATATACTTAACTTTTGTCGATAATTGTACGTTGCATGGTTATTTGAAAATATGTACTTAACTTTTGTCTATGTTTGTAAGTTGTGTCGTGTGTCAGGTAGGCCAGTATTTTCATAGGCATGTCGCAATTAGACTTTTGTGACATATGTCAGGTAGACCGGTATTTTTCCATTAGAATTACTCATATTCTGATGTGAGTTAGGGCATGTAAGCATGTGTATTTAAATACAGATTTTGGTAAACAAATTCATTCCTGTTCTATAATTCCGGTTCTAAAAATGAGTCTGTAAGGAATCTATTAGTAACTACAGTTGTGTTGTTGAAATCAGATATAATTTGAGAGGAATTATTTGTTTACAATATTCATTGGAAATACTAAAGTGCTCATTGACTTTTGGATTAATACATGATTTGTGGGATTTATGTGAGCTCATTCTAATACATTCTGGATTGCATCTTTGTGGTACATCAGGACATTCAAGGCTATTGAAATTCATTCGGAACATTCTATTAGTTTGGACTTGTGGCTAGGACATTTAGGATTATTTGGAATTTAACTCGCAAATTGTAAGTGTCTTTTGAATTTTCACTTTATATCTCTGCAAGTAAATTGCTTGTTGATTTTACTTAATTTTATTGGTTTCACTTTCGTTCTGTTACATATTTTAAGACATAGAGATAGAATTTTTAAAAAAGATATTATAGATATTAAAATTGTCTTTGAAATTCATATTCACTTTGTTTCGGAATTTTCATTGTCCCTGGTAAAGATTTTTATTTCACGCATTTGAGAAATCTTTAGTGAAACCAGTAAGCATTCACAATATCATCTAATGTTGAGAACTTTGTTGCCCTGGTAGGGTTAGAGTCTATGAAAAAGGATGAGTTGCTTGAGCTTGCCAGACATTATGAGCTTTCTGAAGCGAAAACATCTTTAACAAAACAAGAGATATAGAATATTTTGATTCCGTATTGAGTAGGAAAGGAAATTTTGGATAACAGTGCTTTGTGTTTGATCGGGAAATCTGTATGTTTTTGATAGAAAATTAAGGGAATTACAAGTAAAATACCAGATGGAATTGTAATTAAGAAAGCATCAGCTTCAGAAGGATATGAATTAAATGCAAATTCAGAAAGAGAGAGAGAGAAAGAGGAGACGGAAATGAAGGAGAGGCAGATGCAGAGAGAGAGAGAGAGAGAGAGAGAGAATGAGAAGAATAAGAAGAAGAAGAAGAAAAGGAAATGCAATATAGATTAAAAGAATTAGAACTGGCAAACAGCTGAGCATTTCCCCCCCCCCCCCTTTCAGGAAAAAGAATAAGATAAATGCTTTCTTCACTTTGAGAAAATTACTAAAAACTTGAAATGGCCAAGAGAGCATTGGACTATGTTACTACAAAGGGTACTTATTGGCAAAGCTCGTGTACCCTTCACTGTCGGTACAACAAAGTACCAATTATGGCGTGGTTAAGGAGTACATCTTGAAGGGTTATCAGTTGGTACCTGATGCATATCAACAAAGGTTTAGGAATTGTACAAAAGAAACTGGACAAACCCCTTGTCGAATTTGCAAGCGAAAAAGATCAACTATTTGATAGGTGGTGCTCAGGCAAGAAGGTTGATCAAGAGTAAGATAACCTGAGAGAGCTGGTATTAATTGAAGAGTTCAAAAGGTGCATCCATAGTGATGTCAATACCAATCTTCACGAACAAAAAGTGGAAACTTTGGATAATGCTTCTCGCATGACTGATGATTATTAATTGACTCACAAAACATTTTATATTTCAGTAAGTCTTACCTTCAGTAGTTTTCTGATAAAAAATCATCTCAGTCTCAAACGAGTACTTCTAAATTTCAAAACAGCACAACTGTTAGAAATCAAACATCTGATAAGACTGATCAGAAATCCTTATCTCTTCCTATGTGCACTTACTGTAAAAAGAAAGGGCACATCATTTTTCATTGCTACAGGTTGAAAAGTAAGTAACAGAATAAAGACAGAGCTATTCCAAATGCTCCTATTTCAAAGAGGTTAAGGTCACGGTCTTTGTTTTGAAATCAATATAATTGTTGAGTCAGACAAACCCCAGTCTGACTCTATATGGAAGACTTATGAACCATTCATGTTAGAAGGGTCTATATCACTTATTGGTGATTCTGCCAAACCTATCCCGATTAAAATATTAAGGTACTTTGCCTTTGCGTGAAAAGTCTTCTTCTAGTGAAAGTGTTCTTTTTTAGGGAGTAGAGTGCGGCTTTGTAAATGTTCCTCTCCACTGTGTCAATTTGGCATCAGACTTAATTTCGGGACCTGTGACTGTTGGGGCAATGGCTTCTTTACCTATAGAAGGTATCCATCTGTTACTAGGCAATTACCTAGCTGGAGATAAGGTCGTGGTTAATCTACTTGTAACGTCAATCCTTGCTTGAATCAAAGAGTTGATCCTATTGAGATTGAAATCTCTGATTTGTACCCTGCATGTGCAGTTACCAGAGCTATGGCAGAAAGTGCTCTTGAGAATGATGTTGATCAGAAATGTATTCCTTTAGCTGATATATTTATTGGTCAGTCTTTTGATGAGGTCACTTTCTCTCCTGATATTGATCAAGCAAAAGGTATTGATCACAGAGATTTTTTTAAACAACTCATGCTTTCTATTCTAATCAGGGTGACAAAAGACAATCACTCGTTGTCTTACAGGAACAAGTTCCTGAGATCTCCTCTTTGATTCAGAGGGCTATTAGTGAAACTGAAGCCACACAAGTTCCAGTGTGTTACTTTGTGAAAAATGGGGTCCTTATGAAAAAATGGAGACCACATGAGGTACCCGCTATTGACGAGTGATAAGTGATCTATCAAATTGTCGTTCCTAAGTCATATCGACAGGAAATTCTTAGTCAATGAGCTATATAAACAGGAAATTCTTAGTCTAGCACATAAAACTCCCTTGGCTGATCATTTAGGAGTCAATAAGACTATCACAAGATCTTGAATCATTTTTATTGGCAGAAACTTAAAAGTGATGTTTCTAAATACTGTAGATATTGTCTCACTTGTCAAATGGCAGGAAAACCCAATAAGAAGATACCTAAGGCTCATCTGCAACCTATTCCTGCATTTGACGAACCATTTAGCAGAATAATGGTAGAATGTGTCGGTCCCTTACCTAAGATCAAATCAGGCAACCAATACTTTTTGGCCATAATGTGTGCGTCTACAAGATTTCCAGAGGCAATTCTTTTGAGAAACATTAAAACTAAAACCACTGTAAAAGCTTTGGTAAGGGTTTTTTTTTTTTACACTTGTTGGCATTCAAAAATCTGTCCAGTCGGATCAAGGGTCAAATGTTATGTCTGGAATTTTCCAACAAGTTATACATGAATTAGGCATCCAACAGCTTAAATCTTCTGCCTATCATCATGAAAGTCAAGGGGCATTGGAAAGATTTCATCAAACTTTGAAGAATATGATTTTGTCAGATTAGTTTGATACAGGAAAATATTGGGATCAGTGTATTAATTTATTGTTTGTTTGTTGTTAGGGAATCAGTTCAAGTGTCATTAGGTTTTAGTCCTTTTGAACTGGTTTTTGAACATACTGTCCGTGGACTATTGAAATTATTGAAAGAGAAACTTCTTTCAAATGAATATTCACAGATTAATCTTCTTGACTATGTCTCTGATTTGAAACACAAATTGTCAAAGACTTGTGAACTAGCAAGGACTAATCTTCACACTACTCAGTCCAAGATGAAATTAAGGTATGACAGAAATACACAGGGAAGGAGTTTTCAGCCTGGTGATAAAGTTCTGGCTCTCTTGCCCATACTTCAAAATCCCCTTCTGGATAAATTGTATGGTCCTTATACAATTGAAAAGTAAGTAAATGACTTAAATTATATCATCAATGCTACTGGGAGGCGGATATAGAAACAACTTTGTCACATAAATATGTTAAAGGAGTATTTTGACAGAGATAGTCCAGTTAATTATTCAATCACTATAGTTGTACCTGTCCCACACAGTGAGAATGTCAGCTATGGAATAAAATCTGGATGTAGTGACTCTGGTTTAACCAAACTTCAGAATTCAGAAATATTAAGCAATCTGGGCCAGAAACTTTCACGCCTACAACAACAGGAAAGGAGTGAACTAAAACGGCTATTACATGAGTATGAGCACTTGTTTCCTGATGTTCCTACACAAACAAATAAAATCTATCATGACGTTGACATTGTAGATTCTACACCTGTGAAATGGCATCCTTACAGGATGAATTCTCTCGAACAGGAATATTTGAAAAAAGAATTTCAATTTTTACTGGGGAATGATTTTATAGAACCAAGTAAAAGTAACTGGAGTTCACCATGTATTTTTGTGCCTAAGCCAGATAATACGTTCCGCATGTGTACTGATTATAAAAAAGTCAACAGTGTCACCAAAATCGATTCATTTCCAATGCCTATAATGGATGATTGCATTGATAAAATTGGAAATGTGAAATATGTCAATGGAAATTCCACTCACAGAAAGAGCAAAAGACATTTCAGCATTTGTAACTCCAGATGGGCTTTATCAATATAAAGTGGTGCCTTTTAGTATGAACAATTTTCCGGCAACATTCCAGCGTCTTATGAACATGATAACATCTGGTCTATATAACTGTAACGCGTACATCTATGACGTCGTCAGCGACACTTGGGAAAGGGGGCGCTCTACAGATAATACATGCTTCTGAGAGAGTGACAGGTGTAAGATGAAGTATTTTGCATTTGCAACATGCACAATGGAGAGAATGTTGGCATACCTCTAGGTTACTTTCATGTACTGTGGATGAAATTTCTTTACATATTGTATTTGCGGAAACTGGACATGATCTAAGCACACAGCAGACAAAATGGCCGCTCCAAAGTACTCGAAAAATCAGCCTGAATAAGTCAAAAGTGCACTATTTTCAGCAGTTATTAAAATAGGGAAACGAATTTTTGCCAGAGCAGACAATACCAGCCTCTGAAAGTACTATGAATGAATGACAAAATATCTAAAAAGTAAAAAAAATGATCGGCTCTTTTTTTTATATATTTACCTTTGAAGTCCAGGAAGTGAAAATGACCAAGCGGAGCTAGCAGTTTTTTTAGAGGTGCACATCTTAAGTAAGACCAAGCTAACCCAAATTTCACCCATCAATCATACACCAAAATAAAGGGAATTCAAAGTTCTTTTAACAATACCTAAAATATACAAGGTCTTTTTTAAATAGCCCGGACAGCCAGTGAGGAAAACCTGGGTAATTCTTTTTCTTTAAAAATCTAACCCAATGCAAAGCACGAAACTGGAGAGCGCCACCAAAATCACTTGGAAACCATTCGGAAATTCTTCGATCGACTCAGTGATGCAAATCTGACGATTAATTTAAGCAAAAGTGAGTTTGACATGCTTGTGTCACATTTTTAGGACATATTATGGGACAAGGTCAAGTTAAATCTGTAGAAGCTAAGGTCAAGGCTATCTCTGAATTCGCTGTGCCTGTTTGTAAAAGCAACTGATGCGATCTTTAGGTATGGCTGGATATTATGGAAATTTTGTTCAAACTTTTCCATAATTGCCGAACCTTTGACAGATTTGTTGAGTAAGAAATCCAAATTTCATTGGTCTGACCAGTGTCAGGAGTCCTTTTAATAAATTAAAGGCCATGCTTAAGAATGCACCAGTTCTTTCAGCACCAAAATTCAGCCAATTATTTAAAATGAATATTGAAGCAAGCTATGTAGAGGTTGATGGAGTATTGATTCAAAAAGACAAAAATGGTGTGGATCTAGAAAACTAAATAAGCACCAGAAAAATTATTCCACAATTGAGAAGGAATGTTTTTGGCTTTGATATTGGCGTTATAACATTTTGAAGTGTATATTACCTAGGGTCTTTCTCCGGTTATTGTATTCATTGATCAAAATTTCCTTCCTTTCATTAATAAAATGAAAGACAAAAATCTGAGATTGTTGAGATGGGGTTTAATACTGCAAGAATATAACACTGACATTAGACAAATCAGGGGAAAAGGTAGTGTGATCGCAGATGCACTCTCACGTGTATAGAAGTACTATATTGCCTTATTTTGTGTAATTAGGCTTAGTGTCATTTATAAGACATTTTCTTATGTAATTTTGATGCATATTTAAACAAAAGCTTTATTGCATAAATCTTTCTTTGTCTTCATGAGGGGAGGTGTTATGTATGATGTTTATATACTTAACTTTAATCGATAATTATAAATTGTATGGTTATTTGAAATTACATACATAACTTTTGTCCATGCTTGTAAGTTGTGACATGTGTCAGGTAGCCAGTATGTTCATAGGCATGTCGCAATTAGACTTTTGTGATATATGTCAGGTAGGTCAGTATTTTTCTATTAGAATTACTCATATTCTGATGTGACATAGGTCACGTAAGCATGTGTATTTAGATACAGATTTTGGTAAACAAATTCATTCCTGTTCTAGAATTCAGGTTCTAAAGATCAGTCTGTAAGTAATCTATTTTAGTAATTACAGTTGTGTTTTTTTTTAAATGAGACATAGTTTTAGAAGACTTATTTGTTTACAATATTCATTGGAAATACAAAAGTGCTCATTAACTTTTGAATTAACACATGATTTTGGGATTTATGTTAACTCATTCAAATACATTCTGGATTATATCTTTGTGGTACATCATGACATTCAAGGCTATTGTAATTCATTCAGAACATTCTATTATTTTGGACGTTTGATTAGGACATTTAGGATTATTTGGAATTTAACTCTATTTAAAGTTCCATCTACAGATGCATTTTATAATTACTGAGTGATTGCAATCCATCGTGTGTGTGTGTGTGTGTATATATATATATATATATATATATATATATATATATATATATATATATATATATATATATATATATATATATATAAGTGAATATGTCCATGTGGCGGTTCATATACAGAAAAGTCTTTTTATTCAACAGGATATCAGTAACATGTTCATCCTTTATTACTTTAATAGCTTCATGGATGCTCTTTAGGTAGATACAGTATACTTTCAAAGTAGTTTTGTAAATAACCAAATAGACGTCATTGTCACGTCAAATCAAACGTCAAATTGTTTATTGTTAAAATTGAAGGAGGGCAGCGTAGTTTAATCTCCCCCCCCCCCCCCATGTACCGCACCTATATGCCTTGTTTACGTGCGTGACGTCAAAGCCCCCAGTGTATTCACAAGGATGCAAGCACGAAGACTGCGTGCTAATGAAACATCAACAGGAGACAATGATTTTGTTTTTGATACTCTTCAAATTTGGAGAAAGGGAGGTAACCAAGTATGCATATCGTAATCAAAGCTAAAGAGGATGTACGCATTTAATAAGGAGTTCCAGTATGAAACTTAGAAATAAAATATTCCTCAAAGGTGCTGAAAGAAATATTAAAAGCAACTCTTCGCCTAGAATTGGTTGCAGAAAAAGCCTGTGATCTAGAAATATAAAGTAACAACTCAATAGAGGCCAACTCCTGAAGTCAGCATGTGGAAGGAGAGGTAAGATGAACAATGAGTAAACATCGTCAGCAAGATTTATCTTTCCTATACTGTTAGTGTGGTCCTCGTATCAGTGTTGATGTATATACTCCAATAAATAAAGCTTAGATGACAAAAGTGCTGTGATGGGGCAGTACTGAAGGAAACCTCAAAATCAGAACAGAAGCAAAACCCGGACAGCGCAATGGTCAACTGCTCACTCGGTATCTCTGTGGTCCCGGTCTCGATCCTCAGTTCAGGTCGTAGCAAGGGTAAGAGGGTAAGTGACCATCGTACACCGGTCTCGCAAGGCAATTTAACCTGCAAACCGCTTGCCCCCCCCCCCCCCCCCCCCCCCCCCCCCCCCCCCCCCCCCGCTCATGAGCCTGGAGTATACTTTTACCCCAGAAATTATACGCTGGAGTCATTTTTCTCCTAGAGAGAGGACTACTCTGGGGTCTACGGAGAAACAAAGAAATACCGCTCTGAGATTACTTTTCCTCCTAGAGAAGAATTTAAACTTTTTCCTTCAAATCTATCAACCAGTTGTCAGAAAAAAAGGTGACGAAAGGCAATGCGTGTACCTTTGTTGGACCAAATCTCTCAGAAGCTGCACATCCCATGGTGCCTTACTACTCGTGATATCTCAGTTAAATGTTAATTATTTTCAAGTTGGTAACATTCTGTTACGAATTTAAATTTTCATTCGATCTTAAAACCTTTAAGTAGGTTCATGGCAGATATCAAATATATTCGATCCACTTCGGTCTTAAACAAACCACTAACAATGAACTGGAATATTTGCTTTATTGATCACCAATTTGTTAGTTTCTTTAATGATGTACACACCTGGAACGACATTGGGATTCACTCAGTCATGGGATGGTCATTCGCTTTTACAATTATGTGAAAGAAGAGAGTAAACCAATACATGTATAGTACAAAGCTTTCAATAAAGTATGTACTTTAGAAGGGAAAATAATCCAAGAGCCACTTTTCCCCGGAGAAAATAGACTTTTGGGTAGTTCCTCTCTGGAGAAAATGACTCTATATTAGAATATCTGGGAATAAAGTCTACTTTATGGCCATTGACGCAGGTGTTAGAGGTGAGGATGATGTGTGTATGGGGGTGGGGGGTGAGGGTGGGCAAGATCGGTCGGGAGAACAACTACTCTGTGAGACAAAACGGCTTTAGGGTAGTTTTTCCACAGAGCAAAAATGGCCCTGAGAGGGCAGAAAAGTTGCTCTAGGAGAAAATCCAACATCACACATTGAGACCCCTCATTTGTTTACAATTGTACGTGTCTGGAGGGGATGTAACTCTCTTTAATATATATATATATATATATATATAGATATATATATATATATATATATATATATATATATATATATATATATATATATATGGACAGGCCAGACATTTGGTGGATCTGCGAGTCCTAACACTTACTCTACCTATAAAAAGCTTGTCCAGAAATAATCTCTTTTCCGTGTTAGCTCTAAAACATTGTTACCTTCTTCTCTTTTAATATGCTATCTAATATAATTTCAGTCGAAAGATCTAACAGTTTATCAATTGTTTACTGGGAAAGGGGGGGGGGGGGTGCAGGGGGTCCGTATTTTACAGAAGTTTATGTTTTGCTACATTGATGGAACTAACATGTATGTTCTTGATTTCTTTTCCTTTTTTTTCTTTTTTTAATTCTTTTTCTGGTTTTCACCTCTTCTTGAATGAAGTAAGCAAAAAGTCTGCCTCAGATTTTCACTGTTTGCTTTATCTAAGTACTCACTCTTTTTATCTTTTTCATTTTTTCCTATTTGAAAGCAAAGGAGATCGATTTTCTATATCTTTCTTATTTGTTCTAAAAGCCCAATGCAGCTACGCCCATCATCTATATAGTGAGGAAGCGCTTGGCTTACAGTGTACCTCTGACTTTAGCTTTTGTTTGTTTGTTTGTTGTTGTTGTTGTTGTTTTTCTCACTATTTCTTCTTCATTATGAAAGCTATAATTCTCCCGTTTTTCTTATTCTGTGGCACATTTTCATATTTTCCATATGGTTAGTACACCAGAAGATACATGGAATTAATTTTTTTCACACTATATTCAATATTTTAGAGTTTTGCTGCATACATACAGTTACAACAGGAATCTAAACAAAAATAATTTTTTTATGTTTTAGCCAATATAGTGTGCCACAATTGATTGCCAGGGACTGGGGAATCTCAATAAAAGGAGGAATATTCTAAATTTTCTAAACAACAAAAGGTATTCCGTTTATTTTCTACAAGACACGTATTTCATTGAAAAATGGGAAAATATTATAAGGACTACATGAGTATATGAATGTTGCTTTTAGTTTATATTCTACTAATCTAGAGAAGTGGCTACATTATTGGACAATAATTTTCAATTTATCTTACATGGTTTGAAGAAAGATAAAATGGGAAATAAACTTATTATGCATATAACTATTGATAATTGTAGATTAACACGTGTAAGTATATATGGACTAAATAGAGACAGCCCAGAATTTTATTCTCAGGTAGGAAAACGATATTTTAGATTGGGGAGACTTCAGTTTAGTCATGAATACAGACTATGACACTTTGAATTATAATAATTGTAAATATTGGTGTTTATAGATACACGTGGAGGAAAAGTAACCCAATAAAATAAGCAAGATTTTTTTATATTTTTTTTAGTCTCTGAAAATTTATTTACAGTGGTATTGAACCAGGAGAAAGGACTGGATATTCTTTGGTACAAATGAAAATAGTGTTTCAAAAGGAAACTAAAACAAAACGTTTGAGAAATTAAGTAATTCTCTGCTCAAAGACCAAGAATACATAAAGAAAATAAAAGAAACCATTAAAAATGTAAAATACCAGTACATTTGTGCAGAAAAATTAGATAATTTGGTAAATATACCATCTGCCAATTTAAAAATAACTATTTATTATCAGCTTTTCGTTGAAATAATATTGTGAAAAATTAGAAGAATTACAATATCATTTTCTTCTTTTAAGATTGGTGAAATGATGCCTGCACTTGTCCAAAATAATGGATCGGTAACAGAAACTCAAGAGGAAATTTTGGAAGAAGCCAAACTTTACAAAAGTAATTTCTAAAAAAAAAAAAAAAATTTAAAAATGCGAAGTTGAACATGTTGATCCTGAGACTTTTCTCAATTACTCTGATATTCCCAAATTTAATAACATACAGGAGGACTCCATGAATGGTCCTGTATCCAGTCTTGAAGCCACCAACAGTCTCCGCAAAATGCAAAATGAAAACATCACAGGATCTGAATGTTTCATTGTAGAATTTTTTTAATTGTTTTAGAAAGATAATGGTTACTATTTGGTTGAAGCAATACATTTTGGATATGAACATGGTGTCCCATCAAGAAAGAGGGTGTCATAAGACAAGCCTAAACAATATATCTCAAACTGGAGACCTATTTCATTTCTAAATATGTCATATAAAATTGCTTCAGCGTGTATAGCAAATAGGACCACAGTACTACAGTACTCCCTACAATTATACACGAAGATCGAGCAGGCTTTCTGAAAGGGAGATAAATTGGTTAGAATATTGGGAATATATATGATCTGCTGGTTTATACCAGAAAATATAAAATTCCTGATCTGCTCCTAATTGATCTGTTGCGTGATTGTTCATAGATAATGAAAGTTTTTAATTTTGATGAATCATTTCTAAAATGTATTAAACATCAAATCATGTATTAATGGATTAATGGATACGTATCTAAATTGTTTTATATTGAAAGATGGTGTAGACAAGGCGACCCTTTCGCGCCATATATCTTTATTTTGTGTGCGGAGATATTGGCGTATATGATAAGAACAACTAATAATATTTAAGGGATGAATGTTGGTGGTACAACTTGTGGTAATTCTCAGTACACAGACGATACATCACGTATTTTTGATTTTGCAGACAAGTCTTTGAAATCTCCTTTGGGTCTTTTGTATCAGTATTCTAAATTCTCAGATCTTAGTATTAATATAGAAAAAAAAGTAATTTTGTTTGGGAGCAGAACAGACAGCAGGCTGAAATTCTAGCCTTAATATACATGTAATTGGTATCTTAATGAATGTGTTTTCTTGGGGGTTAAGTTCTCAATTAAATTAAAGAATATTGCAATTTTTAACTATGCTACAAAACTTAGAGAAATTAAAAATTGACCTTTATAATGGAACAAACGCATTATTATACCATTTGGAAAGATATAAGTGATAACATATCTTGCGATTAGAAATATTTATAACCTTTAATTAACTTTACTAAATCCACAAGAAATGATGCTACAGTAACTAAATGCACTATTTTACAAGTTTCTATGGAAATGGAGCAATTTTTTTTTTTTTTTTACAAAAAAGCAACATCAAGAAACAAACAAACGAGAAATTATAAAAAAAAGGCTACTCTGAGGGCGGTTTAACGATGATAAATGTTTTCAAATTTATATATGCTTTGAAACTTTCATGGCTGAGGATAATGATGTTTGGGAATTGTAAATGGAAAGTCTATTACAATTTTCAGTTCCAAATATTGATCATCGTTTCTTTTTTGGAACTGATATTGTTTATTCTGTAAGAAATGATCTTAATCCATTTTGGATAGATGTTTTTGGCGCCTTCTCAGAATTAGTTAATTCAACTGAATATTTTTTACAAACATCCGTATGGTTCAATCCCAGCAAAAAAATAGGCTGTATAATTTGCAATATTCGAACTTAAATATATGTACAAAGCAAATACTATTTCGCTGTATTTATCGACAGCAATGATACGAATTCATGTATGATCTTTTCTTTGAAACGTTTGTTTTTCTTTCTTTCTCTTTTTAACCCCCGTAATGTACTACCTTTATTGATATTATTTTGAGTCATTTTTCCTACCTTTACTATTTTGGGGGAGTAAAGATAATAAAACTTTCATTTTAAAAATTCCAAAGAATTATGTCTCGCCTGCTGATACAGATATGTTTTTTCTAAGTGACCTTCACATTGCCTGAGAGGTGCATTGATATTTCAGGGCTGAACTTCTTGATTCTACAGTCCATATATGATAGATATCCCTCCAAGGGTTTTGAACTTACAACGATGCAGACAAATTTTGACTGATAAGTTAACCAAGAT
Organism: Margaritifera margaritifera; assembly: GCA_029931535.1. Classification (NCBI taxonomy): domain Eukaryota; kingdom Metazoa; phylum Mollusca; class Bivalvia; order Unionida; family Margaritiferidae; genus Margaritifera; species Margaritifera margaritifera. The sequence goes on along the minus strand of JAQPZY010001677.1, from coordinate 5,419,430 downwards.
TTTCAAATTACTTTCCAATGCCTTAGTGTCAATGGGACAGTTCCAGTGCATGGATATGATAGGGTAAAGATTTCTGATTTTACTGTCCATATATGATAGCTATCCCTCCCAGGTATGGGACTTACGACATGCTTAAACCAAAACCTTAACAATTGTTGACATAAACCCACATTGAACAGTGTGATGAATTGTTTTGTCTCACCCCCCTTGTCCCCTCAATCCATCCACCCCCACCCACCACAAGATGAGGAACAAAGCAACAATTTTGGGAATCAAAGACTCCGATTCAATGACTAGTAAATCGTTGCCTGTATATTGCGTCTTCCACTAACCTACCGCCATATGTCTATCAAACTGCAGCATATACCAGTACCAATGAAATGCCGACCAATACTATGTGAAGCGTTAGGTAGCAACAAGCACACTGAAAACTTGTCAGAGGATTCAGGTGTGATGTTCCAATACCTAAGACTTTTACAGATTTTTTTCCAGCTTTTCAAGAAACTCTTATGAGGAAAGCACGGGCCCAAATCTTCCATAATTCCCTATCCTGGTATAAGAAAAGTATACACTTATCTGATGAATGCTATATGAATCAGGAGATAGGTTATAGACACAGGTAAATCCACATGTGTTAGTTTGGAGAGACACGTTCTCATTTGCCAGGTCATATCTGGAACACATACATTAACAAATATCCTCCACTTCAGATCCATATCCATCAAATCAAAATCAGAGTTAGAATAGTTGTAATAATGCCCAGAATGGTTCAGAGACCTTTCCATCTAAGTTCTAAACTTTAGAATGACTGAGAGCTCGAGAATTAGTGTTTGTAACCTCTGATAAAATCTTACACTTCCAGCGCCCTTCCCGATGCTGAAGCCAGTCAGGACCCTAAGGGTCACGTGCTGTCAGTAAGATATCCTAGATGATGTGTGATAAATACCTCGCGCTCGTCCTTATTTTTTCAGAAAACACCCAAAACTATGTTATATCCAATACAAACTAAATCGGTCATAACGTCAACATTTTCCAATTTTTTAAGAGATTTTCACTATCAACCAAACGTTTATCTTTTGAAAAAGAGATAGAATGCATGTTCCTGCTTTCCTCTTGACTCGGATATAATTGTACAAAAATGTTCTTATCGGACAAAATATATTTTCCATAAAGGCTCTCTTAGTATAGTATTTTCCCTATTTTATAGCATGACTGGTTGTTAGTTTAGGATCCTACTTTTCTATATTTCGTGATCTGTTTGTGTCCAATATCTATCTATATATCTATAAAAAAAAATTAAACATCTGTCTTGATAGGTGACAAATAGGTATAGCAAAGTGCACCATGTGTACTAAATGGTTAACAGCAGTTCAGTTTTATGTTGTACAGCTGATTCAATAGGTATAACGAAGTTAAATATCACATTTTATTTTGCAGTATGCCACAATGTTTTGTTCATCTTCGCACTCTACATATCATACAAGAAAACTGGCCAAGACGGTACGGTCAGATTGCAAAAAATAGTTTTATATGAACGTTGTAGTACTCATCATGACGTATCTGCATGATCATGCATGCATCAGTGCTTGAGAAACCAAGCTAAATGCATAACATAACACAAATAATTGAATCATGAAACACAGGTCACAGTGACCTAATTTGTCTGGGTTGTTTTGTACTCCTCGTCTCTCATCTGATATCAAATTACATAGTTATATATGCATCAGCGTACCCAAAAAGTGTAACTAAACACAAAAGGCCGTTTACTAGCGTGTGAAATATAGGTCACAGTGACTTAATTTTCTCTAAATGTATAGCATTCCTCATAACGCATCGAAGAATAACGTTGCATAACAGCAATCAATGGTGTTTCAGAAAGTCAGGTAAGTGCAAAGGTTAAGCAGTGTTGTCGGAAGGCTGAATATTCGGGTGAAAATATATAATCAGTCCATACGCCGGAGTTGATTTGCAATCCAAAAGAAAATGTGCGAAGAAAGAGTGTACTCTTAGAAACATTTCACATTCTTTGGTGAATCAATTTAAACCTTAGGGAAATTGGATGAATATGATTTTGTTACCCAATATCCTCATGCTGTACATGTTTTGAAGTTGAATAGAATGAACATTAATTCAATCTAATTCATGAAATATTTTTGTAAAATTAGATCCTTCACCGAACTGAACATGATGTGGACCTTTTCACATGTTCTTCTCTAGAATAATAAAGGCACAAATTAGAATAATTTGCCCAGTAAATCTAGTTTAGATTTTTTTAGTGACACGGTGCAATTTTTGTCATAAAAAGTGTGCTCTGAGTGTCAAATCCTGTTACTTGATTTTTAGTCAGAGTTGCTATTCCGGAACAATTAGGATTTATATCGACTATCTAACCATCATTTTTCGTGTGCTAATGGCTCGGTGACGAAACTACGGGTTTACAAGATTTCTAATTTGAATTAAATTGCACACTTCTACATCAGATGAAAGCTATTGGCTTTACATTTTACTATATTTAAAAGTTTGTATGACCTGACTTTCTCATTTCAGGCATTCAAAGAATCAAAAGCAAGATATTTCAAATATGCGAACCTTTTAAGGAATTTTAATGAATTTGTAATCTACGCCACCATTAGTGTTCTTCACAATAATTACAACAATTCTTTGATATATAACTATAATTAACAAGAAGCCAGATTTTTATTGAAGTCACTATGAAACGACTACGTCTTGATATTCCCATTCTCCATTGCAAATTGATAGGGATAATGCCTTCCGACTAGCTCTTGCCCTGACCCCCCGACCCCTTACGACAAAAAAAAAAAAAAAAAAAATTAAAAAAAAAAAAAATGAGCGTCTTATATTAGTCCTGAAGTAAATCTAGGGTGCTTTGGTTTTATGAAGGAAAGAATGATCTCTGTCCGTCAATCTGAGTTTAACACTCAGTATGGAGACGCAAATATAATCAAAGTAATGGAAGTACTGTAAGATTTTGGATGAATGCTTTTTCTTGACATCGGAAGTACATGCGCAATGTTATTTTTCATCCTTAGAATTAAAATTGAGGCATTAATTAATCAGCTTCATGAAAAAGCTTATTTCTTTATCCTAAGTTAAACATTTGTTGTAATAATCACTTGTAAAAAGATATATATATATATATATATATATATATATATATATATATATATATATATATATATATATATATATATAAAATTATTTTATTGTCATTACTATTATTATTATTATTATTATTATTATTATTATTATTATTATTATCCTACTTCACGATTCTCTTGACATCTTTCCTTCAGAATCTGCATGCATAACTCTACCGGGATAATATTTCGTTCGCAAATCCTGTAGATGGCGTTGATTTTTCGTCATGCTGTGTTTCAGTCCTTTGTTCACAACATGGAATTAGGTAAAAACATGTTGGTTCTCTATGTAATAAATAACCCGCTTGGTTATTATTATTATTGTGGAACAACTTTTTATTATATCTCTTGTTGTAAATTCCCCCTAGTGATCTTAACATGTAGGAGTCCAGAATTTATCTTAGATTTGTGTTTAGTATCTGTTTTGTATATGTAAGCTGTTTATTCCCCTGTCGAAGAGCTTGTTTAGCTCAAAACGTTGGGAACCCGTTTTGAATTTGCACCATTATCAATTTTTGTATATATATATATATATATATATATATATATATATATATATATATAGATATATATATATATATATATATATATATATATATCACCAAACAGCAAACAAAGAAATAAAACACCATCGTCAAGGAAAGATTTGGACTATGTCTGAACAGATGTCGTTGAGGCCAGCAAATGCTTACTCTGAAATATACATTTCCCAGTCGTTCTAGATTATTTTTGGTGTGTTTATGGTCGAAATAGGAACATGTATGTCATGTAGCTATGTATAAAACATATATAGTAGTATCGCCTCTGACTGAGCGTAGCAGCGACTGCCTTGTAAAAAGGGAAATGGACAAATCTATGCAACCCTTGCCAAACCAACTGTTGAGTTCGGCGCTTTTCAGAGAGATCAAGATTCTCAACGCCACGACTAATCAAAACAAGTGACATTTGCTTATCTTTAAAAATAACTTAGAGTCTACGATTGTTTCTTTATACTGTTACTGCTAAGCGACAACAATATGGGACGACACATGCTGCTTTTTGGTGCGATTTTGACTGACATTAGCAGGAAAAATAACAAAATATGTTATCGCATCAGGATGTGATTTTCAGTCCGATCTACGTATTTATCTAGTTTCTGAAATAGACTATAGCATATGGACGCCCTGTGTCCCTGCTGCAGTACGTACTGTTTTGCCTCCACATGGTAGAGACAAACGTTACAGTCAGTCTGAATCGGTAGTGTATACACCAATACCCATTATGTGCTAATAAAAAGAAGTTATGAAAGTATTTCATTTTTGTATATATCAATGTGTAGTCTCCAATTTATAATTTCTTTGGGTTTTTTTTAAAAATACGAAATGAGTGAAAACCCTTTCAAGTAATATAGATCAGATTTTAAACGTAATGGACACAGGTATTGTAAGTTTCTCTTGCAGTCTCTGTTTGTTATTCAATTAAGGCAAAAATTGAGAATATAGATGATGTGTATAAACAACGTTATAATAATAATAATAATAAAATAAGTATGTTCCATTAGCATTTACTCATTTATTCTCCGTGTATACGTTATGGGTACTGTACATTTTCTTGAGACAATAAAACTCTCTTGCTCAGTCGCACAAATATTATAACAAACATTAAACAAAATAGGCATTATCTAACATTCTTTTAAAAATTTCGAATCGTATACTTTTCTGAAAACAAGGCACGGATATTATGGAGTTGATCATGAATATTTATTGTTTCCTGAGTAGGCGTCTGGAATATTTTGTCCGCCCGTATATCTATCTGTACATCTGTTTGTCGGCGCTTCCATCCATCACGCCCTCTTCTCCTCCATCATATAGCTGAATCATAAAACTTGGTAAAATACTTTCCCACTTTGTGATGTGGTGCTAGAGGAAAGGTATTTTAACTCCAGACATTGAGGAGGTTTCCATAGTTCACATGTCCAACATTATTCACAGTATGGAGGTAGTATGGCTTTTGGTTAACAGTCAATGTTATTTTATTCACAGTATGGAGGTAGTATGGCTTTTGGTTAACAGTCAATGTTATTTTTTTCCCCCTAAGCGCATATTTTTTTCGCATATTTTTTTTCTCAAATGAAAAGAGATGTCATGAATGACGTTGACGTTGAGATGACAAAATCTGTCCCAGTCTCCTAAATATAAGTGGAAAGGGTGGAGATTTGCGATGGCACATCGCGGAAATAATTCTACCTTGCCTAAGGAGACAATGGTCTTTTAACTCACCATGGAGATAATTTTACCTTGTCTAAGGAGACAGTGATATTTTAACGCACCTTGGAGATAATCTACTTTGCCTAAGGACACAATGACCTTTTAACACACCGTGGAAATAATTCTACCTTCCCTAAGGACACAATGACCTTTTAACACACCATGGAAATAATTCCACCTTGGCTAAGGAGAAAATGATCTTTTTTATACTGGAAAATGTCTTAGTCTTTAAATAAATCCAAAAACTTTTAACAATAAGAAAATATTAGAAAAATATTTTTTCTTTATCATTCAAATCTTTGATAGTAATAATTTCCTTACATAAAAATATTTATTTACAGTAAGTCATAATTTGATTTGATGAAAGTTCCATTATCATAATAGGAATTCAGAAAAATTGTCTGCAATATTGCAAAAGTCTAAATATGCAATTTCTGCTATTTGGTATTATAAAGTGATAAATTTTCTCATCTTCAGGTAGTTTAAAGTACTGTGATGCTTTCTTCATAACACTAAGATTAGATCTAAAGTGATCTATCGGCAACACATTTTTTTAAATTATGGTTAATAATTGCATGACACCAATGGTGAACTTTCTCTTATGAATTGCGTGACACCAATTGTGAACGTTCTTTTATTAATTACATACTAAGGAGAAAATATACTGAAATGCTACGGAAATCGCTTATAGCCTCGTTGTTGTAAGGTTACTATTTACTTACTATATGATTCTCGAGATGCAGCGAAATATGTTCATTTATTTCGTTGTTTTATGATAGATGCAGATGCACTTGGGAATACTCTGTTTCGCTATCTAGATATGCCAACGGTAGACATGGAACGAAGAGGATCGACGACCCTTGGCTAGTGAAAATTGAAGCATCATTTTTCGGAGGCACAGAATGAACGAGGAAGGCGAAGAGCATTTGTAAGATTGCATGATTAATCAAGTACATCCATCAATACTGTACCGAGTATTCTGTTGGTACAATAATCTCATGGTACGGCCTATTTAGTGTTTTTACGTGGTCTATTTATTCTTTTCTGCTAGATTACATTGTAGCATTTCCTATTAATACACAGACAACACATATGTTCCAGTGTGTTGCTGAAGTTTCAGAGACTTAAAGATACAAGTGATGTCATTAGGGTTAGGATTCTGATCTGCCCCTTTCTGTTGATGACTCCATGATTCACAGACATGTTTAGATTTTGGAATCCAAATCGTATCCTGTTATTGAGAAAAACTATGGCAGACTCACAAATGCGAAGCTGGTGACATAATCATTTTCTTGAAGGAAGTTGAAGCACCACTGCTCACATTTGCAGTAACAGGAAATTTCAGTGCATGAATTTATCATCGAAATCATATGTGGAAACTGTATAGAGGAATGTCATAAAATTGTCGACTGTCAAAATCAAGTGAAGTGCAGGCATACAAAAATGACCGGGCACAAACAAATAAATTGTCAACAGCTTTTCGATGACAGATTTACTTCACATACTGAACATGATGTAAATCTGACAAAACAAAAGTCTTCCAAAAGTTCCCCTAAAGCCCCATCCGATACGCAGAGTGTTACATCTCGGATAGAAATATGATGAGTCAGCAGGGTGAAAAGTCAGGTACAGCGCCCAAATTGTTATCCAGTCTGACAGTCTGTGTCAAGCAGGCCCAACCTTAGTCACCACGCCCGCCGTTGGACAATGACTCACCAAAACGCAATAAATATTCCTCGGACAGAGCGAAGGACGGGTATGCCAGTTGTTTTAGCAGCCTCACTGTAGATAGTTATATCGAATACTACTAATAGTTGTAAGAAAGATGATTCTCATCAGTATATTGATTTTGGACTGTATATGAACTTCAATAGATAACAAATGGACGACAAAATGACTATATTCAGAATACTTTATGGTGTGTAGTATATATATATATATATATATATATATATATATATATATATATATATATAGATATATATATAGATATAGATATAGATATATTATTATTATTATTATTATTATTATTATAAACACTTTCTTTCTAGGAAGATGCTAAACCTTAAAATTCCTTCCTTAAATGTAAGGGCTATAAAAACTTTTAAAGGGAAGATATGATGATATGATTGTCAATATTTGGAGGTTAAAAACAACAACAACAACAACAAAAGTAACAAACTTCTGCGTAAAATAATTCATAAATTAGGGACTAAAGATGGCAAGAGAATTTTAATTTGATTTATTTGAAACATATATTAAAGACACGGAACGATTTATATAATTGAGGAGTATTCACAATTTTGGATTATAAAGTGGGTCACCGACATGAGGGGGTTGAGTGGGTGGGCAGGGTAGTGTGAGTCTCAAAAGATAGGCTGCCATTTCAAATTCAGCAATATGTAGCAAACGTTATGAAGATGTGCAATATGTCACTGTTTTATAACATCTCCAGTCCTATAATATACATCAAACATGGTTCGATTCTACATCAGAGTTTCATATTTGTCCTCTAAATTAGGTGGTCTATTGGAAACATGTGACCGCTCCCCCCACACACACACACACACACACACGCTGGGCATGGGGCGTGGAGCAACTGCTCCATTTTCTTCGCGTGGGGCCTTCCAAAGTCTCGGACTACAATGCGAAACAAATCTTTTCATTGTGATATGACACTGTCTTTTGAAAATTGGAAAGGATATCTGTTAATATCTAAATACACTATTAACAATAACTTGATTTACGTGACGACAGGCTGCAGATAAAAATAAGCATTTAAATTTTGCCTCTTTTTAAAAATTATTTCAACGGTTCAAGTCTTTAAGCATTCTATCTGGTTGAACGTCTTGAAGCTTTAAATCATACTCGAGAGTTAAACGATTTTGATTTTATTGCACAGTGATTTTTAAATAAAATATAATGATATGGATTAAAAGTCACCATATCTTTTTTTTTAAAATAATGATGAACTGTATTTTTGAACTACTCTCACACAAACATAAAAAAATCCGTTTATTTGTGTGTCTTTTGACCGAACTGTATCCTGGACAATAAATACCATTTGTTCTTATATCAGTACGACTGAATTTTGTAAAATAATTTTTGAGTGTAGCTAAGTGGAATCCAAGGAAGGTATCAAAGTATATATCTGCTGGTGTTTTTTATTTACTGCTGCGGAATTTGCAAGTTCCTCTAAATCAGCATATTTTCGCCTCTCTTCTTGGTATTTCATCTGAATAGATCCCACGCATAAATTCAAACATTTCTGTTGTACTGTCTCCAGTTTTTGAATATCGGTTTTCAAACACAGGTTCTATGTAGGCGAAGCACAGTGGCGGGATATGGGTGGTCGGGGTCGGGGGGGGGGGTCAAATAGCTCCTGGGCGCCGGGCAATGGGAGGGGCCGTCGGGAGCTTTTTTTGCAGCTGTAACCGGGGCGTAGATGGGGGTTGGGGGTTGGAGGTTTGTAACTGACATAAAAACTGTTCGCTGTGACAAAGTTGGGGCTCCACTAAAGAGCATTGCCCCTGGGCGCCTCGAACCCTTGCGCCGCCACTGGCGAAGCATATTCGATTCCTGGTCTGACGATAGTTTTGTATACAATATACACTTTAATGGGCATAAGATTTGAAAACAACGTTTAATTAATCCATTCTTCTAATAAGTAATATTCGGTATACTCAGACTTTATCATTAGTCCGGTGCTAAAATTCTCAATCACATATTGTTTTCTAAAGTATTTGAAATAAAGTTTGGACAATCGGGTTATAAATGTTATAATACTTGTTTTTTTATGACACACACTTCTTAAAAGACAAAACACAATAGAACACACACAGACACACACACACCAAAAGAAACACCACAAACTAAAAACAGCGTTGTTTAAGGATTGTAGTCGCCATTGAAACGAATTGGATATTCATTCATAACTAAAATAACATTTTCAAATGAACGAAAAATGACTCCTTATTTGTAAATACAATGAACTATGTCGTCGCCAAAATCATGGATACCATTTCCACAACGTGACTAAAGCTGTTTTTTTTTTGTTGATAAATATGAGAAGCGAGACAACTCGAGTTACGACTTGTTAGCCACTCGACCCAATCATCTGATACAGACCACTAGAAAATCGAAGTGAATTACGAGGCCAAATCTGCTATGTGTTGTTTGAATGCATCCAGTACGAGAAGACTGCTGCAGCGTAATGTTTGATATGCATATAAATGAACTTGCTAATAATACTTGAATACGGATAACGTTCAAGCAGAATAGTGGAGGAACGGTGCGGATCGATATTCAAAAAGAGCGGGAAAAGACAACGGCGCGCTTGAGGAACTAAGAGTGAACAGACTAGCGTCTCTTGGTAGTTGCTGACCAGTGCTAGGTCGAAAGAGAAGGCAGTGAAATAATCCTAAAGTTGGATATATTCGTCTGAAAATCGATAGAAGATATGCCTCATTCGGAATAAGGTCTTTACAGTCTGTACAAACGGAGGACACTCATATAAACACTATTAAGGACATAGGACGATTGTAGGTAAGTATTCGCTATATAATGAAAGTGTTATATATTTTTTGTTCATGTCTTTCAGCTGCATGTCTTATTTACAATTATGTCGAACATCTTATTTCATTGATTACCGAAATTTAGTTTTGCAACATGCTACTAACACATAAACTTAAAGTCATAAATCAATATTTGCACACGTGTCATGAAGCGATACAAATGTTTCTTATTCTCAGTAGAAATAAGGTACCTCAAGGCTAGAATTTTTATTTGTGGAATATTGAAAGTACGTGTATATGTATCATAAACACCTACTCTCAATCAATAACGCTGATATTGTACTGTCATCATGCAATATACATCGGGAACTGGTTTATTGGGGAAATATATTTGTTGTATGCCAATACTCTGAAGTAGGATTATTTAATTAACGGCTGAATGTGTATTTTATCCGGAAATATTCTAATCATATTTTGCGCTTTAGTTATTTCGACTTGCCACGTGTTAAAGGTATTACTATCACGAAATACTAGACCAAGATAGGTGGTAGTATACACTGACCTTGACCTTAAAGCGTTAATTAACCTCACCCATGGCTTGTCTCTTTCTTAATCGTCCCTAAATGAATATTAGAAACAAAGCAATTTTTTCATTTGCTTCGAAAAATGCTGAAACACGAAGGACACACAATCTAATTGGGATTTCACATCTGAAAAATCTTCAAATCGTTCACTAGTGTTTTTATCAAAGAAGTATAATGTCCTCTAACATTTGTATGCAGGAAGCCTATGTTGGAAACAGCAGCAAAAAATGTTTCGTTTTACTCTTTCTTTCTTTCTTTCATACATACATACATACATACATACATACATACATACATACATACATACATACATACATACATACATACATACATACATACATACAGACAGACAGTTTTACTTGAAATACTTTATGTGATGCAACTCAAATGGAAGATTTTTGTAGCAATGCAATTCACTTTGGGTATTTAAACAATATACTGCAATTTAATGATTAGATTAGTTTTACAAAAGCTTTACAAGTGAAAGAACAAGGACACAGGGAGATTGTATAATCTACCGTTAACAATCACGAAAGAATTAGACACACACACACACAATAAAATCAAAACCCAAGATTATTCATTGTTTTATACCCCAAACATTGACACACACACACACACACACACACACACACACACATATATATATATATATATATATATATATATATATATATATATATATATATATATATATATATATATATATATTCGGAAGAGGAATAGGAAGAAGCACACAAAAAATAAACGAACATTTCTATGAAGGACAAAATGTGGTTCGGTTCTCAGTTCTATCAGATTCAAAACGTTTAAATGGAATGTGCTTATAAAATAAACTTCCGGTTTTTTGTTCACGCAAAGTTTACTCCACTTCAAATGAGTCCTAACTGGTTCTGGTCCAACGATATTTAAATGTACTTAAATAAACATGAATGTCCTAGACTGTCCATAAATATTTTAAAATTCTGTAAGTGCACATTGGTTTCTTTAATTCATCTGAAAACTGTTTAAATGTTTTGGTGACATATAGTTAAGTTAACAAAAATGTATATATTGTAAATTTACACAGATTATCCTCTTGTATATACACGTGATACCGTTATTTGATTCGCAAGTGAAAAACGACACAAGCTTGTTCATACAGTCTTTTGCAAAAGTGACGAGTGAAAGTTGGTAGGTGTAAGTGTGGTATGTGTAAAGATATTTCATAGTTTGAATATTGGACGAATCATTTTGAAAAGATAGAATGAACATGCGGCAAAGTAGTGATTATTCGTGCCTCATGTGTATATCTATGACACCGCCTAACTTTTCCTTGTTCGGCCTCCTGCATCATAATTCTAGCAACCTTTGTGCAAAGGCATACTGAATATTTTATCGTCATACACACAGATGCATGGATGTGGATAATCACCAGGTTCTGTGATCATTTTCAATCACATGCGCATACATACATACATACATACATACATACATACATACATACATACATACATACATACATACATACATACATACATACATACATACATATATCAAAAAGCGCGGGGACAGTGAGATATTTTATACAAGATGAACGATATACCCTGAATAATTATCATTAGTATACTATTCTCCTCCGACATTGCACACAAGTTGTAGAGAATTGAGTTAACAATGCGTGATTGAGTTATATTGGTTATAACTTAAAATGTCGAGAAGTCGGGTTGTACTAGATATTGTATCGATTTTCCTTGAGCCTAACTACCGTTAACACGGTGAGCAGTTTAAATACTAACTTTGTATAGTTTATGCATTTTTGTATTTTTTTATTTTCTCATTTTGGATCATTTAAACAATGTTGGATCCTTGACTGTTATATATGTCTGAAGTTTTGTATTTCTTATTATATGTTATGAACACTGATATTTAATGTCCCAAGGATTAAGGAGCCCTGGTCTTACCGTCTTCAGTCAAATGCAAAAAAGTTAGCAATTAAAATATAATTACATATAACAATGCATAAAGAAAATATAATTACATATAACAATGCATAAAGAAAATATAATTACATATAACAATGCATAGAGAAAATATAATTACATATAACAATGTATAGAGAAAATATAATACTCATAGAAAATTTACTATTTCACGATGACTTAATTTCTTAGGCATTTATTAAGAATGGAATGAGAAAGATAAGAAAAATTTTAAACATAAGAAAGGAAGTACACCAGTGACCAAAATATACATCTTCAATCGTATACACAAAAGGACATAGTTATGCATATAGTAGTATATAAATGATGTGATCATTTACACATGCATACAAACATATATACATACATGCATAGTATAATAGTAAAATAGTGCATACACATAAATTGACATACATACAGACAGAGATCATGGAAAGGGAGAACAAGACATTGGTTAGTGTAGTAACTCGGTAAGCGATTTAAATATTACATGCAGACTGTTTTAAATTTTCACACGTTTTGTCTTTTCAATTGATTTTTAGTACCATGTTAATTCAAACTCACATAAGCGGCTCTGGACATAACAACATGGAAAAGATTCGGTACATTATATATATCTTTGAAACAGTGAGCAATTGTACACATCATTTATAAACTGTGGATTATGAGGTGTTGAAATAGTGGGCGTTTAACATGTTGTGAACATGAAGTTTTAATTCTTCAGCCTCATAAAGATAACATGAACATTGTTAAATCCTTTATTGTTAAAAGTTTAGCAAACTAAAATAGTCTGCTTCTTTGTTACCAGATGTACTTTGTGATTTTGCAGTTTTATATCTGTGCAAAGGAGCCGCGGTGGCTCAATGGTTAGCGTGCCAGACTCGCTACCAAAAGGGTGCTGGTTCGAATCTTACCAACGAATCAGTCCGGGTCAGCTACCTTGGTGTGTCACAAGGCAAGGAACTTTATTCCAACTGCCTCGGCACTCAGTAACTTACTTGTGTTGTTGTGACGTAAAACCAAACTAAACCAATCTACCTTGACACGTGATTGACCTTAACAAATAAGATATATTACTATTATAATCCATGACTACCGAAACGATGCTCGATCATTAAATATATCAGTTTTAGATATATAGAAAATCTTTGACAGTATGAATCATGCAAATACAGCAGCTGGTATTTCAGTTTATAAATAAACACGGACTGATTCTTAGAGCCCCAAACCCGGGGCGGGGAATGGGAAAGCAGATTAAACCAAAATGATCATACAATAAATGAATAGTTTGACATAAAAGGGGTGGATGAGGTTCATCGCTGACTTGTTTTGCTTTTAATATTAAATGAAGAGTCCGATGAGGCATATGAATATTTGTAAATTATGCAATACTTCAAATGAGTTACCTCCCCTGATTCATGCCATGTTTAATGCTTGCATATTTTTATCTCCTCTAAACACTTATCGAATTATATATATATATATATATATATATATATATATATATATATATATATATATAATAAATGCGATCACATAAAAGGAAATAAATGTTCTGTGCTGCTCAAGTGTGTGTTAGAAATAGAAATGTTACGATAAACAGGAGACGACATCCATATTGAACGCCATTCAAATATGGACTCAGTACACAATTATTTGCCCTGTATTTTAATCTCATAATCAGTTACTTTTAATCTGCATGCACTTTTACTCCCTCCTCCCCCTCTCCCCTTGTTTACAAAGTCAACAACAACATCATATCCACATAAGAAGTATAGTCTTTGATTAATTTACTGTGAAATTCCTGACATGGATAATAAGCAATATTTGTTGGTGCGGTTGATCTGTCCAATGACATATTTCACATCCGGAATAGTATCAAGGCTTTCTCACGGTGCCCTTCACACACACACACACACACACACACACACACACACACCATTATGTTCATTATCGACCAAAAAGTGAACACTGTCCTTCAAACCAGTACCAAGAATGCACAATACCTAAAAAGGCCCCCATAAAATTAAATTAGCAGAAAAATATCTAAAATTAAATGGACTACACATATGTGACGAGTCCATATGTCATATAATGTCTTGACCTTTACCACATTGGCAACGTCATTAAGCAATGCAAAATCCTTAACGTTATAGAAGCTTAAACTTGTGTCCATTTGACATTAAATTTGCATTCGTTGATTAATACAATATGGTACTCACTGCAAGCAGCCCGTGACATAATTTTCATATCAAATCAACATCAGTGAAGATCCTCTATATATGTCTTGGATATGTTGAGGAGTTATAATATTATAAGCTCTTTGCATAGTGCCCAAACCACGCATTTCTGACGTGTCATTGATTTGGCTGCATATTTGTCAGAATTTAATATATCTCTTGGGGTTCACGCAAACGCTAATATCTTTTAGTTTATAAAAAAAACATTCCCATGAGATGTCTTACATCATGCTTGTAATTTGATATTCATATACTTTTTCACATTGTAAATGTCAAATTGACCCATTTTATACATCGGTGACACTAAACTATTATCAAGCTTGATTGACTATATCATTGCAGTCTAAAGAATCTCTTCCTGTCGGATATGTGAGAACAGCAGTGAGAGTGCGCTTGTATGCTGTGTTTTGGTAGAGAACCTAACTAAAATAAATACAGTACTTTGAGGATCTCCTGACTGATCACACTGTACTGATCCAGACCATTTCAGTCAAATTTGCATAACGAAGCAGACAGTTTGTCTACATATACATTTAGTTCAGCAGCAGTAGCCAGATTTTTCATTTATTTTCCGCTCTCTCTCTGTAATGCACTACAGTTACCAAGTGGGTAATGGCGGTCATATAAACTTTAACATTTCACTTTTGTAAAGCATGGCTGACGCTACGCTCTATCCGAACCGATAGCACAAAGTACAGTATAGTTGGCACAGTGACTCCAAATATGACAGGCCTTTTCCTTCAAAACTGTAGATACAGTTTCAGCACACAATGTGATCTTTTTTATGTACACTACAAAAGATCAGAATTTTTTCGTACGTGTATTCCAGGTTGATAATTTTTGGTTATTGTTAACATTATCTTTAAAGATTATCTCTTTTTTACATTACAACGGATAAGAAAATCTAGATGAAACCATTTTTTCTGACAGGCTTTCATCTTTGCGAGCATAAACAGTATCCATCTGGAAGATCGAAGGAAAGTTCGATAAGTTTATAAAGATGTCGACATTTCTTATTGTGCAAGACATTATAGGGAATAGGCAATGTCCAAGAAATTGTTTTAAAATGTGAAGCTGCAGAATTAACGAATACGTTTTGATAAAACAAAATGGCGAAGTTAATAGCCAGATGCAGCTGTCTATTTAGTAGATTCAGGAATATATGTAGGTTTTACTAGATAAAGACATCATATTCGTGATTTTATTAACTTTTTCTTTTTACATACCCAAGCTTTCATGACCTGGAAACTAATGAGCTAACCACGTGTAGTAATGTAATATGTGAGCATGAGCTCCATACCTCAACTCGAGGACGAGTCTAGTATGGTAGTCATAGCGTCAATAGCAGACTAATCCACTTAACGTTCAACCTTTCCAACAGTTTTATGTCTGATAGTATTAACGTGTTCAGTGTGCATTTTTACCGTCTGTCCACATTTTTTTGTTCTTATTTTACCTTGGAGAACCTCTGTTGCTCCACAAAGTCCATTTTCCTTTAATGGATGATCCTTTTTTCTTCTTCTCTAAATGCCTAATAATATTAACATTGATCATGGTGACAGTTGCGACAAATTCGATACAATCTCACAAAGTAATTGGGCCTAAGCTTGTGAGTAAAACACCATCAACCAGAAGTCTGCAGTAAAGCAGCATTTCTCAGTTATTACATATCCATTACACATATATCCATAAGTGTCCCCAATCCACCAAACTCCGTAAACATGGGACGGATCCAAATGCCTAAACCGTTGTACACATCTATGAACTAGCACTAATCATACCCCACAAGTTTGAAAAAGTCTCTATCTCAAAAGGTGTTGAAAGAGTCGTGCGACATTGCATACATACGCAAGTACGGACAGGCAGGATAACATAATGCCCGCATTTTCTTCGAAAAGCGTGGAAATAACAATTGAGACATTTACGTTTTTCTGCAGGAGAACATATGTTTGAAGAATAAGCCGATATGACATCATTATTTTTGTAACTATTTTAAAAAGAAAATACCATATTCCTTTAAATTGCCAGTAAGGGGTCGTTGTCGGTTTTTCTAATGGTATCCTCTCGTTATGTCTGCACGTTTGTCTTCAAACCAAAGGCATCTGCTCAAAAGTATTGCAAAATTGTTGTGACTAATGTCATCATAATTATGTAATTTAAAATGAGCTGTATAAGAATACAGCCTTATAGTGGATGTTTCCGAGGTAAGCCTTTTCCTGATTAAATCATCAGTTGCTCAACGCCCGGAAGGTTTCTTAAGCAATATGTTACGTTCGCAAATACTACTACTACTAATAATAATAATAATCAGCAAAACGACGAACAAAACGTCAAATACTACAAGAATAAGAACAAAACAATAACTGTCCTTTTCGCTGCTTCCTCATCCTCCCTCTCTTCCTCCTCTTCATCCTTCCTTTCTGTCTCCGCTTCTTCTTTCTCCTCCACCTCACCTGCTCCTCTCTCACTACCTACTTTTTCTCCTCATTTCTTCTCCTCCTCCCACACCTTTCTTCGCTCCCACTTCCTCTACCTCTCTTCCTTTCTTCTTTTTCTCCTCTCTCTTCATCTTCCTTCTCCCCTCCTTTCCTTATCTTCCTTCCTGCTTGGCTGCTTAAACAATTATTTATATTGTTCTTCTAAGTGCTCTGTAACAGAAAGAGACGTTGTGCAAAATTATACAACTAGATTTCTGTACAAAATCATAATGTGTGAGTATATGGGTTTATGACGTACACCTTGATATTGGAGTAGTTGATAATGGAACTATAATCTGAATGGTATTGATTTTTTAAGAATTCCACTGTTCATCTCTTTGGTATCATTCAGTGATGTTTACTTTGTACATTATATTAATCCATTTGTGTTCACATTTACATAATATCACTATACTTTACATTGTAAATGGGTGCTCTGTTTCCATATACTGTATAACGATATACTAGAGTTATTTTGAATGAGATACATATACTATATCCATACATCGAATTCTTTTTGTACATAAGGATAACTGTGTTTGATTTCAAAGCTATGAATTCAATAATATATACGTTTAAAAAAAAAAAACTCTATTCAATTAATAAAATATTTCTCATTTATTGTTGTTCGTTCTTCTAGTGATTTATACTAGATCACGAATAGAGATATCTATATTAAATACAGAGCATCTCTAAAGAGATATATATCCAAAATAGAGATAGCACTATTTTGTTCAATAAAAAACCTCATTCGGCTTGCCATAAAGTGGTGGCGCTCGAAGGTTCTGTGGGAAGAAATAACTGACCATTATCGCACATGACAGAAGTAAAGTTAAGCCTTTCCAATGCAGAGGTTAAAAACGAAAAAGACACAGATTTGAAAGGATTTAGCATCAAATTTCTAGTGAAGGAAGGTGGTCACAGTAACGTAATGAACAATTTAAAGATCTAATAAATGATGAAGCTATTTAAACTCTATTATAATTTTTTATAAACCTTCCCATTTAAATAATGCTAAACTAAACTCACTCCATTGTTTATATTAAAAGATGTTTTTGCTTGTCCTAATTCCCAATGCATTTAGATTCTGTCGTTAGAAAAAATAAACGTTAAGTAATCAAATGCTGTCGATTTCATATATAGTATGATGCACGTGTAGCAGTTGGGGTTTAAAGGACCACAAATTCGCTGGATTCAATTCTTCTCTTTATTTTCCATCCTATACGAGTTATCAGTATTGTGTACCACTATTTGTGGAATCGGAGCAGACTGAGGCCATACTGTGGGACATGACAGGCTCTTACAGCTGCTGATTATGACCTGAATTCGCTCCAAAGTACACTTCCGTCACATTGAACAGGATTCGTGATTTTGAATGGCAGCGTTAACACCATCCTTTAAAAAATATCAGAAAAATTGAATAATTTCCCTCAAAATCTTAGAATAAAACAAAGCAAGTGGTTAGATTAACCAATCAGATGTTATTGTTGTTTTTTTTGTTTTTTGTTTTTTTGGGGGGGTGGGGGGTGGGGGGGGGCGATGATTGAACAATTACTGACCTGGACCCGTCATAGGTTGTGTCAATAGTGAGTAAAGAGTCTAGGTAATATATGCATAATTAGATGGATACAACGGGGCTCCCTGTGAAGTATTATGAAAATCGTTATTGAATAACAACATGCGCGAATATGGTTTTAGCCTCTGTTGGTGAGAAATGTATATTTACCAAAAGATGGTATTAGTGCATAGTTCAACCACTCTATCGTGGCTCTCGGATGCACGCGGGAGGACGAATGAAACGTGACTACAGGTATTAATCGCCGAAGATAAAAGATTAAATCGTTACAAAACTCATCCCTATAAGTGGCTCTGATTAAACACAATCATTTTCTTTATGTACGCATATAATCAATATTATATTAACACATACTGTACACAAATATATCTGCTATTTGATATTGAAATCTGTCATCATTATCATCGTGATTGAACACAGTGAACCAGAGGTTCCTCAAGCTTAGTACTCTCGAATCCAGAGAACCATACAAATATGGCTACAAAAGATAGGCACTGAAGATATGTATGAACAAAATTAAGGATTCGTTTTTGCTTGAAATCTTGCATGGTTTCGATATTGTCTCAGACAACGCGAAATTTGCCAAGCAGTTCACTATCGCTTATATTAGTGTGTCTAGAAAGATTTCTCTCCAAATTAAATTTCAGACAATGTTTTGAGCAATGATGAGATTTGTGTAAACTTTTGTTACTTACAGAATTTGTCTCCAGTCAGATTATGGCACAGAAAGCGAACTTACGCAATAAGCTCACTGTCGCTTATATCATCATTACGATGCTTCACACTATATCGCAGTGTGTCCAGAATGATTTCTCTCCAAATTAAATCGCAGACAATTTTATGAGTAATGACGAGATTTGTGTAAACTTTTGTTACTTGCAGGGTTTGTCTCCCATCAGATTAGGAGGTAAACATTTTTTCTGCTTTTCAGCATCAACTTCAAAAATGACTTATTTTATTTCTGCACGATCCACGTTTACTTACTTTACAAACACGAGTTTGTTCTATTTGACTTATTATCTTGAATCAAGACTATACAAGTTTTAATTTCAGTCGTAGAAAAAGTCTGTAGCTCAACAATACAATACAATACAATACAATACAATACAATACAATACAATACAATACAGAACGTCTAGCAGTCCTATATGCCGTCTTGTTTTGTAGAAATAGTGTGGGGGTAGGGGTGATAGAGATTTGTGTAGATAAATATTACGGGTATTTAATATGAGAAATCCGCCACGATTGATGACTTGATAACTTTCTGGGCCACTGATAAACAAAGAACACTAATTAAACAGCCAGGGAAGGGGAAGAAAATCGGCCACACAAATGAAAGGCTGTAAAAGGAATTGCAACGTAAATTATACTCTCTCTCTCTCTCTCTCTCTCTCTCTCTCTCTCTCTCATATACATGGAGTTGACATATAGACATAGTGGTTAGACATGTCTTACTATACAGTTTATAATATGGCATGCTAAATAATTGAATCATGGCTGTAGGTAAAAAATATGTAAGATTCATATGCATATTAAAAAATTGGCAGGTCAAAAGAATGTTCGCTTTTCAGTCTATTCTACGTCAAACATAGCAACGGGTTCGCATAGCGGTTACTGTATTACCCGTTATCACTCTAGCATTAATTTCCTGTTAAAGTTTAATGACATGGCTCTATTTGCTTTTTGTACCGAACGGATGACAGAAGATTTTTGTAAATAGGTTCAGATTAGGTCTCATAGCGTCCAGTGTGATTGAAGGGGTAAAACGTCAAAGTCACCAAGGAGGGATGAAAGTTCTTGCTAGCGAGACAATTAGATTTCTAGGACAAAATCCTAAAGGCTACATTTATGCAAGAAGATAAATCTAACATGTCACTCGAAAACGTTAATCTTCGGTCTGGATAATTCTTTTGTGAAGTAGACAAATCAATTTTAATCACTTTATAAGATTTTAGTAAGAGTCCCTACTTGCAGAAACTTCATTCCCCTGTCCTTGAGTCTCAGTTGTTATATATTTTGATCGACTGTTTTTATGCTGGCGCCATATCTGTGAAGGGGGCATATAGTATTATCTATGTACGCCCGTTCCGTCACATAAAGTCGTGTTCTATCACGTCCCGTCCGTCGCGAATTTCATTTATTTTCAGTATATTTTGAAGAACTGCATGGATTGAAACTAAAATTTTGGTATGAGGTTTTACATCAAGGGGTCATGTTCGATTTTCACCTTTTTTTGACAAAATTTAATGGAGTTAAGGTCCCCTTTTGACTTAAAACTTTTCCCATCATTTTTATCATATTGGCTGCAGAATCCATGTTGTAGGGGCACATTTCTAGTTCTTTATACTAGACTCCTAGGTTCTGGAAACCATTTAGTCTTTGTATTCATTTTAAAAGACGGACAGAGAGTTCTGAAGGCAGTAAGTGATTGCAGATCTATGCGTTGTTTTACCCACACATGTGTGGATATAAGAAATCTAAAAAATATATTACACAGCTAATGAAATGAAAGAAGTTAATAATGCTAATAATATGACACATCTATTACTTGTTGGGACCAAACATATAAACAATTTAGACAAGCCTGACATATGTCTAAAACTATCAGAAGAATTTCAATCTACGGAAACCGGTTAGTGCCAGGTCGAGATATTTTTTGTTTGTTTGGTTTAAATCTCTTAATTACAACTTAGCTATCGTACATATGACTTCTGTACTTCGTGATCACGACTTTCACTTAGTATATAGTAATTACAACTTAGCTTTCTCTAAATTACCACTCATTATCTCGTAGTTACGAGTAAACATGTGAGACTGGAGATATTACTGTTCAACCACAAAACGGCTTAGAGGAAAGAGTCTATTTTGAAGATTTGAAGATTTAGTTATGTTCAGATTTAAACAAATTCACATTCGGATTCATTCTTCGTCTACATACTAGCAAACAAGTGATAGTAACGTGGATACACAAGTAATAGTAACGTTGATAGTAACGTGGAAACGAACGAGTCATTACTTTCTAGCATAAGCAAGTGATAGTAAAGTGGATACACAGGTGATAGTTACTTGGAAATACAAGTGATAGCAATACGGAAACAAATGAGTCATTACCTTCTAGCATATATAAGTGATAGCAACGTGGATAAAGAAGTATAGTAACGTGAATACACAAGTGATAGTAACGTGGAAACGAATGAATTATTATATTGTAACATACACAAGTAATAGTAAAGTGGTTCAAGGAATGAGTTGTAAACTACTGGCAGTGATAAATAACGTGGTTCAAGGAATGAGTTGTAACCTACTAGCAGTGATAATAACGTGGTTCAAGGAATGAGTTGTAACCTACTAGCAGTGATAATAACGTGATTCAAGGAATGAGTTGTAACCTACTAGCAGTGATAATAACGTGGTTCAAGGAATGAATTGTAACCTACTAGCAGTGATAATAACGTGGTTCAAGGAATGAGTTGTAACCTACTAGCAGTGATAGTAACGTGGTTCAAGGAATGAGTTGTAACCTACTATCATAAACAAGTCATAATAACGTGGAAACGAATGAGTTATTACTCAATGCTATACATCTGTTTCTATTTCTACTATAAATCTAGGGGACACAGGTGGCCGAGTGTACTAAGGCGTTCGCCTTTACAGATCACTGACATTTCACCTCTGCCAGCGTGGGTTTGAGTCTCTGCTGGGCCAACGTGGGTATTTGAGAAAGCTTGCAAGTAGCTTTCCATGGGTCAGTGTTTCTTCTCGGAGTTTTCCCGGGTTCTTCCTCCATACTGGCCGTCATGTGCTGAAAAATGACGTTAAACACACAAACTACTATACATATGTTTCTATTTTTTATGAGAGATACAGGAACAACCTGTGCACGAGTTAGGAACTTATTGTGGCACGAGACGTCCATTGAAAAGAACGTCCACACCTAACCCGGTCACCAAACCTAGATATAGCATAACTGAACAAATTCAATATTTGTATATAAAAAATAAAAATAAAAAAAAGGTAGAACACATGGAGAGGTGAACATTCTACAGTTTCAAAGGCGATGTAGAAAACAAAGACATATAGCCAAAAGACCCGAAAAGATGTGTAAATTCTTTTCATGATGAAACACAGTGATTTCAAAATAAATATTTCAGAAAGCTTATTTAGAAAGCGAGACATTAAATACAGATTAATACACGAACGGACGAAATAAAAGAATCAACTTAGAATTATGTACGACTATCTGATTCACGCCTGGCAAAAGAACTGCAAAGTCTACTTTAATGTATGGACATCTCTATAAATTTCTGTATGTATGTATGTATGTATAATATATATGTGTGTGTGTTGTATGTATATATGTATGTTAGCATGGATGTATTTTATGTTTACATATGTATGTGGGTGGGTAGTAGATAGATTGGTACTTATCTTAACGATGTTCATACTTCATATGTACGCATATGCCTATGTATGTATGTATTGCAGTAATGTTCATATTTCATTCTCACGTGGGTGGGAGGGTTGGGTGAGAGCAAAAACTTGTAAAAGCTTGATATTCTGGGTTTTTTTTTTATAAAGGTCACTATAGTTATGATTCGATCCATTTCGAATCGTACCCATCTTCAATCTCAGAAATTAATTCATTTCCGTGACGTCACACTATTATGTTAGCAGTTAATTATTTTTCACGAATCCACAGTCACAGCTCTTGCTGTTGCTCACTCAACCGTCCATGGTTGCGCTTTACAGATATTACGTACTTCTGAGAGAGTGACAAGTGTAAGATGAAGTTGTTTGAATTTGCAACGTTACATATTGTACTTGTGGAAATTATACATGATCGAAGCACACAGCTAATAAAAATGGCTGCTTCCATGTGCTCGAAAAAATCAACCTGAATCAGTCCAAAGTACACCATCTTTAGCAGTTATTAAAATAGGAAAAACGAATTTTGCCAGAGTAGGCAATACCAGCTTCTGGAAGTGCAATTAATGAATTAAAAAATATAAAAAAAGTAAAAAATGTTATCGGCTCGTTTTTGTACAATTTACCTTTGAAGTCCAGGAAGTGAAAATGACCAGGTTTTTTGATAGGTGCACATCTGAAGTAAGACCAAGCTGCATACTCTATAACCCAAATTGCACCCATCAATCATACACGAAAATAAATGGAATTAAGAGTTGTTTTAACAATATCTAAGATATACAAGATCTTTTTTAATAGTCAGGATAACCAGTGAGGAAAACCTGGAAAATTCTTTCTCTTTAAAAATCTAACCTATGCAAAATATGAAACTATAGAGCGCCACCTATACGCACCTCTGGACTTGCAAGTGCGTCCCCAGCTATTGATAATGCCATAGGTACGTGTACACGGCCAAGTTATAAACAGCAAAGCAGAGACTGTTCTGGTAAGAAATGTGTGAACCTCTTTTTTTCCTCATGAGGCATCTAAAAATCAGAGAAATGCAATAGTAAAAATCTCAACAGCGAATCATTTTTGTTCAAATACAAAATGAAATTTACTTGAAGAATAATGTTTTCCATTTGTGAATATTGTGTCAAGAGTTTTGAACAACAAGAGCAAACGATGAAAGTACTTTTAAAGAAAATAACATTGTAGTCTTTACAGTATATATATATATATATATATATATATATATATATATATATATATATATATATATATATACAAAACAAAAAAAAAACGAAGTCAGTACATATATACAGTATGCAACATGCCCACAGCTACAACCGCTGCATTTTAAATAAAATGGAGACGAAACCATGATGCATGATGACGAAATTCTCTGAATCTAAGAGTTTTATTCTTTGTTTTTTGACATGCCAAATTTCAACAAAACTAATGCATTCTGAATATAATGGCTTTAGCCTTTAAATATGTTTAATTCATATTTCGCTGGCATTTTTTATGTCAGTGATTTGACTAACATTTCAAAAATAAGTACTTCAGGCATTACAATTATTATTAGTATTACTAGTAGTAGTAATAGTAATAGTAGTAGTTAAGGCAGAAAGAACTATTAACCTATGCATATGGAATCTAAGTAATAATTAAAATATTCAGATGGATCAGTAGATGTAAATAAAATTCAATGAAGAATAAAGTAAAATTAGAAGTAATATTTGAAAACAATGGCTGATGACTTTTCATCATAATTTTAAATTTAAGAAATTTAAACAAATTTTGATATGAGCAAAACTATTTTACTACTACTACTTCTGAGCTGGATGTTAATACTGACAAGTAATTACTTTTCGAGAATGAATGTGACGTACGATTTAGAATGTGTCGGATCCTGACTGTACTTGAATAATTACTGTAATTTATTCCTCTAAATTGCATTTTGACCATCTATCTACATGAACACTTTTTCTGTTTAACACAAATTTGAAAGCATCAAAGATATATGTAACGTCTTTAATTGTTTACGTTGATACAAGCATTTTTGTTTTTAACCCATTATATATGATCTTCCTCTAAGAAGTTGGTATTTATCTATCTGTAATTTTAAATATTCCAGCATGTCAAGCATTCATCGTGTACTTTTTCTTATTTTCTTTTTAAATGTTGTCTAAAGTATTTCAAAGAGAGTTTATATCACAGTTTGAATTTCAACCTGTCCATTTTGTTAGAAGGTCTTGCTCTGTGGTAAAAATGCATATAGCCATATTGTTTGTCACTCTTGACTAGGTCGTTACATACCTGTAATAGTTGAGTCTAGCTGTACTTATACGGAATCAAATCCTCGAAATTTTCAAATGATGATCTTCTTCAAATATGGTTCAGCATCATTAAAAAAGAATGCAAATAGTGGTTGTTACCACCAGAAATTCTTTAGCCTTTGACATTTCTTTTAAACGAATCTGTAAGTCTTTCCATTATGATTCTGTTTAAGTTATGTCTATTCATCCTCCTTCTTTCTAGCTGTTGCATGTATTAAAGGGGGGAATATTTGCTTGAAACGAGTGAATACCGGATATATTTCATTGAGTGGGTGAAAATAACTAAGTTTTATTTTGGTTCAACGTATTGGTTAGCAATATGTATAACAGATTGAAGTAGCAGATTTCTTACTGTATCCCGCACAATAATGTCAGCTGTTTACAGTTTATGTTCTGCTTCGTTTTGTGTATATTCGCACAGAAAATATCAGTAGTAACATAATTATCCTTCCCAATTCATGGTAAAACAGCACATACAAAAATTGAAGAGAAAAAGTGTATGCACATTGTGGGATTTGAACTTGGTTCATCTCCATGGAAGGCGGCCAGACTTAGCACTAGACCCGCAACCGTCTGAAAATAGTTTTGATTTCTTTGTCATAATGTTATCGACGGGTCACTGAAAAATATTTCTGGTATTCCACTCCAGTGAATTATGAAAATTATTTCTCTTGTAAAATCCAGTAATTCACGGCCTAGCATAAAATAAACATGGTTGTAATTTTTCTTTTCTCACATGTTTTGACACTGATGCATGAAGTATCGAATTTTTAAATTTGATTTATTTAACTAGAAAAAAGTAAATATATATTTACATATTTTGCATGTTTATTGTGTACATATACGTCATTGTTTATTGTAGACATATACGTAATCGTTTTATGAGCATTCATGTGTCAAGTGGCGCTCTACAGTTTCGTATTTTGCATAGGGTTAGATTTTTAAAGAAAAAGAATTTCCCAGATTTTCCTCACTGGTTATCCTGGCTATTTAAAAAAGACATTGTTAATCTTAGGTATTATTTTACAGAACTTTGAATTCTCTTTATTTTCGTATATGATCGATGGGTGCAATTTGGGTTATAGAGTATACAGTTTGGTCTTACTTCAGATGTGCATCTATCAAAAAACTGCTAGCTCCGCTAGGTTGTTTTCACTTCCTGGACTTCAAATGTAAATTGTAAAAAAACGAGCTGATAACATTTTTACTTTATATATATTTTGTAATTCATTCATTGCGCTTTCAGAAGCTGGTATTGCCTACTCTGACAAAATTCGTTTTTCCTATTTTAATAACTGCTAAAATTAGTGTACTTTGGACTAATTCAGGATGATTTTTGCGAGTGGCCATTTTTGTCAGCTATGTGCTTAGATCATGTACTATTTCCACGAGTACAATATGTAAAGAAATTTCAGCCACAGTACATGAAAATAGCATAGAGGTATGCCAGCATTCTTTTCACTGTGCGTGTTGCAAATTCAAACAACTTCACCCTACACCTGTCACTCTCTCAGAAGTACATAATATCTGTAGAGCGCCTCCTCAACCGTCCAGTGATTCCGGAACTATTCATGAATTATTGTGTACATATAGGTCATCGTTTTATAAGCAGAAATCATGAACATGTGTCAAAGGCCCAATGAATCCAGAAATACGTCACTGTCGGGCGTTTCATCTGGAAAAAGATTTGTTCACCTCAGCCGAGTTTCTGACCACATACTTTTCGAGCTATTATTCTACGCTTTACAACACGCAACCTTGTTTACTAACGCGTGTACACCATGGAACATTTATTTACCTATAAAAACCTAAGAAGTGATGTTTTATTATTTGTACTGCAGTCTGCATAGTCTGGTAATGTTTTTAATTTGCTTAGAGCATTTCCTTATCTCCATTTATGTGCAATAGTAAAGTTTCAAATAGCAAGATAGTTGGATATAGCTGTAGAGTAAGATCAATAGAGAGCACTGGAATTAGAATCGTTCGATGTAATAATTTATTTATTTTATTGCAAGTTAACAAAGCCCTCTCGACAGAAAAAGATTGTCCTATTTAAATTTTTACTATCGTCCACTACTCTCTCTCTCTCTCTCTCTCTCTCTCTCTCTATTTACTCATTAATCAGAATTGTTCTTTTCATATTGGACCATAATTTGTTTAAAGCCCATGCAAGTCAGATACGTTGACTCCATGTGTTGCCGGTATATCTTACACCAATTGTTTATTTTGACTAGATAATTTTATATAGTTTTTTTTTAAAAAAGAACCCCCCAAAAAACTTTTTGGGTAAAATAATTGGGTCACACCTATTATTTACACAATTTATATGACAAGATGATAACGTTTGTATGCCAGATATGGTTATTACACGTAGAGCTCATATTTCGATGACTCTAGAATGGACTGTGTGACTGTATAGAACTTGTTTATAAGAGGGGGTTTGAAAGCCCGTGAAAATTGTCTTTCAATGCAGCCTAATATGCGCTCAATTCATCACTAAAAATTGACTTTGTTGGTAAACTCTTGCATCTGTTTGGTTTGATGCATCCTTCCATCAACATTCTCAATACATAATCTATTCTGTAAAAAATAAAAGGGAAAGTGAGTTTTCGATTTAGTAATATTCCCTTTTCTCCATACTATAAAAGTATAGGGGAAAGGAATTGTTCGATTTAGGACCTCAGAATGGATTCCACTCCCAACGTCAATGTATCTTCGAATATGACGAATTTTCTAAATTCAACGATACGCCAGACAAGATTGGTCTCAATAAGCCATCTGAAACGCTCGGCGGGGTGGGAGTAGGGGACAGACCCGCTATTGATGGCACTCTGCTCCAGGATCCGCTGTGTATGTATGTATTATGTACGTACGTATGTATGTAACAATCGATCCATTTAGTAATCTATTTATCTATCTATCCGTCGTTCGCATGTACGTATATCTGCCTATCTGGTAGGTCATGGAATATGTTCATACGATTGATATGTTATTTACCTTTTTCATATTTGTTCAGAACTTCTCTCACTGTGACTGATTGCTAATAATGCAATTCTTTATTATATAGACTTCTTCTGGATCTTATTATAATTTGTACTCTCTCTCTCTCTCTCTCTCTCTTCTTTGTTTCTAGAACGTGGAACACGATCTAGCATACGTCTTTGGCTGGGTAAATATACAATTTGATCGTTTGTAGTTTTTTTCTTCTTTCGTGGAAATGGTTGAATACGCTAGACAAAGAAACTACAGGAAATCCGATTGCCGCATTTAATCGCTAATGTTTTGCATCAGGCATTAGGGCGACAATGAGAACAAAATACAGAATCGGCAGTGTCCGTAATAGTTTCTAAAAAAATATTGCCTATAGTAGGCTGGAGTTAATTATTGCTCCAAGAAACGGATATTTAGCTGACTAACCGACTGAAATACTGAGTATCAAAACCAGATGGATTTTTATTAATACGCTTTGCTGCCCTTTAAATGTTAGTCAGTATTTTCTCTCTCTCTCTCTCGTACATTTTTACAAATGCATAAATTGTATGCGAAATTAGAATAAAATTTAAATGCCCGATGATTTCAGAACAGCACAGCAAAAAATCGAATAAATTCAGAAACCTCTACTGGAAATCCAGTAGACTGCAGCATATCCTTAGGGTCTTCTTCAGAGTAACTGAGAGTGAGAAAGCAGAGGTCGCAGTTGTATTCTCCATTCTTACAGTCGAATCTATTCAATTATGTTCCTATATTTTTTGGACTCACGTTTTATCAATATGCTGTCCATAATGTTCATCATATGCCTCAATGTCCACTATTTTATCACGTTTGTATAACTGAGGATGACGTTCGGTTACATTATGGTTTGAAGAATATGTGATGTCAGACGCTTACATGCGCACGAACACAAGCCAGAATGATTTTTTTTTCATCGTACGCATTGGTATTGAGTTGTGTCTTAATGACCACATATATTAGCTGCAGAAGTTTTGTATTTTGATGTCACATCGACAACTATTATTCTTATACAATATAAATACTAAATCTTGATTGTCCAGGTTTATCGACTTCGAGGTATAAAAATTATTCGGATAATCGAAGGGTCATATAATCGAGTCTATAGTTGTATATGTTAAAAATGTATTGGGGATATGATTTTCATTTGGATTTGCTAAACATTCGGACAGTGGAGACGGTTTATTTTCTACTCTGATACTGAAACACTTGAAATTGTTGACTCATACATATATCTGGGTATCACTTTTGATCATAAAGAAAATGGCAATATTAAACATTAAAAATAAGTCACTCCTGTCCTGGTTCAAAATCAAACAGTCTCTTTGTACTTCTAATGGTACACATACTTCCATATTGCTGCATATTGAACGGTGTGTCAACAAACACATTTGTTTCTATGGTCGTGAAGTATGGAAGTCTGACTTTGTCAAATTTGAAAAAAAAAAACAAAAACATTTTCAATGACTGGACTAAGATTTCATATAACCAGACCATAATCAAAATAACTAAATCTATTCTTGACCAACCCAATCATTGTAGTAATATAGGTGCACTAATAGAACTAGGTTTGCACACTTTTTCACATGATGTTTATATCTCCATGCAAAAAAAAAAAAAAAAAAAAAAAAAAACCATCAAAGGCTTTATAAGATTAAAACCACACAATATTTGCATACATACCTTTTAGGAGGACTTGAACTCCTCTAACATAAAATTTCCATTATTGAATGCATCTGTTTGTCATATCCTAAAATCACTCCGAGTTCTCATCTTAATTTGCAGAACGCAAGAACGCAATAGGTTCGTGTAAAAAAATTGGTGTAATGTTTTTTTACTAGAGAAAGCCTGCCTTTAAATCCGGTTAATTGGGAAATCTAATACGCCTCTTTGGATATATTACACAGGACATAAGTGTTGCCCCCTATCTTTCCACAATGAATAATCAAAAACAGCTCTAAACTGCCTTAGACTAAATACACACTCTTATGCTGGAGTATGGCAGATACCAAAATCTAAGCATTGAAGAAAGAACCTCTCCTTTTTTTTTCCTCAGTACGGTTGATGTTGAAGCCCACTTCCTATTAGCATGCAAAGCTTATGCAAATGTGAGAGATACATTCATCTGGGAAATCATTTCCCACATACCATCTTTTGTATTTGTCAGTTTCTCTGACCAACTAAAAACAATGACAGATTCTCCTGCAGCAACCACAGATTTATAACCTATTTTAAAACTAAAGCCCAGACTCGGAATTATCGGAACATCTCGTCTTCCATATTGGGATCGGACGCGTTTCGATGGTCTCACCAAAACAAATCTGCTCTTGCCACTCCCCGTTGATAACTATTACATATTCATTATCTTTCCGCAGGTCCCTACCACCCTGTATCAACTATCCCATTCAAAATAAGTTGAGCAGCATCCTACCACCATGTAGCAACTATGCCATGCAAAATAGGTTTAGCAACTGCCTACCACCCTGTAGCAACTATGCGACGAAAAATAAGTTTAATAGCTGAGTAGCACAATATAGTAACTATGCCATGCATGGCATACGTTTCAACAGCTGCCTGCCACCCAGTAGCAACTATGCCATGCTAAATACGTTTAGCAGCTGCCTACCACCAAGTAGCAACTATGACATGCAAAATAAGTTTTCACAGCTGCTTACCACCCTGTAGAAACTATGCCATGCAAAATAAGTTTGGCAGCTGCCTACCACCCTTTAGTAACTATGCCATGTAATCTAGGTTTAGCAGCTGCCTACCACAATGTAGTAACTATGCAATAAAAAATAAGTTTAGCAGCTGCCTACCACCATGTAGCAACTATGACATGTAAAATAAGTTTAGTATCTGTATTATACCCTGTAGCAACCATGCCATACAAAATAAGTTTTCACAGCTGCCTACCAGCATGTAACAACTATGTCATGCAAAATAAGTTTCCACAGCTGAATACCACCCTGTAGTAACTATGCCATGAAAAATAATTGTAGCAGCTTCTGATTTAAATCCGTGATAAAATATTCTTTGACTTAAAGGTGCAAGCGGTGAGCCCAAGGCTTCCCAATATTGGCACAGTTTTTTATGTATGGGTCAGTAGAACAATAAGCATTACATATACAACAAATATTTTTAAACTAGACTCATTAAAGGTACAAGTCGAAGCTTTTTTGCATATCGAATTTTCAACTCATCTTTATCACACAGCTCCAAGCTCTCAGCCCATCCGATTGAACAGTTTTTATTCACTTATTTTCATGGTTTCTAGTGCTACCAGGTGACTGCTCTGACAAAACCTTCAGTAATTTTCATAAAGCATGGTTAAACACTTAAAGAGGTAGTGAGGCCGATGTCAATCCTCCTCTGTTTTGATTTGCTGGATCAGGTCACACCCCTTTCCATTCTGCAGCTCACACTAATTTTCGCAAACAAGATGACCTAGCTTGCACAGTAAACACATCAATCGAATGCATAGAAAAAGGAAAGATATAGAAAGGGAAAGCAGGTATCTCAATTTTGAAACGTCACATAGAGTACGTGTTTTGGTTAAATTTGCAATATCATCGCAAAAACAAATTCCCAAAATGTGAGAAAATACATGTCATAGTAAATAATTAAATAAAGATACAAAATCATAAAAATATCTCCTGCAACAGTTCATTTCAGTTGTTGTTCTTTCAACAGTCAAGGTGATAGTAAGAAAACGTCATGTGCTTTCCTTATCACAGTGCATTTTTATCTAAAGATACAGTAAGTCTTTTACTACTGCCAGTTGTCCAACTTTTCAACAAACATTTGTGAGGAAAGCACCAGCCCAAATTTTGATAGAGTTATGTATGCCGGTATTAGGAAAATCCGTTTGTATCATTGCTATATGAATCAGGAGAGAGGTTGAAGGCACAACTAGATCCATGTGCGTTGGTTTTCAAAGACATTTGCCAGGTAATATTTTGAGTACACACATTAATAAATAACTCCAGTTCAGTTCCATATCCAGCAAATCAAAACAAAAATTAAGTGAATATATTGACTCGTCAGTTCCATGTCTAACGAAAAGACACAATAACTGGCGGTAAAAAAGAAGAATTCTAACCGAGTTGATAACAAGAAATAATCTGACTAGTATTCATAAGTTCTATACTGTTCTTTTAAGCGATATAGCAGCTATGGTCGGACGTTCAAGGTTTATTGCTATATGGAATCGTTCATATTACCTGAATGAAGATTTCGTAGAATTTGTATGAAAGATTATTATAAAATATTTGCGCGAACCCTGTGTTCGTATTGAGAAGTCTGCGATGGTTTCATTACTTCGTCTGTCTATGCGACACGTACTGTCTCGGACAGACGTAACACCAGTATGGGAATAATGTCGTTTTGCGCCAGTTCATGTGTCCTCGGCACCACGCTCCTCAAAGTTCACACTCTTTCGGAGTATATCGGTGCCGTAACAATGCTTTGACCCCAAGGTCACCTAAGCGTTATTTAATTGCCTCTGTGGATTGGTACACAAGAACTTTGTTCTTACTTTGTGTTTCCTCTGCATGCACGGGAATTCAAATAAGAACGAGGATAAATGAACCAGATTTTTAACTCAGTTAAGGAACTTTATGATGATGTACCACCTGGGAAAATCATGGACTTTTTGAGGGAATGCGGTTTATATTAAAAAAATGTACCGTGTATTTTAAGGATTTTGTATTTTTTTTTTCTTTATATTTTATTTTATATACATTTTACAGAATTTTACCATCTTTACCTGTTGTATGTTATCTAGTAGTACATCATGTTTACTTTTTTTTGGAAGGTTTTAGTTCCTAAAGTTTTTGTCCAGTTTTTTATATTTACATTTTTAGAACTTTGCTTTTAATCGGCATGATATCGTCAATATTGTCCTGGCGTGCCGTTGAACCCTAATGCATATATACATGGATAATCCATCACTAAAACTTCAGAATCCTACGAGTTTTTCTGCATGATGTTTCACAAAATCTTCCGATTCTGCGTAAGAGACACATAAGAGCAAAGATCACAATAAATACAAATGAAAGTAAGTGTCATAAAGTGATCAAAGGGTGCGGTTTACCCCCAGTGGCATTATACTACCAAATTTACGGCATTGTAGCAGTGGGTATTATTCTACCTAGGAGAGGTAACCTACAGTGAGGAGTTTCGCTGAAAACTGTGTCACACTTCCGGTGTTCGTGAGACCGCAGAGAACTAGTATCTTCCATTTTAGGGTGCAAGGGACAGTTTTTATGCAAAAATTCAATTCCGTATCCACCTGTCTAATACGAAAACTTCATAAAAAATAAAATACACAAGTGAGGGCAAAAAGGTCATATTTTTGGATAGATATAATAAAACATAACATAAAAATATAATTCCCTTGATCTAACAAGTCAATGGAAGTTCATAGCAAAAGAAGTGTATACACCCCAGCCCCACATTTATGCAATTCAAAATAGTTGCCATCCAGGCGTTTTTTTTAATAATTTTTTTAGGTATTCTACTTGCCTTGAACCCACGTGTTTACTGTTATGGGTGGCTAGCCCTGTTTTCTAGCCGACTAAGGTATTTCAATATCTACATACTGCGAAGTAATATGGGAGGTGTTCATGCCTCACGTCAATTTCAAGAACAACACAAGCCCGAAACACTTCATTCACAAATATATTCATATCGTTAATTATTAAACAATAATAGCTGAAAAAGTCACATGATAGCCTTAAGTTAAGAAATTTGACAGGGGTCAATTTACAAAACTATCCCCTGCCACATTAGTGAAAGTACTGAATCTCTGTACTTTTTCCCAATGATGTACCGCACCTAGAAGTCTGGTTCCCTGCTTTGTATGCTTTCTACTATGTACGCCGCTATTCCACTAACTAATTGGGAGACACATATTTTACTAGTTACCAGTCTATAGTATTGGCTTGCCAATTTAGACCGGGCACCAGCGAATGTGAGGAATATGTTCTCAGCACGCATCTTACCGGATCTCCTCGCTTTGCATCCCTTCGCTCTTAAGTAAAACAATCGTGAAATATGCAGCAGTTCATCCCACAGCGTTTCCTGCAGAATCTGTGATATGGGAATAAATCGGCGCAAAATAAAACAAATTAAAATGACTCTGCATATGCTCGGTATTATTCTGATTGTGCTCGATTTCAGTTAAATATATAGTACACGTAATCCCGGTGAGCGGGTGCGTTCTTGCAATAATACTCGGTTACCAAACGGCAATAAAAAGCTGGAATTGATCATACCATAGAATAACAACTTTAGATAGCCAGTTATTTGTCTGAGAGAGGGAGAGAGAGAGAGAGAGAGAGAGAGAGAGAGAGAGAGTATCTGATGACTCTTGAGGTCTCACAAGGCACAGGGAATGTAATTATCAAGTGTCATTATTTAGTCGTGACTCTACTATCTAATACAATTCTTATAAACATAGATTTAGATTACAAGCTCTGGCTATAGTAGCTTGGCGTAAGAATAAATGCGTTTTTGCCATCAATAAGATACATACCTATGCATGTATATTTATTAATATTATTATTTATTAATTCAATCAATTAAGTAAGTAAGCAGTCAAAAAAACAGTGCACACACACACACACACACAAACACACACACACACACACACACACATATATATATATATATATATATATATATATATATATATATATATATATATATATATATATATATATATATATATATATACGAGAGAGTTCTCCTTATAAAAAGTAGATCTGACAGGCACCGATAAAGGTTCATGTTCTGGCGTCCTTGGGAATTCCCGTTCCACTTAATTTTAGTAACGCATCAGAGAAAGCGTTACATTTTGTGTTAGGGGGAGTTCATTCGTCAAAACAATATTTAGCACTTTCGTAAATATGAAAGCTCTAATTTGATTGGTGAATGTATAAGTCATGAACGTCGTATCGGTGTCTGATCTCCGTTATGTTAGAGATCTTGATTTTAATCAGATATATACATATATTTGTATGCACACATAGAGCAAATATAATGCAAGTTTTCGCACATATATGCACAGGGAAAAATGTAGCGTCAGTTCTCACATCAACATATGGTATTAAGATTAGGAAGACTCTCTCTTGCTCAGACTGTTATGAAGCCAAGGACACTATTTTTCTTAGATTTCCATATCATAGTTACTCATCATATACCACTAAAAGGGGTTTCGTTTTTGGATATTCCAAACTAGCGCGGAAAGTCTGCATAAAGCAAATAAATACATATGTTGCGTAACATTGTCTTGAATTTTGAAATACGAGAATTGTTGTACAGAATCTGTATTACAAAATATGAAAGGTCCTGGAAAACTACCACAAAATTGTTGGGATAATAGATGAAACATTTTTAGATTCTCTTACATCATATGTTAATGATCCATTTGTTTGGTACATCTGACCCTTGATCTTTCTCTTTCAGTTCTGGAATCTATACCGACCGAATTTGCATGATTCGGCCACTTCCGGGGTCTACATCCATTTTAAATCACACGTTGACATTAAGATAATCGCGTGGACTTCTGTGAATTCTAAATCAAGAGTAATTATTCAAAAGAAAATTTCCAATAAATTGGCATTGGTGGAAGGGTATGCACAATCCTCCAATGTATTTAGTATGTGCATACATGATTACATTCGGAATAGCCTTCGCTTAGGATAATTAGAGGCCATTGTATCGCTAGCAGACGACAGCACTCTATCAGAAAAGTAGACATTTAGTTTATTAAAGAATCCAACGAAATGATACAAAATATAAAAACTGTATTTTCCTCTGCTCGTTCTGGTTGCGTACCAACTCAAAACTATGCTGAGAATCGCTTCGATCTATAAAACTAAGCGTTTAGTGTTGGCCGTCTCCCTCTTTTCCAGATGAATTATTGAGAGCTTAAGAATCTACTAAATAGCCAAGGATATGGACAAGTCTGGTTGATAGTAAACAATTTTGATAATTACATCATATTGCTCAGATATTCTCGCGTTTACATTCACACTAGAAAAGGGAAAAATCATTCGTCTTGAAGTTTAAGACCCTAAATACAATTGGCAGAGCACAATCACAGCTGTCATCTTGCGCAAAGCAAAAGTCAGTGATGTAGAAGAAAGCTGCCAGCTTCTTATTGATTTAGTTGAGGAGCATGGATTTATAGACATTAGTAATATTACAGAACAGCGGAGGGTAGAGCCTTGTACAGAAATGCGACATGACATCAACGTTAAACAGGGGTAGAATAAACGAAATTGGGCCATCAGTTAAGTACACCCCATGTGCAAAGGGCGACGAGACAGACGACGAGTTGGAGGAAATATCTATCATTCATCCATCAAAGAATGAGAACCGGGGTAGCCCAAGTGAACTTAGTGGAAATTCGAGGAGAGACAAAGTGGAAGAAGAGGAAAGAGGGAACATGGGTAGTGAAACCAATATTACAATTAATGGACCCAAACACTTGCCTGGGTCTTGTACCCCATCCTCGCCCAATGACAGAACAAAGTTGATAGGAGAAAGGTTAAGTTCTAGCGAAAGAATTAGTCTCTCCTCACCAGTTTATTCAGATAAAGTCATCGAACAAAAGTCGGTGAGATCAAGAACGACCTCAAGGCAGAGCATATTTGAGCTGGTAAGAGTGAAAAATAGAAAACCATCACGACAGGACCAATATTCCCTGATGCGAAAGGTTATTTCGAACGAGACAGTTGCATCGAAAGAAGTACGTAAACAAAGGCGAAAAGAGATCGAGGAAAATTTTTTCAAAAAGAATAACAAGCCAGATATATATGATCCTGCAGACAGGGATGGATGCAACTGGACTTTTGTCTTTGATCCATCAGGGCGACTGGCTTACTGGTGGGCCTCTGTGGTCAGTGTGGCATTCTTGTACAATTTCTGGGTTATAATTTACAGATTTGCATTCCAGGAGATAAATTCTTCAAATATAGCTGTGTGGTTTACCTTAGACTACCTGGCCGATCTATTGTACATCCTTGACATAGTATTCCACTTCCGCACCGGATATCTTGAGGACGGTGTCCTTCAAACTGACGCCGTCAAATTGAGGATTCACTATATGAACACGACTAGGTTCTACATAGACTGTTTATGTTTACTTCCATTAGATTTTCTTTATCTTTCTATAGGATTTTGCTCAATTCTACGTTGTTTTCGTTTGGTAAAGGTTTATCGCTTTTGGACTTTCCTGGACAGAACTGAACGCCACACGAATTATCCAAATGCCATGCGGACGCTAACATTGATGCATTATCTTTTGGCTCTATTTCATTGGAACGCTTGCTTATATTATATTGTTGGTACGAAACTCACTAAAACTGGATCATGGGAATTTGAACAGATGGACGATGGAATGAGACACGACGATAGAGTCATCGGAACATGGCAGTTTCCGGCAGACAAATCTGACGTCATACGCCAGTACCTGCACGCGCTCTATTGGAGTACCTTAACATTGACTACCATTGGTGGTTTACCACGACCGCGAACAAACGGAGAATACGTATTTGTTATTTGGGAATTATTATTCGGATTGCTTCTCTTTGCAACAGTATTGGGACATATTTCTAATATCGTCTCTAGTATTAGTGCAGCGCGGAAAGACTTCCAAGGTAAGTGATATAAATATTTTCTTCGCTTTACACAATCCATTAGTCTTCGCATACTTCATTCCATTGTTTGTCATACTGTACTGCATAAAAGCATCATATAATATCCCCTAAATTCCAATACGCTCAATTTCAATAATCTTCTACAGTTTAATTGCAACCTATGAATTCGTGGGGACAATACAATCAATTTGTTAATTGAAGAAAAGCAGATTCAATGAGGAAGTTGCATGTTGTGTCTCCCAAGCCATTAGAAGCAGCACTTTTCTGTAGAATGTCTTCAATGTTCTGATATTGCGGTAATGTACATGTCAGTCGCTTTCCGGTTTATATTTATCAATCGCTTAAGTGATTTCATAGGAAAAACAACACGAGTTCATTATCGCAACGTAGCACGATACATTTTTGGGCTTACGAAATGGCTCACCTATACTATGCCCTATATTATTAAAAGGGTCAACTTGTTAACATTAGCTCAAAAATATATAGATAAGCCAAACGTTCAGGTACGGCAAGAGAAATGCTAGTAACCGCTTGGGACAAGACTCTTTAATTCCTCGGCATTGTCTTTTGGGAACATTGTTAAGTGTGAGCGTCGTTAGGGACATTGTTGAGTGTGCGCGTCGTTTGGGACATTGTTGAGTGTGCGCGTCGTTAGGGACATTGCTGAGTGTGCGCGTCGTTAGGGACATTGTTGCGTGTGCGCGTCGTTAGGGACATTGCTGATTATGCCTGTCTTAGGAGACATTGTTGAGTATGCGTGTCTTTGGGGACATTGTTGAGTATGCGTTTTTTATAATTAATTTGCAAATGAACATAGGTATTACTCCAGTGTGTTCAGAACTTTTACTTGAGAGGAGAAGACCTTTATATTTCTTCAGTATATTATATTTCATGTAGAAGCTTAATATTTCGACAAAACATTTATTGCTTTGTCTAAAATCAGTCTACAGACATTAACCTCATACTGTTGGACCAAAGACATATTATTTTACTCGTATTGGTTTTCGTTTCTACATTAAGGAGTGTTGATTAGTCAGTTAGTCAGAATGACTTAAAGAGCGTGGAACAAACTGATTTATTTCTGGACTGTGGATTATGCAAATCTCAAGTATTCTACGACATAAACTGTATTTTTGTTTTCTTTTATTTTTTATTCTTCTTCTTTTCTTTATTATTATTTTGTGGTGTGTATACAGGTTATTGGTTCACTTTAAAGAAGGTAGTATGTCAACTGGATTACAATACAAATACATTGGCCAAGATACTCTATGACATCAAATAAATTGAAGAAGGCAGTCGTGATACTTGTTAAAGATACTACTCATTTTAAGTATGTCGACCGGATTACAATACAAATACATTGGCCTAAATGCTCTAGTTTAACTATGTCAACCGGATTACAATGCAAATACATTGGCCCAAATGCTCCTATGACATCAAATTCATTGAAGACAGTCTTGATACTTATTAAAGATACTACTCCATTTAAGTATGTCAACCGGATTGCGATACAAATACATTGGCCTAAATACTCTATTTTAAGTATGTCAACCGGATTACAATGCAAATACATTGGCCTAAATGCTCTATTTTAAGTATGTCGACCGGATTACAATACAAATACATTGGCCTAAATGCTCTAGTTTAAATATCTCAACCGGATTACAATATAAATACATTGGCCTAAATGCTATTAAACATCCAATTCATTGAAGAAGACAGTCTTGATAAAGATACTACTCCATTTAAGTATGTCAACCGGATTACAATACAAATACATTGGCCTAAGTGCCTAAGTGCTTTATTTTAAGTATGTCAAACGGATTACAATACAAATACATTGGCCTAAATGCTCTATTTTAAATATGTTAACCGGATTACAATATAAATACATTGGCCCAAATGCTCTATGACATCCAATTCACTGAAGAAGACAGTCTTGATACTTATTAAAGATACTACTCCATTTAAGTATGTCAACCGGATTACAATGCAAATACATTGGCCTAAATGCTCTATTTTAAGTATGTCAACAGGATTACAATACAAATACATTGGCCTAACTGCTCTATGACATCAAATTCATTGTGAGACTAAATGGAAATGCTACGACATCTGTTATTTCTCTTTAGTAAAATAGCCAGTTTAGGGAAGGAAGTAATACATGCAAACTTGTTAAGTTTAATTCATGGTCATGTATAAAAATGACACTCTTTAGCAACCTGCTCCTTTCATAAAAAGATACACACAACTTCATAAGTACGTCCTTTTCTTAAAGAGTTTACATCAATCAATCCATTACATTTTCATGTTATACAACCAGATGTACTCAAGTTGATAAAAGAACTGCATTGTACATGCTAACTTTTGCAGAAGATTTTTTCTGCCCACTCTCTTGATCTTTAACTTCTTAAAATAAGAGACCTACTGCCAGATGTCAAATATTGTTTTGCCTAAATGGATGTAGTACTCCTCATAACGCATCTAAATATCATGTTACACTGGCTCCTGACAATTCGGCTTAAAGTTGTTTACTTTCGATTCGCGCTACAGCTTATTCGGGTTATTAACATTCCATATTACACTTTATGGTACTGTAAAACCTTATTGTATTGACCCATTTGAGCTATGACGCAGGAAAGGAAGTAAACAACTTTTAGTATTGATCAATAGATACAACATTTCTGTAGAAATTAGGAAGGCGGCTTGGGTAATGCACTGAAAAAAAGGCTATTTGGAAAATTATTAACGTTGGATTATAACTATAGCTGTTTTGAGTTGAAAATGGATGTTCAACGTACGTAATATTTTATTTCCTATTGAAGATACGTCTTTGAAAATACTTGTCATAAAAAGTATTTTTGCACACATGATTCATCTGCATCATGCTCTGTCTTGGAAATGGACGGTAATATCCA
This sequence comes from Margaritifera margaritifera, assembly GCA_029931535.1. Classification (NCBI taxonomy): domain Eukaryota; kingdom Metazoa; phylum Mollusca; class Bivalvia; order Unionida; family Margaritiferidae; genus Margaritifera; species Margaritifera margaritifera. The sequence continues at coordinate 5,378,333 of JAQPZY010001677.1, read as the reverse complement.
AATAATAAAACAATTTCCAAGGAAAAGAAAACTCTATCTAACGTTTTGTCTGCACTGGGGGCATACGCGTTGTAACGCAGTTCTCGTAACAGGTGTACGATTTGGTTGGTTATCGTTATCTAGAGGATGATCGACCTCGGTGTTATTGCCCGGATCGAGTAAATAGTGAAATAAAATATGAAATTTTATAGATGGGATAAATAGAGATCTGAGCAGATATATAGAACAGAATAACACGAGTCCCCGTACATGAAATATAACAATTTAATCAATTACATAAAACCAATTGAAATAATACATAACATTAGAAAGATACACTTCTTTTCCAAACCATTTATCGAATTTCAACACAAATATAATTAGGTAATTAGCCGATCTGTTTAAAACGATAGACTTAGTTCATCATGGAACCGAGTGAACAATCGAATCAATTGCCCAGCATGCCTGCATAACCTTGTTATTGCTGGTCACTCCAAATTCAACGTTGCTGTCAGGTCATGGTTGATGTTTTCCCTTTTTGCTTCTCTCTTATCCAGCCTCTTTCGGTCCTCAAACTTTGTGTGGGATGCCTCTTCTCTCTACCCTTTACGTTGGTACTTATACGTGCATCGATGGTTGGATCTGTAGGTAGGTAAGTAGGTAGATATGTGGATAGATAGGTGGGTAGGTAGGTAGGTGGAGCTATTTTCCCCTTTAAAATAAACAAGAAGCAACCTAAATATCCCGTCAGATTCCTTCTGATGAGTACATTACCCCACTCTCGTTACGTCAGATATCGTCCTATCGGAATTCAAACAGATACCAAAGGCTATATGGTCAGGCCAAACCTGACAGACCATAAACAAACCTAGTTTCAGAAGATTAGTGTCTTTCTAGCGGCTATTTCATCACTAACTCACTCTAACATCACACGAGACATAACAGTTCACGTCTTAATTATACAAATGAATCAATGAAATTCACTTCATGGCTTAACTACATTAGTTTCAGTGAATACTCACTCAAGTCTTTATCAAACATGAAATCATCTACGACAGGTAAATTCACACAGATTCTCACAACTTGTATAAAACAAATAAATTCAAGTAAATAATTATATTGGTATCAACGAATTACATGAGATTGATGCAAATACCTTGTGCTTTCGAGACTCGCTTGCTTCTACCGTCAGAATCGTGTCCCTCAACTTCCAAACACCTGTCCCTTGAACAGTTGTTTATTCGAGAGAATTTCGTCTTATTCTGCTCGGAGTCAAGATTTTTTCCAACCTCTCGCAGGAACTTGGACTGATTAAATTTTGCGATGTGGAATATTTAAAACATGAAATTTCGTCAGGGAAACACACCCCTTTTTTAGCGTAGCCAATCAGGATTAAAAATCTCTACCGCCTTTTATAAATACACGACCATCGTTGGTAGCGTAACATCATAGATTTCGCGCGCTATTTAAATAACCAATTCTGGAAAAGTTCAAAAGATAAAACAACTTCAACTGGCTTTACAAATAGTCTCTGCATCCTCTCAACTTTGACATTTTCGATACCTAGATCTCAATAAGCCTTCTGTCCGACCGCTATAGAAACGAATGCTTAATTAAGAATCAAATTCGCCCGAAACAGGGACATTAAAACCATCGCAATCTTGCGATTTAATACGGTACCTTTCCTCATAAATCTAATTAATTGTTATGTGTTAAGCTAATGTGCTCTACCGAAATACATCGACAGAAATTTGCACCCTTACACGCGTTTTACATTATTTTGTTGTTGTTGTTGTTTTTTTGTTTTTTTTTAATGCATGGTTCATCGGTACCTCAAAAAATGTTTTATAGGGCAGACAGACATCTCAGCTATCGACCAATGTAGTATGAACTGTAGCGTACTAACGGGGGGATGGGGGGGGGACGGGGCGGTTGCCCCGGGCGCCGGAGGTTTAGGGGCGCCAAAACAGCTGATAAAAATTCGGGCCTCGTATTCTGGCCCTTTGGGCCATCATCGTCGCCCCGGACGCCATTTACCCTTGGTACGCCACTGAGTTCATACTCAGTACTTGAAACAATCCCGAAATAAATAGTTAAACTTTATCTTCGCCCTCTCCACTTGATCTGTTTTTCTGTGAACAATTTGAGTCGTATGGAAATGAATTGTCGGTCCCGGCTCTACCTCTCGTCCACACGATAATTAGAAAATGGAATGATTTTTATGGAGTCTGATTTGTAGTCATGGTGTTGTGAGTTTGAATCGTTGTTCACGCCTTTTGATACTAGCCATGTACACACATATATCTTTATCACAAGGAAAAAATATCAGAACATCCAAATCAAACTGTACGTCCTAAGTGCATCAACGGATTAGAATCTTTACACTCGCACGTGAGTAAGTAAAATTTATTTTGTATGATACTCTAACAAACCTTAGGTATGTGCTATTTGTATTTATGTCTCCATGTATAGATTTTTAGTGATTATTTGTCTGATTATGTGGAATCCGTGTAGGGAAGATATTTCTCAAACCAAGTAATTGGCCAGTTATTAGGTACAGGCGTCATTCATACTGAATCTTATTCACGGGACTCTATGGTAGCATGGATTAGTTTCGTAAATTGACACCGCTCAGATTTATTGATATAAGGAATTCTTGAGCTATTCTCAGTTATAAGTGTTTGCTAATTTTATATAGGAATAATATTGTGTATTTAGGTGTTTGGGTTCTGTTTTGTAGTACGTGGCATGAAATACCGATACAACGACTTAGAATTGCGTACTGATAAATCATACCAATGTGAAGCAGAAAAAAACCCATAAAAGTGAGAAATTAGAGTCTCGTGTGGTCTTTATTCTGATTGTAGGAAAATCTTATGCGGTATTAGCGCGTTTAAGAACCCTTCAATTGACAACGACTGGTGTCTTGAGGTCCTTGAAAATAGGGGAAACAACGACCTCAAACCAAACTCACGCAGTGTCTTCGATATTGTTTCTTTTCCTCCCGGTCTTGAGGTGAACTTATAATAACTGTTCTTAGATCCTTGACATGTTACAATATGTATACTGTTTGTTTCAGGAACAGATTGAAATACAATGCATTTAAACCGTCGATTTAATGTATTCGGTCCAGATTTCCTCGATTTACTCTATTCTGTCCCTACTCCCTTGATTGAACCTATTCTGTCCTCATTTTCCCTTATTTAATCTATTCCGTCCTGAGCTCCGTTATGTTTTTATAATTTTGTACACAAATAACCCATTTTAAATACTTTGCAATCTTTGAAATAACTTCCTGTCCTCTTGCGATATTTATATCGATAAAGCAGCGTTGCAAATGGGTCAATAAATGTTATCTCCATTTTGCATTAAAATACGGGACAATCCCTAAAGATGACCTTTTTAATGTCAAATGATCAATAAATAATATCTGATCGAGATGCAGGACAGATATAAACTTAAGAGAATGGGAACCAGGTGTGAGTTCACGTCGTATCCTAGAGTTTTATTACCGCCTGACCATATGTATCATGGGTAACAATGTATTTGTTAGAGGAATACATTTGTGCCGGGTTCAGAGTCCTAGTGCAAGGCAAACATAATATTATTTAATAAATTCTGTAATGTTATTGGCTATAAATCCAGCAGATCAAAATGCCATAGAATTATAAGTAGATGGATGTAAACTTCGTTGTAAAACCCCTTGTTTACTTGACAGTAAACATTTTGCGAGAGGTTTAAAGCTTAACACCGCACTATAAAAGAAAATATGACATTTTGCGAAGTTTTACTTATTGAAAAGAACAGAACATGACTGATTTTACACAGTCACATATGTACAATTATCAGAAAGTGGTATATAAATAATATAGCATTTTGCTGATTCAAAAGTATATAAATAATAAATTCTTTAAAAAAAACGAAGAGAAGAAGATGGGAAGAAGAAGTAAACCGGACAAGCTGAGGAGTAGCAGGATGTCAAAAGCTATAAAATGATAAATAAATTAAACAAACGACTTTAAAAAGGGGAAAAAGATCTCGTCATATGTAAAAGTACGTGTCTTTACAACTGTTTGGAAGTTACCAAATTTTAATTTTTCCTTTAAGTTATTGATCCACTTCTAAGATTTATTATAAAACTATTCTTAGGAATATATTATTTGCATCTTTTTTATTTTTTAACATATTTCTTAAAAGTATTCTTCTTCTTCTTCTTCTTATTATATATATATATATATATATATATATATATATATATATATATATATATATATATATATATATTGTTACGACTCTAGGTCTTAAAAATATGTAACAGAAAGAGAGTGAAACCAACAATATAAGTAAAATCAACAAGCGGTTTATTTCTAGACAATTAAGGCAACAACAACAAAAAAAAAACAACAACAAAAATATGTGTTTCCGGTCGGCCGACCGTCCCTGTTTCTCGTTGCCGACCCTAGCACTCCCCCCCCCCCATTTTTTCTTTTCTTTTCTTTTAATAAAAAAAATCACATTGCCGAAATTGATTTGTGCATCTAATTGAGTCGGTTTTGCCCAGTACTTTGAAGCGCTTGAAATATTATTATATTATTTGATTTATATATAATGTTAACAAAAAAAATGTTTACAAAAAAATCTATCTGCCTACCCTAATTTTAAAACCAGTGCAATAGGAAACACACAACATATTTTTTTGTTGTTGTTGTTGTTTGGCCTAAAATTAAAATTCAAAAGACACTTACAATATTGTGAATTAGAAACCAAATAATCGAATAATCCTAAGTGTCCTAATCACAAGTCCAAAATAGAGAATGTTTAGAATGAATTCAGTAGCATTGAATGTCCTGATGTGCTGGTAGTCTTGAGTGTCCTGATGTGCCATTAGACTTGAATGTACCAGTAGTCTTGAATATCCTAATATGCCTGAATGATGTAATCCAGAATATCTTTGAATGAATTCACAAAAATCTCAAAGTCATGTATCAATCCAAAATGAGAATGAGCACTTTAGTAATCCAGTGAATATTTTAAATAAATAATTCATCTCTCTGAATTTGCTCTGATTTTCACAACACAACTATAAACATCTGATTATTTTACCAAATTCCTTAACGACTGATAGTTAGCATAGGAATGAAATACTGTTAACAAACTTCCTGTATATAAACACAGGTCACCTGACAGAATTTTCTAGAAAATCATATTGATTACCTGACAAATATCAGCAATTCTAGTGGAAAAACCAGTATAATTGTAAACAAAAGGAACCCTGACCTCGAATTCTAAGTAAACAGCTTGTTTAATATATATATATATATATATATATATATATATATATATATATATATATATATATATATATATATATATATATATATATATATATAATTCAGTGAAACTCGGTGTATGACCCTTTCTCTGCTTTTGTACAGAATACTATTTTTATTACAAAGTATAACACTAATATAAACTTGATTACACGCCACATTTTTGCAGAATAACCTAATGATATATCTATTTAGGAGTGATCATCAACTGCTATGGATACTTGAAGATTTTCTAAAAGTCATTTAGAAACACAATTATTAAAGGGGTGAAACAATCATTTATATATGAAGTTAAATTCTCCTTCTTTCATAATGTATTTTAGCATGACGATACTTAGCCTTATTTTGATTGATAATACTTCGTAACTTTTTTTGTTTAGTAGAGGGCCTCGAGGGAAATTTGTTGTACTCAATTAACTGATTTATCCTCTCTGAATAAAGACAGTGTTATTATTATTATTATTGTTATTATTATTATTATTATTATTACGTGAATTTCTGACATATTGAAAGAGGCTTTATACTATATACAGCAATATTTTAGAGTAACTTTCATTTAGTAGATTAATTGTTGGATACCAGGGCAAGTTTATTCTCTTTCGTCGTCTCGCTACCTTAATTTGAAGAATGAAAGCTTGTCCTACATGTATTGTAACTTATTTTCCATCGATCTTAATGACAAATCACACTTTTGAGCAGTTAAATAACAAAACGCCTACCTTTCTTGAAATAAACAAAAGTTGTACAGTTTTCATTACATTATATAGAATTTATTTAAATATATATTTCCTGTGCTTAGATTTGCTCTACACAATGTCGGAGCCCCGGGAGGCTGAATGGTCTAAGGCGCTCGCCTTAACAAATCACTGACATCTCACCTCTGTCCGCGTGGGTTCGGGTCTCGGCTCGGTTAACATGGGTATGTGAGAAAGCTTGCCAGTAGCTTCCTGTGGGTCGGTGGTTCTTCGAGGGGTTTTCCCTGGTTCTTTCTCCACCAAATGTAATGGCCGCAATGTATCATGTGCTGAAAAATGGCGTAAAACCCTCAAATCCACAAATCTCTACACTATGCCATAGGTATTAAATCTTTTCGAACAGGGACGCCTTCGAATGAATTCTGTTAGAATACTGAAGATTAAATAATACTAATTTAAAACAGGTATATTTCTAAGTAAATCTAATAAAACGCATAAAATAAACGAAATTTCAAAACTAACAAAGTTGTTTAGTGGACACAAATAAGCACAATTAATTATTAGTAGGAAGTTAAGTAACACTTTAAAAATAATGGCGAACTAATCAATCAAAAACTTCTGTTTGGGAAAATGTATGGCTTCCTTCTGTTTGTTTCTTTGTCTTTCATTTTGGAATGGAAGCGTCTCTGTTTCATTCATTCATTCATTTTTCGTATTGGAATAAAGGTAACTCTTATTATTAATTAAGTATTTTTGTATGGAATTAGGAAATGAAGAAAGTTGTGTCAGTTTTTCACTAAATATGTCAAACTTTCTCCTCAGTTTGAGATTTTACTTTATTTTGCATATGACACTTCGGACAATATCAGCATTTTGTCAGAGATAGAGATGGTGGAAAGGATGCAACATCACTTTTTGATTATAAAAAAAAAATGACACGTGGAAACCTTTAAATTCCTGAAAAGAAAAGAGTTGAGCATTTCCTCAAATTTTAGAAAAGCCCAATATTTCCTCATCGATAAAGAAAGAATCTTATCAGGAGAATTTAAGATATTATAACTGTAGTTTAATCCCTGTTGCGTGCTGACTGTTCTGTGAAAAAAATGAATTATCACCAACCAAGCAATAAGAAAGATATTGAACAATCTCAATATGAGGAGAAAGAAATTTTGAGATAATTAGTGAAACTTAGGCCTTGTTTCATCATCCTGTTTTTATGATAAAAAAATTACAGGAAATCGAAACACGATAGTCACACCAAAGTGCAGTCTTCGCACTGGAATCTAATTGACGCGAAATCCTTTTTTTTTTTTTTTTAAGCTGCCGACATGATTCAACATTCAGTGATTTACTCCCATCAAAAACATCCCGTAAAGACATCGCGACAGAGCCAGCTATCTAGTTGTGCATTATTTGCACAATCAATACGTTGGAAATTGAAGTTACACAACCGCCACGAGTTTTGTCTGGCGATCGATGGTATATGTTTTTGCATAGTCTCTTTACGACAGTGCATTTGAGAAAGTCTCAATAAAAAAAAGTCTTTAATATCGTTCGTCTTCTAACACTCCATTAAGCTTTTCTTATCTATTTTCCAGTCAGTCCATGTAGATATTTTATTGCAGACTAACATTGTGAAATATGACTTTATGTGCCGTTGACCTGTTGGCTAACTTTTGGTGAATTTTGCAGGTTCTCAAGTCCACCAATTCAAATTATAATTGCTTGAAGTTTTCATGAAATACGTCAGTTTCTCAAATCAGATGGAGCAGTCTGACAGAACAGCTGTTTACATTTAAAAAGGTCAGTAACATTTGCTGGTGCAATGGCTAGTGTTTTTATTGCTGTTAAAAAACACAGTAGCTAAGTAGCTAGTTCTTCGTGTATGAATCCAATGAGATAGATTAGTAGCTAAGTGGCTAGTTCTTCGTGTATGAATCCAGTGAGATAAATTAGTAGCTAAGTATCTAGTTCTTCGTGTATGAATCCAATGAGATAAATTAGTAGCTAAGTAGCTAACTCTTTGTGTATGAATCCAGTGAGATAAATTAGTAGCTAAGTAGCTAACCCTTCGTGTATGAATCCAGTGAGATAAATTGGTAGCTAAGTAGCTAACTCTTCGTGTATGAATCCAGTGAGATAAATTAGTAGCTAAGTAGCTAACTCTTCGTGTATGAATCCAGTGAGATAAATTAGTAGCTAAGTAGCTAACTCTTTGTGTATGAATCCAGTGAGATAAATTAGTAGCTAAGTAGCTAACTCTTCGTGTATGAATCCAGTGAGATAAATTGGTAGCTAAGTAGCTAACTCTTCGTGTATGAATCCAGTGAGATAAATTAGTAGCTAAGTACCTAACCCTTCGTGTATGAATCCAGTGAGATAAATTAGTAGCTAAGTAGCTAACTCTTCGTGTATGAATCCAGTGAGTTAAATTAGTAGCTAAGTAGCTAACTCTTCGTGTATGAATCCAGTGAGATAAATTAGTAGCTAAGTACCTAACCCTTCGTGTATGAATCCAGTGAGTTAAATTAGTAGCTAAGTAGCTAACTCTTCGTGTATGAATCCAGAGAGATAAAGTAGTAGCTAAGTAGCTAGTTCTTCGTGTATGAATCCATTGAGATAAATTGGTAGCTAAGTAGCTAACTCTTCGTGTATGAATCCAGTGAGATAAATTAGTAGCTAAGTACCTAACCCTTCGTGTATGAATCCAGTGAGTTAAATTAGTAGCTAAGTAGCTAACTCTTCGTGTATGAATCCAGAGAGATAAAGTAGTAGCTAAGTAGCTAGTTCTTCGTGTATGAATCCAGTGAGATAAATTAGTAGCTAAGTAGCTAGTTCTTCGTGTATGAATCCAGTGAGATAAATTAGTAGCTAAGTTGCTAGTTCTTCGTGTATGAATCCAGTGAGATAAATTAGTAGCTAAGTTGCTAGTTCTTCGTGTATGAATCCAGTGAGATAAATTAGTAGCTAAGTTGCTAGTTCTTCACGTATGAATCCAATGAGATGAATTAATAGCTAAGTAGCTAACTCTTCGTGTATGAATCCAGTGAGATAAATTAGTAGCTAAGTTGCTAGTTCTTCATGTATGAATCAAGTGAGATAAATTAGCAATACGGACCGACAGTGCATGCCACAATGAGGGAGAAATTCGAATGCACACTACTCAATGAACATGTGAAATTCCCGCAGATGTTCTCTCTGGCATATGAATCTGTTTTCAAAATATGTTTTTTAATAAATAAAAGTCAAAAGCCGTGCGTAATTTCTTCATTTGCAAGGGTTTCTAAGCATCTATAAGTTAACGTCTTCTAACTGCCAATGTGTAATAAGTTTAAATTCAATCAAAATATTGCTTGCAGTTTTAGGGAACACTTGATGTTTACAATACATTTTCAAATGAAGCTCCATCTTGCTGTAAGCAGAGTAAATATTACAAAAACAAAGAGTTCTCCCTCTAAATTTTACCGTTTACTGGTTAAAAATACAATAGATTTGTCATTATTCAAGACGAGTTAGTGAAAAATGGTGAAGCCTAATGTAAAGAGACTGCATAACATATTTACAGCCTTGGGAATTTCCATAGGACTCTATCAAGTCACCGAATAACCAAATGTGCATAGTATTTTTAAAATACAAGAAAATTTAATTTAAAAAAAACAAAAAAACTTTGTCAGTGATTTTTTTTTAAATACTTACTGGCTTATGGATTATGGGTCTTTTTTAAATGTAATGCAACCAATCTAAAAGGGGTTCCAATCTCTAGTAGATAATTACTTTTACTGATGGTCTAGAGCTCCCATCCTTGCATTAAAAGTTGTCACTTACAGCTTACGAGCTATGACTTTCCACCATCTGACCAGCACACTACAGGTTAGTAATTTAATATTTTTGTGCACAATTTTAAGAGATTACACCTCATATACCCCGTCCCCCCCAAAAAAAAAAAATATATATTATAAGCAATTACGGATAAAATCAAGAGAGTAAGTCATAAACAGACATGATTCGGTGTAAAATAATCACTACCAAATGATGCTGCTAAATGGATTGACTTGATTATGGCGGTCGTCTACAAACAGTTTCAGAAACAAAATAAAGAAAAATAACGAATTGGTCATTGTTCTAATTATCGAAGATTTTGTTTAACAAAACAAACAAAAACAAACATCCTATTTTGCAATGGTTCCCTAGCTGTCGAACTCATGACCTTCTGCGTGTAAAGTGATTACACTGGTCTACAACCAAAATGCTTCCGCAATAAATGTTGTCACACTTTACTAATTCTGGGTCACTGAGAACGAAAATGATGCTTAAAATTGTTGATTGGCTCTAGTTTTAAAGATATGATACTGGGTCAGTATATACGACGCTTGACTTAGAAATGGCGGATGATAAGTGAGTTATAAAGGGAAGGGATCTAAATTTAAACCAGAACTGACTAAAATACATCTTTGACTGGATCTATGAATAAATCTATGACTGGGTTTGGACAGTACTTGCTTTTTAGGCAAAACAATGAATGATGGAATCTGAAACTGGTATTGCGTCATACATTATATGAATTGCATCATGTTATTCCTAGAAGTCATGGATGATGCAATCATAACTAAGTTTACATCACTCTGCTGAAGAAATTGCCCTATATCAGCTGTACAAATCATACAGTGTCGTGCTCTCTTATTTGTCAGTGTTTGATTTTGCAAAGGACACATTTCTGTTTAGCCAAAGTGAGCAGAGATGCCTCGTACTTGTGTGAACAATGCAGATAACCTCTGCTATGTTTGTGGTGAAGTGACTTTTGCATCACAAAAGCGCAGTATAACCACTATGGTTAAGAAAGTCTATCATCTTTATTTTGGCTGCAAAACTGGAGATCAGGACAAGATGTGGGCCCCACACATATGCTGCAACACTTGTGCAACAAATCTTCGCCAGTGATTGAACAGGAAAAGGAAATCTATGCCTTTTGCAGTGCCAATGATTTGGAGAGATCCAACAGATCATATCAGCAATTGTTACTTCTGCATGGTGCCTCCAGTTGGGCAAGGTGTGTCAAGGAAGAAAAAGTGGACTGTCCATTATCCAAACATTCCGTCAGCAATACGCCCAGTACCCCACGGAGAAGGACTGCCAGTTCCTGATGCACCAGAATCATTCTCACTTGAGTCAGACGAGGAAGAGGAAGAGGATGAAACTTCTAGTCCTGAACCATCAATGTCACATCACCCATATTTTCTCCCATCCTCCTCCTCTGAACCACACCTCACACCACAAGGTGAACTGAATGACCTTGTCAGGGATTTGGAACTACCCAAGAGTAAGGCAGAGCTGTTCGGCTCCAGACTACAGCAGTGGAATCTCCTGGCAGGTGATGTTAGGGTTTCCGTGTTCCGTGACCGTCAAAAGGATCTTGTCCCATTCTTCTTCATGGAAGGTGATCTTGTAGCCTGCAACAACATCGATGGTGTGATGCCAGCCCTCAACATCGTTCATGATCCAGATTAGTGGAGACTGTTCATTGATTCATCGAAGACGAGTCTTAAAGCTGTTTTGCTGCATAATGGCAGTGTTTTGCCATCAATTCCAGTTGGTCATGCAGTCCATATGAAGAAAACCTATGAAAACATGAAACAACTTTTGAGGTGCATAAACTATGACCAACATCAGTGGCAGCTTTGTGGCGATTTCAAGGTTCTTGCTCTCTTGCTTGGTCTGCAGACTGGATACACAAAGTACTACTGTTTTCTCTGCGAATGGGATAGTCGTGCGAGAGATTTCCACTACATCAAGAGAGATTGGCCACTCCGACAGTCATTGGAGCCTGTGATGAAAAGTGTTCAGCATCCACCACTTGTTTGAATCAAGGAAGATTTTGTTACACCTTGCACATCAAGCTGGGTCTGATGAAGAACTTTGTCAAGGCCATGGAAAAAACACAAGCAGCTTTCAAGTACCTCCGTGGAAAATTTCCAAGGTTAAGTGAAGCTGAGATAAAGGAAGGTGTCTTTGTTGGTCCTCAGATTCGTGAACTTCTTCGATATGATGCATTTCACCGTGCACTGCGTGGCAAGGAAAAGACTGTATGGAAAGCCTTCCAGTTAGTGGCAACAAATTTTCTCGGAAACAACAAGGCAGACAACTATAGGGAGTTGGTGGAAAACCTCCTCAAGGCATACAAAAGCCTTGGTTGCAACATGTCACTAACGATACATTTTTTGCACTTTCGTCTAGATTCTTTTCCACCGAACTGCGGAGCAGTGAGCGACAAGCACGGCGAGCGATTTCACCCGGACATTGCAACAATGGAGAAACGCTATCAGGGCAAATGGAGTCCATCAATGCTTGCAGACTATTGCTGGACAGTGACAAGAGATGCTCCATTTAATGAATACAAGAGACAAGCCAAGAAGCGCCGAGTAGACACTGAATAAGGACTAAACTATGTATTTATATGACTTTTATTTCAATATATTTTTTATTTATATAACCCTTTTGCTGTTTTTTAAAGTGATACATAAACAGGACAGATGAAATATTACCATGTAAAGCAACCATAAACACATGAAAAACCTAGGTTTACAATTTATGATTCCAACTCTACTATGTACACAATATACATAGACGTAAAATGTAAAAACTTAAATATCTTGGAAACAGTATCCAATCAGTTGTTTTAATTGTCATATTTGAATTCAGCACATCAAAATCCCTTATAAATAGCACATTTTATCTCTGAAGCAGACGACTTCGAAAACATTGTATTCAAGTGTTACCATTACATTGTGGATCCAGTCCATGAATGCAGATTTGACATTCAGGATCGCAACGTCACGACATAGGTATATTTATACAAACCGAGGGCTGATGACCGCGATGTCGCGACATAGGTATTACATTTAAAACAAGCAGAGATACACATAGGTAGGTAGGCAGGCATACATAGGTTGGTGAATATGTAGATAGGTTAGTCAGCAAGGTAATCTTATGATTCCAACGTACACCCGAACGGCAGCAAACTTGGCATGTTATTCCTCTTATTCTCATCTGAAATTGCGATAAGCTAAGATTTTTTCGTGAAAATATTCTTTATTGTGGACAAAATTATGCTGACGTGGAAAGATATCAATATTTTGCTTAAAATGTACTCAGGATACTTAACATTCTTACACTTCTGTGAAAAGCGTGCCGAATATATATTGCAGTATCCTCCGACTGTCTCTCCGACCGTCCGTCTCTCCGTTACCCCTCCTATAAGGCCGCGTTGTGGAAAATCACAAAACTTGATACTGGTTGATTTTGAAACCATTTGTAAGAGTATTATTTTTTGTCCCCTCTCTGAGGTTCCTGTTAGGGGGTCAGAATGTCAAAAGTACTACAATTTCAAGCACAGTGCGCTTTTCCTTTATTTCTCTCTTTCTACAAGATCAGAGTAAAATAATACAATTAGACAATATATGAAAAGTGTACGTGGTCTCCTGCTTCATGATTTCTTTAAATTTTTCCATACTTGAATGATAGTAGGATGTATGCTAGTGAGCTAGCCTTCTCGAGTGTTTTTTCATATGATGATGCATTTAATGCATTATCTCAGGGACCAACGAGCTGTACTCAAACCTCTATGCACAAACAGTTGACTCAGCAACCCAAACTTTAAACTCGCAATCGTTTCATATTTGGATAGTATTCACAAATGTTGAGAAAATGTATTTAATTCTCTTGTTTGAGTACAGTTTTGGTATTAAACAACCTTTAATATCTTGGGAAAATAAGGGCTGCGGTGGGCACAAGGTCACCAATTTCTCTCATGCACCGCGGAATGCTTTAACAAAAATACCGTGTGCTGTATTTTCGATGATGCAGAAGTTGAAATAAAATTCAAGCGCGAGATAACTCTTTCTATGCAAACGGATATTTTTCGTTTTCGAAATATGGCAATGTAATTTGACCCGTAAATTATGATTCTGACTGCATCCTAGAGATCTTGTCAAAATAGATTATTTTTTTTGGACGCCGTAATCATTTTTGAGGCAAAGTCGACTGGAGTGAGTTATTTCAAATGTGGAGAAATCGGGTTATAAATAATATACGCCTCTAGCGTTTCACTGCAGTCAAATTACCTCTGCCAACCCATACAAATTGACATATCTGCTCCAAATGTACTGTTCTTCAATAAAATTGCCGTATCAGAAAGTAAGAATATCACAAATTTTGCGTCATTATGAATATGCCTACGACTAGGTTCCATCCTTTATTGGAATGTGCGCTTAGTAGAGAGTGTATCGGGGTTGTTGCGTGCAGGCAGTGGGCGGTAACGGGCAGAGACTCAGGTCTTGGGTTCGATTTTCAGTAGGGGACTAATTAAAAATTCTGAAACCTGTATGATATTATATATATATATATATATATATATATATATATATATATATATATATATATATATATATATATATATATATATATATGATTGTTTATTACGTGTGAAATGCAGTGTCTTATAATTTGAGTATGAACCAACCATGATTTATCGACCATGTTTATCCTCAGATCTGAGACATTTTTAAGGGAAAGAACACCATATATATGAAAAGTAATAGAAGTTTAAAGAAAAATATTTAATAAGAAATAAGAATGAAAAATGGAAATTATATATTGCAACAATAAAATATAACATTATACTTATAAACCTATTCGTCACAACCTCACTAGTGCCTTCGTTGTCATTCTTTTATCTATAAGATATTTCTTGACCTTTTTATTTACATTATGTTTTCATTAAATGTTCTGCAATTTTTTATATTTGGATGCATATGACATTTGAACGGCAGAAAATCAATTCAGATCAATAAATTTGTAAACCTTAAACTATATCAAGAAAATGATGGTTTTTATGGACTTTTTCGTATTAAATAAAGCAAACAAACAACAATAAAAAAAAGTCAACAACAACAATAACAACAACAAGAAACGTTGTAGCGTGGTTACATTGACCTTTGAATCGCATCTGTACAAAAGCAGAAGACGAATTTACTGAGACAAAAACATCCAGAACAGATTTCCATTTGCGAGTAACATCAAGATTCCTGTACAATATAGCATATCATTAAAACCTGATCAACAATAACAATAAATAAATAAATGTGCAACTGCAATTTCATAGATCTCATGTATGCGTATTTGGTACCTCTCACGCATAAATTGTACTTCTTATTCATAACCTTGCAAAACTTGTTATATTCTTACTTTTTAAGACGACAATTATGTTGAAGAACAATTAATTTGCAGCGGGTATATCAATTTGTATTGGTTGGCAGGGGTAATTTACTGTAGACAAGCACTAGAGACGTATTTATCACCCGATTTTGTCTCATAGGAACTAATTCGCTCACGTCCACTTTGTTTCAAAGATGAATGTGGCGTCAAATTAATATATTTTGACAAGATGGCTGGGATGCCACCAGAAAAATATCCGTTTGCATAGGACGACTTTCCTCGTGCTTTGAAATTTTAGTCCAACTGCTTAATTATCGGAAATACTGCGCACGGTTGTATCGTCATAGCATTCTGCGGTGCATGAGATTGGTGGCGGTGGATCAGTGAGTTTCAGAGGTAAAACTCTCAGGCCATGTCTTGCTACATGTGGACACATGGCTCTTTAATTTACACGCACGCTTTTTAAAGAAAAAGCGGTTTGGTTTGGTTTTGTGGGGTTTAACGCCAATTTTCAGCACATGATAGGTTACATGGCGGCCAGTAATTTTGGTATAGGAAGAACCGTGGAAGAACCGACCCACGGGAAGCTACTGGCAAGATTTCTCACATAACCACGTTTGGTTTGGTCGAGACTCAAACTCACGCGGACAGCGGTGAGATGTGAATGATCTGTAAAGGCGAACGCCTTAAACCACTTGGCCACTCGGGTCCCCCCCCCAAAAAAAAGCTGGAATTATGAGATCTTTTACGTTCGTTAGTGCGTGTATGTATGCGCGTGTAATGTTGCCCGAGTGCCAGGTATATAGCCATTCTGAGGTACGTGACTGTCTTGTATATTGTCATTTCACGGTGCCCGATTGTCGGGTAAATAATGCTCAAAAATGACTATATACACGACAGAATTTATATGCTATAGAAATGCAGCCTTGAATTTCTAGGGATGTTCTACAAATATATATCCGACAAATGCATAGACATTAAATTGGCATAATACACACAGTAAATGTGCAAAAATAGTGGAAAAAATACGATTTGTGACATTATCTATTAGGTGATGCGTGATTATTGAACACTTGTACATATCACACATCGTGCAATTCGTTTTTGTTTTGGTGGGACCGAACTGATTATGGGTTAAATATTATATGAACCAATCTTTCCTTAAACCATTCAGTTCTGCAATCGACACAAGTGTGCGGAGTTACATTTTGGGATGTGTTATTTTCATTTAGCCAGTAATGGTTTAGTTTATTAGTAATCATAGTCCCATGGAAATGAAAATGACGATTGTCTAAAATTATTTTAGCATGCTGTTATTGGTTTATATTGGTAACAAGTTTAGGATGGTTTGGCAATATATTGCAAGTTTCATGTGAAAGTATTCAACAAATTTCGAGGTTTATATTTTTTTTTTCAGTTTTAAATGGAAGTTCAGCTAGGTGTCTAACCATTAAGTGTACCGACATTTGAAAATATGTATAGATGCAAGATCTCGATACATTGATAATGTTTGAATTGAAGTGTTCTTTTACCACTCAGCAACGCATTATTTAGGTTATTTAGAGTCGTAATAGTGGTAATATGATTATTATTATTATTATTATTATTATTATTATTATTATTATTATTATTACTACTGCTACTAAGAATTCCGATATTTTTTGTCATAATATTGCATGGGTATGTGTTGTTGTTCGTCCTTAGAGTTCGAAGATGGCCAAAACATCACTAACTGGTTTGGTTTCTATGAGTACGTGAATGGCTGATCGGGACAATTTGTGCTCTGAACTGTCTGTGGCACACTTGACAGGAAATGCTGCTTGGGTTTGCTTCATCAATAGAGGACGTGCTGCAGTTGTGAGATTTACGCTGTTCACGGTTCTGCACTGCCCCTGCAGTTCTCCTCCGTTCAAAGTCTGTAGCTCCAGTATGGATGAGACTCCGCCAGGTGGAGCAATCCTGTGTGAGATCTTCTCAAGACTCATGGTCAGTGTTGAAGTGTTTCAAGGATACTTGAGGGGATCTTCGAAGCATTTCTTCTGACCACCCTGAGATCGCTTTCCCTCTTTCAGATCTTCTCTGGCAGTCGCTCTTCTGACATTCTGGTGACGTGACCTGCCCATATCAACTGTGAGTTCATCAGCCGAGTATGGAATGCATGCCCGTGTAAGAACCTCAGTGTCTGGGACCCTGTCCTGCCATCTTATCCTCATCAGTTTCCTCAGGTAGACCATGTGAAAATGGTTCAGCTTCTTGGCATGGCGTCCATGCTCGCAAGCACAAAGCACAGTCGGCGACAAAATGGCTCCGTAGACCTTCAGTTTTGTTTCTAGACTGATGCCACTGCGCTCCCACACATTTGTACGCAGTTTGCCAAAGGCCATACTTGCTTTAGCAATAATGGCGTTGGTTTCATCATCAATGTGGACAGCACGTGACAGTGTACTGCCGACATAGGTGAACTTGTCCACTGCCACGAGGGTTTGGTCATTTACTGTGATGGTAGGCTCTACGTAAGGCTTTTCTGGTGCAGATTGGTGCATCACCTCTGTCTTCTTGACACTGATTGTGAGGCCAAAATTGTCACAAGCTGAAGAAAAATGGTCCATACTGTATTGCATGTCAGACTCAGATTTGCCATTCAGAGAAGAGTCATCAGCAAAAAGGAAATCACGAAGAGACACTTTCTGTAACTTCGTCTCCGCCAGTAGTCTTCTCAGATTGAAGAGCTTGCCGCCAGTCCGGTATCTGATGTCGATCCCAGTGTCATGGTCACGAAAGTCATCAGTAAGTATGGCAGAGAACATCATACTGAAGAGTGTTGCGGCCAACACACAGCCTTGCTTGACTCCATTGTTGACTGGGAATGGTTCAGATGACTCACCTTCATCCACAACACGAGCGAGCATGGCAGCATGGAATTGCCGAATCATCACTATTGATCTCTCTGGGCAACTAAATTTTGCCACGATCTTCCAAAGGCCTCCACGACTGACTGTGTCAAAGGCTTTTGTCAGGCCGATGAATGTCGTGTACAGGTTGGAGTTTGTTCCTGTCATTTCTTCCGTAGTTGACGAGCTGCAAACACCATGTCTGTGGTCCCTCGTCGTTTCCTGAAACCACACAGACTCTCTGGCAGAAGCTCTGGATCGATATGACGCATGAGACGATTCAGTAGTATTCTGGCAATGATTTTGCCAGCTATTGACAGCAAGGAGATGCCCCAATGGTTGTCTCAGGATTGTCTGTTGCCTTTGCGCTTGTACAAGTGGGCGATGGATGAATCCTTGTACTCCTGGGGTATAGTTCCCTGAGTCCACAAGTACTAGGAAAGTTCAGTCAGTTTCTGTGCCATCTCCGAGCCTCCGGCATTGTAGACTTCTGCTGGTATAGCATCTGCTCCAGGTTCTTTGCCATTTGACAGCAGGTCGATTGCTTTAACAGTTTCAATCAGCTCTGAAGGATCACCAAGTGATATATTGATTTCCACTTGGGGCAGTCGATCAATTGCCTCCTCACTGACATATGACTGTTGATTGAGGATGTTGTTGAAATGTTCTGCCCATCTTTGAAGTATTTTTTCTTTGTCAGTGAGCAGCGTGGCGCTGTCAGCACTCAGTATTGGAGATGTTCCAGATGACGGTGGCCATAGATTGTCTTCAAAGCATCATAGAAGTTCTCCATGTCATTCCTGTCTGCGTAGGACTGAATCTCATCTGCCTTATTGCTCAGCCACGAGTCTTGTAACTCTCTCAGTTTGCATTGGACAGTCCTCTTGATGTTACTGAAGGCTGCCTTCTTAGATGATGAAGTGCTGTCTTCCACATAGGGTTTCTTTTGCCGATGTTTCTCATTCAGAAGTCTCTGTATGGCAGCATCGTTCTAATCAAACCAAGCTTGATGTTTACGTGTTGTGGGATCGAGGGTTTTGGATGCAGTTGAGTACACAGAGTCTCTGAAGGATGCCCAGTTTTCCTCGACATTTTCGGAGTTTTAATCGATTGCATCCAGTTAACTGCGCAGTGCTTCGACAAATGCCTGTTTCACAATTCTCCTTTTTCAATTTGGCGACATTAAGTTTTGTGGGCACTTTTTTGCCTTTTGGTCGAATGTTAGGCTGAATTCGAATATTGAACTTGAAGACTATGATCCTGTGGTCAGTTCAGCATTCTGCACTTCTCATTGCCTTCGTCACTCTAACATCCTGCCTGTCTCGTCTCCTGACGATGACGCAGTCAATAAGAAGCCAGTGCTTAGGGCGTGGGTGCATTCAAGACGTCTTGTTGCAGTTTGGCAGGCAGAATACTGTATTGGTGATTAGGAAGTCATGTTCAGCGCATTTTCTCAGTAGGAGGAGTCCGTTGTTGTTGCATTTGCCAAATCCATTTTCGCCAATGACACCTGGCCATGTCTGGTGATCTGTGCCAACTGTAGCATTGAAGTCACCAAGGATGTTGAGTTTGTCTGCCGTTGGTACATCTGCAATAAGAGACTCCAGATCTTCATAAAATTTGTCCTTGATCTCATCCGGGTTGGTCATGTTGGTTACATAGGCGCTTGCCATAGTTGCATGTCTTTTTACATACAGAGGGAGTCTCATTTCCATTTGTCTGTCATTCACACCCTTTGGAAGATTTGTGAGCTTGCTAACTAGCTGTGATTTGATAGGAAACCTAACACCAGCTTCACGTCACTCTTCTTTACTTCGGTCACTCTAGAAGAAGGTCTGGCCGGCTCTTACATCGGTGAGTTGTCCTTTCTCAGCTAGGCGAGTTTCACTTAGCGCTGCTATCTGAGTGTTGAATCTGGCCAGTTCTCTACCAACTAGAGCTGTTCTTCGCTCTGGTCTATTTGCTGATGTATTGTCCATTAGTGTGCGTACGTTCCAGACAATGATGATGAGTTGCGTCACCTTTGTCTTCTTGTTAGGTTTTCGACCGCTAAGGTGGGATCCAGTCAGCCGCAGTGTGCTGACCAGGGTTAAGGTGAAGCAGGCAATGTTTATAGCCCCTTCCTTATGCTACGGAAGTGAGCAGTGTGATCCTAAAAAGGGCGGCTCAGTCACCCAGGGGGCTGCCGAGTTCCACTTCTGCTTCGGTCCAGTGAAAAGCGACTCTATGCCCTGAGCCGCCTGTGTGCAAGTCTGCAGCTTCAGCTCCCAGTGTATCCATACTTGCTGCTTTGCGGCTGGCCCATCGCCACAGGACTTGAAGGTATCTGGTGGGGGTTAGGGGAATAGTATCATGACTTGCGAGTGAGTTGGATTTAAGTGAGGGAAAGTTGAGCAGAGTCGCACTCACTCTTTCGTCCAGGCCTGTCTAAATCCAGTGGCACGACAATGTTGAGACGTCTGGAGACACTGCCGGATGCAGTGGATGGCCATCAGTTCCTACTGCACCTGAGCTGATGCTCTGTGCTGTCTACTCTGGATCAACAGTCACGGGTAGTACCATGTACTGTTAGTTGCTATTGTTATTCTTCTTCTTGTTCTTCTCACCTTTATTACTATTGACGGCGTCCAAGACTATATCAAGGCAGTGAGAGACAAGAATATCACAGGTGATGTAGGCAATGGTAAATGATATGAGAAAAAGTTACGAGAATATACGCGTCGCTGGATGCTTTGTCCGAAAATAATATGGCGGAAAAGAAAGTAGCCGGAGGTAATGCCATCGTGGTCTATTTTTTGCACCGGGTTGATTTCAGTATAAACGTCATTTCGATTCATACTCTAGCTGTGGAGATTGGTGGGTGGGGACACTTTTGCATAGATGTACTTGTATATAACTGTGTAGTGATTTCATGAGCTGTGTAATGTGACACAGCTCCTCCTACATTGTTTAGTATCGAGATTTCAAACTTTGGGATATAAACGTGATTGTGGATGTTCTATAGATGTTCACAACATTTTCAGAATTTCGATCTATCTTCTATGAGTAGAGTTGGGAGGGGGGGTCACTTTTGCATATATGTATAATTGGGGAGGTAGAAACAACTGAAAAATGCGTGGGGATAAATGTAGCTATGCTGCTGACTTCTAATTGTTCTTGTGGCTCTTGAGACTCGATTATTTTTTAATAAGACGCGAGGTTAAATACTGATAGCCTCAGTGTAGATTTAAGCCCACGATTTTTTTTAAATTTCAGAGATGAATCCTCTAGACCACTTAGGTCCGGGAACTCACACTCTATAACGTGCAAAACATTCGTATTGTTAACAAGTATTCTCAGTGTGTGTGTGTGTGTGTGTATATATATATATATATAATCATACCCATATGCTTTATTCTGGATTGCTTTCAAATGCAAAGTAAAAACCAAGGTAGCATTGGTTCCGCTTGTGCTCGAACCTAGAACCTGCGTGTGAAGCAAACGCTCTAACCGCTACACTACTGAACACATATAAGGACGTAAATCTTACCAGTCAAAACCGGAATGTCCCAACATATTATAACTTTATCATGAAAATTGAGGCTGGGAATGTCTATGCACTAAAATATTGTATCATTGATGGGAAGTAAATGTTGATAAGAGAATCCACTGTTCCATACGTGTGATGCACACAATATGGTATACATGTGCACACATTCGTGTACGTCTCCTTCGTCTTCTCAATCGAACAATCACACACAGTATTTTAAAAGTAGATGATGGATTGATTTATAAAATAACAAACATAATTGCAGAAGATAGATACATAGGAAGGTAGGTATGTAGATAGATAGATAGATAGATAGATAGATAGATAGATAGATAGATAGATAGATAGATAGATAGATAGATAGATAGATAGATAGATGGATAGATAAGAGGATAGATAGGAAGGGAAGGTGTCTTGGTAAATCTTTTCCTAAGGTGGATAGATATATCTGTGGATGGATATGTAGGTGTGCAATTCCGGACATTCTACGCGAGATTTCACATATTTTTGAGCTGGATAGAAATCCCCAGTTTCATTGCTAGGTAGCCTTGATAAATTCTTTTACTTCTTTCATTGATTCTAGTTTGGGATACTTCGCAAATCATGTCCTTTACTGTGTATAAAGCTATGCTAGCGACGAAATGGATCCTTTTCAGTTTTGTAAAGTAGCAATAATGTACAAAAACTAAATGAAGAAACTGTGCATGAATTTTTTTATCGAACTAATTGAATATTTTATGGATGATTAATAGAGCACATTTCATGATTTTAATGATTGATCAAATGGCTACAATTATCTCGCTTCCAATCATGACTTGAAGCCTTACACCAGCTTTTTGTTTTACTGAATGTCCTTTCAGTAAGGTCACTAGCATACGATTTTACACCTTGGTGGCCATTCATTTACGGTTACGGTGCATAAACTGACATCTGGTCCTATATAAGTAAATTAAAATTTGTCATTTATAAATATATCAAATTTAAATATTACGACTAATTGGGACAATCCTTATCTTTTCGAGCTCGTGGGCTATCATTAAGATGTCTGGCTCCGAAAGTGGCCACGACTGTGTGAGATTTCGTACTGCCAGGGAAGAAGGCGCACTATGCGTTATCAATTTAAGTATGCCCTATGAGGGTTCCTAATATGATAACGCCGGCGTCCCATCTGTTCTGGACTGTCAGAGTGAAGTCAAATCAATATCATTATTCACTGGAACCGATCATGCGAAAAACGTCATCAATGCTCAACAGGTTGTCGATTCCCGAGGGAAGAAATGAATTTTTAAGATTTCAAGGATCCTGTTTTTGTGCTTGAGGCTATACTTTGAAAATCTAGTGTAGTCTCTGTGGAATTAGAACCAGTCTAGAAACATACAAATAGATGATATATGGATTTGGAATGCCTTGATTGGTTGATTGTTTTTTCAGAGCTGATCCTTTAAATACCGTAATTGTTTTGTTTTGTTTTTACTAGCTTGGTTTAGGAACCCCAATAGGGAACGCAGTGGTTTATTCCTTTGGTGCGGAATAAATGACAACACAAGTTTCATGCTAATTTAGTTTTTAAAGAAATTCAAAGATATTGAATTTTCAATATTGTGGTATTTCCATATGTACATGTATATTTAGAAATTTAATGAGTACCGTGTGCCCTGTAGGATGACATACTTTCTTCTGTGGGCGCCCCCCCCCCCCCATTCCCTCTAGTGCACATTGAAAGTGTGCGAAACAAACATAAGAACCAATACAAATGTCGGTCAAGATGCACAAACTTTACTCTGTTGCAGATTTTATGAGCCAATAGTGTTGAGAGGTACAATATCTAGAATATCGATTCTAACGGTCATATTTTCCCTATTAACTATTTACGCAGTACTGCTGTTATCTATCTATCTATCTATCTTTTAAATAGAAATAAATTCATTAAAAAATTTTTTTAAATACGTGTAGATACTTTTCAGTAAGGTCACTAGCATGCGAATTTACACCTTGGTGGCCATTCATTTACAGTTACGGTGCATAAACTGACATCTGGTCCTATATAAGTAAATTAAAATTTGTCATATGAAAATTCATCCTGAGATAAACCAATACGCAATTTTCTAACATGGACTATGAATTAATGACTATTTTCTTGCCATTTCTAGCAATATATATTTTATCATATTTTCTTGAGATTCAACAAATTCATTTCACTTGTCATACTTTGTAATCAATATAAAAAACCGCTGTGACGTCATTCTAACAAGGGTGTATTAACATACGTACCTCCTTTGATTTGCCTATTTTCCTGTCTTTCATTCTGTCCACCTGTCAGTCTGTCTTTCTCTTTATAGAAACTAATGCAGGCATGTGCATCCTACAGCCCTTGGGCCGCATCCGGCCCACAACTTGGTTTTATCCGGTTACATTTTATATCATAGGGTTATATCAACTTTAAAAATCGCTATCTGGCCCGCGCCCTGGAGGAAGTTGCACATTCTTGTGCCAAAGATTTGTTAAATTTAATTAGCGTTATTGACCTGAAAAAGTTTGGGGATGTTTAAAGCCATGATCGACTGTTTATTTGTAAAGAAACACAATATTCAGTATAAACATGGTGCCCGTATTTATGATGGAGTTTCGATATCTGGAACTAATCCGACCAGAGACAGGGCTCAAGTACCAAAACTGGTCAATTTCACGCACTGGTCAATAGATACACCGCATAAAATCATCAGTCCTCCATAGTCTCCGTGATCGGATTTACACCATACCATACGTATATCGTATAATTACGGATCGTCTACCAATACAACCCTTCATCTATATATTTACACTCTGCAGCATGTTTCTTTTTGGGTTTCTTACTTGGTGTTTTGTCTGTTATTGCCTAGACAATAAAGTTCTATCACGAAAAGCTTGGCAGAGTGCAGGAATTATTTGTACAACCTGAGTTCGTTGTATCGTAATCCCTGATAACGATACTACCCGATTCATTAGTTTGCACTCCGCCGCATCGATTGCGATGGATTGAGGTAATTTATTTGCGACTTTTTAACTAGGAGAAAATTTGTTGCCAATTAATTGACAACTACTGTTCGCGAAAAACGTTTTTTTTTTCAATTCGCATGACCACTGGTAAAACTACAATAGATTTCTTGGCACACATGGCGTTGGTGAAAGGGACTGACCATTTACTGGTGGGGTGCGGTTGTATATATATATATATATATATATATATATATATATATATATATATATATATATATATATATATATATATATATATATATATATATATATATTGAGAATTGAAATAGAAAACAACACAAACGCTGATAAATTTGTGTGAATAGTTTCACATTTACTGCATGCTTCTTCAGACACAAAATATTTTGAAAGAAACGGATATGACGTCTATATATTTATAGACAATTACGTCATTGACATAACGTCATAACTGATATGCATTATCATAACAATCTCATATGTATAGCGGGACCAGAAAGATACATGAGTCTCTAAAGAAAACTGAATCAGTGAAATCACAATATAGAGACAAACAGTCATACAAACAATTATATATATCCAGTACGCGTGTATCGTTTCTAGATGTAAATGTGATGAAAAATTATGATAATACTATCTCTACAAATGTTCATGTCAAAGAAACTAATTTATTATGTACTCATTTTTTTCTCCTTTAACTTTGCATTGTCAGAATCGTGCTGTATTTCTCCATACTGTACGGCTTCATACTGCACGACACGTGTGTCTAAAAATAGTATCGCGTGTTAGGAACTACTTTTATTGTAAACAAACAATGTACGCAAATGTAGCAGACACCGGAGCTTTTGTTTTATATGATTTTTCTGTGGATGAACTAAGCAAGCTGTTTGAGAATAGAGATGATAACGCTGACAATGTGGATGAATTCATTGAGTCACAAAACAAACTTTCAACCAAGCAAGTGACTGAACGTTTTATTCACAATGTCCAACGGTGGCTTTATGACAACAAACGTGAGACATGCTGTATCGAAAATATCATTCTGATAATGTAAACACTTATTTAGCCTATGGTTCAGACTATGAATCGTGTTCTCTAGAGTCAGAAAAAAATAGCATAAAAAGGCATCTGAAGACCAAATGATATTCCGTTTCTCTCAGAGACCGCCCATTTTACAAGTCCAAGAACTAAATTCGAAAAAATACAACTAAAGAAGGCGGATTTTGGTATAAAAGCAGCTGCCTCGGAGCCAATAAGCCACGATAACGAAGAAGCCTTTTTTTCCGCTGACAAAATGGGCTCTCACACCCCAGCCGCTTTGCAATTTCGTCTGTTTTAATTTTTTGAGAAAATGTTTGGATTTATAGTAAAAAAAGTCATATAGGTCATGTAGCTGGGGTCCATCCAACAAAGATCATGCAAGTGACAGTGCATATAAATATGTCATCTATAGCTGATAATAAGAATGACAATAAATGTACTTACTTTTCTGCATCTTGAATTTCTTCAAAATGTACTTTCTGATCCACGGCGCGAAATTGCACTGCAATCTAGACTACATTTCCAACAGAAATCACATTCCAATGGAGAATTTACTGCACTCCAAAACGAAATGAATTTGATATTCCCTAACAAAAATATTTAATCCTGCATCTTCTTGAGAATTTCAATTAAAAGAATTTCATATTTTGTCCACCTTATGATTCCAAACTATCAATGGCAGAACAGTAACACGTGTGTAGCTTGCTGTCGAGGCCAGTCCCTCTAGCTACATGTACATCGTACGTAATCGACACAGCTAATAACGCAAATCCACCACAACTATAAGAGCAGAATTTAGTTGGATCGACAGAAAAACAAAATTCCTCCATTCCAGATCAACTGGGAAAGTTGTTCCAAGGCGCAGTCATTCACAATATGACTCAAAATTTCAATTTTAAGTAGACCAAAATGAGATTTCTTTTTGAAACGAATGACTGAGCGAGCGGTACTCTACCAAGTTCAAAGGTCACTGGGCGGTGCCATGTGCGCATGAATACTGTTACTGTGTATTTGTTTAACTACGGTTGTGTATTTACTTTAGAATATAGCAGAAATTCAGTTACTTTGTTTCTTGTAGTGTTCTTTTTATTATTCAGCCTTAGGTAGGAAAGCAAAATGAGTATATAATAAAAAGGTTACTACATTTGTATATGAAAATATGAACTCGTTTTTTCTGAGCTATACTGCACTCCTGACGTCGTGCAGTATAGTTCAGAAAAACTCGTTCATATTTTCCCATACAAATGCAGTAACCAATAAATCCACCAGTTTGTGGAATATTCGTCTTGTCATCCCAGGTCATGTAAAAACGGTATACCTTATAGCCAGGCGAAAAGATACCGACGTATCATTTCAGACGATTTGAATGAATTAAAAACATATTTCCAAAGCAGGAATTATCCTACACATGTAAATGATTCTGCTTTGAATAAAGCCCGTATTCTTACTCAAAATAATGCTTTAAACACAGCAGAGACAGAGAGAGAGAGAGAGAGAGATTGACCGAGATCCTACATTATCCATTAATCAACAAAACCGACATGTAATGCACTTTTTATCACATTATTTCAGTTTCAAAATCAAACAAACAAACAAATATACAAAAATACCCCCCAAAACTGTCCTACATAACGCACAAGATTTACATCACATCTGCGTATAACTTTGCAAGGAGATGTTTTTCTGGGTTTTGTGTGTTTAACGCCATTTTTCAGCACATGACAGGCTATAACATGGTGGCCAGTATATCTGGTGGAGGAAGAACCCGGGAAAAAACCCGAGAAAGAACCACCGACACACGGGAAGCTACTGGCAAGCTTTCTCACATACCCACGCTGGCCAAACCCGAGACTAGAACCCACGCGAATGTCAGTGATCGGTAAAGGCGAGGGCCTTAGACCAATCGAACACCCGGGGACCCTTTTGCAGAAAGAAATTTGCACTAAATTGTATTATTGCTATTCCTGTCAAGATAGGGTATTTTGGCTCAAGACTTTATATTGTAGGGTGAAGTGGGAGGAATGGATCCGTAGTCAGTGGCCTATGTTGTTCATGCATTATTCCAAGATGATACGCTTCATATCGGTTCTTTAGCTCAACCCCTTCACACCCAAACCCACTTTAATTGTTTCTTTGTTATTTGTGTCTGGGAACGCTGTTATTTTCTTTGCTGTTTCATATTGGTTCTAAAACTTACATTGTATGGGTTACTGAACTCTTTCATCATATAACAACGGTAATATTTAGTTTCATAATCAAATTTATTATATACTTCATAAACAGTCTAATTAGTTTAACGTTGTTGCTACAGGTCAATATCCAACGGTATTGAACGTAGTTACGTGAAAATATTCACCAAATCTTTATATGGTAAACACGTGCCCGCATTCGATGAACTTCTTCTGGCTGCGGCTAAAAAAAATGGCGACTGAAACGTTGAACGCTGATCACGTCATGAATTTGATGGCTACCAGATGCATACAATGACTGTAGCCCTTTCTACCAGACACCAGTGCTGGAAAATCAATAGATATATAGTTTCCGCCTACCGTCCCGGCAGCTTGTCCTGTGCCTGATTTAAAAACTAAAAGCATGAAGGGTATAAAAAAAAATGCACAGAACTTACACATTTCATTCATTGATTTATAATTTCTAACTCGATTGTCACCAAGTGGTCCCTAACGTTGTCATCTTCATCGCATTTCAAACCAAACGAGAGTTTTCAATGTAAACGAGGAGCCTGCTCACTGGCGTTTTCCGGTTGCTGGAAGAGTCCATTTTCAGTGAAGGGGTGGATGCTAGACTTACACATACATAGAAAGTAAACAATATATCGTCTGCATCCAATGTATGCAATGTCTAATTCTAATTTTCAACAAATAAAATTGAAAAAAGGGGGCAAAAAATATGCCGTTACATCTCAACGTTACGGAAATTTACGGAATTATCCGGAGCTTATGGAAAACTATGAACTACATCACTTCTGTTGTGTAAAAAACACAGACTCACCCACGCAAATATGTGTATTGTGTTCCGTTCGGTTTGAAACGCGAAGACGGTGACAATGTTAGGGAGTGCTTGGTGGCAATCGAGTTAGAAATTATAAATCAATGAATGAAATGAATACGTTTTGTGCATTTTTTTATATCTTTGATGCTTTTCGTTTTTAAAATCGGTAGGGTATACCGGAAGGGTAGGCGAAAACTAATGCTCTCGTCCAAAGAAAAGTTTCCATCATCCAAATTAAATAAAGAAATTCTGAATACATCCAAAGATTTAAATTACAAGGAGAAAAATAAAAAATAAGTATGATTTATACAAATATTGAAAATGTACGGCTAGTGATCGCTTGTTGCTGCTGTGAGTACGTGTGTGTGTTATGTGTGTGTGTGTGTGTGTGTGTGTGTGTGTGTGTGTGTGTGTGAGAGAGAGAGAGAGAGAGAGAGAGAGAGAGAGAGAGAGAGAGAGAGAGAGAGAGACCTTTGATACAATGTCAGTCAGCAACTCAACTTCTCTTTCCCATAAACAGTGCACTTTTATCCACTCTGAATATCATTGTTTTATCCTGTACTCGGAATTTAATGAGACACAAGCGACTCCAAAATGAATATATATCCCTTTTTCTGAGGTATTATCCGAGACCGATGGACCACAATACCCTAGCAACAATCATGACGCACGCTGCACTTTCCCGCCACCATGACATCATCATTGGGATAATCACAACGATAACCTTAGACTGAATTTGTCTGGCTCATCTTTTCATAACTGTATCTTCAATTTTCATTGATGTATTGCGTCATTTGTTTCTAATATCAATATTTCGTTGTGTTTCTTTGGCTACATGACATTCCATCCTCTTTAACAAACTTAGTTTCGTTCAGTGTTGAATAAGAATCACCCCATGTACGCGCGCGCTTCCAAAGCAGTCAAGTAGCGTGTATTACTGCGCAGTGTTCATGTTTCATTCATTAAATAAACGACGTGTACAATGTTAAAAACAAAAACAAAAAAAAACAACAACTTTGAATAATTTGTTCTTTCAATTATTTTATTCCCACAACATAACAGAATGATTAATATGCTTGTTTTTAAGTATATAATACAAATGTTTTTTATTGTCGAGTATTAAAACACATTCGGCCCTCGTTCATGTGGCGTAGAATGCCCTCGCATCCTGCGCCACATGGCCTCGGGTCCAATATTTTTCAATACTCAGTTAATAACCTATACTTATCTCATAGTTGGTACACGTTACATACAGTGTTTGCAGTTTAATATTTTTGATATATCAACACGTTAACATATCACTTTCCGTGGATCTGATTTGTCCAAATAAACCCATGAAATTCTTTCGCGGTATTTTCATTATGGATAGGCTGCGCCCGTTTGAATTTTCCTTGCCCCGCCTTCTGGAACTTTTTTAAAAAAAAAAACATTACTATCAACAATATCGCGGCCGTCTTTCCAATCGAATGTCAAACGGACATTGGGAAAAAAAAAAACGGTCGACTATCACAAAAACGCACAGTAGTGGTTACGTATATCGGAATATGGCCAATTTACCCTACGTGGAATTCTCCGAATGTAAACTCGTACATGAGTATATTGCACCCTACCCCAAGGACAAGCGTGATTTAAATGTCAACCTAAATAGGAGTAAATAAACTCACCTCTCTAATGAATAGAATGTTGCCAAATGCTAGTCTGCCACTGACAGAAAGTTATCCAAGTCCAGCATTCTTCCAAATCAAATAATGCAAATATCCGGTCACAAAACATTCAATTTTGAATCACTATTATACACAGCAACACCTTTATAGTCTAGATTTAGTAAAATTTCTGCATCCAGTAATCATCCGTTCACACGAATATCCAACAACTGGAATGCTACTTTTTTTCTGCCGTATACAATACTATATCTGTGGTGAATGTCCATAGTGGAATCGACACACTTTTTGGTGGAAACGTTCTTCACAGTCTCGTCGAAATTCATGCATGTGGCACATCAACTACTCCGGCTGGCCTGACCTAAGCGAACTATGTGACATGACGCAGGAATTTCCATTGCAGATCCAGTGTTGGAAAATGATGTTGTCCGTATCTAATATTTTGAGGAGTTTTTTTATTTGGAAGGACAGTTGCGCTTTGAAATATAATTTGTAACAAAATCTACTTTTAAGTGTTACTGGTTATCGAATTGTGCATTATTGATTGAACTCGCCTCTGTGACTATTTTTCACACGCAAGAACTGAAAGGTGTAGCGCCTGAACCAGAATTGAATGAAATGCCGAAAATCATTTGTTCTTCTTTCTGTCAAAACTCTTTCCACTAAAATAAAAACCATGTGATAAACTGAATCTCAAATGGGTAATCTTTTAATATTAAATTTAAGAAACTCGTTGAATAATTTCCAGCTTTTGATTGCATAGGCTCGCAAAAGCAGGAAATGATTAAACTAGTTTCATAAATTCTATATTAAATCATTACCCATTTGAGATCCTCTATATATTTTTTTTCCATATTACGCACTATAATACATCTCATGACGTTACAAACTACATCATGGCGTCATGTAAGACGAAGGCGTAATATCCATGACGTCACTGTTTGAAGTGTCCTTTTCTTTTTCGTCATATGACAAATACAATCGTACATTTATATTCTCATTTCAATAAAATGTATGAAACTCGTCGAATAATTTGTATTTTTGCTCGCCAAGGCTTGAAAAATTATTCGACGTAATTTGATTTGAGGTGAGCAGTCAGTGATGGAGGACCATGAACTTTAGTCATGGAATCTAGCAGTCATACACAGTGTGCGGTGTACAAATGTTTGCTGGAGCAAGAGAGTCAGTGATAGAGGACCGTTAACGTTACTCATGGAATCTAGAGGCCATACACGGTTTGCAGTGTAATAATGTTTGCTGGAGCACGACAGTCTGTGATAGAGGACCGTTAACGTTATCGTCCTACCACCCGATGTCGGTAAAGTCCTTCAATTGTGCACCATGTTTCTCGCGACCTAGAGCGGTTGTATCTAGATAATAACGTCATCAACTGTGACACCAGTGTATTTTAACGAGTGACAGGAATTAATTTAACAGTAAAATCAGACAAAATGAGATTCAAGCAGGTAATTTTATGTAATTTAAAAAAATCTTAATGAAAATCTATAATTTCACTAATGCCTTATTTGTGTCAGACATTTTGACCTTGAATTTTCTATTATATGCTAAAGATATCGCCGCCAATCACATGATGCCTTTGTTTACATATCTTGAACAGGAAAGCCCACTTTGGGAATTTATACAACTGGATAGCCAATGTAAATATTTGGTTTTATAATCATGTGGGGTTCTTATACAACATAAGAAAAATTTACCCTGGAAATGTATATTCACTACGGACTTTTTCGTTTCAGTATTATTTCATAATGAACATATATTCTACATCAAAAGACATTTAATCTATTATAATAACATATGTATCCATTCACCAGTGTCTATTTTTGAATTTCTCTCTCCGTCTGTCTCTCTGCCTGTCTGTCTGTCTCTCTCAGTCTATTAATTCGTGTATTTTTTATGGTAAAGAACAAACAAGCAGTAATGTAAGTGCACAAACTGCATATATAATTAACGAAAAGAAATTTCATTTTTAAATTTTATGTTTTTTATTTCAAAAACATGTAGACGCTGTAAACTAATAATATCCATACCTTGGCACAACAGGCACATTCCGGTGATATGCCACGTGACCTTATAGTCAGTGTCACGAACCATGGATGTCACTTTCGGAAATAAGGAAACTTACACACGCTCGGAAAAATGGTAATTCTGAACTAATGTACATGAATGCCAAAAGTTTTTAACGATGATTAAATGAAGTAGATATAGTTGAACCCTTTCTGTGGTTATTTGAATAGATTATCACAATATTATAACGAACGCGTTAAAATTCACGTTAAGTCCACGAAAAGTGGTTGTTCGAGGATACTCGTGGAATCTAGAGGCCATACACGGTGTGCGGTGTACAAATGTTTGCTGGAGCAAAACAGTCAGTGACAGAGGACCGTTAACGTTACTCGTGGAATCTAGAGGCCATACACGGTGTGCGGTGTACAAATGTTTGCTGGAGCACGACAGTCAGTGATAGATAACCGTTAACGTTACTCGTGGAATCTAGCGGCCATACACGGCATGCAGTGAACAGATGCTTGCAGGAGCACGAGTAAAGAGTTTGAGCCCAAAGTTCAGAGTCTTTTCCGAGTTTTCGGGCAAACGTCTTAACACATTAAACTGTGTATGATTGTTACCTGATCAAAGTCTTATTTTATTTGGATTCGACTGTTTCATTAGTTTCATAACCCTTCTTATATATAATGACTGTCATTAGACAAAGGTCTATTCCTCAATTTTAAAAAAAAGATTTTAATAGTCATGTTTGAGATAAAAGCAAGGATTCCGTGGAACGCGGTGTCTCGCATGTAAAAGGTGTTATGATGACACAGTTTGTGCGAGACAGGCGTCCTAACATATCTGAGTACAACTTTTAGGCACACTGAAATATACAGTAACTGATGTAGAAGATAAATAACTGTAAAAGACTCTAACACACAACTTTAAGAATCTTAACACTTACACCGCCTTCTTAGTCTGTGGAAAAGTAATCAAAAGCTCAAAGACACTCGCGACGCCTGACTGTTCTAACCTCACGGATGTTCGCTAACGTTAACTCCTCAGTTAAAATGGCGTAAGTAAGTATAGGTTATTAACTGAGTATTGAAAAATATTGGACCCGAGGTCGCGTGGAGCAGAATGCCCAAGCTTGCGAAGGCATTCTACGTCACATGAACGAGGGCCCAATTTGTAATACTCAGTCAATAACCTTTTTATTATAAATAAGCATATTAATCGTTCTGTTATGTCATAAGAATGACATAATTAAAAATATTATTTCAATGTTTTACTGAACATTTTACATGTAGTACATTGTGTGAATGAAACCTGAGCACCGCGCAGTAATGCATGCTACTTTACTGCTTTGGAAGCTCACGCGTACGGGGGTGGGGTGGGGGGTATCCTCATTCAGCAATGAACGAAATTTAGTTTGTTTAAAAAGATGAAATGTCATGTGGCCAAACAAACGCAGTGAAATATTGGTATTAGGAAAAATGACGCAATACATCAATGAAAATTGAAGATACAGTCATGAAAAGATAAGCCAGAACAATTCCGTCAAAGTTTGGTCGTTGTGATTGTCCTTATTCGATGTTGCTGTCATGGTGGCGGGTAAATTTGAAATGTGCAGTGTGCGTCAGGATTGTTGCCAGGGTATTGTGGTCCATTGGTCTTTGATGATACCTCCAAAAATTAAAAAATAAAGAGGATATAGATTCATTTTGGAATCGCTTGTGTTCATTACATTCCTAGTGCAGGATAAAACAATGCTATTCAGAGTGGATAAGAGTGCACTGTTTACGTGAAGGCGAAGTTGTTCATTGATACATTGTATCAAAGGTCTGTCTGTCTGTCTGTTTCTCTCTCTTCTCTCTCTCTCTCTCTCTCTCTCACACACACATACACACACACACACAGCAGCAACTAGCGATCACTAGCCGTCTATTTTCAGTATTTTTATAAATCATATTTTTTATTTATATTTTTTTCTCCTTGCAATTTAAGTTTTTTAATGTATTCAGATTTTCTTTTTTTAATTTGGATGATGGATATTTTTCTTTTAATGAGAGCTACATCTACTGATTCTCCAGCACTGTTGGCAGGTAGAAAGGGTTACAGTCACTATCGGCATCAGATTTATGACGTGGTCACCGTTCGAACGTCGCCATTTGTATTAAGCCGTAGCCAGAAGTAGTCATTGAATGCGGGTACTTGTTTACCATATAAGGAAGCGGTGAATATTTGTACTTAAACTGTGGACAATACCGCTGGATATTGACCGGTAGCAGCAACGTTAAACTCATGGGACTACTTAAAAAGTATATAATAATATACTTTATTATTAATCTATATTTATAATCCAATAAAGAGTTAGGAAAAGTCTTATCGTTCAATGCAGTTTTAAAAATACAAAATGGACTCGGACAATATAAATTAATAATGTACACTTCACTGCATAACCTTCTATGACGTTAATTTTTATATTAAGTAAATGTTAGGTAATAAAGAGATTGTACACAAGATGATTCAGTTACAACTTCGTTATATTATTAAATAATAAAAACTAAATTTTAAAATCCAATTGAAATTTACAGATGCAACACTGCTGAAAAGGGAACTGATCGAATTCATGAAAAGTATACGACAGCAATAGGAATAATTAGATATTTATGACCTGCTGTAATTTGGCTTCACGAACTTCCTGTTTTAAATTTCTTACAATACGATGTCAATAAAGCTGTAAAAGAGGAAAATTTCACTCACCAATATACAAAATACAAAATTCTCTATGCATCTGATATTGGAGGAATCTATGACATGTAACCACTGCATATTTTATGAATTTTTAAATTACTCAGGCTATTTTTTGTGTGTAATTTTTAAATGACAACATACTTACAATTTGCTAAACTTTTAGAGGCAATGGCCCTATTTTTGGATAGATATTTAAAGAGGCATAGCGCAATTAAATTCACACTAACATAATGTTTTCGTCGGTCTGGATTGTTGTGACACTCATTTGTGTACAAATATCCACTTGTGAAACGAGTTAAATACTCCGACATTACGCTGGCGATCATCATTAAGTTGTTGATTTTAATATGGAGAGTTAGCCATGAAAACTTCCTTCAAAGGCATCTGTAAAGAAGAAAAAAGTTCATAATATACACCTTAATGAAACTTAATAGCCTGCCTTTAATTTAGACCACGCCTTCCCAATGTTAACGAGAAAGAATAATATTTGTCTAAATGCCCATGCCTACCGCATTTCATGCGTTTCGTGCATCGTCACAGGCTGATATATTTTAACATTCTTTAAGAAGTTTTCCATTGTAAATCTGTTCAATGATACGGCCAAAACACGTGTAAAACGTTATTTCGATACTCGTATGATCGCTGAATCATTTCCAGTATTTTTTCGGACAAACACGAATTGCATCGCTTCACCACCTTGAGCTTGAAGGGCATTTTGGGAAATTTCATTTTTGTTGTTTTTCATAAAATATCGTAATGAAATAATGTACTCCTTAACAATTCATGGGGAAGAGTGTCAAAAGGTTTTTTAAAATCTAGTATTAAAATATCTACTTGGTCACTCTTATCTAAATACTTAGCCCAATTAACCAATAATGCAACACAGTTGTATTTCACAGATGTGAAGTTTTCGGAAGACATGTTGTTTATCAGATGTAATAGAAACATTGTCTAAATGATCCATGATGTTAGAACAAACAGCAAATGTTAAAGAATTTTACAGAGAAAACCGGTGAGTGACACTGGTCGGTAATTCCTAGCTATTGCGCGATCACCTTTTTCGAATAGCGGGCATATATTTCCCAATGACCAATCATTTTTAATTTTGCAAATGTCCAAAAGATTGTTGTAAATGGTGCGTAAGCACTGGTGCTAACTCTGAAGATAGTTCCTTAAGTATATTTGGTTGTATTCGATCAGGACTACAAGCTTTTGAAGGGATAAAACCATGTAGCAAGTTTTGAACTCCAAAACATGTTACTGCTATATTGTTCAATTTTGATAGTTTTGAAAATATGCACCGTAAAACGACACTGGGTGTTGAGTGTTTCAAAATTCTCTGCATCTGTTTCTGTTGATTTGGTCTTTGTCTTAAATGGAAGAATACCATGAGAATCTTTTTCTAGATTTTGATACATTTCCAGAATGGTGTGTATCTGAAGTTAGGTTACCAGTTGTGATGTGGACATATTTGTTATCTGAACTTTTTATCTTCTTGTTAAACTTTTGCTCTTAACTGATTATATTTTCTTCTTAACCTTTCACTGCCGGTATGTTTGGTTTTAGCATGAATTTGTGTCTTCTACGAACTAATTTTCTAATTCTGCTTGTAATCCAGGGCATCAACACAACCGATTTACTCAATTTTGATGGAACATTTTTATCAAATGTAGAGGTTAGAAAAGTTTTTTTAACTTTCCAGTTTCTTCTATGTCCTTCCTGTTTTCAACACGATATAAATACTATTGGAACCTAGCAAAGTCACCCGTTTTAGATCGCAGAGCATCTAAATCTCCTTTGCTAAACAAAGATAATTTCTATGAGTTTGTTTCTTAGGTGATACATGTATAGTAAAAGCAAAAGTTATAGCATAATGGTTACTAAACCGGTCAGGTAATTAAATACGCAAGAATCGGCCTCATATTGAAGTCAGAAGTTTTTATAAAATATTTCTGTCTCGAGTTGGAAAGATAACTATTTGTTCTATGCCATGGTCATTAATAATATCAATCAGGGAGTGGCCCTCCGAGTTACCAATCGTATTCTGAAGTTTGCATGTTCTATGTGTCCAGTTAGTGTTATTATAATTAAAATCCCCGATAACATGGATGTAAGCTTTATGTCTGATTAATCATTTCAAGCTGTTCTCTCAATAAACGAATATCGTCAGAGTGACTGCCAGGTCCCCTGTAGCAGCTACCTATGTAATGAGATGATCCATTCACTTCAAGTTTAACTCAAACAGATTCTGACCCATTGACCAATTCGGCCAAAGGCATTTGTATAAGATCTTTATGTACAGATAATAACATTCCCTCCCCCACCAGCTAGAGTTCTATCATTCCTGTATACAATAAAGTCACATCTCTCTGGAAAGAATTCACATAGTTGTCAGTTTTAGTTTATTGAATAGCCACTGTGTCCGGTTTTTCAACATCTAAAAGGGAAAGTAACTCAAGCTTCTTACCCCTAATATTGTTAATGCTCTTTTCTGGGTTGTCGTAATATGTTTACTATTTCTATCTTTGTATCAAATATTAATATTGCCTTTCCTATTTAAGATATTATACGTGTGTTGGGTTCGAACGGGTATTGTCAAACTAAAATCTGAGACATTTAGAATTTCACATTTAGGATATATACAAATACAAGAACTAGCCTGAATTTCATGATGTTCCGAATTATTTATGTATGAACACTCTCTATGGATCCAAAGGCTACAAGAGTCACATGACACAGCCTTGTACGAATTTAGAACCCGGCCATTTACATATCATTTGCCTCTATTATCAACGTTTCAGGCAGTCATCACACTGCATATTGTTGTTTCTAACCTGCTTTGAACATACTCCGTAACGGTCATTGTTAGGACCAAGATCGCCTGCCGTAATCAGGAGTAATGCCAGGTTTGTATGGTATTCTGTTCGATTGCAATTGCCACTTTGTTAGTATAGGCAAGTATTGAGCTAGACTTATGAGACAGTAATCTCCAGTAGTCACGAAACTGTTGGAGCTTAACAATGGAACTTAGATGTAAAATAATATAAATTTTGACTTTTTATAACTCTATTTCTATTAATAGTAAAGTTAACAAAAATGTCTGGATTTGCTGAGTAGTATTTACTTTACATATTTGCTAAGTTTCACTTATAGAAAAGATCCTAAATATGATTTTTAATTTTTACAACTTGGGTCTGAGTTAAATTTGTATTCTCAGACAGTTCCGTAACTGTGGGGCCAGGTCTTCCGGTTACTTCCACCTCCACAACCGCTGCAAGCGAACGGATGTTCGGTCATTGAACGTAGTTAAAAAAAATTTAAACTATTGAAGTTAAATGGGAAGTGTATTACCTGATTAGCCTTAGTGTTCTAGAAAAGCTCTTTGGAAGTAGTACAGTTACTTCGCAGATCTCTATTACAACTTTCTAATATAACCACGTGATGTATATAACGCGACCCATGCCTTTTCCACAGTATAATTCACGCAGATTGTTTCTTCTTCTTCGAAACAAAAGACACGTTAGGTCCATCTTTATTTAGCCTCTCCCACACGTAGTTCAGGATTGATCAGACGTGATACAATACAATACGGTATTTCCAGCGAGATTGCTTTTTTTTCTTCCCCTTGTGATATGTTGTCAAGTTGTTGTGGGGTTTAATCAAGCCTCGGAGAGCTAATGCGAGTCCGCGCAACCAAATACTATTTGAGCTTTATGCCAAATATTGGTATAGAAGGTGATTGAACAATAGACTTAGTTTGAAAATAAACCTTTAGTTAAATTTCGAAAATGTAAATTGAGTTTGATGGGATTTTAAAATATGAAACTTACATCTTGGGAATATCGATATCATTCTAGCAGTAACATAATCAGAATGAGCATTTACAAATGAATGCGAGAGCTCCGTGAACATATTGCGTAATCCGATATTAAAATTCCCTCTCTTTTGGTTTTCCGTCTACTTATGTGTTCATCCAAATAAATCAGGACGCTAAAACACAAACACATGTACATGAAAAATCACATATGCATACACAACTAGATAGTGTTTTATCATTTTATTGTTTAATTTTTGCTTTATGGCGGAAATAAAAAAGATAAAAAAGAGTGACAAAATTGAAAACAAAAATATATTAAATTACATACATACATGTATACAGAACTTATCTTTGAGACAAGTTAGGTTTAAAGTTAATCGTCACTAATTTCTCTATGAGAAAAAAAAAATAATAAAAAAATAATAAAGAAATAGACACCGCAGAAATTCATGTGAATAAGTTTTACATTATAAGTGACAGCCCTCAGTGATTTGATTTATTTAACGTTGGTTGTTACCGTCTTCATAGTTACATCTACGATGTTTATATTACACAGGAAACGAAACTATTGGTCGCTTAGCCATGGAAAAGCGAGGCAATAATAAACTCGTTATGTAAAATAAATTTTGGAGCATTTATATATATATATATATATATATATATATATATATATATATATATATATATATATATATAGAGAGAGAGAGAGAGAGAGAGAGAGAGAGAGAGAGAGAGAGAGAGAGAGAGAGAGATTTCCTTCATCTTTTAATCGTCAAAAGACGGTCATGGCTGTAGAAGCAGAATAATCGATTTTCGCAAAGACGTTAACTTGTTGTTCGGGCAAATCCTGAAAGCCAGATAAGTTCTAGCCCAATGATGGAGTTCCACGAGGTTTGGAATTGTAGTGCTCTAATTTGTTGACGCGTTTGCTTGCTTAAGTCTCTGAATCCAAGCCTCGGTAGGAAATGGAGAACAATATAGGAGATGAAAGCTCGGCTACTTCTTGAAGGGCTCTTTATGTGTGTGCGTGCACACACATTATTGGAATTGCAGTTTTGGATTTCAAATAAATTACTCCCGAAGTTTACGACTAGACAGGTCAAACATATTCAAACAAAAGACTGAAGGGGCACACAAAATATGATCTTTTCCACCCTTCCTTTGATACACATACACATGAGAACTCATTTAGTATACTTAGTCTCTTTTCTGTGAGGACCTGTTATACTTAGTCTCTTCATGGTGAGGACCTGTCCTAAATGTCTCATCAGCTTACTCAGTCTTTTTCTGTGAGGACCTGTTATACTTAGTCTCTTCGCTGTGAGGACCTGTTCTAAATGTCTCATTTAGTATACTCAGTCTCTTCTCTGTGAGGACATGTTATATTTAGTCTCTTCACTGTGAGGACCTGTCATAATTGTCTCGTTAATTTCTTGATCATTGGAGTGTTTCACACACGTGCCTATATTTCCAATATACTCATGTACTTTTTGCTTCGCGATTTAAGCATTCTCAAAAAACATAAACAAGGGTACATTTGTACATAGATAAGAACAAGAATATTCATTTTTAGAGCACAAAATACCATATTTATCTTTTTTTTACTCGACCTTTCAAATCAAGAACGAAAAGATCTTTCAGTATATAACCATGATATTGAACTATTAGCTTGTTTATTGATTCAAACGCCTGTTTAAGAAAGCTCTGAATGTTAAAAATTTGGCCAAAAAACGCCACTTTTTGATTGAGTTGACCCACTTTTACTTGACCCAGAAGGTAATGACTTGGATAATTGGAGATGGAATACTCCTGCCTGATTTATGTCCACAGGTCCCCTTGTCTATTATTGTTCATAATGCTTGATAATTAGCAACAACTTCAATAAAAGCACCAACAACAGTAATAAAAACGACAAGTGTATTTTCAGAATAAATAAGTGCTCGTTGACATTATGATGAAGAAAAGGATGGGTAAAGTCAATAAATAAATAACATTTTGGCTACTCACACAATAAAAACAGAAAGTTTCTATAATCGCATAATTCCACAAGAAAAAGACATATGTACGTGATTTCGTCAAAATGACGAAGGGGTCATTGAAATTGATACAAATAATCAAGAAAACAAAGTAAAATGGTGAAACCATTTTCTTTTTAAAAAGAAATGAAAGGAAATCAATGTAAAGATAAAACTTGTGTACTTATTATGTACCCAAAAATAAAACTTGTGTAATTATTATGTACCCACAAATAAAACTTCTGTACTTATTATGTAATCACAGAAGTAGTGGTAAAGTATTCGCTAACTGAAAATCACGCATATTAGCCACGCAGAGCTGCCACGAGCTACCTAACGTTTATTCCACTGCTCACTTACCTACCTTCCTACGTACTTTCTTCCTTATTTTCTTCCTTCATTACTTTCTGTCTTTTGTTATTTCCCACTGACTGACTGACTGATGTTCACACTTACTAACATGCGAAATAAACAGTATTATCGAAAGGGCAGTAAAACAGTGTATTTCTTGGATTCTTATATTTCTTAGCGACCAAGTAGACATGCCAGCATTTAAAATTTACTCTTTATATACCCAAAGGCGTTCTTAATTAGGTTTAGGATGGAAACCGCCTTATCTGGAAAAATACACCATTGTTTTTATGAAAAGGATATAGTGAAAAATAAATTTAATGCTATTTACACTTTTAGCTCGCCTGTACGAATGTACAAAGGAGCTTATGCTATGACCCTTGCGGCGTTGGCTGATGTATACACAGGCCCGCTGACAGAAATTCCGGTCTCCTGGGCAGACCAGTTATGGGCCCCAAAACTAGTTTAATATTTTGTATATAAAAACCTGTGTACAGTTTGGCATATAAAACCTATAATAATCATCTACCATTACTTAGACTCTTGCAAGGAACAAATTGTAATATTTACTGTAAGATTAATTTATTTTTTATAATTGAGTTGACGGCGGACCCCTAGAAATCGCCAGGCCCCTGTGCAATTGCCTCGCCCCCTCCCGCTGCCCCCCCTCCCCTTTCTGGGTCGAACTGTGTACACAGCAGGTCAAAGTTTGTATTTATAAGGTTTTGATTATGGCTCATACAAAGAAACTATGCATTTAAATATTTCACTTTCTTAGTATATGCTTGGCGTTATTTAGTACTTTTTTAAACCTAATTTTACTTCTTTCCTAAAAATTATTTTTCAGATTAAAAGGAAAAGTTTGATGTTAAAGTTTGCTTTTAAGGTTTGCTCTATGTAAACAATAGTTAAAGCTTGTGTTTAAGATTTTTTTTGTGTTATGTAAGGAAGGAAATATACATTTAAATTTCATTGTGTGCTAAGTAGAATATACCTGGCCTTATTCAGTACTTATACTTTTTTTAAACCTAATTTGACTGATTTCTTCGCAATTTATGGGGAAACGTTTGAGGTTAAAGTTTGAATTTAAGATTAGCTCTATATAGAAAGCAAGTTAAAGCTGGGTTTAAGCTTTTGTTTATACGTAAACAGCAGGGTCTTTTTTAAGGTTTTGCTTATACACCAGTGCATGAGCTTGAATTTCATTTTCACTTTTGTGTATTTATAAGCGTTTTTCGGCCATTTTTTGTTAGTTTGTAAAACAAGTTTTACTTATTTTTATTACAATTTATAGTATAAAGTATGAGATTAAAGATTTTGTTTTATATTTGTTCTCAAGGCCATTTTGTTTTATATTTGTTCTCAAG
The DNA here is from genome assembly GCA_029931535.1 of Margaritifera margaritifera. Taxonomy (NCBI): domain Eukaryota; kingdom Metazoa; phylum Mollusca; class Bivalvia; order Unionida; family Margaritiferidae; genus Margaritifera; species Margaritifera margaritifera. The sequence continues at coordinate 5,335,680 of JAQPZY010001677.1, read as the reverse complement.
GCCAAAGTTTTGAAATCTTCTTTCTAGTTACCTTAAGACCAAATTTTAATAGCTTTCAGTGGAGACAAACCATTTCTGAATGATCCACAATACATTTGAACGAAGCATTCAGTGTTAACTTCATCTGCCAACCCATCCGTCCTTCTGTCTGCCCATTTGTCTCTCATTCTCTAGAAGTCTAGATCATACCATGGTTTAGTTGTGCATTACTTACATTACTTTTGGTGAATTTTGCAAGCACCCTTACTTGTATGGTCTTGTAGTACAGTTTGTTGATTCAGATTTGAGAGAACTAAGCTGTCATACGAAAGTAGGTCTCCATGACCTACATTTCACGTTTCAGTGACTTATTTTATCTTGGAAATATTGTCAGTGTCATATATCTTTGAGTGTAGTCATGTGGTTTTGTCTATAAATCCGTTGTATTGAATACTAGATCATCACATCAAAAGGTGGTTACTGTTATCCATATGAATGTGAGCTACGCTTTTAGCTCAGCTTTACAAACAATCTTCTTGGTACCATGTACCTTTGTGTGGATACTTTGTGGTATGTATGACACCATCATTCCTAAAGAAGGTCACTGTGACCTATATTTCATGCTTCATTGATTTTTCTCAAAGTTGTTTGTTTGATTTGGTTCGTTGTTTTACGGCAGAGCAACATAAGTATGATATTCAGTGCCCAGGTAATTCGAGTAAACTGCCTTGCCCAAGGTCCACTGATCCGATGTGTGAATTCAAATCTGTACCCTTTCGGTAGCAAGGCCAGCACGCTAACCACTCAGCCACCGCGGCTCCTGCCTCCATTAGTCGCTTCTTACGACATGCAAGAGAGTGCATTGGACATATTCTATATTCCCGCGCTCGTTGAGGGCTGTTTGTTTGCCATCAGTGTCCTGTTTACTATTTACTGTACAGGGGTACATTCATATATGTCTGTTTGTTGATCATGGAGAGTAGTAATGAGATACATTCCCAATCAGAGAATGCTTTATATCACCCCCTTTGCTTGCTTCTGCTATTTTCCGAAATTCCAACCATTCTTATATATATATATATATATATATATATATATATATATATATATATATATATATATATATATATATATATATATATATATAACGTTAAAAGCTAGGTTTTCTTAGAAATTGGAACAGTTAGTCTTGATCAACTGTTACTGGCTGGCATTGGTGTTAAGCGTGCTGTGCTTTCTTCTGACAGCTCTTGTCACTGAATTGTCAACAAAATGTCACAGGGACGAGATATGCAAAGTAAAATGAAAATACAGTTTTATTGGATGCTGAATATTTTGACCTCATTGTTGGTTTTTCCTTGTGTTGCGATGGTTTTGTCTTGGTGTGGGAGGCGTAGTTTGTCCTTGTTTGGGAGGGGTAGTTTTGATCGCTACTCTCCTTAAAATGACACTGAACTAAATGTTAAAAAATAAAAAGGACATATTAAGACAAACAAGAGGGAAAATTGCATCAAGATCAGTTTAAGAAGTTCTGGCGATGTTTAAGTTTTAAAAAATTCAGGGGAGATAACTTCGATCAGTCTCATTAACATTCATGAGTTCTGAAGATGTCATAGAAGAGATCAAACATTTTAGCTTTCTTTAATCATCTCTTCAAATTGAAATTAATCGCAATTTAGCTTTCTTTATTGATCTCTTAAAATACAAATTAATGGTAATTTAGCTTTCTTTAATGATCTCTTAAAATACAAATTAATGGTAATTTTTCTTTCTTTAATGATCTCTCAAAATACAAATTAATCGTAATTTAGCTTTCTTTATTGATCTCTTAAAATACAAATTAATCGTAATTTATCTTTCTTTAATGATCTCTAAAAATGCAGATTAATGGCAATTTTGTGGCAGTTTTAGAGGTAATGATGTAAATGATGGTGGTACATGTTCGGATAGTTATTTGGAAAATGTTAGCAGCATTGAACATTTCAGTTGAAATTATTTAAATAAAATTGAAATTATACCAAATCTCAGCATTATATCGACCTATTCATATTTCACCAGACACGTTTCAAATGTTCTGTTAATTAAAAATATATTGACATTGGAGTTTTTTTCGTTCATTTCTCCAGACACCTGAAATTTAATAATTTGTAAAACTAAATGTAAACTTCTATTTTATTAGTAATATAAATCAAATGTATTCCTTCTCATTTACAAATGCATTTATCTTAAAACGAATGTTAATACAGATGTTTTTTAAGTGAAATAAAAGATAAAGAAACGGTCTAAAAAAATTATTTTAATATGGTGTTCCTCATCTGTGATGTCATCAAAATCAGAAAGAGGTAATCAGTTTGCGATGAGTTATCTCCCACTGAACTAGCTTTAAATGCTCTTAATTTTAAAAATACTTTTCAGGTTTTGATCAGATTTTCACCGCTGTTTATGTTAAGATGTCCCCTTTATTTTAATAATGTTTATCTCGATGATTTATTGACACTTTAACTCTGATACTTCATGGGATTATTTTCAGCACATCTAATTGGCAAGCGCTCAAGTCGGTGGGTTCCTGGTCCAGACGTGCTAATTAGCCTGTCGTGCTGGTTAATATTACATATCAGCTTGCAACCACATCTGGTTTGTCCCTAGAATATCTTTGACAATGGCTGCACCAAAGGCCATTGTATTGTTTCGAGACTTAAATGTCGATGTCTTAATCATGCAGTAGGAAAATTGATCAGTCTTCCAGAGGAAAGAGATTAAAACAAACAAAAATTCCTTGACGACGCCATGACTTACCGTTTTTTGTCCCAATTTTTCAAGAGTGTTTGTGTGTGTAAAGGTAAACCGTCATACTTTTTCTGGTTCACTATATACATTGTATGTATGTATGTATGTATGTATGTATGTATGTATGTATGTATGTATGTATGTATGTATGTATGTATGTATGTATCTATGTTTAATGACACATCATCACAGTCCTGACTATAAAGTGCCGGGTAAGTTTACTTATCCACAAAGAGACGAACAAAATAAAGGTAAAGCCAAAAATTGGTAAAATCCATAAAATACAAAATGCAATATTTGATATAAACCGCACACATTTAAAAACTCCAAGACCTTCTCAGCTGAAAAGTCATTGCGGTATACATCACAGGGCAAAAAGGTTGCCTCCATATATACGTTATTTTTTAAATTTCTATTCCGTCATTTTTTCTCTATATGACATTGGGCATCGGGTGGCCGAGTGGTATAAGGCGCTCGCCTTTACAGATCAATCACAACTCACCTCTGTCCGCGTGGGTTGGAGTCTTGGCTCGACCAACATGTGTATCTGAGAAAGCTTACCAGTAGCTTCCCTTGGGTCGGTGGTTCTGTCTGGGTCTTCACGGGTTCTTCCTCCACCAAATATACTGGCAGCCATGTGTAGCCTATCATGTGCTAAAAAATGGCGTTAAACACAACAAAACAAAACTCTATGATACTAGATCTTATACGCTAGTTGTGGAATAGTTCTCTATATGATATTAGACTTTACAATCTTGTCGTTGAACTAGAACTTTTTTCTCAATAGGAAACTAGAACTTACACATTAGTTTTGGAATAGTTCTCTCCATGATACGAGATTTTTCACACTTGTCGTTGATACGAAACAATACACGATAGTCATGGACTAGTTTTCTTTATGATAATAGACCTTATACACCTTTCCTGGTATAAGTTTTTGTATGATACGAGACCGTACATGCTAGTTGTGGAATAGTACTCTCTTTGATACTAGATCGTAGCGTAGAGGCTAGTCGTGGAGTGGCTCTTCCTTTGATACTAGATCGTAGCTTAGAGGCTAGTCGTGGAGTGGCTCTTCCTTTGATAATAGATCGTAGCGTAGAGGTTAGTCGTGGAGTGGCTCTTCCTTTGATACTTGACCGCAGCGTAGAGGCTAGTCGTGGAGTGGCTCTTCTTTTAATACTAGATCGTAGCGTAGAGGCTAGTCGTTGAGTGGCTCTTCCTTTGATACTAGATCGTAGCTTAGAGGCTAGTCGTGGAGTGGCTCTTCCTTTGATAATAGATCGTAGCGTAGAGGTTAGTCGTGGAGTGGCTCTTCCTTTGATACTTGACCGCAGCGTAGAGGCTAGTCGTGGAGTGGCTCTTCTTTTAATACTAGATCGTAGCGTAGAGGCTAGTCGTTGAGTGGCTCTTCCTTTGATACTAGATCGTAGCGTAGAGGCTAGACGCGGAGTGGTTCTTCCTTTGATACAAGATCTTACACGCTTGTTGTAAAATGGTTTTCTCTGAGATATGAGACCATACACGATAGTAGTGGAAAAGTTCTGTCTTTGATACTACACCTTACAACACTAGTCTTGCAAGGATTCTCTGTATGATACTAGACCTTTGGCTTTAGTCTTGGAACAGTTCGCTCTATGATACAAGACAATACACGATAGTAGTGGAATAGTTTTCATTGTGAAACTAGACCTTACACACTTGTTGTGGAATAGTTCTATATGAATATGAAACTGTACACCCTGTTCGTGGAATATTTTTCTTTATGATACTAGACCTTAAACGCCAGACGTGGAATAGTTCTCTGTATGATTAGAAACCGTGTACTCTAGTCGTGGAATACTTCTCTCTATGATACGAAACCGTATACGTTAGTTGTGGAATAGTTCTCTCTATGACACAAGACCTCATACTCTAGTCGTGTACAATAGTTCTCTCCATGATACGAGACCATACACAGTAGTGGTGAAATAGTTCTTTCTATAATACTAGATCATACACGCTAGCATTGGAATAGTTCTTTCTATAATACTAGATCATACACGCTAGCCTTGGAATAGTTCTTTCTATAATACTAGATCATACACGCTAGCCTTGGAATAGTTCTTTCTATAATACGAGAACTTACACATTAGTCGTGGAATATTTCTTTTAATTCTCTAATTGCTGTTTTATTTATGGTGAAACGTTTTATCTTATTTTCGGGATTTTTCTGTCTATTTGCCTTTAAACATTATTATGGGCAATAGTTGCACGTGAGAGAAAATTACCTACGAACTTATTGCCCAGCGCGATAACGGGCGCGTGCTTGGTATTTAGAACTATTCGCGAAATGAATTAGCCTGATAGCCAGCACTCCGGTAAAACCGAACCGCTTACAAACAGATGACAGTTCTTTTCTTTTATTTAAGCCTTAGATAAATTAGGTAATAAAACATTTATTTTATGGCTATGTAGCAAACAAGTCTAAACTATTTTACCTTCATTGCTGTTATATTGCCCTCAACCTACGGCCTTTGCCAATAGATCATCTGGTTGTCCACAGACCTACAGGGCAAGTAGTTTGGCATGTTCCCTACATAGACATTAACTAACTGCATAATATAATTCCACACTAGCCGTGGAATAGTATAAATGTAGCGACTACACTCGAGGACAAAATCGATATTTGTTGGCCTCTGTGTGTGGCTTTGGAACTGGATTTGGTGACAAGTGTTGGACGGGGTTGTGAAGGGCAGTATTCACCAGAGCCAACGCCATTGTCACACAATCCAGGGGTAACAAATATCGCTGTCGCCAGAGGGTGTATATTTTAATATACCGAATTCAGAGAGATAAATTAAACTGACGACAATTTTTTTTCGAAAATACTGTTACATCACTGCAGCAGAACAATTAAACGTCATGGCATGTTTGTTTTACTTGACGCGCCTTAACGTGACATTATCCTAAACTGCTTGAATCAATGACACGCTTATGTCACGCGAGTGCACTAGTCTAACTCTGGAGTGAAATAGTTCATTGGCATTACACTGGCAGGAGCCTAGACGAATATTTCTTCAAATCATGTAGGATGAAATCTCTACATTCATTGGTTCATATTAAAAGAGGAATGCTAATTCTTATTATTATATGAGACCGTATACGCTACTCGTGGAAAGACAGTTTTCTTCTACATTGAATAATATGCGTCTGCTTGCGTACGATGCTAGCTTTTTATGATCGTAATCTAAGGGTCTCCTTCTGTTTTAATTGGACAGTTTCCTGATGTTCCCGGCTACTCCATCTCGTACATCACTTTCTTTTCTATTAAGATATGGCCATTTCAGTGCCCGATTGCCTCGTAATCACTCCGTCTGGTAATATATGTCTGTAAGTTACACTCACAGAAGCCAAAAGGCAAGACAAAATGAAGTATTGTCAATTCATCTTCTTGCTATTCTTACAAGCTTCAATGGACGAAAAAATTTGTGTATTCTAAAATTGAAGTTGACAAAACATGTTCCTAATCTTCAGAAACTCTCAATGGAGGCATAATCAAAATTTGTAATCATGTTTGAATTTCCATAAGTTTATATCACTTTGCATTTTTATTTGCCAGTAAGTGAGATTAAACAGGCAGGCAAAGCAGTTAATTTTTCAATAAAATCGCCAGGGGAGTTTATTCAATGTAAAAATAATAACAAATTCCTCTCCACCAAAAGAGAATAAGTAATAATACAACTAATTAAAAGTCGTATACTTTTGATATTTAAAGAAATCTGACTGGATAAAAATAAATATCATATTTTTGTAAAAGTAAAACAATTTAATAACTATATGCTCACCAATATGTTAAACAACTTTTTCATATGCAGAGACACCATTTAAATTATAATTTTCCAAATTATGTAAATAAAATCAAAGCTCATACCATGGTTTAGTTTTTTCAAATCTTTACTGTTAGAAGAATATCGGATAACCGGATTGCAGTACAAAGGCTGCATTCATGACAGACCATGTCGTAAATGTGGCAAAACTTGACATGACCGTCGGAATTTTAAAAAAAAAAAAAAAAAATCAGCAGGGCACATATGCCAATCCAGTTGCCACGACACAAAGAAGAAGTATCTGAAATAAAAACACGGAGGGACAAAGACAGAGGAGAAAAAGAAAATGAAGACGACAGACAAGAGGAAAATGGACTGTTCTATTCCCGCCCCGCTCCTCCCCCTCTCACACCTATCACCAAGAAGAGATGCAAAGGCCTACACCATCAGAAGTATCAGAAATGCTAAGACAAGTTAAGACAGGGATAATCCAACCCAAAACAAGCAACAACGGAGAAGAAGAAAACGAAACACAAAACAAACCGAAAAAAAGGAAGTAAGAAAGAAGGAAACAGGAGAGTAAGAGAACAATCGACTAATAAAAATCAATAAATAACGATGAACTACATAACTTAAAACATATAACAAACAATACAATTTTTTTAATGTAAAGAAAAAAAATTATAAGCCCTCACTTAGAAAAAAAATGGATACTCTCCATATTCTCACTTTGAACTCCAATGATGATAAAAAATACCAACGTCATAAATGATGATAAAAAATAAAAAAAATGAATGAAATGTGAAGAACCTATGCCATTGTATTAATTAGAAGAAATGCAAAAAATTTCCCCAAGATAAACAACATACATAGAAAAAAACTTAATGTCCACTTTTTAATAATAAACAAAGGCCCACTCACTGAATATTCAGGATTAGGGATCATAATAAATAAAAGAATTAGTACTATGAATTATGGATACCGAAGAACATTTTAAGGAAAGACTTGTCCACCTTAAAATAATGATATTCGATAATGAATGCCCACAGTCCATGAATCTGTAATGAATGGATATGTCACGAGCCAATAGGTCTGTAATGAATATATATGCACCCAGTCCATGGATTTGTAATGAATGTTCATGCCCCCATTCCATGGATCTGTAATGAATGTATATGATCCAGCCCATAGATCTGTAATGAATATATATGCCTCAGCCCATAGATCCGCATTGAACGGATATGCCCGCAGCCCATGGATCTGTAATGAATGGGTATGCCCCCAGCCCATGAATATGTAATGAATGTATATCACCCCAGCCCATGGATCTGTAATAAATAGATATGTCCCCAGCCCATGGATCTGTAATGAATGGATATGCCTGCAGTCAATGGATCTGTAATGAATGGATATGCTCCCAGCCCATGTATACATAATGACTGTATATGCTCTCGGCCGATGAACGTGTAATGAATGGATATGCCACCAGCCCATGGATCTGTAATGACTGGATATGCCCCCAACCCAAGGATCTGTAATGAATGTATATACCCCCAGCCCACGGATCTGTAATAATAGGATATGCCCCCAGTCCATGGATCTGTGATGAAAGTATATGCAACCAGCCCATGGATCTGTAATGAATGTATATGCACCCAGCTCGTGGATTTGTAATCAATGTATATACCCCCAGCCCATGGATCTGTAATGATTGGGTATCCCCCCAGCCCATGGATCTGTAATGAATGTGCATGCCTCCAGACCATGGCTATGTATTGAACTTGTATGCCTCCTGCCTATGGATCTGTAATGAATGGATATGCCCCAGCCCATGGATATCTAATGAATGGATTAGCAACCAGCCCATGGATCAGAAATGAATGTATATGCACAAGCTCATGGATCTGTAATGAATTGATATGCACCAGCCCATGGATCTGTAATGAATCCATATGCTCTCAGCCCATGGATCTATAATGAATTTGTAATCCCCAGTCCATGGATCTGTAATGAATGGACATGCCCTAGTCCATAGATTTGTGATGAATGGATATGCAACCAGCCCATAGATCTGTAATGACTATATATGCAACCAGCATATTGATCTGTAATGAATGGATATACCCACAGCACATGGATCTGTAATGAATGTACATGCCCCCAGCCCATGGATCTGTAATGAATGTATATAAATCCAGTCCATGGATCTGTAATGAATGGACAGGACCCCAGCCCATGGATCTGTAATGAATGGACACGACCCCAGGTGATGCATCTATAATGACTGTATATGCAACCAGCCCATGGATATTTAATGAATGGATATGCCCCCAGCCCATAGATATATAATAAATGGATATGCATGCAGCCGATGGATCTGTAATGACTGGATATGCCCCCAGCCCATGGATCTGTAATGAATGTATATGTATCTGTAATGAATGAATATGCCCCAGACGATGGATCCGTAATGAATGGATATGCCCCCAGCCCATGGATTTCTAATGATTGTATATACTTCCAGCCCATGGATCTGTAATTAATGGATATGCCCCCAGCCCATGGACTTGTGATGAATGGATATGCAACCAGTTCATGGATCTGTAATGAACGTATATGCAAACAGCCTATGGATTTGTAATGAATGGATATGCAACCAGCCCTTGCATCTATAATGACCGCAAATGCAACCAGCGCATGTATTTTTAATGAATGAATATACCCCCAGCCCGTATATCTGTAATGATATAATATGCAACCAGCCCATGGATTTGTAAAGAAAATATATGCACAAGCCCATATATCTGTAATGAATGGATATACTCCCATCCAATGGATCTCTAATGCATGGATATGCAACCAGCCCATGGATCTGTAATGAATGTATATGCAACCAGCCCATGGATATGTAATGAATGGATATGCAACCAGCCCATGGATTTGTAATGAATGTATATTCTCCAGTCCATGAATCTGTAATGAACAAATATGCCCCCATCCCGTGGATCTTAAATGAATGTATATGCACCCAGCCCATAGATCTGTAATGAATGAATATACAACCTGCCCATGGATCTGTTAAGAATGTATATGCACAAGTCCATGTGTCTGTAATGAATGGCTTTTGGTAAAGCATCAGGATCACAAATTAACCATTCCAAGACAGAAATTTTACTTATTGTTCACTGGAGAGGGAACCAGCCTAGACTATACCACCTGCAAATATAAAAAGCACTAGAAATCATACATGGGGAAAAATTAAATCCAAGAGAATTATAAAAATGTTTTGGAAAAAAAATAACATAGAAATATGGAGTGCAAGATCACTAAATCTCACAGATAAAATACAACTAGCTAAAACTTAAATATATAGCAGTACCTGGAATACACAAGGTTCAACAGACTTTGAAGAAGACGAATAGCTAAAACTTGCATATATAGCAACATCTGAATTTAACTAAATACAATAGATTTTTTTAAGAATACAAATAGGTAAAACGTACATATAGAGGAAAACATAATACAGCCATTGTGGGTTTGGGATGCACATATCAACTTCACTAGGAAGGATGGCGTGCCTTGGTTCTGCGTTGCCTCCCACCCACACATGCTGGAAAGGCCTTCCCTCTCTAAAACGGATTTAAATCGTAACTTCAACATATATATATATATATATATATATATATATATATATATATATATATATATATATATATATATATACCCTAGTAATAGTAATAACCTCTGATACAGCAACAATACAATGTAAAGTCTTAAATTCCCAAAAGTTGGACAAATAATTTTTACATAATAAAAAAGTGATGGTGGCAAGTATTATGCCGTACTGGCACCCATACACAGCACATGCCCAGTGCAAAGGTAAAGTAATCCAAAAAGTTTCCAACTTACAACACAGAACAAGATTTTTATATTTGTAAGTTTGGAAAATCTTTAAAATTATATAATAACAACATACATGTCACTTTTGAGAAAAAGAAAGCCACACTGAGTTTACGTCACCATTATACCTCTTTGGGCAGGGGTTCTCGAATTTACTTGGAGACGCTCAACTCAGATATCCAACTAACACACTACCAACACAAAAGGGAGCGCCCAACTAACATATGTCTAACAAAAATTAGGTACACAAAACTCTTGTACACAAGAAATGGGGAGAAAATAAAGGACATAAGCACAATCACATCAGCAACAAAAAGGGGAATCTACACGAAATCATATAATAACAATTGCATCCCATTTTAAAAGTTAAAAGACACCATCATGCAAATAAAGAAACGCAGCTATCTCACTTTTTTTTCTTCCCCTTTTCTTAAAATAATATACAACTCTAAATAATCTGATCCTTTTAGTGCTCGTTCCCTGACAATAACACAGGGTAAAAAAACGCAGACAAGAAATATACACACAGGGACATCAATATTACAGAAAAGATCTTGAGGACAAAGGTCACAAAAAAGAATTTCAGTTTTAACTGCTCAGGTAAGGAGCTTTGATGAGACAAATAATCAATTACCACACTAATAACACCAGAAGGAAACGCCTAACTAACATTTACCAAGCAAATATTAGGTACACAAAGTCTTATAAACAAGGGACACGGAGAAGATATAGCATATAGGCACAATGACAACAATAACAAAATATGAGGGAATTTACATGAAAACAAATACTAACAAGCGTATCCCGTTCGAAAACACAGTCATGCACACACCATACATACAAAAAAATGCACCTATATCTCTCTTATTTTTATTAGGGTATATTAATAAATAACTCTAAATAATATCATCATTTTAGTGCCCATCCCCCGACAGTTACATAGGCGAAAAATATGCTAACAACAAATATGCACACAAAAATGCACCACACACAAATGAGGACATCAATATTGCATAATAGACCTCTTAAAGCAAAGGTCACAAAAATGAAATCTAGTCTCTATCACGCGAGCTGTACGCTTCATTAGGAGGGAAAGGGTGGCTATAAGAGCAAGTGAAACTTGGGGTAGATACATACAAGGATATAGGGCAAGGAAACTCAACCAAGGGGATTCTATGTCGCAAGTGGAGGGGAGGGGGGCTACGTGCTCGTAAAATAAACATTATGTCAAAATATTTAGATCTAGATAGGGATGGTGTAATTGACTTTAATCCAAATATCGTTCTATATATTAAGAAACAAAATCCTTGATATCTGAGTCTACCTCAGTAAGTAAACTGCACTCGTATATTGGGAATTTTGCAGAAAAGAAAAAAAAAACAACAAACAAACAAACTCAGAACTCAAATCGGGCGTTGTCCAATTAAACCAGGTGTTGACTGTACACATATAAGCTGTATCATTAATAGACTTGCACTGCCCAACACAACTTAAAAGACACTGAGTTTTGTTGGATATACAAGCCTTTTCGGCAAAATACCTTAAAGCGGGCTCAGCCAAACCAAACCAGTCATCGATTCAACTTTAATCTAGACTCAGTTTTCGTTTCATAAATACTACTAGGAAGATGAATATAATGAGAAATAAGAATTGCATCCACGGATTTTTGGACTCGAAACCGAACTGCAGAATCTGTACTTGTAGCTAGGTTGATCAGTTCAAAGCGTCCAAATTTGCGGGACTCTACAACCGCTGTTTTATGATGTATATATGTTGCATTTAATGATTATCTTTATTATTGTGAAAGAATACTCAAGTGATGATGGAAATCAGGAAGTTGTTTTAACTAGGTTGTGTGCACCATGATCGCAGTAAAGGGTAACGTGATGAAAGACAGCAGTCACGTGAAGAACGATAGAGCTATTCCCCATCGTTGTTTTACATTGGAAAAAACGATGGTATGCTCTCGTAGGCATGTGAGTAAAATATGTTCGAGCTCAAAAGTGCCTTCTCTGATGTACAGCGATAAATATGTTTTGATACATGAAAAATTTGACAAGGCACCTTATCTTTTAGACGAATATAAGGTGATGTCATTGGAAGTATTTTGAAATATGTGTTGAGATGTTGCGGAAGACAATTTCCTTTCCTACTAATATTAGTGAGTAATTTGCTAATAAGCTGGATTAAGTTGGTAGATTTTTACAGTTAGTTCAATGAAATTTAGCTTAATGATCTGACGTTCTCAGTATTGAATGCAAGATGCCCTTAGGAGTTACATTTAGGGTGTTTGGTTTGTGATGCTCTTAGGAGTTATATTTGGGGTGTTAGGTTAGTGATGCTCTTAGGAGTTATATTTAGGGTGTTAGCTTAATGATGCTCTTAGGAGTTATATTTTGGGTGTTAGGTTAGTGATGCTCTTAGGAGTTATACTTGGGGTGTTAGGTTTGTGATGCTCTTAGGAGTTATATTTGGGGTGTTAGGTTTGTGATGCTCTTAGGAGTTATATATGGGGTGTTAGGTTTGTGATGCTCTTAGGAGTTATATTTGGGGTGTTAGGTTAGTGATGCCCATCAGGAGTTATATTTGAGATGTTAGGTTAGTGATGCTCTTAGGAGTTATATTTGGGATGTTAGGTTAGGGATGCCCTTAGGAGTTATATTTGGGGTGTTAGGTTAGTGATGCCCTTAGGAGTTATATTTGGGATGTTGGGTTAGTGATACCCTTAGGAGTTATATTTGGGGTGTTAGGTTAGTGATGCCCTTAGGAGTTATATTTGGGGTGTTAGGTTAGGGATGCCCTTAGGAGTTATATTTGGGGTGTTAGGTTAGTGATGCCCTTAGGAGTTATATTTGGGGTGTTGGGTTAGTGAGTGGTGTTGGTTATGGTAAGAAAGAGTAATGTTTTTTGCTCTCTCTTGTAATATTATCTTTTATTTCTAAATTTTGTTGTTGTTGTTGTTGTTGTTGTTGTTGCTGCTGTTGTTTACCTAAGCTGGATAGAGATTTTTGAAAAAAAAGTATAATGTGGGCGAATTTTATTATATTTACACGTTCGCGACATACATACATACATACATACATACATACATACATACATAAAAATGTATATACATACATACATACATACATACATACATACATAAAAATGTACATACATACATACATACATACATACATACATACATACATACATACATACTAGTGCTTCCATGGTAGATTTAAGACATAATTTCGACCAAAAACTGTTAATGCTATGAAACTATTGATGCATCTGTCTCTTTTTGTGATGTTTCATGTATTTCCTTTTACACATTTTATATTTTGTTTCATGGGTTTGGGATCATAGATCATTAATGTATATCGTCAATGATAAATATTTCATTTTAAATATTTCCCTTTTCAAGGGGTTAAGCTTACATTTTCTAATACGTGGAAAAGAAACTGGTGACACGTCGTTTTCTTCATTCTTCACACATAAAAGTACGTTTATGTAAATAATGACAAATTTCTGGACATCTGGCAGTACTTTAGTACACATTATATTTAAAAATTGCACATACCCTGGGTTTGTTACAATACTAATGTAGAATTCATTGTGAAGAACCTTTAAAAATACTCAGTGTTGTATCATCGTATAAAGAAAACGCGTATTCAGAATCCACTGATGAAAGCAAATTAGCCAAAACCGTTTGGAATTTTGCGCCGTTATCAATATTTGTATATACTTTATTTTATTTGGTATGTCCTTTTTCCTGCATGAACTTACTCGGCATTATATAGTCAGGACTGTGCTGAGTATGCGGTTGAAACAGATACATACATACATACATACATACATACATACATACATACATACATACAAAGTATGTGTGGATCTTTGGCAATGCGAAACGACGTAAGTTTGTGGAAGCAAAATCCCCTTTTACATCTACATACATGCATACATACCCGCAAAGGGCCACGTCTGGCATATAGCGATGGTTATTGAGATCAAGGTGTAAATCTTCTCTGTCAAAGAGGTTTTCGAGACATACAAATCGGAAAATAACCAAGAATTACTTTATATGACAACAACACAGGTAAAACAACACTGAAATTAAGCAAAAGTTGAACAAGTAGGCGAGAGGTCTCTGGGACGGAAGCCCCAGTTGGGAGCCCTGCGAGCTAAGCCCCCAGAAGCTACTGCATTTTAAGCGTTATCAGGGCATAATTTTAAGCAACTAACTGTAAAGAAAACTTACTCTAGGAAACTTTCTGGTTGTTTCGCGCTCACTCTTGCGTTCCCCCTCCCCCCACCCACAGTCCTGGATCAGCCCCCTTTTTTGCATGAGAAATGCAGGTGATATTTTATGTAAAGTTAGAAGTTTCCTATATTTCTGCACCGAAAGCCAGGTTTCAGTTGTTTTGCGGGAATAAATTAGCGTACTACACGATCAGGTAATAATTCCTTGGTATCGGTAAAAGAAATCTCAGAATTTTGAAGATTTTCTCTTTCATAAATAATATAAATATCTGTGAAAGAGGTCGGGGTGGGGGTGGGGAGGGCTTACGACACGCAAGGACATTTCAGGAGCAACACTAGTGTTGACATAGCTCTCAAGACTTGAACCACAAAAGGTAACATTAAGCGTTTTCAGCGCCTCATTGGGATTAAGGTCTCCAGCGTTTTCGTCAAAGTGTTTATCGAGATTTAAAAAGTCGATAAGATGGAACAAAACTACTCAGTCCATGTACAATAATCGGCGTTATCAAATTGATGTTTGCCAGCGATTGTTTTGTTTCTCTGAAAATACATTTAAAATACAACGAAATTAACTAGGGGTCGAATTTATTCGATGAGAAATGCTTATGCTGACATGATTGCATGAAACGTTCCGATTGAGTTGCCCCTGAGTACCCTCAGGGTTACAGGAGATGACGTAGTGGCACGTGATTGGTCAGTGCGTAAGTCCAAGTGAATATGTTAATAGCTTTAAGCCCTTGTTGAATTTTATGCTGTGATTTTTTTTTCGATTAGCCTACGTTTTCTTTGGAAATAATACTTTCTTTGGAATATACGTGCTTTTCCCGTACTTTTGGTACTAAATTCATGGTTGGATGACTTGACGTCATCCACTGTGATCGGTGATTCAATTTGACCTTTGCATGCGGATGAGGTTTTCTAATACAATGGCGAACTGTGGCGCACAGCTGTCTTCTCAAGGGGAACAGACAAACCCCGAACAAAACTGAAATGACACCGTTCCCATTCTTCCAAAGGGAAGAACAACTGCGAAGCCCAAATCTAGGAAGCATAAATCAGGAGTCATTGTCAAATATCACATGTAAGGTAGTGGACATTTTGAAAGTAATTCCACCTGAAAATGTGATCACCATTGGGCCGCCAATATCTTCGGCCACTTCATATGTAAATGAGTGTATGCCGTCAGTAGTCTCTACGTCTCGCGTGGTTTATCGAGACGCTTCAACAACAACATGGCAGCCTCTGGCGACTTCGTTGTCAGCAACTGTCAATTCTACATGTGAAGTACATTTTAATGATGGTGTCCACCGACAGCTGCAGCAATATCATACATTTATGCAGCAACAAGCAGAACACTGTGTGAATTAGCCGCATCTGTTGCATAGTTAAAGAAAAAACTCTGAGCCACCGCCACTGTTAGGCGTGATTGTGGGTCAGCGGTTTCGCCCACAGCCCGAGAGTATTCTGATATTTCTGATGTGGAATACGACCCGCACAATTTTTTTTCTTGAATCGCCGCAACAATTTTCGTTGGATTCTGAGGTTGGGTCTATCATGTCGAGCACGTTTTCCGGTGCCTCAGATGTAGGCAGTCTGCGTACTCAGATCTTGCAATTGCAGGCTCAACCACGACCCTCAACATGTAGCTCTGCTTCGACAGGAATGAAATCCCCCTCTTCAAACCGGCAAGGAATTTCTTCATCCAGTATAGTCACTTCAAGTTAGCCCCAGGTTCTTGCCGATTTAGCGACTTTCTTTGAATCAGATGACAAAGTTGGCCCTCCAATTTCAGACTCGCTTGCTGACATTGTAAATACTGGCATTCGATCTCTGGTCCATACAGGTAGGTCAAAGAACTGTCTGACAAGTACAAGAGACCCATTAACTGTACCAGTATGGTGGTGCTCAAAAGTAACCCAGAAATTAGGGACAAACTCCAAAAATCTACAAAGGCTACAGACGTTAAATTTCAATACGTCCAGAATCATGTGATACCTGCAATGGTGCCAGTTGTCGCTAAAATGAACTTTTTGTTGACAGGAACCTTGGATGACATTGTACAAAGTGGCTGGAATGGAGTGCGGGTGCATTCCGTTTGGTTTCTATAGTTCAGAATGACTTGAGCCACATACGCTGCTTCTTCCTTCGGCCTCATTTGAATTTTCAATACCGGCGATTATGTGGTACTCAAAACAAAGTTTCCGACTATCTGTTTGGGGATGATTTAGGCCAAAAAATCAAAGACAGCAATCAGCCCCAGAGAGTAGGCTCGCGTATACAACCCGTCACAGCATCATTCCAAAATTGGATAAACACCTAGAGAAGGAAAATATTATTTTTTACAATTTCGGCGTCCCGCGAAAAACTCGAGGCAGAACAAGGCATCGACCAGTTACGGGAGGAAGCAATAGTACCAATTTTGCTGGGGGGAACGTTTGTCAGTTTCTTCATAACTGGAAAAATATTACTTCTGACAGGATCATACTCAATATTGTCAAAGGGTATGAAATTGAATTTTCTGAATTACCATTACAGCATGTGCCTTCTAGGGATTTAAATTATAACCCTCATGAAACCAACATTATTAATTATAAACTTGGAAAATTGTTACACAATGAAGTGATTGAGGAAGCTGATTACACAGCAGGAGAATTTATTTCTACAATTTTCATTCGTCCTAATAAAACATGGAACTTACAGACTGATTTTGAATCTCAAAAACTTCAGTGATAATGTTGAATATTATCATTTCAAAATGGAATCTTTAAAATCTGCTCTGTACTTAATGAAGAGAGATTGCTTGTTTTATCTCTGTAGATTTGAAGGATGCACACTTTTCTGTCAGAGTCTCCCTACAATACAAAAATATATGAGGTTTATTTGACGTGCCAAACGGCACCAGTATACTTGCCTTCCAAGTGGTCTTGCATCTGCTCCAAGGTTATTTGCACAACTTCTTAAACCAGTTTTTTCGTTCCTTCGGAAAACAGGCACAGTAATGTGGTTTACATAGATGCTATTTTACTTTTGAGTGATACATATAGGGTTTGTAAACAAAGTGTTCTTGAAACGGTAACTTTGCTTGATGATTTAGGCTTTCAGTCTTGGTACAAACGCAGTGCATACTTTTTGTTGGGTTTCTTGTGAATTTCCAGGACATGAATGTTCGGATGACAACAGAGAAATCCACCAAAATTGCTGATCTGTGTCGTAAAACTTCACATAAACATACTGTGACTGTTCATGAAATGGCACAGATCATTGGGCATTTAGTTACTAGTGAATCAGGAGTGCTTTATGCTCCTTTGTTTTACGAACCTCTGGAAATTGAATAAGACCACCATATTAGATTAGCTCGCGGCAATTTTGATGCATTGGTTTCTCTGTCTGAAGAAAGCAAAGACCTATAAAAGTGGTGGTATAAGGATTTTAAAACGTCTTTTCGCCCTGTAACATTTGGGGAAGCACAACTTGTACTTCAAAGCGATAGCTCCCTCAGCGGCTGGGGGAGGGGTATAACAACGCCGACAATACAAGAACTAGAGGACATTGGTCTTTGCAAGAGCCAAATTTTCACATCAGTTATCTTGCGCATAAAGCTGCTTACCTAAAAATGACTTCCATTTGTGCTCCAAGATCAAATATTCATGTAAAAATAATCTACCTTGACAACGCAATGGCTGTGAACTACTTGTGAGAGATGGGTGGCAAGAAAAGACTATTGAACAATCTCACACGTGATATTGGGTTGTGGTGTGCACATATAGATATTTTCATGAGTGTTTTCATATACCGGGCAAACGTAATATAGAGGTGGATAAACTATCACGCAACATAAATATTGACATGGAACGGATGTTGCATAAGCATATTTTTCAGAGAATTGTCAAATTCATGGGTCCTGTTGACATTGATTTATTTGCTTCAAGATTAAATCATCAAACTGTACAGTATGCTTCATTCCTTCTGGATTCAAATGCTTATGCAGTTGATGCCTTCTCTTTCTTATGGTCACATTTTAAATGTAGTTATCTCTTTCCCCCTTTCAGTATATCGAGGAGAGTTCTACAGAAGATAGAAGTAGATCATGATACAGTCATTCTGATTGCCCCACTTTGGTCAACCCACCCTTGGGTTCCCAAACTCCTGAGTCTTGTTCACAGTCAGACCCAGCCAAGAAACACCCATTGACCAATGTGTCTCGCTGATTTTCCTTTGTGCGGAATTGTCTCATCGGTAAAGGCATTTCAGCAGAAGCAACAAGCCTCATACTTGCATCCTGGCGGGATTCGACGAAAAAACAATATTGGACTTGTATCAAAACATAGATGTGTTTTGTCACGAACGACGTTGTGATCCAGTTACATCATCTGTCAACATAGTCCTGGATTTCTTGACGGCACTTTACTATTCAGGACTTGTTTAGAGCACCCTCAACACAGCTAGGTCTACACTTTCGTCAGGAGTCACATATAACAATGTGACGCCGGTTGGTACTCACCGATTCATTCGTTTATTTCTTAAAGGTGTTTTTCATTCCCGTCCTTCGCTGCCAAGATATTCCACAACATGGGATGTGACTGTAGTTTTGCGTTATTTGAAACAGCTTTTTCCACCTTCATTATTGTCTTCGAAACAACTTTCTTGTAAGTTGATCGTGCTTTTAGCTATTCGGACTGGTAAGAGAGGGCAGACATTACACTTTGTAGATATTAGATATGTTGAATTTTTTTATATTGTTTTGTAAAAATTCGCATCGGGGATTTACTTAAACAATCTGGACCAGGTGTTCATCTTTCAGAATTAAATGTTAGCTCATACCCCCTAGATCCTAGCTTATGTGTGTTGATTGCATTACAAGAATGTTTGCACTAGTGAAATCAGTGGCAATGAAACATCACTGTTTATTAGTGTTCAAGCACCACACAAGCGTGTGACAGTTCTATAGCTAGGTGGATACAATCAGTTAAGCGGGCAGCAGGAGTAGATATTGCTTGTTTTTCTCCATGTAGTAGCAGATCTGCATATTGCTCTGCTGCTGCTGCCTTGAAAGTATCCATTAATACTATTTTTAAAACTGTAGTTTGGCACAAAAAGACTCGGATTTGAGGAAATATTACCAATATTGACACTATTTTCAGTGATACAATTCTTACAAGTGCTTATATTTAACTTGCACTGTCTTTTTCCTTGACTGTCTTTTAATTATTCACCTGTTATAGCTGTACACTTAGTTCAATAGATTTTCATATTTTTGTAAGTTACTTTCATAGTTTCTGCAGTTATTTCACCTTAGTATTAAACAATTTTGGATAGTATACCTTATTGCTGGTTATCCTTTTTTCTGAGATACATCGACTCTAAAATCTCCTGCAACCCTCAGGGTACTCAGGGACAAAGGAATTGGTAATTAAACGAGACTTACCTGTAAGTTGAAGTTTCATGATAATTCCAGTGCACCTGAGTACCTGAGGGATTACAGGCCCTCCCTTGTAATTCACACCCTTAGTTTTGTTTTTTTTTAAATTAAAAAAAAAAAATATTTTCCTTCATTCTTTAAGTATTTGTGTGTGGTCGTTTGGTGAAGTGATATCCAAATCGGGGCTCTGAAGACTGACCAATCACGTGACTCTACGTCATCTCCTGCAATCACTCAGGTGCAATGGAATTATATCAAACTTCAACTTACAAGTAAGTCTCGTTTAATTACCAATGTTCTCACATTTCAGCACCGGGAATCCACGTCTGAGTGTTTTATGGTGATAAACTAGTCCGGTAATATCTGCCCTTTATTAATTCCGTAAAGTCATGCTAGTATTAGAATCTTCAAGACTCTATGTTCGATCAAGAACAGCAGTCGCTGTGAAAGGAGCTAGAGTAGAGTCTTTGTTTTACTCAAAGACGTTTCAGCAGCAACAATAGAGCTGGAATTCCTCTCTTGACCTGCATAAAGCCACGTCTACCAGAGACAAAAACGTTCTCATTCAAAGAAAACCGTCAAATGCTGCACTTAGTAATAAACTCATGACTTTTCCTCTTTTGTTCCCACTATGACCCAGCAATGATTGAAATAGAACAGTGATAAACAGCAAAAAAAAAATAGGAGTACTAGTCCTACGAGATTTCTGTACATGGAGTACTATATTTCTCGTTGACAGTGACCCTCCCCCTTTGTCTTTTTCACTTTGGAAGGGGTTCAGCTAAACAGATAGTGTACACGCTGTAA
Source organism: Margaritifera margaritifera (assembly GCA_029931535.1). Lineage (NCBI taxonomy): Eukaryota > Metazoa > Mollusca > Bivalvia > Unionida > Margaritiferidae > Margaritifera > Margaritifera margaritifera. The sequence goes on along the minus strand of JAQPZY010001677.1, from coordinate 5,314,734 downwards.
TGATATGGATGAATTTAATCTGGCAACAGCCTCGGGGATATCTATCCTTATCCACGTTAAGCAAAGCGTGTGTTAATTTGTTTGGGTACTATCAACACTAATTTGAATTGTACAACCCTTGGGCAAACAGTATATCGATGCGACCTCTCTCCAATTATACCGTTCTACATCGGATTACACTGTTGTTTGCCGCGTGATTTTTTCCATTGGTTCTGAAATTGTGCATCATGGGAACCGTTACGGGAAATTGTGTTTGAATATAATGGCAATTATAATGGTAATTATTTTATTGGTATTACGCTTGTGAGCAAAAGCTTTATTAGATGAATTTGTCTTTAAAAAAAGATTTTGGTATTTTTCCATCTTCAAATTATTTTACTGAATTTTCTTCTGTTAATATATAACAGTTTCATATTGATGTGATATTCAAGAATATCTGTCCACTCAACACTGCTCTTTTTGATTCCCTCCTCCCGAAACAAAACTATTTGAATGGTCTGTCACGTGAACGCCTGAGGTACTTTACACAATTTCCATCATGTTCTCGTAGTCAGTAGTTCAGTTTGAATTCCATAACAGAAAAATGTATCCCAACATTTGAATATGTATTCCAATGTGTAGCATATAGCAAGCCAAGCATACGTGTCACAGCCATTACTTAAAAGCAAAATAGTTTTACGGATCAATTTTCAAATTGGTATAAATTAGCAGGCAATTTCTTCTGCCGCTCGTCTTTATCCGATTTCATTTATCAAGCTATCAATATAGATAATATTAATGCACATTTTATAGTAGCAAGCGTAAAAGATATTTGAAAAGTTCAGTTTTCAATAGTGTAACTGGAAAATTACCAAAATCTATCTCAAACTATTGTAAGACAGATTTCTTCCTTAAAATATTCAATTTACACATATTTCCTTTATATACATTAATGTGGTCACTCGTTACCGTTTTAATTTTACCTGCAATTTTGCAGGACCCATATCAAAATAATTGTCACTTCATCATATTTTGACATGCAAATCTTTTCCGCTTAGATCAAAATTGATTTTCATTACAAGGATACAAGTATTGTGAATTTCAGATGGACAAAAGTTGACGTGTGAGTAAAGAGTCCAGGTCAGATCTTAAGTCCACAGCGAATCAAGATAATTACTCAGCTTATTTCAGAATTGATCAAACGGGCTTTTCCACAGATGCATAGTAAAAATCAATCGTATTAGCCTAACAGGCAGATTCCAGGAGAATTAAAAATTTATATTCAAGCATCTTCAATGCTGTCTCATCCTGTCTACAGCTGTAGGTCTTTCTCTTTACCCATCTCCCATCCATGATTCCGTTACTTTTCGATTTAGGAGCTTAACTTTCCAGCAGCCTCTCTTTACGTAATTCCCATTGTCTCAGATTTCCTCTCGGTTTTCTTGTCTCTTTGTGTCTCTGTCTCTTTCTGGGTTTGCCTTTCTGTCTCTCTCAGTAAAGAAGTATTTCTTCATGTACTTGTTACTTATACTCTCTCTCTCTCTCTCTCTGTTCAAAACAAAAGTGAAGGGATTACCTAATGGTGTGTGTGTGTGTGTGTGTGTGTGTGTAAGAACTGCTATAAGTAACCTTTGACATTTTCAAAAGAAGTTCTGGACAAGACCCAATCGATGGAGGTCATCCATTCAAACAGAACACAGCCTATAAATAAAAGAGACGAAAGCCTACCTATAAGTCTTTAAATTAAGTTATTGTTCATCCAGTGCAGAAAATAAATATTTTTCATGGGCAGAACAAACATCACGGAGCAAAAACTGACGCCTAAAACAACTCATGCAATCTTGTCCAACTTCTTTTTCAAATGAAGGAATCATCAAATGCGCGGCAATGGCTTCTATTTACTGCTGCATTGCAAAATAATAAATAGCATTATTTGCTACCTGTTTAAACTCATTAAATATTGCATTATTTGTGCTCCCTGTGGAACACTTCTTTGAGTGGAGGAAATGCGTAGGTTGTTCTCGGAGACCATTAAATAATTGATCAACACGGAAGCTGTTAAAAGAAGTAAGCTTGCTTTTGAAGGGGTGATTCAGCCACAAACCTTTATGTCCTTATTTTCTGAAATTTATCCTTTTCTAACTTGCGTATGAGTTTTGTTTTCCCAAAAAATATATTCGTGTTGAAGAAATATATATATTTTCAAGCTGAAGCGTTTTGTTGTTAATAAACAATAGAGTCATTAACAAACAGTCATTTGTTTTTGTTTGCTATTAACCCTGGGTAACAATCTTTTTTTTTATTAACTCTGGGTTACAATCTTTTATTAACTCTGGGTAACAATCTTTTATTAATTCTGGGTAACAATCTTTTATTAACTCTGGGTAACAATCTTTTTTTTTATTAACTCTGGGTTACAATCTTTTATTAACTCTGGGTAACAATCTTTTATTAACTCTGGGTAACAATCTTTTATTAACCCTGGGTAACAATCTTTTATTAACCCTGGGTAACAATCTTTTATTAACTCTGGGTAACAATCTTTTATTAACCCTGGGTAACAATCTTTTATTAACTCTGGGGGACAAAATTTGGCTGAATATAGTGAGTATCTAATCCTCCGTTTCAGAGCTTTATTCATATCCTAGCTTTACATATATATGTATATAAAGTCAGCTTCCTTCAGCTAGATGCTAGTTGCGATGAATGTAAGTTAGTCCGAGTTAAAAATGTAGCGGGTCAGCTAGCTAGTTTTGTCACTATGGGTATCATTTTAATGAGACACATCTGCCGGGTGTTTACATAGGATGACAAAGGGATTTGACTCAGACAAGTTATTTTTACAATTTAAAAAGAAAATTCTCACATTAGGTTTTTCAAGATACTTTGCATGGATATTTTATATTGCAGAAAAATCTTTAGAAAACTTAGGACCCATATGTTACCCTGCTTTAATATATATATATATATATATATATATATATATATATATATATATATATATATATATATATATATATATATATATATATATATATATAATTCTATCTGAGTCGAGAGCTACAAATTGTAAGTTAAAAAATAACATCGTTTGTAAACAACTCTTCCTGTTGACCGCTTTACAGTATATCTTACAGTGACTTATTTCGCATGGAATATAGTTCTTTTTGAGTCAGTATATACTGCTTTTAAAACTGAGTACATATCGTTATAGTATGTCACAACTTGAAGTTAAAAATGTTTTTTTTATATATCCATTTTATATTAGTTGTAAACCTTGACGTAAATTGGTTGTTTGTTTAAGAGTATCCTTCGACCTTAAAATGAAACACATAGAATGTCAGAAACTACTTAATTTGATTTTATGTTTTATTCTTCTTCTTTTTCTGACTAACTATGCCTTAGTTGTGTAAATCTCTTGAAGAAGTCCGATTTCTTCTGGACTGCAACAAACATGAGATAGCTATGGCTCCCGAAATATCTGATTGTGTTAGTTTTTTAAGAATATTGTTGTTTCTAAGCTTGTAAGAGATTTACTGGTACCTGTATTTATTATATATAAACATGAAAACGGGTAATCTCTTTTCTCAATCGAAAAATATGATTTAATTATTTTACTCCTCAACTTACTAATATTCCAGAAACGCTTACATATAGGAAAGGCATTTTCAAAAGTACCCGAAGAAGCTGTTTTAGCTCCCTCCTGAATCTACAGTGGTAAAAACTATGTTGGTCTTGATGTAGTTATTTAGAGATATTTGTACTCTATTTAATTTTTGCTGGGTTATGTATTTATTTATTTAAAATCCATAACAAATCATTGTATCTGAGTGTTTTTAAGTCAAGAAATATTTTTAAATTAGCGTACACCTCGATATTAAACTGGCTGGTTGTTTCCGATCGATTCTGGATAAATCTTAACAGTTTTGACAAGAGTAGTGGTACATTTATGCATTAAATCTCATCAATATTTTTCATTTTGATCGATTAATTTATCTTTCTCTTTTGAGAATCATAGATATTTTACAGTAAAAATATCCTTAGAAAAATTGATTATAAACATACAATTGACCCCTTGTTTTGTAATGAAAGATTTGATGAGCACGAATGCGAACCCTTATCAGAATCAAATTGTGCAAGGATTCTCATGTTGTACAGCAAGTTGACCTACGCGCGTACGTTTATGCGCAACAAAATACAATCTAGGTGTAACAAAATGATCAAGTGACTTATATTACACCTCGTATAAAAAGATAGTCGTTGATATTTTTGTCAAGCAGATTATGTCAAATTTTCATAATTGGAACCAATATTATAAAGAATTTATTGCTGACCTTTACTAATAACTAAACAGAACAACAACAAAAAATCAGTTCTGGAAGGTATTAAGCTTCAAATGAATGTTTCGTTGTAACCGAGATGTTTAAAACGGCAACTAAATGATCGAAATGGTGTTACTATAGCATATGAATATTTATTCAAAGAATACGTTTCTTGGTTTTTATGGGATTAACCACATTTTTCAGCACATGATAGGCTTTACATGGCGGCCAGTATATTTGGTGGAGGAAGAACCCGGGAAAACCCCGGGAAGAAAGACCGACCCATGAAAAGCTACTGGCAAGCTTTCTCACATATCCACGTTGGCCGAGCTGAGACTCCAACCCACGCGGACAGAGGCGAGATATCAGTGATCTGTAAAGGCGAGGGCCTTAGACCACTCGGTCCCAGGATCCTTAGACCACTCGGCCCTCCAGGGCACCTCAAAGAATAATACTGAGGAGCAACGACGATCATTTTTGTCCTGAAACAAAGCCAAGTGACATTTTTCCCCTTTACTTGCGAATGCACTCAAACGGTTGTATTTCTTTTCTATATTCTGTCTTAGATGGAAATAATATCTATTCATGGGTAATAATCAGTTGTAACATAAATCTGCAGCTTTAAACCTTAATAAAACTTTCTTGTCCTCTTGATAATCAACTGGTTGTTGCACTGATTTATATACAGCTTGTCAAATTTCAATACCAACACAATAGATATTGCCCAGGCGACAATAACTGTATTATAACATGAAATAGCCAGCCCTGGAATATGGGGGTTGGCCAAGGTCCTCATGATCAACAAACCGTCAAAAGAACTGTGATTTAGTGCCCTAACTACTGATGAAATGAGACAAACATCAGTGCTAGCCAATATTACATTTCATTCCATCAGAGAAATCGATAATGACTTCTCCCTGTACATTGCTATGTTTTGAGTTTCAATCCGTGATCTAAATTTGGAGGGAAAAGCTTGTTGGAGCCGTCGACCCTGACCTCAATACGACCAGGATGAGGCCTGATTTCGGTCGGTTACCAGAAAACTCGTAGATTAATCAAATTGCAGCACATATCTTGTGTATAACCCTTTTCATATGACAAAATAAAGGCCTGTGGAAAGGGGGATGATGGGGGAGAATCGAACGCAATATAGAGAGGTGCATGGCATCAGCGGAACAGAGCCGAAAGACTAGGAACATAGAAAGTAATTAAGGGAAAATGTTTTCGAATGTAGGTTTTCTTCTTCATCACGCTTATATACTTAAAACGGGCCTTCAATCACTGGCACTATCTTGTTGGTATTTTTCGAACCTACTTTATGTTTTTTATTTTTCTGTTTCAAATTGCTCTTCAGAAAATGTAGCATATTAAAAAAATTCACTTGCCAATACGAAACAGGTAGAAATAAAGAAAAACAAAGAAGCAACACAGAACAGTAACATAAAATTCAGAACCTGAGCTTTCTGAGTTGGGAAGAGAGTTTGCAAACTTTGTTTCGGATGTAATTTCTTCGTAGCATTGCAATTAGTTTCAAGTAACAACTGCGGTAAAAGTATCATCAGTATAGAAATCCCACTCTTTCATAATATGTCAAGTGTTGTATCATTATCCGAAACGCGCACGAATCATTTCCACGGAACACATACTTACATACATATATATTACATACATACATAATATATACATACATACATATATACTGTAACACGCAAGGGGTCTCACAACCGAGCGAATCAAACTACACATGAGTGAATCTAGCTTGAGATCGATGTTTCCCTATTTCCATGGACCTCATCACAACAGTCGTTTTCATCTGAAGGGTTCTTAAAGAAGCAAAGACCATAAATAATTTTCCTCTAGTCAACGACCACACATTCAGGAGACTTTAATTTTACACTTGCATGACTTTTCTTGCTTCACATTTATATGATCAGTATGATTTTCTAAGCCGTAATTCGATATTTCATGCCACAGACTACAAAACATGACCCAAACACCTAATACACAGAATTATTCCTATCTCAGATTACTAAATACATTTATACGTGAAAATATATCGAGAATTCCTTTTATTAAGAAATGAATGAGAGAGAGAGAGAGAGAGAGGCCGTTTTACCAAACTAATCCATGATGTACAGTATTCAAGATCCCTTATGGTAATAAGGGATCTTGAATACGTTACATTATGACGTCTGCTTCTAGTAATTGGCTAATTACTCGGTTTGAGACAACATCGACTTTCCTAAATCAAACAAATAATCACTGAAATCTAACAAAGCTATCAACGGAGACGTAAATCCAAATAGTATATAGCCTAGGTTTGTTACAATACATACATACATACATACATGCATTGTTATATATGATGTTTATATAATATTATAAATATTTTAGGAAATTATAAATGTTTCTTGACTTGAATATTTGCTTAAACATTAATGTTAAGTATAATGTTGACATGTTTAACTATATTGTCCTTGAATTAGGTTGTTTACTTAATATTTGAGTTCAAGGACGGTTTTGGTGAACAAGTTGTTTATTCCATTTGACTTCAGGGTTGATTTTGTTTACAGATAAAACTAGAATTTCCTTAGACTTATGTGTTAAAAGTCACACACACCATATAATATTCTAGAACATTCTGTCATGTGACCTATCTTTATATATACCATGTTTAGTGCACATTTTTTCAGTTTCGACCTTAATATCAGTCTTTAAAGAGTTATTACAGTTGTGAAAAATCATTCCAAATTCAGAGAGAAGAATTAATTAAAATATTCATTGGATTATAAAAGTGCTCATAGACTTTTGGATTTTGGATTTATAACTGATGATTTTGGGATTTATGTGAACTTATTCAAAGATATTCTGGAGTTCTTCAATCTGGCACATAAGCACATTAAAGATTACTGGCACATCAGGACATTAAAGAATATTGGCACATCTGCACATTCAAGGACACAGTAATTCATTCGGAACATTCTATATTTAGGACTTGTGATTAGGACACTTAGGATTATTGGATTATTTGGATTTTAATTCACGTTACTGTAAATGTCTTTTGAATTTTTACTTTAATTGTCAAGAAATAAATTGTTTGCTGATTTTACAAATATTGTTTGTTTCGCTTTCTTTCTGTTACATTTGTCTTAGACCATAGGGTCGTAATAGAAAGTGGGGACTCGTACGGGATAGAATTTCTTAAAAGCATATTAAAGATATTAAAGTTATCTTTGAAATTCATATTGATTTTGTCTCGGAATTTTTGTTGTCTTTGGCAAAGATTTTAATTTGAGGATTTTTTTTTAGTGAAACTATCAAGCATTCACAATGACATCTAATGTTCAGAATTTCATTTCAAATCTTACTCAGGAGGGGTTAGAGCGTATGAGAAAGGACGAGTTGCTCGTACATGCCAGAAAATATAGTCTCTCTAAGGCGAAAGTATCATTAACAAAACAGGAGATAAAGATTATTTTGATTCAATATTTAGCAGGAAAGGGAATTTTGGATAGTAGTGCTTTAAGTTTGATCGGAAAGCCTGTATCTGGTTCTGACAGGAAATTAAGGGAATTAGAGTTAAAGAACCAGATGGATTTAGAATTAGCAAAGCTTCAGAGAGAGAGAGAGGGGGGGGGAGAGGAGAGGGAGAGACAGATACAGAAAGAGAAAGAAATGATTGAGAGACAAATGCAGAGAGAGGAAAAGGAGAGATGCAGATACAGGTGCAGAGAGAATCAGTGGAAATGCAATTTAAATTAAAAGAATTAGAACTGGCACACAGAGCACCCCACCCCCCTTACACACAAGTTCAGGTTTTGATGTTACCAGATATATTAGGTTAGTGCACCCTTTTCAGGAACAAGAAGTAGATAAATACTTTCTTCACTTAGAGAAAATTGATGAAACTTTAAATGGCCCAGAGAGCATTGGACTTTGTTATTACAAAGGGTACTTATTGGCAAAGCTCGTGAAGTCTACACTTCACTGTCAGTACAACAAAGCACTGATTATGATGTGGTTAAGGAGTACATCTTGAGGGGTTATCAGTTGGTACCTGATGCATATCGACAAAGGTGTAGGAATTTTAGAAAAGACACTGGACAAACTCATGTCGAATTTGCAAGGGAAAAAGAACAACTATTTGATAGGTGGTGCTCAGCCAAGAAGGTTGATCAATATTACGATAACTTCAGACAGCTCGTATTAATTGAAGAGTTCAAGAGGTGCATCCATAGTGATGTTAAGACCTATCTTGACGAGCAGAAAGTGGAAACTTTGGAAAATGCTGCTCGTATGGCTGACGAATATTCCTTGACTCACAAAATTTCATTTGACAATAAGACTTCCTCTCAGCAGTTTTCTGGTCAAAAACCGTTTCAATCTCAAACGAGTACTTCCAAATGTCATAACAGCACAACTGTTAGGAATCAAACATCTGATAAGACTGATCAGAAATCCTCATCTCTTCCTACCTGCACTTATTGTAAAACGAAAGGGCACGTCATTTCTGATTGCTTCAAGTTGAAATATAAGCAACACAGTAAAGACAGAGCTTTTCCAAATGCTCTTATTACAAAGAGATCAAGGACACGGTCTTGTATTGAAAGCAATACATTTGTGGAGTCAAACAAATCCCATTCTGATTCTATTTGGAGACTTATTAACCATTAATGTCAGAAGGTTCTATATCACTTATTGGTGATTCTACAAAGCCTACCCCTATTAAAATATTAAGGGACACAGGAGCTACTCATAGTCTTTTATTATCAGGTACTTTGCCTTTGTCTGAGGAGTCTTCTTCTAGTGAAAGTGTTCTTATTCAGGGAGTAGAGTGCGGCTTTGTAAATGTTCCTCTCCAATGAGTCAATTTGGCATCAGACTTAGTTTCCGGAACCGTGACTGTTGGAGCGGTGACTTCTTTACCCACACAGGGGGTTCATTTATTACTAGGCAATGACCTAGCTGGAGATAAAGTTATGGTTAATCCACTTGTAACTGACAAACCTTGTTTGGATCAGAAAGATGATTCTATCGAAATTGAAATCCCTGATTTGTACCCTGCTTGTGCAGTTATCAGAGCTATGGCAAAAAAAGCTCTTGAGAGTGATGTTGATCAGGAAATTATTCCTTTAGCTGACACATGTATTGGTCAGTCTTTTGATGAGGTCACTTTTTCCTCAGGTATTGATCAATCAAAAGGTATTGATAACAGTGATCCTCTTTTGACAACTCATACTCTTTATTCTAATCAGGGTGACAAACGACAATCACTTGTCGTTGAACAGGAACAAGATCCCGAAATATCCTGTTTGTTTCAGAGGGCTATTAGTGAAACTGATGCCACACAAGTTCCAGTGTGTTACTTTGTGAAAAATGGGGTCCTTATGAGAAAATGGAGACCACCTGAGGTACTCGCTGGTGAAGAATGGTCAGCTGTCAAACTATTGTTCCTAAGTCATATCTACAGGAAATTCTTAGTTTAGCCCATGAAACTCCTTTGGGTGGTCATTTAGGAGTCAGTAAGACTTATCACAAGATCTTGAATAATTTTTATTGGCCGACACTTCAAAGCGATGTTTCTAAATATTGCAGATCTTGTCACACTTGTCAAACAGTAGGAAAACCCAAGCAGAAGATGTATGTATGTATGTATGCATGTATGTATGTATGTACGTACGTACGTACGTATGTATGTATGTATGTTGTTATGACTCTATAGTCTAATAAAAATGTAATGGAAAGAAAGTGAAACCAACAAATCAAGTACAAATCAACTAGTAATATATTTCTAGACAATTAAAGTGAAAATTCAAAAGACACTTACAGTAACGTGAATTAAAATCCAAATAATCCAATAATCCTAAGTGTCCTAATCACAAGTTCTAAATATAGAATGTTCCGAATGAATTACTGTATCCTTTAATGTGCTGATGTGCCAATAGTATTTAATGTCCTGATGTGCAAGCAGTCTTTAATGTGCTGATGTGCTAAATTGAAGTACTCCAGAATATATTTGAATAAGTTCACATACATACAGTTTGGTTTGGTGTTTAACAACACAGCAACACGTGAAAATTATATCGTGCCCAGGCAATTAAAATAAAGTGCCTTGCCCAGGGACACACCACGGTAGCTGACACAGGCTAATCCGACTGTAGGATTTGAACCCGTACTCATCTGGTCGCGAGTCCGGCATTCTAACCACTGAGGCAACTGCGACATACAGATGTATAAACATACGTTTTTAGAGGCAGACTGAGAGACATTTACATACATACATTTACATACATACAGGCATTCTTACCCAGTCTCTTATCTACCTATACCTACCGAGATACAGGCAGACACGCAGATGGACAGAAAGATTGATAAATGAATACACAAATAAATGGACGGAAGGATGGATGAAGTGCTGGCAGAATAGCTATCTTGCTATGTCGAATTCAGCATTTCTTTCTATAAAAGGAACATAAAACTCGATTTTCTAAGGTAAGTTGTCGATATCCCAATACATTTTACAAGTGTTTCATTAATATTTAACATAGACATACTCCAGTTCATCCTGGTGTAGAAATGCATACCGTCTATATCTAATTTGTTTACAATTTATTGTTCTGATAAGAAATGGTTACAGGAGATAATATTTGTACAATGAAAATTTTGTTTTCAAGACCCGTCCACATACCGAACACGATGAAGGTGGGTGTCTAGGTAACCCATTATGTTTTATGTTTTTATTTGTGCCATTGAAGCTTAAAATATGAAATTCAGAATTTAATTAGAATTGATTGCGCTTGACTCACATTTTACCTACCGACTCAAACGCACGCTTTCCCTTTATAACGGCCCATGGAAATTATTCTCAAACAGTAAATTTGAAGTGAAATAAAAGGAGAAGCATTGATTTTAATAATTAGTTCACATTATCCGTAAGAATTTTACTTAGGGTTGAGTCTCCTTTTTAAGTTGTAGCGTGCGTGAAACGGATGTTAAAATTAGAAATCCGTCGTCAGATTGCTTGCATATTTAACTACTTTAGGTATTACGAACTCAGAGAATACAAGCGCAAAGGCGCAGTATCCAATCTCAGAAGATGGACACAAGATTCGAAAAGTACCTATCGATAAATTTAATAACACGCAGAATAAACACAACCGCCTACACTAAAATTATATTCAGTAAATTACACGCTCCACAGGGCTGAGGACAATTTGATAAGAACCAGATGTTACATTTTTTATGACTTAAAAGGAATTTTGCTGAACCACGTGTTTTCACCACAGTCGAGTTACATACAAGTCTTGTGCAGCAGATGTGAAGCTCTTTGAGTAACATATCGCTCAATGAACAAGCTTCGTTAGAGTTACTGCAAAAATTTAAAAAAAAAAAAAAAAAAACGGAATCAAAGTACAATTGCTTACAGCAATCATAACTTGTATTGCCCTATTCATCCTGTATTGAGATGCATCCGTACTTTGTAAGATTATTATCGTTGACTGCAGGTACAAGTCTGACTATATAGTTCATCTGCAAAACGTTTTATACGCGTACAAAGGCATAATCAGGGATTCGGCTTTGGGTCGATTGTACGGCCTTAGATTATCAAATTAATAAATTTAGTTATTATGAAAGAAGTAAGAACAAATTACAAACCAATCAAACGTTTAGCATATGTTTCAAATGCATTAGGCCATATTTACTTTCTTATTGATTTTGTCAAATAATCATTTTAAGAACTTCAAGAGCATGTCATTTATCATGTGTCAGCTGTGTCAGGAATATTTGCAAGCCTGTATGTATGTATGTATGTATGTATGTTAATAGAAAATATTTAGCTGATGCAGAGTGAAACACAAAGAAATGCAAGGATTAATGTGGGTCATTTAATATAGGGATCATGTATCTGAAGACAATAATGCCTATTACAGAAGCCAACTTAGTTGCTATCACTTATATTTTTATTTTAGTCATGTCGTTAAGCGTTAAGGCTTTATACTTATTCAAGTTAAAGCTCAACTTTGTGTTATGTGGGTATGATTGTGGATGTTATAATTTTTCAACTGCATATACTCTACTAAAGCGACAATGTTGATTTTCAAGTTTTCTTTCTCAAAGAATCTGACATAAATTGTCGATAAGTCGATTCCAGTAACCCTCTTTTTCCAATATGACAAACCTCAGTATGTCAAACAAAATATTGAGTACTTAAGATTTACAGACAACCATATTAGATGGGTTATTCAATTTTCCAATTGCTTCATTTTGCCTGATCAACATATTATTTTCCCATAGTTATGTGTATAAAAGTTGGCATTAAATATTACTTCCATGGTCCTAATAGTTTGCAGAGCATGATATTATTCTGTTAAAAATACACTAATCTAGCCAACGTACAAGTACAGTATTGCTCTTCTGATTGACTAAAATGCACAAAAACATGAACAAATCTTGGCTAAAATAGAAAATAGTGAAATGCTCAATTATTTATATAGCTTTGTTTAGAGGTCCGAGTTCGTGTCAGTCCCCCTTAAAGACTCATTATACCAACAAATCATATCCTTTGGAACCTTTGAATTCTTATTTTTCAACAGCTTGTTAGAAAATAATCCTGGCTAGATATGTGTCTAGCATGTACTCATTTACATGAAAACGTTATTAAAGGTATTTTTGCAACAAACCTTTCATGTATAGTGCATTCAGTTGTTAACTTTAGGTAATAAGAAAACAATATGTGGAAAGTGTTATCGAGGTAGCTAAACTTAAAAATTGTTTATATCTGTCTAGCCTCTTCTTTTGTTTATTACCTTTTCAGTGTTTATATTCAAAGTTGTATGTATGACATCTAACAACCACGCAATGCATGGAGTATGTATTCTGTATTGACATAAGGAAATAAATAGAGGATATTTTCTTTTCCTACGTTAAAACCGGATATATTTAATCGTGTGTTACAAAACAACGTGATATTTTAACGAGTTAAAATATATCGTATTTTGTTCCACAAGATGAAAGATATCCAGTATCAGCTCAGGAAATGAAAATTTCCGTTTTATTATATACCGAATTAGCTCCCGATTTAAAGCTTGGAAGATTAAACATCAGCTCCCCTCCACACACACAGTGTAAGCTCACCTCAATTTCCAACGAATTTATAGGTTGATCATAACAAATTCAGATGGCATAATTCGTGATGTCTAATCTCAGGGGCCACAATATAGCGTTTTGCAAATGTTGGGACAATCTCAAGCAAATCCAGGTCCATTAAATTAAATCCATTAGTTACGTGACGTATAAAGGGGCGTTCATAAACGAATATTTACATATTTGGTATCGAACCTTCCCCCTTGCTGTTCAAACTCTGGTTTTCCAGAGATTGGTATCAGCACCCGATAAATCTTCTCGAGACCTGGCACTTGCCTATGCGAACAAGATTGGAAAATTTTTTAAAAAAATAAAGCAAACTATTCCTTTTATCACCTTTAACATCGTTAGAGTTGTGGAAAGCCTTCGTCAGGCACTTCACCCTAACCTACTTATTTAAATAATTACCTCACGATTGTCTTGCCTTCTCGCTGTTCTCTTTGCTTCTTTCTCTGAGGACAGACAATACGCATCAAAATCTCCAATCCGCTCAACTTCGGCGTTTATATACACAGGTATTACGTGACCTGTCACGTTACATGATAACTCTATTCATAACTGACCATCCCATTCTTGATACAGGGATGCTCATCAAAATGGCCGAGTTAAGATGCAGGTGAAAATCGCGACAGTTATTTGCATCAGATATTGCGGAAGTCCGATCGCTTTGATATATCTGTCAAATCTGGATACGAAACCATTATTAGGTGATATTTTTATTGACTGTGTTAACGACTGAATTATGTTTTATTCCCTGCTTCTTGTGACTCAAGACCACACAGTGACTATGATCCAGTGTATCCGTCAAAGACGGGAGCAACGAAATACAAAACAATGGGTCAAATCTACATTAGCTAGAGATATGAACACATTGGTATCCTGGAAACTGTGTCTAATGTTTTCTTCTTCAGTACAACTACACCGCATTAGTACTTATTTCAGTGATGCTTATGTATAATTGTGATAAATAAAGACATATATCATCCTTGGATTAAGAGGGTAGAAATGAATACTTGCCTTGGGAAGACTTCTGCCTGAATTTATTTGAGATACAGAATTTTTAAAAAAATTCTTGCGGAAGAAAACACAGTGCTTCTTGTCCATATAATATCAGTTATGCGTAATCGATGAAAAATAAACTTTTTTTTTTTGACACTTTAACTTCGAGGAAATATGATAAAGATTTTGATACACTATATACGCTTTACATTGATAGAAAAGAGATATAGATTAAGCGTTAAACGTGCGGATCTGCGAATTCATTCCAAGAAAAGTACTGTTGTCATTACTTTAAATAAAATTAGGTTGGGACTGGCAAAGATAGCAATTTTTACTTCAACATCTTACAACAACTTGTATGTATGTATGTATGTATGTATGTATGTATGTATGTATGTATGTATGTATGTATGTACTCTGAATAATGATTGTTTTATCGTTATAGGACGATGCATAATCGAGAATATATCCAGAAAGATAATCTCATGAAATATTAAGAGTTCTTGACATTTTAACTGGAAAAAGGCTATAACCGTTTTAGAAATTCAGTTAAGATTATCGGTACCTATCATACTCGAGGTTTTATGAGAGATACGTCATGCTTCATCGGCAGGAAGTTTCTGATTTTCATCAGCAAGAGGGAGACTATTAATGGCCTTTAATCGGTGATTACATTTGGATTTCTTCCCATGATAAAAACAATTGACCCTGTATGTTGTCGTCTCCTCAGACTACTGAGTGGGTTGAGAACAAATATGTTACATTGAAAAATGTGGCTAAACGGAATAGTTGCAGAACATTAGAAACGTATTTCATATTTGTGTATGATCATGACCTAAATAAAAATGTGAAAACATAGAATGTGCATACTGTCACAAATTTAGAAGCAGCAATTGTGAAATTAAGTGTGTAAAAACATGGTTATGATATATCTTTTTCACATCTATTGTTCCTAACTGAGGGTATTAGTATTTACTGTTTTTAATAATATTTAATAGTTATGCACGTCAAGTTATCTCGGTTGAACTTAAGACGTCATCGATAGCTGAACTGATAAACATAAAACCATCTACTTCAATTTCTCCACCTTCATATTTTTGTTGCGGCCTTTGCTAGTAGGAGGTCATGGTGTACTTCTGTCGAAGGTAAATTAAGCAGGAATAATTAAAATATTCTTTCATTCGCGAGCTGCTTTTCTTAACACCTTTTTTGTTTCCTTGTAAAAAAACAAACAAAACAAAACAAACAAAAACAAAACAAAACAAAACAAAACATAAAACCTCACTCGTTCCTGTCGGTCGTTTGACGGAAGGAGCCGAAATATTTTTAACAAACATACCTTTAGTATAATCAACTACTGTTGCCAATATCGACGCCATTTTGTAGCCAAAAATACAAGAACATAGACCGTGTAAATATTTGTATTTATTTATATGTTAGTCTCTTTGTTATTTGTTTAATTCTTTCTTACATTTGTAAAAAAAATCTTTCTTTTTCTTTTCTTTCTTTCCTTCTTTTTTGAAAACTTCCCTTTGTTGTAGTTTTTCTTTTATCTCTTTGTCTTTCTTTCCGACTTTCTTCTTTTTTGGTCTATTTATTTTTTTCCTTCAGGAACATGGGATCAGTTTTTATACCTTTCAGGCACACAGTAGAAGCTAATACAAAATATCAGTTTCAAAATTTTCTCTGGGCGTACTTAGAGAAAACCAGTAAACCAGTTTTAGTTCGCCTATCATGATTCATGTAGTAGAGCAATCTGTAGATAAAAGTTCAGTTTCTCTTTTAAGTTAAAACAGGGTCTTGAAGATAAAAGCCTGTTAATGAATTGACACTTGGAAATGAGTGCTGCTCCCCCTCCCCTCAATTTACCCAAGGCCATCAAGGAAAATAATTGTGTATATAATGTGCTAATTTGATTCGCAGCATCATAAATTGGACTTCCTCTTCGGAGATTAGCATCGTTGACGAAGTGGACTCTGAAACAGTTTTTTTTTCTAATCATTATATGAAGCTGGATTTATTCCATCTTTGTCTGTTTTGGAGTTGAAAGACTGTGGCTTTTACAAAGGTTAATGCACTGATCTGAATGAAAATGTATTTACGTATGTTAGCATTAGAAAGGGACAGCATCAGACATATAACAAATGGTCTATATTTAGTTCATCAGTAACAGAGGGCATGTACAAACTAAACGCAGTAAAAATGACTCTGCTTAGCTTGATATTTGTGACTATACGTTTAACATGGGATTTTATTATTTACGTATGGTGCTTTGACCACGTATATTCTATGACATTACCTTCCGCTCCGTCATTTAATTACTACATGAAAACTGAAACTATGAATTCATTGTACCAACATGGCTATAAAATCATATAAATATTTTACTCGTGATTCTATGGCATTGCCTTTCCGCTCTGTTACCTGAGACTTTTGGTTATATGAAAGCCGAAACTCCGAATATCGTTTCCCAACACGGCTTGTACAACTCCCCAAACAAATCCCTACCAGCCCAGACATGTACCGATGCCCCTCGTATGACGTTGGTATGGTAACAGATCCCATTAAATTGGTTAGATTTGGTTTTATCACTGCTGCTTAATTTATTTCCCTTTATTTTAGTTCTTGACTCAGGAGAACTATTATAATGTGATGTGCCGTCACTAATTAAAAAAAAAAATAAAAACAAAAACGGCGTTCATTAATGTTTAAAAGAATTTGTTCGTATAAAGAATACAATTTCAATCGGTTTTCCGTGCGTCCGAGTCATATCTTCCAGGCAATGTGACATCTATTCCAAGTCGTGCGTTAAATTATTACGGACCATTCAAAAGTTATCTTAACGGCATACTTATCATTAGATGTTTTACACTGCTTTACATTGTTTTACACTGCTTAATTTAATCAAATGGCACATTATTTGAAAGTTCTGATTTCCAAAAACCGTTCATTTAAATCTTCTGCTACTGAAAATCGAGTGGCACGAGAAATGACATGTTATTTAGTTATTTCCTGCATAAAAAGTCTTTCATAAGGAGGAAATATTTCTCCGCCAAATACTTAAGAGATTATGTCTATTTTAGTTTCCTACGACTATTTTTGTCTATTCACTTCATATTTAGAACTGTAATAGTCAATTTTGTGTCAAGAATAAGCAGCTTTGGCAAAGATGGCTATTTCAAGATTCTTAATGCGCTCAACCATTTGTTAGGTGTGCTCTCAGATTTTTCAATTACACCAGACCAGAGGGGATTCCTTTCTTTCCAATTCGATCAATATTCTTGTATTTTCATGTTGAGATATATGTAATATTTTATTTGTTCGCATACCTTTTCAGTATTGATTGTCATTGACTGCAAAAAAAAAAAAAAAAAAAAAAAAAAGAAACAAACAACAACAACAAAACATGTTATCATACATGGTTGAAGTACACGCATGCAAAGTGAGAGATATTATTTTTTTTTTGTAACCTCATATGTTGTGTATTTCAACCTGAACGAAAAAGCTTTTGTAACCTCATATGTTGTGTATTTCAACCTGAGTGAATAAAGCTTTTGTAACCTCATATGTTGTGTATTGCAACCTGAGTGAATAAAGCTTTTGTAATCTCATGTATTGTGTATTGCAACCTGAGTGAATAAGCTTTTTTCGTTGTTTACACATACTTATTGCTAACTGAAAACTCAAGTATTGAATTTAATTTAGCTATAACAACTGTACATTCTTTGTTGAAGTGTTGCTTAGTAATGTAGTGACTATTTCGATTAGTAATACAAGTTTTAAAAAAATCAGAAATGGCTAGAATTAACTAACCGTTCACAGACCGTGTATGTATGGTAATACAGAGTAGTAATGTCATTTCAAAACACACATTCACAGTCATCTTTTGGAATTAGACTAAGATGAAAAACAAAACATTGGTGTCATAATATATTGTATATATTTCAGATAGGCATTTCCCCTTAGAAATTAGAATTTTTATTTATCACCGTAATAATTTTTTTGATGTTAGATGCATGCTTTGCTGGATCGTTGATGTCGGCTGAGTTTAAAAAAAAAAAAAAAAAAAAAAAAAAAAATAACGTTCATCGCTCCTAACATGATAGCTGTCAAAGTTGTTCCACCAAAAACAAGCTCCTTCTGGTGTAACATTCTTATGTTGAAGTATCCATCAAAATATACATGTTACTTTCCGCAACGTGTGCGGTGAATTCGCTAGATCGGAAATGTGTCTATTGATGGGTACATTACTGTCACTAAGTTTCAATGGAAAAAAGTGCTAATGCTGATGACGTCAGGGGCAGACTATATCTACATATGCTTGAGTTTAGTTGCTAATTATTTGTCTAGATGTAATTGACATATTATTGTAAATATAATTGACCGTTTCTAATATAGGCTGATTTAACTACTTTGCTCTCATTTTTTGTTCTTCATTTAAACAAATAGTTTTATCTCGCTGTATTGTACTAATGTGTGTCTGTAACGAACCTATCCTTGACATTGACGTCAAAACTAACCATCAGACCGTTGCCGTAAATCGATCTGCCTGTAGCAATGACTTTTGTTATAATTGTAAACAGGTTAATTGCCGGAGTAGAACTTGACCTTTCTAGTCTGTGATTATAAGGCTCAGATTTTCACGTTCCTTGAAAATGAGTTGATATTTATGTGCACTTCTTTCACAATAGTAGCATTTCTAGATAATAAAATGTTGACATATTTACTAACATTCACTTTCAGATAATATTTAAATGACAATAAAACTCAATTACAAAATTGTAAATTGATCGGGGAATAGTTTTGAAATGTTTGTGTGTATTATTTCATGTTCCTCATATTCATAAGCGATACGTCATGTGCTGTACGTGTTTATAGCATTTCCCTATTACCTCGTAAAGTTGACAGCTTCGTAGGCAATTCTTCCTTTATTAAGATTAACTGATAACTTTCACAACTGGGTCGTTTTATTAGCGAGGTTCAGTAAACAACCAGAAATTAAAGAAAAATAACAGCATCATTGGACACTATATAATGATAGTCGATGCACTTTCTGGTCAAAAACTTACTTGTTTTCATAAAGAGACAAATATTGATATACCAAGAACATATGAATAGATTTATATAACGATTCGGTAGTAGCATACATTTGACATGAGTGGAGACACGGTATCAATTGAATTAGATGTCAGTTTCAACCGGTTCTTGCTTATTTCACATGTCTGTATTGACTATAAGTAAGAAGTCGCAGTTCTGGAAGAGTACGAATGCTTATCAAGCATTTGAATTATTTTGTTTTTAACTGTTGACCGCTGAGGTAATTCTTTTGTCCAGAATACGCAAAAGAGGCAATTTTGCTTTTTTTGCAGAGCTGATAGTAGTAGTCCCGGTGTGAGGTTACTTGACCTGTGACCTTTGAAAACTGGTTCACCTAACATCCGGCCTTCGTGTGAGGCCTTCTGGTTTTTTTAATTTTACGACCCCTTAGACATTTAACCTCTGGACTCGGTATAGGGCCACCGAATCTCTGACCTTCGTGTACGGTCACTGGTCTTTAAATATACGAATTCTCTGGCGTAGACCCTGAGCCACTGATCTTAAAAAAAACATACACTGGCCAAGGCCACCAATCTTTAAATTAGTTTTTATAACAGGACCACCCCACACACCCCAAAAATATTGGATAAAAGGTCAGCGCCTATGCCCAAATTGTATAGAAATATATTATGGAATCCAGATTTAAAAAAAAAAAAACAACCAACAAAACAAGTAGCATACCATACCATACGTTTGTCCTGCAGTCAGTTTTAGTGCACGAGCTATTTTACGAGATAAAGATATATTATAATGAGAGCCATACAAGCTATTACAAGTTTTTGATAAATGCACTTTACAATTTGATACCGATGATTCACTGAATAGATATAAAGCACAGTGTGATATGACATTTTCGCAAAATCAATTAAACTGGGCATTATGGTGTGCAACAGCAGGACGCGGAATAAGTTACAGGAATTTATATATTGGAGATGGTTCAGTAACATCAATATATAAGTTTCACATGAACTTTCAGACAAGAAAACTGCGGTGTGAATACTCAATACCATTATCATCTATGATCATTTAATCCCCAAACAACAACATACAACTAAAACAATTTAACTTAATTTGTAATAACTTTAATATTTCTATTAATAATGATTAGAGATAAACATATCATAATCGATTAGCAATTTTAATTCTACCTTACTTATTTTCAAACTCCCATCCTGAGCAAGTCCTGGTGCACCGAAATAATGTCATGGGTCTAGCTTATAATTATTCATACAGACAGATCTAAATATTTCAAAAGGATCGCAAAACATTTTTAAAATGTCTTTACGTTGTAGTCGTGAAGATCGCCAACAGAATTAAATGTGAAATGTTTCATAACATCTTTTACATACTGGTAATCCCCAACGCTAATTCCTGATCCTGTGAGTTTTTAATACATTTTTCGATTAGTACCAGTTCAGTTGCATTAAATCTTTCAAACGAAACCATGTATTCATATGGATAAAAATCTTTTATCAAACGTATGGTCTCCATTTCCTCGATAGTTTTATCGTTTTTGTAAATTTATCATCGTTTAGATTTTAAGGAAGTTACTCTAGTAATTGACCCATAAACCGATAACTATCTAAAAATATTACTGTTCCTATACAAAAGCCTCGTTTCTCAAATATACCGACTATAAAATTCTTGGTAAGCGATATATATTTTTCATCATTATTTGGTATTATTGATACTTCTTGTTCATGATAATTTTTAATAAGGCTTTTAATTATGAGATGAGAATCGTATCCAGACAAATAGTGAATAAATAGAGTAATACATTCTAGATATTTAAGGATTTAATTACACTGTAGATGTGCTGGACTTCTATATTTTCCAGTTAAGTGATCATGATCTCTTACTTTCTAGTTTTCATTGTGGGCTTCAAATACTTTTTCACAGATATGATATATATTTGTGGAATTATAACGCTATTTATCTTTGTTACTGAACATCATTTCAGCAGCGTTTCTTGTTCTTAGTTCTTGACGAAAAAAATTTCAATTGTTTCTAAATATTCATAAAATGTGACTATACAGTCTACTCCTCAGTAAACTATTGACTCAAAGAACTTGTGAGTTGATTTAAGATAAATGCAAAATCCTGCTGGTATGTATTTTGCGGTTTTTATCGTCCATGACGTATTTGACTCATGACTCCATGCGGCTTCAGTAGTTATTGGCTCAATGATACTTTCAAAATCACAATTAAGAAGAAAAGGAGCCTTTTGTTATTTTTGTATCTTTTATATTTAACGGCATATTCTTCTTTTGGCATTATATCTATTGCATTAGATGTTTGGTTGCATAATCATTTGTGTTCTTTTAATTTTAATTCATAATTAAAACAATCAAGCTGTTTCTGACTAAGGTGTTTTTTTTTATTTGAGATGAAACCAATTTTGATGATTCTTTATTCCACAATAATGATAATCGTCTCTTTAAAATAAATAAAAGATCTACATGTTTGTCTCTTTCTCTTTTTGTTATTCCTACTGGTCTAAGTCTAGTTCAACTTTTACTAAAACTAAATACCTAAATTTTCCAGGTAATACTTTCCGTAAGTATGGCTCAATTTCTTTAAAAAGGTAAATAAAAATCCCGATTAGTTTCTTCTCCAGGTTCAAATTTGTATTCATAAAAAAATTAACAGCGTTATTGCTATGCGCTATTTACATAGTACTTTTTGCAAAATTTATGTGAACAGGTTTGTCATTTTTTTTTTTTTTTGAGCGTTGTTCCAGTATTACACCATTGATATTTCATTTTATTTGCACACTCTTTACATTTACTCTTTAAGATCCTGACCTTCTAGCCTACATTTTATTTTATCATAGGCATTTGTTTTAAGAAAGCCAAATATGCTAATCCCTAATTTTGATCTATTTTCGTCCTTGCTTGCTTCAATTGGCAACATGTCTATAAATCGATATGATTTATTATATCCATCAATAAGGTTTTGCAATATATCTACTCATTGTCTGTTTTTATCTTCAGTAAAATACTTCCACATTCTATTCGTAAGAGTTCGATTAAATCTTTCCACTACAGACGCTTTTTGTCTGAGTCAGTGGAAATAACTCAATATTTTCTTTCCCCAATAATTCCTTTATCTTTACGTTCCTTTTATTCATCGAACTGTATATTTCCTAGATTGTTCTCTTCTAATATTTCTCAGAAGGCATGATGCATGTCAATCCCTTTTCGCTTTTACTGTTATCGCCCAGTCGTATTTTGAAAAGACATCTGCCACTGTCAAGATATATTTATAACCATTATTGCATTTTTGATATGTTTGTAAATCAACTATATCTGCCTGAAACTGATCATCTGAGTGACTAACATAAACCCTTCTATATGGAAATCTCTTTCTGGCTTGCTTATGTAATGTGTAAGTAGACTATTTTGTATTCCATTCTCTAAGTTTGTAATATTTTTTTTCAGCCTAAAGATTGCTTCGCTATCTTACTCTTATCAATTTTAATTTCCCTCCATAACTGTTTAATATTTGAGAAAGCAACTAGACTTTTAGTATCGTGGTATATCTGTCTTAAATACTGTTCTTGATTCATATAACTAGGATTTGTTGTATTGTTCACGTTAGTAGAATTTACTGTCATTTATTTTTTTAAATGATTGATATATATAAATAATATAGTAACTATTTTTCTAATACTGATTAATAGTCTCGATTTAATTCAGAAGTTATTATAACCCAATACCTATGCAGTTTTAAACACACATTGGTAGATACGGTGAATAAATACCGGACGTTCTAGCAAGATATTGTTTTAAACATAATGTGGGTTTTGCATTAGTTTTAACTTCATCTGGATTTCGTGGTAAATTGATTGGTTGTGTAAGTTATTATATTAAATAAGTTAATATATTAAATGGTCCAAGTTTACCATAAACAATACTACTTTTATGAAGAATATATCGCTAGTCTTTTTCTCCATACTCTACGATTTCAGATAATTATTAATGACAACATTTGTTGTAATTATATTTTACACTCACAATATTTATTCATAAGTGAGTAGATTCATACCTGCTATGAAATGTACATACTCAGAAATAGGTGATCCTTGGAAACATGTCACTACAATATATTTACATTGCATTTTTTTTCTATACAGAGTGCTATTTCAGATAATTATTAATAACAGCATTTGTTGAAAACATATTTTACGCTGTAATATCACAACTTTGATTCATAAGTAAGTAGATTCAATGTATAGAGGTGATCATCGGAAACTGCATAGAGCTTCTCTACCTCCTGCTTTCGCACTAAAGCCATGATAAATGATAATCGCAAATGAAATCTAAATTGGACGTTGTGTAGCTGACATTTGAGAAAGTTCAAGACAAGTATAGTCCTGTGAATAAGATTTCATACTCAACCCAGAATGCTACTATTACAGGAGTAAATTATCATGGTTGGGTATTTTACGAAGTGTAAACCTTACCTAATTACTCACAAAGTAAATTATTTCCGAAGGTGTTTATGTCAAGTTTGTGAGTGATTATGTTAACTTTACATTTCAATAAATACCAAACCATGATCGTTTAATCCTTATAATTCTAATTTTCCTCTTTTCTGTCATCAAATGAGCGGATTCCATCAACACATTTGATTTTAATCAGCAGGCAGTTTACTTTCATTAGCATCTTAACATGGCGCCATAATCTCTAGTCCCATCTTTGCAACTCAGTGGTCGACTATCCACTTCGTTCATCGTTGATGTGGAACTAAGTGTAAAAACGACTCTTTGCTGGCTAATGTGACCTAGCCTGTACAGAACCACAACACAAGAGTTGATGAAGGTTACAGTGACTGATTTGAGCAATATACGTTTACATGTTTAACAGTCACTGTGCTCGCTTTCTACGCATTTCAATCTTTATAAACCGAGATCGTGTAATTTTTTTTAGTGAGATTCACTGCTCTTACATCGTATGACTATGACATTGAATTACATTGTCCAAGCAAAAAGGCAATAATTTATTAAGGTAGAGTTGCTCGTAAAGCCTGCCAGATGCTTTGTTTGGCTACAGAGGTTAGTGTTGGAGTGCAGGAATGACTGTGCAATTACAGTGTTTGAACTTCTAATCGATGGAGGAGGGGGGTCGGCTTGTTGTTGTTATCATTATGCAGTTGACACTTTTACTTCACGCAAAGTACACTGGAAACCGATTGAGATCCAAAAGTAGTCCCCAGAATTTACTTATGTGTAAATAATTCCAGTGCAATATCACGTGAGCCACATGGCAGAAAAAGCAGTCAATTCATAACAGTTGCAATTTTTAAAAAATTAGTATACCGTGACATAAATAAGATTTGTACGTACCATGACTCTTAAAAAGACCTTATTATGATGATATTTTATAGATTACCTGAATATTTACTAGATTTTATTAAATTAAAGTGTATAAATTAGATCGTAGATTAATGTTTCTTTTTTAAAGGAATCTTGCTGAATATACCATGTTGCTTACCGGATAAGGTGTTGGATTCTGAGCCAAGCACGCTAGAGTATTATGTTCGAGCCACGGCTTGGACTAGAACATTTGTTTATAATTAACATGCGTAAGTTATGACGGGCGTGAAACCATTCAAGCGTATGAAAATGTTTTTCTCCACAGTGGAGATTTAGACTTGAAACTCGAAACAGTTGTAATTACTCTACTGGCATGGAATCACTCAATCGCATGGAAATTAATTTCTCCACTGGCAACATTTAAATAATTGAGTATGACATAGTGTTGCGTCATAACAAGGTTGTATTGTGTTTCGTCATACAAACGAGCATAGTGTGACGTCATGAAAAATCAATATATTCTAACTTAACATACTGTCTAAGGCAATTAAATGACAGTACCATTTAAATAGGCGTATTTAATAAACAAAATCAGACAACTTTAAGTTTAGGAGCACGCCTGACGTTAAAAAAATAGAACGTTTTTTTCTCCAAAATAGAAATAATCCAATAAAAATTCACAAATGAATATTCATATTTAGGATTCACTTACTAAGAATTTGAAATTAATAAAATAGTGATTTTTAGATATGGTCTAATGTTTTTGTTTGAATAATTAATAGAGATATTTGTGAAATTATAAGTGACGATAATTGGAGCATAGGATGTGTGTGTGTGTGTGTGTGTGTGAATTATTGTCTAGATAATAGATATTATAACGCTGAGCCCTAGCTTTTATGTTGTTATAGACACTACTTTAAAGGTCGGTTGCCTGGGCCAGTTGTTTTTTGAAGACCAGTGGCTCTGGACCTAGGCAAGCGGAGTCGTAAAATTTAAAAGACTCGTGGCTTCTCACGAAGGACATAGGTTAGGTGGCCCAGGCTTTAAAGGGCCTCACACCGGGACTTAACATTTTTCACGCAGCAGTAAGGAAATGTGGCCTAACATAAAGGTTTTATAGAAGGAGGTGTCAAAGGGTTTTTCAAAAAATAAAAAATGGCAAATGTCATTTGTTATTTTGAAAAGCGGTTTAAAAAATGGATGAAAACTGGTTAACCGGTTTAAACTGGATAGTACCTCACACGAAGGTTTTACCTACTACTGATTGTAAGGGTACAAATTTCTGTCGATCTATAAAGAGAACATTAACTTGGACAGAGAACAACTAATTAGATTTATGAGGACACGTTGCATATTTAATCGCTATGCTGCGAGGATTTTAAGGTCTGTGTTGTGAGAGGAACCGATTTTTAATTAAGCATTCGTTTATTTAACAGTCAGAGAAGCTGGAAGGGAAAAGGTTAACTCAATCTTTGTATCGAAAATGTCAGAATTGAGATTGTCCAGAATCAGTTATTTGGAAATCTAGAGGGTCAGGATGACCGCAAATTTTGGCGCCTATTTATAAAAGGCGATAGATATATTTAATCCTGATTGGCTACGCTAAATAAGGGGCGTGTTTCCCACACGAAATTTCATAGTTTTAATATGCCACATCGAAAAATTTAGACTCCGAGATTGAATTTGCAAGAAATTATCTCGTAAAACAATTATCCAAACGACTGGATGTCTGGAAAGTTGACGGACACAATTCTGGCCGTAGAAGCGAGCAAGGCTTGAAAGCACAAGGGGAAATAGCTCCACTGACGTAATCCACTGACGTAATCCACTGACGTATCCACTTACCTACGTATCTACATACCTACGTATCCACCTACCCACACAAAGTTTGAGAGCCGACAGAGGCAAGAAGATAGTCAGAGTGAGAAGAAAGCGAAGGAACCAGTTGAACAGCACGGTGAACCGGAGGAAACCAGGTTACGAAGCTGTACAAAGCAATGACTTCGATTGTTCACTCGATTCTATGATGAATTAATTATATCATTTAAAAAGATCGGCTATTTATATAAGTATATTTGTGTTTAAAATTCGGTGAATGATTTATTTCAAAAAGAAGTGTATCTTCCTAATGTAATGCATTATCACAGTTGTTTATGTAATTGATTAAATTGTTATATTTCATATACGGGGGCTCGTTTTAGTCTGTTCTATATATCTGCTCAGATCTCTATTCATTCCATCTATAAGTTTCACAATTTATAGTATTATTTACTCGATCCGGGCAATAACACCGAGGTCGATCATCCTCTAGATAACGATAACCACAACCACCACCACCCCCACGCCACACTGATGATCTTCAGATTTTAATGAAATCCAAGTTATTTCAAGATTTTCTTGTCTTATTCCTATAGAGGAATCCGGATTCAAGCATGGTGGCGTTACATTTGGGTTAACTCATTACCATGACGTATGTCACGTTCACTTCCCAGAAAGGATTACGTTTGGTCCAAAGACTTTATCCCCTGTAAAGTTGTTGTTGTTCGTCCTTCGAGCTCGAAGATGACCACAACATCACTAATTGGTTTGGTTTCTGTGAGTACTTGAGTGGCTGATCAGGCCAATTTGTGCTCTGAACTGTCTGTGGCTCACTTGACAGGAGATGCCGCATGGGTTTGCTTGATCAATAGCGGACGTGCTGCAGTTCTGAGATTTACGCAACTCGCGCTTCTGCGCTGCCTCTGCAATTCTCCTCAGTTCAAAGTCTGTAGCTCCAGTATGGATTAGGTTGCGCCAGGTTGAGAGATCCTGTGCGAGAACTTCCCAAGACTTATGGTCAATGTTGAAGAATTTCAAGGATGACTTGAGGGAATCTTTGAGGCGTATCTTCGGAGCACCCTGAGATCGCTTTCCCTCCTTCAGCTCGCCGTAGAAGATCTCCTTTGGTAGTCGCTCTTCTGACATCCTGGTGACGTGGCCTGCCCATCTCAACTGTGATTTCATCAGCCGAGTGTGGATGCTTGGAATGCCTGCCCTTGCGAGAACCTCAGTGTCTGGGACCCTGTCCTGCCATCTTATCCTCATGAGTTTCCTCAGGCAGCCTAAGTGATAATCGTTCAGCTTCTTGGCATGGTGTCTGTACAACGTCTAGGTTTCGCAAACATACAGCAGGGTCGGCAAAACAATGCCTTTGTAGATCTTCAGTTTTGTTTGTAGACGAATACCTCTGCGCTCCGACACATTTGCGCGTAGTCTGCCAAATGTCACACTTCCTTTAGCCTTTGGAGGATTAGCAAGTGATATGTTGATTTCCACTTGGGGCAGTAGATCACTTGCCTCCTCACTGATAGATGACAGTTGATTGAGGATGTTGTTGAAGTGTTCTGCCAATTTTTGTAAGTATCTTTTCTTTGTCAGTGAGCCGTGTGGTGCTGTCAATACTCAGTATTGGAGATGCTCCTGATGAACTTGGCCCGGAGATTGTCTTCAAAGCATCAAAGAAGTTCTTCATGTCATTCCTGTCTGCGTAGGACTGAATCTCATCTCCTTTTTTGATCAGCCATGAGTCTTGGAACTCTCTGAGTGTACACTGGACAGTCCTCTTGATGTTGTTGAAAACTGCCTTCTTATGTGCTGTCCTCTAAATAAGCCTTCTGTAGCCAATGGTTTTCATTCAGAAGTCTTTGTATGGCAGCATCATTCTCATGAAACCAATCTTAATGTTTACGTGTGGTGGGACCGAGGGTTTTGGATGCAGCTGAGTACACATAGTCTCTGAAGGATGCCCAGTTTTTTTCGACATTTTCCGAGTTTGTATCGATTTTATTCAGTTCCAGGCACTGATGGTGAGTTGCGTCACCTTTGTGTTCTTGTTAGGTTTTCGACCGCTAAGCTGGGATCCCCGCCAGCCGCGGTATGCTGACTAGGGTTAAGGTGAAGCAGGCAATGTTTAGGGCAGGATTTTTAGCCCCTTCCTCATGTTACGAAGGTGAACAATGTGATCAGGTTTTCTTTGTTAACAGGTTTTCTTTCTTAGAAATCTATCAAAATTGAGTAACACTGATAACCTGATACAGATAAGTTTCTTAGAACCTAATTTAGTGCATACACCAGGCTTCAATGACTGTATGTGAACAACACATAACAGGATGAAGTTTTGTGTGCGCCAAGTGCTGTTGGTGCAGGATTCACGTACATTTTGACATGAATACAAATTCATATCATATGTATGATCTACGCAAGATTAAAACTTTTAAAATGATGAAAATGATATGTTGCGAGGCTTGTTTTGGAGCAAACAATACCACGTAGGTACCCATTATCAAAATTAAGTCCAGAGAACTCTCCTGATTTACATCTGTGAGTACATGTGCAGCAACAGCGATAAAAGTAAAATGGTATTAGTTTCAAAGCTACAATTGCATACAATTCACACATACACATAGTTCTCCCCCCCCCCCCACCAAAAAAAGAAGAAAAGAGATCGGATCTGAAATTCCAGTAATTATTTTCAGCCAAAAGCAACCTTCAATGAGTAACTTTGATTCACTTATTGGGTATTTAATATTGTGCCACACACAAGCTGGTTCCATAGCTGACAGAATAATTTGTTGGATGTGACAAATTGATAGACCATCAGTAAACCATGTTGGCACAAAGTTAGACTAGCTTAGCAATGAAGGCATCATTATTACATAATGCTTCACACAGCAAGGCTTGAGATTGTTTAATTGTCTGTTTTAAAAATCAACGATTAAATGACAGCTGGTGGTAGATAGGTGGAGCTTCGGATTTCTCCATTTAATCTTATAAATAACGAGCGAGAAAGGGGAAAGTTCAATAGAGGTCTAAAATCTTATCTGATCTACAGTCTGAGTTTCTCCTTTTCATGACCCACAAAACAGTAGTAGGAGTATTTAGTGTACCATTGTTATCCTTGCATTACACATTGGTTAAGGTTAAGGTTTGTGTTTAGGTCATTTCAGGCATTGTGGTGAGGCATCTATGTTCCATGAACATTAGTTTTAATAATTGTCTTGATATAGTCTTTAGGTCTACTTCCATTCTCCAATCACAACTGTTTCCAGGCACAAGAGTCCATTTAGAACATTTTGAAATCATTACTTCTGCCACATAATGTACACCGAGGATGTATATTTGCTATTTAAAGGTAATCTTTAGGTCAGATCACGCTACACCTGCTACCGTAACTAACAGAAGACGGTATTACCTGTGACTGTTGACAGCAACACCTGGCTCCGTCTAGAAAGTTCTTTCTGGTGGATTAGGCGGCTGAGCAGATATGCTCTTCTCCCAGCTGTGAAGGCAGATGGCAAGAGATGTGTTGACAGCGCAGACAATCAGCTCAGGTGCAGTAACAACTGATGGCCGTCCACTACATCCGGACGTGTCTCCAGACGTCTCGACATTGTCCTGCGACTAGATTCAGACAGGCCTGGATGAGAGAGTGAGGGTAACTCTGCCCCACTTTCCCTCACTTAAATCCAAGTCATGACATCATCCCCCCCCCCCACCACCACCAGATACATTCAAGTCCTGTGGCGATGGGCGAGCGCCAAAGCAGCAAATATGGATACACAAGGAGCTGAAGCTGCAGACTTGCACACAGGCGGCTCAGGGCATAGAGTCGCTTTTCATTGGACCGAAGCAGCAGTGGAACTCGGCAGCCCCCTGGGTGACTGAGTCTCATGTGAACCTCAAAGAGAGCACCTAATCGCCTGTTTATCGATTGAGTTGGATGTCCATCTTACTTACTCGGCTCTGAACTATATTTTACATGAAAAGGTGAAAGTAGTACTGGCACAAAGTAGAATCAACCAAGTTTGATTTGCAAATTTTGGAGGGGTTAGAAAATATTGGTAAACATAATTATTGACACTCACATACACTTTCCGTAAGGAAAACTGCATATAATATTAATTTTTATTAAATAGTCAATATTGCGAATTAAAAAGTAGGTTAATCTGTGTTTAAAAATTGACAGCAGCAATGTTCTCAACCCATATGCCGAGGCCAAAAGATTTCATGAAATTTATAACATTAACAAATTGGGCCTAAAACTTTTTGGAGAGATATGGTTAATGGAAAGGCAACGTGTGACATTTCTCAGACCATCCAGTACTTTTTTTACTTGTAGGAGCAGTTCAATATGTTTGACAAACAGAGGAGTTAATTAAACGGATTGTCCATGCGCAAATAATTTTATCAAACTTACACTTGTTCTTGTTCTAAAGTAAACATTGCTCACCCCCAAATGTAATGCGGGTCGGACCCATTATAAATCACCAACTTGCACCTAAATGGGTTCTCTTCTAACGTTCATCATCATACTTCCCTTATTATGGCTTTGTCGAGTCTCTTCAATAAATATCTGGTTCTATGGCATTCCTTTCTCCCATTTAGTTAAATCGTTGTTCTCTTTTAGCACGTGGTCTATCTTAATTTTAATTTTCCTCACAATACAAGAAACTTGATTATTAGTCACAAGTTAAGTAGTAAAATCAAGTCCGGCTTCCAAATTAATATGTTCTTTGCGGCATCTCATATTCAGCGGCTAATTTGCGGGAAGAAATTGTGATTTAAGATGAGCTATAACATACTCTGTATTCGAAGGAATCTCTGATTCTATGGCAGGTAATGAATGCTTGTAATTGTTATACATAAACATTTTTAAGATTGCCGAAATAACTATCAGAGAGTAAGAACATCTTGTGGGAGTTAATATTATCAGTCTACAGGATACAAATTGTAATTTAAAGAACAACGTCTTGGCTTCTTTAGATTTTAATGTACTTTTGTCAATTGTCACACAGCAATTACACCTTTGTTAAACAGCGGTGTGTCACCAATAGACGACAGTATTTGTTTTACCGGTGCTGGAAAGAAACCGTTTATAATTGCATTTTTCCCAACTTAATATGAGAAATCACAGAAGATGGTTACCACCGTCTGCAGTGTGATTAACAGTCTTAACAGTCTTTATAAAACCTATCTACATCTCGCCAGGCATAAATGTGGTCATACCAGGCAAAGCACGTGCTATTCGTGACTCCATCACTATTGTTAGATCCAGTACTTGTACTTTACAAGATGAAAACAGACTATAAACAAGATGTGACAGACGAAGCATTACTTGAAAATGTTTCCAATATTTCGACGATGGTTTTCTGTGATGAAAAAGAAGAAAACATATTTTAAAAAGGACAATTATTTAAACTTTAATTGACTCATCCTCTGGAAATTGATATACCAAGTCCCCAATCAAGGCAATGAGTTGCTGCATTTTTGTTGTGCCATTTTTGTGGTCACGTGATAGTATTCAGCTTATCTTGTACAAATGCTCCTGGTTAAAAATCGTCTGGATCTAATAATTGGATATTTAGTGAGCTGCCTTGAGAAATGAAACAAATAAGAATTGATTTGGTGAATCTGGAGTACACATTAGATAAGTAATATTAATAGTATTGATGTGTATCGAAGACTGCAATCTTTTCGATTAACGTCATTGCGAACGGTTCCGTCTAAAGTGGCTTTTACCTTTAAGTAAAATTGTGCATTTTCCTGACTTCACCTCCCACACACAACACTATGCGGGGAAGGATAAAAATTTAATATCATGATTTTAACCAAGGCAGTTGCTATACCTTAAACAAAACAAACATTGAGCTGACTTGAATAGATTATCATAGAATGAGATCCTCTCAAGATCTCTACACTTGTGCGAGTTCTCCCCAACATCCCAAATTACGATAATCACTTTGCCGCATTTATTTGACGTCAATAAATTATTACTTCTTCAGTCAGTATGAAAAATCACAGATTTAAGTTGTGTGCAAGAAACCCATTTATTAGCTGTATGGGCTTGTCGGCGGCTGTTTGGTTAGAATTTAGTTTCGGCGGGTTCTGTGACACACAGGATGAGCAAATTCATGATTGATTCATTCGCTCTGCATCTGAAACATTTTCAAACGTAACTACCATTGTGTCGGGCCCATGTTAGTAAATGCGGCGTCAATAGCTTGTTAATGTTTTGATTAAAGGTTTTCAGCATTGTTTTGATCGTGGGCTTGACAGGCTGGTTTGTTTGTTAAGATGGTAATAGATAAAGGTCTTAGTTAAACTTACTATCGTGGAATTTATCCTTATACGTTCTATTTTGTTTTATGGGCTTATTTTAACTATATGTATTAAATTAATAGAATTATTATAACGTAAAAGAACGCAAACGAACGAAATGGGGAGAAATGTGAAATAAAATATTGTACGATATAAATACTTTCTGTCTTACAGGATTTAAATTGATTTAGCTACTATCCTCTTCGATAAAGAGCTTTGTTCTGTCAAAAGAGATATGTCCCTAAGTAGTGTATAATCCCTAGATTCTGGCTCAGCCGACTAATTTTTGACTCTAAAGTCTAGACCCCATGACAGCCACTTAATATTTGGCCCATTTTTATTAATTTTATTTTTTTATTTTTTTTTGCCATTTGTTGTCGATTATTTTAAAAGTTTGCGTTTGCTAAAACACTGTTTTGAAGACTTTTCGCAACAAAATTTTTAACTTAAGGGTCAACCGCCTAATTGTGACCCGAAATCCTGAGGCACTGTCCTAGAGCCACCGCCTCTTCCAAAAAATATAGGATACAATGTCAGCGACTATCCCCACATTTTATATAAATGTTATACAAATAAATCATGTAGTTCGGATTTAGAAAACTTACAATAGTGCACCTTAACCTTGTCATGCAACTCAGTTTAATAAACCAGTTGATAAAGGAATAGAAAATGTAATGAACGAAATAACAATATATTACAGAATATTTTGAAAAACTACACTTTAAAATTTGATAGTGATGCACTGAGCAGATATAAGGTAGGTGTGAAGTGAAATTATGGCAAAATCAATTGGAGTGGCAAGTATGGATGACAACATTAGAATGTGGAATGTCTAACTGATATTTATCAGATAAAAGTATACCAGAGCTAGTAAAGTCCATATCTAGGTTTTATACATACTTTACTATACAAATACTGATGTCAGAATGCTCAGTACCACTACCACATGATCGAGCATTTAATCTAACAAACAATACTATAGATCTAACTAAATCTGAATTAATTTGCAATACATTTAATATCCCACCACATTGTGATTATAGATAGTTACCAGTGTTGTTAGTAGAGATAGTTACCAGTGTTGTTAGTGGAGATAGTTACCAGTGTTGTTAGTGGACCTAGAATGTGATTGGAGATAGTTACCAGTGTTGTTAGTGGAGATAGTTACCAGTGTTGTTAGTAGAGATAGTTACCAGTGTTGTTAGTGGACCTAGAATGTGATTGGAGATAGTTACCAGTGTTGTTAGTAGAGATAGTTACCAGTGTTGTTAGTAGAGATAGTTACCAGTGTTGTTAGTAGAGATAGTTACCAGTGTTGTTAGTAGAGATAGTTACCAGTGTTGTTAGTGGAAATAGTTACCAGTGTTGTTAGTAGAGATAGTTACCAGTGTTGTTAGTGGAAGTAGTTACCAGTGTTGTTAGTGGACCTACAACCTATTACACAATAGACAGGGACATAAGACAGGAAAAATATGAACCAGACAAATGGTCGAATAAAGGATGGTGGATGCGATAATGTCCTGAGCAATATAACTCCGAAATAACACCAGAGGAAGAAATAGGATGGACTTATTTCTTTTGCAAAATAGCAACGGACTAACAAATAAAAGAATAGCGGAGTAGTAAATCATTCCTGGATTTGAACCCGGTTCGCCTGGATGCGAAGCTGCCATCTTAACATTTACACCATTACAGAATTATGTAGACAAACCAACAACTAAATATATATGATGATATAGATCATGAAACAAAAAATAAACAGGTATTTATTATTATGTCTATGCTTGCAGGAGCTGGCGCAATTTACTTTTTTTTAAATAGATTAGTCTCTGATACGTTGTGTTACAGCAAATAAACCTTTTAATACAACTGCAAAGGACATGCTAATTAATGGAAGAATTAACAAAACTGCATTATCAGCTGTTAAAGAAATATTTTTTGGGCGATGTTTCAAAGTAAGATTATTACACTACCAATAATACGAGTCAATACTGCTGCTGCATTTTCAGATATGGTAGACAAATACTCAGCATTATATTTCGTATCTTTTTTCCAAATTGTCAACGACCAAATCAGAACCACTTCCACTACCATCGCCAGTACCTACATCACCGATTTTTAATAATTTTCCAAATTTTGCAATGGTTAGGTCAAGAGTTGTTGCTGTGCCAATAGCTGCAAAAACAGTAGCAATTGTTGCACCATTTTCTTTTGAACAGCTGTTTTAACCTTTCAGCTAATGGTAACTTTTCCTTACATTTTTGACTCAATGTTATTAGCATTTTCTCTCAAGTTATTTTCTATTTCTGTTAAATGGCCAACTATTTGTGTTCTTTGACTTTCATAATTTTGTAATAAATCATTAAATTTCGTTTCGTTAGTTGGATCTTGTTATTTAACACTTTAAAAAAATTCTTTCTATTGTTGTCAAGCAAGTCAAGGTCTGTTTTTATTGTTAATACTTTTTAATTTACGACATCAACAGCAGTCACATAGCCTCTTAATTATCTTTGTACTTGATCAGTACACAATCTACAAGTATTTCTTTCTCTAGTTACAGATTTTTATTGGTCTTGCTGGAATGTTCGAATTTGATTCGAAGAATCAGTATTTCCCTAATTTCTCAGGTATTTCAGCTATATCATTTAAGGATTCTGACAAGTCTATTTCGTCAACACTTTCTGTTATCTGTTGCCTAATTGTATTATCTTTAAATTCACTCATTTCTACTGCTGGAATTTCTTCTGCATTAGTTCATATATTTCCTATTTATGACTCTAAAATTATTTAAGCTATAATGTTCTTCGCTTAACTGAAAGTGATGTATAATATCTTCTTTGAATAAATCAATACCGTTTTGCAGAAATGTTGTAATAGGACCAGGAGTTGTATCGGGAGTAGGATCACGAGTAGTAGTTTCACTACTTGGGCCAGGAGTAGGATCATCATCAGGAATATCATCAGGTTCTTTAAAAGGAGAACCAAGTGACGCCATTTCACACTATTTAAATGAATCAAAGTCAACTTTTAAAAAAATTAATTTTTAAGAATCCAAAACAAGATACAACCAGCTGTGACGAATATGAAGGCGATATAACAGAAGCCTGCAAACAAGAATTAAAACTTAGTATCGTAAATGGAACAGATAAGGAAATAACTGGTAAACACTTATCCGATAAGGAGTAGGATTAAAATAGATTCAAAACAAATCACGAAAGCATATAAAAGTTTTTAAATGTTAGATTAGCTAGAAAAAATCAGAATCATTGATAGATGCAATATTACTAGGAATAACATCTTTGATGAGAAAAGTTCTTCCAATTGATAACCTAAACGAATTACAGAAAGAGTTGAAAGATGACTACTTAACAGGAAAGGAAATTATATACTTTTCTGAGTTTTTTTCTTTCAGGTTTAGATTACCGATTTCGGCATTAAGTGCTAGCTTGATAACTTCTAAGCCCATTCATTTTAAAAAGGAAAGCGCGAAAATAGTGATCGAAGAAATTGTCGAAAAAAAGGACCTAGTTACGTTAGAAAGTCAGTAACTATTTAAGATATTTGCTATATAACTTGAAAATATCTTAAAGGTAACTTGAGTAATTGTTTAGGAAAACTTTAATTTCGTTGCAAAATAAACGAACAAGTTCTTGAAAGAAAAACTGAAGAAAAATTAAAGGTTCCTAAATCACCAGAGAAGGTAACTTCACAAAAGACAAAAGACCCCCGTAAAGTTGAACTTGGAAAACATTTAAGGAATTAAAAAAACCAAGAAACAAAAACAAAGCAGGAACATTACAAAAATAGTATGGTTACTGATCGCAGAGAGTCAGGATAGCTTAACATGACTCCTTCTCTGGAATTAGATGGTGTTAAAATAGGTTGCAATAGTTATTACTTGATAGCTGCCGTAGTTGTTACTATTCGAGTATGTGTTTCATATCTAAAAAAAATAGACTTGTATTTTGAAATCCTGACTTTCTCATCTATTTAGGCGTTCCATATTATCTGTTTCAAGGTAATACGTTAATCCACACCTTAGATATATTTTCTTCCTTGCTCGGTGCCATTGGCTACATGTCTTTAGATTGATGGTATAATTTATTATGTCGATTAATAAGGTTTTGTAATACATCTACCCATTTTCTGGCTTCATTTTCAGTAAAATACTTCCAAATTCTATTCTTAAGAGATCGATTAAATCTTTTTACTCATGACGCCTTTTTGTCTGAATCAGTGGAAAAATACTAACTATTTTCTTTCTCCAATAATTAATTTACCTTTACGTTATAAAATTCCATTGCTTCATCCAACTTATTTTTTGTATGAATTTCCATATTTAAACTTTTCTATAAATGTATCAGGTATATCATCTCCCTTTTCTGTTTTTATTTCTTAGCCCAGGCATATCTTGAAAAGACCTATATCACTCTCAGTATATCTATAACCATTAGCGCATTTTTATATGCTTGTAAATCAACTGGATTTGCCTGAAGCTGATCATCTGCGTGACTAATATAGGCCCTTCTATATGGAAATGTTGTTTTGGTCTGCTTAAGTAATGTGTAAGTAGACTGTTTTATCATCCAGTCTC
This sequence comes from Margaritifera margaritifera, assembly GCA_029931535.1. Lineage (NCBI taxonomy): Eukaryota > Metazoa > Mollusca > Bivalvia > Unionida > Margaritiferidae > Margaritifera > Margaritifera margaritifera. Next base: position 5,277,146 of record JAQPZY010001677.1, on the reverse strand, counting down.
TATGTTCAGAATATTTTATAGTACTAAAGAATAGGCGCTATCCTATTTATCTGATATTTTTTGGTGTGTAGAATAATGAATATTTTTTCTCAATTAAATGAAAGAAGTAGAAGAAAAATAAATTTTGGCATGACCTGCTCTAGCTGTTGGTGGGTTGGTGTTCTTAATTTTGTATATGAAGGGGCTGTAAATACGTTAAAATACCAATTGAAATGAAAACCCCTGACCAAATCCGAACCAGAAAAATAAATAGTTGAAAGGGTCATATTCGTCTTGAATAAATGGGTCATTCTCATCTTTATAAGATAAAATGATAAAATATAAACGGATTGAAACAGTTAATACAATTTGGGGATAGACGCTGACTATTTATACTTTTGTTTTTGGTGGGGCCGGTGGCTCTAGAATAGTGGTTTGGAGTTTAGGGTCAAAATGAGGTCGTTGACCCAATCCAAACTTAGAAATGTGTGCGAAAGGTCTTTAAAACAGTGTTTTTAGCAAACAAATTTTAAAAATCGGCAAGAAACTGCAAAAAATAAGCCAAAAATTATGTTGGTGCCCCGGGGGTCTAGACATTAGGGTAAAGCATTAGTGGGCTGAACAAAGGACCTAGAGGTTATACACAACATCCATATTGTTTTGAAGAACATACATGAAGAAATAGAGATAAGTTTAAAGCTTGTTTGATGTTCACTAATATAACCAATATAAATCTCTGTCATTAAAGGCTATAACCACAACATTCTTCAGGTTTATTTTATCTTCGTATTTCAATCTTTGTAAATAATAACAAAATCAATTTCAGGGTAACCAAAGTAAATGAATTATTTCAAATTTTTTTTCAGTAGCGTTTCTAAATTTACATATTCAAAGTCATTCTAATTCAGCAAGTCGGCATGTCAAATGAGAAATCATCATGTCGGAATGTCTCCCTATAGTGCATACTAGGATGAATAATTGCCCGCGGCAAACAAATCGATTTTGCCACAATACAACAGTAAAGTTAGTGACTCTGGTCATGAAGCCAGCCAAGCTGTCGACATGTCAAACCTATCTATCATGCACGCGCCTCAGTGTCCATGGAGGCTGTCGCCTGTGCTAGCTTACTCCCTCCGTTAATCACCCAGAGAGAGAGAGAGAGAGAGAGAGAGAAGGGGGTTCGTTACACATTTTGTTTTACAAATATATTTCCTAATTTAAATTCTATACTAGTCATCTGTTTAAGGGAATACTTCCTTTGTTGCACCCTTTAGAAATAATATGAATTTCGTGTGATTCATTTTCATTTACAGTCGATAAAACATTATTCCAAGGTAGTTGCTGAATAGAAAGTGATGGTTTAGGTTTACCAAGGGGATATTACGATGGATTTATTCCATTTGCACACCATTCTGCAATACTTTATCAGTGAATGGAATGCTGCCTCTGTAAATAGAAAACTTTCATTAACCATAATGGATTTTTAGCATATTCAAACTTATTTAAATGCAATATAAATACCTATATGCGATGATATGAGTCACGACGTATTGGGAAATATTCTTCATTTTTGATAATTGAAATGACAATCGAAGGCACCTAGCACAAGGAGAAGCGCAAAATGTTTTCATTTTAACCAATAATGTTACATTAACGTTTTGCAATAAAGATCACTTCATTTGCTTGGTATCATTTATTTTAATTGGTCTTTATGAAGGTAGTATTTATCATAGTCTCGTGTTGGAGAGAGAGAGAGAGAGAGAGAGAGAGAGAGAGAGAGCAAACAGAGCGAAAATTGCTATCCCTGGATTCTACATGAAAATGCTTGATAACATTAACATTATTTTTAGCTACGAATAACTAATATTATCATACAGGTTAGAGAACTTTAATTTGTACTCTACAGAGATTCAAACCCGGATCAGCGGGTTGCGGCAACCATCGCCTTGCCTGTAAGCACCAACCCCTTTACCATCTCGACTATGCACACATCACCAAAAAATTATGCTTACAGGCAAGGCGATGGGTGCCGTAACCCGCGGTTCCTGGTTCGGTACTCCGGAGAGTACGAATTAAAATTATCAAACCTCTATGATAATATAATTCATTCGTAGTTATGTTATATATATATATATATATATATATATATATATATATATATATATATATATATATATATATATATATATATATATATATATATATATATATATTGTATTTTTGTGTGATTGTTTTCTAATACATTCTGGTTAGTACTAACAATGGATATATTTAACATCATGTAACAGCTTAAACCACAAGGTAACGTGTAAAGGAACAATACTACATTCTTCACTCCATCAATCAAATTTTTATTGATCGTTACAATGCAGATTATGATAATTTTCCCATGCATTTATAGTCTTAACTACTGTGTACCAATGATCTGTTTTTCCTGCAGACATTTTTGTCACCCTCTAGTGAATCATCACTTCGGTACACACTCTAACTCTGGGTCATATGGACTTAACGCTCATGAACATTTGGGTCATATGGACTTAACGCTCATTAACATTTGGGTCATATGGACTTAACGCTCATTAACATTTGGGTCATATGGACTTAACGCTCATTAACATTTGAGATTTATGCTATTTATTTATATATAAATGGTGTACTGGTTCATGGAAAACAAAACACAAGACCGATAAATAACCGAAACAAATATTATACATATTAATTCACAGATAGAGCATCGATCTCTACAACAGTTGCCCTTTTACAGAGGTTTATGAAACACCGCTCATGTTTTAAGGTTGAACAAACTAAACGTGCCCTAAATTGTTCCGTAGTATCTGCAACATAATCACCGAAAACAGGTCAACAGTAGCTGGAAATTTTCAAAATTTCTTTAAATTGAACGGCATAACAAATTACGTATGCTTTCCACTGTTACGACTCTATGGCAAAAAAAAAAAAAAACAACGTAACAAAAAGAAAGTGAAACCAACAATGTTTGTAAAAATCAACAAACAATTTATTTCTAAATAATTAACGTGAAAATAAAAATACACTTACAGTATCGTGTATTAAAATCCAAATAATCCAATAATTATTAGTATTCTAATCACAAGTCCTGTATATATAGAAACTATAAAACGTTCCAAATGAATGATTGTTCCGAATGAGTTGGTAATCTGAAATGTCATGATGTACCAACGATAATGTAATCCAGATCATCTTTAAGAATGTTCACAGGCATCCGAAAGTCCTAAATATAACTCCAAACGTTAGTGAGTATTCCAGGTAGCTCTGATGAATGGTTCAATAAATAATTCCAGTCGAATTATTTATACAGCAATACAGCATTACGGCATTACAGCATTACAAGATAACAGCACGGCTATTTTCCCAAACATCTGATGATTCCAAAGGCTGATCGTAAAAACAGATGTTTTCAACTCAAGATTTAAAATGGAATGAATATCACTCGTATATCAAGATCTTTTATATTTTTTGCAAATGGCATATTTCACAACAGGAAATGTGTCATATTACGACCCAGAATGCAAGACTAAATGCGTCTTTCAATGGAAATTTACTCCAGGAATGATAAACAACTCTGACCTTGAACAAAAGGTCAGTAAACATGTTGTTTATTTGACTATAGTACAACTTAACCTAACTTAAACGTGATTCACTATTTGACACAATTTTAAAGTACAGTCATAGGCCAAAAGTTTAGGCACATTATAGATTCCATATACATAATTCTGTAACACTACACAAAGTTGCATAGATAAAGCATACTCGTCTTTGTTTTACTTTTTGTGTCATAGAAGAAGCATATGTATGAACATATGAACTTAGTGTATATAGAAACAGATTGATTCTAACATATAGACTTACATCACAGAGTGTATATTTAAATATATTGATTCTCAACGGCTCTGAGGATTCTAAGAAGAAAATAATTCATTCATTCTTTTTACTCAAGTCTAAATAGTTAACTGAAACGTGTTTAATCGTGTAAGATATACACAGAAATATCAGGTAATACTCAGAAAAAAGACACAACTTTAATTAACTGTACATCAAGAGGTTCGCTGTTAATTTTTTCCCTAACTGTGGCCACATTTCACTTTATTTATTCTTAGCATAGATCTCTTCCTCGTACATATAAACTCATTTTCCTATAAATTTCGATAGCTCGTAAGATAAGTTGCTTCTTTATGATATGATGTCCGATAGCAGCTGGCTGATTTACATTGCAAAGAAACTACAATGTGTACATGTACAGATTTTTCTAAAATGTATTCGTGACGGTCTGCAACTCAAAGTAACACAATTTGTGCATGTACACATTTTATCAAACTGTACAGGTACACATTTTTTCTTACTGTGAGTTAAAATCAGGCCCGGTTTAACCGCTAAGCAAACTAGGCGGTCGCCTAGGGCGGCAAAATTTTGGGGACGGCCAAAAAATGAATGAATTAAAAAAAAAGAAGAGAAATAGCGTAAAATAGAAGATAATAAGCGTCTAAAAATAGAAAGAGAAAAATAGATGCAGAATTTTTATTTTTGAAAGTTAATGGCGGGGGGGGGGGGGGGCAAGGCAGAAGGTCCACCTAGGGAACCACATACCCTCGTGCCGGTCACAACTAAAACTAATTAGCATTCCTTTGATAATAATAAATTAGAAAGAACAGTAGTGCTCTCTGATCAGGAATTACCCTCTCGTGTTATTTATATGTTGGTCTGGAGCAATTAAGTAGGTCTCTTTGTGTTTATACGAACACATTAGGAAAGAAAACGGGAGAAAACATAACTGGCGCTTGTATCAATAACATTTTGAAAATCAGCACAGTTTGAACCAAACGTGAGTACATCACTCTTACTCTCTCTCTCATTTCATATGTTGTAAACCACAGAATTTGATTGACTTACCACTTTTATAATATATTTATTCAAGTATAGTTAATAAATACTAATCATATTTGCTATGAAGCTGATTCATGCAGTTCATGTGTTTAAAATTAGTTAACATTAATTACCATTTAGCTTTCATGCTGTAAAATGTATTCTAGTTTGTGACTTTTATGCGTATGGAAGCGAGTAAAATTAACGTCTTCTTTGCGTCATTGGAAAGAAGGATTCTGATTTATTGCTTTCCTTTAACGCCCAATAATGTCTATATAAATGATTAATATTGCATACAATATTTTTTACTTTCAGCAGCGAAGGATTCTGGGCTGAATACGTATAACTTCCTGCAACCTGTAATAATATCCATTATTCTTCTTTCTTTGTTAGGTTAAGAAGTTAGAAGGTTCTTAGGAAAAGACAAAACATGCGTATTTGGAATGTTTGCTTTCTAGTTTCCTGAAGAATATCGGAACAAATTCTAAGACCCGTCTTCTTATAACCCCAACATAAAGTGTTCACCATTTTTCTTCTCCAGATTACTTATTGAAGAAACCATGTAAATTATGAATTAATAGCTTTGATGTATATATATATATATATATATATATATATATATATATATATATATATATATATATATATATATATATATGTATATATATATATATATATATATATATATATATATATATATTTGCAAGCCTTTCTTAAACAATCTTCATGAAAGTACTCAATTACTCTGCATGATAAAACAATATGTTTAACAGTCTCGACATCAGTTAGTTTTAGGGTCGTCGTCAAAAATATATATCGGCTTTTACTTAGTGACTTCATTTAGCGCATACGTTGCTTTATAAATATATTTTATTGCAAATATTCATAGTTGGATAAAACTGAGATCGATTGCGGTTAAGACTCCACTTGTCTGCATATATTTTTCACGATCACCCGGAAACTCTCAAACAGATGTCCATATTGTTATACATATATTTAAACATGCAGACTAATTGAGTAATTTAATGAAGACTGTTAAAAAAAAACTTGCAAATTTTCTGAAAACCCCCAAACAGCAGTTGTTCATGGGCTTATTTTAAATGTTAATTAATGGCATTCCTTTTACAAAATCTTTATGTAAGATGTGTAATCTGCACCCCCCCATATATATATATATATATAGTTACGTACATCTTATAATGACTTGAAGTATTTATCAAATACCAAAACTTAACCTCTATTTATAATTGAAATACAGCATGCATTAACATAGTGTGCTTAAAATCAGAAGTAAACTGATTATGAAACGTACTGTGCATTTTACCTCAGATTTATGCCACTACTTTTTTTCTAATGAAGTCGATATTTCCTTGTATATGAAGTTTTATCAGTGTAGTGTAGGACACAAAAAAAATCATCACTGAAATCAAGATCAAAAAACAAAAAGAATGTATTATATAAGAAGTTTCTATAGCTCTTCGTGTTATAAATAATACATCCAATGATCCTATTATTTAAGTTAGCCATGTTGGAACGTTCAAGTGAATATATATATATATATATATATATATATATATATATATATATATATATATATATATATATATATATATATATATATATATATATATATATATATATATATATATATATATATATAATAATAGCATTCCTTTCAAGTGCACTGGATCCAGCAAGGGATCGCGTGTGTTAATTAAGATAAATGCAATAAACTGACAACAAATGGTGCAAAACTAGTTTTTAACTACCCTAACTGCTTTCGACTCTAACTGAGTCTTTATCAAAGGCAAACACAAAACAGAGACAAGACAAACAATACACACAAAAAAGCGTTGAAATTACACAAGTTTACATAACTATATATATATGTAGAGAGAGAGACAGAGAGAGAGAGAGAGAGAGAGACTTTGTTTCTCAAAAGCTATTAATTATATACTTATATTGTTTCGCCATAAATCATCTGCATGCAACACTGGAGGAAAAACAATGGTGAACAGTTGATGTTCTGGTTATAAGAAGACGGGTCTTAGCATTTGTTCTGATATTCTTCACGAAACTAGGAAGCAAACATTTCAATTACGCATGTTTTGTCTTTTCCTAAGAGTCTTCTAACTTTTTGACCTAACAAAGAAAGAAGAATATTATATATTATTACAGGTTGCAGGAAGCTATACGTATTCAGCCCAGAATTTTTCGCTGCTGAAAGTAAAAAAATATTGTATGCAATATTAATCATTTATATATACATTATTGGGCGTTAAAGGAAAGCAATAAATCAGAATCCTTCTTTCCAATGACGTTAAAAAGATGATAATTTTACTCACAAACTTGTATACATTTTACAGCATGAAAGCTAAATGGTAATTAATGTTAACTAATTTTAAACACATGAACTGCATGAATCAACTTCATAGCAAATATGATTAGTATTTATTAAATATACTTAAATGAATATATTATAAAAGTGGTAAGTCAATCAAATTCTGTGGTTTACAACATATGAAATGAGAGAGAGAGAGAGAGAGCAAGAGACCAAGATGTACTCACGTTTGCTTCAAACTGTGCTGATTTGCTAAATGTTATTGATACAAGCGCCAGATATGTTTTCTCCCGCTTTCTTTCCTAATGTGTTCGTATAAACACAAAGAGATTCCCTTAATTGCTCCAGACCAACATATAAATAACATGAGAGGGTTATACCTTATCAGAGAGCACTACTGTTCTTTCTAATTTATTATTATCAAAGGAATGCTAATTAGTTTTAGTTTTGACCGTTCAGGACTTTTTAGTAGGTAGTTGTCGAACAATTATAACTCACAGTACGAAATATGTGTACCTGTACACATTTTGCTAAAATGTGTACATGCACAAATTTGTGTTACTTCGAGTTGTAGACCGTCACGAACACATTTGAGATAAATGTGCACATGTTCAAATTTTAGTTTCTTTGCATTGTAAATATGTCGGCCGCTATCGGCCATCGTAGTATGATCACAGTAGATCTCAGTAACCAGTTGCTCTCTTCGCCGACATTTATCTTTATCTCAGTTCTGCATAATTTGCACTAAACTATCTCTTAGTAAAGGTCATTTAAAAGCGTTTTAAATGCTATAAATTCATAAATCTACACAGAATTACCCTTACCCACAATCCAAATTTTTCTTTTCAACGTTTCGACTAATTGCAATCGATTTCTGACTTTGATACGTTGTTTCTGTTGTGTTTCAAGCGCATTGCTCTTGTTTGACCTTCATGTTGTCCTATAAATAAGACTTCACACTTTCTAATACCGACGGCGGTGCGAAGCCGATTTTCATCACATTTCACTGCATTGTCGTCGTGTCATGTTTTGTTGTTGTTGTTATTGTTGTTGTCTACCGTTGCTGTTACGTGGCAAGTGGATCGTTAAAAAGTTGAACGATACTGAATATTGAAGAGGTCTGATAACTATTAAAATGAGTGAGGACTATCTGTTTTACACTCACACTGGACGATGAACTATATTCAAGCACATTAAGAACCATATTGAAGTGTAAGAACGCAACTATCTAGTTTCGTTTCGTTAACATGTACTGGACTAAATGATAGTAACACGGCTATCATTCGGTATACCTTGTATTGCTTCATATGCACAATGCAATGACGGCAACGGTTGGTTTATTCATACATAAAATTTTAAATTATCATCGCTGATAGACTATGAGGTAAGTTAAGTTTAAATAATTTATTGATTTTTTTTAAAGTTCGGTGTCTTTGCAGTTGAAGGATTTCGATATCTGAGGCAAAATTAAATGTCCAAACTTTCCTGTTGAATCTTTTCAGCAACTCTCTACGCGAAAATGGAGTCAAATAAGAAAACTCCCTACCTACGTCAGCATTAAAAAGTGCGAGGTCTCATTTATAGGACTCGCAGTACTAATTTCAGCTCCCATAGTAAACATATGGAAACACCACGATATTAAAAAATCAATAACTTTAAATTTCTGGATACTCATGATCAAACCTATTCATCAGTATAGACCCATCTTTGATGCAAGCTTGTGTGTGGAGAAAGCCATATGTCTGGCGGCATTTTCTTGATTTACATGTGTTTGAAACATTTGTTTTCAAGTCTGCACCAAACAATCAGGTGTAAATTTCAGTGATGATTTTCCAAAGTCAGATCTGTACAACAACTGAAATTCTATCAATAAAACATTATCTCTATTTTTTTCAGTTACAACTAGGATAAGCTCTCAAAAGATTCTGTTTACTTAAACTTTTACTTTCATTATCAACTAACCCAGGCCAGCCAAACTCATAATATTCTATTTTATCTTCACCCATATCTAGACTGGTTCCCATTCTTCCATATAATTAGTACCGGAGTCCTATAGGACCAGACCTTCATATCTTTTTACATATAAGTATTGTTGATAACATTTTGCGATATATGTTCTCTTAAATGACCGAGGAAGAACATCCTTCTACGGATGACAGTACAGGATGTAATATCCCTAATTTGACAAACTTGGGAATGCCAGTCTGGACGCTTTGAGAATTTTGTTTTCTTTAGATAATTTACAGCACTTTCCAACTGAATAAGAAATAACACTGGTCGTTCTTCGGCTGTTTCAATTAGTAGAGATAATGGTTGATCATGCTGTTACATCAGAATATTTTATGGTGAAAAGAACCCCAATCAATCTTCAGCAAACTTGGAAGTATGTCTTCAATTTTTATTTTTGGTTTCTTGCATTGAATTTGATATGCATAAACACTTTTCTTTTTCATTTCAATTCTCTTTCTGAAAGATTTAACGTTACACATGACATTAATATTTTATTGCCGCGTGCAAACATGTCCAGAAATTCGATGAAGCTAGAATTTACATAGTCAAATCTTCTCTAGATTGTGTAATTCAAAGAAGCTATTTGGAACTCGTTACTGTGCAGGTTGGAAAAGAAAACAAATGTGTTTGCAAACGTTTTTTGGTGGTTGTGTCTAGTTTTGTTTGTCTGGTTGTCGAAATTTGGGGCTGTCCTTATCTTTTTTCCGCTCGTATAAGCACAGTTACGAAGCTGTACTCGGTGGCTATCGAAAGATAAAATCATAAGGGCGGCCAAATTCGAGACTGTGTTGGCGGAAATGGAAAACCACAGGCAAAACCGAACACAGATACTTGGAAACACTAGAAGTCGAGTAACTGTTTGCATACAAATTAATAACAGTCCGCTTACACCAAAATTACACACACGCGCAAAATTATATTTTGTAAACCCAATCGCGCATGTGTTAATATGCGACGATTGCGATACAAATACTAATGGCCATGGAGGTTGGAATAAAAGAAGCTGACGGATGTCAGTCAAAAAAGTCTAGAACCGATATTATACTTGTTGATTTAAATTATGTACCGATCAACCCCCACCACACCCCTCTCCTGTCGCAGCCACAGAGGGAGGCATAATGGTTTTGTGCTGTCTGTCCGTCACAAACCAATCCAGAAGTGATATTTAGATGCTTTGAGTATGTCCTAAGATGTGATTAGGTTCTGGTGGCCGTTTACTAATTTTTCAATTTGTTTAAAACAAACTTTATAATGTTTTTGAGAGAAATGGTAGGCAAATGAAATTTAGTGGGCATGTTTATATTTATATGTGGATAATATAATTAGGTTTTCAGCAATTATTCCATTTTTGTAATGAACGTTTTTGACATTTTTATGACAAACGTCTTGCAAGCATGATTAAGCAACCATTACTTGAGGTAGATAAATGAAATTTGGTAGGCTTATTTGCATAGATATCTAGATAATATGATTAGATGTTCAGGCCCGTACAGCAGTTTTTCTATTTATTAATACATCATTTTGAATTCTGTTAGCTTTTTGTGGACAAAAGCCTTATTAGCAAGAGCCACTTGAGGTAGACAAATGACATTAGGTAGAATATTTGTATTCATATGTATATATTCTGATTAGGTTTCCAGACCATTATATTGATTTTTCCTTATTTTATTTCACATTTGTTTTGACTGTAGACAGATGAAATTTACCTTGCATGTTCGTATGCATATGTAAATGACCTGATGCCATTAATTTTCAAACTTTTTTACATTTTTTTCTGACATCAATATTGTGGGTCTGCAGTGTCTAACAAACACATAACTTTTCTGTTTGGTCCAACATTTCATTCTCTTGGCCATCACTTTAGAACAAATGTCAAACGTTTCCTAAATTTTTAAAAGCTGAATATTTCTGTATGCCACTTACATTGATCGAACTGTTTCGATTTAATGATTCGGACCATAAAAATCAGACACCTTCTATATCCCCCAAATGCAATTTTATTTCATTCACCTTGCTACATTTTTCCTTTCGCTTTGTCAAGTACCCGTGTCACAAAATCACATTAATTATCACAAGGTCGTGGAGGTGGGGGTCATATATTTGCTTTCAAAAACAAATCCCTTCTAGTCTATTCTGCATCATACTTTCATTTAGATAACTGTCATTACACATTAAAAGCAAACAAGTCAGACTTGGGAGCAAAGTTGGTTGAATCCAGTATATCCTGATGTCCCGTCGTCATCGCACGACAGCAGCGACATAGTGGGGCTATGTTCTGTGTTTTGGCGTATTGCTAAGATCTACTCCGAACGAGAAGGGTATAGTTGTGTGTATGCACCTTGCATGCTTAATATGAACAATATAGCTCGTTTATTCCAGCATGCATTATGAATGTTCTTTCCTGTTCGATGAGTAGTAGAGCATGTGCGACTCCGAAACAAGCTACCCAATTTTTCGCCCATTCTTTCGATTTTATAGTCTTTTTCTTTCTTCAAAACTTTCATCAAAAACACATTTTAATATAAATTTTCATTAAAATGTTTACTTTTCTTAGTTATTTTGTAAGGCTTTTATGTCATTTTCCTCACTATTTGTTGATTTATTAGGTAATAAATGTTATAGCCTATTTTAATACCATGTAACTCATGCCTTGATGACTCTTTGTTTCCTTTGGGCGCAGTAGCAATAATACTTTTTAATTTTTCTACTTTGGCTGTTTTAAATATTCCTGTGAACGTTACCCATGTTGTTTTCCAAGTTCAACTTCACGAGGATCTTTTCTCTTTTTGTAAAGTTTTCTTCTCTGGTGATTTAGGAACCTTTAAATTTTCTTCAGTTTTACTTTCGTCACCTTCCATTAATTTTACAACGAAATTAAAGTTTTCCTAACAGCTATTGCAGTTACCTTCAGGTTATTTTCAAGTTATTTCTAAGGTACCTTGAAGTTATTTCCAAGCTACGAATGACGTTCTAGCGTAACAAGATCCTGGTTTTCTTTGCTCACGATTCTATAGCTTTTCTTTTTAAACTTAATGCGCTTAAAAGTTATCAAGCTAGCATTTAATGTCGCAAAGGAAAAAACCCCACTAAAGTATCTAATTCCGTTTGTTGTTAAGTAGTCTTCTTTCAACTCTTCCTGTAATTTGTTTAGGTTATAATCTGGAAGAAATTTAGTGATCAAAGATGTCATTCCTGCACTATTGTGCATCTGACAATGATTTCGATATCTTAACTTTTTTTTATTATCTGCGTATTAGGTTGAAAACTGGGTCCGGAACACCATTCCAAGAGCACCTTTCAATAAAAACATTTTAGTTATCAGATAATCTAGGGACAATAAATATGAAGTACATAAAAAGAAAAGGACAGAACACACCCACACGTGCATATAGCACGCAATCTCTTTAAGTACACAATTTAGATACACAAACACAAGTATACGGTGTCTAGGTGATATAGACTTTTGTGATATTACAGTATTTTCTTTCTGTTTTTCATCAATCAGACCCACACAAAATAACCAATTGCAAGAAGAAAAAGGATCCTTTCACAATTTATATAGTCATGATTGAGGCCCATTTTGAAGCAATTAGTCCTTTTTTATGTGATCTAGCAGTGTATTTTTGAATGTTCTTATACAGTTTAAATATTTATTTAAACGCATAAATGGAAGGATTTTTCATATTGAATCTGCAAGTGTAAATATAATATTTAGCCAAAATAAGCAAGAAATAGCATAAAATGTCCAACTGTCATCTTCCTACAAAAATTTCTTTTTTGGACAAATATGTAATATTTGGGCAACAAGGTGCAATATGTTTAATAAAACGGTACCGCCTGCTACCGTAATTAACAGTAGACGGTACTACCTGTGACTGTTGATCCAGAGTGCACAGCTACACCTGGCTCCCTTTGGAAAGTCCATTTAGGTGGATCAGGCGTCTGAGCAGATATTTCTAATAAACAAAACAAAACAAAAAAAAAAAAAAACATTGTTTCACCAAGAACAAAATAAACCAGCTTTTTATGAGGGTTTGCATATATATATATTTCTAATCCCCCGACTGTGAAGGCAGATGACAAGAGCTGTATGGACAGCGCAGGGCATCAGCTCAGGTGCAGTAGGAACTGATGGCCATCCACTTCATCCGAATGTGTTTCAGGACGTCTCGACATTGTCGTGCCACTGGATTCAGATAGGCCTAAACGAGAGAGTGAGGGCAATTCTGCGCAACCTCCCCTCACTTAAATCCAACTCACAAGCAAGTCATGACACTATTTCCTTCCCCCACCAGATATATATATATATATATATATATATATATATATATATATATATATATATATATATATATATATATATACACTGTTATCACCTAATTCTATAGCTGTACACCCAGGTGAAAGTAATGTTTTGCGTTTTTTTAAATGGAGAAAAGGAGATATCTGGTATCCACCAGGTGATGACAAGCCTAGACTATTACAATATCCTCTTGAGCCGGAAGTTATTACAAGACAAAGAATGACATTTATTGAAAATATGGAAATGTACGAAATTTTTATTGTTTTTATTTGATGAAATTTTTTAAAAAAACGACTATAAATTGAAAAAAATGGGCCATAAATTACGTAGCTGGTTTTCGACCCACAAATACCCTACTACCTAGGTGGACAAAGGCTAAGTCAATAATTACGCTGAAAGATCAGCCAGCCATGTCTCTCTTGTTAAGTATAACATGCACACTTCTTTAATTTTTTGCTTGAATTTTCGACTTAGTAATAGAATCGGTAAAGAAAGAACATATTTTTGATTCGGCACGTACCTCCTGCTAACCATGTGATACAAATAGACGAGTGTCACAATCACAATCAGTTGTACAGAGCTTTACCATATTCTCGTTCGACGAAGATCTCTTTATAGTGACGCAAAAGTATGATTGAACAAGACTAACACCATGCCTGTGGGTGACATCTTCAATCAACTATTGAATGGCAAAGATTCCAACTGACTGCAAGTTCATTCAATTGCTAGTTAGGTATAATTTATTATGTCACCTGATCGCCAGACAAGAGCATACCCAACCATGCAGAGCACCTACACAGAATTTATGATATACCATATGAGATTTAAATTTCTTGTAACTTCGACATTATAATCTTATCTTCACAACATATTCATAATACACTTATTAGTCCTGTTTAAAGCACTTGGGAATATTCAAAAATAAACACACAAGTTTCAACGAAAGATATATGCTAGTGAGTAGGCTGTGTTGCCAGTGGAACTCATTAGTCAGTTAGGTATCTTGTCTTGAACCTATAAACTATTTTGAATAGCCGATTTATACAACAACAGATTGCTATTTACTGAGAACAAACAATACCTGACGCAATCAACGGCTTACGAACGCTATAGACTATTTGGAATTGTACCGGTGACTAACTCCCAATATGTAAAAATGACACATTTAACTCTCATTTCTGTAGTTTTAAAAGAGTAACGTCTCAATGTAATCATGCTAAAACAGAAATAAAAGTGAGTCCTTTTATATACTATGTTTATAACAGACTAAATTGAACCACAAGATAGGTCCTACACTAAGTGAATGGATCTGGCTCAGCAGCCATCGTCTCGATATTTTGATTGTATTGCTTATTCGCAGTAAATCGCCGTTCGCTGTATTACTCGTACAAGTTTCTTATATTTTCAGATTTTGCCCTAAAAGGGAAGACATTTGAAATACAATAATGTTTTGGTTTTCTTGATTTTCATACGTTGTTCTGACTCATTCATCTATCATTTTCATTTTGATACAATTCTTATCCTTCACAGAGAGAGAGAGAGAGAGAGAGAGAGAGAGAGAGAGAGAAAGAGAGAGAGAGAGAGAGAGAGGGGGGAGAGAGAATTTATTAGATTTGTAAACTTAACATGTCAGTAACTAATCGGCGTCATATCTTAAACTTAATTTTTAATGAGTGCTGTAATGCTTTAAAGTGTAGAGTTGAGGAATTTTTTTCTTCTCAGGATCACTATTTATCGTACACGTAGAATGGAGCACCAAGGTCTCTGTGAGCCACATTAAAAACATAAAATTATTATGACTGGATGGAAAATGTCCTTCTTGAATGCCAATGAAGAGTTTCTCTTATTCGACACTTCACTTATAACATCTGATTTCTAACGCCCTTTTTATGGCGCGTGTTTATGGCGTATGAGTAATCCATGTGGAGTTTTATTGACACCGTCTGACTTCAGATGTTACCACAAATATTGTAGACTTTACTCATTGTTTCCAAACGTAGCTTTTAAATGGAGTCTATGTTGGTCTTGAAATGAAAAATCGTCTGTCTCAAGCTCAGCATGTAGGAAATATTGGGGAAATTGGATCATATTTGGCATGAATGCAAGAAACATTGAAATGTTATGAGTTCGGAATGGGGAAAATATGAGTATATTTTAAGAATAAAAGTTTTTCATTGTATAGGGAATTGCTAATAAAACGAGAGCAAAATAGTTAACTGTAACATCACGGAACTTGGTTCTGACGGTTCAGCCTTGATTAAAGATGTTGGTCGTTGTTTATTCAGAGGAAATATCGAGGATATAATAATTATTTTACATGTAAACCTTAGGATGGAGGATTCCAAGTATAATTAAAGATGCAATGGAACATATTTAACTTCAGCCATGTCACCAGAAGCTGCAAATTAACAGTTTTGGCTCTGGAATGGTTCTATGTCTGGAGTGCGTCGCTCATCAACAATTGATATTTGCAATTTCTTCTAAACCAATTTCACCCAAACTCGACAGAGAGAATCCTGGCATGAAAACATTTCAAGTTTGTACAAATGAGGCCGACCCGCATTAAAATATGGCTATCGTGACTAAAACAAACGTCTTCTTCTCATAAACCGCTTGACGAAATTAGACCGAAAGCATTTTGGTTTAGAGGCCTTTACATTTTTGTTTAACCAATGGTGCCGATTCTCTATCAAATAATGACCGACGTTACTAAATAAAAAGCATTTAAACAACTTCTTTTTCACAACTGCTCAACAGAATCGCATCAAATTATAACTGGGAGCATCTTGACCTTTCTAAATTTGTACAAATAATGTCGATCCTCCATCAAATATGGCTGTGGTTATTAAAAACAGAAAAACCACCAATCAACTTATTCTAAAAAAGCACTCAACAGAATTTACCCAAATTTGGCAGAAAGCATCATTTCATAAAGTCCTGTTAAAGTTATGCAAATTTTTCTAATCCGCCAAAAAATATCACTGCTATTACTAAAAACTGAAGAGAGGACAAACATTTAAACGACTTCTTCCAAAAATCGCTGAACAGGATTTGACGATATTTAATAGAAATCATCCTGGCACAAAGGCATTTCAAGTTTGTACAAAAAAGTATGGCCGCTGTTACTAAAACTTTGAAAACTTCCAAACAAATTCTTCTAAAAACCGCTGTACAGAATATGACAAAATTTAAAAGAAGCATTCTAACCTGAAGGCCTTTCATGTTAATACAAATAATGCCGATCCGACATCAAATGTGGCTGCCGTTATTAAAAATAGGAAAACATTTAGATGACGTCTTTTCAAAACCGATCAACATAATTTAATCAAGTTTGAGTGAAAGTATCTTCAATTTAAGGTCTTTCAGTTTTTTGTAAAGGATGCCAATCTCATATCAAGTATGGTCCCTGTTTGTACATATTGAACAACGTTCGAATGACTTTTAAAACTCCGCTGAACAGATTTTGACCAAATATAACAGAAAGCATTCCGGCATAAAGACTTTTAATATTTTCTTTACAAATTATGCTAATCTGTTGATAAATATGGCTGCCATTAAAAAAAATTAGAAACCTTTAAACGACTTAGTTTTCTCAAACATCGTGGAATAGAATTTGACCAAATTTGAAAGAAATCATCCTGGAATGAATGCCTTTCAAACTTTTCCAAATGATAATGATCGGTTCTGAAATGTGGCTGCTGTTATTTAAAGTATAAAAACCTTTAAATGTCAGCAAGCATCATGCAAAGCCAGATTTCTTTCACAACTGCCAATGCATTTGGATTTGAGGTAGATGTCAGCAAGGTGAGCAATTCCAGACCAACTTGGGCCTCTTGTTTATTTATTATCACTCAGCTTATGAATATTGAAGTACCGCAAGCTGAGTAAAGATACTCTTCTAAGGCCAATAAAAGATATTTATATGCCAATCTCGGATTTGATTTCTCCAGGGATAAGCAGTTCGGAATATTTCTGCATTTGCTGAAAATAGTATGTATATTCCGAATGTTTGACCAGTCAACCAGTTTATACCAGATTAAACGAGTAGCCATCTTTGCTATTTCAAATCTCCTATCCTAGTTGGAAAACATTTCTGTACCACTCATATCTTTGTATAAACAAGAACATATTGAACAACGTTCGAATGACTTCATACTGCCTATCCCTGGACTGTTGCATGTAATTGTGCTGACTTACACAGTGATATGCAGAACCGCTAATATTTCTTTGGAAAACAGCAACAACAATTCCCCCACCCCCACCCCCAGCGATCCCTGGATCGTGGTATAGGTTGGTACTGTCTTACACAGTGATATACAAATCCACTTTTTTTTTTTTTTTTTTGTTGCGTATTACCATCTCGTGTAATGATGCGATGTTTTCGCGGATTACCTCTCCTTTAGAGAGGACGACATTTCTGGACCACTCATACTTATTGTATTACCATCTCGTGTAATGACACGATGTTCCTTAGGAACCGAGAACATTCAAAATCATATTGAAAAGCTCTCGACTAATGTACAAATAAATACAGTGTCAGCAGCTAACGTTTCCTGGTATATAAATGTTTTTATGTTTCGAATTCACTCCCAGATTAGCCGGCAAGGATTTTATTCATAAGTAACATGAATGAGAGACTAATTGCTTTGGGCTGCAGGAAGAAATTATTTTATTATAGAAAGAATGTAAAATTGTTTTAGAAATTTAATGTAGCTGCAGAGGATATACTTATACGTTACTTGTAAATATTTCTATCTGCTGTTTCAAAATATACTGCACTGAGTCAAAAATAAGAAAAGATCTTGTGGCAACTGATTTGAAATCTAACTAAAATAAATGCTACAATTGTTGTAGTTTTGAAATAATCAAACCTGATCGATTTAAGAAAATTAAGTAGTATCGCTAAGGCGAATTATTACAGGAGATCAATATTGTGATATTTAAATGTTGTTGTCCGACCTGGGCCAAACCGTGTAGTCTGCTAGTATGCAAGTAATTTTCAGTATTAGTAAGCAAGGTCGGTGTCGCAGACTTATACGAGTCGGTAATCAAAGCGATTCTCTCTCGCAGAGAGTTCTCTTCTATATAAATTGAGAACACCTGTACTCTCTAGTCGATTAATTGTTATGAAATCAAATAGGTGCCAAGATTATGAGTTGAGATTACTTCAGATAACATGGTACGAGAAACAATTTGATCTCTCTGGGCATCACTATGCCTACAATTGGAATTACTTATGGAGCTCCTAGACTTTCGTTTCGATCTATAGGTCCCAATGGGAGTTAAATTGAACATTGTATTTGTATTTGAAGTGATACATTGACATCCCGGCTGTTTTGGCGTAAGAAAGCAAAGCGACAACCCTCCAAATTCACTTTAAGAAAGCGCTGAATCATGTTCCTGCATCCATAGCCTGTACTCCAGAGATGGGTGCTCCCGGGTAATTACAGACCAGAGAGTGCAGATGGGCTTGTGCTAGAATTTATGATAAAAATCAAAAGTTAAATATCTAAATACACATACAAAAGAGTGAAATATATATTTAAAATATTATAGCTAACACAATCAAATAGTGACAGATATATTGACATTTTTCTTACCTAAATAAACCAACTAGAAAATAATTCAAACATATGAATAAGCAAAATTTAAACAGAATTATCATATGAAGACACAGATTCACTTAAGTGAAATCTAATTGAACATACACTTTACGGCGGTAAAGATTTTTATGAATTTTTGAAATGAACATGAACAATATTGAAGATCATCATTAGAAAAATTTCGACATTTTTGTTCTGTAAAAGTACAGCTGGATATAACGATCAGACCCAGGAAGAGAATCACGCACGTCGTAGAACGAATAGACTTTAGACTTTTTTTTTTACTACAGAACAAGGTTTCTAAATATACTGAACACATAATTTCATCAAACGCTTATTGGACAGTTTACACACCAAATTTGGACGAAAAAATAAGCAAAAATACAAATAGATGTCTGACAGTGTTTAACAATGTATATATAGATATCAACCGCTCAGAGAAAGGTCATATACAGATTTACCTGAATTGATTAAGAACAACAACAACAACAACAACAACAACAAAAAAAAAAAAAGAAGCTCGAATCAATGTGAAAAATAAAGACGGTAGGTTCTATTTTATGCTCTGGAAGTTGTGTTTCATAAACATAGCGATCATGTAGATAGACCCTACAAAATAAAATACAAGTTAGATAGAGTCATTGGTTGGTTTAAACGGTGTTCTGTAAAAAATTAGGATCTTCATAAATGGAAAATTAATTTTGTATATCCCTAAATGTGTCAGAAATATTAGAAGGGAGATACAACGGTACGGAGCGAAATTACATCCATCCTGACAGAGTAACTAAAACAGGGAGACAAAGCTATACTAGCATGCTAATTATATTTCAAGGTGGTGGTATTAATGACTAAAAAGAAGGAAGTCATCACAATGTTGGAATAAACAATTTTTCCAAATTTATATTATCACTGATAAATAGACATCGCGGACAGAAATATACATGTGCAAAATATTGGACAATTTTTCAATACACCAGAAACATTATCAAAACACATAAAACTATGTTACAATCTAGATAATTTGAAGCGGATTTTGTTGTAAAGTTCAAGAACTGTCAGCATTAGTTAAAAGCTATTTGCGTTATTTATTGTCATTTTGAAAAGCATCCTCATGCCACAGTGTAAAAGAGATATTAGCACGTTCCTGGACAATTAAAGAGCCAATCCCATTACTTCAGGTTTTTAGCTTTACTAGTCATAGACCAGAAGAGTTTATGTAATGGACTCTTGTCCTCCGTCCATAGTCTGTAGTGCGTCCGTCCGTTAAAACAAGTTTGTTATTGTTACTCCTAAACTACTTCAAGGATTACCATCAAACGTTTACACACACATTCACTTCGTGATAAAGTTGGTCATGAATGAAAATATTGCCGCTCTGACATCTAATATGGCTGCCACAACGACCATCTTGAAAATCTTGTTATCACTACTCCTCCTGAACGGAAAGTCATATTGACATGGAATTTTCACTGCAAGAATTCTTGTAATGTCTAGCTGAGCTTAATTGAAAATGGTGCCGTTTGGACATCCAATATGGCAGCCACACCAGTCACCTTTCTTGTTATCGCTTCTCCTCCTGAATTAATGGTCATATACACATGGGGTTTTCATTGAACGACTTTGAATGATGTTTGGTTGGTTCTAAAGAAAAATGGTGCCTATCTGACATCACAGCAGCAATCTTGAAAATAGTGTTATCAGTACTTTTGAACAGAAAGTTATATCGACACGGGTTTTCACCAGAATACTTCTTTTGATGTCTAGTTGGTTCTAAATGAAAATCGTGCTCATCTAACTTCCAATACGTCCGTCTTCATGAATCGACATATCGACATGGGGTTTTCACCAGAAGACTTCTTTTTGTATCTCGTTTCTCTTAAATGATAATGATGCCTATCTGGTAGCCAACATAGCCGTTACAGCGGCTAATTTGAAAATCTTGTCATCGCTCAAAAATATCAGAGATGGTTTCAGCACTCAGCATTTGAAAAAAATTGGATTTCTCTAATTTCTTTCTGACAGTAGAGCGTCAGTCCATTCGAGGGACTCTTGTTATTTGTATGTTAAATCAATCTACAAAAGATATAAACCAATAGTTTACAGAGGTACCGATTGTATTAAAGTATTTTGTGATGCGATGGGTAAGATTGCAAAACTAGTGTAGTTAGAGTTAAGACCGAAACATGCAAATGGTATGGTTTCCACAGAGGAAGATAAAACTTATTTTAATTCGAGAAATATATGTTACATATATATGAAACAAATAAAACAAAGTTCACGACCATAACCATTTGACCATTTTACAGGCAAGTGCGGAGATCCTGGTCTTAACGAATGGAATTTGCTGCTTGTTTCTTTGATAAATTCCACTTCTTTTTCCATCTGTGCTATGTCCATTTCTTTACTGTTTAAATAATTGAGACATGGCTGAGAGTGGTGATTTTGAAGATTCTGAAGGGTATGAATGTCCTGAAGGTTACACAAGAGATGGCATATGAATACATTCAATCGTTGGGAAAATATGAATCATACTTATATGAACCGAACCTAATGTTTTATAACTCTGCAAAGAAATCCTCAAGTGGAAATAATCAATATGTACAAATGGATGAAAAAACATTATGTGTGGATTCAGAATAAATATCAATTGATCATAAATGATTTTTGAATAGACAACACATTATAGATTTATGCATGATGGAAAACAGAGTTAGAATATTTAAAATAAAAAAGAGAGAGAGAGAAACAAAGACATATTTTGGCTGAGACTACAGTGAAAGATGGATATATGGATAAACAGACAATAGTTACGGATTTGGAAAGAAGCCAGACATTTATTTCAAATTAGTTTCCAAATCAGCGATTAAAATCATTTGTCAAACCTGCATATGAAGGTGATGTGTTTCCGATCTTACAAGAAACGACAGAGCATGTAAAAAGGACAATACAACCTAAACACCAACTAGAAGCAACAGTTAACATCAGACAACCAATACAGGTTCCTGGAGATACTGAGACGCGAACAACAGAAAGTAATAAGGGTTTCATAAACAGGTTAGAAAAGCAAACAGTTTAATCGATTATAACCACGGAAGAATTGCTTGATTCAGCTTGGGTTCATTCTTATTGATCTGGGATGAGTGTTATTGTATTCCTCAATTAGGATCGGTAAAACGTCAACCAATTTTCTGGTTTTATTTTGAGTGACACACTTCCACAATTTAGTCTTTATGTTTATGTTTTACAACGCCTTTTTGTCTAAGTAAGTTAAAATGTATCCAATCTTTTATTTCTCCTGTAAATTTTTAACTTTCCTGTTGCAACTTCTTTTCCCTCATCCAACTGAACTTTTTAGGCATTCTCACTTTGAAGATTACCTCAAGAGATATCGTGTATGTAATCTCCTTGTTTCGTTTTTACTTTTTCAGCCCAAGCGTATATTGGAAAGACATCTATCACTGCTAAAACATAATTTTATCTATTGTTTTCAAAAAAAAAAAAAAAAAAACCTACTTGTATAAACTACCAGCAACTCTTCATACCCATGTTTTAGATAAACTCTTTTGTAAGGAAATCATTTTCTTGCTTGCTTGTGTAAGTAGATGGTTCAGTTAAACATTCTTTCAATTTAGCGTATTTTATTTTATTTTTGTCTCATTTGATTTGTTTTGACAATTGATCTATATTTGTGTAAGCAGCTGGACTATAAGGATTGTATTAAAGGGGTCTTATAAACTGTTCTTTGTAGGTAGTCTCTTATGGAAACACGTACTTTTGTACAACATTTAAAACGAAATAAAATCATTTAGATAATTCTTTACTTTTGATAATTTGTCTTTAGGCTGAGTCGAAAAACCAACAAAAGATCGATCTGCAACAACAACTTTTATTTTCAGCAATTTACAACGCTTCATGAACACTTTCAAACCTTCGAATGGTTTCAGATTTCTATTAAATTTTGCAATTCCTATGGTTAACTATAAAACAGATACTTTATGTACTGACTCAACATGTTCTGTTTTATATGGACCTTCTCACCATAAATTCTGTCGCTGTTTTCGTTGAATCGTTGTTTATTGATCTAGTAAAGTTTACGCATGTAAATACTGTCTGAAGTCTCTCATTTTGTAACTTTAGCAACTTTGTATATGTAGCCACTTTGCATTAAGTTTCCCTGTGTAATCTAGTCTGATAAATCATCCTCCAAACCTGTACTGATACAGATGGACGGCTGGGTATGATCTCGCCTGTTCTTTAAATCGTCAATTTAATGCAGACATATTTGTCCGCACACATCGGTGTACATTATAGACACCGGTATTTCTCGAGGTTCTTTAGTTACTGTCGGCTGAAGGGTCGTTTCGTCAATATGTACAGGATATTTCCGGATCAAATGCTATGTTTGGCAACTTTTATATACAAGTGGAATGACACAACCCTACCTCCTGTGGCCATTTCGAATTTCGTGGCTATATTGGGCGATAATTTGGAATAAGCTTTTTCTTGATAAATTTCCCGCAACAACTTGGAATTCCAATTTGTTGCGCTCTTTCTCGAGAAATTACATGGTGAGTTTTTTTTGCTTGTTTTAAAGTCAAACTTGATTAGAAAGTATCTTAACAGATATTTATCGGTGTACAGGAATAATTTATGCCTCCCACGATATAAATTTATGGCATTAGACGCATGAAAATGTTTATATTTTTTCCGATTTTGGCGATTGTTTGTATCTATTTTCCTGTTGTTTAACATGTTATTTATATACCCTGTTATATAAATCAAACATTATAGTGGATAAAGTAATGTTTACACAATCTACCATGTAATCATTTGAATTTAAAATGCACTTTACAAACTTCAATCCAGACGCATCAGAATATAAAGTGATTATGTTGTCATAAATGTATGTTACGACCACGTATTTTCTATATCATTCTTGACATTTTTCATTGGTTTAAATATTGAATACTACTCTCTAATGTTAAAAAACATAAGTACAGAATAAATAACAAAGTATATTAAATATTGTTAAAGAAATAAAATGAATCCGGTTTATTAGGTTTTTTTCTTCTGCGTCAGTTTTTCGGTGTATGCATGTTTGTTTTTGCAAGTAAGTCTAGTCAATTTAAAGCCACTCCCCATTTTATCTAACATACTTTTGATTATATTTAATTGTAAGAAATGTCTGGAAGATAACTGTATGTAATGTTTGTGTCCACAACAATATAAGAGTGCTTTAAAAGAAGTATGCAAATGCAAATTATGAGGTAAGTCTATGAACATGCATCATTGCAGAATCCTTCAATCATCAAAAGACAAAATGACTATTTATCTTGGTTGTTTTGCAATTTATTCCTGTTATTATTAAAATTTATAACAATTATCACTAAATTAGATCTGAAGAAAACTCTCATAGTCGTAACACTTTGGTGTGTTAGAGCAAGTACGTCGAAAAGTTAAAAGAAGGATAGAAGTGGAAAAATTATAAGGTATAACTCCGACACCTAATCGACGGTCAGTGAAACTATCAAATGCGTATGATTCAGTATTTTGATTTCTCGCAAGGATATTTTAAACCTACATGTGTACCTTACCGCTAAAAGTTGAAAACACAAATCCTGAAGAGGATTTCCAGATAAGAGAGATAAAGTCGATATATCTAACTAGCCGATCGGATCACTGGATCCGTTCCTCACATCAAAATCGTTTGCAAAAAAAGAAGAAAAACCAACAAAACAAAAAAAGCAGCATCGTAATTGTTAAAAAGTATGTCTAGCAAGGAGTCAGTATTTTTCCATGTATATTAATGTAGTAGGCAATGAAAATTGAAAAACAAGGGGTATTTATTATTTTATTGACAACAAACAATACAATACCACAAAATTAGAGAATAAATCATTACATGACTGTTTTGATTGATTATTTATAATGTTTTGCACTATTAAAATGTTGTTTCATAAAAATAATAAAATCGAATGTCACACGAGTATGCGTCATGATTTTACTGCTGCCCACTTGCTGAATGCAGTTTCAAAGTCGAAACCTCCTTCACATTTGTACGTGCCGATTCTCATTAGATTCTCCAGAGCTGAGATGCCGAGTTTATACATGATGTCAGTTTTGATGAGATTCATCTTACTTGCACCCACGTTCACAGTCACTGATAATGGCACTTTTACTAACAGCAGCAATCTAAGCTACTCTCTCCAGTTTTCTGGTTTATGATTTATACCTTGTTTATTTGATACTTGTTCGGTGCCAAGTAGAGTCATACACGTCTTACATATACGTGTTTGACCTTAATCCCTTAGCACCCTCTTTGTTTTCTCACATTACAACTCTTTGATCGAGCCGCGTATTTGATACTTGTTCGGCGCCAAGTAATAGAGGGTGGTTATTTGAACTCCCTGTGATCTTGCCGCACAATTGACACCTGTTCAGTTGAAGCCTTTAATAGATTTCACAGACTGTTTGATCGAAGTGTCACTTATAGAGCCCAAGCTCAGTCTCCACGTAAGCACCCGCATATGACAGTAAAGACGAGGAATTGGAGTCGGACTATATTTACGATGACTAGACGACGATCGAGGATTTCAGCACTACAATTGGTCACTCAGACGATGCGGATGAATTCTTGGGCTTTGTACCAGATGACATTAGACAGTGACCTTTATAGGATACTGTGAATCACAAAAGTGTGGACTTGACTTTCGTAGTTTATTTGTTAGACGTGTGGAATTAACATATTATGGGGATATTGTGAGTCGGATCATTCTGGGCTACTATTTTTATGCTGGTATGTGACCTATGATAGAATTCATGGATTTATCATATCAACGGATTTAAAATGTCAATCATTATTGATTTCTGTGGATTTTTTGACACGATGAAGAACAAAATGTAAATTGTCAATTTATTTGTCACATATTCAACTCGATAATATACATAATTGTATTTTACACTGGTTTTGTCTTTATTATTCCTATCTATCTATCTATCTATCTATCCAGTCTCCTCCAATATATATCGGTAATCAACAAGCCGACCCCCCTTCATCCAGGATTTTATTTTTTCCTAAATTACTCGGTTTATACGCGTGTATATACGGTACTCTTAGGATGAGATGATATGTCAGCATAAGCGGATCATGATATAACAATATGAAGATAGGATTTATTTATGTAACAATAGATAGATTCCAGTGCATTTTCTATCCAAGTTTGCGGCTTCCTTTCATGGTGCCTTTGAATTCCTCCGCTCCAAACCCAAGATTGTATATACAAGTTTCAACAGCCAAAAATGTTGTCTCCAAAAAAATAGCCAGATGGTACATTTTGTCGCCAATCATGAGAAAAAATCGCAATTTGCGACATTGGCGAAGCCCAGCGCGATCCCTGCGAGTGAGCTCATTATTTTTGTAAGATTTTATTCATATTCTATCATTCTCTGACGAAGAATTTCTATATTTATTTACCATTTTAAGCACAATCGAATCACATAGTTTTATCTCAGATAAGATGGAAAGGCAAGATATTAACTTCATTTGGAAACCATACTATGTTACATTATTCAGCGTATATTTATAACAGTGATATCGGTGAATTGAGACAATAATTTAGGCCAAATTTAAATCTTCGCTGTGTTTTAATAATTACAAGGGGTATCCATATTAGTATGTATGTATGTATGTATGTATGTATGTATGTATGTATGTATGTATGTATGTATGTATACTACTGATTCCCTGGAGACTTGTTACTGATATAACAGATTTATATGAAAGGTCGGTGCATAGTAAGGGAAATTAGATAAATCTGTATATCGATAAGATGATCATTAATTGTTAAACATAGACTGGCTGTTAAAGTCAATGACGGTTTAACAAATATGGCTTCGCGACGCAAACATTTCATGCCGTCACATAAATCTCCTAGAGCAATAAGGTACTGTGTCCTCGGGACGCAAACCATTCATGCCGTGACACTAACCTCTTAGAGCACTAAGATTTTGTTTCATCCAGAAGCAAACTAGTCATGCTGTCACACTAACCTCCTATATCACTGAGGTACTGTGTCGTCGGGATGAAAACTATTCATGCCGTCACGCATACCTCTAGAACACTTAGTTATTGAGTTGATACTAGAAGAATTTCTTCAAAACGTAGAGTGAAATATCTAATGAAAATGAGATGACAAGGTCCTATAGGAAAGAAATCCCATAAGGTCTGTGGAGATGGCATGCTCTATTTTTCCAATTTTATGTCAATCTTGTTACAATATCAGTGCAGGCAATAGTGCGGTGTAGCGTGTATGGTAAACTGCTCTTTGGTAACACTGGTCTACAATATTTTAGAAGTCGTCTGCTTCAGAGATAAAATGTGCTATTTATTAGGGATTTTGATGTGCTGAATTCAAATATGACAATTAAAACAACTGATTAGATACTGTTTCCAAGATATTTAAGCTTTTACATTTTACGTCTATGTATATTGTGTACATAGTAGACTTTTAATGATAAATTGTAAACCTAGGTCATTTCATGTGTTTATGGTTGTTTTACATGATAATATTTCACCTGTCCTGTTTATGTAACACTTTAAAAAAACAGCAAAGTTTTATATAAATAAAACATATATTGAAACAAAAGTCAAAAAAATATTATGTATATATAAGTACATAGTTTAGTCCTTATTCAGTGTCTACTCGGCGCTTCTTGGCTTGTCTCTTGTATTCATTAAATGGAGCATCTCTTGTCACTGTCCAGCAATAGTCTGCAAGCATTGATGGGCTCCATTTGCCCTGATAGCGTTTCTCCATTGTTGCAATGTCCGGGTGAAATCGCACGCCGTGCTCGTCGCTCACTGCTCCGCAGTTCGGTGGAAAAAAATCTAGATGAGAGTGCAAAAAATGTATCTTTAGTGACATGTTGCAACCAAGGCTTTTGTATGCCTTGAGAAGGTTTTCCACCAACTCCCTTGTTGTTTCCGAGAAAATTTGTTGCCACTAACTTGGAAGGCTTTCCATGCAGTCTTTCCCTTGCCACGCAGTGCACGGTGAAATGCATAATCTCGAAGATGTTCACGAATCTGAGGACCAACAAAGACAACTTCCTTTATCTTAGCTTCACTTAACCTTGAAAATTTTCCACGGAGGTACTTGAAAGCTGCTTGTGTTTTGTCCATGGCCTTGACAAAGTTCTTCATCAGACCCAGCTTGATGTGCAAGGGTAGTAACAAAATCTTGATTGATTCAACAAGTGGTGGATGCTGAACACTTTTCATCACAGGCTCTAATGACTGTCGGGAGTGGCCAATCTCTCTTGATGTAGTGGGTATCTCTCGCACGACTATCCCATTCGCAGAGAAAACAGCAGTACTTTGTGTATCCAGTCTGCAGACCAAGCAAGAGAGCAAGAACCTTGAAATCGCCACAAAGCTGCCACTGATGTTGGTCATAGTTTATGCACCTCAAAAGTTGTTTCATGTTTTCATTGGTTCCCTTCATATGGACTGTATGACCAAGTGGAATTGATGGCGAAACACTGCCATTATGCAGCATAACAGCTTTAGGACTCGTCTTCGATGAATCAATGAACAGTCTCCACTCATCTGGATCATGAACGATGTTGAGGGCTACCATCACACCATCGATGTTGTTGCAGGCTACAAGATCATCTTCCATGAAGAAGAATGGGAGAAGATCCTTTTGACGGTCACGGAACATGGAAACCCTAACATCACCTACCATGAGATTCCACTGCTGTAGTCTGGAGCCCAACAGCTTTGCCTTACTCTTGGGTAGTTCCAAATCCCTGACAAGGTCATTCAGGTCACCTTGTGTTATGAGGTGTGGTTCAGAGGAGGAGGATGGGAGAAAATATGGGTGATGTGACATTGATGGTTCAGGAGTAGAAGTTTCATCCTCTTTCTCTTCCTCGTCTGACTCAAGTGAGAATGATTCTGGTGCATCAGAAACCAGCAGTCCTTCTCCGTGGGGTACTGGGCGTATGTTTGGATAATGCACAGTCCACTTTATCTTCTTGGATAATGCACAGTTCACTTTATCTTCTTTGACACACCTTCCCCAACTGGAGGCACCATGCAGAAGTAACAATTGCTGATATGATCTGTTGGTTCTCTCCAAATCATTGGCACTGCAAAAGGCATAGATTTCCTTTTCCTGTTCAACCACTGGCGAAGATTTGTTGTACAAGTGTTGCAGCATATGTGTGGGGCCCACCTCTTGTCCTGATCTCCAATTTTGCAGCCAAAATAAAGATGATAGGCTTTCTTGACTATAGTGGTTATCCTGCGCTTTTGTGATGCAAAAGTCACTTCACCACAAACATAGCAGAAGTTATCTGCATTGTTCACACAAGTACGAGGCATCTCTGCTCACTTTGGCTAAACAGAAATGTGTCCTTTGCAAAATCAAACACTGACAAATAAGAGAGCACGACACTGTATGATTTGTACAGCTGATATAGGGCAATTTCTTCAGCAGAGTGATGTAAGCTTAGTTATGATTGCATCATCCATGACTTCTAGGAATAACATGATGCAATTCATATCATGTATGACGCAATACCAGTTTCAGATTGCATCATTCATTGTTTTGCCTAAAAAGCAAGTACTGTCCAAACCCAGTCATTTCTTATTTAAATTGAGATCCCTTCCCTTTATAACTCACTTATCGTCCCCCATTACCAAGTCAAGGGTAGTATATAGTGACCCAGTATAATATCTTTAAAACTAGAGCCAATCAACAATTTTAAGCATAATTTTCGTTCTCAATGACCCAGAATTATTAAAGTTTGACAACATTTATTGCGGAAGCATTTTGGCTGTAGACCAGTGTAATTGCTAAATACAGTCAACCACTTCCTAACTCATAAATGAGATGTTCTTATCGATATTTTTCGTTTATGATAGTAAACGAAAATGAATCTAATGCATCAGAAACTTGAGTCCGTAAACTTTAAATAAAACATCTCTGATCCTTTAGTTTTATTTCAGCCTAAAAATTATATTTCACCATGTGTCAATGTGTAACAAAGATTAAAGCAATCAAAGTCCTTTTGAAACTGATTTATAAAATCATGGACGGATTATAAAGCAAGCCTATCCAGGCAGACAGATGGATACAAGATATACATCAGGTACATCAGGTGGATGGATAGATACATAGTTTCATTGATCCAAGTATATATATAATAGACTAAAAAAAATTCATATGGCGAATGTCTTTTCCAGCAAGGGGTTATGTTTGTCATGGATTGACTAAGATAATTGTAAAAAGAAAACGATAACGAACGGTGCAAAAATTAGGTTTCTATGTTGTTGTTTTTTTTTTTTAAGTAGCCTAATCTTTTTCGGGATACTCACTGAGTCTTTGTCAAAGGCGATACAGAAACAAACAAGAGAAATAACAAACACAAAATAAAACGTTGAATTTACGAAACTTTACATTATTATAGATATGAAAGAACTATTATTTCAAAATTGTGGATATCGCGCCTTATTGGTTTGAACTCCGATAATTAAATGGCAATATAGTTGGCTTTGACCTACAAAAGAAGTAGCAAAAGTACCATCTATTTATTAATATAAAATGATGCAGCCGTAGATTATATTCCGGATAATTCACTGTCTCGTTATTACCAATAACCACAACAATAGTACTAATACCAACAAGACCTACAAAAAAGTAGTAATTATAGGTAAGTAAATGAATAATTAGGGAATAATTAAGATAAATGTAAACAAAAACTGACAACGAAAAGTGCAAAACTAGTTTTTAACTAGCCTAAGCGCTTTCGATTCTCATTGAATCTTTGACAAAGGCAATTAAAAAACGGAGACAGACAAGACAAACGATAAACACAAAGAAAGCGTTAAATTTTCAAATTGTTAGCATGACTATGTCTAATGGAGATATTGTTTGAAGATTTTCAATTTTCGATGTCGCGCCCAACTGTTTTGAATAAAATCATCGTCTGTTTAGAGTCCCCTTTTTGAATGAAATAGTTCGTTCATTCAGTTCATTGTTTACTCACTCACCTATAATTATTACTGTTTTATAGTTCCTGTTGGTATTCTTTTTATTGTTGTGGTTATTACTATCATTAAAGAAACAATGAATTATCTGGAATATAATCTATGGTTACACCACTTTACATTAGAAAAATTGATGGCGCTGCTATTGATCCTTCTTCTGTATGTCAGTACCAGCTAGGTTATCATTTTATCATAGGAGTACAAACCAACTAGGCACGACATCAAAATTTTCAGATAATAATATCCATTAGACATAGTTATGTAAACTTTTCTAAATTCAACGCTTTCTTTTCTATTTATAGTTTGCCTTGTTTGTCTCTGTTTTGTAATTGCCTTTGAAAAAGACTCAATGATAGTCAAACAATTGGTTCTTTAAAATGTTTCTTCGATGTATTATGTGTTTGGAGACACGAAAAGGTTTAAAGTGACACTTGTATTACTCAAGTTGTCCATGAAAAGCATCGTTCGGTTCTCATTTTGATCTTTCCTATGATCTTTTTAAAAGTCTAAATGAAAAGTAATTTATTATCTATAGGCTTCAATGTCAAGGATTCAGACTCTTCTACTTTGAGATTGTTGATCCTAATTCTGCTTAATTGGTTATAAGTTGTGGGAAGCATGACACGATGCTTTTCCTGTCTGTGTATGAGAATGACTCGGTACTCAAACCGTAATTTGCATCCTAAAATTGTCTGGTTTTCACATCAATGAAATTATTTTTTTATAGATCTGACAATTTATTCCAAGAGAATAAAGTCCTTTATTAAAAAAAAAAAAAATTTTTGTGGTCACGCATTTTTTTTTTTATTTTGGTGTATCAGACGCTCATAGCTCAAACACTTGCTTCTGTCGGAGATTGGATGTTTCAAAGGACAAAAAAACTATTTATCTTGGTTGTTTTGCAATTTCTTCCTCTTGTAATTAAAATTTATAACAATTCTCACTAAATTAGATTTGAAGAAAAGCCCCCATAGTCGTAACACTTTGGTGTGTTAGAGTAAATACGATGAAAAGTCAAAAGAAGGATAGACGTGGAAAAGGTGGAAAAGATATAAGGAATAACTCCGACACCTAATCGACGGTCAGTGAAACTATCAAAATGTGTATGATTCAGTATTTTGAATTCTCGCAAGGATATTTTAAACCTACATGTGTATCTTTCCTCTAAAAATGGAAAACAAAAATCCTGAAGAGGAATTCCAACTAAGGGAGAAAGAGTCGATATATCTGACTCGCTGATCGGACCATTGGATCTGTTCCTCAGATCAAAATCGTTTGCAAAAAAAATAAATATAAGAAAACACAAACAAACAAAAACCACTGTCAGTGTTAAAAAGTATGTCGAGTGAGCTCATTACTTTTGTAAGATTTTATTCATATTCTATCATTCTCTGACGAAGAATTTCTATATTTATTGACCTTTTTACCACAATCGAAGCACATAGTTTTATCTAAGATGAGATGGAAAGGCAAGATATTAACTTCTTTTGGAATCCATACTATGTTACATCATCCAGCGTATATTTATTATGATATCGGTGAATTGAGACAAGAATTTAGGGCAAATTTAAATCTTTGCTGTGTTCTAATAATTACAAGGGGTATCTATATTAGTATGTATGTATGTATGTATGTATGTATGTATGTATGTATGTATGTCTACTTTCAAATTATGCTACTCAGTCCCTGGAGACATGTTACTCATATAGCAGATTTATATGAACGGTCGATGCATAGTAAGGGAAATTAGATAAGTCTCTATATCTGTGAGATAATCATTAATTGATAAACCTAGCCTATCTCCTAAAGTTAATGACGGTTTAACAAATATGGCTTCGTGACGCAAACTATTCATAGCGTCACACAAACCTCTTAGAGCGCCAAGGCACTGTGTCTTCGAGATGGATTCATACAGTCACACTAACCTCTTAGAGCGCCAAGGCACTGTGTCTTCGAGATGCATTCATGCCGTCACACTAACCTCTTAGAGCGCCAAGGCACTGTGTCCTCGAGATGCATTCATGCCGTCACACTAACCTCTTAGAGCGCCATGGCACTGTGTCCTCAAAATGCATTCATGCAGTCACACTAACCTCTTAGAGCGCCAAGGCACTGTGTCTTCGAGATGCATTCATGTCGTTACACTAACCTCTTAGAGTGCCAAGGCACTGTGTCCTCGAGATGCATTCATGCCGTCACAATAACCTTCTAGAGCGCCAAGGCACTGTGTCCTCGAGATGCATTCATGCCGTCACAATAACCTTCTAGAGCGCCAAGGCACTGTGTCCTCGAGATGCATTCATGCCGTCACAACAGCCTTTTAGAGCGCCAAGGCACTGTGTTCTCGAGATGCATTCATGCTGTCACACTAACCTTCTAGAGCACTAAGGTTCAGTGTCATCCAGACGCAAACTATTCATGTCACCACGCAAACCTCTATGGCACTGAGCTATTGTGTTCTAAGTTGTGGGAAGCATGGCATTATGCTTTTCCTGTCTGTGTATGAGAATGACTATTTACTCAACCGTAATTTGCATCCTAAAATTGTCTGGTTTTTACATCACTGAAATTATCTTGGCATAGATCTGACAAAAAAATCCAAACGAGTGCGGTCCTTTTTAAGCGTGTGTGTGAGGGTGTTGTTGTTGTACGCCTTTCTGGTGTATCAGATGGTCTAAGTTCGAACGCTTGTGTCTATCAGAGATTGAATATTTCGTATCTGACAATAAATCCATTTTTTTATATTCCTGTCATTTAAATTAGCTGATATTAGCGTTCTTACGATTGTTCACTTCAATGCCATTCAGTTTGTGTCTTGACCATTTTAACAATTTAATAATGTCAAATTAATGGTTAAAGTCCTTTGTTTACATGTGATGTTACGAGGAGGCACCAAGGCGGATAGAAAGTTAAGTATTTACAAAGTCTCACTGGAGGTCAAGAGCAATCAACAACAAGCATTAGCTAAAATATCTGCACCTTGAAATGTTAATAAGGGCTCTTTGCTAGTTGTATTGGTGTGTAAATTCATTTAGCTGGCAACATGTTCTTAGGGAAATGTCTTTATAAGGCTTGACTGATGCCTTGCGTTATGTTATATTATTGATGTGTACTTTAACGCTTGTTTTATAGCTTGTGATAGCTTAGTGTCTAACTAAATGGCTCCACGTCTTCATCAATTCACAATATACACAATAAACTGTTGGTCTTTCAACACGCCAATCGCCACCAATCGCCAGGACTAGATATAAGAATGTGGAAGGAGTTCAGAATCGAATCTGGTAGACTAGACCGGATATGTTTAGGGCACTTTTTATTGTTTGCTTCGAAGGATTGCCCCAAAAGTAATAACTGGTCAGTGTAGTTATACTGAATCATGAAACTGTAAATTTGGCTGGATATAATATAATTCCCGTCTTCTTTCGTGTTTTTATATCGACCTTTATTACATCACATCATCATCTTCATCGTTACTATATAACCATTGTCCTGGTCATAGTCGTTTGTAACGCAGATCAAAGCATAAATTATCTCAATATTGGTCAGCTACGTTGATTAAATAAAAAACAAACTGATAGTCACTCGTTACCCAATAAAGTGCCGATTAAAAACAACCAACCAACAGCGTTTAGAAAGTATCCCACGTCTTTGAAAAGTGTTTTCTTATATATTTGCTACAACTGTTATATAGGATGTAAAATTATTTCAAGAAAATGTAACGGTCACGTCTTATTTATGCCATTCTTCCCATCTCCAGACCTTATGTGCTGGAATATTTTCGATGAAACTCTGGAGTCAATTGGGTAACTTTCTTTACATTTTTGGAAAATTTATGCTAATGTAAGAAACACATCAAATTTGTTCGTACCTCTCATTGACTATTTTGACTCATTCAGTTTCACTTATGACGTTGCAAGCAACCTTGCAAAGACATTTTCTGTCTTCCTTGTTTTGAATTTCGCAAATCAAAGTTGCAAGAGGGCGACTGGATTTTGACATAGCTTCAATACCCAATGAGATTCAGAGCTAAAATTTGGTAGAAAACAACTTTGATATATGACCTAGTTTGTTTCACTCATTATATTAAATTTTTGAGCTGGAAGTTGACCAATGAATGTTCACACAGTCGTATTTACTGTAACAAAAACAGAGTGTCAACTTTCTATTTTGCAACATTTTTTCTCCGTAAGCTGAAGTGGTGACCTTAGGTGGTCACCGAGTTCAGTACACTATAAAGCTTAGTCATGTCGGATTTTAAATCTGGTTATGAGAGAGTTTTTTACTCTTAAAGAAATTTACACAATGTTAGAATTAGGCCCTAGCTGGAGCCAATGTCCTTCCTCGCTCCCCTTGTCACAAACTTGACCCCGAGAACTTTGAAATTTTTGTACCGTAGCTGTTAGCTTCTGTATTACTTATAAAAATTACTCATAACAGCGTGTATCTGCAAAGATCCAGTGTATTGCAAAGGTTATTGTCATATATATATATATATATATATATATATATATATATATATATATATATATATATATATATATATATATATATATATATATATATATATATAAGCAGTGAGAGTATACATAAATGAAAATAAACATATACAAAGGGTGATGAATAACTTCATGACTACTTGAGATTGTTGAGGATCAGTAAATAGATGTATTTGTCTATTAATTCCCTGTGCCTATCCCATTCTAAATAAAATGTACAAGTATTTATTATCTCAAAGATATATCATGACATAGTCTCTTTTAAAGCATACAGCTCGCGCAGACATATAAATAAGTAAGCAAATACTTATTAATTAGGGTTAATTTGGCAAATTAAGTGATTTTCATTAAGTCTGACACCAAGAATCTTAAGTGTTTCAATTATCTGAGCTAATGTTCCACAAATCTGTACACTAACATGATGGTTATTAAGCACAAAAGAAATTATACGGCATTAATTATATGAACTGTCCTCTTGAAGTGTCAGCCACGGACTTGATTATTGTTTATATGAGCCACATACGCACAGTCAGGTCTCTTTTGATACCTAAAAAATCATTTTGCTTACTTTCTAAATACTGTTAACACTATTAACTAAGAATTTTTAAAGCATGGATTTTTCCCAAATGATCAGGCCATGAAAAACACTTTGGACTTCATACGAAATGTGTGACAAATGCAGATAAATTTCAAGAATATAGAAAACCAGCGCCTCAGCTGAAAATGATAATTTAAGTCGATCCATATAGTATCAGACAAAGGTAGCCTTTCAAACAGAAAAACCAACAGATTTGAAAAAAGGTAAAGCTCCAAAGTTACCTCTTTGAATACTGTAGAAAAACACGTGATAAGTCGTAGTAGTGTCTTACTGCGCTGCTATTTTACTATCCAGACATTAAAGAGTTCAACTTTATAGTGTAATAAACCTAGGGTATATGCTATTTGTATTTATGTCTCCGTTTGCAGCTTTGTTAGCTTTTAGTGTTTATTGGCTGATTATGGGGAGTTGCTGTTGGGAAGATATTTCTCAAACCGAGTAATTAGCCAGTTTCTAGGAGCATCCGTTATAATGTAGAGTATTCACGAGACTTTATGGTAGCATGGATTAGTTTAGTAAAATGGACCCTTTTCTAATTCCTTGACATAAGGAATTTTCCGGATATTTTAATGTATAAGTATTTAGTAATTTGAGATAAGAATAATTCTTTGTATTAGGTGTTTGGGTCGTGTTTTGTGGTGCATGGCGTAAAGTACCAATCTTTGGCTCGGAAAGGCATCCTGATGACAGACATACAAATACAAATGCGAAACAATAAAAACCATACATGTGTGAAATTAGAGTTTCGTGATGCGTGGTCATTAGGTAATTTAAAAAAAAAGTACTGTAGTATTTGCGCGTTTAAGAACCCTTGAGTCGACAACGCCTGTTGTCTTGAGGTCCTTGGAAATAGGGGAAATAATGGAACTCAAGCCAGGCCCACGCAGGTGTTGGTTGATTTCTTGGGAGTCGTTCAGGATTAAGACTTGAGACTTGAAATCTGGCGCCATCGCCCTAGCAGCTTGCAGGAAGCAATCAGAATCGGGGTCGAATGGGAGATTTTCTTGCGTGCTGGTGGAAGGCAAAAGCCTGTAAGCTTTGCTATTACGAGTCACGACGAGTCCAAGACCAGACGTGAAGAAGATCATATTTACGACTGCGCTCTTTCTTGTCATCTAATTTCTGACGAAATATATTATTCTCTATGATTCTGCGTTATTCGTTGAGTCAACCAACAAGACTTTTCCAACTGGCCAAGTTTTGGCAATAGCCTAATACTCTACATCATTTTATATTGTCAGTATTGACATGTGTGCATCGGACCAGGGTACCAGACTACGTGTCCTTGCGTGGTGACTGTTTTGATACAAACTACCTCGGTTGTTTCTACGAAACAAAAATATGAGTCTGATGTATGTCGGCGTATCAATTTGCATTCATTTTGTTCGCTGTAAATTTCTTCTCCAAAAAGAAACCGCAAAGTATTCGGACAATCTCGGCTATTTGTATGATTTGATTGACCAAAAATTTGCAAATGAAAAAAATAATTCAATGCATTCGCAACTTCTCGGTCAATACTTGTTTGGTAAATAGCCGAGGTTGTCTGAATGTCACATTCGAGATATAATACGTAGGATTGACCTCGAAATTGTGAATATGTTTTGACAATCAGCACTCTTATTTACTTCGTGCATGGAAGAATACATGGCTATTTCCACTGCAAGCATTTATAGTACTTCGTAAAACGCAGAGTCTGGGCCGGTACTCAACACAAGAATCAGATCTATTAACCATGAATGGGAATGCCATCCCATGTTTTATTTGATACATCAGACACAAGACCACTTGTTAGCTTTTGATAGCCACATGCAGAAATTTTTACTGATGCAACGGATTGTTGAGGATTGGGGTTTTAGTGATCCGTCAAAAAGTTTTCAGATCTCGGATTTGCGGATTAGCATTAGCTTTGAACCCATATTCAATATATATTTCCGTCCTTTGTCCTTTACCTGGAATTAGCTCAAAACAATTTGGTTCTCCGTACGACAAACACGCAATTACACAGATCACCCCATCTCTAATTTTATAAAATGTTGCTAGTCTGACAAAAACACAAAACAGACATGTAGTTTACTCAGTACAGTACTTTTTTCCCTATTATTTAACTCTATTTTTTTATAGATTTCCCCTTTGCATTTAACATGTCATAGGTTTTCTCTCGGTGTTTTTGCTGATGTAGCTCGAAACGTTGGGAACTATAACTGCTCCGTTACTATTTTTGGTATATTTTATATTGATTAGTTTTCATTAAAACCATCAGCAGAGCGCTTACATTTCCATATTTCAACGATTACATTCTCTATTGTACAAGTCTCGTTATGGGTAACGACATATCTTTTGCTCATCTACTTGGTACGCTTCTTAAATGTAATATGTTAATTTTTACTTGAATATGTCAGGATGTGCAAAAATATATATGGATTCACCATTTTTTAAAATTTTTTATGTAGCCTGTACTCAATAAGGAAATAACAGAAATGCAATGTAAATCCATCATAAATGGGGTTATTTTACACGGATTATGTCTTTCAGCAGTTTTTAGGAGAAAAAACAAAACTTTAAAAAATGTAGAAAATGTGACATCAGGTAGAAACCT
This sequence comes from Margaritifera margaritifera, assembly GCA_029931535.1. NCBI lineage: Eukaryota > Metazoa > Mollusca > Bivalvia > Unionida > Margaritiferidae > Margaritifera > Margaritifera margaritifera. Next base: position 5,238,266 of record JAQPZY010001677.1, on the reverse strand, counting down.
CGCAAATTTGAACAAGCCATATGTATCGGAGTTTCATAATCTTCACATTTTGGCTTCAATATATAGTGTTTGATGCTTCAAGCCAATGTGTTGTTCCGTTGATACAACGAAGAGTATTCTGGAGTTTCCATCGAGTGATGTTAAGTTTGATTAAATAATTGGAGTCTATGCTATGGGATTCCTGTAATGTTCCAAAGCTTGCCAGGGTATGTCTTTTCATGGGATCTAAGACAGTAGTATCAAATGGTTGCCCTAATCACATGAGTTTGTTCCTTGACGTATGTCTGTCCTTAGCAATTGTAAGTCTTTAGATCATGAAAATAATGAGACCCGAGGTATTTTGTGAAATGTATCGAGAGCAAAATGGTCGAGAGCATCATAAACCCGCTACTTGGTTTACATCCAGTGCATTTAATAAGTTATTAAAATGCAGAGTCAGTGTAATTGATTCACAAGGGGTAGTTTTCGATAGTAAAAAGTCTATTACAAACGGAAAAATAACTACAATCAGCAATTAGTTATCTTCAACACATTTTCTCATGTAGGATCGTTTTTGTCATTCCTTAAGTCAGTGCATGAATTCTTACCAACTTCCTCTGTCTATCTATCATCCACCACTCTATCTCTCATTGTCCTTTGTAATGTTAATATTGTATTCCTCATTATTATTATTCTTATTATTAAAAGTATATATTTAGAATCGACATCATGAGCATCAACATTTGATGATGGTCTTTTTCATGAATTTGCTTCTGGTGAATATATTTAAAGGATTGAAAGGTTGTCCGAATCATAAATTTTTGGCATGAGTATATTCTTGAGAGTTAATAAAAGTTGCATTGTTTTTATGCAAATACGTATGAAAAGAAAAAAATTATTTCGAATGTATATTCCATGCAACACAAATCTTATGGAACAAAGATGTTTTGGTAATTCTACGAATAAGTATTTGTAATCAAATTATTGGATGAACTATTATTTCTTTATTGCTTGAAACTTTTATTTTATTTTTATTTTTTGTTAACAATCTTTATACATTCAATTTTCCTCCTTTTTTATTTGTTTTTGTTCAAAAACATTACAAGTTTAGGCCTTGTCTCGAGTTTGGTCCTAACGTATTACTGGCTTTTGTACCAATTTTTTGTTTGTATACGCGTCATTTTTGTCGCAGATCTGCAGAAAATAGTGAAATTTCAACGCCTTTCATAAATCTGTAAATATGTTAAGCCTGAGAACGAAATGTGGAATCGCAACGCTGTTTCCAGATCGGCCAGTTGTTTGTGTCAATCACTTAACTAAACAAAGTATCCTTACATGTCTCTCATCAAAGGGCAATTACATAGAACATATTTACATAGAAACATATGGAGATAAAGGTTGTAAAGAAGCACGTAAGATATGGCCTTAAAATGCCCCCAAATAGGTGGTATAAAGAAACTTTTCAAAATTAAAGTATCTAACCATCACCACTTGTTTCCAATCAATTCATTCCTTCATTTGTGTCCTGAGAAAACATTAAAATAAAGAGGGAATATCGACCTCAGAAGTGTGTCTAGTACCAAAGTCTCCATTTTTGTCCTATTCTCACACACTTGTGATGTTAAAAACCATCGTGCGGACAATGGAACATAAAAAAGATGGAAGTGATAAATGGGATTATTTATTTATACTCAATTATATACGCTTTTATCCGTTTCGACCCCTTATTCTGTACTGTTTAAGAATTGAACTCAGTCAACCCAGATTACTACGTACTTGTTTTGTCAATTTTCACAAGGCTTAGTGAAACCAATGTATAAATAATATAATATACCACGTTTCCCCACGTGCTAACCCGTTTATTGCACGAGTGCGCTCACTCATGCACCAAAATGGTTAATGAGTGGGACGTGGTATATGAATAGCTCTATGACTGGCAAGTCAACTCTGACCAATCAAGGAAAAGCATGAGGTATACACGTGATTATTTTCCAGCACTCTTTCCCTTGGATCATAAAGACGTCATTCCAGTTTTGACTTTCAGAATGGAAAGCAAATTTCATAAGTTCCTGTGTTTTTCAAAACCAATCACTTTTATCTGGGCATTATGGGATCGCAGACTACATACAAGATTTACTGACCTCCGAAATTGAAGACCTTGTCAACGTGCAAAAACTACGCACCTCTCAAACTGAAGATCTGACAACAGAAGTGCTCCAAGGAGAATGGGCAATTTTATGTTTTGCAAAAACACTTGTTAACACATTTTTACGAATAATTTTACTTTGTTTAAATTACAATCAAGACATATATTAAACTGACAAGTCATCACAACAAAGTATGTCAAGAGGCCACGCATTTGGAACTTTTTTGTTAGACTCTTAACATACATACGTGTTCGCGGAGCTGGTCGGCGTAGGGATAATAGCCAAAATTGGATAGTAAATCGCCAGATAGCAGACGCGATTACTTAGCGGGGATGGTGCAGAGTAAATGTAAATATGGGTCTACTTGAGTTAGATGACATTTGCCTTAAATGGATTCAGGTGACGAAAGTCATTTGTGGAAAAAGGAAGTTTTTTGTGTTGATAGTGCATCTGGATTGAGTAACGCAATATTTTTTCTATAATGGAAAAGTGTTTGGACTTAGAGGATACATGGAACACATAGTATGTAAAGCAAAAACAATTTTAACTTGGTTGTGACCATGAAACATGGACTACGATTTGTGAAATGTATGCGACAAAAATCTCAGGGTGGGCTTAAGAACGGGAGAAGTTCTACTGAACCCATTATTCATTACGAATAGTCGGACAATAGTATTTGTTTTGTGGATTTGTATGAAAAATAGACCGCTCTCGTTCCCTGAAAAGGACCCTTTATAGGAAACCTCCAGAAGGAAATGACAAACGCTGTTAATGGTTAAGTGCTGTCTGAATGATTAAGAGTTTATAGTGTACATTCTTAAGAATTAAATGAAGCTTTAGCTTACAACATCCATGTAGCTGATTGGTTGAAAATATGGATTAAACTAATTTTTATTTGATAGCTGAGCATTCAGTTGACAAGAAGATAAAGGTCACAGTAAGAAGGCGGAGCTTATCTATGCAATAACTGAGTGGTTATGTTGGTTATTACATGGAACACTTCCATTTGTCTCCTAAAAGAGAGTTTGCTAACTGTGCAATATCATTAAAATCTGAAAGCTATTTCACAACAAACTCTAACTCCGCAATTGAAGATACTTAATGCATGGACACATGAACAACATTTTAAAACAAATTCCATTCATTTTAATGCTGATACATTTATAATATTAAAAAAATGCCAAAAGTCGACTCTATTTATCAACATGATATTTGTTATTTTGAACTTGCCATCCCTCCCCACTTTCCCATTGTAAGTTAAAACTGTACAGGCCGAAGAAAAAGCAAGATTTCGAAACCTATGAAGATATTAAAACTTGCATTTTATACAGTATGTCTAAACTGAAATTAGAGTGTTCGAATCGTTTGATTCATCGTGTTCTCGATAACAGACAAAAATAATTTAATGTATTCATCAGTATATTTATCACAATGGACATCTTTAGTAATATCCCTTTACACAACTCTAGGAAAAAATGTACATGAAACAAAAATAATTGTTGTTAGTACGAATCATCCGAAAAGATTATTAGTTTGCTTTTAAATAGAAATCAAAATGTGTGACAGGAATTTTTTTAAATGCTTTTAGATGATGATGAGTATAGGGAGGAGGAATAAATATATAAATACTATAACTGGTTGTTTAAATCTGTTGCTCTCAGTTGTTTAAACACTTGAGTTGATCTGCATATGTATCTGCATTATCAAGTGTACAATATCTAGGAAAAAGCATTAGGTACTTTAAGGCTTGTTAATTAACAAGGGGTAGTCTGAGACCAAAAATGCATGCTTATTTAATTAGGATAGAGCTACTCTTACTGCAAAATTAGTCCTAATCTGAAAGTGGGCCCTTATCTTACCTGTTCTTTTTACAAACTTTAGCGACATGTGGCAAGTTTAACACATATATTATCGACGTAATAGATCCAGAGATTGTCCTTCATAGAAAACAAAAATTGACCTCAAGGCACGATAAATAAATACAACAGCATACTTTGGTTTGAAGATGACATAAGATGTTTTGTCATTCCAGTTTATAAATTGAAATTCTGCTATTTTTTCTTAGCTGCATAGGTTATTTTTTTTTTTCTTTTTATCTTACAGAATAGCAGTGCGTGTCAGTTTGTTCTTATTTCCCTCAAATGCTTATATTTGTATTTGTGTTATACAATTGATTGTTGGTGTTAAAGTTTGTTAAAACCACAATTTTAAGTATAACGCTCTCCTTCCAGATTATTTGTCAGGAAGGAGATGAAAATCGGGTGCAGTATTATTACTTTGTTTTAATATTGTATTTTTAATTATCTAGGGTATGACTTACCGCTATGTACTATTTCGACAGCCATCCCAAGTATGTTTTATTTTAAACATATTTCAATGTCATTTTTACGAGCATTTGGCTGGGCTACAAGTTTTCATAAGTATTTTACAGTTTCTTCGTGCCCATTTATACCAGTCCGTTTTCTACTTGACAATGTATACATAGACTACCATTTCAAAAGAGGTGGTTTGTATTGCATACAGGCTTTTTTTCCCCACTGTGCTTAAGCATTGGCTGTGTCCGGATCAGCAGGCTGGAAAAACAGATGTAGAAAGGTAAATGTGTGTATATGCATTAATGGTTCCAAACACAGACGGCTCCTTTACCTCTAGTTCACCTATAAAGTCATACCCAAAAACTTAATGCCAGTCAACCCTGAGATGTTTGCGCGATAAAATAAAAAATGGCCATTATCCCAGATGGCGCAGAAGTTGATCTTTATAATTCCTTGTAGATGTCAACCAACAGAATCTCAGACGTTCGATGCAGATTTTAGAGCAAAGAAATATGATTGGTGCATAAATTTAACATATTAGAAATTAAAACGTACAAGAAAAGCTACGTGAACAGACCGTATATGTATTTTTTATTTACCACCATATAGTAATGCGCGCAAAGGTGGCTAAACTTAACAAAGTGTGGAGATATGACCTTTCTTTGGTCACTTACATTGAATTTTACCCAAGGCAACTGCTGCGCTTAAAATATTGATTCGATCTAACTTTGAGACTGTAATTCATCCCATATCAGGCCTTCTGTAGCCGACTGATTACATTTCTTTTATAAATTTGAGAGTTGGAGGATGAGCAACGAATGTAAATGTGTCTGCATCTGACTTGCTTACTTCTGATTGATGATACGTTGATCTCTCATCTTCACAAACTTGTGCCCAAGATACTGTTGTTTTGTGAAGAAAAAATCTTGTTAATAAATACAGCGATAACCTGTATTGAATAAGTGGTGCGTTTTCATGCTAATGGCGATGTACCACACCGAACACCATGTATGCCCTAAGACATTATTAACTTCCTTACCAAAAAAAAGGATATGTATTTCACGTGTTTGGACTGAGTTATCATGTCATTCCCCCATGTTGATAGTTTTAAGTAAATCCCATACGTAAATGTACACGACAGAAAATAAACGACAAGTTTTACCTTGCCGAAAATATGAAGAAATACTTGTTGTCACGATGAAGTACAAGTTTTGTGATTAAAAAGACTCTTGCATGTTAAAACTGTCTTACACTAGCACTATCATCCAATATTAGGTAGGGAATTATCATAACCTTTCCATCTTTATTGTACCGTAAAGATTTTTACCGCTAAATTTTTAAAAACACAATCATAGGTATAATGCTAGTTCTTCTCTCTCATCCCTTTTGAAATTATTTCACAGAAAAAAAAATCGGGTGCAGTGTTATTTGAAATATCGGCAACCGATTTAAAGCTTAATATACTCTTCTCTTTTATAGATCTCAGATTAACTGTTTTGACAATATGTTACAGGGTTTATTCAAGTGAAAGTCATGGAGATGAGTGATTAAACAAATTAAACAAGAATAGCTATAAATCTGGGCTAGAAGGTCAGAAAACTCTAGGCTTGAGTTTGAAATTGGGTTTTCACTCATAGCCAATAAAAAGGATTTCTCATACGTGCATAAAAATTTCTGAAGGAACAATTTCTAACTTTCCCAGAATTATCTAAACCATCATGATTTCATGCGCCTTCACTTAGATAGGGTAACAGCTGTGTGTGATAATTCACCGAAAGTGAAATCATATCAACCAATACGGTAGCATACGTCATCTCATTGCTGCTATTTATAGAAAAGGTCATGTAACATAAATAGCCAGTCAGATTGCATAGCGCTCGCTGACCAAGATGGTTCAAACGGCAGATTAGTTTGTATTGGCAAGGGAGTGGACGGGATAATTGGAATGAGGAATACATTGATGATATCCTGGCTAAACTATACATGATACAGGGTAATTTCATCATACTCTTATGACTGAAAATATAAAATGCGCACAAAATAATCACACAAGGTTACAATACATACCGAATACAATACATACCGAATTACAACTCAATTTCAATAGTTTTACCATCTGAGGGAGAATCTTTATTCACTTTTTTACATCAGATATATTAAACTAATTTTGCTGCTGCCTTTATTCGGTCTGTAACAAACAGTAGTCTCTCAAGAAGCGTTTGATTTTTGTTGTTCAAAAAGATGTAAACGATTGAACGCAGGATGTGAACACTTTCCCAAAGAAATATTAAATAATTGAAGTGTTTTACTTGATTCTTAGTGCTTCAAGAATTTGCACAATAATAAAAAAAAGAAAAGAAATTAGCTAAAATACGAATGTAATTTGTATGCGGAACGAATTAAGACTTATCATATTTGATCTGATCTTGCTTAATCACATTATAAACAAAATTCAGTTTGTAAATTGAACTTTTGAAAATATTAAAATCGATTTTTAATCTTTGTAATTCTTTCAGAATGCTATTTTACAAGCTAGTAGCAAATAGGAACCAACAAATTCGTGGAGCAGACATCTGTTTGGTTAAGATACGAGAACTGTATAATGTCGTTGAATTTGTAGGTCTATTACTTTGCTTCAGCATTCCTGTTTTCATCATGCTATGTGCTATTTATATTTAATCTATAATGTGTGTTTAAATTTTGTCCATGATGGCAAGTTACCCTTTAGATTCTGCTAGATTAACTAGTAGTAAACTAGTTAAACTGCTGGGAACATGGCAAATTTCGGTTAACGCTTGTCAAAATGTTAGCTATTCCGGATAATTGTTATCGCTAAGTAATAACATCTATATTTTACTATATATTCCTTCAGTGCCGGCTTGTTTATCTACCGTTCATTGATGGAGAAACACAAACACTTTTCCTAACCTTTCTCAACAAACAAAAAAAAAAATGGTATCGACTTTTTGTGCATGTATGTACAAGGCAAATGCCAAAATTACTGGGAAACTGCTGATGTTGAAATCTTGCTTCTATATTGTCTACATAAATGAAAAAATGATCCTTATTCTTTCCGTCATGATCGTTTCTGATATTCTTTAATTTTCAATTTAATTTGAAATATTTCAAAGATAATTACAGACTATTTTTTATATAGTAGCACTTCATTTAAGTTTCTTTAATACATATTCCGGTTGCAATTAATCTTCGCGACGACAGTATTGTCTTCCTTTCAAGAGAAATTATCATGTTTATTCAATCGATACAAAGATGGTACATTTTTGTAGCATCATTGTTTCTTACATTTAAAAAAAACGGAATTGACTTTATGGAAACTACAAGTGTTGTTTTTATTCTTCCAACCTTCCTAACGTGCTTTAACTACTCTGTGTTAATGTTTCAAATGTGGTTTTATGGCTAAGGACAAGAGTGATTCAAATGTGATTTTATGGCTAAGGACAAGAGTGATTCAAAGGTGATTTTATGGCTAAGAACAAGAGTGATTCAAAGGTGATTTTATGGCTAAGGACAAGAGTGATTCAAATATGGTTTTATGGCTAAGAACAAGAGTGATTCAAATGTGGTTTTATGGCTAAGAACAAGAGTGATTCAAATGTGGTTTTATAGCTAAGGACAAGAGTGATTCAAATGTGTTTTTATGGCTAAGGACAAGAGTGATTCAAATGTGGTTTTATGGCTAAGGACAAGAGTGATTCAAAGGTGATTTTATGGCTAAGGACAAGAGTGATTCAAATATGGTTTTATGGCTAAGGACTAGAGTGATTCAAATGTGGTTTTATGGCTAAGGACAAGAGTGATTCAAATGTGGTTTTATGGCTAAGGACAAGAGGGATTCAAATATGGTTTTATGGCTAAGGCCAAGAGTTATTCAAAGGTGATTTTATGGCTAAGGACAAGAGTGATTCAAAAGTGGTTTATGGCTAAGAAAAAGAGGGAATCAAAGGTTGTTTTATGATAAGAACAATAGTGATTCAAGAGTTGTTTTATGGCTAAGAAAAAGAGTGGCCCAAAGTTGGTTTTATGACTAAGGACAATAGTGATTTAAAGCTGATTGTATGGCTAAGATGAAGAGTGATTCAAAAGTGATTTTATGGCTAAGAACAAGAGTGATTCAAATGTGGTTTTATGGCTAAGAACAAGAGTGATTCAAAGGTGATTTTATGGCTAAGAAAAAGAGTGATTCAAATGTGGTTTTATAGCTAAGAACAAGAGTGATTCAAAGGTGATTTTATGGCTAAGAACAAGAGTGATTCAAAGGTGATTTTATGGCTAAGGACAAGAGTGATTCAAATGTGGTTTTATAGCTAAGAACAAGAGTGATTCAAAGGTGATTTTATGCTTAGAACAAGAGTGATTCAAATGAGGTTTTATGGCTATTCAAGAGTGGTTTTATGACTAAGAACAAGAGTGACTCAAAGGAGATTTTATGGCTAAGGACAATAGTGATTCAAATGTGGTTTTATAGCTAAGGACAGGAGTGATTCAAAGGTGCTTTTATGGCTAAGAGCAAGAGTGATTCAAAGGTGATTTTATGGCTAAGAACAATAGTGATTCACAGGTGGTTTTATGGCTAAGAACAAGAGTGATTCAAAGGTGATTTTATGGCTAAGAACAAGAGTGATCAAAGGTGATTTTATGGCTAAGAACAATAGTGATTCAAAAGTGATTTTATGGCTAAGAACAAGAGTGACTCAAAGGAGATTTTTATGGCTAAGGACAATAGTGATTCAAAGGTGATTTTATAGCTAATGACAGGAGTGACTGAAAGGTTGTTTATGGCTAAGAACTAGAATCGTTCAAAAGTGGTTTTATGGCTAAGAACAAAAGTGATTTATGGCTAAGGACAAGAGTGATTCAAGAGTGGTTTTATGACCAAGAACAAGAGTGATTCATAAGTGGTTTATGGCTAAGGACAGGAGTGACTGAAAGGTGGTTTATGGCTAAGGACGATAGTGATTCAAAGGTTTTCAAGTATTATGAGTTTCCAAATATACAATATAGTTCATTTTTTCAATTTATGGTTTTTGCCTATTTTCCTTTAGGTACTATTGACACGTTGGATTTCGGTGAAAATCAAACTTCTAGAGGCATTTTGGGGAAAAGTTGGTATATCGTATTATTTAAGGTTCTGAATCCGAATCTGCTTGCCTGCTATTTGACCTCAAGTCTTTCAAAATATAGAAGAAATTTTTTTTAAAAAAATCCCCACTAAATAAACAGTAAAAAAATGGAGTTTTTTGTGTTTATAATCATACATAACAAAACTGATCCTTCTGTTAACATTGTTACTTCTATTATTTACTTTGTCTATATTATTAAAGATCACTGTCGAGAAAGTAGTAATCTGGACCCGACTATTGTATTTAAGCCCTCCTAACCAATGTAGCTGTGTGATATTTAAATAATTGCAACTTGATCAATGTGACTATTTCTTAAATAGTCCGATTTCAGCATTCTTTTTGATCTTGTCGACAGCATGAAGCAAACAGAAACTTTTAATGCGAACAAATATTAATAAATAGCGGATATTTGCTTGATCTGAGTGAATAACGGATATATTTCATCGAGTGGGTGAAAAACTATTCACCCACGAGATGAAATATATCCGTTATTCACTCGGATCAAGCAAATATTCTTTTTTATTTTATGCTCAAACGTCTTCTCTAGCAATTTGTAAAACAGACTGAAGTAGCAGATTTCTTACTGTATCCCTCGCGATAATGTCTGCTGTTTACCGTTTAAGTGCTGCTGTTTTATGTATATTCGCACAGAAAAAAATCAGTAATAACATAATGCTCCTTCCCAATTATAGGTAAAACAGTAGATAGAAACAAAATGAAGAAAGAAAAAAAAATATTTGCCCATTGCTGAATTTGACCCCGGTTCGTTTGAATGCGAAGGAACCATCTTTACCATTACACTATGCATGTGTCTTATAACAGTTGGAAATTTCTTAGTCATAGTGTTATTGTCTATTGACGTCCAGTGAAAAAATATGATATTTTTCACTCTAGTGAAAATAGGTGTGTTTTTAGAGCACTCTTGAATGAGATTCCTGTGTCATTGTGTCTAAGTTCAAGAGGCAATTCGTTCCAGCAAGATAGGCCCTGGTACGCAAAAGAACGTTGTCCTTATGATTTGGTTTTGATAGCTGGAATAATAAGAATACGAGCGTCAGAAGAGAAGCGTAGGTATTTAGAAGGGGTGTACACATGGGTGAGGTCAGAGAGGTATTTGGACTGGAGGCAGTCAACGAAATGTAGCATAGAGAACAGATTTTGTGTTTGATTCTTGAGCGGTAGCCAGTGGAGGGCACAAAACAGAGGGGGGGGGGGGGAGGAGTGCTCAGTTGTTGGTATTCTAAGGATGATCCGAGCAGCTGTGTTTTGAACATTTTGAAGTTTCTGTGGTAAATTTAGAGACGAACCAGACAGAAGCGAATTACAATAATCAAGTGTAGAAAGTACTAAGGAACACACAAGTGTTGTAGTGGCATCAACAGAAAGAAAATTGCGAATAGAGCTTGTTGCCTCCCAGCTCCAGGTATGCAGCCATGCATATGTTCATGACATGTTAGTGTAATGAGAGAGTACTGTCGAGAGTGGCACATAGGTTTCGCACTGATTCTGTAAATTTAATGTTGGTGTTTCTGATACTTATTGTTTGAGGTAAATTATATGAATGAGGAAGTCTTTGTGTGGTGATCAGAATGGCTTCAGTTTTATCATCATTCATCTGCAGCTTGTTACATGTCATCCATGACTTTACATCGGAAATGCACCTCTCTACACCTTTGATGGTGTAGCATCAACTTAAGTTGGGTGACTAGATTTGTATATGTGGGTGTCATCAGCGTACACTTGGTGAGATACCGGATGACGATTTATGACACTTGAGAGGGGTTGAGTGTATAGAATGAAGAATGGACCCGTTGTCCAAAAACATAACCCTGTGGAACACTGAAACATAGATGAACTGAGCTGGAATGTTTGCCATTTACTGTCAAAATTTGTCTCCTTTCGACTAAGTATGACTTGAACCATGGTAAGGCTGTATCACGAATGCCAAATACATGTTGGAGACAATGAAGTAATATATCATTTTATTTTGTGTCAAATGCTGCAGATAAGTCAATGACTGTAATCTTTCCACTATCCAAAGCAGAGAGAAGGTCGTTAACTACATTCAGAGAAGGTCGTTAACTACATTCTGTACTGTGGCGAGGGCGATATGTGGACTGTCAATTGCTAAAAAGACTGTTTAAATTCAGATGAGATACCAGTTTCGACAGAACAATTTTTTCTTAGATTTTAGACATAAATGGGAGGTTTGAAACAGGCCGGAATTTTGTTAAACCGTTAGGGTCAAGCGTTGGTTTCTTCAACAGCGGCTTTACAGTGACAGTTTTGAAAAATGACTGGAATTCACCGGACGAGAGAGAGGTATTAATAATATTGGTTAGTGAAGGCAATATTGAATCTAAGCACTCAAGGTGATGTCGGAATCGGATCAAGTTTACACGACTTTGGTGCGCTCTTCATCAGGAATGTACAAAAGACATTCGTAGTCTGGCTCAAATGCTGTTAAAGGTTGCCTTTGAAATTCTGTATCACAACTGTGTGGAGACGATGAGTCGATTGAAATTATGTTGTCAAGTTCATCTCTAATGGTTTGCACTTTGGCACGGAAGAAATTTGCAAACCGGTCCGGAAGTTCGGCTGGAGAGAAGGTCGTTGGAAATGGTGTACATTTGTTGCTTGACATTAAGCCTGTTCGTAATATCAAAGAGCTCTTTGCAGCTGTCGCTTTCGGTGATTTTAGTACTAAAATAGGTTGATTTCGCCGCACGAACTATGTGACATTCTTCTTAGCGGCTTCAAATATTTGCTTATGAATACTAAGACCGGATGAAAGCCGAAGCGTCTCACCCTTAGGGCATTATCTTTCAGCAGTGCGAAGCTGGTCCCTAACACCACAATACCATGGAGAACACTTCTGAATGGATACTCTGCACTTGGTTGCCGGGGTATGTTTTTTCAGCCATTGAACGCAAGCACTTATCAAGTTGTTCAGCTGTGGGACGCCCCCGAGTCCCCTTTGGGGGTTCCGTTCCATAGACCCCCTCGTTTACTTCCACCCTCAAACGATATTTCTGGATCCGCCCCTGCATATTAAGTTTCTTTATGTGATTTTCCCAGTAGACTTACGTTTTCTGTGTGATATTTATGTTGTCCCACCATTAGTTTTTTGACGCGGATTGGATGTACAACAGAGCAATAAAATAAAAGAAGGAAGACAGTTAAAACACATGACGTAACACACGTACTTCCATCGAGAGGTTGCCTGTTGATAAGCATACATTGAAGAGAACATATCATTTACATTGTTTTTTTCATGCGTTAGTAAAAGAACTTATGTTGAAATACAGTGGAGGGTATAAATCTGAGTGGAGTATTTTTATGAAAAGAGGAAAGTGCTTAAGTACATCAAAATTGATGACTCCAGGATAATGTATATTTGAGGTGATAGTATGTGTTGGTGCAAACGCATGCAATGCATGCCCCTAACATGTACTAAGTTAATCAATGTCAATGTCTGAAAATCTGCAAGAATTGTGTGCAGAAGCAAGAACCTCTATTACCTTTGCATATTTTATGTCTTCGTCCAAATCATGCACAAAAATATGAAAATTCTGCATTTATGTGATCTAAATTTTAATTAAAAACGCCTACTAAACCTTACAACCAATTGAGTGCTATAATTGTTTGTATAGACCATTACCAGATTATATGCCAGAAGATCTCACGAAGCCATGTGACAGGTCTGGTAGAACGAGACCAATCTTACCGGTGTCATCCATGGATCAACAGTGCTATTGGTCTGACTGAGTCTTGTCTTGTGGTATTTAAAGCCATATTTCAGCACACGATAAGCCATAGATGGCGGCCAGTATATTTGGTGGAGGAAGAACCCAGGAAAATCCGAGGAAGAACAACCACCACACGGAAAGCTACTGACAAGCTTTCTCACATACCCCCGTTGTTCGAGGCGAGACTCGAACTTACGTGTGGGTGATCTGTAAAAGCGAGCGCTTTAGACCACCCGACCATCCGAGGCCCCTGGACTAATTGAAGTTCGTACATCCTGTTCATGTATCCTTTTCATCTTCTTGCTTGAAAAATATGTATATATAAGATGCAGTGTTGTTGATTGATGTTTGTTTATCTGCTGATCAATTAAACCACTACATTTGTATATCTATTGTTGATTTAGTTTCTTCAATTCTTTCTACAGATGCAGCTATCAGTACTTTCTCAGTGTTCCTGATGGATATAGATCCTCTCATGCCATGTCAAATGCAGAGCCTCGCTTTCAACTCGTTACCTGTGCAAAATGAAACATATTTTCCCAGTAATTGATGTCGTTACAAGGGAAGAGCACAAGCCTTCCATGCACAATATAAGAAAGTGTCACTGCATCAGTTAAAATGTCAATGAAATTTAGAATTTTCTGTCTGAACAGCGATTCGCAGTGTGTAATGACTTCATGAATCCTGTAAAATATGAAGTGAAGTCCTTACAACAAATGGCAGTCTGAAATACAGAAACAAAGCTACAGCTTTCATACATCCCTCGCAATACATTTTAGTAAAAAATCATAATGTTTTCTAAAAGCTAAAATAAATGAGAGAGAGAGAGAGAGAAAGTACATCAATTAAACTGAAGGCATACCACTATTTCTTCTTCCTCCTTTTCTTCTTCTTCTTTTTTTTTTTCTTCTTCTTCTAAAAATAATAATAAAATAAGAATCATAATAATGTTATTATTATTATTATTATTTATTATTATTATTATTATTATTATTATTATTATTATTTTCTAAAGATAACATACTAACTGACCCTCAAGGTAAAGTATTAAATTGGTTTGGTACATTACATACATTAAATGGTCCTTCTGATTCTGTCTGTGCATGTATGGAAAATGTCTCAAGCCGCTAGACTGAACATAGTTACATATCCTAATAAAAGATAAAAAGTAAAATTGGAATTCGACCTTTCTTGCAGTAAAAACTGGAGTGCTGACAATAATGTTCCAAATAAAATAAATGTTTTCATGCGCGAGATATAAGCAATAATTTGTTATCACTTTCTTCATTTGTTTCGGCAGATCAGCGAGTACGATAGTAAATTTCTAATACTGAAAAATACTTGCTTGGTTGAACCCCTAGTTACTAATTCATCAGCCAAATTCTTTGAAATTCATAGCAGCTTGAAGAGAATCTCATTACGTCTATCTCTCAGAAGACGGTGATTACCCAGATGATAAAAGACTTCAAATACGGTAGGGTATTAATCACAAGAAGAATGTCCTTTCCAACTTAAGCAATATTTTCCGCTGTTAATCCCGAGGATATGCTTTGAAACTGCTATACAAAAGCAGACTTTGTATTAGGTTTTAATAAAATATATCGGAACGTTTTCATTATGTAGGGTGCTTATTGCATATACGACAATGATGGTAGGGGCATTCTTCACCCATTTTCGCAGTCGCATTTTTTACTGAGTGACAGCGGAAAGCTGCGGATAAATTTAAAATTAATTTTTAAGCAGTGTAAATTCATTCTCAAAATAGTCTTAGTTCAAGCCGTTCATTATCGGTATGACTGATCCAAACCATCAGTCAATCCTCTGCTTTCTACAAATGTAGTAAAATAAAAATCTATAGGAATTTTGATTTTGTGTGAGATCGCAATCACTACAAGAAAGTGATCACTCTTAATGTATCATAAAAGTAACCCAAGCACGTAACTTTTCAAATTCTTTTCCTTCTTCCCATTTAGAAACATGGCTAAAATGAAAGGCAAGCCCCATTTGTTTCTGTGTATACTCGAGTATATATTTTCTATCCTTATGATATTCATGAATTTCTTTGTGATTTATAGTCGAAAATAAAAGATTCTAGGTTGAAACATTATATAGAGTGCTTTAAAATGAGAGTGTAGGGGCTCTGTAAATGAAGTAAATAGATCATTATAACGTCAATTTATTATTCGTTTTAGACAAAACATTAAAAGGAAATCCGAGAAAACAGATGTTTCATTGAATCTGACGAAAATGATTGAAACAACTCCATTTTGCAATGTTCACCATTGTATGTGATAGTAACTAAGAAATATTTTTGCAGCTGTGGTAGCTTGGTCTTTCATGCAGTGACAAGTCAAACCTGGAAATATATTCAAACATTGAACCTGAGCATCGTGAATACATTTTAAGAGTGTAAGTGTGGCTTTACAGTTCGAATGGTAATGTTATTACACAAATGAATTATACAAATGGACTGACAATGTACATGAGAATATTATATCACTGCATTCTTAGTGTTAATTAACGTATAAATTACTTAACCATACTATTCATCCATGACCTCACTTTTCTGATAATATGTACAGTATTAAATGTTTTGCTTGAATATGTCTATACACGCAGATCAAGGTCATTGTAACTCAAATAAAAATTTGTTTTGCAGAATAATTTTTATTCTTGAGTAAGTTCTTTGACAAACTGGTTGGATGGCTTGCACTTATGGTAATGAAGCAACCTATAGATTTTGATGTCTAGAGGTCAGACGTTACAGTCATAGTAAATCTAATAAGAAAAAAAAAAATTCTGCACATGAAGTTTTTCAATACCTCATACTTTGGCCAAATAGAGTACTATTAAACAGTGGTCAGGATTCATTGTTTTGTACCAAATAACAAAACTCCAATACAGAAAACCGTCAAAATTGGCAATACCCACTTAAGGCATTATAAATACTGTCAGTTTGTTTATATCCGTGGGATTAAATTTTCGTAGTTTTGCGAAAAGTGACATTTTTGTCGATACTTATATTCATGGATTTGGGGTAGGGTTTCTATTGTTTCCACGGAAGGGGTTTATAAACTAATGTTTGCTAGCGACTTTCAAATCCGCGAAAATTCATGAATAAAAGGACCATGGGTGTTATTTCTAATTAGGAACATATATGTTGTTACGACTCTATAGCAAAA
Organism: Margaritifera margaritifera; assembly: GCA_029931535.1. NCBI lineage: Eukaryota > Metazoa > Mollusca > Bivalvia > Unionida > Margaritiferidae > Margaritifera > Margaritifera margaritifera. The sequence goes on along the minus strand of JAQPZY010001677.1, from coordinate 5,221,753 downwards.
AATATGTAACAGAAAGAAAGTGAAACCAACAATGTAAGAAAAATTAACAAGCAATTCATTTATAGACAATTAAAATGAAAATTCAAAAAGACACTTACAATATTGTGAACTAAAATCCAAATAATCCAATAATCCTAAGTGTTCTAATCACAAGTTCAAAATATAAAATATTCCGACTGAATTCCAGTAGCCTTGAATGTCCTGAAATGTGAGTAGTCTTGAATGTCCTGGTGTGCCACTAGTCTTGTATGACCTGATATGCCTGAATGACGTAATCCAGAATATCTTTAAATGAATTAACAACAGCCTAAAGCCATGTATCAATCCAAAATGAGGATGCGCACTTTAATTATCCAATTAATATTTTTAAAGAAATAATTCCTCTCTATATTATATATATATAAACACAGGTCACCCGACAGAATTTTCTAGAAAATCATATGGCTTACCTGACAAATACCATTAATTATAATGAAAAAGCCAGTATAACTGTAAACAAAAACAACCATGAACTTGAATTCTAAGCAAAGAACTTGTTTACATCCTATAACCAAGGACAAAGTTAAATATGTAAACATTATACACAACACCTCTCCTCATAAAAAAAAAAGATTTATGCAATAAAGGTTTCTTTTAAATATGCATCTGATACTATAATAATCAAAATTACATATGAAGATGTTTTATAAATGCCTCTCAGCCTTACACAAAATAAACACATGAGAGTGCATCTCCATCGCAACAATCTCCGATTTTTATCTTTCATGTTATTTATGAAAGTAAGGGGATTGTGATCGCTGAATTCAATAACCGGAGAAAGAACCGAGGTAACATACACTTCAAAATGGTCAAGCTAATATCAAAGCAAACATTCCTTCTCAATAGAAGAAAAATGTTTCTGCTGCTTGTTTAGTTTTTAAGAAGAATAGCACACCGGATGATCCACACCATTTTTGTCTTCTTGAATCAATACTCCACCAACCCTTATATCACTTGCAGCAATAGTCATTTTAAATAATTGGCTGAAATTTTGTGCAGAAAGAACTGGTGGATTCTTAAGCATGCCCTTTAATTTATCAAAGGATTCCTGACACTGGTCAAACCAATAAAACTTGGATTTCTTACTCATAGAATTTGTCAAAGTTTCGGCAATTATGGAAAAATTTGAACAAAATTTCCAATAATATCCAGCCATACCTAAAAATCGCATCAGTTCCTTTTTACAAACAGGCACAGGGAATTCAGAGATAGCCTTGACCTTAGCTTCTACAATTTGAACTTGATCTGGTCCCACAATATATCCTAAAAATGTGACATAAGCATGGCAAACTCACTTTTGCTTAAATTAATCGTCAGATTTACATCATTGAGTCTATCGAAGAATTTCAGAATGGTTTCCAGGTGATCTTCCCAAGTGTCGATGTAAAAAATGACGTCATCGATGTACGCGTCACAAGTATCAAGGCCAGATGTTATCATGTTCATAAGACGCTGGAATGTTGCCGGAGAATTTTTCATACCAAAAGGCATCACTTTATATTGATAAAGCCCATCTGGAGTTACAATAGCTGAATTTTTTTAAATTAATTATTTTTATTTTTATTATATATATCCTCTTTCTGTGAGTGGAATTTGCCAGAATCCTTTTAAAAGGTCAAACTTGGTGACATATTTCGCATTTCTAATTTTATCAATACAATCGTCCATTCTTGCATTGGAAATTAATCTGTTTTGGTGACACTGTTGACTTTTCTATAATCAGTACACATGCGGAATGTATTATATGGCCTAGGAACAAGAATATATGGTGAACTCCAGTTACTTTTACTTGGTTCTATAAAATTATTCTCCAGTAAATAGTGAATTTCTTTCTTCAAATATCACTGTTTGAGAGGATTCATCCTGTAAGGATGCTGTTTCACAGGTGTAGAATCTACAATGTCAACGTCATGATAGATTTTATTTGTTCGTTTAGGAACATCAGGAAACAAGTGCTCATGCTCATGTAATAGCTGTTTTAATTCATTTCTTTCCTGTTGTTGTAGATGTGAAAGTTTCTGGTCCAGATTGTTCAATATTTCTGAATTCCGAAGGTTGGTTATACCAGAGTCACTATAATCTGATCGTATTCCATCGTTGATATCTTCACTGTGTGGGACAGGTACAACTAAATTAACTGAATAATTAGTTGGGCTATCTCTATCAAAATATTCCTTTAACATATTTATCTGACATTTTTTTTTCCGTTTACGCCTCCCAGGAGTGTTAATTTAAGTCATTTACTTTCTTTTCAACGGTATATGGAGCATAACATTTAGCCCGAAGAGGATTTTGAGGTATGGGCAAGAGAGCCAGAACTTTCTCACCAGGCTTAAAACTTCTTTCCTGTGCATTCTTGTCATACCTTAATTTCATTTTTGACTGAGTAATGTAAAGATTAATTCTTGCTACTTCACAGGCCTTTGACAAAACTGTTATTTGAAATCAGAAACGTAGTCAAGGAGATTAATCTGTGAATATTCATTTGAAAGAAGTTTCTCTTTCAATAATTTCAATGGTCCAAGGACAGTATGTCCATACACCAGTTCAATGGGACTAAAACATAATGATTCTTGAACTGATTCCCTAACAGCAAACAACAACAAATGAACACCCTCATCCCAATCCTTTACTGTATCAAAGCAATATAACCGAATCATATTCTTCAAAGTTTGATGAAATCTTTCCAAAGCACCTTGACTTTCAGGGTTTAAACTGTTGGATTCCTAATTCATGTATAACTTGTTGAAAATTCCAGACATAAAATTTTACCCTTGTTCAGACTGGACATATTTGGGAAGGCCAACAGGTGTAATACTTTATAAAAGCTTGCACAACGGTTTTAGTTTTAATGTTTCTCAAAGGAATTGCCTCTGGAAATCTTGTAGATGCACATATTATGATCAACGAATATTGACTTGGTCTTAGGTAAGGGACCGACACAGTCTACCATTATTCTGCTAAATACAGGAATAGGTTGCACATGAGCCTTAGGTATCTTCTGATTGGGTTTTCCTACCATTTAACAAGTGTGAAAAGATCGATTGTATTTAGATATATCACTTTTAAGTTTGAGCCAATAAAAATTATTCAAGATCTTGTGATAAATCTTATTGACTCCTAAATTACCAGCCAAGGGAGTTTCATGGGCTAGACTAAGAATTTCCTGCCGATATGGCTTCGGAACGACGATTTGATTGGTCACTGACCACTCGTCACCAGCGGGTACATGAGGTGGTTTCCATTTTCTCATAAGGACCCTATTTTCACAAAGTAATACACTGGAGCTTGTGTGGCTTCAGTTTCACTAAAAACGCTCTGAAACAAACAGTATATATCAGGATCTTGTCCCTGTAAGACAACGAATGATTGTCTTTTGTCACCCTGATTAGACTAGAGAGAATGGGTTGCAAAAAGAGGATCACTGTGATCAATACCTTTTGAGTGATTAATGTCAGGAGAGAAAGTGACCTCATCAAAAGACTGACCAATAAATATATCAGCTAAAGGAATAATTTCTTGATATATATCGTTCTCAATAGCTCTTTTTGACATAGCTCTGGCAACTGCACGAGCAGGATACAAATCAGGCATTTCAATCTCAATAGGATCGACTTTTTGATCCAGACAAGGCTTGTTAGTGTTACGACTCTATGGTCTAAGAAAAATGTAACAGAAAGAAAGTGAAACCAACAAATCAAATAAAAAATCAACAAGCAATTTATTACTAGATAATTAAAATGAAAAATCAAAAAGTCACTTACAGTAATGTGTTTTGAAATCCTAATAATCCAATAAGAATGATTGTTCTAATCACAAGTCCTAAATATAGAATGATCCGAATTCACGGCTGTGTCCTTGAATGTTATGATGTGCTAATGGTCTCCAAAGTCCTGATGTACTAGAAATCTTTGATGTGCTGATGTCAAAATGAAGTATTCCAAAATATCTGAATATAAGTTCACATAAATTCCAAAATCATCAATTAAAAATCCAAAATCCAAAAGTTTATGAGCACTGTTATAATCCAATGAATATTTAAAATAATTCCTCTCTTAGAATTTGGAATGAATTTTCACAACTGTAATAGCTCTTTACAAGACTGATGGTAATGTCAAAACTGAATAAATGTCCACCAAACATGGCATATATAAAGACTGGTCACATGACAGAATGTTCTAGAACATGTGTCATCTTAATGGAATTCTACTTGTAAACAAAAATCAACCTTGACCTTCAAATTGAGAAAACATATTGATCAAAACAACCTAATTCAAGGACACTAGTTAAACATGTTTTTCATGATAAACATTAAGATTTAAGCAAATATTAAAGTGAAGAAACATTTATAATTTCCTAAAATATTTATAATATTATATAAACATCATATATAACACCTCCCCTCATAAAGAAAAAGAAAGATTTATATAATAAAGCTTTCTTTTGAATATACATCTAATACTATAATAACCAAAATTACATAAGAACATGTTTTATGATACTGGACTTAATTACATCAAGCAATATTACATTTCTAGGCACGTGAGAGTGCATCTGCAATCACATTGTCTTTTCCCTTGATGTGTCTAATGTCAATGTTATATTCTTGCAATATCAAACTCTATCTCAACAATCTCCGATTTTTATCTTTCATTTTGTTGATGAAAGTAAGGGGATTGTGATCACTGTACACAATAATTGGAGAAAGAGCTGAGGTAACATACACTTCAAAATGCTGTAAAGCCAATATCAAAGCCAAACATTCCTTCTCAATTGTGGAATAATTTTTCTGGTGCTTGTTAGTTTTTTCGAAAAATAACACACAGGATGATCCACACCACTTTTGTCTTCCTGAATCAATACTCCACCAACCCCTACATCACTTGCATCAACAGATAATTTAAATGATTGGCTAAAATTTGGTGCAGAAAGAACTGGTGCATTCTTAAGCATGGCCTTTAACTTGTCAAAAGATTCCTGACACTTGTCAGACCAATAAAATTTGGCTTTCTTACTCAATAAACTTGTCAAAGGTTCAGCAATTTTGGAAAAATTGGAACAAAATTTCCGATAATATCCAGCCATACCTAGAAATCGCATCAGTTGCTTTTTACAAATTGGAACTTGAAATTCAGAGATAGCTTTGACCTTAGCTTCTATAGGTTTAACTTGACCTTGTCCCACAATATGTCCTAAAAATGTGACACAAGCATGGCAAAACTCACTTTTGCTCAAATTAATTGTCAGATTCGCATCGCTGAGTCGATCAAAGAATTTTCGAATGGTTTCCAAATGATCTTCCCAGGTGTTGTTGCAGATAATGACGTCATCGATATAAGCGTCACAATTATCAAGACCAAATGTTATCATGTTCATCAGACGTTGAAACGTTGCAGGCGAATTTTTCATTCCAAACGGCATAACTTTATATTGATAAAGTCCATCTGGAGTTACAAATGCTGAAATTTCTTTTGCCCTTTCCGTCAGTGGAATTTGCCAGAATCCTTTTAAAAGGTCAAACTTGGTGACATATTCCGCATTTCCAATTTTATCAATGCAATCGTCCATTCTTGGGATTGGAAATGAATCAGTTTTGGTGACACTGTTGACTTTTCTATAGTCAGTACACATACGGAATGTATTATCTGGCTTGGGAACAAGAATACATGGTGAACTCCAGTTACTTTTACTTGGTTCTATGAAATCATTCTCCAGTAAATACTGAATTTCTTTCTTCAGATAGTTCTGTTTGAGAGGATTCATCCTATAAGGATGCTGTTTCACAGGCGCAGAATCTACAACGTCAACGTCATGATAAATTTTACTTGTTCGTGTTGGAACATCAGGAAACAAGTGCTCATAGTCATGTAATAGCTGTTTTAGTTCATTTCTTTCCTGTTGTTGTAGATGTGAAAGTTTCTGGTCTAGGTTGTTCAATATTTCTGAATTCCGAAGATTGGTTATACCAGAGTCACTATAGTCTGATCGTACTCCATCGTTGATATCTTCACTGTGTGGGACAGGTACAACTAAATTAACTGAATAATTAGCTGAGCTATCTCTGTCAAAATATTCCTTTAACATATTTATATGACAAAGTTGTTTCTGTTTCCGTCTCCCAGGAGTGTTAATGATATAATTTAAGTCATTTACTTTCTTTTCAACGGTATAAGGACCATAAAATTTAGCCTGAAGAGGATTCTGAGGTATGGGAAAGAGAGCCAGAACTTTGTCACCAGGTTTAAAACTCCTTTCCTGTGAATTTCTGTCATACCTTAATTTCATTTTTGACTGGGTAGTGTGAAGATTAGTTCTTGCTACTTCACAGGCCTTTGACAACTTGTATTTGAAATCAGAAACATAATCAAGAAGATTAATCTTTGAGTCTTCATTTGAAAGAAGTTTCTCTTTCAATAATTTCAATGGTCCACGGACAGTATGACCAAAAACTAGTTCAAAGGGACTAAAACCCAACGACTCTTGAACTGATTCCCTAACAGCAAACAACAACAAATGAACACCCTCATCCCAGTCCTTTTCTGTATCAAAGCAATATGATCGAATCATATTCTTCAGAGTTTGATGAAATCTTTCCAAAGCACCTTGACTTTCAGGGTGATAGGCAGAAGATTTAAACTGTTGGATGCCTAATTCATGCATAACTTGTTGGAAAATTCCAGACATAAAATTTGACCCTTGATCCGACTGGACAGATTTGGGAAGGCCAACAAGTGTAAAAACTTCACCAAAGCTTTCACAATAGTTTTAGTTTTTATATTTCTCAGAGGAATTGCCTCTGGAAATCTTGTAGATGCACACATGATGGTCAACAAGTATTGGTTGCCTGACTTGGTTTTAGGTAAAGGACCAACACAGTCTACCATTATTCTACTAAATGGTTCATCAAATGCAGGAATAAGTTGCAGATGAGCCTTAGGTATCTTCTGATTGGGTTTTCCTACCATTTGACAAGTGTGACAAGATCTGCAGTATTTAGAAACATCACTTTTGAGTTTCGGCCAATAAAAATGATTCAAGATCTTGTGATAAGTCTTACGGACTCCTAAATGACCAGCCAAAGGAGTTTCATGGGCTAAATTAAGAATTTCCTGTCGATATGACTTAGGAACAACAATTTGATAGCTCACTGACCACTCGTCACCAGCGGGTACATCAGGTGGTCTCCATTTCCTCATAAGGACCCCATTTTTCACAAAGTAACACACTGGAACTTGTGTGGCTTCAGTTTCACTAATAGCCCTCTGAAACAAACAAGATATCTCGGGATCTTGCTCCTGTTCAACGACAAGGGATTGTCGTTTGTCATCCTGATTAGAACAAAGAGAATGAGTTGCCAAAAGAGGATCACTGTGATCAATACCATTTGATTGATCAATACCTGAGGAAAAAGTGACCTCATCAAAAGACTGACCAATACATGTGTCAGCTAAAGGAATAATATCCTGATCAACATCACTCTCAATAGCTCTTTTTGCCATAGCTCTAGTAACTGCACAAGCAGGGTACAAATCAGGGATTTCAGTTTCGACAGGATCAACTTTCTGATCCAAACAAGGCTTGTCAGTTACAAGTGGATTAACCACAACCTTATCTCCAGCTAGGTCATTGCCTAGTAATAAATGAACACCCTCTATGGGTAAAGAAGTCACTGCCCCAACAGTCACAGGTCCAGAAACTAAGTCTGATGCCAAATTTACACAATGGAGAGGAACATTTACAAAGCCGCACTCTACTCCCTGAACAAGAACACTTTCACTTGAAGAAGACTCCTCAGACAAAGGCAAAGTACCTGATAATAAAAGACTCTGAGAAGCTCCAGTGTCCCTTAATATTTTAATTGGGATAGGTTTGGCAGAATCACCAATAAGTGATATAGAACCTTCTGACATGAATGGTTCATAAGCCTCCAAAATAGAATCAGACTGGGGTTTGTTTGACCCAACAAATGTATTGTTTTCAATACAAGACCGTGACCTTGACCTCGTAGAAATAAGAGCATTTGGAAAAGCTCTGTCTTTTCTCTGTTGCTTATTTTTCAACTTGAAGCAATCAGAAATAACGTGCCCTTTCGTTTTACAATAAGTGCACGTAGGAAGAGATAAGGATTTCTGATCAGTCTTATCAGATGTTTGATTCCTAACAGTTGTGCTGTCGTGAAATTTGGAAGTACTCGAATGAGATTGAAATGGTTTTTTACCAGAAAACTGCTGAGAGGACGACTTATTGCCAAATGAAATTTTGTGAGTCAAGGAATAATCATCAGCCATACGAGCAGCATTTTCCAAAGTTTCCACATTCTGCTCGTCAAGATAGATTTTAACATCACTATGGATGCACCTCTTGAACTCTTCAATTAATACGAGCTGTCTGAGGTTATCATAAGCTTGATCAACTTTCTTGGCTGAGCACCACCTATCAAATAGTTGTTCTTTATCCCTTGCAAATTCGACATGAGTTTGTCCAGTTTCTTTTCTACAATTCCTAAACCTTTGTCGATATGCCTCTGGTACCAACTCATAAGCTTTCAAGATGTACTCCCTAACCACATCATAATCAGTGCTTTGTTGTACTGACAGTGAAGTGTAGACTTCACGAGCTTTGCCAATAAGTACACTTTGTAATAACAAAGTCCAATGCTCTCTGGGCCATTTCAAGTTTTCAGCTATTTTTTCGAAATGAAGAAAGTATTTATCTACTTCTTTTTCCTGAAAAGGGGGTACTAACCTAATATATCTAGTAACATCAAAACCTGGACTTGTGTTTAAAGGAGTGGAGTGTGCTCCGTTTGCCAGTTCTAATTCTCTTAATTTAAATTGCATTTCCCTTTCTTCTCTTTGCATCTGCATTTGTATTTGCCTCTCTTCCTTCTGCATTTGTATCTGCCTCTCTTCCTTCTGCATTTGTATCTGCCTCTCTTCCTTCTCTCTCTCCATCTGTTCTTTCTCTCTTCTTTCTCTCTCTCTCTCTCTGAATCTGAAGCTTTGCCAATTCTAAATCCATCTGGTTCTTTAACTCTAATTCCCTTAATTACCTGTCAGACCAAGTTACAGGCTTTCTCTTCAAACTTAAAGCACTATTTTCAAAAATTCCATTTCCTACTAAATACTGAATTAAAATAATCTTTATCTCCTGTTTTGTCAATGATACTTTTGCCTCAGATAGACTGTATTTTCTGGCAAGCTCGAGCAACTCATCCTTTCTCATGCACTCTAACCCCTCCTGGGTAGGTTTTGAAATGAAATTCTGAACATTAGATGCCATAGTAAATGCTTGTTGGTTTCACACACAAAAATTTCTCTATATAAAATCTTTGCCAAAGACAAAACAAAAAAAAATTCCGAGACAAAATCAATATGAATTTCAAAAATAACTTTAATATCTCTAATATGCTTTAAAGAAATTCAATCCCGGAACGACGAGCCCCCAATTTCTGTTACGACTCTATGGTCTAAGAAAAATGTAACAGAAAGAAAGTGAAACCAACAAATCAAGTAAAAAATCAACAAGCAATTTATTACTAGATAATTAAAATGAAAAATCAAAAAGTCACTTACAGTAATGTGTTTTGAAATCCTAATAATCCAATAAGAATGATTGTTCTAATCACAAGTCCTAAATATAGAATGTTCCGAATTCACGGCTGTGTCCTTGAATGTTATGATGTGCTAATGGTCTCCAAAGTCCTGATGTACTAGAAATCTTTGATGTGCTGATGTCAAAATGAAGTATTCCAAAATATCTGAATATAAGTTCACATAAATTCCAAAATCATCAATTAAAAATCCAAAATCCAAAAGTTTATGAGCACTGTTATAATCCAATGAATATTTAAAATAATTCCTCTCTTAGAATTTGGAATGAATTTTCACAACTGTAATAGCTCTTTACAAGACTGATGGTAATGTCAAAACTGAATAAATGTCCACCAAACATGGCATATATAAAGATTGGTCACATGACAGAATGTTCTAGAACATGTGTCATCTTAATGGAATTCTACTTGTAAACAAAAATCAACCTTGACCTTCAAATTGAGAAAACATATTGATCAAAACAACCTAATTCAAGGACACTAGTTAAACATGTTTTTCATGATAAACATTAAGATTTAAGCAAATATTAAAGTGAAGAAACATTTATAATTTCCTAAAATATTTATAATATTATATAAACATCATACATAACATTAGTTACAAGTGGATTAACCACGACCTTATCTCCAGCTAGATCATTGCCTAGTAACAAATGGATACCTTCTATAGGTAAAGAAGTCACAGCCCCAACAGTTACAGGTCCGGAAACTAAGTCTGATGCAAAAATGACACAATGGAGAGGAACATATACATAGCCACACTCTACTCCCTGTAGAAGTACAACACTTCTCAGACAAAGGCAAAGTAACTGATAATAAAAGACTCTGAGAAGCTAATGTGTCCCTTAATATTTTAATAGGTTTGGCAGAGTCACCAATAAGTGGTATAGAATCTTCTGACATGAATGGTTCATACGTCTCCAAAATAGAATCAGACTGGGTTTTGTTTGACTCAACAAATGTATTGCTTTATTTCAATACAAGACCGTGATCTTGACCTCTTTCAAATAAGTGCATTTGGAATAGCTCTGTCTTTATTCTGTTGTTTACTTTCAACCTGAAGCAATCAGGAATGACGTGCCCTTTCTTTTTACAATAAGTACACGTAGGAAGAGATAAGGATTTCTGATCAGTCTTATCAGATGTTTGAATTCTAACAGTTGTGCTGTTCTGAATTTTAGAAGTATTCGTTTGAGACTGAAATGGTTTTTTACCAGAACATTTCTGAGAGGATGACTTACTGATAAATGAAATTTTCTGAGTCAAGGAATAATCATCAGCCATAAGAACAGCATTTTCCAAAGTTTAACCAAATCATAATCAGTGCTTTGTTGTATTGATAGTGAAGTGTAGACTTCACAAGCATTGCCCAATAAGTACCCTTTGTAATAACAAAGTCCAATTTTCTCTTGACCATTTCAACTTTTTAGCAATTTACTCAGAGTGAAGAAAGTATTTATCTACTTTTTTTCCTGAAAAGCGGGTACTAACATAATGTATCTGGTAACAGCAAAACGTGAACTTGTGTGTAAAGTAGGGAAGAGTGCTCCGCTTGTCAATTCTAATTCTTTTAATTTATATTACATTTCCATTTCTTTTATCTCTTGCTCTCTCTGTATCTGTATGTCCTTCTCCTCTCTCTGCATTTATCTCTCCTCTTTCTCGCTCTCGCTCTGCATATCCCCCTCCTCTTTCTCTGTCTGCATTTCCCTCTCCAAATTCTCTCTCTGCATCTGTATTTCCCTCTCCTTCTCCTCTTTCTGAATTTGTAGTTCCATCATTTCTTTCTGAAGCTGAAACTTTCATAATTCTAATTCCATCTGGGGTTTTATTTTTAAAGCTGTCCTTTAATTTCCTATCAAACCAGACACAGACTTGCCAGTAGTCTGTAATGTCCTGATATGCCTGAACGATGTAATCCAGAATATCTTTAAATGAATTCACAAAAAAGTCATGTATCAATCCAAAATGAGAATGAGCACTTTAGTAATCCAATAAATAAATAATTCCTCTCTCTGAATTTGCTCTGATTTTCACAACACAACTATAAGCACCTGATTATTAAACCAAATTCCTTAAAGACGGATAGTTAGTATGGGAATGAAATACTGCTTACCAAACTTCATATATATATATATATATATATATATATATATATATATATATATATATATATATATATATATATATATATATATATATATATATATATATATATATATAGACACAGGTCATCTGACAGAATTTTCTAGAAAATCATATAGCTTACCTGAGAAATATCAGTAATTCTAGTGGGAAAAAAATTCCAAGTATAATTGTAAACAAAAGCAACCCTGAACTCGAATTCTAAGCAAACAACTTGTTTACATCCTATACCCAAGGACAAAATTAAATATGTAGGACAAAAGTTAAATATGTAAACATTATACATAACAATGTTACTCAATTTGTACAATTAAAGATAATTCCTCAGCAAAAGAAATTGTTCTAAATTGCAAGCATGAATATTGAAAAATAATAATGTTAGCCAGATTCAATTAAATAGATGAATTATGAACTATGCTTCATCCAGACTGAGATGGTCTCAATTGTTATGAAAATGGTTTTCCAGTGTTTGAAGCAAATCAAGCTCTTTGTCTGGGGAAGAAACAACTTACAAAAACAAAAACAACACGTAAGACAAAAACAGGGAGAAAACCTGAATTACCTTTCATGTTTGAATGACAGAGGAAGTCTACTGAAAAATAGTTTAATAATATAAAAAAAAAATTAAAAAGATGATAAACAGTATTAATATTACCTGTCTTTTTTATTTCAGGGTTATATATTCCCCTATTAAAATATTTATTTTATGTTTTAACCGGTGTAGAATCAAAATTAAGTTAATCCTTGCCACAGACTGCTATCAAAACCCATTCCTAAGCCCTGAAAACATCGCAATAAATATATGTACTTTGCCGTTGTTACGTCTCTTTTTTTTTATCTGTTTCTTTTTCTCTCTCTAACTTTCCTTCTTACAGATTTCGTTCATTTTCCCTTTCTTAATACTGTATAAATATAAATGTTCCAGTGAATTTAAGCACGAAAGGGGAAGAGAATAGAAGCCTCTAAATAGATGTTTGTAACTTCCTTGATTTGTACAATTTTATTGCAAGGGATCTGTGTATTACATGGTACTAGTACGGATTTTTATACTCAAAATGACTATTTCCATTTTGTCTTTCAGCTAAGTTAGACGGAGTGAAGACATACATGTCTCTGAGACGGGTGCCACTGCGTCTCCAGGATCGTGTGATTCGGTGGTTTGATTATTTGTGGATTTGTAACAAGTCAACTGACGAAGAAAAGACACTCAGTCTACTTCCAGACAAGTTAAAGGCCGAAATCGCCATCCATGTGCACCTGGATACGTTAAAACGGGTGGAAATATTCCAGGCTACCGAAGCTGGATTTTTATGTGAATTAGTTTTAAGACTTAAACCTGTGTTATTCTCACCCGGGGATTATATATGCACAAAAGGTAGGTTATTTTTTACATATATTTAATAATTTTCTTTTGATCTTCATATTCAAAATGGTCATATTCTGATTATAAGTCATCAACTGATTCTTAGTTTTAATTAATTGTATTGCAATATTAAAGAAGTAAGTGTGGTTAGGCAACAAGTTCTCCAAACAGGGTACAGCCCTCCACCTACATAAAGAAGCACTTAACATAATACGAGAGAGAGAGAGAGAGAGAGAGAGAGAGAGAGAGAGAGAAAACCATGAATGAATTACATGAATACAAATACAATCCAACCTATCTCTACAACCACCTCTGTCAGCTCTGTCAAGTGACCACCAGCCACTCCCAGCATTAAGCGATCGTTCCAGTGCCTCCTCGGTCATTTACAGCTGTTTTATTAATCTGTTATGTGCCCACCTCTCAAAAGTGAGCAGCGAACGCGAATTTCTGACCAAACATCCACCGAGTCGTGCGTGAAACGCCCGCCATTTTTGTTGTTGTTTCATGATTCCTGTCGGTATTTAACCTCACTCAGCACCAAAGTGTACATGTATGCATAAAGGTAATAGAACCATCTGATCGGTGAAGCAAACAAGATGGCTGGAGTGAAATAAAAGTGCGCACAGTTTTAACATTCGATGAGAGAGAGAGAGAGAGAGAGAGAGAGAGAGAGAGAGAGAGAGAGAGCAAGTTTTAAGGGACTTAAAAGACAAAAGATGTGACCATTGAATTTGGAGTTGAGAAAAGTCAAGTTCAATCCATATTAAAACGAAAATCTTAAATTTTGAGGAGTAAAGAAGATGTCTCCGTATTGTAAAAGAAAATGACGAAATTAACAGGCGTGTTTTGAAAGATTTGCAGGATACGCTTTCAAGGAACATTAATACGAAAATACATAAATTACTGCTTCTAATGGATGGCTTCAGCGTTTTCTTCAACGGAACAATATTTAAAACTATGTCAGGTGAAAGCCAGATGTTCAGGACAATTATATTGGGGTAAGTCTTAGTTTTCAGGAAGGTTGTTCCACAGAGACATGATCGAATAATGGCTTTATTAACATTTCTAATCTAAGATTTTGGAACTTCAAATTTATAAAATGGTACGTACTCTTTTGTTCCATTTTTTTTATTTCGCTTAAATTTGGCCACTACAGTTGTTATAATTAGGTACTTTTAGTGTGTCCAGTAATAATTCGTTTCTGATATATCTGAGTCTTCTTGAGAATAACTATCTCAGACAACAACACATGTATGCTCTAAACGTCTTCGTATACATGACAAGCGTGTTGCTTTTAATAACGTCGTCGTATTCATGACAAGCGTGTTTAAATTTTAAGGCCATAAGTGATGCTATCATTTTGGATACATGATTGCATAGATCGTGTATATATGATGACCATATGAGCCTTTTAGTAAAGAGCAATACATTGGTTTTGTTCATTTTAACTTTACTAGAAACTTGTTAGACCAGGCCTTTAGAGTTTCAAGATCAGTGTTCAAAATATGCTAATTTCATCAACATTTTTTGACGAATATGCCAAAGAACTGTCATTAGTAAATAAGATTACAAGATTAAGCATGGCATCAGCAATATCCTGCATATGTAGATAGAAGAATAAAGTACCTAAAACTGAACCCTTGCAACACCTGCTTGAACTGGCTTAAATTAAAAGTGACGTGAATTTAGCCGCATGCACTGTTTCTCTCAGACAAGCTGCTTCTAAACCATTCCAAAAGTGGATGTTGAATTCCATAGGTTATTCGTTTGTATAAAATACCACGATGACAAATCTGATCAAAAGCCTTGAAAATATCATATAAGACCATGCACCTATTTTCATTATTGTTTAGAAAGGTACAAATTTGATGATAAATATCGATCATCTGTTCAATAGCTAAATGACAGGGTAGAGGTTCTGACTGATACTTGTAAAGTTAATCGTTTTTATAAAAGATAATTATATAAGTATTCGAATATGACCCTTTTCGTAATTTCCCCTCCACAATTCAGAAGTCATATTGGTAGGATCACTTCTGCCATCTGTCTAAAAACAGGCAAAACGAATCAAGTTTTCGAAGTTCTAGGAGAACAATGTTTTCATGCTGCTTTATTAAATAGTATATATAGTGGCTAACTAATCTCAGAAGCTGTGCTCTTAAGCCGTTGATGATTAATTTTCTCATAGCCTCCTGCTTTATGAGTAGGAATGTTTCGTATGACGTCCAGAATATCTTGGCATAGGATATTAATTAACTGTATATTTTAGTTCGTTCTATTCTAGAATACTGGCAATTGAGCCTGAATATCAGGTACTGGGATGCCAATGTTGATACAACGTCGTTGATACAACTGGATTTTTCTGAATTGAAAAAGTATTTAGATTTACATCCATTATCGTGTGGTTTTTTTTTTTAAAGGGGGAGGGGAGAGTGGAGGAGAAGTTATCTTTGACCAGCGACTTATTAATTGCCATTACTGTGGAGAATTAAATCCAAGATTGTCCATATTTCACACCTTGCTATACATTTTTCTTTGGCATAAATTTTAAGATTGTTGACATGAGTTGTAAGTTTGTTTTATACTGTTTTCCAGTGGTAGGTATTTTCGCTCTTCAATGTTTGTTTTCAATTAGTCCCTTGATCTGTTAGATTTTCGAATAATACTCTCATACCATGGTTTATCGTTTGACCTTATTCTGATATATTTCTTGGAATAGAGAGTTTTGCTTTTTCAATAATAAGGGAGGACAATAATTGTCTATTGCATATCTAGAGCGGAGAATAAATCTTCCTAAATAAGTTCATTTAGAATATTACATAGTGCTTATATTTCTCTCATATAAGAACCAGTTGACAGATAAAACAATTCCATCAAAATATAAGTTGCCCTATGGTCACTTATTGCTGCGTCGACAGGGATGACTTAAGACGCAACGACGTTTGGGTTATTTATAATGATAGGATCAAAAAGAGTTGCTGTATCGGAGGTCACACGTGTGGGATCAGTTATAATTTCCATATTTTTTGTTGTATGTGAAAACGATCAACTGAATAGGTCCTCATTTAAATCAAATAGAATAATGATATTTTCACACACATTGAGGGCTTGTTTCATATGTGTGTTTAAAAAATCCCATAAATCTATGTTTTCTAAAGGAGATCGGTAAATACTGATAAGAAGAAAGTATTTGTCTTTTTTTCTGTGATTTCAACACATAATGCTTCGATATGTCCAAATATGAGATCAGAACGATTCGTGTAGAGAACATTTGTATTGATGCAGGTCATGACTCTTCCTCCGTGCTTGTTCCTATTAAATCTAAACAATTTCTTATAGCCGGGCAAAATTAAGTTATCTCAAGATACATTTGTGTCAATATGCGTTTCTATTAACTAGATAATATCAAAATCACTTAATTTGTTGTCTATATAATGTAACTTATTTTGTACTGTTATGTCATTAAAGTGAACTTTTGATGAGCAGTTTTAAAGGTCAATAGAGCTAGCTTGTACGGAAACACTTGACTCCGATCCAGAACAAATGAAGACCTGTTGGGGATTCAGTTGAATGTCCCATAGTAATAATATTAAAAATTGTTTAAAAATTTCATAATCAGATAAGGAAATATATCAGTGAGAGAAAATGATATCGCCACAGTGGAGATACCACTTTTATCGCCACAGTGCTGATATCACGTTTGGAACAATTTTGTTTACCCATTTAGGAATATATCTTCCCTTATTATGCTATTACAACCTGCATTTCTATATTTAGGCCTATTTCATTTTCTTCTTTTTCTGATCTGTCCGTCTGTCTGTCTCTCTGTTCCCCCCCTCTCTCTCTGTCTCTCTGTTTCACCTCTCTCTCTCTCTCTCTCTCTGTTCCCCCCCCCTCTCTCTCTCTCAGGATGAACAGATCTTAACAGGTGCCAAGACTGTAGACCCTCTAAGGATATGTAATCAATGAGCATGCATCATCAAGAAATACCTTAAACGAACTTCAAACAAAAAAAGTAGCCTTCAAGTATAACTTTTTTATAATTAGTTTTCTACATGAATGATGCAAATTGTCAGTGACTGAACTTACAGGACCTGTAATTCAATATTCTGTGTCACCTATAGAGTATCGTATACCTGTTACACTTTTCGACAAACAGCACACATTTTTAAGGAAAACTCTTGATTAAATATTGTAATAAAATTGTTTAAGCAGAAATTTAAACTCTCATCACAATAATAATCATGTTTTTAAACGACGAAAATATCGGACATTGATGAGTGTTGATTGCAAATCGAAATTAGGTGACAGTCGAAATTTGAGTGCATCTTCTGTTGCCGAACTAACATGCAAGCTTGCCAAGGCCACACAAAAATGCACGTTTGAATGCAGAAATAAACAAAACAAAGAACCGAAGTCCTTACGAGTAAACTCATAATTTATTATTGTTAACAGATGTTATACTCTGAAGTCTCTCGGATACGATCGCTCTGTGATGTTTCTGCAGTATCCCCACCCTAACAATATTCTCTGTATCAGTCCGCACAAGAAATGTGTTAACGAAATAAAAATCTCTTTACTTTCGTACGAAAACAGTCATTAATTTAACAAAATACACAATTTGAAGCATCATATGTAGAAGCTAAATTTGTAAAAGGTCGCTGTCCTAAGATTATTGTCAAATTTCGGAACTTCTTTTTATCGATGGAGCTGTTAATCGCACAGAATGAAGGATAAAATCCACGCAAATCGACAGATTTTGCCTTAAAAATACATTTTTGAATAGATGTAAGGAAATATTTCCTCGTGATGTGGAAACATTTTGAATTGTCACTTGGGCTTGGTCACTCGTGATGTGGAAACATTTTGCATTGTCACTCGGGGCTTCGCCACTCGTGACAGGATATAGTTTCCACCTCACTCGTGAAATATTTCCTTATATCTACTCAAAAAAACGTAGATATGCTCTATATCATCAATCAAATGTGTACAATATTAGCCTTGACTGATAACTTCAGACTGTTTCTTAGCATCACGCCATAATCGGGATATTAAATATTAGAGGTGCGCAGTATTACCGGTATACCAGTTTACCGCAGTACTTTTTTTTTTTTTTTTCATTTCGGTGGTACGTAGCACGGTACTTTTTCACTGTAACGGTACTTCGGTAGTTTCTGTCAGTAAGGAATGTACGGAAATTCCCGAGTAATCCTGTTACGACTTGAACGATATTAACAGCATGTTTTCACTTTTCATGACAAAATAATTCAAAAATCTATCATTATTTTTTTTCAAAAACAGTTGTTTTTTGTCACAAATTAATTTTGAATATTACAAATATAATTATATGCATGATCCCTTAATCACATATTTGACACGTGTCACGTATGCCAGCGTGGTGGTCAAATTGGTTAAAACAAACAAAACACGTCATTTTTTAGCTATGTACTAGCGTGTGTTAATTTGTTAAGTACGTGTATTCCTTGGTAAGACAGCGAATCATCCTAAGATTTTCAGGAGAGCAGTTGTTTTCTGTTTGAATTTTACGTAATTTCTCAAGTCCACTTAATATTTTCTCGTTTGTTGAGTAAGTGTATTTGATGTTTACTGGACGTCTCTGATAAATATCTTGCCCGGGTGTTCGCATCCCACTCAAAATTTTCCCCCTATTATATTAATAGAGTTTGGCTAGTAACTTGTAGGCTTCAGTGTCAACATTTCCTATTTTCATCAACAAGCTCTCTAATGTCAGCACAATGTCTTTTACTGGGTGTCAGCTATAGTATAAGCAAAATCATCCCACTTTAGTTACAGGTTTTAGATTACAACTTATACAACAATTAACATACACATAGCAAATTCATCGACTATTAGGTACCGGCCATTTAATTTTAGGGGGGTGGGAGTGGGCTGCCATTTTCTTTTGAACTGAGATTTTTTATTTTCTTTCATATCAAGATAATTATTTTTTTTCTCAATAATATAATTGATATAATATGGTATTATTTTGCTATAAATTAGAGCAAGATATTTTTTCCAGCTATTGACTGACCGAAACTTTAAAAACAAAGTGTCAGGCCCCTGCCCCAGAACGTTAAATTGTTGGTCTCTAATATAATTGCGGTATACCGTGATACGTATCGGGGTATGTTCAGAAATACCACGGAACAAAATTTTTCGTGGTACCCAGCTCTGTTAAATATCTTTCATATCTGCTTAAACTTATTACAGCAACACAAATTGTCTATTAGTTTATATATATATATATATATATATATATATATATATATATATATATATATATATCTATATATATATATATATATATATATATATATATATATAACTGTATTCTTAGAATATTATTTTGCATGATTCTAAATGCGTATCTGTCACCTAGATACTTCAGTCGAAAACATCCTTTCAGAGACTTTACAGCTCAACTGTCTCTTGTCTTTAGAACGAGTCTAGTGTTATTCAGACTGACGCTTATAGGTGATATGGTATCATCCGGTAGGCAATACTTATGTTCGAAATATTAAATTTGCATACAACTCTATTAGTAGTAGATGAATTTTAATTCGAAGACTAAGAGCTGTTTTTATTATTGGCACAAGTTCAGTGACTATAGGGGACAGTTGATAGAATGGTTGTCCTCAAAACGAGATATGCTTTGCTATGGACACAAGTTAAGTGACTTTAGAGGACAGTTGATAGAATGGTTTTCCTCAAAACGAGATGTGCTTTGCTATGGACAAATGTTCAGTGACTCTAGAAAATGGTTGACAAGATGGTTATTGTGAGCCCAAAATCGTAGACTTATTTTAAGTTAGTGATTTCTCTTTCGACTTTTCCTAACAGCGGGATAAAGCGAAAATGAAAGGGCAAAATTGAATGACACTTAGGATTTTACTATGATAATTTCGAAGCAATTAAATGATGAAAGTTTTATATTCATTGGTCCTTGTAATTATAGTACCGTAGTAATTTTTAAAATGGATGTACGTGATGTCACTCTTCTCTGCAGCTGCTTGAATTTGTTGAAACTTGTAGAATGTGTCAAATATTACCAGTTGCTGCCTTCGTTACTATATTTGATGTAGATAAATTCCTATGATATAGAGAAGAAGTACAGACACTTATTTGTCACTCTCATTCCATAAGGGGGTAACAAAATTAAAACCATCCTTACTGTCTTTCCCCGTTTTCCGTGCTTTAATCATTTCACGTCTTATTCAGTGCTCCGATCTTTTTCATTAGATTTTTGCAAGGGCGTTTGATAGTACTTGTTACGGGCGTCTTGCGGGTCTAGTCGTGTCAGTCTGCAACGCACGTATCAATTCATCCCGATTTCCCCCTCTCCACCCCCCACCCCCACCCCGTGCATTATTTCAGATTTTCTGCTTAGTTATTTATTCGTATCCGTTGTTGCCGATTAAACCATTTGCATATAAAAACCCAAAAAGTAATATTACCCGTGAAACCAAACAGAAAACCAATATTGTAATTTTCCATTGAATATATCATATTCCTAGACACATTTTCTTCAGGACAGAAAAACGATTCGGTTGCGTGTGGCGACGTCTATATACATTTATATTATTATTAATGGTTCTAGAGCGTAGCATAGGACTTATAACGGAGTACAAAAACGGCATTTGTTACAAGCATGGTCGCACTATTAAGTTGACGTCATAACTCTGAGATGAGTCTGAGTTTAAGTGTGAGAGTTCCTTGTAATCTCAGGACCAGGCCCGTATGTTATCAAACTTTATACAAAATTTCGAGTAACATCTGTTACTTTAGACTGAAAAATCTTACTCGAAATGCGGCCCTTTGATTGGCCAGAATATTTTCTAGTAAGATTTCAATTCGAGTAAAATTTTAAGCCGGATGGACAAGGTCTTGGGCCCGGAAATAAAAAACCCCCACTGAAATGGACACTATTAGCCATATAAGTATATGTTGACTATCATGGGACTGACGTGTGCTTCTTTTAATAGCCAAAATTTCTCATGGAATAATTTTAAAATTCTTACTGCGAAGAGACATGTGGCTTATCTCGATGTATAATGAGTTATTACTGACATTAAGCATTTCATTATATCAATGATATTAACTACAGTCATGACAGCCCTGACATTAAGCATTTAATTATATCAATGATATTAACTACAGTCATGACAGCCCTGACATTAAGCATTTAATTATATCAATGATATTAACTACAGTTATGACAGCCCTGACATTAAGCATTTAATTATATCAATGATATATGTTTTTAACAAATCAAACTAATTATGTAAATTGAAAGTTGGATGTTTTGCTTAAAAATCAATATCCGACTGGACTTTTAATAAGGTCGGACGGTAAAAAATGATTATTCAGCAAATAACGGTCTTTTATTTCATTAAATAAACATGTTTGTTCCCCTTCTTTTTTTTTATTTACAAGAAAGCTGTGATCGAAACAAAAGTTGTACCATGTCAGTCAATCTGAAAGCATGTTGTGACTTTCAAGAACCAGGATTCTTTCGTTATAAAATGGTGTGTTGGAAATACTGGACTAAAATAGGATTTTATTTCAGTTGTGATATATTTCGTCTTTTTATTTGTTGAGAAACATATGGTTTTAACTCAGACTTGTAGCAAAAACTGATATCTTTCATCTCCAAAAAACCCAAGAATATTTACAACCAGAACCAGCAAATACTGTTTGACATCACGAGTCAAAAATATTTGCTTAAAAATTCGTTTCTTTGCATTTTTTCAGATGGACATCTAAAACACGCAACCTTTCACTTTTCTTTAAATGGCATGAATTAATGTAATGCAAACAATTACTGAAAGTTCTGACCATCGAACATTTTGGTCAAAACATACTCAGACGCAACATTGAAGACGATCTTTGCTGTTGTGGATTATATGTAAACTTTAGTTATGGAAATTCTAGCAATCTCTATATCGCACAATTTTTCTATTCAAGTATCTTTATTATAAATAGTCAGTAGGGAAACAGAGTGAATTTCCTACTCTGTTGTTTTCAAGATTGTAAAAACTTGTAGACAATTATGATTACATTTTCTAATATAAAACTATTTAGGCAAGTTAGTGTCGATTATATGTTGTTCACATAACATGAGCTATCTGAACCCAATTTTCTCAAATTCTTTGGTTGCTATTAGTATGTAAACAGCAAGAAAACCCCTTATAGATTCAGTAGTTCAAGAAAACCCCCTTATAGATTCAGTAGTTCAAGAAAACCCCCTTATAGATTCAGTAGTTCAAGAAAACCCCCTTATAGATTCAGTAGTTCAAGAAAACCCTGTACGGATTCAGCAGTTCAAGAAAACCCCCTATAGATTCAGTAGTTCAAGAAAACCCCGTATGGATTCAGCAGTTCAAACTTAAGATAATGACAGCGTTAAACTTCTGTAATCTTCGTTTTAACAGTTTTCGATGACCGTTTGTTTAAAAAAAAACATCTGCGAAATCATAAAGTAAATCTTGAAAAATCCATAAAACAAATCTCCAACCAATTATATCTGTAGGAGTTTAGGAAACAGGCAGGAGGACGTGACATTTAACGCTTGTCTCCGAGAAACATCATAATTCGGAATATTGATTTTTTGGATAACTGTCATGACTTATGATATCTAGGTCGCTCCTCGCAAGATGGACACTATCTCTTAATATTATGTATATGACAGAAAACAGAAATATGTCTGCAGATTTCGTCTTGAGAATGGATATTTATTACTTCTTGTAAATATCAGTAGGCCTATGACACATGTATTATGAATGCGAAGTCATGCCACCAGAAATACTCATTTTCCAATCCAGCTATAACTTGCAGTCTTGATTGTGTATTGATTGTGCCTAACCTTTTGACATCTGTTCTCGATATTGACGTACAAACCGGACACTTAGACGTCACTGATAAGGGTCATGCATTTCGAAATTGTAATAAAATAAACGACTTTATATATTCTAACAATTCTTTGTTAAAATGGCAAGATATGCGATCTGGGAATAAGCAAATTAGCAAAATGATTAAACGCTCTTATTATTGACATTTGTTTCAGGTGTATAAATTTAGGATTGTCACGTGACTGGCAAGAGTAAATTTGAGGTGTATACATTTAGAATTGTCACGTGACTGGCAAGAGTAAATTTGTTTCAGGTGTGTAGATTTAAAATTGACACTTGACTGTCAAGATTAAAAGGTCTGGTTGTTTACTTGTTCCAGTCTAGCCCTTGTAATTCGGTAACTTGGGGACAATAGCTATTTACATTTGTTAAATGTTTGCATATCTTTTGTTCAGATTCTTGCTTCAAATTCCATATAAAGTGCTGGCACTTTGTTACATATTTTCTTAGCACCTACTGACTACTGCGCAAGACATTGTGCAATTAATTCTCTCATCAGGGAGGCTTGTGACTAAAGTTATCGACATATTGATCCACTGCTCTTAGCCAGCTTCTATTTGTACAAAACAAATACTCTTGACTTGTATTCAGTGTTTTATAATAGAGATATATGTAGCGTATGTGAGAAACTTTGTAACCAAGCATCTCACAACAGTCCTCACGCTTCGAGATTTATGATCAAGTAGATCACTTGTAACAAAAGCATCTAGTAATGAAACTTGACACAAACTTTTAGCATTGATTCTGAAACTCTTTTTACATTTTTGCTAACTAAATAATTGTTTAGACTTCTATAAGTCAACATTCAACATATGGATATCTTGACGTTCAAAAATAATGAAATGTCCATTTATTTCTATACAGTTGGACTGATATATATATATAAAGGAACAAAATAAGATAAGTGGTTCCATAGCCCAAATCCCAAAACCACCCCATGGTTCTCCTAAGTGAAATCATGTACCAGCAAACCTTCCCTCATTTCACTTACAAAAATAAAAAACAAAAAAAAAGCAACATTGAAAGAGGATTATAAAACAAGAAAATGTTTCACTCATTCTATTATTTAGTTTCATCAGTGTAAAGGCTAAAAAGAAGATTAACATAATATCTGGTATATGGCAATGTATATGGTATATGGCATAATATCTGGTATATGGCATAATATTTGGTCTATGGCATAGTATATGGTATATGGCATAATAATTTAAAATGAAATTCAATTAAAATGATCCCTCAATTGCTTATTAAAAGAAAAAATTGGTGACAAGAAGAGAGCGAACGAAAATTGCGATATGTTTGAACTTTCAGTTAAAAGAGAAAGAGAGTGAAAAGTCGCTATTATCACATTTGTGCATAATAGCACGTTTCAATTTTCTGAACATAAACTGAAAGGGAATTACAAACGTTTCATAGCAGACTATTAGTTTTGGTCTCCTGGGTATTATTATTATTTTTTTTATTAGCAAATGTAGAGGCAAGCCAACCAAAAATTCATTATGAATTTATTCTGTCTATACAATACCATAAAATATACAACAAATCTGCAGTTCAACATAGGTATACATAAGATAATGGTTCTATATAGTATATGTTCAAAATAAAGTCTAAAACATCAATTACGACTTCCTTCGTACTATTTCATTCAATAATAAACCAAATTTAATTTCATTAGGATGTATTTTCCCATTACTGATAAGAATCGCGCAGTCTCTAATTCATAGACCCTTTTTTACAATATTTTTATTGTTTCAAGTCACTGACGGATATATATATATATATATATATATATATATATATATATATATATATATATATATATATATATATATATATATATATATATACACACACACACATGAAGGCTTCAGGGTTTTCAAGATTTTAGACTGATTAAAAGGTTCTTTCATATTTCTAGATTATATTCCTGAATCCAGAGGAAGGATCCATAGATAGTTCTTCTTAGAATCAGCAAAGTTCTGCTTCCGATAGGCTTTATATGTGATATATTTGAAAGGTTAATAAGTACATATTTTAATTTTAATACTTGTATATGTCTTTGACTGTAATTTATTTCGTCATATAAAAACATAAATTGGTAATGGAAAAGAATTTAAATTTGTTCCTACCAGCTAAAATTGAAAGCAGCATTTAAAAAAGAAAAATTCATCTTTTTTCAATTACACAATTAACGAAGACTACTACATTCAAGTAGTGTATTCCTGTCTATTACATGTTTATCAAGCAGATCATGAATTCCATTTGCTTAGCATTTCATTACTATTGTAATGTATCGAGTCCCCTTAATAATTAGGTACATTCGGTGAAGTAATTGAAACAGTAAAATAATGCACTAATTAAAGAAAGTAAATGGAATTCAGAGAATAATTTACTGATTCATTGAAAACTCTGCTTTACAAATTTGTAGAATTATAATATACAATATAAAGTACTCCTTTTACAGGTATAACTAACATTTTTTTTTGTTATTACATTTGTAGGTAACTAGATTTTGCGCATATAACTAGTTAAATATTTTTGGTGTTCTTTACAAATGTAAATGAATTTTATTTACATTTGAGGGAGATTTCAAAAGGTAAAGCAATGATTTCATACTAAATCTTGTTTGGCACATTTGCAGCATTTTGTTTTCACATACATGTTAATTTACTTCTGCATTTGGAAACTGATTTCTTTTTTTACATTTTGTAGAAACCTAGTTGTTACATACATAAGAAAATGTTTTCACATTTGTGTTTATTTTTGCATATCATATATCATTCGTTTAACATATAAAAGAGTTTTACATCTGAATAAATTTTTACATTTATGTGTGATGCATGCGTGCTTGTTATATTTTGGTTTTGTTCTTACCTACATACCTAGTTAATTCGAATGTACATACATACTGACTGACTGACTTACTGAATGATGGAGTGACTTATTTATGTATTGACTGACTACTACTTGCTTATTTACATGTGAAGAACGATCTTGTAAAACAATACCCTACTTGCAGTTGCTTGCTTGCACAAGTTTAGCTTTAAAGTAATTCAGAATCAACAACTTGCTATGAATAATCAGAAATGTAACATTTAAAAAGGCTGTAATATTATCTAGGATTGGTTTTATTCTTTTCTATAACGTTTAAGGTAATCTTTCAAAAGTTTCATTTAATCCCAGCTTTCGTTTACATAAAAATTGAAAAGATGTATTGTCATTCTATGATTTATATTCACTTTTCTACTAAAATCTGAAAGAAGCTCAAATTCATTTGTTCCTGTCCCTGTACTATTGATTGTGATTGCTGAGTACTGAATTTTAACCCATTCCAGAAGCAGGACTCATATATGGATATGAGCGGCAGCTTAAAAGATTAAACGAACTAGCCATCCATTATATTCTACAAACATCAGCATCAATTTATACTTTAAATCTATAGAGTATGCGTAATGTTTAAAACATTTCTTTCGTATATACGGAATTTTATGTTGATTCTATCAAATGCTTGCAAGAGAAATTGATATCTATATGTTGACGTTCGTCGCCATTATGCCTGGAACAGTGGAAAACACAAATAGGCATGAGACATTCAAACACTGAAACAATTTGTATACAATAACTGGCCGCATTAGCTTGAACTCATATATCATTATATAAAGTTTATCCACGAATGCCAGCAAAAATAAACATAATGAAATACTTTTTATGAAATCTGTTTGTCCCAAATGAAAAGTTCAGGTGTACCAATCTTAATATCATTATCTAATTATAATTATATTGCTAAATATTGCTAAAATTATCGATGGAATACAAAATAACATTTGATTACAAGGATTTTACAAATAAATACAAAGATATGATATATTGTCATCTGTTCATCCTTCACTCATTTTTCTCTTTTTCCAGCAAAAAGATGATAAAGTTATAGTGACTTAAGACATCCAGGATAATTGTCATGAATCCGCAATTATCAAATATAGAAAAATGGTGCTGCTTTTTATGCTTGCTCCAGTCAAATCTACCCAACAAAAACATTCCCGTAATCGTTTCGAAATAGGTGGCATCGTTAGAAGGGAATTTATATTTTTATTTTCTACATGTGTCCCATATGATAAAGTGTATTTTTAAATACATATAATACAACGAGCTAGCACACACACACACACACACACACACACACACACACATATATATATATATATCTGTTGAAAAAGTAAGCCTGAATATGCCATTTAGATATTTGGATAATGCTATTTACTTTGGCCTGAATGCTAGCAAACTGATTTTATGACTTAACACCACTCCCGATAAGCTATTTATCACATTTTAACTGTGCCATTTGGGAAATATACCCATCGCTTTATCAAGAAATGTTCCTTACTTTAAAAAATCGGTGATTTGTTCGGATTAATCTCAAAAATGAATTATACTACTAAAGAATCTTTTCATTAGTACAGAGGTAACATCCTTGTTAAATGGCAGCTTTGGATCCATTCCATATGTTAGAACCCCATCTTTCGAAATGTCGATAATATGCGCAACATTTTCTTTTTGGTCAACGCAAAAAAACCCCAAAAAAACAAAAAAAAAACAACAACAAAAAATAGAATTTTTCCACGGGTTTCGAGCGAGACACAAAACGTCCCTAGATCTAACCTCATAAATGCTCTAACCAGTATTACCCATTTCTACCATGACATGGTCGTTTATTTTCTCTTCCCTGGCGAAATATTTATTTATCTCACATGAGTAGATAGTGGGTTAGTTCATCATTTGCTCACTCATGCAATATATATTAACCCTTCTTCATCACCCTATTTCCTTAGAACAATCATAGCAAAACTTCAATACAAGCAACCGTTTTTATATGACGAATGCGTCTCTTAACCATTCTATAGCTTTTTTATAGAATAAGGATTTTAAAATTATTCACAGCTTTTTTCACGGTGAAATATAAAATTGCGTTTATTTGAGGTCTTATCTATGATTTTTTTTCTCCATTGTTTCGTTTGGCGGGAGGATTCTAATGCGCCCTTGTTGAAACTGTATATTTATGTGGCCTCTTCCCTGGGACAGTTAGTATACATGTGTGTGTCCTCTTCCCTGGTACAGTTAGTTCACATTAGTAGCAAGCTTATTCAGATTGTATTAAAATAATGATCTGAAACAAATCAAGGTGTAAAACCTTTGCCGCTCAGACATAGCAAATATTTTCATTGTTGAGTTGTACAAAATATCAAATGAAGCCCTGATGTTATTATGTCTAAAATCATTTCACATTTTTCTGTCTGTGTTAACAGTGATCTGACATCATAAGGAAGCTACCATTTCATTGAGTCCTTGTTGCCTGCCCATTACTCGTATCGTAATCATGAACATACTAATAGCTCCATTAATATTTGTTCGTATGAATTTGAATTTGAATTTAATCGTAACCTAGAAGAATATTTCATGATAAATTTGCACCTTTCTTAAGGTGAAATGTTTTAGCGGCGTTACACTTATTTGGTGTCTATGTCGTTAACATATCATACAACAGGAAAATATTAGGCAAAATAAGTTCTTCTGTGAATACCGTTTATAATTTTTCATTCTTAATTTGTATTTAATTGCACTTCGTGAATTCGCTTGCCTTAAGAGGAACTGTGTACATTGTTGTACCCACTTATATGGCATCTTTCATCATCTCAATCTTCTTCAATTGTCTCTCTTTTGGCCAGTCATGACTATTTTCAATTGTCTCTCTTCTGGTCAGTTATGACTATTTTCAATTGTCTATCTTCTGGCCAATCATAAATAATTTCAATTGTCTCTTTTCTGGTCAGTGATAATTAATTTTAAATTGTCTCTCATCTGGCCAGTCATGGCTATTTTCAAAGCAATATTAAATCAATGTTTAAAGAAAGACAGTTTTTTCATCATTATAATAAGGCATTTCCTTTCAATGGTTTTGTTGAAGAAAAGTGTAAAAGGTTTGGTTAGAAAGTCGAAAAATAAATTACTGCCATTACAAAAAAAAAAAAAAAAAAAAAGACAATACTGCCTTGTTACTTTATTACATAATAGAAATTCTGTTCTTTTAAAGTATCTGGACAAACTATATATTATGGATTAAAATTTTTTATTTTTTAAGTACTTATTAGATTGTCTTTAGGCATATCATCGACACAAATCAATTTCCATATTAGCCTATAGAAACCACAGTAATCTGAAAGACTTCATTAAATAAAGAAATATGTTACAGTCTCCAATTATACTAGTACATCACGACAAGCTAGAATAAAAGAAAATGCACATTATACAATTTCTAAGTGTACACCACCACAAGTTAGAATTTGTAGAAATATATATTATGTACCGCAAGCTAGAATCCGGGGAATACACCACCGTAAGCTAGAAACTGGGGAAATATATTATGCAACGCAAGCTAGAATCTGGGGAAATATACATTCTACAGTCTTCAAGTATACAGCACCGCAAGCTATAATCTGGGGAAATATACATTTTACAGTCTCCAAGTATACAGCACCGCAAGACAGAATGTGGAGAAATATATATATTATACAGCGCAAGATAGAATATGGGGATATATATATATATATATATATATATATATATATATATATATATATATATATTATACACTGCAAGCTAGAATATGGGGAAATATATATTATGCACCGCAAGCTAGAATCTGGGGAAATATACATTCTACAGTCTCCAAGTGTACAGCACCGCAAGCTAGAATCTGGGGAAATCTATATTATGCACCGCAGACTTGAATCTGGGGAAATATACATTCTACAATCTTCAAGTATACACCACCGCAAGCTAGAATATGGGGAAATATATATTATACAACGCAAGCTAGAATATGGGGAAATATATTATGCACCGCAGGTTAGAATATGGGGACAAAAACACTGTACAGTCTCCAAGTATACACCACCGTAAGCTAGAATCTGGGGAAATATACATTCTACAGTCTCAGAGTATACAGCACCGCAAGCTAGAAATATATATTATGCACCGCAAACTAGAATCTGGGGAAATATACATTCTACAATCTTCAAGTATACACCACCGCAAGCTAGTATTTTCGTGAAATATACATTATGCAGTCTCCAAGTATACACAACTGCAAACTAGAATCTGTCGTAATATACATTATATAGTCTGCAAGTATACATCACCTTGAACCAGAATCTGGGGAAATATACATTAATGGGGTCCATGTATACACCACTGCAAGCTAGATATTGGCATAAATACATGTACAATAAATTTAACAGCATTATTCTTGTGAATACAAGTTTACACAATGGTTTCATGATAACAGATGATGTGCATTCTAGCATATGATGACTAATTGTATCAGATATACTGGCTTTTTAAGTTGGAATGCATTTAATTACATGACACACATCTTGTTCTGACATAGTTATGTTTTGAAGGGTTTGGTCTGTTCGATAGTGAAATTCCGGTAATTGAATGTTATGGTCGACAATCTTGGATACTGAGGCAAAAACTCATCATTTAGGCAAATAGCCTTTTCAGAAAAATAAATTTTAGCTCTACTGGTCATAGACCAGAAGAGCTTACGGGATGGTCTGTTGTTCGTCGTCCGTCTGTCCGTTAGCACAAGTTTGTTATCGCTACTCCTCCTAAACTACTCCGTGGATTGCTTTGAAACTTTAAACACACATTCACCTCATGGTCTAGTTGCTCCAAAATGAAAATGATTCCGCTCAGACATCCAATATGGCCACTACATCGGCCATCTTGATCACGCTACTCCTCCTGACTGGATGGTCATATCAACATGGGATTTTCGCTGAAAGATTTCTTATGATGTCAAGTTGGTCTTAATTTAAAATGATGCTGATCTAACGTCCAATATGGCCGCAACGGCAGCCATCTTGAACATATTTTAGGAAATTATAAATGTTTCTTGACTTTAATATTTGCTTAAACCTTAATGTTATGTATAATATTGACATGTTTAGCCATTGTCCTTGAATTAGGTTGTTACTTAGTATCTGAGTTCAAGGACGGCTTTGGTAAACAAGTTGTTTATTCCATTTGGGGTCAGGGTTGATTTTGTTTACAGATAAAGCAGAATTTACTTTAGAGTTATGTGTAAAAGATCACATACATCATATAATATTCTAGAACATTCTGTCATGTGACCTATCTTTATATATACCATGTTTAGTGGACAGTATTTCAGTTTTGACCTTAACATCAGTCTTTAAAGAGCCATTACAGTTGTGAAAAAATCATTCCAAAATTCAGAGAGAGGAATTATTTAAAATATTCATTGGATTATAAAAGTGCTCATAGACTTTGGGTTTTTGGATTTTTAACTGATGATTTTGGGATTTATGTGAACTTCATTTTGGCATTTCAGCACATTAAAGACTAATGGCACATCAGGACATTAAAGACTATTGGCACATCAACATATTCAAGGATACAGTCATTCATTCGAAACATTATATATTTAGGACTTGTGATTAGGACACTTAGGATTATTGGATTATTTTGAGTTTAATTCACATTACTGTAAGTGTCTTTTGAATTTTAACTTTAATTGTAAAGAAATAAATTGCTTGTTGATTTTTACTTGATTTGTTGGTTTTACTTTCTTTCTGTTACATTTTTCTTAGACCATAGAGTCGTAACATCATATGGTAACATTCTGACCAACGGAAATCCTCGTTAAATTTACTAACTAATGCAATTGCAATTTATTATGGCGTGACGACATTCCAACATATGCTCTCTTATGCATTTACAGGGATTGTTTCTTAAGAAATTTAAAATGTGTTGGACATTTTTTGTACAGTTTTAGAAAGTAACAAAAAATAAATTGTTTGTTCTAGTAACAGTTCATTAAATATTTTGTACCTATTAGCAATTACCATAATTGGTGTCCCACGAACTTGCATCAAATCTTGACGTATCAGTCTCTATTCCGCCATTTTGTTTGCTACTTAGAGAAACCTCCGTATGATAAGTAGAATCCAACCAATGCATGACATCCAAGCAAATCTAACAACTTTATTACGTCAGAAAGCGGAACAAAACTTGATAAGTTCTTGCGTTCACTGCTTGACAAACATGTCCCAGCAACCAAGTACAGAGTATCTATTCAGAAGTGTTCTCCATGATATAGTAGTGTTAGAGACCAGCTTCGCATTGCTGAAAGAGAACGCCATAAGGCTGAGATGCTTTGGCTTTCATCCGGTCCTACTATTCATTAGCAAATCTATGAAGCCGCTAAGAGGAATGTCACAAACATAGTTCATCTGGCGAATTCAACCTACTTCTACTTCAGTACTAAGACCACTGAAAGTTCCAGCTGCAAATAGCTCTTCGATATAACTAACTAGTTGATGTCAAGGAACAAATGTACACCACCTCGAACGACCTTTTCTCCGGTCGACCTTCAAGGCAGTGGCGTACTAAGGGTAAATGGCATCCGGGGCGACGATGATGGCCCAAAGGGCCAGAATACGAAGCTCGAATTTTTATCAGCTGTTTTGGTGCCACAAGACCTCTGGCGCCCAGGCCAATCGCCCCCTCCGCCCCCCCCCTCCGTTCGTACGCTACTGCCTTCAGGACCTGTTTGTAAACCATTAGTGATCAACTTGATAACACAACTGCAATCGACTTATCGTCGCCACACAGTAGTGATACAGAGTTTAAAAAGCAATATTTAACAGCATTTGAGCCTGTTTCTACGGATTTCGTACGAACAGTCCTGATGAAGAAGCGCCCCAAAGTCATGTGAATTCGAACCAATTCCGACATCACTGCTGCTTCAGTGCTTATATTCAATATTGCCTTCACTAACCGATGTTATTAATACTTTTCTGTCATCCGGGGTATTCCCATATTTTTTTCAAACTGCCGTTGTAAAGCCGTTGTTGAAGAAACAAAAGCTTGACCCTAACTAATTTGTAAAAATACCACCCTGTTTCTAACCTCACATTCATTTCAAAAATCTTAGAAAAAGTTGTTCTGTCCCAACTTGTATCTCATCTGAATTTAAATAGTCTCTTTTAGCATTTACAGTCTGCATATCGCCCTCGCCACAGTACCGAAACTGCTCTTCTGAAAGTAGTTAATGACCTACTCTCTGCTTTTGGATAGTGGGAAGATTACAGTCCTCACCCTCCTTGACTTATCTGCAGCATTTGACACAAAATACCATATTATATTACTTCACCGTCTCCAGCATGTATCTGGAATTCCCGATACAGTCCGTCTATAGTTTAAATCATACTTAGTGGAAAGAACACAAATTGGTCCATAAATGGCAAACATTCCAGCCCAGTTCATCTATGTTTTGGTGTTCCACAGGATTCTGTTCTTGGACCCATTCTCTTCATTCTATACGCTCAACCCCTCTCAAATGTCATAAATCGTCATCTGGTGTCTCACCAATTGTACGCTGATGACACCCAAATATACAAATCTAGTCACCACACTGAAGTTGAGGCTACCATCCAAGGCGTAAGAGAGGTGCCTTTCCTATGTGAAGTCATGGATGACATGTAACAAGCTGCAAATGAATGATGATAAAGCTGAAGACATTCTCATTCATATTATTTACCTCAAACAATAAGTATCAGCAACACCAACATTAAATTCACACAATCAATACAAAACCTAGGTGACACTCGAGACACTCTCATTACACTAACACGTCATGAACATATGCAAGGCTGCATATCTGGAGCTGAGACATATCAGCTCCATTCGCAATTTTCTTTCAGTTGATGCCACTAGAACATGTGTGTGTTCCTTAGTACTTTCAAGACATGACTATTGTTATTCTCTTCTATCTGGTTCGTCTCAATATCAACTACAGAAACTTCAAAAGTTCAAAACACAGCTGCTTGGATCGTTCTTAGAGTACCAAGAGCCGAGCATTCCACCCCCTGCTCTGTACCCTCGACTGGCTACCCGTTCGCTCCCAGAATCAAACACAAAATCTGTTCTCTATGCTACATTTCTTTGGCTGACTCCAGTCCAAAATACCTCTCTGACCTCACCCATGTGTACACCCCTTCTACATACTTACGCTCCGCTTCTGACACTCGTGGGCTCATCATTCCCACCATCAAATCCAAGATGTACGTACAACATTCTTTTGCGTACCAGGGCCCAGCTACCTGGAACTAATTGCCCCTTGAACTTAGACACAATGACACTAGGATATCATTCAAGAGCGCTCTAAAACTCACCTATTTCGACTGCAAGAAAAGACTTAAGACTTGACAATGTTTCCTTACCCTTAATTATTTTCAGCACGATTTTGTTTGTAATTTCACGGTGTTTGTTTTTGTAATCTTGTGTATATATATATATATATATATATATATATATATATATATATATATATATATATATGTATATATATATATATATATATATATATATAGATATATATATATATATATATATATATATATATATATATATATATATGTATATCAGGAACAAAATATTAACCCCCCACGGCATTACTTAAACTGGGTTGACTCATTTTTGTCATTTGCATTCCAATTTGATGTGCAGTTGTGCTAAAATTAGTTATAGTTACAGATTTTGTTTACTTAGTTTAATAGATGAACAAGGAAATTCAGTCCCCACTTAGACAACATACACATTAAAAATGTTGTAGCTCGATACAAATCAAAGCAGTCTTGTCAAACAGGGCAGCAGATTCATTCATAATTTCACCAAATGCAAGTATTTGCTAAGTTCCTTGATAAATTTGAAACCCATAATCTTACCTGCGATGAATATTTTAAGGCATATAAAATCTACGTGACTTTGAACTCATATACCTTAATCCATTAGTCTGATAGGTTATCCGGTGTTTATTTTAGAACACTGTACAATGTCAGATGACGATCTCGTAATATAATGAAAAAAGGCGACAGGAAATGTTAAAATTAACGTCAGCTGGATTAACGGCTACACAGACTAACGGACAACAGAGGTAAAATGTCTTACCGTTTGAACATTCGTCAGTCGAAAGATGATCATAAATCCCTTCTTCGACTGAATTTTGTACG
Organism: Margaritifera margaritifera; assembly: GCA_029931535.1. Classification (NCBI taxonomy): domain Eukaryota; kingdom Metazoa; phylum Mollusca; class Bivalvia; order Unionida; family Margaritiferidae; genus Margaritifera; species Margaritifera margaritifera. The sequence continues at coordinate 5,186,569 of JAQPZY010001677.1, read as the reverse complement.
AATCTATATATGGAGTTCTTTCTAAAAGTATTAACTATATGTTTTTGATACATGAAGACAAATGTTTTGGCTACACGTTCTTTCATCTTAGGTTGGCTCTTTCCTTACAGATAGAAAGTATGAAAAAAACACAAAAAGTCGGCAAGTTTCATCATTAAGGCAAATAAGAGATAGGGGGTGGGGGGATTCTTTGGTTGAAATTATAAATTATGATCGATATATGTTGATTTGTTTGAGTGATGTTGCTGGCTTTGTTGTTGAATTGTTTGGAATCCTTTGTTAATGACTGAAATGTCCTGAACAAGTTACAACTTTGATTAAATGCTATGTTTGCATCGCCAAACAAAAGAACAGTTAAATCTGTTGGAAGATTTTCATTATGACAAAAGTCGATTTTTGCATTTATTCCAACCAACAGTTGCCATAATATAAACAGAGTGAAAGAATAATGTAAAGAAAAGGAAACACATCGTGTCAATCCGTCGGCCGTGATGTCTCACTCTTGAAAAAGGTCTTTCTAATAGTATGGCGATGTAGAGAGAAGAATAACTCCAGTCGATTATACAATAAATACTTATACCTAGGATTACACGTCTGCTTCTTTATTTCGACATAAGTATTCACTATATAACTTCATTTTAACTAAACATATCAAGTAAACACTTTTCTTCCGCAGGTGAAGTGGGGAAGGAAATGTATATAGTCAACAGAGGAAGGCTCCACGTCGTAGCCGACAATGGAAAGACGGTTTTAGCGACCCTTAAACCAGGAAGTTACTTTGGCGAGATCAGCATTCTTAACATGGGTACATCGGGCAATAGGCGGACAGCCTCGGTCCGGTCCGTTGGTTATTCGGATCTCTTCCGGTTATCCAAACAGGATCTATGGGATGTACTGAAAGAGTACCCAGCGGCCAGAGTTCGGCTTGAAGCCATCGCTGTGAAACGTTTGGAGAAAACAAAGAAATCGCCGATAGAGAAAGGTAATACATTTTTCTTTCGTTGCAGTAATTTTTGAAATAGTTGCTTCGTCTTTCTTTTCGGTGCATTTTTTGGGAGTGAGCATCTCCATCTCGACTAGATATAGAAATATGTGTATGTAACTGGTTAACTTTTTTCGAAACCAAAGGCATAGATCTGCCTCCGATTTTGAATCCATAGCCAATCTATCATCCATATGCCCATCCATTCATTCATTGACATTTTCTAACCACCTGACCATGACGTTTTGCATACATAAATGATTATATGCAAATCTAGATAGATATTCACTGTAAAGGGGAGTAAAGACTATACAACCACATAGTCAGAATTTATTCAAGAAAGTACAGCATACTATGTTGAAGAACACAAATACTGTTGTTATTACAACAGTGACTCTTTGTACCGAATATCTTAGATTTTAGATTTGTATACCCCCCCCCCCCCCCGACTAGAGGCGGGGGTATATAGGAATACTCGCGTCCGTCCGTCACACAATTTAGTGAAAGTAAACAGTTCCGTAGTGTTTGATGGATTGCCATGAAAATTGGTAAATATTATAGTCACCACCTAAAGATGTGAATATCGACAAATTACTTTCCTCACGCAATTTTTGCAAGAATTATTACCCTATGTGACTTGCAGCTGAATGACAAAGTATTAAAAAATGTTGTCAGCGCAAATAATTAATTTTCACCCACTATCCTATCAACATCTTCTGGGGAGATCACATGTTATATTACGGTCGTCATCTGAAGATGCGCATATTGGCCAGTCAGTGTGCTCCTGTGATTTTTGCTAGAGTTGTTTCCCTTTTCATTTGTTGCATGATGTGATGTATGACAGATTATTGTGAACGCAACTAGTCTCACAGTTTTCAGTGGATCACCATGAAACTTTCCACAGGTTATGGTCAGCACTCAAAGATGAACATATCGAAAAATTACTGTCCTCCTACTTTTTGTTCAAGACTTATTGTTCCTTTTGTCTTAAAGCAGAATGCAGTATGGGACACAATCTTGTGGAAGCAACAAGTCTAAGAGTTCTTAATGGATTGTTGTGAAACGTGGTATCTGGTGTTCTCTTCTAAGACATCGATGTACCTTGAGCATGCAACTTAATGTTTCCGTTACAGTCCGCTGTGGTAATTTGGTTTTCAGACGCACCACTTAGAATATATGTACTTCCGGAACAGTGTCACTTTTCGATTTGTATTAATTGCACTCGCTAATTGGTGTCAATTAAACATGAATACAATCTGATTAAAATCTTGATCTCCGACGTAACTGTGATCTAAAACAAACCGATAAATGTTAATGTTTTGCTGACCTTATGGAATTGTCTGTTCATCTAGCTTTAGTAGCCCATCAGGTAAAGCGTTGATTTCGTGTTAGAAAAAGCTATCGTTAGCAACCATATGTTCCGAATGATGTTTTTCACTTTCAACAGTATCAAAGCTGTAATTTTATTGGTGAAACAAAAGGTCAACAGTATGGGTCACTGTGAGATCTACTTAATGATAAGTAGATCTCGATTTTAATCAATTTGACATGAAAGCACCATATTTCACCCTTCGGAAAAAATGTTAAGCGCCAGCTTGATTATAGCATTGTTTAGGCTTTATGCTTGATCTGAAGTATTTGGTAAACTATGTATTTGGTGCTCACGTGTTACCGTATAATTCCTGGCAATTAACTCAAACTTAGATATTGCTAATAATTTTAAAATAAGCACAACATCACAGCGTCACCTAAGGAAAAAAAACCCCAAATAAACTGTACTGTTTAACTTGAAGATGAAACGCTTTTGAGAGAAAGTTAACTGATATTAATTAACGAAATGACTTGAAGGCCAAAAGTGAACACCACCACCCCACCCTGGCGGTTGACGGACTACTTCAAATGAGGAACAATTCTCCAATGTTGATGCAGGAGTGATAAACATTATCAACAAGATAAACTCGAAGAAATAATATAGTAATACCTTCATAGGCACAACATAGGAGAATACATTTTTCATTTACAATTATTTTTCAAAACTTTTGAAGCATAAGCACTTTAAAAAACAAAGGTCTTAGCAGTTTGAAGAGAAAAAGGCAAATACTACATACAAGATTATCAAATGTCTATTATCCAGAAATAAATATTAACATTTCCTACTCTAATTGTGTGAGAGACTACACACAAAAAGACAAGTAAAATGTATGTTTGTTGATAACTTACATCTTCCATTAATTAATTTTTTAAATGTCATCACATATATGGTTACATTTGAGTTAACATGCGCATGATTAACAGATATGCGTACTCACTTATGCCGATAAAATATTATTTCCTGATACCCTCTATCTTATCAATATTTTTGGAGGGGGGGGGGGGGGTAGGAGATCACTGGTTATATTGTGTTCGTGATCTGAAGATGTGCATATCAACCAATCATCGTGCTCCTGCAAGCTTTGTTAGTTATTGCCTTTCTTGACTTGATGTAGTGTATGACATAATATTGTGAACGCAACTAGTCTTACAGTATTCAATGGATCGCCATGAAACTTGAAACATATTATGATCATCATCTGAAGTTGCGCATATCGGCAGATCACTATGCTGTCGCCATTTGTGTTAGAGTAATTGCCCATTTTTGTCTTGAGGTTGAATGAATGTTAAGACAAGCTCTTGTGATCTGAACTTATGTTGCAGTTTTTTTATGGACCACAGTGAAACTTGGTACAAGTTATAGTCATCATCAGAAGATATGCATGTTAACCAATTATTTTACTCATACTGCATTCGTAAAGTTATGCACTTTTTTTTAACACTAGACTGATCCCAATCATGAGGGTAGGAGTGGAATCCGTGAGAGGCAGGGTTATATTTACTTGAGCAGATTACTCAGCATTCATCTAATTTTCTTTCGTATTTTCTAATAAAGAGGATTAACGTGAATGCTAACAAAATTAGGTAGGAATCACTCGACTATCTAATTAGTGTTAATATGCAAACTGTATCTGTGTCTGGTCTGATAAGTGTGGACTACAAGAGATATTTAATGAAACTTCAGACAGATTTACATTATTCCTAGATGGTGTCTTATGTACCTTAGTACTGTATCTAGCGCAAATGCCAAAGATATTACAAGGTGAGATGTAACTTTGAAATCTTTTTCCGTGCACGGGTTGTAGCTTTTGAACTACAGTATAAAATTGGCTGAAACTGTAACCAGATGATACTGGTATATAATAAGTGCACGATATGATAGCGAAACATGGACTAGCGACATTATTATTATAGGTGTGGAAGAGTATATGATTGCAGCTTGATCCCACCATACATTTGGTTTATTTTGCGATATTAAGCATACTACTTTACTATAATACCGAAACAACGGGAATATCACTGATTGCTTTCCTGTGATACGAATATGCCATTGTACCGTAAACAACAGGAATATCACTGTATTACTTTCCTATGATACGAATATTTAGTGTCGAACAAAAGAGAACCCACCCCCATTTCTCTCTGACAGATATCATCTGATATGTAAACAATGCGCCATTATGTATTTCGTGCGTCTGTATATCAAGACTAGACAGCGTGTTTTGCATATGATAGGCATGTCCTTAGCTTGTAATATATTTCTGAGTGACTTGTTTCTCAGTCTGGCTTGCAACTTTAGCCAAACAGACATCAGGAGCAGAATCCGCGTTACATACATCGTCTTGTACCTAGCTCAAAAGGACAAGAATATCACGAGGGAAATGTCACTAGGTTATTCATATAATGTGCTGTACTCTTGTTTGAAAGTATTGTCCAGTCCGGCAATTCTCAATAAAATAAGATCTTTTTTATTTATTGGTATTAAACATTTGAATGACTGGAAACCGGTTGCATTGAAGTCAATGGCACTGTCTTGACACAAAAATGTAACCCGTCCTGAACTGTAAATAAAAACAGTTAACATGGACTTTGGGATCTTACCTAAATTCCGTATCCGCGATATATAATAGATATATTAAGGTGAGGTTGTCCGAAGGTTGTACGCAAGTTATGTCGCGCAAATTTAGTTGAGTTCAAAATATGCAAAAATGGAGTATGCAACCATGTTTGAGTTCAGAGTGTATCGTTAGGGCAAACATTGGGATGTGCACGTTTTCATCTTGTACTTTTTGTATTCGTCCTCACACTTAGAAAGAGTTATGTTTTCTTCATTGAAATTTCTGAAATTAAAATTTGAACTGGACCATTAGATTTGACACTTTCTTGAAATATGTTGATCCATATCTGACAATCTTGTCTCGTCAGTGATTTGTTAAAAAAAATTTATTAGGACAAATGGTGAAGAATATTTATTCTAACCACTGAAAAATTTAATCTCTGCAATGAAAAAAACGCACGTTTAAAGAAACATTTTTAATGAATGTTGAGCAGATTGTATTTCATTCATGTTGATGTCTTTGCAGCCTCTCTAAGTCGAAGTAAGAGCACACCTGGTTTGGTGGAGTCCAGAGGAAAAGTTCCTCTAGAGTCCATGGTGGTCAGCAGAAATAATACGCTTCCAACCGGTCTTCCCACACAGAGTTCTTCCAAGATGAATAGTGACCCTAATATTCATACCGGCTCTTACACCAAAATCCCGGATGATCACGTGACTGAACATCAAGAAAACGTCAAAGAGATCGCTCAGCAGAGTATGAATGAGACTCAGACCTCAATAACAACCAACGTCCAACCCGTGGGTACAAGTCCAATGCAGCCCTCACCAGCAGACACTGATCGGGGACAGAGAGCTATCTTTCATTTTAGTCCACCATTAACACCAAGACCACCCTATTCGATTCCAGCTGTAAGTTGTGTTTCGGGGACCTCACAACCTCTTTTATCGGACAATGTTTCGCATGAATATATGACCTATAGCTCAACTGCTCAAGTTTCGCCAATGCACGTTCCATACCCTTCATATTCACAGCAATACCCATGCTTCCATTCACAGATGCCGTTCTTATCACCTTTTTCCGCCCACTCTGCATTCATTCCGCCCACATCACCCAATTTCAACTTATCACGAAGTAACAATTTCACAGCGTCGCATTCATCAATCACGGCCTCTTCTATGGGGTCAATCAGGGGTCATTCACCACAACAGCCAAGCAACGTTCATTTGTCACCTGTTATGTCGTCGGTGAGTCCTGTTTCCTTGTACACAGACACTCCCCATGATGCGTTGACCCAAGAAATCACACGACTCAGGGAACGCCTTGCTACCTTGGAAAGTGAGAATACGTCCTTGCATACAAAGCTGAATCAGCAACAGTGGGAAGTAGAACACCGTCTCTCTGAACTCGAAATGCACATATGCCAGAGCGATATGGGAAGCTCGGGAAGCACAGACGATAGAACAGATAGATTTGAAACTTTAAACAGAGAATCCATCATTTGATCCATGGAATTAGAAGCATATTGCTGAAAACAAAACTCCCTGCAGCGCTGTACTGCTGTGCCACATATCTCCTCATAGAAAGCATTTCTAGGGTCTTCCAAATATACACGGAAATAGTTTTTCAAGTAGGCTAGAAAAATCAACATTAGTTAAAAAGGATTTCTGGTATTGACTGTTTGACAAGGAGTGTATGCAACATATAGTTCCCTAACCGCAATTTGTGCATTCGGAACAAATCTTTGCTGCGAATTAATCTTCTGCTCTAACATTTGAATTGTCATTACACTTCACGTGGTTATGCATATGGACTCGGTAAAAAGTGCAATAAAAGATTTTAAATATACACGGTTAAACTTGTCTGATATCTGGAATGAATGCATATGCTTACCAAAATAAAAGCACGTGTTCAGAGAGATCAAACATGAAGTATATAAGGATAATTATAGTCGTCAATGCGTCTTCATAAAGAGGGTAGTTGTGTGATGGAAATCAAAGTCAACCACATAAAAGAGATTTGGCTGGTGATCAGATGGAAAGTGTGTCCCCTCACACAAATTTGCCTGCATACAGAACTTGCAACGTTATTTACAACATTGGAAATGGGACAAAGACGAGACGGTACACATTTGGTACGGTACGGCACGAAAACGACCGGAAACGGTATCAAAGCGTTATTAAGAAGATCATTTAGAACGGTAAGAAACGGTTCGATACTTTATGTTGACCCATTCACATCGAAACGATTTAAATGGTTTGTCTCCGATGTTTAGAACTTGTACGAGTTTTGACAGAATTTACGACAAATTGAAATTAGAGTAGAAAACCGAATTTAAATAACTACATGTGTCGAGAAGTTGGGAAACTACCTTGAAACGGTACAGAGATGAAGATACGATAGAAAGGCTGTGAAACGGGAAAGGTACGATAGGCGATTGAAACGATCAGCAGCGGAAAGAAAATTGTATGGTACAGAAACGGTACGCAAAAATGGTTACAAAAGACATTACAAGTACTGTATCTGTTTACCGTTATACCTTTTATCAAACATTGTGTATGGACGTCTTAGATTAAATATTCGCTATTAAGATTGATTGGAATCCAATGGAAGATATGCTATGATTGATCAATATGTATCATATATATATGACATGCTTGATTATGATTTCTCGTTCCGAAGTTGAAGTTGACAGGAGCATGAAAACCGTTTCATATTTGAGTCTGATGAATTTTACCGTGTGAGTGAATATGCACTTTCCAACAGGAAATATATTTAGTTACTCCCGAGTTCTTTATTTGAGTGTTTTTGTTTTGTTTTTTGTTTTTTATTGACGTACTTTTCATATTTTGTCTCCGTTTTGTTAGCTCTACTGGTCATAGACCAGAGGAGCTTATGGGATGGTCCATTGTCCGTCATCCATCTGTCCGTTAGCCCAAGTTTGTTATCGCTACTCCTCCTAGATTACTTCGAGGAATGTCTTTAAACTTTACACGCACATTTACGCCATGGTCTAGTTGGTCCTAGATGAAAATGGTGCTGCTCGGACATCCAATATGGCCGCCACAGTGGCCATCTTGAGAATATTGTTATCGCTACTCCTCCTGAATGGATGGTCATATCAACATGGCGTTTTCACTAAAAGACTTATGATGTCGAGCTGGTCTTAAATAAAAATGGTGCTGATCTGACATCCAATATGGCCACCATAGCAGCCAACTTAAATATCTTGTTATCACAACTCTGCTTGAGCAGAGAGTCATATTGCCTTGGAGTTTTCATCAGAAGATTTTTTTATCATGTTCCGCTGAACCTAAATGAAAATGGTGAAAATCTGACGTCTAATATGGCTGCCACAGCAGCCATCTTGAAAATCTTTTTATTGCTACTCCTCCTGAATGGAAAGTCATATCTTGAAAATATTGTATCTATACTCCTGTCCAAATGGATGGATATATAAACATGGGGTTTTCACCAGTATACTTTATATGATACCTAGTTTGTCCTAAATGAAAATGGTGCCAGTCATACGTCCAATATGGCTGTCACGACTGTTTTAAAAATCTTGTAGCCACTACTCCCTCAATGGATGATCATTAGGACATGGGGTTTCACCAAGTCCTAAATGAAAATGGTGCCAGTCGTACAATCGATGTGGCTACCACGACGACTGTCTTAAAACTCTTGTTGTCAGTATTCCCCCCAGAATGGATGATAATTATGACATGGGGTTTTCACCAAAAGACTTCTAATGATGTCCATTTTGTCCTAAATGAAAATGGTGCCAAAGCTGACGTCCAATATATGTACCACAGCAGCTAATTTGAGAATCGTGTTATCGTTGAAGAATATCAGAGATGGTTTCGACATTCGACAGTTACAATGAAGTAATGGTCTTATCTTGAATTCCTGGAATTTCTTTTCGCCCAATAGAGCGTCAGTCCTTCGAGGGACTTTTGTTACATTTCAGGAGCTTAATCGCAATAATGATGTATTCGACGTTTGACTGTTTTATTGTCATACTTTATTCAATAATTTGTGCCAAATATATGCCATTCCACTTCCTTCAAAAACCAAACTAGTTGTATATCATTCGTGTACTTGGAGTTTCTTGTACAAACCTTAAGTATATGCTGTATCTTCTTTGCAAATATAGTTGATTGTTTTCATATCCATTTGCGTAACAAACTAAAAGATTCGCATTTATGTCCATATTTCTTGCTATCTAGTGACATGCTCATGTATATATTGTCTTCTTCTCACGAGCAAATTAAAAGTCATATATATATATATATATATATATATATATATATATATATATATATATATATATATATAACTCAATTTGCGCTCACATTTGCATTTTTAGCCTGATATTTAGCCTGATTCAAATTTCAGTTACTGAATAAATGCATATTTACAGATGCTTTTTGGATACAATACTTAGAGTCCTTATAAGTAAGATTATATTTCATCCTTTCCCAAAACTACCTGCTACCTTAAAGCATCACGGTCAATAAATTTAGAACTTCTTATTCAATGTAGTTTTCAACTTTTTCACATTCAGCGAATTTGGAAAGAATAAAAGTGAAAAGTAAAGAAGTAATTCTAAACAAGTACTCATACATTTAGTAATACTTTTTCATAGATTAACCGTACATTTATTAATGAAAATCAAATATTCCCTGCGATTGTACACAGCCTCTTTTCGCCAAAACGCCAGGAGAACCAACTGGAAACCTATCCAAAGTTGTTTAAAAGACATTGCCAAACAAATCATGGGATTTTGGTATTGATTCCATGGTGTTTATAATATATATTCGTGGACTTATACCTGTAGTCAGATTTTACATCACGTGTTTGAAAGCTAAGTAGTATGCTTTGAGTTCAATGTGGATATCATAATATATTTTTGTGCTTCCTGCGAATACTATAGTCGAAACTGGTGATGGTAATTTACAGATAAATGTTTCTGGCGTGTTTCCGTTTCAATAAACAATCTTTCGCAAATACAAGGTTTGACACATTAACTACTTACGAATAAAGTTAGAGCGGTACATATCTTAAAACTTTCCTAAGAGATTAGCTTTGGTACAACAACTTATAACAATATTTTATTAGAATATATCACTATAAGGTCGATAGTAAACAGAAAGAAATGTTTCTCGTCAAGTGACTCTTTATCTACACAGATTGGCCAAAGAAAGGTATTCAAAAGGGTCCCAGCCTTATCACATCGGTTCTAGCTGTACAATACAAAAGACATCATTAACTCCTGTATGTACAGAAAAATACTTACAGTGGAACTACTTTTTTGTATAAACTACACTGTCAGTGTTCTTTTGCTCTTTAGATTTTCAAACTTAACGGGTGATATGAACTATATATGTATTTGCTTAGTAATTTCTCCAGCTTTTTTGTATATCTACGATCTTTGATCTGCGCTGCCCTAAAATAATTATAGAATATAACTTGTATACAGTTGGAAAACGAATAACTTGAATAGTAGGTAATTTGTTTTAATGTCTTTGCAATTACATATCGATACACTATAAATGTTGTAAATGTTATGTCTGATCCTGAGAACGTAATACAAGTTTGAAATAACGAATCGTACGAGTTAAATGGTTGTTTGTTGTTATGGGTTTAACGCCATTTTTCACGCGGACAGAGGTGAGATGTCACTGATCTGTACATACGAGCACCTTAAACCATTCGGCCACGCGGGGCCCCCGTACGAGTTAAAAAGTCAGATGGAAAGTTATGTTTAATCCTAAACCGTAGACTAAAAAGACAATGTTGAATGCTGGAGTGGACTGGTGTTATGATTGTGTATGTCACTAGAAGTTGTTACTGTTTTTGAATTTTAGAGCCTGTTCTTGACCCCCCAAAAAACGGGAAGAAAAATAATAAATGCATCCAACCACATATATTTTATTATGAATTCTTAATGTGATTTTTAAAAGTTTTCCATTAGTAGGTCACACATCATCAACAGTCTGCATGACTGTAAATACCCCTTTATACGTCTAGAATTATACAGTTTAACATGTTTTTAGAAGCTGAAGCTCAGTTGCATTAGTCAGAAAAAACCACAAAACTGCTAATATAATCAAAATAGTGATAATACCATAACTGTGAGTGATAAATTTGTAGCAGTTAACTTCACTAGCGTTAGAACTACTCTGAAATTAAAAAATATGTCAGTAGTCAGACTCAAAATGCAAAATATTAGAATTCTCTCTCTCTCTCTCTCTTTCTCTCTCTCTCTCTCTCTCTGAAGAGTTTACAGTTATTCTGCATATTCGTGTTGGGGTGCTATCTGGTTCTATTTTTCTTACGTTTACAGATAGATCTTTCGAAAATTATTAATAAGTTTGTTCATAATTTTGAACTTTAACAACTTTGATGATATTGTCACTGGTATGTATTGCCACCTAATGACTGCGTCAGTAAACATGTCACTAGTGAATATAAGTATTATTTGTCCTAGTCATGGACGCATAGATCTGTGGTCATAACATTTTGGAGCGATTACTTCTTGAACCTCATGCATATACTCAAAAGATACAGATTCTGCGAATGTAAAGAGTTTTATAACTGTTTTATTTTTTCTACGTGTACGCATAATTTCTATTAGGTAAACTGTTTCTTAACAGCAATATATTATAACTCAGTGTTGCGGTACCATTACCACGGAAACTCCTGTACTTCCCAAGTGTAACATATCATTAGCTGTTGCGTTGCCCTCGTTTAAAGCTATCTAAAATATAACATGTTTCGAGTTGTATTTATTCTTAAGGAGTGTATGGTATCTTTATTGTGATTAGTTTAAGTGTCTTGTGTGTGGAAAAGGGGTATGAAATCTTCTCTGTTTATAAGATTATTAAATTTTATCAAGTCAATTTGTACACACTCTCTGTCTAGGCTGGGAATCTTCGAAAATTTATTAAATATATTACCACACTACAGTGCATTTTTGTTTCATAATGTTTCTGATCTGATTTTAATTTCAAGAAATTTGGGGACCTTTTAGCATTAGACTTGCCTGTACTGTTTGAAATCATACGATGATAAATCAAACGATGAAATATCACTAATTAAATGCAATATACTAGTATGCAAAACATCTGCCTGTCTATCTATCTGTCTGTCTGCATATCTATATATCTATTTGTATGTCTGTTTATCTGTATGTCGGTCTGAAATTGAAGGCGGAGGTTAAACATGCTAAAGGGGATTCTCGAGAAGAAAAAACAAATTATGCATTGAACGTGCCACATAAGATGGTACGTGTTTTATTTCTCCATATGTCACAGCGAGGAATAACTTAATAAAGTATCAACAACAAAAAAAAACAAAGCAAAAACTTTTCAACATGTTCTTCTACAAAATAATATTTACCATGCCCTCAGCATTTTATGACAAATACGTCCAGACAGCAGAGATGTGAAGTCGTTCATAGCGTGTAATGTGTTACTATCTATGACAGATATGCGTGAAATTTGTTCGATTAGATTTGATACGTTTAATTCAGCGACAGTTACACTCCCTGAGAAAGCGAATTCCCAGCAAAACTTCTTGCCTGCCTGCGTGCTTATCAGAGCACGTGACACGTCTTAGGTGAACGTCGCAATGTAATGAGATTTGTGGAAAATGTTCACGCAAAGACAGAAACTATACAGTCAATATACAAAAAACAGAACACAACATTTTATGTTATGGGATGTCATTGTACAAGCGACAATCATTTACCAATTGGTATAATATTTAAGAGTGCTGATGAGTATGCAGTGATTTGGCGAAATACCGAAATGAGGAAAATTATATTCAAGCATACAAGTTTGATCCTCAGTTGATGTAGCCTGGTGCACAAGTGCCTTTACAATGCTGAGAATTTGGAAATTACTATCACCGCTATTACGAATACTGTAAATCACATTTGCTCGCGTTACGTGTTGGTCCGGGTTCTCGGCCATGGCTCAGATGTGGTATCTAAGTAAAGTCTCGTAATCAGCTTTGCCGACCATGCGGATCTTTTCGCGAGTATTATCGTACACGATCTATTCACGAGTATTATCGTGCACACCGTCAAAGATCCGACTGCGCAGCAGAAGTGGAACCTAATACCCAACGTTAACACCCCCGACGACGTTGATGAAAACGACAAAGAGTAAATTAAATACTGGTCAGGATTGAGGCAATTGCCGTTTCCAAGCCCGATAGACCAAAAAAAGATTTTTCCTTATATAATAGTAAGCCGACTGTGATTCAACTAAAACAACTCGCGGAACAGCGTGGGATACGAATACCAAGTCATATGCGAAAAGATGACACACTTACGCTATTAGGACTAGTGACTGAACCACAACCGGTTGCGCATCCGCAACAGTTACCGTAACAGCAACGGTACGATAACTGAGACAATTCACGCGCGAGCGTAGCATACAAATACCGAGAGGTACAAGAAAAGCTAACATACTTGTGTTATTAGGTATTGTGAGGGACTACCTTCTTACAAGGTGTCCGCTTTATTTGGTTGGTTATCGTTATCTAGAGGATGACCAACCTCGGTGTTATTGCCCGGATCGAGTAAATAATAATATAAATTATGAAATTTATAGATGGAATAAATAGAGATCTGAGCAGATATATAGAACAGAATAACAAGAGCATGAAGTATAACAATTTAACCAACTACATAAACAAACTGGGAAAATACATTACATTAGGAAGATACATTTCTTTTTGAAATAAGTCATTTATTGAATTTCAACACAAATATACTTATGCAAATAGCCGATCCGTTTTAAACGATAGAATTAGTTCATCATAGAATCGAATGTACAATCGAAGTTATTGCCCCTGCAATAACAGCATAACCTGGTTAACGCTGGACCCTCCAAATTCACCGTTGCTGTTTTCTTTGTTCTTTCGCTTTTTCCCCTCCTCACTCTCTCTATCTCGCCTCTGTCGGCCCTCAACTTTGTGTGGGTAGGTAGGTAGGTGGATGGACCTATTTCCCATTGTGCTTTCAAGCCTTGTTCACTTCTACCGCCAGAATTGTGTCCGTCAACTTTCCAGACATCCGGTCCCTTGAATAATTGTTTTTTTACGAGAGAACTTCTTCTAAATTCAATCTCGGAGTCAAAAATATCTTCCTCTTGCATGAATTTAGACTGACTAAATTTTGCGATGGCGCATATTAAAACCATGAAATTTCGTGTGGGAAACACTCCCCTTATTTAGCGAAGCCAATCAGGATTAAATATATCTACCGCCTTTTATAAATTCATGCCCATCGTAGCTAGCGTAACCGTCTAATTTCGCGCTATTTAAGTAACTGATTCTGGACAATCTCAAAAGATAATACAATTTTACAAACAATCCCTGCATTCTCTCAACGTTGACATTCTTTTATATGTAGACCTCCAAATAACCTTCTCCTTCCAATCTGTCTGACCGTTAAATAAAAGAATGCTTAATTAAGAATCAATTTCGCCCCTCAACACGGACATGAAAACCATCGCAGTCTAGCGATTTCATACGGTACCTTTCCTCATAAATCTAATTAATTGTTCTCTGTCAAACTAAAATGTGCTCGACAGAAATCGACAGAAATTAGACCGTGGCACAGCAGCACGATTCAATATAAAAATTCCTCCACGAATCAAGCGTGCGGAAATTGCAAAGACAGTCCAAGATGGACAAAAGCGTCGACGTGTTGCAGCCGCTATCGCCGCTGATGCAGTCGAGTATGTTCGTGAAAAAGACCGCCGTCGTACCGCAGCTGCTACCGCCGCTAAGGCTGCCGCGGTATGTTTGTGAACATTAAGTCCCCGAGTTTAAGTTTCACAAGGGTAAGGACAATCATGTGGATTACCTTGCGTACGCGCCAAGCAAAGACATGATGTAACTTTAATCGAATATACCTTCGGAAATCGTATCGACGCTACAACGCTCCAACAACCCCGGTTTTAAAGTGGTTATTGTTGTCCATGCGCATTTGACTAAGCGGCTTAATCGTAAGTCATCAGACAAGGATGGATTTAAAACCGAAATCTTGTCGCTTTATGGTGGTCCACGTATAATCATGAACCACAAAGACGCCGAGGACATTAATAAAGCAACCGGTCCAGGTTAGACTCTTGAGAGATGTACGGAAGTTTACTGCATATTTCCTCAACATGCCATTTTGCGAATCGAATTATGTACCAAAGCCAAAATATGTTAATTCGAGCAATAACGTATACAATACCAGCAATATTTGGGTGAACTCAATTTTGGTTACTTTGAAGTTACTTTGAATTACCTGTGCAGGTTACCAAGGCGAGATACTGAACAAATTTGAAGAACTTAACCCGGGTATTGCTGTTAACGTGTACGCTTGGGACAAAAGCTTTTATCCGCTTGAACTATCCACATACATACAAATCAAAAATTAGTATGGACTGAGCAAGAATAATCTGCTGTTGATAAGCTGCATGAATGGTTCAGAGTCGTTATCTCATTACGTACGGATAAAGAATCTTTCCCGATTGCTTAACCGATATAGGAAGCACCACGGTAAAAACTTTCCATACGAATAACTCGTTTGTGTTTTCCACAGACAGTGGCACATCTGCAATAATATTGAGCTCGCTCAAGTGTGGCTTCTCAAGGTTTATATACGGCTTGGATCTGCGGAATATGGTGATTTGATATCAATTATTCCCACGTCACTGGTGTATCTTCCATGCCACAATCCCAGGTTGACACGTATCCATTTCACCCTTCTGGAACAGCACGGGCATATGTTGGACCTGCGCGGAGAGACCTGTACATTAGAGATTCAAATGACAATTAAATATAATGACAGTCGTATCTGCACGTGTGATACCAGTGCGAGTTGTCAACTCAAGAAAACCCGTTTACATGACATATTACGGAACTAGCCTTGGCGATGTTGTCCAGGGATTGTTCACAGGCGCACCAAAGGTTCTTGCGGCGTTGTCTTCACCCGCTGCACCAATTGCCAAAATAAGTTTCAATGCGAGTCATTGATAGCAACAAAAACGTTGCTTCGGATCGGTTGAAAAATCTAGGATCGCAGGCGTTTCAATAACTTCGAGATCGACTACGCACAATTAGTTATTCGAGCACCGCGGGTAGAACCAAAACCAATTACGCTTTGATTGATAGAAACAATGCAGGCGATAGTCAGTAAATTCATCAATGAAGCTGCTCAACAACGTATTGCTGAATCAGCGATTGCAAATCTGGCAATGAGGAGCGGATTACGGTTGTGGACGGAACCTGGAAGTGAGGGCCCAAGCCACCAACGCCGTCGCAAAAATGTATTAGACAAAACAGTTAAGCTATAAGTGTAAACAATGGCCCGATTCAAAGATACATATGATCCTGCGTTTGACATGGACGCGCCTGTGTTGGTAGACCGGAGCAGAAAAGATTTTCAGTATTATTCATACTCGGCTAGTCTCCCAAATGACCAAAACACAGAATTGCAAGTGCAGGACACGTCTAGGTTTTTTTCTCCCGTGTGAGGCTTTCTTGGAAATCGAAGGAAAACTGATACAGACCGACAATAACGATTATCCCGCCAAGACCCAAGTAGAGTTTGTCAACAGAGGCATCAATGCAAAATATTCCATCGATGGAAAGGAAATGGAAACAATTCTCGACAACGTTGATGTTGCTACAACAATTCTTGGACTTTAAGATACAGTGATGATTACACAAGATCCGCTGGCCCGTCTATGATGTTTGATGCAGATCATAGACCTCATACAAGATCTATTGTTGATCATGATTCTTTTCAGCCGCACCTCATACCAGTCCTTGGCACCAGTCCTTGGCGCCAACAAAAATTACAACATTGGATTTGCACAGCGTCAACTACAACTTCACGAAGCATCATTGAAGTTTTCGTGTGCGATTCCTCTCAGTCAAATATTTGGGTTTTGCAGAGATGTCCGCAAGGTTATTTTCGGAGCCAACACATAGTCACGTTCAACCGTAAAAACAATGCCAACTATGCAATTTGGGTTACAGGAGGTGCATCGGGAAAGTTGAATTGTCAATATTAACATGTGAATGCCTCTGCTAACCCCTTCACTGGCCGCAGAAGTCTGTTTGTTGTCGTTTATGCAGTCTGGAACCACGTCAACTCTGTCGTTTCTCGCGCACACCACAGACGCACATCCAACAAGCAATATTCAGGGCAGTTTATATGGCAAATAAGTACCCAACGTGGCCTTTGTGCACCAAATCACGTGTTCGTGGCGTTTGTTTCAAAATGCGAATCGAGACAATATCCAAGAGCATAGTAAGATAATATTTGACAAGTTAGGAGTGGCTGAAGTTTCTCTGCGGTTATCAGCAACCCTCCGAAGAAATTCGACTTAACTAGACAATCAACCAACGAATTTCTTAAATCAACATTAACTCTAGTAAGAAGAGAAAGATCTCGACTGTTATTCAACAAGGACGCACTTAGCCGCGTAACAGTTCTTTAACGAAAACGAGAACCGCGGGTACAAAGCACAGGCGTAATAGGTGTGTTTCTAAACGAACGTAGTGCCAAACCTCAGGAACGTACAATCACCGGAGACAAAGATTTCCCCAGAAGATATTTTCTCTGATTACATGGCAGTTGTACCAGTGATAAAAGTTGCTTGGTTGGAAGTGCTTGGGCATATTGCACCTAAACAAGGCCAGCCTGTCGAACAGTTAATCGTTTATGATGACAATATTAATAGAAGAACTATAATGGACCCTCAAAGCTACCGGCGTGAAAAATAAACTGCGAGACGAAGTTGATAAGAGACCCGCGTTGCTCATGAAATACAAACGTATGTTTAACCGTGTGGATGATATTTGTGGAATCGCCGCCGCAACCACTGTAGGCCTTGGTGTAGCTGGAATTACAACAGAAGCAGCTATTGTAGCCATATCATTTACTGTCTGAGCTATATCAATAGCAACTGGTTTCGCAGGCGGTGCTGGTAAAATAATTTTGTTACGTTTACATCAACGAATACGTGTTTATTCGGAAATTCTTGCAGCAGCACAAAGTAGTCTCAGTACAGTTAGTAAACTATACTCGGTTGCTATCGAAGATGAAATCATTAGCGTGGCCGAGTTCGAGACTGTGTTGGCGGGAATGAAACACTTTCCACGTCTCCGCGTGCAGTTACGGAACCGGGGGGCATTAGCGACCTAAAACAAGTAGTGGATTTACAGACAAGTAAAAGTCTAGTTTGTATAATCACTTACGTGTCAAAATGGTGTAGTTTTTGTATTTTTCAAAATAACCATAATCACAAATTAATAACAGCTAGCCGCCTAGTTTTGCTACCTAAAAATCTTTTTTTCTCGCTTGCGTTTATATTTCATATACCCGCATCGTATGCACTAATATGCGACGATCGAGATAAAAAAAAAATGCTAAAGTCATGGAGTATCGAAGGGCTGACGTATCCCAGTAACAAAAATGTAAAACGCACAATGTACCTTTACTCAGTTGAAAGTCATGAAAAGCTGCACGATTTGAAACCTCTTCAACATGTATTAAACTCTAAACAAATGCACGTGTACGAGGTTTGTAAACATGTCGAATCAGGGAACGACAACTTCCCAACCAAGTAAGCCCAGACCACCAGAAATCAATGTTAGACAAGTGAAATTCGGAATGTTCCTCCCATGCCTAAAATTTAAATATACTTAACGAAGCTAAACGCCTTAAACTTGACCATGTCAAACGACTGTCAAACTGGTACAAGTTACATAAACTATATGCCGTTGTGCTGCAGATGTATTAACCCAATTTCCAACATTGGCACCAACAAGTGCACGTTTCATTATCTAAGCATGAACATAAGAACATAAAAAGCATTATCCGTCAAAGGTACACTTGTGTACGGCCGCAATAATACTGTGGAAAAAAAAATGTACGGATATATATTTCAGAAATAATTACAGTATTTGTTAACATTTTAAATCAAATTTTTTTATCTTTCTCTACATATGATGGTACATGTTTTCGGCAGGGGTTATATTTTTTGGCATTGACAGAAACATGGCTTACAAAAGAAGATTGTGATACGGGTGTATATAATGACGTTTTCCTCGATTGAGGAGTATTTCTATAAGCAGAGGGAGCGGATTAGACAGAAGGGAATCAGTCTGCATTGTAGACTATTCCCGAATTAATATTCTTGATCTTGGATTTAGTAGTGAACGACTTTGACAAAATCTTGTTGTACAAGTTGATAGAATAATACATATTGTGAATGGTAGCACATTTAGTGACATTTACGGCAATCCAGCTTGTTTTAAATACAACGGAAGCAACGCCGTTGACTATATTATAACGGATACTGCGGCGCTCCCAAAACTGCTGGTTACACTGCTGCTAACATGTATAAACTCACGCTACTATGACAGCTAAGAAGCTTCCTCAGGAAGTTAAAACTCGTCCATCAGCATCCACACGATCAACAGTCATGATGTCGCTCCTGAAAGTGTTCCGAAAAGAGAGCCTCGCATGCTCACGGCTGTCCAAGCCGAACCATTCGGTCATTATGCGGCCGAACCAAGAAGCCTTATGTCTGAGAGCACAGTCCAAAACAATACAAAACAGATGATTAGAAATAATCAGGGATATGAAGTACTAATGCTTCTAGAGCACAAACAAACTAGTTCTAAATACGACATTTCGATGGTCCGTCTATCAATGCTGCTAATTAATTTTCGTGTGCAATAAGCATTCTATCAGCGATTTCCCAATAAATCTGATCTTTTTTACAAGCTGAATCTTCTATCCATGCACTGTGAAAACCATTGTAGATTATTACCGATGCTATGCTGGTACCCAACAGTCTTTGAAGTACACTATTGGAAAAGCTTCAGAACAAACAGGTCTCTAACAGGTCAAAAATGCAGGCTCATGGTTCTTATTACGACGAAAATTCGGGTAGAGAGATTGGGCTTCCTACAAGACAACCCATCTCTGCCAAAACCACAAGTCGCTCAGTACCTCAGCACCCACACTAAACGGCGCAAAATCTATCGTCACTGCCACCAGACCATGCTAGCTGACACAGCACCTCACATCTACATCACCACTAAGACATAAGTGCCACAGCGATGAAAAACCGTTTACTAGCATCTAAACAATTACAACTTAAAATGTCACATTTCACTCTTACAGCTAACTCTAAAAACACAATCTTACGGCTAGCACTCTATGCGAATGATTCCAATCGACTATTGAAAAATCCATGGCGTTATTTAGGACTGCTTCTCTAAAAGCACACAAACCAATTCTAATTTACATAAATCCTGCTCAAAGCAGCAAAAAAAAAAAAAAAAAAAAAAAAAAAAAAATTCTAACCAATGCTTCTGGAAGTTAATACTGCACATGATTAATCCCAAACAATTTACCAAAAACAAAAGAGGCATCTGCCATCGCATACGAATATTAGAATTAAATAACATGATTATAAACTGTACACCAACTGCAGTACACACAGCTATCTCAGTTATCCGTGCGGCTTTGTCCACTCAACCAGTTTAACATCAACGTCCTTAATCCAACCATTCAACAGCCACATAGACACATCCGTTGTCCACCCTTCTGCTTAGTGAGAACTAGTGAGGGGAAGTTTCTGTGTGTGTGTGTCTATCTGTGTGTGGGTGTGGAGTCTATCACAAGATTCCTTTATCAATCAAACACACCAAACTATCTATTCATGACTCCCGAAGGATCTTATTACAAAATCATTTTGGTCATTTTAATTCACCCGTGAAAATGCAGTTCAACCGACCTCGTGTCTGGTCCAGAAATAAACGTTTCTCACTGACCCACTTTAGGAAGTAGAATATATATATATATATCATAAAGCTATCCAAAATCGCACCGCTGCTGCCACCAGAAAATCTTTCTTGTTACACGCAATGGATCTCATTCCGAGCGAATCAAACAACTTCTGCGTGGGCCTGGATTAAAGTCCATGTTTCTGCTATTTCAAAGGACCTCACGACAATAGTCATTGTCAACTGAAGGGTTCTTAAACGTGCAAATATTACAGTACTTTTCCTCTAATCACCTAATGACCACATGCCACGAAACTCTAATAATGTCACACTTGTATGGTTTTTCTTGTTTCCCATTTGTATGACTCATTAGTATAGCCTTTCGAAGCCGAATATTAGTACTTCACGCCATGCAATACAAAGCGCGATCCAAACACCTAATATAAAGAATTATTCCTATCTCGAATTACTAAATACATATACAAAAATACAGATAATTCCCTATTTTAAGAAATTAGACAGGATCCATTTTACAAAACTAATCCATGCTATCATAAAGTCTCGTGAATACAGTAACATTATGACGTCTGCTCCTGGAAATTGGGTAATTACTCTGGCTGAGAAATATCTTCTCAACAACAACTCCACATAATCAGCAAATAATCACTAAAATCTAACAAAGCTATAACGGAGAAGTAAATACAAATAGAACATACCGAAGGTTTATTACATTATGAATACTTTTTGAAAGGAGACTCGTCCATTCTGTTTCAGAGCGCAATAATGTGAAACATGGATTATTTATATCATTGGATAACACTTATCTTTCAAGAGACAGAGGAAGGAATTAACAGTGCAACCAATAAGTGATGTACTTGCAGCATTAATAAATGCCTTTGTTAATCAGGCATTTATTAATACCTCAAGAACATCATTTATACAAATCAAAGTAAAGAAGAGAGAGCTATGAGAAAAAGGAGGCATGACGAGGACTGTAATACGTTCAAAAATCTTGTTTTAAGGCACGCATAAACTAGGAGCAAACCGTTTCGAAAAATCTCTTTTGCTCATATATAATACTTGTAGGAAAAAATACAACCAAACTTTAAAATTTAAAGAATTTCAATATCTTTCAATATCTTCAGAAGATTCTTAAAAAAGTAAATATTGGCTGCTAATTCGATTACTAATTGAAGATGAACCCGATCGAAATTCAGAAATCTCAATTAATACATGGGATGAAAACTTCAAAAACCTTAATAACTCATCATCGATGTCAAACCAATTATTTTCATAAGTCAGCTGAAACTGAGATTCTCAAACTAAGTAATTCTGCATCCAACAATGTCAAATCCATTGCTGTTACCTTTAATGATCCCATTTATGATAAAAAGTCTCATATTAAATTAAATGATTCACCACCTACACAGATATTTTCATATGATACTCAAATCAGACTTTTCCACAGATTTATGGACGGCATCTTACGTGACTTCGATCTAATACAAGGAGGCGATTCCAATATTGTTGATAATTACAGAGGCAATGTTCTCTCTATTGCTCTCAGCAAATTACTTTAAATATATCTTTAACAAATAGTAGAATAACATATTTTTTAAGACATTTGATCTTTTAGACGACTTTCAGATTAGATTCCGAAAAATCGTACAACAAGTGAGAACCCTTTTATTTTGCAAACGTTGATAAACATATACAAATCACAGACAGGAAATTTTTTGTGTGCTCCATAGATTTGACAAAGTCTGCAGGACACGCATACAAATGCTGCATACCAGTTACAAAGAAGGTTTCAAAGACAAGATCTTTCGTATGATTGACGAAATGTATCAAGAAACTTTTTATGTTGCAAAGTCAATTCCCTCAAGTATAGGCTTTAGCCACGGTTGTGCATGCAGCGTCAATTCCCTCCAGTAGAAGCTTTAGACAAGTTTGTGTATGCAGTGTCAATTCCCTCAAGTATAGGCTTTAGACAAGGTTGTGTATGCAGCGCCAATTCCCTCAAGTATAGGCTTTAGACAGGTTTGTGTATGCAATGACAACTCCCTCAAGTACAGGAGTTAGACAAGGTTGTATATGCGAAAACAATTCCCGCAAGTATAGGCTTTAGACAAGGTTGTGTATGCAGCGCCAACTCCCTCCAGTATCGCCTTTAGACAAGGTTGTGTATGCAATGACAATTCCCTCAAGTACAGGATTTAGACAAGGTTGTATATGCAAAGACAATTCCCTCAGGTAGAGGCTTTAGACAAGGAAGTGCATGCAATGACAATTCCCTCAAGTACAGGCGTTAGATAAGGTTGTGTATGCAATGATAATACCCTCAAGTACAAGCTTAAGACAAAGTTGTGTATGCAATGACAATTCCCTCAAGTACAGGCTTTAGACAAGGTTGAATATGTAAAGACAATTTCCTCAAGTACAGGATTTAGACAAGGTTTTGTATGCAGCGCCAATTCACTCCTTACAGGCTTTAGACAATGTTGTATAAATAATGACAATTCTCTCAAGTACATACTTTAGACAAGGTTGTGTATGAAGCGCCAATTTCCTCAAGTACAGGCTTTAGACAAGGTTGTATATGCAATGACAATTCCCTCAAATAAAGGCTTTAGACAAGGTTATATATGCAAAGACAATTTTCTCAAGTATAGGTTTTTGACAAGGTTGTGTATGCAATGACAATTCCCTCAAGTACAGGGTTCAGACAAAGTTGTGTATGCAATGAAAAATATAGGCTTTGGACAAAGTTGTGCATGCAGCGCTATGCTCTGAAATATCTACTTAAATGATCTTCATTTTTTTAATAACACAGATAGCTATGCTCCCGTTATGGGTCAGACCAAAGTAACACACCTGCTTTTTCCTGACGATTTAATATTGTTATATACATCCCACGCTAGTCTTCAAAATAGTTTTAAGCTTTTCTCGGTTTTTGAAGCAACTGGAAACTGACAATTAACACAGAAAGGACTAAACTTGTGGTATTTAACGGTCATATGAAGGTGACTAACAAAAAATCAAGATAGTTTTAAATATTTTTTGCTTTAAGTTGTGAATTAAGAACTAATAGTTAGGATGAATGGATCGTTCAAACCTGGTGAAGTTAGTTTGGTACATAAACAGCTTTGTTCATGGTACGAAATTTAGATTCATATGTGCACAATTGATGATAAGCCAACTAACATTTTATGACATGTATATTAGTACCAAAGCTTATTAAGATCACTGAAAAAAATAATAATTACAATCTCGACATTTTAGATAGAAAAATCCTCGAAATTTCCACTATTTAAGACGGAGAACAAAAATAATAATAAAAAGTCGAAATTTCGAGAAATAAAATTCTCAATTTGAGAAGAAAAATACAAAATTTATAGGAAATAACACGTGATTTCCAGAAAAATAATACAAATTTTCGAGTAATAAACTCCAAATTTCGAAAAAAACAACAACAACAAAAAAACTTTTCGAGTTTGTTTGCTTTTTCTTTTTCTTTGATGATATTCGGCTGCAGCATAATAGTGTATACGAACAAAAATCCCTGTATGGGGTACAAGTTGAAATTATATGAAAAATAATAATCTATTTTTAAATTGGGATAAATTAATTTGCAAATGGGTTACATCTGAAATACCCAAGTCTATTTACAGTCTAGTTACAGAAAAAACAACCTAGTAACCTCGTTCCTTTAGCTGAATTAAGACTATATCCTCTTGTCTTGAGCAATCATTCATCAGCTAATAAAATAATACGCTTGGATGTCTAAGACGGATCAGTTCTTGTGACACTGCAATACAAAACTGTCTGCGTCAGCACATATAAACCATGTGCTAAATTGTAAAGATATTGACAGCAATGTTTGTATGTTTAATTCACTTAATATTGAATTAGGCATGATAAAGTGCAGACTCCAAGAGCAGTTCATTGAATTATTCAGAAAGAGAACAAGAAGTGAATCTTCAGCAGAATGTAATCGAAAACAATTATGCACTTTTGGTCTTTTCAAAACTATATTTAAGTTTTCTTGCTACCTCTCCAATATTAATATTCGTTGATATAGAAAAGCATTTCAGCTGTCACTCTTTAGAAATTGAAGTAGGTGTAGATATAAAAAGATCTCAAGTGAGAAGTAATAATTGTTATCCTGTCCATCAGAGCCATTGGGCGCACTTTGTTATAATTGTTATCCTGTCCATCAGAGATATTGGACGCACTTTGTTTTTCATCTACGACTAAGAGGATTTAACACGATGACAGTCATGAAGATTTCTTTATACAAATGTTAGATCCACCCCCTGCGTATGTATATATGATTGCGAAATGTATTGAGGTCGGAAAAAACAATTTTGTCTTCTCTGCATCCAAAACTTCGTATTTATTTTTTATGAAACAATATTGATTCATTACCACATACATGTATATCATGATGTAATTCGCATATCTGGGCATAATGTTTAAAACTCACATATGCCTTGCGATTTTGCTTTGATTTTGAAGTTTTACACAGTCTATTCAAATGGATAGAGCACCACCTAGGTACTGCATTGGATTTCTCGTATTTATTTTGTGCGAACACAAAAACAGCAAAAATGGGCATATATCTTTTACTTTGGAGAACATGAATTGGTGTATTTTTGCAACGTGTGCAAGGAAATGCAAAGATGAAGTGTTGACAATTGGTAGGTTGGCATTTTCTTTGACTTTGAAAGCTTTGTCTTTTCTAATTGTGAGTGGCAACGTGAAACTTAGCCTGGGCCAGCAACCTGTAGCACTGGCAACAGTGATAGTCAAAATTGTGTAATAATGATGCTGTGACGAAGCACGTGTGATGAAGCACGCCTCCTTGAACAACGCGATGAACGAAAATCAAGGGTCAGCAGATATTAGTAAAGCACTAGAAAGTATGGCCAGGGAGATGAGTAAAATGAACGCTAATTTCAGGAAGTTGAATGCGAAAATCGATCAACTGAATGCTGCATGTGACAACTTGAAAATTGTTACTAATGATGTCAAGGCTTACACACATGGTCTAAAAAAGACAGTGAGAATCTGAAATTTCAAAATAAAACTCTGAAAGATAAGATTAAGTCAATGGAGAGCCAATTGGACAACATGAAGCACATTACCGCAGAAACAATTTGCTCATCTATGGAATTAGGTTCCCGTGAACGGAAACTGGAAAGGCTGTGAGTCCTAGATTAGCTCATTATCAAGGACAAACTTGATCTGCTGCATGCAGAAACTATTGAAATATAGCATGTCCATAGATTGCCGTCCAGAGACAACAATCCTGGTCAACCGATAACTGTCAAATTCAGTCTCTATAGGGACAAGGAAATCGTGCTTGCGAAAGCCCGTGAACAACTTGAGAGGGGTTCAGCCGACAGTGTGTCTGACTTTACACAGAAAGTATGAGCTAACTGGAAGGCATACATTTTATATTTAAATGAAGCTAAAGTTTTGCATTTTTGAAATATGACAATCAAGTGATTTATGGTTCGATATATACATATGACGATGATAATCATGACCTGTTATATGTGGGTAAACAAAGTGCACGCGATTTTCAAAAATGCAGGCTGGCAAGTGCGAGGCCGGGGCGTGATATTGGTATCAGCGGTATACCAGTCCACTCACGAAGCACATACGTAACGACTCCATTCGATGATGGAACCAAGACCGTGAAAGTTGTCTGCCAGAGCGATGAAAATTCATAGGACGTCGGCTGAGGCCTGTCTAAGGCAGACAAGGAAACCGCTGATGCTACAAAAACAATAAATATGTATACTTTATTATGTAACATGGAAGGTTTATTGTCATATAAATAGTCATTTAGTTTTCTTCAGTATTGTTCTAAATTCGAAATTGTGAGTTGATAGGAAACATAAGGAAGTAGTAAGGGCTAATTCGATAATTTTCTTACTGGATATACACATTTTGATAGGTATAAGAACAAACGTTCTGTTAGGGGTAGAAACAGCGGTGACGTCTCTGTTTTTGTTAAAGATAAGCTATTGAAATATGGTGGTGTGAGACGCATATTTCTTGAATTTGACAATTGTGTGATTATACTTTGTGAAAGCAATGTTTTTCATATTGATAAAGATATTATTCTATGTTCTTGTACACATTTCTTCAGAAGGATCTCCTATATGTGACCATAGTCAAAAGAAAATAATGGTGTTAAGTTATTTGAATCATACTCAGCGAGAGTAAGATCACTTTTTTTAGATGCATTACTTTTTTTTTTACATGCGATGTTAATGCAAGAATTAGAAATGTCTTAGATTTTAACCCTGATGATAGCTTAGAGTTTTTGGTGATGTAATGTTTGAAAGTGATTCGTTTTCAATACCAAGAAAAAGTAAAGATTGTGAAAGATAAAACAATTTCGGTAAATCCTTTGTACAAAAGTGTTGTACATTTGGACTACACGTTTTAAATGGCAGGTTGCATGATGATTTTGATGGCAGTTTTACATGATTAGCTAACGAAGATGCAAGTATTGCATACTACATGATTGTTTCCTCAGTTCTTTTCAAGGTTATATCACGTTTCCACGTTTAGCAACGAGCTTAAAACGTACATTTTCCGTTGAAATGAACTTGAAGTTTTCCTTGTAATATTTCAGGGGTAAATACGAATAATGATTTGATAGAGGGACTTTTTGTGAACAGTTAAGATATAGTTTAAAGATGAGTTCTATGAACTGTTTTTGTCCAATTGTCGTGAGAGGTCCCTACTTGTGTATTCAGATATATGTGCATTGATTAACCAAAATATCGATGAGTTTGTAAATGCGTTCTTAAATTTGTTTTATACGTATGCGCATTTTTTTTAAAGTTGTACAGTCTTTTCTATAAAAGATCATCTCAGCCTTTTTAGTTACTGAGTCTGAAAATGGTAAAACTGAGAAGAAAAAAAGTTATTACGTAGTTTTAGGGCAACAAATTATTCTGTAAATCTTGAGCTGTATAAGCGTGGAAAAATAAATTCAAATATGTTTGAGAAATAACGAAAGAAAATATCAAGATAAACTGAGGAGCTTACTTGTTTCTGTTAGAGATAGCCCACTAATGTTTTGGAGAACGCTTTGATCCTGTGTTAATAGGGCTTATATTTATATATCTAATATTTCTAGTTCAGAGGGGTATAACTTTTTTAAGAAATTACTACATTCACAAGAAGTTGTTGATGATAGTAACGAGGAGGAACCTCTTATGGATCTACATTATGCAGACTGTGATATTTAAATTAGCTTATCTCTGAAGAGGAAGTTGTACGCTGTAAACATACACAAATCTATAAACGCTTGCGGCCCAGATAGGGTATGGGGTAGGAATTACCCTTTCAAGTGTACTATTTTGTTTATTTTTTAAAACATTTTTTAGTTTAAACATATTTTATTGCCATAAGTGTAAACAAATGGGTTCCGGCTACAAGTTCTCCCAGCTTAGAATTAGCCCTTCCCCTACAATCGATAAGAAATTTACATGGATAGCAGCAGTAAATTAATATGATTTCATACAATTATATTGTAAACATGCATGATTCAGGCAAAATAGGGATGATGGAGAGAAGAGAGAGAGAGAGAGAGAGAAATTAATACACTAATGAATTAATGATGAATTAATGATCGTGGCAGAAGTTGGGCAAGAGTATGTACACGAAAATGAATGAAGTGGATAACAATTAAGAAAATCAGGTCTTTCTTAATTAAATTAGCAGTAATTAATTAAGTAGAGACAACAACTTGTGAATACTCCTTAATTATGTAAATCGTTTCGTGTCTTAAATATGTTTGGAACAAGTCAAATAAGCGATTATTAAAGTTTGCTGTAAAATCAGAACCGTATAACAAATTTTTTGTAGTCGCTGGTACATAGAGATGATTTAGATCCTGAACCAATTTCCTACGCTGTTCAGTGTAGTATTTACAAATAAATATGCATACCGCATTTTCTATGTCATCACCACAAGTACATAATGGATTATCTCTCAGATGATTACAATATAAATTCTAGTATACAGATAAGTTCATTTCCTGTTACCAATATAATCATGGGCAGGCACATGTGTTGTCTTAGTTTCTATTTTACTTCTGAAGATAGAATAGTTACTGTCACTTTTTACTGAATCTGGGAGTGAGTTCAAAACATGAACAGAAGAGTGTAGAAATAAGTTTCTACTTATTTCTAGCCTGACATTAATTCAATTACAATTATTCCTATTTCTAAGATTTTACTTGTTTGTCTCACCAACCAGTGGTGGTAGAACGTTAGCAAGATAAGTAGGAGAGTCAGCGTATACTATTTTATGAAATTAACATAGTTTATGAAACTTTCGTCTATCTGCCAAGGTAGACCAACCAGTTTCTTCACAAGACACTTCTAATAAGCCCAGTTGCAGTTCTCCCTTCTTTTCATTGTAATTTTTCTAATTAAAGAGAGTTTTCGGCCGAACAACCATTCCATACAACATTAGCGTATTCTAGTAAGTGGCAAATATATGTAAAATATATCATTTCTAAAATCTTTCGGCTAAATTTATATTTAAGTATTTTCAAATCAGTTATCATTTTTTTTAGGTCGACATAAATATGTTATCAGTATGTTTGGTCGAGTTGCCTAGACTACTAAAAGTCAGGCTAAGATGTGTATGGAACTCAACAAAAGACAGGATTTCCTTTTTGGATTTTAGTTCAGGAAAAACCGGTTTTAGCTTACGCGAGAATAACATTGTCTCAGTTTTGGTTAGATTGAAGTCAATTAACCATTGCCTTGACCAATCGTCAACCGTTTGTAAATCTCTGTTCAGGATATATTCAATTTCTTAAGTATCATTAGATGAACTATCATCAGCAAAAAGTCTCGTTGCACTCAGGAGGTCGTCGCTTATATCGTTAATATACACAATAAATAATAACGGACCTAAAACAGAGTTCTGTGGTACACTCGCCGCAACATAATAGCTACTTGTTTCGGCAGTATTTAAAAAACTGTTTGAAGTATGTTCGATAGGCAATCAAAGAGCCATCAATGCCATTGCACTTCAATTTATGTATTAAACCTTTATGCCAAACCCGATCAAATGCTTTAGAGACATCGCAAAAGACCACAAACATGTCATTAGCAAGCGGAGTACATATACTATGGTACATATCTATAAGCTGAAATACTGTAGAATTGTTGTGAAGAAAACCGGATTGATATTTTAATATAAGATCATTCGATTGTAGGTGGTTATAGAGATACTTAAAAATAATTCTTTCCTTAACTTTCCCAACACAACACAATAGGGAATAACACTTCTAATTTGAACGATCGGTGGGTGGTACATCCTTTTTTATACACTGGCATTACTTTCGCGCTTTTCCATTAAGATGGGAACACTGTTTTAGCACGGGACATGTTGAATAGAACTGAGAGTGGATTAACTACGGATGCCACGGTTCCTTTGAGTATATGCTGATTTATTTTATCCACTCCACATGCTTTGTGGGATGGTAGGGTATTTTCAAATATGAATTGACTGAATGTAATTATATTACTGATAAATACAAGCTGGGTTTCGGGGGGGGGGGGGGGATATTCGACTACAGATAAGCATATCGACTACAGTCTGTTATACAAAAATTAAAAAGATTTTACTGTTTGTACGTAGATTTTGCTAAAGCGCTTGACAAGATCTAACACGTTAAATTGTGGGATTTTGTTTTGCTTAAAAAGGTATAAATGGGAAATTTTTAACTATTTTAAATTCAATGTACTTTAACTTGCGGTTATGTGTAAAGTCAAGCAAAGGTTTAACCAAATTCTTTGTTTGTTTACTGGGAAGTAGACAAGGTTTAGTTTTGAGTCCACTATTATTTAATTCGGTTACTTAGAGAAAATTGTAGTAGAGGTATTTTTTGTATCAGAAACTTTCCTGATCGTTTAGCTCTACTATTTGCTGATGATATAGCTCATTGTTCTGATACAGCGATAGCATTGCAATAACAGATACATATAATAGAACGCTTTTGTAATATGGCTGGAATGGTGGTTAACTTGGATAAGACAAAAGTAATTGTCTTTTGCAATGGAGGACCTTAAGAAATTATGAAAAGTGGGGTTTCTTGTCGTTTAATTTAACGGGGCACAAATTGGTAGCTTTATTTTATAAATATATGGGTAATGTGTTTACACCCAAATTATCCTAGACGAAGGCGAAAGAAACATTAGTGGCACAGAGTATCAAATCTGATCTGTCTGTTATTTATTACCAAAGGAAATTTTTGTACTTGGGTTGTGACTATGCCTTTACAATATTTGATACTATGGTAAAACCGATTTGATTCTATGGTTCTGAACGTTCGGGCTACACGTATTCAGAATGTATTGAAAGTGTTCAAAGTCGCTTCTGTGAACAATATATAGTAATGTGAATAATTAAGTGGCAGACTATCATTATGTGTTACATATTTACTCGAGGTGTGTTAAGTATTGGTGTATTTTGTTCTATATGGATAGGTCAGATACCCAGCAGAATGCTACAAAATACTTAAATCGTCGGATGATAACGGACGAGTTGAATGGGTATCACAGGTGAGAAATGTATTATTTAGCTATGGGTTTGGCTTTGTATCGCTCTAGCAAGATGTTGGAGATGTTAGTGTATCTGTAACAGCATTTTGGAAAAGAATTGAAATTCGCCTGATAATATCACACAGTCTTCAAAATACAGGTATTATCAAAATTATAAAACACTAATAAATGTTGAAAAGTATCGTTCCATAGGATTGCCATTATATGTCCACAAAACGCTCTCAAGATTCAGATGTTATGGTCATAAACTTATTATAAAGACTGGTAGACATGATGGTGTTACTGCTTCATATCGTTTATGTAATTTTTGTAATCGTCGTAGTTTGTCGTTTGTAGACGATAAATATCATGCATTTTTCATTTGTAAACATTATCAAGATCTTAGAAAAAAATATTTAGACAAACCATGGTATACTAATCCATCACCAGAAAAGTTATATGGCTTTATTTCAGCACAAAATCCTGTTGTTATTCACATAATTGCATTATTTCTCTACCATTTGCTGCGTCGACAAGAAAATATCTACAATATTTAGTATAAACACACTATGTACATGTGCAGTGGCGGTGCTAGGGTAGGGCAATTGCCCCCGGGCGCAGGGCGCGGGGGGGGGGGGGGAGGGGCGCCGTCGGGTGGTGGTGTTTTTTATTTTTATTTTTTTTTTTGCTTAACACTCTATACCCTCTGTGGCAAAGTAGGGGGCGCCTCAAACCCTTGCGCTGCCACTGTATATGTGTGCTTAAGTTGATACACTTTTTCGTTGTATATATTAAGGTATTATGGACTGTTGACCTAGGTTACCAATTAAATAATCTTGTACCTTGTATTCATATGGATGTTGTACAATAAAGAATTGAATTAAATAAAGCATAGTTTATAAATCGACAGTGATTCCTTCCAATTCATGAAATATCTGACATTTTCCTCTCCATTTCTTTACAGTTCCCCATCCTTCATTAGTAAGCGAGTTGTGTCACTGCTAATGACTTCTAGTTGATAGGTAAACCCTTATCATACATGATTATTTTGAAGAACTATTTCAATATGTACAATACAAAGTTTTTTTGGCTGATGTTTTTTATTTTCTTCCTTTAGTTTCCAACGACTTGGTGATTGCATTGCATTGCACGGAAGCAGATTTCTCTGAGTGTAAATTCACACGAAACCCATTACATGCAAAGTATGTTGGCCAGAACAGCGGATAAAGTACACATATTATATTGATTAAAGCAATATAATACATACTACCACTAGCAGGCACAAATAATTTGCAACAGTCATATAAGAAAAATGCAAAAACATACCATGATAATTCTATTGCTGCATATGATAGTAGGCAGGTACTAATCTGTTTTTTTGTTTTTTTTTTTAAATCCACTGTGTGATGGATTGACATGTTGTAACCATCTGTATAAAGTTTTCATGTTACCAAGGTATTGTACGGTAACATATACTAGTAAATATATTTCTCAGACTGAATCAAGTTATAATTTGTGTCACGGAATTGTTCATACTTTATATCGATATATATAGGTGAACAAAAATGTACTTGGCTTTCGTTGCTGCGTACAGCATTACCCGAGGGTGGTTAATTTTTTCGGCTCTAGTTATTTCGAAATACTGGGCGCGATTCATCCCATGCAGCATGTGCAAATTGCCTGCAGTGAAAACCCAAGTACCTCGAGTTCTCACGCTGCACATATTCATCACAGCTAGGGTACTTAAAGAGCGAATTCTCTAGGTACAATTACATTACGACGAGTCTAGTCAGGAAGCTTACCACTTTCCGGGAGCACTCTTCAGCTGTAAAGGTATTTGAAATGTAAAATTGCATTCTTTATTACTATCCGTTTTATATAACAATTATTTCATATATTAGACGTTTTAGAATTTATTCTAAATTCTACAGAGAGTCAATACCTAGGTCATATAACGCCATGCTATTAGAAATACTATAGTCTGGTTCAAATTAGCCATTTGTTATAACTGAACAGACAGATTGAATTTAATTATACGCTGCATGCATTGAATAATGAAATCATGTAATGTGTAGTCATGTAATGTGTAACGAAACGAATTCATGTGCGCGCATGCGTAACATATATCATGGCATTCATACTTAACCGTACCATATTTACTACACGGCTAATTCATTATACTTTTAGATGTTTTTAAGGTTTGGAGTCGTAGAACTGTGGGGTTCCTGATAACCAGTAAGCTGCTGTCTGGTGACTTTGGCTCGGAAGAGTACTGGTGTTCTCGATGTGAGGGACCAAGGCTTCTCGACAAGCGGATCTGTGTTGAATGAGAAGGCTCTCGAGTGATCTTTCAACAGACTGGGAGGGACGGGCCATGCGTGGTGGATCCTTGACCATAGACTAGAGCTGTCGGAACCGGAAATACATCTTGGTCGTCAACTGGACGCCACGATATATATGTGTGTGTGTGTGTGTGTTCAATGCTTTAATTGGTTATTTCACTATTGCCATCTGAGCATAAATTCATGAATTCATATCTCACTATCGCTAAAAGAGTGATAAATTCATAATTCAAATATCGCTAAATGAGTGATATAGTGAAAAATTCGTAATACATGAGTCCTACTTGTGAATAAATGATTAATGATACATTATTCGTAGTTGTATATAAATCACATGCTTTGGTCACCCTTGTTGCTTAATAAGACACTGTTTGTATTAGGGTGTAAATGGTATAGTTCCATTCGTTGATTGGTGATAGAACAGTATTCACATTTGTTTTTAAGTTTGTTGGTTCTTTTTTGATTTTCACGTTAAAGTTGTTGTTGATTAGTTCCATGTTAGAAACTATACCACTTCCTTATATTTTTTTGTTACAATGGTGTCAGATTCATTCATTGTTAAATTACATTATAAATAAACATCTCATTAACGCAATTGCTTTCGCGGTCTTCCCTAAATCCAATCCCAACCCGGCTTCATCCTGTTACAATTTGTAGTCAGGTAATGTACATTTAAATTGGTTTGGTCTCTCTGGTGAATATCACTTTTCGGGCGTCGACGATGTCAGCAATGACATGCATTTTAAGCTCCTTTATTAATGTTTGTGAACGCAACGTGTCTTCTATATAAGTCGCTGTATTTAGCTGAATTTTGGGATAATATTACTGTAGCTTCTAGGTGTGTACCCTAATATGATTGGAGTTTCTGTTTCGCCTGCGTAAGCAGAAAGCTGGTACCATTATTGTCAGCAATGTTATTAACGTTCTGTGTAAACGTTTTTGAAAGTCATATAACTCCTAAATGAATTTTTGTATTAATCTGAAATTTTGGAATAATATGTCTAATGATTGTGCGCTGATATGCGAGAAGTTCTGTTTCGCCAGCGTAAGCAGAAATCTGTCACATCATTATCAGAAATTTTAAGTTGCTGCAACGAAAGTTTTTAAGTTACGTATCTTCCTGATATGCAAGGTGTTTCTGTTTTGTGTGTGGAAGCAGGAAGTGATGTTACCATAAGTTACCATATGATGGAACTGAAACCCCAAAATATGCACTTGGGACCAATACGGAAAATTAACATGGGGAAGGTTTATAGACCCAAACGGGAAATTAACATGGAGAGGGTACTTGGGGGCAGGATGGGATACTTGAGGCAGAAGTGTTTATGGGGCAGAAGTGTTTATGGGCCAAAAGTGTTTTATGGTGCAGATGAATTTATGGGGCAAAAAGCGAGAGCCTATGTTAAAAGTTGTATCTACTATCCAGTATATCACATTTACTATCCAGCAGCCGCTTTTTGATTACAATCCAGCACTTATAGGGGTCTACCGGAATTTAACATGGGAAAAAGAGTCGAAAGTGTATTGCTTCAGAGTATCGTAAGTTTATGGGGGTCTATCAGAATGTAACATGGGAATAGTTATCTACTGTCCAAAATTCCATACATACTATCCAAAACGCCTTGTGTGGTGTCTAAAAAAACCCCACCTATCAGATGAAAAGGGTATGATGAAGGGGATGAAATCATAGTAACATACTCACGTTTTGATATACTATCCAAAATCTACATATTATTACTATCCAAAACATATTTTGATTACAATACAACAAACCCCTACTAACCAACGAAATTTTAGGAGTGTTTATAAACACACGCTATACATACATACAACATAAACCTAGTATCATACAAAAAGAGGGGTAGGATGTAAAATAACAGGGATGAAATAAACAAAATACACACAATAGTGCCCACATGGAATCTGATCGTTGTAATCTCACATAATTGAATCCAGTGGAGACAGCATTTCTTCTCATAAAGTCAATGATGTCTTCTTCCAAAGGATGTAATCCATAAGAATCAAAATACTCCACACTGTGAAAGCACACTGTGACAAATGGGTCGATGACTGTCGTCGGTGTTGATGACATAGGTTTGACGTCTTTAGGTTTGCGATGAGGAAGCATAATCACAGGATTCCAAGAAGCGGTGTTACCAGCTGCGACTGCGAATCAATAGGTAATGAAGTTATTAGGTATCCCTTTTTTTTTTTTTTTACAAGTAATCACACTTGACTTTTTCCTAGAATATCTCCGTTAAATAAGTCGATGAACAACGGGTAGTTTCTGTACTCTGTTGCAATAGAGTTTAGATGCGTTGGGCCTCTACTTTGGTTTGCATTCTGGAAATTTTTTGTCGAATGGGTCTGCGTAACGTGTATTTCGATTGTTCTTGTAACCATTGTCGTATTTTTGGTAAACGTAACTTTTCAGTTTGGTTTTAGCTGCTAGATACAATTTTGGAACTCCTCCGTATCCAGCATCATGTGCAGGATTGTAGTAAATGCTAGCTAAAAGTGTGTCCATGATGGGGTTGACAATGTCACTGTTTAATAAGTCACCCACTGTTTCATACTATTTTGGATTCGTGTCCGACGAACCACAGGAGTCGTTTGTGAAAGGCTGACTTTTTCCTGATGTCTTTTTTCACTTCTGCCTTCCCTTCTTTCTTTTTTTCTTCTGCTGAAGAAGGTGCGGACATCATCTTTTTTAACCCAAGCTTTCATTTCTTCTCGTTGAGGTGTAGGGGAGGGTGTCAACAAGGAAGCTGCAATCTTACTAGGTATGGGAGTAGACTGAGTTTGAAACACTTCTCTTGTGTCGTCTTCTTCTATCATCCCTGTGGTGGTGTCTGTTTTAGTGGTTTTCATCGCAACATTATTATTATATACAAAATCTCAATACATCTGTATCCAGTTAAAAACACAAGTATTGTATTTGGAGACAACAGTATGCATCCTTTTTGTTTTAGGCTCTATATACAATTGACCTGGAAACCAGTGGGAAAAAAGCACACCAGTATAGGAGCTGATAACTACAACATCGCTTTCAAAGTCAGCATATACCTAGTTTTTCTAACATACAATACGCAGCTAGTTATACCATAGGTAGGGAGTATCACCAAATTTAGGGCCCTCTATGCGCGCTGACCTATGTTCTAAATTCAAATTGTTATACCATAAGTAGGGGGTATCACCAAATTTAGGACCCCTTTTTGCGCGCTGACTCTAAATTATCACTGGTGCATGACAGCATGGTCATTTACCTGTATGTGAGATATGCAAATTGATTTCATTACGCTTTTCTACCTTGCAGTAATACAATAGTTGATTGAAAAGACTTGTAATAATGGTAAAACCTCGAGAATAAACCCATTTTAAATGCTGTTATCATAATCACATCTAAATAAAAGAGAAACATAGACAATGAAAAACTTATAGTGAGAAACTATGTGAACTTGGAGAGAAATTGTCTTGATACTTTAATTAGAATGCACATTTTAAATTTACTTTTCGATATGGATGTTATTCCGGTCTTTTGAAATACCTGCCTTAATTTAACTATTTGTGAACTAAGAAAATACTATTTTATTTTTGCATAGAAAAGCGCCCAGTTGTATGCAATGTAAAATGCAATTTTATTCATCTTTATAAAAAAGATACATGTTTGCAAAGTGCGTTTCAGCTATAACATAAAAAACAACTCTAGTTCTATTCCAAACCGATTTACACTGGTTTAGACAAGTTAGGGTTCCAATAATTTAAATTATTCGTTGATAAACATCAGTTATTATGCTATTTGTACCAACATTATTGTCTCAATAAACTTACTTTCTGTTTCATTTTCATTGGTTTTAATTGTCACTTTAGAAGATTTTTCATATTCACAATAATAGCAGTTGTTCAGATAAAGTTATATTGTAAATGATGTGTGGTTTTAACATTTTTTATTGCAAACAATTCAAATAGGATTGGCAACAAAGTTTCAACAACTGTTAAGATTGTCAGACTATTGGTTTTTGGACTCACGGTACTAATTATACTGAACAACTGTGAACCAGTATAGAAATGGGTGAAGATACAATAGGGTTTGGTGGTCCATAATTGGTTAATAAAGAAAAGTAAAATTTTTGTAACAAATTATTTTGAATGCTTATCCTATCTGTACTAAAAAAAATAAAATAAAATAGAGACAAGATTCTATTGATGCAGTTTTAGTATTTTTATAGTTCCCTGCATTGGGTGTTTGAATTGTGTTATGTGCTTCATGCCAGGGCATGCTAACAAGGAAAAGCCATGCAATTGTGAAGTTGTAGTTGTGACATTGTGGTCATTTATTTATTTTATTTATTGATTGGAGAAAAATTGTTTCTAGTCTTGGCGCGTTACGAGAACTTCCAGTTGGCAACGAATGTTGTCGGGAAGTCCTTGGAAATAGGGGAAAACAAGGGACTTCCAGCCCAACCTCACGCAGGTGTTTGAATCGCTCGGTAGAGGAACCCCTGTGCGTGTTACAGAATCTTGAATACGTACAAAGTTACCTAAAGTTACCTTTTAATGAGACATCGAGTAATAGTTGCATCTTGCTGTACGGGTACTTTAACCCTGGCCCTTGCACTTGTTATTTTTGGTGTCGTAGTATTAATAGGATGTATGTAATATATGCTAGCACAATGATTCGGAGATCTTGTCAGGTGTCTACTTTACAGACAGTATATTACAACCATAGGGGTAAGCATGGATTTATTTTATGTTGTAATTTAATTATATTTCTAATTGTTTTCATACGTAGAAAATGTCGCCTAAATATACTATTCCAGCTTTTATACTTGTTTGCATAATTAGACTTTTTCCGTAAATTATACCGGATTTGAGATATGGAGTCAGTTCGCTGTTTCTATTGAAGCAGAAATTTGAATGCAGTATGTATTAAAATGGCGTTTTGCGATAATTATAAGTATGTATTTCTTTTGTATTTTGATGTGGTTGATCGCATTTATATATTTGATTATTAGTTGAATAATAGTAAGATGCGCGGTTAGTGGAACGTTGCACTGTGCAGTGGTGAGTCGTTACCAAGAGAGGGCTACATCATATGATGTGTCGCAACTTGGTGTTAAGAAGATATCGGTATTCCGTATAGAAATTACTGGAACTCCCTCATAGGAACCGTTAACTTCGGGGAAAAGAGTAGAGCATACCCAGGATGAGTTGGTCCTAAGGATTAGAATTTCGAACTGTGAACTTTGAATTTTGCGTTATGAATGTTGAATATTAAACAATACATGTGGTTATGTACGCCACCCGCTCATTTTATTGAATTCGTATTCGCATTACTGTGAATAGCAAGTTGCAATAGTTGGTTTTGACAATATCGGCATAATTTAAAATTTGTTTCATAATATCTTCAGGTGATTTCACTGTATTCATTTAAGGGTACTCCTGCATTTATTTTCCTAACATCAGATAATGAATGCTAATGATCAAAAAGATACCTTTCAAACCAGACAAGTATATTATGATTCATTCCCTGTTCGTTAAGTGTGAAAACGAGTCCTCGATGCCGCACTCTGTTGAATGCCATCGATAGGTCACAGAACATCAGGCAGCTATATTCAGTTCTTTCTCTTGCTAGACATAGAATATGGTAAATCTCAATTACTGTAGAGTTAGACGATAAAAAGCCAGATTGATACTTATTAAACAAAAAACATTATATGCATGAAAGAAGTTATAAACATATTTATACACAATCCTATCAAACAGTGTTCCATTGCAGCTTATTAGAGAGATATGTGTAGAGTTGGATATCAAACTTTTATCAGCTTTCTTAACAAAAACTGTCACAACATTAACAAATTTCCATGAACTAGGACAGGTTTGGTTAGGTTCTTTACGGCACAGCAACACAAGTAGGTTATTTAGTGTCGGGGCAATCGGAGTAAAGTGCCTTGCTCAAGGACACATTGAGAATATCCCACTGATGCTGCAATGAAACGTGAATTTCAATTTAGTTTACACATATCTTATTGCCAAGAAGGTTACAAATATGTATAATAAAAAATAGACATGTTTTTCAACTTGCAAGTTCCACTCCATTATAAACTTAATTAATTAATGAGCATGCAGGCAAGAATTTTGGATAAGTCAAGATAGGTGACGTGCATGCATATAATGAAATGAGAGGGATGACGAAAGGAGAAGAGGGATAGTGCTTAGTGTAGTCAGGTACGTACAATTTGAATTGTAGACATAAGGGAACAAAAAGTAATGATAAGTTTACATAAGCAACTTGTTTTATCTCTTGTGTAAAGTGTTGCCAAATAAACGTCTATCAGAATCAGTATTAATATTCATTATTGATAATCTGTGTAAAAGCTCATTTCTTGCGTTATTAAATAGTCTGCATTCACAAAGAGAATAAAAGTAGCTTTTATTGGAAATTTACAAGAACAGGCATGATCGGCAATATAATTAAATCTAAATAAATTACACTTGAGCAAACAGCATTTGTGCCTTAATTGACTTAATAGCACAGAAGCTTGCCTATTAACCCAATGCTAAATAACTGGGAAGAGGTATGGACGATGGCGCCAGAAAAAGCAAAGGCTGCCGGGTCGTTGCTGTCTATTTGCGCAAAGAGCAGGGAAGAGCAGTGCAATGTTTTGGCTGCAACTGATTTCGGCTGTGTTCGAATAGTATACGCAAAGGTTTCCGAGGAGCAGTTTTCCTAGAAAGCAAATGCTGGCACAACCGAATATTGCTTCCTGTGCGCATGCATTTATTCTGTTTTTGTATAAAGAATGTGCTAGAAAATACAAAGAATGCAATATAAAATGTTTTGTTGGGTGGCGCTGCAAACGGTGCCTACCACATTTTTGGTGCACCGATTGGATGCTGATCCGATATCTGGTACTGCTCGCCCACGCCGCGGACATGCATTTGCCAACTTATCCATTTGTCTCGAGAAAACTTGAAGCACATTGGCTCGCGTTGCGACTTAATTCTGCAAGTTTAACTTTTTCTCGTGTAGAATCTGCTCCAGCCTCGTAATTCTACATTCAGGTGGTCCCGCTTTTGTTGTACCTCCTGCTTTGCCTTGCGGCGCCAGTTTGGCTTACCGGTTGTCTTCCAAACCCAAAAGTCACTGTTCGCGCTCCCTGGGAAAAATGATGGAATTAACTGCGTTCCATTGGCATCTCTTACACCGGCCGATGAAGTGTAGACTTGCCAATTGCGCTGAATTTCTTTTCGCGCCATAACCAAGCCACGTGATCCGAGTTGGGAAGAAGCCTCAGTGGATCATCGGCGTTGTGGACATGCACCGGGCGATTGCATGAGGCCAACACAGTTTTTGCATCCGACTCTTTCGCGTAGCACAGCGTCGAAAGATCGACCAATCAATATCTACATCCATGTCGGCCAGAAAGATTGGGCAACCGCGAAAGCTAAATTTTGGAAACCGCATGTAGTACCACCTTTCCCACTTGTTGTCGTCCCCTACAATTGCTGTTGTTTGCGATTGCGATAGCCGAACACCTCCGATACGGCATATTTTCGTGTGCGCGATGTATATTGTTTCTTCCGAATGCTCTGCAAGCACAAAGCATCGGTCAAGATCTTTGCCAACTCGATCTCGGTTACGTTCCATTTGGCAATAATCACTGTTACTGGCTGGTTTGTCCATTCGATATTTTGATGCTCTTGGCAGGCCTTTGCTGCGTGCGGTGCTCTATTTCGCCAGTCGTCAATCCCAATCTTAAACTGGCTCGATCTGGATACCGTTTGTACAATCTTTGTTCGAGGCGAGAACCTGTGCTTCCATCTGGTTGCTCGTCTTGCAGCCTGGAAATGGTGTTCCGAAGCACTATGTGTATTTCGGCGCGGATGCCCATGCTATCAAATGTCCATTTTTGTTCATTTTTTCTCTTCACACTACGGCTAATTGTCAAAATACCTGTACCTACTTTTCTCAAATTAATTTTCTTTACCCTGCTGCACAACTTTTCTTCATTTGGCTGTCGGCACAACGTTTATCCAATTG
The DNA here is from genome assembly GCA_029931535.1 of Margaritifera margaritifera. Taxonomy (NCBI): domain Eukaryota; kingdom Metazoa; phylum Mollusca; class Bivalvia; order Unionida; family Margaritiferidae; genus Margaritifera; species Margaritifera margaritifera. The sequence continues at coordinate 5,144,873 of JAQPZY010001677.1, read as the reverse complement.
TGATACTTCGTACAACTATACGTCTGCGGTTTTACATCCATCTCTGTGCTCGCCTGTCTGGCCTATTTCTTTGGTTCGCGTTTGTGAATCGTATGCGTATGTGCTTTGTTGCTGAAAGTTTTTGGCTACCTATGTACAAGCCTCTGCCTTTTTGTTGTCGCATTACTTGCGACTACATGCTTTCTCTGCGCTGTTCGCTGGAAGTTTTGGCTACCTGTATACAAGCCTCTGCCCATTTGCTGTAATTTTACTTTCCACTGTGATGTTCACTTGCCACTTATACACGTGTGCAATCAAGTCCTGCGTAGTGTTTTCGGTCCACCCCGCTTGTGGCTACAAGTCTCTCATCTGTGTCTTCGAAAACTTTGGCTAAGCCCCATGGCAAGGCAAAAAAACAAAACCATCTTTCTCTCTGCTATGGGTTGTGCGTCTTCGCCAAGAAATGGAGTAAAAAAACCAATGGTTGTATACGCTTGCTGTGGAAATAGTTTCACTTTGTTTTCTGTTGTCGAAAAAACGGCCTAGCAAAATATTCGCCTCAATAAATAGAGCTTATCTTTATCTAAACATAAATACATATACAACAGGGAAAAAAATTCTCTAAATAAAAATAAAATCAAAACTTAGCCTTATCTTTGGCCTACTAATGTAGCATATGCTCTTTAAGCTTTAACTTATTACTAAACAGATTTGTTAAGGAACACCCCAAAAATAAGCTGTTTTTAGAAAAACTAACGTTTGGTAAACATAAACCCTATTTTTACTTTTGATTAGCGTATTAAAAGTAACTAACTATAAAAGTAATCACAGAGCTGAATTTCGTATACTACTACTATCCATCCCAATAGAGATTTCCATTAATTCCATAACTTTTAAATTTAAGTATAATTCCCCCATGCCACAGATATATCCACGAAATTTCACTTCGGTCAATTGCGTTGCAGATATTATAATATATATCCATGATCTAATAATGTAGTTCAATGACCAGGTCTAAAACCAGATTGATATTTGTAAAAAAAATCATTTTCACAGATATATTTATACATATTTAACATACAATCTTTCGAACATTTTGCTAATGTTATTCAAAAGAAATATGGGTATATTGTTAAACGGAAGAGATTTGTCATCTTTCTTGAATATTGGAACCACATTGGCCATTTTTCATTGATTTGAAAATTTTCCTAAATTTAACGACTTACTCAAACGTTGTACTAATGGTTTGCAATTGAAAATGTCGTTTTTTTTAAGTAAGAAGCTGATGGTATCATCTGAACCAGAAGCATAGTTAGTTTATCAAGTGGTAATTATGTCCATAATCTTACTTTCAGTTAATGGATTTGATTAAAATGTATGTCGGGTTTTTATGTCTAAGAAAGGCAACTATCTCTAATTATTAAGTAAGTTCTCTTTTTAAAAATTTGAATATACTGGTTCTGAATCAATAGGGGTGGAAGTTTTGACGATCCAATACATTCTTAGGTCATAAATTTTATTATATTCCATTCATATTTTTGGTTAGTTTTATTGTTTTCTGACAGACAAACGTGCATATTTTCGAAGAAGAATTTTCTTGCTGCTTTTTTCAAATTAATTACCGTTTCTTTGCCTTTTATATATTATTATACGATGGGGCCTGTTAGTTCTTAATACTTTTTACCTCAGCCTGTCTCTTAATCTGATTTTCTATTCGTAACTAAGTTAAGCCATATTTTGTCCCATTGTCTAATTGTTGCTAATTGAAAGGGAATGCACTTCTGTGAAAACAAATGTATTACATTATAAAAGAATTCGTACATTTCTCATGTCTTTACATGAATGAAAGGATTCATTCCATGTGTAATTACCAATGAATCAATTGAATAGTTCATAATAGCCTTTTTAAATGAAACCAGTCTAATAGGTTATGAAAGTTGCATATTTTTGTCAAAACTTAGATTATTTAGTATTTTCCGATATAATCAGCACTTTTAATACAGAAGCAGAGTGATTGTACATCCTACCTCCATATGTTGTTTTCGCACAAGCTTTGTTTTAGGGCTAGCAAAAGTGAAATGGAATTCTTTCCCCCCATTAAATGTCACCCCAAAAAATGATATCTACAAAATCTCTGGAGACTGAAAAGTGATCATATTTCGATGGGTAAAACTATTGATATACTCAAGCCAAGATATAATAGTACGAACCAAAAATGTAGTTAAATAAAAATGTCCAATGTATTTGAAGTGTGACTGAAAGTATAGTTTATTTCTCCTACTTCTAGTTTTCACATGTTCATATCGTCATTTCAAGATGAAAAGTATTGTCACAAATTAAATGTATTGAAGGAATTTACAATAGTGTTACCTATCTAAAATTATCTAATTTACGGTTTATGAATTCAATATTCCAAGTGTTTAAATTCGACGATGATCCCAATAGTGTTTTTCTCTCTGCCAGAAATGGTTGGTTTTATGTTCCATTTACCGTCAGCCACTGGCAATCTTCCAGTGCTGTCTTAATTTTGCATACAAATTACGCGGAATTGTTAACAGTATTAATTAGCAATGCCACAATCATCACCGAATCCATCTTTTTTTCTCATAACCCTAAAGTTACTGTTTACAATTTCATAGCTTCAAAATGCAACAAGAATAAACACTACCCGAAATATCTGGGCTTTACCCATTAGTAGCAATGTTCCTTCTGATATTCCAATATCACGTCGTACACGTGGAACCATGTGATTCTGCATTGTTTAATTATATATTAGTTGTGGATTTCATTTAAAATACAGTTGGAGCATTTTCATTTGTGAGTGGATACTTGGATTAAGTTCAATTCCTGCTTCAGCAATTATAGCTAGGCCCTTCTTCAACCTTTCTATAGACTTTTCCTTCTTTAACCTTCCTGTGCTAAGGAAACAAATCACCAATTGAGAAAAAATATACTGCACATCTATACAGGATTCATAATGAGAACTAAATGTTCTTAAAGTTGTCCGCTGTTTTTGTAAAACTAACGCTTACTGCACAGCTCGAAAAGACGTGAGCATTATAGAATGACGCCATCATTATGACGTCACTTTTATTTAGCACTATGAAGTCTGGGGGACATTATACGTAAAATGGCTTCTTTACCATTTCTCTGTCTTACTAAAGTGGAGCTCTACAGTTTCGTATTTACCATAGGTTAGATTTTTAAAGAAAAAAACTGTCGCAGGCTTTCTTTACTGGTTATCCTGGCTATTTAAATAAAAAAACCTTCTATATCTTAGACATTATTAAAATAGCTTTTAATTTTCTTTTTTTTGGTGTTTGATTGATGGTTGCAAATTTGGGTTTTATTTTATACAGCTTGACCTTACTTCAGATGTACACCTATCAAAAAACTGCTAGCTCCGCTTCGTCATTTTCACTTGCTGGACTTCAAAATCCAGGAAGTATCCATTGTACATGCGTTTCAGAGTAAGAAAACATGACCCGTTATAGGCTTAGAAGGAGATCACTTAACATCTTGTGAATTCAGTGAATGTTCTTATTTCATATATATATATTTCATATATATATATATACATAGTATGTATGTATGTATGTGTACACAGAAAGAGAGAAAGATAATAGTCATACAGAACAAAAAGGGGAATTATAATTCGTCCTCGACTGAGAATTTTACTCGTGTATGCGAGTTATGACACCAACGTCTTGCATGCACTCACCAACCCGAATGCCTTTTAAAAAAATCTTCTTACTAAAATTATCAACAATACATATACAAAAAAATCTTGCAATCATTTTACAGAACAAACACTATCTTTAGAAGAATATCACAGACTTTATCATTTGCAGTACATTTCGTCACTAATTAAGTCCAGGATAGTGTTTTCAATCAATAAATACTTTTCAAAGATGTGTAGCTCGTATTTCATTTTGTAATAGGTATGAATAAATGATGTATACTTTTGTAATAGGTATGAATAAATGATGTCTTTTCCAGGGAGAACGTAAAAATTCTCATTATATCTACAAATTATCCATTGAGAAAGAACATTGTTTCTAAAGATACCCTCTCGACTACGCCCCCCACCCAATAAAAAAGGATGGAACTTAAAACGCATTTGTGCACAGCAAGCACAGTCGCCAGTAATTAAATCTCCTCTAAATAAAGAGTTACTCCCGATTTCTCTGACATCAATCAAAGCACACAGAAGTTATTATTGTATGTTACAAATATTGAACAAATAGCTACACCTGGATCATAGAAGAGGATGCGTGATACTGTGAATGAAAATTACATAGAGAAAGAATATTATCATACAGCTTAGAGAATTATAATTCGTGCCCTCGTGAGAATTAGACCCGGGTGGACGATATACGGCAATCATCGCCTTGCCACCATGTAACAACCCCTATAGTAATGCTGTCGCTAAGTGACATCGCTAAAACCAGTATATATTTCAGAACTCGGTATCTTCAATTCATAAGAATTTCTCATCGTCTGTATCCATTTTCCGATCACCTCTCTGGTAACTAATATCACAGCATATGATGGAGAAATAATATCATGTTGTATGTGTTATGTATTTGTGTGTTTTATCCACAGACTGCCGTTGACAGAAATGATACCAGGGAGGGGGCTGAGCCGTGGGTTCCGTCTCACAGACCAATCGCCTACTTGTTTACGCCACCCTCACCCCACCCCTCGACGATATTTCTGGATCCACCACTGCAGACGAGTTTACAGTTACAAATCTGAGTTGAAGAGAACTCATTTTGGTGCAGGGAAACAATTCAATTTACCGGTAAACGATGATGAATTACAAATGGAGGATCAGTTGCAGAAGCGTCATGGGGAGGTCCACACCATCGATACGATTTAATACATGAACGTCATGGCGTACCTTATACATTAACAGAATAAATGGTTCCCCTAGCAGCTGGAAATATTTAGGAAACTAACATTTACAAACGAGCTCTTGATTCGAATCAAGCAAGTCATATGGATGTGCCATGACATGAATGGTATTGGTTACATGGTGTTTTAAATGGATGGATGGGATTGTTTGACTTGTTTGATTTTATTTTATCATGAAGGGAATGGAAATGATGAAATAGAATCAAAAAGATTCGAATATCCCCATCAATTCAGATTATTGTGAAATGGAATCTATCAGGTTGGACATGCCTATAAACCCTGCTAAAATATCGTATTTTGAATTTACCCTCCTTTCTTTCAAAACCTGAAAGATAAAAAACACATACGGACAGTGCTGTACACAATTTATGCCGAGGTATAGGTATAGAGTACAAGGACGTAAATAATATACCTGCAATAACCTAGTACTGCAGAAGAGAAGCACACGCTGTTATATGTCAGTTATGATTCCTTTAGAGATAGTTGATTAGAAAGCACCAATGAACTAGCGTATATAAAGTGTGTGTGTGTGCGAACGCGTGCTGGGAAAGACCTATCAATAACATTCTACATCATATAAATTGTTATAATAAATTAAAAAGCGTTTGGAAAGATTCTGGGCAATTTGATCCATTTAAGACGATGATCTTTAGAAATTCCCGACCGAAAACCTATATAAAAATTTGAAAACAACTCCGCTTTATGGGAAAATGGTTCGAATCAACTTTTGCTTAACACGAACTCTTTTATCTCCCCTTTTAATTTCGATTATAATTTTTGATGTTTTGGGGGTTTTTTTTACTTTTTTTTAATATAACTTTAATACGACTGTAAGATAAAATAAAAACTTCTAATAAACAAGGTAAGTTGCGTCCTATTATTTTTCTTTAATGATTATAGTAACACTATTAACCTTTTACCTCCGTCTTACCTTTGAAATAAAACTGTCAGGGGAAGTAGTTTTTTCGATAAAAAAATTTTATGGGGATTTTTCTAAACGCATTAGTTGCATTTAGTTTTTTGGAGTAATCCCTAAACTGTATGGGGAAGTTTGAAACGCCCTAGTTGCATCTATTTTTTTAGAGTAATCCCTACCAGGTTTTATTTCTTCTCAAACAAATTATTTGCAGAGAAGCTACCTCTCTCCCCCTTCCCCTTCAACAACCATCAATATATATACATTCATTATAACAACGATGTACTAATTCAAATCCTTTGTTATTGACTGTTATAAACGGCCGATTTTCTGAATTTTCAGTTTCTCACTTTATATCCACAATTAAATTCAGGTCTAGATATAACCGGCAGAATTGTAGTATTGAACGTTTACTTGAAGTCTGAACTCCAAAAATTAGTCGGCTGCCCTAATTTTCACTTGTGAAAAGTCGGAAGAGTCAAGACTGAAACTTCAAGATAAGTTAGTGGATTGGGTCCAGATAAAGATTAGACATGAACACTAGAAATTACTAGGCAGGAATAGACCTGTTTTAATCATTAAATGTGTTTCAATCCTTCAGGTGGATAAGACAGAGGTTGAGTTTACCAATGAAAACTACACACATCTTCCATGACAATCTCTGATAGAGTAATTAACTGTTCAGATATATATTGTAGACCGACTATTATCCTATTATCCACAGATTTATTTTAAGTCCGCATACTGATATGTTCCGTTAAAATAGAAACAGGGAGAAGCTCGATGTCATGTTTCTTCAAACATGTAAGACTATTTTATATAAACACATTTCCCAGTTAATCAGTCTGTCAAGCGAGAGAAAAGCACACACACACACACACACACACACACACACACACACACATATATATATATATATATATATATATATATATATATATATATATATATATATATATATATATATATATATATACAGACACACACGCATGAATACTCACATTGTATAGTCAGCATGCATACATACATAAGTACATGCAGGTACGTATATACATATATGTAATTTGAGAAAAGGTGCAGGTTTGATTTCCACTGTCCAATCAACCCGTATCGGCTACCATGAAGTGTCCTTGGGCAAGAAACTTTACTGTAACTGCCTCAGCTCTGTATAACCTTAAAACCAAACTAGACATGTATATTGCGCCATAATATGTAGGGAAAATATCAAATTACAACCAACACAAGTTGATCTAATGCTAAATATAGTTGTATTCCAATGTATTCAACTACTACTACTACCGCAACCAACACCAAACCACAGTTACTCTAATTACAACTACCAACATCACTTCTGAAACCATTATCAATTCTACTGCTGCTAGTATTTGGAATAGTTACTGTTACCATCGCCCTTGGTTCTGTCCCTATAGATTAAAAGAGAAGCAATTGCAGATTATATTGTCAATAATGTCACATATTATTGGATACTAATAACTCGGTGCTTGCAAATACATTTGTGTAGGATAAAGTTATGTCGTTATCGCATTAATGGATTTTTAAATGATACAAATATCGATTTTGGTCGAGTTGCATTTTATCTGCACATCAGTTGCTTTACAACGCGTTTCTTCCAATCAAAATACAATTAGATATGAAACTGTAGTGGAAGAATCATATATCAATGCTTGCACATGTTTTGATTATCTTACTCGCTTTGTTACATCTATTTTATGTTTTTCATAAACTACAGGACAATACATACAAATGATAAAAATAATTGAGACAATATGTTTAGAAGTGTAACATTTAGGACAATCTATTTCTGTTTTAACATTACTGAATTTTCAATGATTCTAAAATCGAACTCTGTCCCATAAAAAATGATGTTGCATCTAAAGCAAAGAAAACGTACAACGAGGCCTCATTTTAAAATTTAGTTTATTTCAAGTTATTTGCAAACACAAGACGCAAGCTTTTGTCCCGTCAGATTATACACCTTTGAAGGCTGACGGAGGATAATTAGTAAAACACAAAGTTCGATATAGAATACTTGTTATTTAGTAAATGTAGAAGAAAAAAAAAGAATAAGTATTAGGCAAAAATTCAGGTTTACTTCACCCGGCGGTAAATGTTATCCTATAATCCACAGTATATAAAATAATGACATGTTGACCAGAATTCAAGACTCGTTACCATATAAAGAACTTTCTATCTGATTTTTGAAAATATACATGTCTATAACATAATATCTGGTAATTTGGTAAATTCCCACTTCACTACCCTGTTATAGTATATTTTTCCACACGACAAAATAACTTGTCTGTCTTGTGCCAAACCATGTTTCAATATGACGTTTGTGCATAACCCAAAATGGCAGGCTCATTTACTTTTCAATCAAAACATATCTGTGATCTGCGTTACGACCCGATTCTGCTAAATCAACTATAGAATTCTTCAGCGCCAGCAGATGCATTCAACTTTCATAATGCAATACATTTTTTTTAAATGGAAATACGAAGGTTAAGTTTATTTTATGGGATTAAAGTAATTTTTTTCTAGTGAGAACCCTCTCCAATCCTGTTAGCTCTGTTTACTTTGAGGTTTATTAGGTGTGCTTCCTTCTTTTTCGTCTCAGACAGATTCCAACTGACATCACACACAGAATGACGCTCTTGTTTTGGCTGCTAACCCACTTAACAACACATACCTTTTTCAGCGGTTATCTTGTACGAATGCGTTCCTGTTCATAATCGTATGCATGTATATATGCACATGCGTATGTATGTATGTTTTAATGGATGCCATTCATGCATGCATGTCTGTCTGTTTTTGAAATTGGTATTTAGAAATATAGTTTATTCTTTGTAGGGTTTATTTCCCCTCCTTCAGATTTTTTTTATTAGTAATTATCATAGTTCTTAAGATGTAAATTTATAATCTAGAGAGATTTTGTATTCAGTACATTATGATCTAGTTACCAAGATATAATTTAAGACAATTTACAGTCATGTTCCTAGACTCTTAATGGTCGGGTCTACTCACTACTCCATCGTGTGTGCTGGAAGTACTCTCAATTCTTATAAACAAGGCCACAGGAATAAGTCAGAAAATACTGATCAGTGTCTTCGTTTACAGAAGAATCAAAAATGTGAAATAGTCAGTTTCAGATTTCTCCTGACTTATACAATCACAATGGACGATCATTTTTGTCCTTCTCCAGAGGTCGAACAAGATGTGGAAGAAAATTTCTTGTTGTCCAAGGTCTTGCATATAATCTTAGTGCGATTCTTTTTTTCTATGAAGGCAATGGGAGCCGGTAAGTTTCCGAAATCTATTTCCAGACACGACATATGGCCGCTTCAGGGTCTCAGATTAACACCAGTGAGACAATGTTTTTGGTGATTTATTTGGTATTTTCTTGTATTTTATTTTTTTGTTGTTGTCATAATTACTAGGAAACCAAATGTAACAGGATTACACTGGGTGAGGTTGGATCTAGTGAAGACGCATAACAAAAGCATGTGGATGAGATGTTTATTTATAACGCAAATTGATAATAATCGAATCTCTGACACCTTAGCTCACACCCTTACTTCCATCTCACAAACTAAACTAAAACAAATGAAAACATTACCTACATCGGCACACTGACGTCAACAGATAGGACAAAAAATGGTGTCATTCCTCGACAAAAAGATCAAACCACAGTTAATCAACAAATAATCACGACGAAAATGATAAATGCATGGATTTTATCAACATATATGACTGATAACGATGAATGTATGGATTTATCAATAAATATTATCAATTTATTGTTCGCCAACAATTAGAATGATGCATTAGATTGTCACACTTATAACAACAGGGAATTTTAGATAGAAAACACACACATACACAGATTAGATTGTCACATATAACGGCAGTGAATTTTAGATAGAACACACACATATATTCCATCAACAGATATGACAATTATTTCATGGCATTGAGACAATGAATGATCCCGATCTGTCGTGCCCGGTGAATGGTCGAAGAAAAAGCTCGTGTAGTCCACTCCTCCCGGCTTGCTGAAGTGTTCCTCAGGAAGAACCTCGATAACCATCTGACCCGTTTGTACAGAAATGGAAAATGTAAAAACTAGTTGCACCAAAATTCAAAGAACCATCTCAGTATAAAATCAAGCTAATTAATCTGAAGGACAGTTATTGTGACATCTTGTGTGCTGAAATGAACCACTTAAAAGCTATCAAAATGTCTGCTGGTCAGTACCAGTAACAAACTTTCAAACAGTTTCCATTATCTCCACTAATAATATTGAATATTTCTGCTCAGACATTTGCAAACAGATTATAATAAACTTGGGAAATAATATTATCTATTTTTTGTTGTTGAGGAAAATAGGCTTAGTATTGTGCCAGTTTCTTATTGTAATAAGTCTGAACAGGCAGGAAACAATAACATAATTGAAAATCTAACAACTTTAAATGGCGTGTATGGAACAATGATTTATAGAGAAAAATAGCAATGTCAGATTAATATGTAAACAATGTAAGTAATATAAATGGATGAGAATTTTACATGTTACAATTGTGGTAAAAATAAGAGTATTGATATTCGATATTATTAGTGGAGATAAGGGAAAATATCTAAAACGTATGAGCATTCCTTATTTTGTTCATCGCGTTTGGTTTGAACAAAATTAGCGAACAGCTTATACATCTAGATCCAGGCTAAGGTTTGTTCTATTTGTTTTATTTGCTTCTCGCCTGAACAGTATGTCATTCATCAATTTATGGTCCTTTGTGTTTCATCTTTTAAACATTTTGAAATGTAGTCGAAGTTCAATTGTGTCCCTTTTCATTGCGATATAATTAATTATTTCATAAACATGTTGATTTGCTTGTAGTCGTCTTATTACATTTCCAAAGAGGCCCCGGGTAGCCGAGTGGTCTAAGGCGCTCGCCTTTACAGATTTTTGACATCTCACCTCATTCCTCGTGGGTTCGAGTCTCGGTCTCAGCCAACGTGAGAGAAAAAAGTTGATCAGGACAATATTTCACAGTATTCATCCTTTTTTTCTATTGCTGAGTTATACTACTTTTCAGGATCGTTTATTTTTACTTTTTCTGTCTTATATATACAGTATCAAGACTCCTATTGAACTTATTCCTGGTGAATTAAGTATGACATCTGTCAAAATCGTATTAGCTGCCACATTAAAATGTAATCATAAAATAAATCAATTCAATTTATGTACTTTTCGTTAACAGAATTAGCCATTGTATCAGAAGTAACTGTTATGTACTGTAGACAAGCATTCGTTAATTCATAATAATTCTATCACTTCAGATGCTTTATCCAGGGTGATTGTAAATCTAAAATCTTGAGGAAGAACAAAAGGATACAAAAGACAATGATCTCTTAGTGTCTGGAAATCAAGCGGTATTGATTCTAAATTTCCCTCTGTATACAGCAAACAGAACAGCTTTGGTACCGGTGTTTTGTGCATTAGCGCTCCCGATCTTAACTTTCAAAGTTTTCATTTCTTGTTCCTTGCTCTGTTGTGTTTGTTCTCACAGATACTGGTATAGATAAATCTTTAAAAACCATGAAAAAATTGGAATCGTTCAACTTGAACATATCATTACTACCGTAAGATATGTTTACGTCTAAAGAGCATACTTCCCAAATTGTTCTCAACTGCATTATTCCATTAACCCTTATATTTAAGGAAATTAAAAATAAAGCCTAGCAGATCAAATTAAGACAGTTGGCCCTAACCTAGGAATTACCACATGAAGCATTTGCAATGATGCTTCCGATTAATGTGTTTAAAACCCTGAGGTCTTTTTTCCAGTCTTTTTTTATTATTATTATTTTTAATTTTTATTGAGTTAGATATTTTCCGTATGTTGCCATTCTTATCTCTTTAATTAGCTAAATTTTTAAACTTGCTTAGAGATACTTATACCTCACACAAACACTAGCACCCATTACAACGGCAATACTCATGAATTATCTGCTTATCAGAAGGCTGGAAAAAATCATTGATTTTAGGTTGTCCTTCTTTCTCTTCAACAACGGCGGAATGAGTAGAGGAAAACAAAAAGAAAACACTTCATCTAAATTATGTAAGCTTAGAGTAACCAGAAGTTACTCAATCTTTCATTCAGGTAATCGAGTGACTTTGCACTGTTTTCTTTGAAGTCATTAATTTTTGCTGAGAGTCTTCAATAATTTATCATGACGTATTCACTCTGTATTTGCACCATTATGATGAACTAATTGAAACAAAATTACTTCCTGAAATACTTTCACTTAACAAATAGCACATCCACTCATAATTGCTGCTGTTGCCATATTTTTTTCGTAAGTTTTTTAATGGTACCACAATTTGTATGCTGTATTATATGAAATCTTTCTTCTTTTTTATCAATTATTCTAACTGAAAACAAATATTCCCTTCTTGTCAATAATATAGTAATATTAATAATAATAGTACTTCATCTATTATATTTTTTGGCAGTTAATGTATATATATCTACTGAGTAAGTACAATTATTAATATTTACTATAATCTAACTTTAAATTCAAGTGAAAACAAAATGAATACAATCCCGATTTCTTTATTTCGCTGACATCATAATTTGTCTTATCTATTGTTTTCACCTTGTATTCAATAATGGATAGTCAAATCCATCAGTAGTAGCTATTGCTTGTGGTGTTGTGAAACCAGAGAATAAGTCTAACAAACTGTATTCACCACCAACAACCAATCCAAATGAATTAAAATATATACCCAATTTATTATTTCAACTATACCAAAAATCCTCTAATATCTTGCAAAAATCGTACAGCAACACAAGTGTAGATGTTGATTTCTTTATCAGACCTGTTTTTATGGTCACAAACCTGTTTCCTTTCCTCTCTCAATTTTTTTATTCTATTTCATTAATTCTAATATTTAATCCAATATTCTGTACACTCGTATGTGTACACAGTTTAGGTTTCAATGTCTGTATGCCTTCTTCTATTTCTGATTTAACTGTATCAATTTTACTTAATGATAAAGTTCTTTTTATCAATATTGGTGTTGATTGCAAAGATGTTTTTCCTAATCTGTTTTTAAAGTATCTGTTTTGTCCGAGGTCATTCCGTAATCCTTGTACTCTTTTATATGATTCATCAATACCTCTTTGCACAACAACAGTATATTTCTCCATCGGTGTGACTGTTTTCGATTTTTATATTTCAGCAGTAGTTTCAGTTTTTAGAGTTATTAAGATCTGATTTCTTAGTATTTTAATCTTGTCACCTACGTCAGTGATAGAAACATCGTATGTCGATCTTACGGATCGAATCATATCTTCACTCACACTTATCTTGTTTTTTTCTTTCATATATCTTTCTGGGTATTTCTGTGAAATCATTCTTTTTATGAACATTATTTTAGCGTTAGCAGTCAGTTTCTCTTCCAACTTTATCACACCAGCTTTAAAGTCATCAACAAACCTTTAATCTCTCCATCGTTCTTCTTTTACTCGTCGTTTAATTCTTTCTATAATTGTCGAAGTTCAGATTGTAAAATATTGTAATCTTCCAGAGACCTTTTAATTTCTTACATGTCAGTATGTAAGGCAGATATCTTTGTTTTTCCTGTGTTCAATGGGTTGTATGCATTGATGTATATTTGGTATTCCACCAGGTCTCTGCAACAGTTTGTAAAATCTGTATAGCACTGGATGCAGCAATTAATCTCTTCATAAACAAACCGTAAGCATCTAAAATCTTATTGTTGTCTATTTGTTTCTGCAGTTAATAGATTTTGGCTGTATCTTCATTTGACCTTTGTTCATTAGTTATCAATTTGTTGTCAACTTCTTCTGTCCGTGTTTTTATTTCTATATCTTTCAAAATTATTAACCTCCAAAGTCGATGTCTTACGAAGTTTTGTGTCGATTCGTTGATGTAAAAACACAAAAGTTATTAGTTGCATCATATTTTTGTACAGGATATCCTAAATATGTATGGCAGTGTTGATTTTGCTTCAAGTCATTGCTTATTGATTAATCTTGTCCGTCATCTTTCTCCTGTGTTTTCTTCGTAGATTTAAAACTAAAGCTCACTAGGACCTCTTAAAGAGATATCTCCCATGAACGGTTTAATTCCTTACTTTATTTACTTAACGTGAAATACATACGTTGCACTCATACCGTTGAAATAAATCACTTTCTCTTCTTCCTCTTTAATGCTGACATTCAACTTATATGTAATCCTCTGCACTTTTTTCAGTTTTGAGTCCTTGTTCTTAATTTAATTTTTCTGTTTTGGCCTTCCAAGCTTAACTCTACGCGGATTTTTCTGATTTTGTGAAGTTATCTTTTCTTTTTGCTCGATAACTTTAGAAATGTCTTCATTTTTTTTTTATTCGCGCTACGGAATATCAATACTATTCAACGTCATATTTAAAATAATCGTATTTAGAACTTTGTTCGCATTTTTCTGAATTTGAGTTTATTTTCAGAACATGTTGAAAGATCAAAGTGATACAATTTTAATACTACAAAATCATTGAAAAAAGTCTAAGTAAATGCAGCCCAAGACGTGTCCAAAATGCAATACAAAAAAAGTAATGACAGAGTTCACCAAAAACAGCTATTGTAAGCGTTGCTATAGGTCATACCTAATACGTTGGAGACAAAAACAATAAGAATTATTTTACAAGTTGGATAGAAAAGAATTTTAAAAAAACCATGTAAATACATCCATGTATCAAAGGTATCAAAACGATTAATAACACTTAGCAAGAGTTAACATTTTAAATGCAAACATCAAATCTGATACAGCGTTACATTGAATTTTACCAAAAATGGCTAAATTTTACAAAGTCTGAAGATGTTGATATAAAAGATCCCGACATATCATGCTATTAATTGTGCATCTTTTGATTTGCCTGATAAAAAAAAACAAAAATGTTTTTCTGGCCAAACACAAGAGACATGAAAGCTAGTGTAACAGGTCTAAGAAACTAATTATCACAAAAAGAAATAAAAGAGCATAATCGAAAATCTTATTCCATTTGTTATCATCGTAATCTTCTTTTCTTTCTGTCTGTAATTTTGTTTCAATTGTTAATTGGAAGAAATTGACTCATCAGATACGTCACTCTCAGTATTTCTGCATCTGTAAAGAACTTTGATGTTTTAGCTCATCTAGCATTTACAAACATTTCGCATGTTTTCTTCATTTTCAACTCCTTGTCGGGAAAAGCTTTTATATTTATTTCCTTGTATGTTCCATTTGCTATACTAATCTTTAAATCCTGCTTGTATTCTTTTCTTCATAACATTGTAATGCATAGCTACAGCTATTGATAGCTTGGCACCAGT
This sequence comes from Margaritifera margaritifera, assembly GCA_029931535.1. Lineage (NCBI taxonomy): Eukaryota > Metazoa > Mollusca > Bivalvia > Unionida > Margaritiferidae > Margaritifera > Margaritifera margaritifera. The sequence continues at coordinate 5,129,669 of JAQPZY010001677.1, read as the reverse complement.
TGTTTTTAATTTCTATGAAGCCCAATTCTTTTTCAATTTTATATTTTTATTTTTTATAATTATTTAAATAGTTAACAATAACTGAAGTTGGCGATGTGAAATTTAATAACACTGTTTGTGATCCAATTGCTTTTGATGACCTTTAAGATCATAATATGATATATGAAAATCCTGTTACAGAAAATATATCTAATGAGAGATTTGAAACTCCTCAACAAACTCCTGTTTCCAGAAATATAGAGACTCAATACAAAAAAATTGTGAAACCAAATATAAATGAATTAGTCGTCAAACAAAGACTTAAAAAGAACATACTATTACTAAGATGTAGTGGTAAAGATCCTGTACACATTTGATGAAAGATTAAATCAAATAAGATGCCATCAGATAAATATATAGCTTTGCAAAATGGTGGAAGTGACGTTTTCAGACCTTTGGGTTGGACAAAAAAAGGAAATAAATAGAAACTACCAAACAATAAACCTTCATATATAACTTCACAACAAAATTCAGTGTCTACTGTTCACCAAAGGCAGAAATAAAAGGTGCACAGGAAATAGAAACGCAAACAAATTAATAGAAGTAAACCATTTCAACAAGCAAGTACGAGAAGTAGAGACTATAATAGATGAATACCACGAAAGACCACTGTCTAAATCATATACATTGGACGAAGAAAGAGAATTTAGAGGTTATGCTGATACAGTGAAAATATCTGAATGCAAGTATCAATGAAATCAGACGTTGAAATGTATGACAAATGAATAGAAGAGATACAACGAAACAGATCCAACGAACAAATAAATTGCAAGAACTGTTGTATAATGCCAAAAGCAAAAGAACACAAATATTTGGACATTTAACAGATTTAGAAAATAACTTAAGGGCAAATGTCAAGAAAGTTAATCTCAAATTTAGAAAAAGTTACCATTAGGTGAAAGATTAAAACAACTGTTTAAAGATCAAAGAGGAACAATTGCAAACATGTTTGCAGATATATGTATCATTGCAGCAACTCTTGGCAGAACCATAAGAAAATTATAAAAGGTCTGACTGGAATGGACGTAGGAACAGGTGGCGGTGATGATAAAAGTAGTAGAAATATATTCGTTGAGAACGTTAAACAGGGAATTATAAATATTGCCAAGTATTTTTTTGAGTTAGCTAAAGATAACAGCAGTGTTTAAAAGTTGGCTTTTTAAATCAGCTGAGTAAATCGTTGATCATATTATTTTGCATTATTCGGTTTGATATTTGGAATTTTGATCAAAAGCGTAGACACGGCAACAGGAATAAAAGACGGGGGGGGGGGGGGGGGGATTAGGTTGGGTGCTGGGACTTACAGACTGTTTATAAATTGCTAGAATTCCATTTTGTTTTTGGTTTTCTTTTTTAACCACGTCAATATTTATAGCAGTATTTATCTAAATGTATCTGATTACTTTTGTAAATTTTTATTGCAACCTACTGTGCTACATATTTTCTTCATCATATGTTTCATTCAACTTTTTTAAAAGTGTATTTAACCGGCTGCTTAATAGATGTTCTATTTTTATTTTGTGTCCACCTAAAATACATATTTCATCAATGTACTTTGATTTACTTTAGATTCCTTCTTCTTTTAGTCCGTTGTTATCTTGTAAAAAGAAATGTCCATCCCGTTTTCCAGTCACTTGTAAACATTTAATTATTATTTTTCAGCACTCATTTTTCCCAGTATTAAACTGTTCAAGCTCCGTAATTATGTTTAAGCAGCTGGTGTAGGTTCTGCAAACCCTGATGTACAGTGTTGTGTTCTTCAAGATGTTGTTCAGAAATATACTCATTAATATATCTCCAGGAGGAATATTAAAGTTATAACAGATTAAATTACTTTTTCTTTTAGATCAATGCCATTGTTTCTTGGATTGAAGGATTGATCATAAGTTAATGGTATTTTGCATTCAGACAACAGTTTTCGTATTTGAAAGTAGATGTGGAACCTACATATTAATTTGGCTAATTCTGGTATGCTAAATGATATCTTCCACATCCTGGTGTTGCCATCCATACTGCCCATTTTAATTGATTTTACCAGATTTCATATCACACTATGCTCTATATCTCTTCATTGAACCATCGTTGAAGGACTATAAAGTGTAATTCTCTAAAATGTTTTTATGGTTTTGCACATATACAGTAATTGTTTTCTGTGTAGTATATATTCATCTCTTTATATATGTTTGCAAATCCTCAATTAATTGGAGCGTCAAAATGAATTCCTGGATAAGGGTAAGGTGCACTGCTTGCTATTTTTTAAATCTAAACTTCATTTCTCTGGAGTTTTAAATTTTATAAATTTGCAAATATAAAACAATGGCTGGTAGACATTCATTTATATGCTTTAGCATATGGATTGTAACCTAATGAGTATCTATATTAATGATCTACCGGCGTTGGTATCGTCACCTCGCTCCTATCGAATGGCGACGATATGGCTAATGATTTCTATAGTAGGGATTATGACTCCAGAGCTAGGTTCATGTTGATATTAATGCAATTTTGTTTCATGGAGGTTGGATTTTTTTTTTTTTTATTTATTTTTTGTTTGTTTTGTTTAAAAGTTTTTTTTTTAATAAGGTGATTTGTGGCTGAGCCAGAAATCGTCCTGTATATCGTGGGTGGTAGGTTGTTTGTTTTTGATAAATATAGATGCAGAATTGAATGTTTGAAACAAAGATCCCAAAGTTAAAATCACTCAAAGTAACAATTACCCAGTGTATTTCACAAAAACTGAATTTTTAGGATTCCATAGCGAGAAAACTATACATACATTTGCTGAATATTATACAGTTTGTGAAATCTTAGAAGCTAAACATGGATAGATATATCTCGACTAAATGAACAATACAAAACAATATGTCAGTGCTCAGTATTCTACTTCGTTAGAGTCTTTACCCGTAAAAAGCTCTTTTTCATCCTGATTTATTTTTATACAGTGTAAATGGCGATAATTAAAATTACAGAGATTGCAGTCCAACATAAACGATGTAAGAGAGAGAGAGACTTTCACGGCAAACCTTTAACATATGTTTTTCACGTTAACTAAATATCGCAATATGGCTGAGGTATATTAAAGATGTCCTAGTGACATGGGTTTTCCTTTAAACACTGATACGAACAATAGGAGAAAGATGTCACACTAGGTTAAACTATGACCAGTGACTAAAACCCCAACAATAATCGTATATACGGGTACTGCTAAATTGAATGAAGTAGCTATTAGTCGGTTTGTACAAAGACGCGATAATACCCGAAAACGTAAGGCTCTGGAGGATACTAATTTGAGAGATATCGAATCACGGAGAGAACAGGTTAACCATAAATTAACAGACGAGTGGTACTGAAAGAGCTAAAACAAACTATTTTAAAAAATAGTTTGAGATTAAAAAATAATGGATAATGATACCGCAAAATTATTGACTTGAATAAGAAGATTTTTGCTAAACTAATACCCTGTCAGATGTGCAGAAAGGACATTATTGAACAGATATAACAGAAAAAAATAGAAGGTACCAAAAAGAAAAATAAATGTGCATGAAATCTATACAAACAAATTATGATTTATATGGTACAGATCTGAGTGATAAGATCAAAATTATGACAGTTGGTACATTTAAAAAAGTTTGCAACAAGCTACTTGCTGAGGTTGAACCATGTAAAAGGGATACAAAAACGTATGTTGATCAAGAAGTTGTTAATAACATTGGTGTGGTACATGGTAGAATTGATGAAATAAACAAAAGGATGAAAGGAGTGAGAAAGGATTTAAATGATTTAGAAGAAAAGCTATTAATGAGAACTTGAATACCTATTCGACTATGCACGTCCATAGCACGATTTAAAGGTACTGGCGTGACCGTAAGGTATAATGTCGTTACGTTGTCAACCAAAAACGCTTGTCGTCATAAATAGACAATGCTACTGTTTTTTTTTTCAATATGATGCTATATATGAACTGAGTAAATTCATCTCTGTATACTTTTTCTTGATGTTGAGTGAACATTTTTGGTACATTTTAAATGTTTACCTTATTTGGATTACATAGTTTTCATCCGTTTAAAAATTTAATGGTTGTCTTTATACTAATATGAATAAAGTTTTGGCCATAACCCGCAAAACGTTTGAAGTTGAATATAGTTCAGCTGATCCTTAAAAATGCTTGGGAACTTTTTTTTTCATTTCTGGTACACCAAATATATCATCCATTGGATAGTCACTAGTGTCATAGAACTTGATGTCATCTTGCAAGTTCACTTTTAATATTTGTTCTGTCTCAGTGAAAGATACAAAGTGAATCAGTATCAGTTATTAACACTCGTTTTATCACCGTTCTATATTTCAACCTGTTGTAGTGAAATCCGCATATAAACGACTTGGTTCACACTAAAACTGTAAATCCACCTCAAATTCTTTTGCTTAATTTGACTTTCTTGTTTATCATCCTAACCAGTACTAATTTGTCATCAATAATTGTTCTTTTTGCAAATGATAAATCTGTCTGACATTTTATTTTGATCTGTTCATATATTAACCGCTGTTCTTTTCCTAACATTTTCCTTTTCTTTACCAAACACTCTGCTATTCATCCGGTTGAGAAACAAAGCTTTCTCGAATTCATGTACTGCTTTTGTTATTGAGCTCGATTTATTGTTGTCCTTAAAGGGAAACGTTACATATTTTTGTTAATTTTAGGCCTAATTGTATATATAACTTTATGTTTCTATGCACTTGGATTTGTTTTTACAAATGCTTTTATAACCTTGTAATCATTTATAAGTCTTCGGTAACTCTGATAAACTAATATCATCCGGAACTAATTCCTCTGGAGTTAATGGAATCTCCAAATCCGTTTAGTATCATAGTCATATGGTATTATTTTTTTAATCGTCTACCCATCTAATTTCGTCATCACTTGACCGTCTAAAGTTTTATACCAGCATCTATTGGCTCATGGTCGACTAACAGAGTTTGTTAGTATCTAGGTACATAATTGAGACCTTGACCGAACTTTTTCCGTACCTTGTGACCTTGACCTTTCGTACTCAGCATCGCTGCTCCGTCACATGTATGTCGCCATCGAGATTTGCATGTGTTACGAAGGAAGGAATATTCATAGTTTGCTTCAGCGGATCTGTGTAGTATCATGATAATTCCATCTCGTATTCAACTTCAATTCATCAGGAACATATGATAGGTTGTCAAAAGTTCAAGATCTACCACTGACATCTTCAAATTCGGATCATGAGCTATTCCTGGTGCACTATAATAGTGAGCAATGTCTGGTATGTAACTTTTTAAACATGCATTCCTAAATTCTTCAGAAATGTTAGATATCACAAAAGTAGTCATCTTTTAATTTTGGTGGCATGACTATTTCGTTAAACCTTTCAAACCTATATATATATATGCATTTTTCAACACTTAAATGTCTAGCCAGCAATTCTATGGATTTTGTCAAGATTCTAAATCTGTCCACAAACCTGATTGTCCTTCTAGCTATTATTTCTTTTTCTTGTGTCGTGAAACTATTAACCACAGAATTCTCGCTGTTAAAAAAAGGTGATTCGATTAATAGACGGCTATTACAACCGCAAAAGTTATGGATCAACAATGGGTATGTAGTTTGCATATTTAAAATTCAAATACCATCGGTTATATGCTGGAGCTCTATGCTTTACTGTTAAATGATCATGCTCTATTGCCGTGTTTTCAAGTATTTCCTCCTCACAAATTTATCATATCCTTGCTGAGTTAAGATGTATTTCATCTTCCTATGACACAAATATTGCAATCATAGCTAACGCATCGTAAAATACTCACATATGATATGTAAAATATTGGTTTGTATCTCTTGTGGATTGATTTCAGGTGTAATTAAAACCACTATGGAATAAATCTTTCATGTAAGAAAATAAATACAGAAAGTGTCACACGGCGCTGGTCCTGGACAATTTTGGAAATAAAAATGAAAAGCAGGAGGGAGTCAGAAGTTAGAAATCTGATTTATTTATTTTCCAGACACAAAGGTTGCGGTGTGTGAACGCCATGTTCACACACCGCAACCTTTGTGTCTGGAAAATAAATAAATCAGATTTCTAACTTCTGACTCCCTCCTGCTTTTCATCTTTATTTCCAAAATTGTCCATTTTCCTTGTTAAGAAGAAAAAATGAAAATCACTAGAGTAAAATGAAGTTTGAAGTGTGTCTAGCACGTCATGAGGTCATTACGGCAAGAAAGGTGCAAATCCAGCGAGTTGTGTTTACGTTTTGATCAAAAGGGGTGAACAAAAAAGGTACTATGTCATATAACGGGGCAACTGATCTCGAATTCCAATGTATGATTCTTTCGAATGTAAATACATGGACTCTTTATATCACTGCAGCAGCGTTTTCCCTATAAGGACATTATTTGAAAGACCCAAGCATCTTTTATTTTCTTATACATATTTTTCTGTGATGTTAATTTTCAACCTTTCTTGCCTTTGCAAACTAAACACAGAATCATAATAACACTAACTCTCTGAAGAGCAGGACCATTATACACTAGAGTTCACAATTTTATTCTATATATATATATATATATATATATATATATATATATATATATATATATATATATATATATATATATATATATATATATATATATATATATATATCCCAACGTTTCGAGCTAAACAAACTCTTTGTCAGGAGAATAAACTGCTTACATATACAAAACAAACACTTAATAGAGAATCTAAGAAAAAGTCTGGAATCCTACATGTTAGAATCATTAGGGGGGAATTGACAACAAGAGATATAATAAAATGTTGTGTAAAAAATAATAATAATCAACGAGCGGGGTATTGTGTCTAACACAAAAAGAACCAATATTTTATGACTTAATTCCACGTTAAAATCAACGGTATCGACAAGATTTGCGAAAAAAATGTTTTATAATGGTTGAATTATGCATGCAGGTTTTCAAGGAAAGATGTCACGTGTGTAGCGGGATAATAATAATAATAATAATAATAATAAGAAGAAGAAGAAAAGAACAGGAAGAAGAAGGACTATAAAATAATCTTTTCAAATAATACATGTTATTATTTGGGTAAATATTATCGCAAAAAATTGCGTACGGTTGAAGAAATGATCACTGGCTGTAATTTTGATAAGACTGCAACGAAAAGTTAGATTTTTTCATTTAGTGCGAAATCCCCATTTGCAATCAATTGTAAGATCCAGTATCGTTCCTAACTTTCCTAACCCCAAATTTGATTCAATGGGTAGCATCTTAAGGGACTGAAATGAATGTCCCGTCATGTTCTAGCGGTTTTCGACTTTCGAGTTGGCTTTCTGAAATCAACGGTTTCGCCAACCATATTGAGTGGCAAAGTTCTTGCATTCTTGGCTCAACATCCTTACTTCTGATTGATCGTGTAGCTATCTCCTGTTGTACAACTCCTGAAAGATTGGGTATCGGCATATGTTTGCAAATTATGCAACGCTTGCCTTTATAGCGGTATGTGTTTGAATCTGTGATCTTGTTTGAAGTTATCTCTGCACATACAAGATGGTCCTTGAGATTTCTAGGTCTATAGTATGTAACCATAGGAACATCTTTATATACACCGAATGATCTGTTGTAGGTTCGGGGCATCGGGGTGGAAAGTTACCATGAAGGGGACACGCTTGTTGGTTTTTTTCGCGTTATATTTCAGGAGAGCTCCTCTATCGAGGAGTCTAGTTTTGTTTATAGCTTCATTAGTGTAGCTCCTTTTGAATCCTCTCCTTCTAATGTACCCCTTGAGCTTTCCGAGTCTCTTTTCAAAGGTGGCAGGATTAGAGCATTTGCGTTTGGTACGAACGCATTTACCGTGAGATAGATTTGTTTTATTACGTAGCAGCTGGTCGTGAGTAAGATACTGCTGAGAGTCAGTAGGTTTATAATATAGATCAGTTTCTATGTTCTCCTCAAGGAAGGTAGATTGAGTATCTAACAAAATACTGTACATGCTTGATGACTCTGAAGTAAATTTAATCGTAGGATGGAAGTTATTGGCGAATTTTAAAAAAAAATTACTATATACTTAAGTGTGAAATACAGAAGCTTATTAGCGAAATAATTTTGATATTTTTCTCATTCTGTATTTCCAGATATGAAAAATATATCTTTATATTTTCACATGTGAAAATATAAGATTTCCTATCATATCGTGCGACGCTTGGTTGTGTGTGTGCCTACAGAAGTTATACCTGCAGCAAGAAAAACGAGCACTTTGTGAGCCATAACAAATAAATAGAAACTGCATTACATTTCAGATATGGAAATTAATTTTTGCTGAAGAAATTTGACTCGACGCCGTTCAGGTCTCAATAAAGTTATTTCCCCTTACTTCCTTGACAACAACGATAAACCCGCTGTGTTGCATTAATTAATCGGATTTGCTTTCTGGTCAGATATCAAGTAGTTTACAAAATGTCAAAAATGTAATTTGCTGCGACAGATTAGGTCATCCCAATCCTACCGCTCTCTTAAGTCACGGATACTTATATGATCAGCCTATGAAAAGTGAGGTGAATTTACGAAAAGAGGGGTGGGGTGTTGTGCTGAAGAGTGAGTTTAATCTTCTAAGCTTCGATTTTGAAGCACGTTTGGCATATAACAAAAAGAAAATTCCGGAAATATTTCATCTTGTTAAAATGTCGCGTTTTTTGTACCACACGATGAAATATATCCGGTAAATAACGTAGGAAAAGAAAATATCAAATATCATCTATATACTGAAATTGTCGCCCGTATATCCTACATGTTAGAATCATTAGGGGGGAATTGACAACAAGAGATATAATAAAATGTTGTGTAAAAAATAATAATAATCAACGAGCGGGGTATTCCAAATATCATCTATATACTGAAATTGTCGCCCGTTTCGATCGTCAATGAATCTGCACTAGCTTAGAGGTATGTAGGGTGCCTCGTTGAGAAGCTTTTGTTCGAGTCTTCACTTGAAAATATTGGCATACGAAGGTGCCATTTTAGTGCCCAGCGCATTTCCATTAATTTGTAGGAGGTGTTGATTGTTGAATACGGAATTTTTAAACTTGAGAACATGTATTAAAAGTTTGACCAAATAGAATGTTAGCGGGGAAGGATCAGGTCGATTATCGCATGCATCCCTTCCTCGTGTGGAATCTTGGTTTGTAAGGAACATATATCCATGGTTATGAGGAGAGTGTTATTTCGAAGTTTGGTTTTTGTGTTTTGTTGAGATGTTCTGTGGTATCTTAGATATATGAAAACAGTTTTTCCAAACAAACAAAAAGAAAAATTAAAATCTATTGGCCTCCTCAAACAAAAAAAAAAAAAAAAAATGCTTGTTCTAGTGGCAATTGATTAACTATGTATACCGATTTGTAATTACAACAATATAATCTAGGTATTCCTACCAGTTAGAATTAATTACAATAAATAGTTTCAACTATGCTCATTGGAAGTCATATGGCTAAAATACATGGTGTAATGACCAAGAAGGGCACATACACCTAATTGTTTATATATATATATATATATATATATATATATATATATATATATATATATATATATATATATATATATATATATATATATATATGAAGCCGATTTTTGCTGTCAGCTGTTCTTTTGAAATTCTACGTGCGATTATTGTCGTTAGGGACCTTCTCTTTAGTCAACATTCAAGACTATACTTTATTATGGATATATCTTTATTTAAGGGATTTGCATCGATGAAACTATAGACACAAATCGAAATAAAACTGGTAAATTTGCCGCCTTCCTGTATTGCGCAGAGAGAGAGAGAGAGAGTGAGAGTTTTGAAATGTTCCCTGACTTTCCAATCAGTCTAAACGTATCTAACTCAAAGAGGGACGTCGTTAAAGGTATCTGGGACCGCCCGAGTGGTAATGTTTCTATTATTGACATGAAAAGGGACGAAAATTGTTTTTGAATATTTAATATTTGTTTTCTTTATCAGGCACCAGTGATCATAGTTGAGATTTTTGTGTAGGGCTATACTCTAAGTAAAATATCAGCCTTACCGCCACTTTATTATAATGTATTTGCTCTTCAGATCGTTCCACCTTACCGCCACTTTATTATAATGTATTTGCTCTTCAGATCGTTCCAGGGCAGATGTATACAATGATGTATACAATGAATCGATGCGTCTTCTCGAAAATGGTTTGTTTGCATCTTTAATTAATCAGAAAAATTGTCGAGAAAAATGGATATTCGGAAATGAAGGTCAGTCTTGTTTAGTTATTTTTAAGCTCAGCATGATCTACACAAAGCCGATTTTTGATTTGTTTTGTGGCAACCTCAAAAGCTTCTCCCATCTCTCTCTCTCTCTCTCTCTCTCTCCACACACCACACACACACATACACATAACATTGCATGCAAGTGTTTCAGCTATGAATGATCTCTTCTAGACGTGGTAACATTGAAAGACTTCAGAGTTTCCAATGAATGCACTTCATTTCGCAAAACATTCCCTGTGTCGCGATTTAGATGTAACAAAGTAAAATATACCCTGTCGATGCTTTCAATGCATGTTTGTTTCTTGTGATTTACTGATTGAAAGAGAGCTAAACAGACTCAGTCAGATTTTTTTTTTTTTATTGATTTAAAATATGTACAAATTGACACATTTGTGTATTGAATCGCAACTACGTTGGTTGACATTTTTTTTTCTTTTTGTTAGTTTTAGTTCGTTGGTGGCGCAATTCTACTTTTAGCACCAAAAGGTTGTTGATCTAACAGTTTATTCATAAATATTAACAGCTGATTGTGGTAATATGATGGCGTTTTGACCCCGTGAAAAAGCTGTTTCAAATATTCTTATTAATTGCAATTATTTATGTTAAGAGAAATTGTTAAAGAATTCAAAACTTTACGAGAATATTGTTTTCCATAGAATATCCACTGTGTCTGTTGGATTTTCAAGGAGTTTTCTTATTTTAAAGAAAAAGCGTATTTATGAGAATATTTATTGCTGTTTCATGGCTTCAGTTTTAAGAAACGCTAAGGATTCCACGTTTCATACACCTAAACCATAATAATGGAGTGTATATTATAAAAAATTACAAATGAGTGATTCTTGATCCATTATCACTCAGTTCATGAATATTGAAATATATATGCCTTTGTATGACTTAAGCCTTCAAAAAAGTAGAGAAGAGCATGATAGTGTTTCTATTGGAATTTCCACTGGGGGATTATATATCTAAGAAAATCGGGGTTTCAAGAAATCTATACTGAGAATCAGTGCGGATAATAAATATTTGATCTCGCCTTTATGATATAGTACCTAAAGATCGCTTAAGTAGCGTTTGTTCAAGGACACTGTGGGGGATTTTTGATGATCATTTTCATGCAAAAAGTTATATAGTGGGATAAAGAATGGAATAATAGCAATAAATCTTAATCTGAGGAATGAAACACAGCCGCCGTATAATTCGTACTTTTCGTATTCTAGTGCAGCTGATGTTGTTGAAAACTGTAAGGGTGCTTTTTACTCTTGACTTTGTAATTCAACATATCATGCACACATTTTTAAAATATTAAACTTATACAACAATATTTTCCATAAAAGTGAATTTGATTAAATATCACTCAATCGCGCTCTTCAGGTATGGTCATAAATATCACTTATAGTATTTGCCAACACACCTGACAGTTTGTACCCCCATCCGATTTAAAAAATGAAAAGCCACAAGGATATAATAAGTATACAAAACTTAGTAATTTAATTAATTTATAATTTCTAACCCGAATGTTGTCAGGGGGTCCCTAAAACTGTTATCTTGTTCGCGCTTCAAAACTAACGGAAGTTTCTTTACTAACACTGCAGTCATATTTGTTTGTCTATTTTTTTAGACAACAGGAGTGATGTAGTTCATTGTCTTTGGTAAGCTCCGAATACTTCCGTTAATTTTCATATCTTTTAGAGTCACGTCCCTTTGAACCCATGTATATAAGAGTTACTCAGCTTTCCTTTTATATTTTGTTATTTTTTTGGGGTGGTGGGGTGGGGTGGAGGATATTAAACTTTGGCATTGCAATATTCAATGCAGACGACGTAGTGTTTACCTTCTATGTATGTATGATATAAGGACCCCACCCCATCACTGAACCAGGAACCGGAAAACGACAGTGAGCAGGCTCGTTGTTTACAAAGAAAACTCCCATTTGGTTTGAAACGCGAACAAGATGACAGCGTTATTTACCCCTGGTAACATTCTGTTTATTAATTATAAATTTATAAATCAAATGACTAGGTTGTGTGCATTTTTTTATATCCTTGCTGCTTTTAGTTTTTTTAAATTGGTAGGGGGTACAAACTACCAGGGGGGGGGGGCGGGGGGGGGTACAATTATTGGAAAGTTTATGAATGGTTGATTGAAGAAAGGGTTGACTAACTCCGCAGTTGCTATAGTTACTATGGATATTCTCCAAATCTCCGAAAAGTAGGTATAATTTATTCCCCACCCCGCCCGAATTGATGTCAAATGTATTCGTGGCAACATAATAAAGAGCAAAAACATGATCATCTGTGATCGCTTTGTAAAACAATACCCACCTTAATAAAGAACGTATAGTCATATGTGGTCACTATTAAAGAAATAGCCACTTTAAGAAAGAAGAAATATATAATTTATCTGTGGTCGCTATTAAAGCAATAGACCCTAAGAAAAAAGAAATATATGGTTCTCTGTCGTCGCTATTAAAGCCATACTCACTTTCAGAAAGAATAAACATATGGTTATCAATAATCGCTAGACAGCTTCAAAATCACTAAGCACAAAAAGCTTCAGGATATGTTCAGTACCAGTCAATAAACCGAGGATGTGTTTTCAAGACGTATTCAGTATCAGGTAATAAACCAAGAATGTTTTGTTTTCACTCTTGAAAGAATTAAAAAGACTTGTTGGTATAGCAAGACATCAATTGAACGCATCTTTAAGATACAGATAGGACAAAAGAATGAAGTTTGTTTCGGCATGTTTTTAATGCCGCTTCTTATCAGTAGCCACAAGGGCCTTTGGTATTTAGTGATAATACATCCTTCTACATATATTGATAGCTTTCTTTCTGACAGTTGTATTTGCTTTGTACGTGCCTGATAATTTCAAGGTACCAGATATTAAATTTTAAGCATGCGCTAATGGAACAAGCAAACCAAGTGCAAGAAATGTTGAATTAAAACTAAATGAGCGAGTAGGCTTGGCAATACAGCTATATTACATAAACAGGGATTGTTATGTTAAGACAAGATCGGTTTGGCTTCGGTCTGTACGAGAGCTAAATATGGAAAGAAGGACATGAAAGTTGCCAAATTATACAGCAAACAAACAGAGTGGTCAATTGTAGGCTTATAGAAGATATATATATATATATATATATATATATATATATATATATATATATATATATATATATATATATATATATATATATAAGACTGAGACGCTCAAAGTGAGAGTGAAATATGGGAAAGCTATCAGCATCACGGAGAGAGAGAGTGGGGAAGGGGGCTTAAATTTAAAAAAAAAAAAACTCAAACAGAGCGGAAAGTGCTATCCCTGGATTCAACTTGAGAATGCTTGATAACATTATCATAATTGTTAAATACGAATAAATAATATTATCATAAAGGTTAGATAATTTTAATTCGTACTCTACGGAGGTTAGAACACGGATCCACGGGTTACGGCACCCATCGCCCTGCCTTATAAGCACCAACCCATTATCATCTCGAGCATGCACACATCACCAAAAAATGAGGCTACAAAGTTGGTGGTATAGGCATTTGTGCATAGCAGACATACTCACATGTCGACCCAGTAATTAATTCTCGACTTTCCATCATGATTCCTACTACATAATTAAAGATATATAGAAGTTATACTGATATTCAGCGTGACCAATTTTTAAGACTCAGAAACGCATTGCTGAATTACTTCTTGTTTTCCTTTGCATTTTGTACGTTTACGATTGTTCTTTATTTAAAATATATTCAAATACATTAAATGTGTGGAAACATGATGACAGACGGGCTAAATTTTATGTGTATGTTATTTTGCCAAGATGTTGAATGAATGCAATATAAAGTTGTCCATTCTCCGTACAAATATATTTCATCGAAAAGTTATTGATAAATAACGTACTTAAAAGATGCCAAATATGTCTTTTTATATACAAAGTATTGCTAATATCATATGCCAAATCAGTCCATTTAAATGCCAAGTCTTGCTTATGATAATACTTAATCAGACCTTGCTCATACAAGACTCCATACAAGATATCATACAACTTTAGTGATAAATAAATTCTTTCTTAAAAGAAAGTTTACCAAATCAGGTGCAGCATCATCTCATCCATTTTTATCGCATTTCATTTCAAGATCTTTTCTTCGAACCTTATCAAAATCTTACCACAAATAAAGTATACAGGTTGGGTTAGCTCAGGTAGTCAGATGTCAGTATACAGATAGGGTGAACTGATCTAGTAATATGTCAGTAGACAGGCTGGGTGAACTAAACTAGTCAGATATAAGTATACAGGCAAGATAAGCTCAGCTAATCCAATGCCAGTATACAGCATGATGAGCTCAGCTAGTCAAATCCAAGTGCACAGGATGGGTGAACTAGGCTGGTATTATGCGAATGGACAGGCTGCGTGAGCTTCATTAAAAAACAAAGATTTATACCATTATCAATTTCATTTATTTGTTTTTTCCTTTGCACCAACATTAGGTTTGCATCATGAGTTTCTTACTATGTGTTACTGATTTCCTCCTCCTTTCATTTGACTCATTTGGCCACTACTGGCAGTTTCACACCGCCCTGCCTTTAGATTTTATCTTGACGTCTTGGTATCTTTCAATCTTCTCATTTTACTTCTTAACTGTTGACGTCCACTTCGTATCTTTCTTTCCAGACCTTTTGTTATTTATTCTAGTATCATGCCCAGTCGATCTTATTTTCTTCTGATTTCCGAATCGATATTAATTAAGGTCATTACTTCTTGGTCATTACACGATCTATTTTGGCCATATGACTTCAAAAAGCACAGCAGAAACTATATATTAGTAGTTGTATGAGCTACTTGGGGCACAAGGGACATTAGGATTACGCTCGTAGGTTAACATGCGGGAGCCTGTATGGGGCACAAGGGGAAATCCTATGTTAAATTTGTCCATATGTTTAACATGGGAATGGGGAATGGGTTTATAGGGACAATAGGGTTTATGGGGACAAACGGGTATATATATATATATATATATATATATATATATATATATATATATATATATATATATATATAACAAACAAACAAAAAACACCCAACCATTGAAGGGGGCCGTTTAGGTACACGGACGGACGAGCACCCATAAGTCACTATCGTCAGTTTTGCTAGTGGTGATTCAAATAATTACGGATACCGATACAGACACCGACAAGGAGAAATTGATACCAAATGCAAAGGTAAAGGACTGGCACTGAACTATCGATCGAGTCAGATAGTGAAATTTGAAGTCTTAAAAGAAACTTTACAGTCCGGACAAGATCAAGACTTTCGCGTGAAAACATTAGTTCCTTACAAAATTGTACTTTTAGAAAACCACCAAATCGTCAGTCGCCCTTTAGAAAAAGTAGATCAAATTGTGTGCCAGAAACGAGTGCGACTTCTAGACCACAACACTTTACTCTATGGACACACTGACAGTATAAAAGAGCAAGTTCCAAGATCAACAGTTCATTGTGAATACAGACGTTGACCGTGAAAGAAGATGAATAATTCCACACATCAACCGAGTGAGAGACTCACTATGAACTCCATATGTTCAATGTTGAGGCCAGCACGCTGGTACCGATTTTGATGAACTCGACAACAGCAACCCAGTGACGGGCCTACTATGGACTCGATCATGTACTCGAGTGCGATGCGGTGCCTTTCGATGAGACTGATGCCGTCCTCTGCGACATCAGCGATGCGGCACGACCATCATGCTGCACCTCTAGTAAACATCGAAAGCGATACTGTGGCGTGGTGGTGGTTGTGGTTGTGGTTATCGTTATCTAGAGGATGATCGACCTCGGTGTTATTGCCCGGATCGAGTAAATAATAATATAAATTGTGAAACTTATAGATGGAATGAATAGAGATCTGAGCAGATATATAGAACAGACTAAAGCGAGCCCCCGTATATGAAATATAACAATTTAATCAATTACATAAACAACTGTGATAATGCATTACATTAGGAAGATACACTTCTTTTTGAAATAAATCATTCACCGAATTTTAAACACAAATATACTTATATAAATAGCCGATCTGTTTAAATGATAGAATTAATTCATCATAGAATCGAGTGAATAATCGAAGTCATTGTTTTGTACAGCTTCATAACCTGGTTATCTCCTGTTCACTGCAGTTTCACCGTGCTGTTCAATTTGTTCCTTCGCTTTTCTTCTCACTCTCACTATTTAGCCTCTGTCGGCCCTCAAACTTTGTGTGGATACGTAGGTATGTAGATACGTAGGTACGTGGATACGTCAGTGGATTACGTCAGTGGAGCTATTTCCCCTTTCAAAATAAACAGAGAAGCAACCTAAATCTTCTGTCAGATATCCTACTGGGAATAGATCATTACTCCACTCTCGTTATGTTAGATATCATCCTATCGGAAGTCAAACAGATACCAAAGGCTATCTGGTCAAGCCAAACACGGCAGGCCATAAACAAACAAACCTAGTTTCATAAGATTAATCTATTTCCTAACGGCTATTTCATCGCTGACTCACATTAACATCACACGAGACATAACAGTTCCGTTCTCGATTATACAAATGAATGAATGAAATTCATTACATGGCTTAACTACGTTAATTTCAGTCGATACGCACTTAAGTTTTTATCATACATGAAATCATCTAAGATCGGTGAATTCACACGGATTCTCATACTCATATCAACTAAAGTAATGCATGAAATTCTTAAAATACATGATTCCTATAACACTCAAGACAACAAATTCAAACAATCTGTCAAACTTATATATAAGATCATTGTACGAATTCAGATAATGAACTCAAACACAGTTATACTCATATCAAGAAAGTTGATCTACGAATTTATACAAATAAATTCATGCAAATATAAGTAAATAAATTCAGGCAAATAATTATATTGGTATCAACGAATTACATGAGGTTGATGCAAATACCTTGTGCTTTCAAGCCTTGTTCGCTTCTACCGCCAGAATTGTGTCCGTCAACTTTCCAGACATCCGGTCCCTTAGATAATTGTTTTTACTAGATAATTTCTTGCAAATTCAATCTCGAAGTCAAAAATATCGTCCTCTTGCAGGAGTTTAGACTGACTAAATTTTTCGATGTGGCATATTAAAACCATGAAATTTCGTGTGGGAAACACGCCCCTTATTTAGCGTAGCCAATCAGGATTAAATATATGTACCACCCTTTTTATAAATAGGCGCCAAAATTTGTGGTCATCCTGACCCTCTAGATTTCCAAATTACTGATTCTGGACAATCTCAACTCTGACATTTTCGATACAAAGATTGAGTTAACCTTTTCCCTTCCAGTTTCTCGGACTGTTAAATAAACGAATGCTTAATTAAAAATCGGTTCCTCTCATAACACAGACCTTAAAATCCTCGCAGCATAGCACCCTTTCCTCATAAATCTAATTAATTGTTGTCTGTCCAAGTTAATGTTCTCTTTATAGATCGACAGAAATTTGCACCCTTACAGATACCGTTCGTGTGCCTTACCGCTCTACCATCCAAAGCGATGCCGTTCGTGTGCCTTACCGCTCTACCATCGAAAGCGATGCCGTTCGTGTGCTTTACCGCTCTACTAGCGAAATCGATGCAGCAGCACAACCTTTCTGCTTTACTGGAAAAGGTGATGCTAAGCGTGTACCTGTGGATGTCATCCATACACTGGCAAACAACTCTGGATACCACTACTAGCACAACGAGATGTATCGATCAGGTTTCCTGTGGCTTTGCCTGGCTATTGTGACATTGAAAGTAGATTCTAGACATTCAAGAATAAATGACCTAAATATCTAAAAATACCTACTCCCAAAGCTTAAACCAGAGCCGGATATGTCTACTTGGGAGAAGGAGTACAGTGTTTCAGCTGTGGCGTGACACTTCACGAATGGGAGTATAAAGATTCAGCTTACCTGGAACATGCCAGATGGTGTCCTTGCTGTCACTACCTTCCTTTGGTCGGTCCAAAGCAATATGTCAGATACTTTCAGCTGGAACGCCAAGAACAATTGCATCCTTTACGGCATAGACATTTTAACCATGATTAGTGTCAATATATTCAAATGGTCAGACATTCAAACCCTACTTTAAGATCTGGGATGCCAAAACTTCTACCTACAATGTAACAGTGATACACTGAATTCGATGGAACGAAATCCAGGAAAGGGCTAAAAGCTTACAGGATAACAAAACACTTTTAAAAGAACTCTTACTTCTAGACGAAACTCCTTCACGACGTGTAATGTGTGATGAGGCAATCACTAAACTTGTTCGATATCCTTTACCACCATATTACATTTGGCAATTGTGTGAATGTTTCATAAAAAAGAAAGACATTACTGTGAATGACTAGTTTAGAAGAGTACATTCAGAATCTGCTTTTGGAACTACGAGAACGGATTAACAGAGAATTTCTCAAGATACAAATGAAACGCAAACTCAAAATCATTTCTCGATTTTTTAACTATTGCTATATCCACAGTATAAGAAGACTGATTCTTGGGAAAGACTATTACAGATACAAAACACTACGTTGGATATAAACGTTGACCATGCCGCGAATGTTGTCTTCAGTGTTGCAATGAAGGAAGGAAGTCAATGACAGTGTTTGGGACTTAGAGGATTACCAAACACTTTTACAAGGACTGTTTCCACCTTCTACGATTCCAATGACTTTAGGACGACGTGTAGTGTGTGCATTACTAACTACTTTTCTCGGATTTCGTTTCCCAAGAAATTCTTTGTGGACTATTTATAAACAGTACATGCAACAAAGACATGGGCATTCAAACTTTATCGGTGCACGAAAAACAAATTGTGGTAAAAGTGTTGACAATAGTAATGAAATTAAGTTGTGAACCTCCGTGTAAGGAAGATATTTGTCAAATTTATCCACGCTTCATACTTACTTTACCAATAATTTTACGACTGGAGAGATGTACGTGACTGGAAAAGTTTTGGCTTCGTTGCCAAAGACGATACAAGAAGTGGCTCAACTATACCAAAGACATTATGTGTCACTAATGATCCACGAAAAGAAGAAGTTCACTTAGAACTAATGCCAGAAGTGAACATGACATTAAAGATAATTTTATAAACAGTGGTAGAAGAAGAACCTGACACAGATGAAGACACGTCCACGACAGTACCGCCGTCAGAATTGAAACGCATAAGAAAGAAGACATTCCCGGAGAAATTAGAGATACTGAATTCCATAAAGAATGCCACTGCGTGTACGTCGATTTCATGGGACAATCGAGTATATTGTTGTACACGTTCTTGTTTATATACAGCTTTGGTCATTTTAATTTGTACCTCATTGATGTACGTAGCCATTTATCTCTTATGTGTTTTCGTGTTTTCATTCTTGACATGTTTATGGTGACACTTTTTGAAAAGAAAAAACAACAACATTAAACGTGTATCTCATGAATAAAATGTCTTGTATCTTTCGTGATCATCTCAGAATTTTCAATAAGATAGTCATGGCTGCATCTTCTTCTTCCTCCTCTGTTCTCAAAGGGATTGACGAAAGTTTGATTGTCAAACTTAGGAGGTTTTGTATCTTCTCCATCCCTCTAACATGTTAATTTGCTGGACCCAGTAGTTCAGGCAAAACCGAATTTGTCAAACGTGTGATCGAACACAAATCCCATTTATTTGATCGCCTACCTCAACGTATCGTGGGGTGTTACAAAGAGTGGCAATCGGCTTACTCCAAGAAAGTCAAAGAGAATCCATTTCGTCTGTTGAAGGAATTCCTCGCGAAGACGACGGAATCGTGTCTGAATTGAGTGAAATGATGATATATTAGGAAAAGACGAAGAAGAAATTGAACTTTGGTTTACACGAAAAGGACATCATCGTAATGCTAGTATTATTTACATTACTCAAAATTTGTTTCAAGCAAGTAATCAGTCTTAGTGCCCATTATGTGATCTTGGTGGATTAAAAAGATGATGTCCACACCCTTGCCATCAGAAGAGAAAACGAAAGAAGTGAAGACAGAATTCAAACCAGAACCGATTACCCCTGTTCAGACATCCTCCTTTCCAACTGTTTCTCGTCGGACACGTAAAGCATTACAATCCGAAAAAAATATAATGCGAAGAAACGAGAATTGGTAGTTGGTTGACTTATTGAGGAGCAACAACAATCACAGTGAACTGCATCAACATGGAGACACGTTTAGCTAGCATATACTATAATCCTGCACATACTGCTGGTTTAGGAGGAGTTCCAAAATTGTATCGGGTTGCTAAAAGCAAACTTAAAACTGTACGTTTGCCATAGGTACGACAGTGGTTACAAGAACAATAGACGTACACGCTGCATATACCCATTCGACGAAAATTTTCTGGAAGTCAAACCAAAGATGCTGTCATCGATCATCAATGGCAAGTAAATTTAGCGGATGTCTCTCAATTTGGCAGTGTTACAAATATTTGTTATGTCTCATTGACGTGTTTTCAAATTCATCTTGGATTATTTATTTTACTTCTATAAACCAGTTCCGAATTAGTACGAGCTTTAAAACTGATTTTGGAACAAAGTGGTATTCACCTTTTACAATAGCAAACAGACAAAGGCACCGAATTTCTAATCCAAGAAAGCAGTGGTGCTCAAGATGGGAGATTGGGGTCGCATTGGAAAAACCAAAGGCACTTTTCACTTAGGCTATTTACCTAACTGGACCACCGAATTGTTTTGTGTCACTGGACTTGATCCTCCTGTTTGTAAATTGAAAGATATGCACGGAGAAGTGTTAAAAGGAACATTTTACAAGTCTGAGTTACAACGAGTGACCAAAAAATAAGACGACGTGTACGATATCGAAAGCATTCTCAATCGAAGAACACTAAAGTGGGCAAACGTCGACTTGAAAAAGTAAAAGTGCGTTGAAAAGGATATACACCTAGTTTTGATTCTTGGATTGCCGCCTCACAAGTCATCGACAATAAAAAGAAGAACAAGTAACCATGTGCTGTTAAACACATCAGCTGCCTTTCCTTCTTAGAGTCCCTGTCTTCAAGAATTACAAAAACAACCATTGTGGGAACGTGTGCCTAAAACTCAAATCGTCTTTTTCTGCCCAATCTTTGTGGTGTATTGTGTGATCGGAGCAGTGACTCCCAATTTGAGTTTACAACAAGGAGACATACAATTGTAGACCATTTTACTCCGCAGTTGTATTGGTTATCTTCTACCCAGTCCTTCCTTCAAATATACGACAAATCTTCCAATCACAACAACAGCAATAACAGCCATTTGGAAAATCATTCTTCTTTGACATCGAGTGACTCTCGGAAACCAGAACCATCGATCTATGAACAACCAATTTGTATTTAACCTTACCGAATGACAGTTCTATGGATGTGTTTCCCAACAACAGCTTATGTTGTTTCACAGCCAAATTACCTCAAGCCATACAATTGGATCACGAAGATCATTGGGAAGTGACTTTGGTAGAATCATTCATCCTACGCAAGCCCTCAATATCAACGAGAGACAAAAATACCTTCATCGTGGATATCCTGAGCGAATAAGTTCAATAACAGTTGGGCAAAAATGATCCTGGTTTTTACTAATACAAAATACCATCACTCACCAATCCTCCATTGACTACCTATACAATGAGAATTCCTGTGGGGTATTATTTTAATGCTTAACATCTGGTGGAAACAATTGCGGCTATTTTAATGACCAGTTTGGCAAAGCCTTGGACTAAGCTCGCAAAAGTGTACTGATCGAGTACCATCAAATTGCTCATCGTCTTAAAATGTATATTTCGGTAAAATATTGTCCATTACTTTTTGTCCTTGTTTGTTTGCTATTTTGGGTGGATACACTGTTCCAACTCTTATGAAAGACATTTACAGCGACGATCGATTCTCAGTATTTTCGTTACCCTGTCGAATTAAACGAAGGACTCAATTTTTTTTATATGTACTCGGATGTGGTCGATTACAACATGGTGGGAAACACATCTGCTCCGTTACTCAGAGTCATTCCTTTCAAAGTAGATTCTGCCTTAGCTTCTGACGAGGAAGGTTGAAACGCATTACGTTCTCCGTGAATTTGTACATCCTCATTATCTTTCTGTCAGTAAATCGTATTTTGACAGTGTCAACATTAGTGTAAAAGGAGATCTGGGACAAAATATTCTATTCTCCATAGGAAAAGTCACAGTGAAAAAACCTTTTCGAAAATAATTCCCCAGTGAATTGTAACATAAAATGCATCGTGTGTACCAAGGAGTCGCTTGACAACGAGGACATGGTTAGGGAGATATGTTAAAATCCGCTTTTCGTACCTATCTTGAAATCTATGGTGACTCGAGGATTGCATACTTTAAAAGATGCCGCTTTGACACAAGGAAACGAATTTCTTCAAAACATCCTCATCAACAAACAAAATCCTAAAGAAGCCTTTATGAGAGCAGGAAAAAATGTTGCTGCAGACTGGAAAAGATCTTTTGGGTCGCCGAGACACCCCTTATAAATTTGCGTCACACTTCTGGTTCAGGCATTACCTCTTCCTCAATGCCACAGCAAGGGCAAGGCAGAAAGAGACATCGAAACCCCTTGAGATATCATAAACACGTTGTTCAGAAAAATAATAAGAAAAGAAGAGCAGGAGCAGTCAGAGGATTCGGCGTGTTCGATTACTAACTACATAAAAATGACGTACAGAGATTCTTGCGAATGTTCCAAGTCAGAACTCGATCTGTTTGCCATGAAATCCCATATGACGACGATGCTAGAATCCCAATGGGTAGAATTCCATCCTGAGTTGTCTTTGACTACCTCAGCCCCTATCGAATTTGAAATCCAAAGACAAACCAAAGATTACATCGATCTGAATAACAGTCACCTGTACCCGAATGCAAAGTGGACAACTCCAATCCAGGCTCCAATGCAGAGTAGCTCCCGTCAATAATTGATGCATCCGTTGTTCAGTGAAGTGGATTTGTACTTGAATAACAAACTGGTGAGTCGCAGCAGGGATAATTACGTTTACAGAGCGTACTTGGAAAATCTCTTGACGTACGGAAAAGAAGCCAAGAACATCCATCTGGATACTTCCGTTGTATGAAAATCTGACATCTTGGACAAGTTCAACGACACAGCGTTGATTGCAGATGATGATGCAGACCACACTGTTGGATTTAACGACTGCCAATAGAAAATCAAACAAGGACGCAGTGTAGAACTGATGGATCGTTTACATTCGGACATGTAGTTGCAAGACATGTATTTGCTGAACGGAGTGAATGTACGCCTGAGACTGAATTGCAGTAGTACCTTGTTCTAATGCTAATGCAAACGAGTACAAAACCATCATCAAAGAAGCCAGACTTTACGTGCACCGTGTGGACGTCTTACCTAAAGTGGCAAACGACATCAGTCAAGCTTTAACCAGAAGGAGAGCCAAGTATCCTGTTCGACGAGTTGAAGTGAAAACCTTCAACATTGCCTCTGGACTCCGATCAAAAATCGAAGATCTTGTGTTCCAAGGACAGTTCCGCCAAACGTTTGCTCATTGACATCGTTAGCAATGCGGCTCTCAACGGAGCCATTGATCAAAATCGTTTCAACCTGTCCATGATAGAAGTCACTCGAGATAGCCAGGCGTTGTCTACATAACCTTTCGAACCTAACTTTGCCAGGAAAAATTACTTGAGATCTTACTTGACCCTGTTTGAAGCCAAGGAGAGTTAGGAACTAACAGTAGCCATGGTATTTCGTATCAGGATTTTGCAGGAGGATATGCTTTGTAGGGATTTGATTTCACTCCCGACCAAGGCAGTGACGAAGGACATTTCCACCCTATACAGTCAGGCCAACTTTGTGTGGAACTTCAGTTTGCAACAGTTCTGACCATGTATGCAGAATTTGGCAACACTCTAGAAATCAACAGTTTGAGAGAAGTGTCTCTAAACTATTAAAAAAGATGGAACACTAAAAACCCATAGAA
The DNA here is from genome assembly GCA_029931535.1 of Margaritifera margaritifera. NCBI lineage: Eukaryota > Metazoa > Mollusca > Bivalvia > Unionida > Margaritiferidae > Margaritifera > Margaritifera margaritifera. The sequence goes on along the minus strand of JAQPZY010001677.1, from coordinate 5,105,312 downwards.
ATAGGCGATGAGTATGTTATTGATCTAGAACTACCATAGGAGCAGTCAAAAATAACAAATGAATAACAAACTAAAATCATGATAATGTCAAGATGGCTAGAACAAGAACAACATTTAGTGTCCTGTTTTGCTAGGGACTTGGCTGAAGGAATTACAGACCTGACCAGAGCATATTGATCATCCTAGTCAAAAACAACACGACACATGTACAATAGTGAGTTCAGAAGAAAAGTAGGAAGAGTATCTGGATGAGACATGGTCTCTGATCTCAGATGAGACGATTTTGAGAAAGTGGTATAAAGACTTGCGTGATCATTCCTTACTTCCATTGACTTCTCTGGAGACCAAACGTATCGAAGCTCTCGTGCAAGAGAGTACAGAGACTACCCGTGGTTCATCGACTTACTTGAGAGAACTTTTCAAGGAAAAAGTCAATTGTGAATTGATGACTTATCATCACCTATGAAAAATAAAAAAGAATGGATACATGGGAACTTCGTTACATGTTGACTTGCAGGTTGTAAACAGCTTCTTGGAATCCTGTGGTGTGTGCTAAAGATAAATTTCCTCATCAAAAACCTAAAAACGTTCAAGCATATGTCATCAACATAGTCGACAGTCATCGGCCAGAAACCCATTGGGTGGTTGTGTACTTTCCCAACGATCACATTGTGGAGTATTTTGATTCTTATGGATTACATCCTTTGGAAGATGACATAATTGACTTTATGAGAAGAAATGCTGTCTCCACTCGATTCAATAATGTGAGATTACAAGAATCAGATTATATGCTGTGTGGACAATATTCGGTGTATTTTCTTCATTAATGCAGTCTTGGATTTTCCTTAGAACATTGAGTGACTTGTTTTGATCATGACTACTCTAGAAATGATGATAAAATTGAAAGATTGTGTTGTAAACATTATGGCTATCATCTTTCGCTCAGAAACGTAGTGTGCATCTATGGCCAAATGACGATGCCTTAGATCATTGAAAGTCGTTTGACTCCACAAGGTTGTCAACCCTGTAAATATGTTCATATTTCATAGTGTTTGTTTGAGTTAGCGAAGCTTCTTCTTATTAAACATGTTGATTTTTGAAAGAAAAAAAGGTGTTGTCTTGTTTTTCACATTTCTCTCTATTGATCTGAGTCATGTTTTCTTTCTCTTCCGCGTAACGAATTTTGAGGGATGTTTTCCGGGATATAAAGCTGTGCATTCACTAGTGGTGTCAGGATACAACAAATATAATTAAACTTTGGCAGCGGAAATGCAGGGATGTACGGCACAACATCCCAGAGCCGTTAGATAAGATACAGATAAATTATAATAAATCAGACATTGGGTGTCTTCAGTAGACACACTTGAATGAGCAAACATAAAATCAACCTAAAAGACCAGGATACTCAAAATGATACTGTAAACACAGACCCGATGGGAGCGGAGAGGCGGCCTGGCAACATATTGTAAGTGACGCTCTCTCGACCACCATGGGTAGTGACCACTTTTTAATATTTACCATTGTGCATATAAAAGCACACAAGAACAATACCAAAGTTACCCCAAGGTGGAGATTTTACACGGCACGCTGGGAGATGTTTCGCTCTATATGTGGAGAGATTAGCAGAGATCAATGTTGACACTTTTTAATGAAAACATTGTCAAGGCACTGACCTATGCAGCGGAACGATGCATTCCCAAAACGGGAGGGGGAGGCAACAAACAATCAGTCCCTTGGTGGAATGATGAGTGTAGGCAAGTCGTAGGTGAAAAAAGGCCCTAATTAGATTTAGGCATACCAAAAACTCACCCGACTTCCTTGCCTGTAATGACAAAGAACAACTAGTAAAGAACACCATAGTCACGGCGAAGGAAAACTCTGCTCGTCTCTAAACTTTAAGACAAATTCCAAACAAGTGTGGGATAAAATTAAGAAGATTAGGGGTAAAAGTCCATTTTCGACCCTTAAAATAACCGGACTTACCACGGATGGCGAAAAAGCCGAAAAATTAGGCACCTATTTTTAGATATGAGCAGAAACTTCAATTATTCCCAAAAGTTTGAAGCACATCGAATTATGATAGAAAATGATCACCCTAAATTGTTCACGGACAGGGGAAACCACTCAAGCCCCTTAAACATAGATTTCATTGTACATGAGTGACGAAAGGCGCTCTTGCATGAGAGAAAAACAAAAGCAAGAATTTGATATCCCAAAACCAAAGCGGATTCGGTAACAAGCGATCCACTCTGGACCAATTAATATGCTCGGAGTCAAGCATAAGACTTGGCGATCAACGCAAAGAGGAAGTGTGATCGTAATCTAGTCGCAGTTTTCCTCGTTCTTGAAAAAGCATATAACCTAATGTGGACCAATTGTCTAATTGCAAAGTTCAACCACTACGGAATTACAGACCGCGTATATAAGTGGATATCGAACTTCTTAACAGGCCGAAAATCCAAACTAGAGTGGATACCAATACTCTGATATACGCGAGCGCGAAAACGGACCCCCCCCCTGGGCAGCGTGCTAAGCCCTACTCTCTTTAACATGATGGTTAACGACTTTAAAAAAGTCGGTTGATCTGACACATCTGGATCTGTCCAGTTTGCTATTGACACTGGAATCTGGCTGGGGTTATGCGACCAGGATCACTATCAATGAAAAGTCGAACCCTGCTAGAACAATGATAGAGAAATGTTAAAAAAAAAAAACTTTAAACATCAACTGTGCATGAATTTACCAGGGGGCCAAAAAATAAATGATCTAAAACTGGAACTTAACCTCCAAGATATCTAGACGAAGGTCACAAAGTAAACTGACACCGCCCCATGGATCGGTAAATTTCCCAAAATAATTTAAACGCACTTAAATATGGATATAAACAAGAACAACCATAGAATTAAGGGCCAAATTTCTCACCAAAATAAAGGTATGAGGGATATACAAAAAATTACACAGACGGCTCTAAATCCCAAGAGCCAGCACGAACTGCAGTTGCAGTGGTGATTCCAGAGAAGGGCATAACGCTGTGGTCGAGGCCCCATTTATACGGTCGAATTTTTGGTCATCAACTAAGCAATTCAGCGGCTACAAGCAAACCACACATCTAAAGCGGTTGTAGTTAGCGACTCCCTCAGTGTTCTGCGCGCCCTGCAATAAATTAATTCGACCAGTAGAGAAAATCTGTTCGAGAAGTCTACTTGAGACTCAAAACCCTGGAAGAAAATAATCATACCATAGAATTTATGTGGGTGTCCTCCCACATAAACATTACTGGAAACGAAAGGTCAGAACAAGGAAGCTAAGAACAGGCTAAAAGAAGCGAAAGTACAGCACTTGGACTACAGCGTACAGGAAATATATAATATGTTTAAGCATAAAATTGATGAAAAAATGGCAGGGGGAATGGGACAATTCCCAAAAAGGGTGCAGGCTATACAACCTGCAGAAGCAAGTTTGCAGAAATGCTCGTGCCCGTCACCTGGCAAACCCACATGACTCTAAAGTCATAAATAGAATAAAAACTGGCAAAACACTACTTGCCAGTAGCTTTGGAAGATATTTGGCAGATATAAAAGAGCGAGGAATAAATTGTCCACCCTGTCCAACCCAAGAAACGCTATATATTCAACGAATGCCATAAATACAGAACCAAATTCCAAGATAGAGGCAAGACACTAAATGCCCCAAACAAGTACCCAGATAGGGTACGTCTCAGATTTTGGGAAAAGGGGAAATATATAAACCGGCCAATGGAACAAACACCCGAGCCGAATACATACACCTCATACTAAACCAAATTTAAAGTCCACCAAAGCAGTACTTGTCTTGAGCGGGAGAGGAAGGGCTCCGCCAAAGAGGGAAGGGATAGTATGCATGGCCCATTCGAGGTAGCCAGTTCGCAACGAGCAGCCTATCCACGACCTCAGAGGCGAGAGAACCTCTACTCCCTTAAATAAAGACAAGTCATGAAAAACAAAATTATTAAAATACAACCAAATGAATAAGTCAGAGTATTACACTTAACACAACTCTCTAAATCTATTCCGTTGAATCCAGGCCAGAACTGTCTCCACCTCCAAGAACAACGCCTCTCCAAGGTTCGAAAATGCCTGAAGCTGGGAAGCAAACTTCAATGCCTACCGACTTACCTGACTCCAACAATAGAGGTTTCGCCTCAGTCATTTAAAGGGCTAAGAGAATTGCCTCTATTGCCAAAGAGTTTTCTTTTCGGCTCAGAAAACCCAATCCGATAATAACTCTTTTAATACGCAAATACGATCCATTCGCGCACCGTTGAAAATGATAACTCGATATTACCTAATTAAGATCACAAAAACAAAATTAATGGGTTACATTAACCCGGTATTGATCTAGTTTTGGGAAAATGTCATGTACACTATGTACACCAAATTTTAAAAGTAGTAGAAATTAGGAAAATTATAGAACTGTTTAAGTTGATTTCAATTACAATATGTGTCTAACACACAATTGGTTGTTAGTGACAGCCCGATTTAGCTAACTGGGCAGAATTTGACTTTAATTTTGTACGTTCGTGGCGTTTCAGCTTACTCCTGTTCCGCTTCGCGTCTCCTTTGCAGAGTCCGTGCAAGCCTACCTCTCCAGACACTTAATTAATCAGCAGCGTGCCGTGCACGTAGTAATGCGTCAGCTGGGTTTGCAGACCAACAACTCATCTGACGAGTAAATTACACACCCTCCCATCTCGCGCCTCCAATGAACCCTCAAAGTAGGGAAACCACGCAGCGAGGGAGCGGTGTGTAATAATTAAATAGGGTGCTGTGCGCCCATTAAACCACTCGAACATGGCCGAATGGCCGCACACGAGTATAATTTAAATCAGTCAGTCAGTCGTGTCACCCTCGTTGACTCGTCAACAGCTAAGAAATTACTTCAAAGATTGCGAAAGTGAGTGAAGCTATGATGAACATGTATTGTTTCAAGCACCACCTATTCCAAAACAGCACAGACAGGAAGACGACTCTCTTCTTGAAAAATGGCACAGGAGCCGATGGAAGTTGTCCTGCGTGAGGCAATAAATAAAGAAAAAGATTGGGAGAGGCAAAGACTGCCGTAGAGGTAGCAACAGCAGCAGCAGAGGCAACAAGAGCAGCAACAGCAACAAGAAAGAGAAGAAGTGGTGAGATGATGAGACGTGGCCGTCCTGCCAGGCGTTAAACCCCGAGGCCACTCACTGAACAAAAAAGGTCCTTTTCAGGGCTACCCACATCTCTACAAAAGAGAGATACTCATCATTATTGCCAAAACAAATTGTGTCTGCATGGTTGGTGTATTTCTTTGTCTTTTTCTGACCAAAAAAACCCCATCATTTATAACAAAAAAGTTTGTTTGCTGAGTAGTGGGTGTTTGTATGGAGTGTGTCTATAAACACTCCTTTATCCTTGTGTAAAAATGAGAAAAATAGTTTCTTTTTGGTCTGTGCTATTTCGGTTTTTGTTTTCTGTGTGAAGGTTGTATTTTTGTGGGAGGGATGTTTTCCTTCAAGTCTATGCTTCAAACATATAAAGGGTGCGTTCACCAGTCGGACCAAAAGCGATGACAAAGCAAACGATGCCGCCACCACCTCCATCACCTGTACCCAAGCAGCAACTGCAGCTCTATCTGAATAACCAATGGGGGTTCGGGGAGGTACTTTCGTTCGCTTCGCGCCTCCCCTGCCGAGTTCGTGCAGCCATTGCCACTCCATGCATTTAATTAATTGGTGCTCTTGTTTGCACACCATCATTCCTGTACATAGCGGCTCCATTCCTATGTACAGGTATAATCCCTGAATAATGTTATGTGCACGCAGTAGGGGTAGAGACGTGTCTAATGCAGTTTACGTAACAGGATTACGATTTGGTTGGTTATCGTTATCTTGAGGATGATCAACCTCGGTGTTATTGCCCGGATCGAGTAAATAGTGAAATAGAATATGAACTTTTATAGATGGGATAAATAGAGATCTGAGCAGATATATAGAACAGAATAACACGAGCCCCTCCCTGTACATGAAATATAACAATTTAATCAATTACATAAAACAAATGGAAATAATACATAACATTAGAAAGATACAGTTCTTTTTTAAATCATTTACCGAATTTCAACACAAATATAATTATGTAATTAGCCGATCTGTTTAAAACGATAGACTTAGTTCATCATGGAATCGAGGAAACAATCGAATCATTTGCCTAGCATGCCTGCATAACCTGGTTATTCCTAGTCACTCTAAATTCAATGTTGCTGTCAGATCAAGGTTCGGTCCTCAAACTTTGTGTGGGATTGCCTCTTCTCTCTACCCTCTACGATGATACGTGCATCGATGCTTGGCTTTTTGCAGGTAGGTAGGTGGATATGTGGATAGATAGGTGGGTTGGTAGGTAGGTAGAGCTATTTTCCCCTTTAAAATAAACAAGAAGCAACCTAAATATCCCGTCAGAGTCCTTTTGGGGAGTATAATATTACCCCACTCTCGTTATGTCAGATATCGTCCTATCGGAATTCAAACAGATGCCAAAGGCTATCTGGTCAGACAAAACCTGACAGACGATTAACAAACCTAGTTTCAGAAGATTAATGAACTTTCTAACGGCTATTTCAGCACTAACTCACTCTAACATCACACGAGACATAACAGTTTCAGTTCCCGTCTTAATTATACAAATGAATCAGTGAAATTCACATCATTACTTAAGTACATTAATTTCACTGAATACTCACTCAAGTCTTTATCATACATGAAATCATGTAAGACAGGTAACTTCACACAGATTCTCACAACTTGTATCAAATAAAGTAATGTATGCAATTCTTAGACTACATGATTCCTATAACAAGCAAGACGACAGAATCAAACAATTCGTCAAACTCATATAAAGAAAATTGTTGATCGAATTCAAACAAACAGCTATACTCATATCAAGAAAATAGATCTACAAAGTTATATATAAAAAAATCAAGCAAAAAATTATATTGGTATCAACGAATTACATGAGATTTATGCAAATACCTTGTGCTTTCGAGACTTGCTCGCTTCTACCGTCAGAATCGTGTCCCTCAACTTCCAGACACCTGTCCCTTTAATAATTGTTTATGCGAGAGAATTTCGCCTTATTCTGCTCGGAGTAAAGATCTCTTCCAGCCTTTCGCAGGAAACTTGGACTGATTAAAATTTGCAAAGTGGAATATTTAAAAAGTGACATTTTCGTCTGGGAAGCACAGCCCTTATTTAGCGTAGCCAATCAGATTAAACGTATCTACCGCCTTTTATAAATACACACCCAACGTGGTTAGCGTAACCCTCTTGATTTCGCGCTATTTAAATAACTGATTCTGGAAAATTTCAAAAGATAAAACAACTTCAACTGGCTTAAACAAATAATCTCTGCATCCTCTCAACTTTGACATTTTCGAAACCTAGACCCACATTAACCTTATATCCGACCGTTATACAATGAAGGCTTAATTAATAATCAATCTAGCCCTAAACAGGGTCATTAAAATCATCGCAGTCTAGCGATTTAATACGGTACCTTTCCTCATAAATCTAATTAATTGTTATCTGCCAACTAATGTGTTCTACCGAAATACATCGACAGAAATTTGCACCCTTGCAAAGTGAATGGCTGAAGAGCGGATATACGTCTATAATTGCAACATCACTCAATCAGTCGGACCACCCTATTTGACTCGTGAACAACTAAAATATGAGCAATACATCCGAAAAGCTGAGATAAATCAGAGTACACCTGAAATATGTCCGTCACCTCCAAGAGGAACTGGAAGTGTTGGGGATGAGGAAAATGGAGAAAGAAGAGGGCAAAAAAAAAAGAAGCGAGAAACAAGAAAGATGCTGCCCCATACGATGATACGTCCCAACTGTGCTATCAAGCCGATGGTGAGGACACAGCAGCAGCAGCAGCAGCAATCACGGCAGCAGCGGCAACAATTCGTCGTCCCTCCAACAGAGGACTAAGCAACTCGACCTTTATCATCATTTCCTAACTCCATTTATCCCTAGGGTGGAGATAGAGCGGGAGATGTACAGCTTGTGATGCCAGACCTGGACCATCCAAATTGCTAAGAAAAGATTACCAATTGAGTATGCATGTTTGGTGTATTTTTGGGTACGTATGTGTCTTTTTTCCCATCAAAGAATATCCCTTCCCTTATAAACTTGTGTTTTCTGTGTGAGGGTTGTATTGTTTGTGTGAGGGGTGTTTTCCATCACGTCCGTGATTGAAGTATATACAGCGACGCGTTCGACAATCTTGCCAAGAAAAGATAGAGGCTTATTGGCGTTACAGTGTTAGTGGATAAGTGGTAGCCCTTAAAATAGCAAAGAGTCTTGTAAAAGTGATGGCGGTGGAAGTGATAAAAATTAAGGTCACCTGGGCGTCAACCCAACAGCAGACAGCAACCCTGTAAAGTGGGGAAATTAAAGGAAGCAGAGGATTTGCTGGAGGTGGAGTAACTCCTAAAAAAGATAGAACAGATAGAGGCGTATTGGTGTTACCAGTCCCTAAGCAGTGTTCGAAGGGAAGTTGCAGCCCTTAAAACAGGCAAGGGTCTTGTAAGAAAAGCCATGGAGGAGAAAGTGAAGATCAAGAAGGCTTGGGCGGAGGAGAGAAAAGAAAAGGAGCGCCAGAAAAAAGAAATGACTTCCAGCGCCTCAGTGCCCTCTGGATTAAAGTCCAGGAAACATTTAGAAGATTCGGCCATCCAGATTGTATTAAATTCACTTTTTACATTAAATAATAATTTGTAAACAAAAATCTGTGATTACATTTTAATCTTAACTTTTTTATGTTCCAAATTAAAAGCTCGTGTTATCGATTATAGGTGTTATTGCTATATACACGTAACAATACAGAAACCACTGGAATTGTAGTCAAATTAGCAAATGATACGAACGATGCAACTTTATTTATATTTCCATATAATTTATAACTTTTTCTGTATGCTGAACAAAGCCTCGTCAAATAATCTTTAAGTTGCATGTTTGTGGCAACTGTTAATGTCATTACAGATTTTGGTGAAATAATACAATTTAAAACAAATTTACAATGGCATTCCGGTTATTGAAAAATCACATGCATCATGTGATGTGAACCTAGTTGGTGTGATTGATCTATCAGCTTCTGTTGAGATGGCAAGTCTGTAATTTAAATCTGCTCTGTCATTCCATTCGATAGTTTTTGATTTGTTTAGGTCGGGGTCTATCCAGGTGTTGTTTTACTACTTTTTGCAGATGTTTCAATTTCAGTATGTAATATAATAATAAGTAAATGAGATAAATTCATTACATTTCATATTAACTTCAAAAAAATAATATACTGGTACCAAATAAATAGCCGAAACTTTGAGAGGAAGTATTTATATTGTATAATGTTTAACTTCCGTATATTCTGATTAGTATGGTAAACAAGAACGATATCCGAGTTTACTCTTAAAAATATCAGATTTGGCATGCCTGAGAAATTATTACATCATTTATGATCAGTTGATATTTTTGTTTCTAACTCGGGTATTTTATTTTGTATGTGTCCTGTATACTATTGTGTCATGCCTGTTTCATATTTTGTAATTGGAAATGTTAATTTTATTTATTTAAAAAGATCTTTTGCAATATCTGCATGGTTACATAATAATACATCATAATAGTATAGTTATCAACAGGGATATTTAATGTAATTGATGATTTAACATTAAGTATCCATTCCCAAATATAATCAATTTTTTTAAATTTCAGGCTTGATTCTGAATTTGGTATAATAATAAGTTGCCGATCTGCTGACCTTATTACCCCAGAACACAGAAAATCTGAAAGCATCAACCCTGTCAGGAACAGGATCTAAACGTCCCTGACATTTTGTTTCTATAAACACATGTCCATTTTGCGGAAATAACAAAAATGTGAAAGTATTTTCTTGGCCTGTTAGCAACTTGAAAGATAAATTGTATGGTTATGTTGTTAGTTGTACGATTGTAAAAGCATCAGTCTGTTTTCACCCGTATTCAACATGATGATCATCTATATTTCAGGTTTATCCAGTGCTGATTGTCTATTGGGTCACCCAAATTGCTGATGATCTGACCATTCATGTTTAAAAGTCCAGTCATCATGACTGTGTCACTGTTTGGTGCACCAATTTTTATTGTGGTTTTTCTCCCTTAATCTAAAAGATATTCCGTTATCAGTGCTAAATATCACTGGTTCTCTTTTGTATGTATTTATGATGTAATTTGAGGGGTTTCCAAGAAGTTATTTAAAAGACTCTCCATCCTTGTCAATATCATCATATCCATGTAAAATATCCCTTGGCAAGTCACCCCATTTTAATATTAAACTCCTTTTCATAACATCACCAGTTTTTTTGACATATAAACACAGGGTGTTTATTTTTTCATGTATATCAACTGTGTATTTTTTAATTTTTCTATTTCCGTGCTTTCACTTGTAGAGTCATGATGGATTGCTTCTAATTTACTGTTTTATTTTCGTCAGTTGATTTTGTGTTACAGTTTGAATCCCATCAGTAAAATGGCTACTGAATCATCTGTTTGATCTGCTAGTCTTGTTAAGATATTGCAACATGATACTTTCACCTGCATTAAGACCACTCTGTATTAAATAATCATGTATTTCTTCATTGGTTACAAAATTATCTAAAATAACACCAATTTTGGTTACAGGTTAAGTCGTGTGTTGGATATTAAAATTGTGTAGTCCCATTATACGACTAGTTAGATTATTTCACCTGTGAAGTTTCGTTTTATTTTATTTTTTTGAGTTATGAACATACATAAAATCAAACTGCTTGTCTGTTGATTTTTTCAATTTCTCATGATCAATATTATGTTTCCTTGATATATATTTAATTTTCCTGTTTGGACATGAAAAAAGAATCATATGAAAACAATATAATCATATTGATACAGGAATATTAAAGAGAGACAGACAAATAAATAGAATTTGTCTTCCTCCTGTAAAAAATTTTTAAATATTGTTTTTTTCAGAAACATAATAATCAAATATGATAATATCAATTTTACCAACATCATTTGATGCTTTGATTATATCATCTGTATCTTCCCTATATCATCTGTACCTATACTACCTTATATCAACTAGATCTATACCACCTTATATCATCTAGATCAATACTACCTTATACCATCTTTATCTATACTACATTATATCATCTAGATCTATACCACATTATATTATCTAGATCTGTACTATCTTATATCATCTAGATCTATACTACCTTATATCATCTGTATCTATCCCACATTATATCATCTATATGTATATTACTTTATAACATCTAGATCTATACTACTTTATATCATCTGTATCTATCCTGCATTATATCATCTATATCTATACTACCTTATATCATCTGTACGTATCCTGCATTATATCATCTATATCTATACTACCTTATATCATCTAGATCTATACCACCTTATATCATCTGTATCTATACTACTTTATATAATCTATATCCATACTACCTTATATCATCTGTATCTATACCACATTATATCATCTAGATCTATACTACCTTATATCATCTATACACGTACTACCATATCTCATCTGTATCTATCCTACATTATATCATCTATATCTATAATACATTATATCATCTAGATCAATACTACCTTATATCATCTATATCTATACTACCATATATCATATATATCTATACTACCTTCTATCATCTATATCTATACTACTTTCTATCATCTATATCTATACTACCTTATATCATCTAGATCTATACTACCTTATATCATCTAGATCAATACTAACTTATATCATCTAGATCTATACTACCTTATATCATCTGTATCTATACTACATTATATTATCTATATCTATACTACCTTATATCCTCTATATCAATACTACCTTATATCATCAAGATCTATACTACCTTATATCATCTATATCTATACTACATTATATCATCTATATCTCAACTACCTTATATCATCTATACCAATACTACCTTAAATCATCTAGATCTATACTACCTTATAACATCTAGATCCATACTACCTTATATCATCTGTATCAATACCACATTATATCATCTAGATCTATACTACATTATATCATCTAGATTTATACTACCTTATATCATCTGTATCAATACTACATTATATCATCTAGATCTACACTACCTTATATAATGTGTATCTACACTACCTAATATCATCTAGATCTATACTACCTTATATCATCTGTATCAATACTACTTTATCATCATCTGTATGTATATATATATATATATATATATATATATATATATATATATATATATATATATACTACCTTATATCATCTCTATCAATACTACCTTCTATCATCTAGATCTATACTACCTTATATCATCTATATCTAAACTAGCTTATATCATCTATATCTATACTACCTTACATCATCTGTGTCTATGCTACTTTATATCATCTGTATCTATACTACCTAATATCATCTAGATCTACACTAACTTATATCATCTATATCTATACCACCTTATATCATCTAGATCTATACTATCTTATATCATCTGTATCTATACTACCTTATATCATCTAGATCTATACTAACTTATATCATCTATATCTATACTACCTTATATCATCTAGATCTATACTACCTTATATCATCTAGATCTATACCAGATTATATCATCTATATCTATACTACCTTATATCATCTATATCTATACTACCTAATATCATCTAGATCTATACTACATTATATCATCTATATCTAAACTACCTTATATAAACTGTATCTATGCTACCTTATATCATCTGTATCTATACTACCTTATATCATCTAGATCTATACTAACTTATATCATCTATATCTATACTGCCTTATATCATCTATATCTATACTACCTTATATCATCTAGATCTAAACTACCTTATATCATCTGTATCAATACTACCTTATATCATCCATATCTATACTATCTTATATCACGTGTATCTATACTACCTTATATCATCTATACATATACTACCTCATATCATCTATATCTATACTACCTTATATCATCTATATCAATACTACCTTCTATCATCTGTATCTATACTACCTTATATCATCTAGATCTAAACTACCTTATATCATCTATATCTATACTACCGTATATCATCTACATCTATACTACCTTATATCATCTAGATCGATACTACCTTACATCATCAATATCAATACTACCTTATATCATCTAGATCCACACTACCTTATAACATCTAGATCCATACTACCTTTTATCAACCGCATCTATACTACATTATATCATCCAGATCTATACTACATTATATCATCTAGATTTACACTACCTTATATCATCTGTATCAACACTACATTATATCATCTAGATCTATACTACCTTATATAATCATTATCTATACTACCTAATATCATCTAGATCTATACTACCTTATATCATCTATATCTATACTACCTTATATCATCTAGATCTATACTACCTTATATCATCTATATCTATACTACCTTATATCATCTAGATCTATACTACCTTATATCATCTATATCTATACTACCTTATATCATCTATATCTATACTACCTTATATCATCTGTATCTATGCTACCTTGTATCATCTGTATCTATACCACAATATATCATCTAGATCTATATTAACTTATATCATCTATATCCATACTACCTTATATCATCTAGATCTATACTACCTTATATCATCTGTATCTATACAGCCTAATATCATCTAGATCTATACTAACTTATACCATCTATATCTATATTACCTTATATCATCTAGATCTATACTACCTTACATCATCTAGATCTATACTACCTTATATCATCTAGATCTATACTACCTAATATCATCAGTATCAATACTACTTTATATCATCTGTATATATACTACCTTATATCATCTATATCTATACTACCTTTTATCATCTAGATCTATACTAACTTATATCATCTATACCTATACTACCTTATATCATCTAGATCTATACCAGATTATATTATCTATATCTATGCCAAATTATATCACCCAGATCTACACTACCCTATATCGTCTGTATCTATACTACCTTATATCATTTATATCTATACCACCTTATATCCTCTAGATCTATACTACCTTATATCATCTAGATCTATACTACCTTATATCATCTATATCTATACTACTTTATATCAACTGTATCTATGCTACCTTATATCATCTGTATCTATACTACCTTATATCATCTACATCTATACTACCTTATATCATCTATATCTGTACTACCGTATATCATCTATATCTGTACTACCTTATATCATCTAGATCTATACTACCTTATATCATCTGTATCTATACTACCTTATATCATCTGTATCTATACTACCTTATATCATGTGTATCTATACTACCTTATATAATCTATATATATACTACCTTATATCATCTATATATATACTACCTTATATCATCTATATCTATACTACCTTATATCATCTATATCTATACTACCTTATATCATCTGTATCTCAACTACCTTATACCATCTAGATTTTCTATACTACTTATATCATCTGTATCTATACTACCTTATATCATCTAGATATATCCTGCCTTATATCATCTATATCTATACTACCTTATATCATCTAGATCTATACTACCTTATATCATCTATATCTATACTACTTTATCTCATCTAGATCTATACGACCTTTTATCATCTGTATCTATACTACCTTATATCATCTATGTCTATACCACCTTATATCATCTATGTCTGTACTACCTTATATCATCTATATATATCCAACCTTATATCATCTACACCTATACCACCTTATATCATCTGTGTCTATACTACCTTATATCATCTATATCTAAACTACCTTATATCATCCAGATCTATACTATCTTATATCATCCATATCTATACTACCTTATATCATCTACATCTATACTACATTATATCATCTAGATCTATACTACCTTAGATCATCTATATCTATACTACCTTATATCATCTAGATCTATACTACCTTATATCATCTATATCTAAGCCACCTTATATCATCTAGTTCTATACTGCATTATACCATCTATATCTACACTACCTTATATCATCTATATATATATATACTACATTATATCATCTATCTCTATACTACCTTATATCATCTATATCTATACTACCTTATATCATCTATATCTATACTACCTTATATCATCTGTATCTATACAACCTTTTATCATCTATATCTATACTACATTTTATCAACTATATCTACAGAACATTATATCATGTATATCTATACTACATTATATCAGCTAGATCTATACTACCTTATATCATCTAGATCACTACTACCTTATATCATCTATATCTATACTACCTTATATCATCTAGATCTATACTACCTTATATCATGTAGATCTATACTACCTTATATCATCTACATCTATACTACCTTATATCACCTGTATATATACTATATTACATCATCTAGATCTATACTACCTTATATCATCTATATCTGTACTTCCTTATATCATCTATATCTATACTACCTTATTTCATCTATATCTATGCTACCTTATATCATCTAGGTCTATACGACCTTTTGCCATCTGTATCTATACTACCTTATGTCAACTGTATCTATGCAACATTATATCATCTATATCTATACCACCTTATATCATCTATATCTATCCTACCTTATATCATCTATATCCATACTACCATATATCATCTATATCTATACTACATTATATCATCTATATCTATACTACCTTATATCATGTATATCTATACCACCTTATATCATCTGTATCTATACTTCCTTATATTATCTGTATCTATACTACCTTATATTATCTGCATATATGCTACCTTATATCGTCTATATCATTACCACCATATATCATCTGTATCTATAATACATTATATCATCTAGATCAATACTACCTTATATCATCTAGATCTATACTACCTTATATCCTCTTAATCTATTCCACCTTATATCATTTAGAGCTATACAACCTTATATCATCTGTATCGATGGTACCTTATATCATCTAAATGTATTGCCTTATATCATCTGTATCTATACTACCTTATATCATGCAGATTTATACTACCTTATATCATCTATGTCTATACTACCTTATATCATCTGTATCTATACTACATTATATCATCTAGATCTATTCTACCTTATATCATCTATATCTATACTACCTTATATCATCTATGTCTATACGACATTATATCATCTAGATCTATACTACATTATATCATCAATAACTATACTGCATTATATCGTCTATATCTATACTACCTAATATCATCTATATCTATACTACCTTATATCATCTAGGTCTATCCTACCTTTTATCATCTGTATCTATACTACATTATATCATCTAGATCTATACTACCTTATATCATCTAAATCGAAACTACCTTAGATCATCTATAGCAATACTACCTTATATCATCTAGATCTATACTACCTTATATCATCTATATCTATGCTACCTTATATCAACCAGATCTATACTACATTATATCATCTATATCTATAATAATGTTATATCATCTATATATATATACTACATTATATCATCTAGATCTATACGACGTTATATCATCTAGATCTATACTACCTTATATCATCTATATATATACTACATTATATCATTTAGATCAATACTTCCTTCTATCATCTATATCTATTCTACCTCACATCATCTATATCTATACTACCTAATATCAACTGTATCTATACTACCTTATATCATCTGTATCTATTATACCTTATATCATCTAGATCTATACTATATTATATCATCTAGATCAATACTACCTTATATCACCTATATCTATACTACCTTATATAATCTATATCTATACTACATTATATAATCTGTATGTATAATACCTTATATCATCTGTATCTATACTACATATATCATCTGTATCTATACTAATTATATCATCTGTATCAATACTACATTATATCATGTATATCTATACTGAATTGTATCATCTAGATCCATTCTACCTTATATCATCTATATCTATTACCCTCATATCACCTGTATCTATACTACCTTATATCATCTGTGTCTACACAATCTTATATCATCTGGATATACGCTACCTTACATCATCTATATTTATACTACCTTATATCATCTGTATCTATAATACATTATACCATCTAGATCAACACTGCCTTATGTCATCTAGATCTATACTGCCTTATATCATCTGTATCTATAACACCTTATATCATCTAGATCTATACTGCCTTATATCATCTGTATCTATACTACCTTATATCATCAATATCTATATTACCTTATATCATCTGTGTGTATACTACCTTATATCATACAGATCTCTACTACCTTATATCATCTATGTCTGCACTACCTTATATCATCTGTATCTATACTACATTATATCATCTAGATCTATACTACCTTATATCATCTATATCTATAATACCTTATCTCATCCATGTCTATACTACATAATATCTTCTAGATAGATACCACATTATATAATCAATATCTATACTACATTATATCATCTATATGTAAACTACCTTATATCATCTATATCTATACCACCTTATATCATCTAGATCTAAACTACCTTATATCATCTATATCTACTCTACCTTATATCATCTAAATCCATACCACCTTTTATCATCTGTATCTATACTATCTTATATCATCTATGTCTATAGTACCTTATATCATCTAGATCTATACTACCTTATATCATCTGTATCTATTCTACCTTATATCGACTATATCTATACTACCTTATATCATCTAGATCTATACTACCTTAGGCCATCTGTATCTATACTACCTTATATCATCTATGTCTGTACTACCTTATATCATCTGTATCCATACTACCTTATATCATCTATGTCAATACTACCTTATATCATCTATATCTGCACTACCTTATAAAATCTAGATCTATACAACCTGATATCATCTGTATCTATTCCACCTTATATCATCTGTATCTGTACTTCCTTATATTATCTGTATCGATACTACATTACATCATCTAGATCAATACTACCTTATATCATCTAGATCCGTACCACCTTATATACTCTACATCTATACTACCTTATATCATCTAGATCTATACTACTTTATATCATCTTTATCGGTACAACCTTATATCATCTGTATCAATACTACCTTATATCATCTAGATCAATGCTGCCTTATATCATCTATATCTATACTACCTTATATCATCTAGATCTATACTACCTTATTTCATCTATATCTATACTACCTTATATCATCTCGATCTATACTATCTTATATCATTTGTGTCTGTTCTACCTTATATCATCTAAATCTATGCTACCTTATATCATCTGTATCTATATTACCTTATATCATCAATATCTATACAACCATATATCATCTATATCTATACAACATTATATCAACTGTGTCTATAGTACATTATGTCATCTATATCTATTCTACATTATATCATCTTGATCTATACTACCTTATATCATCTAGATCTAAACTACCGTATATCATCTATATCTATACTACCTCATATCATCTATATCTATACTACCTTATATCATCTAGATCTATACTATATTGCATCATCTTGATCTGTATTACCTTATATCATCTAGATCTGTAATACCTTATATCATCTATATCTATACTACCTTATATCATCTATATCAATACCACATTATATCATCTATATCTATACTCCCTTATATCATTTGTATCTATACTACCTTATATCATCTGTATCTAAACTACATGATGTCATCTATATCTGTTCTACCTTGTATCATCTATATCTATACTACCTTATACCATCTATATATCTACTACCATATATCATCTATATCTATACTACATTATATCATCTATATCTATTTTACCTGATATCATCTAGATCTATACTACCTTATATCATCTATATATATATACTACATTATCTCATCTAAATCTACACTAACCTTATATCATTTATACCTATACTACCTTACATCATCTATCTCTATACCACCTTATATCA
Source organism: Margaritifera margaritifera (assembly GCA_029931535.1). Lineage (NCBI taxonomy): Eukaryota > Metazoa > Mollusca > Bivalvia > Unionida > Margaritiferidae > Margaritifera > Margaritifera margaritifera. The sequence continues at coordinate 5,086,145 of JAQPZY010001677.1, read as the reverse complement.
TCTATATCTATACTACCTTATGTCATCCATATCTATACTACCTTGTATCATTTTCATCTATACTACTTATATCATCTGTATCTATACTACCTTATATCATCTAGATATATCCTGCCTTATATCATCTATATCTATACTACATTATATCATCTAGATCTATACTACCTTATATCATCTATATCTATACTACTTTATATCATCTAGATCTATACTACCTTTTATCATCTGTATCTATACTACCTTATATCATCTATGTCTATACTACCTTATATCATCTATGTCTGTACTACCTTATATCATCTATATATATCCAACCTTATATCATCTACACCTATACCACCTTATATCATCTGTGTCTATACTACCTTATATCATCTATATCTAAACTACCTTATATCATCCAGATCTATACTATCTTATATCATTCATATCTATACTACCTTATATCATCTACATCTATACTACATTATATCGTCTAGATCTATACTACCTTAGATCATCTATATCTATACTACCTTATATCATCTAGATCTATACTACCTTATATCATCTATATCTATGCTACCTTATATCATCTAGGTCTATTCGACCTTTTGCCATCTGTATCTATACTACCTTATGTCAACTGTATCTATGCAACATTATATCATCTATATCTATACCACCTTATATCATCTATATCTATCCTACCTTATATAATCTATATCCATACTACCATATATCATCTATATCTATACTACATTATATGATCTATATCTATACTACCTTATGTCATGTATATCTATACCACCTTATATCATCTGTATCTATTCTTCCTTATATTATCTGTATCTATACTACCTTATATTATCTGCATATATGCTACCTTATATCGTCTATATCATTACCACCATATATCATCTGTATCTATAATACATTATATCATCTAGATCAATACTACCTTATATCATCTAGATCTATACTACCTTATATCCTCTTAATCTATTCCACCTTATATCATCCAGAGCTACTACCTTATATCATCTGTATCGATGGTACCTTATATCATCTAAATGTATTGCCTTATATCATCTGTATCTATACTACCTTATATCATGCAGATCTATACTACCTAATATCATCTATATCTATACTACCTTATATCATCTAGGTCTATCCTACCTTTTATCATCTGTATCTACACTACATTATATCGTCTATATCTATACTACCTAATATCATCTATATCTATACGACATTATATCATCTAGATCTATACTACATTATATCATCAATATCTACACTACATTATATCGTCTATATCTATACTACCTAATGTCATCTATATCTATACTACCTTATATCATCTAGGTCTATCCTACCTTTTATCATCTGTATCTATACTACATTATATCATCTAGATCTATACTACCTTATATCATCTAAATCGAAACTACCTTAGATCATCTATAGCAATACTACCTTATATCATCTAGATCTATACTACCTTATATCATCTATATCTATGCTACCTTATATCAACCAGATCTATACTACATTATATCATCTATATCTATAATAATGTTATATCATCTATATATATACTACATTATATCATCTAGATCTATACTACGTTATATCATCTAGATCTATACTACCTTATATCATCTATATATATACTACATTATATCATTTAGATCAATACTTCCTTCTATCATCTATATCTATTCTACCTCATATCATCTATATCTATACTACCTAATATCAACTGTATCTATACTACCTTATATCATCTGTATCTATTATACCTTATATCATCTAGATCTACACTACATTATATCATCTAGATCAATACTACCTTATATCACCTATATCTATACTACCTTATATCATCTATATCTATACTACATTATATAATCTGTATCTATAATACCTTATATCATCTATATCTATACTACATATATCATCTGTATCTATACTAATTATATCATCTGTATCAATACCACATTATATCATGTATATCTATACTACATTGTATCATCTAGATCCATTCTACCTTATATCATCTATATCTATTACCCTTATATCACCTGTATCTATACTACCTTATATCATCTGTGTCTACACAATCTTATATCATCTGGATATACGCTACCTTACATCATCTATATCTATACTACCTTATATCATCTGTATCTATAATACATTATACCATCCAGATCAACACTGCCTTATGTCATCTAGATCTATACTGCCTTATATCATCTGTATCTATAACACCTTATATCATCTAGATCTATACTGCCTTATATCATCTGTATCTATACTACCTTATATCATCAATATCTATATTACCTTATATCATCTGTGTGTATACTACCTTATATCATACAGATCTCTACTACCTTATATCATCTATGTCTGCACTACCTTATATCATCTGTATCTATACTACATTATATCATCTAGATCTATACTACCTTATATCATCTATATCTATAATACCTTATCTCATCCATGTCTATACTACATAATATCTTCTAGATAGATACTACATTATATAATCAATATCTATACTACATTATATCATCTATATGTAAACTACCTTATATCATCTACATCTATACCACTTATATCATCTAGATCTAAACTACCTTATATCATCTATATCTACTCTACCTTATATCATCTAAATCCATACCACCTTTTATCATCTGTATCTATACTATCTTATATCATCTATGTCTATAGTACCTTATATCATCTAGATCTATACTACCTTATATCATCTGTATCTATTCTACCTTATATCGACTATATCTATACTACCTTATATCATCTAGATCGATACTACCTTATGCCATCTGTATCTATACTACCTTATATCATCTATGTCTATACTACCTTATATCATCTGTATCCATACTACCTTATATCATCTATGTCAATACTACCTTATATCATCTATATCTGCACTACCTTATAAAATCTAGATCTATACAACCTGATATCATCTGTATCTATTCCACCTTATATCATCTGTATCTGTACTTCCTTATATTATCTGTATCGATACTACATTACATCATCTAGATCAATACTACCTTATATCATCTAGATCCGTACAACCTTATATACTCTACATCTATACTACCTTATATCATCTAGATCTATACTACTTTATATCATCTTTATCGGTACAACCTTATATCATCTGTATCAATACTACCTTATATCATCTAGATCAATGCTGCCTTATATCATCTATATCTATACTACCTTATATCATCTAGATCTATACTACCTTATTTCATCTATATCTATACTACCTTATATCATCTCGATCTATACTATCTTATATCATTTGTGTCTGTTCTACCTTATATCATCTGTATCTATATTACCTTATATCATCAATATCTATACAACCATATATCATCTATATCTATACAACATTATATCAACTGTGTCTATAGTACATTATGTCATCTATATCTATTCTACATTATATCATCTTGATCTATACTACCTTATATCATCTAGATCTAAACTACCGTATATCATCTATATCTATACTACCTTATATCATCTATATCTATACTACCTTATATCATCTAGATCTATACTATATTGCATCATCTTGATCTGTATTACCTTATATCATCTAGATCTGTAATACCTTATATCATCTATATCTATACTACCTTATATCATCTATATCAATACCACATTATATCATCTATATCTATACTCCCTTATATCATTTGTATCTATACTACCTTATATCATCTGTATCTAAACTACATGATGTCATCTATATCTGTTCTACCTTGTATCATCTATATCTATACTACCTTATACCATCTATATATCTACTACCATATATCATCTATATCTATACTACATTATATCATCTATATCTATTTTACCTGATATCATCTAGATCTATACTACCTTATATCATCTATATATATATACTACATTATCTCATCTAAATCTACACTAACCTTATATCATTTATACCTATACTACCTTATATCATCTATATCTATACTACCTGATATCATCTGTATCTATACTACCTTATATCATCTGTATCAATCCTACATTATATCATCTAGATCTATACTACATTATATCATCCAGATCAATATGACCTTATAGCACCTATATCAATACTACATTATATCATCTATATCTATACAACATTATATAATCTGTATCTATACTACCTTATATCATTTGAATCTATCCTACATTATATCATCTATATCTATGCTACCTTATATCATCTGTATTTATACTTCCTTATATCATCTAGATCTATACTACCTTATATCATTTCTATCTATACTACCTTATATCATCTGTATCTATGCTACCTAATATCGTCTATATCTATACTACCTTATATAATCTAGATCTATACTACCTTACGTCATCAGTATCTATACTACCTTATATCATTCTATATCTATTCTACCTTATATCATCTGTATCCATACTACTTCTATCATCTGTATCTATACTACCTTATATAATCCAGATATATGCTGCCTTATATCAGCTATATCAATACTGCCTTATATCAGCTAGATCAATGCTACCTTATATCATCTATGTCTATACTACCTTATATCATCTATATCTATACTACCTTCTATCATCTATATCCATACTACCTAATATCATCTAGATCTGTACTGCCTTACATCATCTGTATCAATACTACCTTATATCATCTAGATCTATACTACATTAGATCATCTAGAGCTATACTACCTTATATCATCTGTATTTGTACTACCTTATATAATCTAGATCTATACTACCTTATATCATCTATATCTATATTACCTTATATCATCTGTGTCTATAATACCTTATATCATCTGTATCTATACTACATTATATCATCTAGATCTATACTAATTTATATCATCTAGGTCTATACTACCTTATATCATCTGTATCTATACTATCTTATATCATCTAGATCTATTCAACCTTGTATCATCTGTGTCTATACTACCTTGTACCATCTATATCTATACTAACTTATATCATCAGGATCGATACTACCTTATATCATCTGTATCTATACTTCAGTATATCATCTCGATCTATACTACCTTATATCATTTGTATCTATTCAACCTTATATAACCTAGATCTATGCTACCTAATATCATCTGTATCCATATAACCTTATATCACCTATATCTATACTTCCTTATGTCATCTATATCTATACTGCATCATATCATCTATGTCTATACTACCTTATAGCATCTATATCTATACTTCCTTATATCATCCATATCTATACTACCTTACATAATCTATATCTTGACTACTTTATATCATCTATATCGATGCTACCTTATATCATCTATGTCTATACTACCTTATATCATCTGTATCTATACTACCTTATATCATCTTGATCTGTACCACATTATATCATATATATCTATGCTACTTTATATCATCTCTATTTTTACTACATAATATCATCTAGATCTATTCTACCTTATGTCATCTGTATCATCTATATCTATACTACCTGATATCATCTATATGTATACTACCTTATATCATCTATATCTATACTACCATATATCATCTTTATCTATACTTCATTATATCATCTATATCTATACTACCTTGTATCTTCTATATCTATCCTACCTTATATCATCTATGTCTCTACTACCTTATGTCATTTGTATCTAGACTACCTTATATCATCTAGATCTGTACTACCTTATATCATCTATATCTATACTACTTTATATCACATATATTTTTTCTACCTATTATTGTGTCAATCTTTACTACCTTATATCATCTATATCTATACTACCTTAAATCATCTATATGTATACTACCTTATATCATCTATATCTATGCTAACTTATATCATCTATATCTATACTACCATATATCATCTTTATCTATTCTACATTATATCATCTATATCTATACTACCTTATATCATCTATATCTATACTACATTATATCATCTGTCTCTATACTACCTTATGTCACCTATATCTATGCTACCTTATATCATCATATCTATACTACATTATATCATCTAGATCTATACTAACTTATGTTTTCTAGATCTATACTACCTTATATCATCTATATCTATACTACCTTATATCATCTAGATCTATACTACCTTATATCATCTATATCTATACTACCTTATATCACCTACATCTTTATTACATTATATCATCTAGATCTATACTAAGTTAGATCATCTATATCTATACTACCTTATATCATCTAGATCTATACTACCTTATATCATCTATATCTATACTACCTTATATCATCTTGTTCTATACTACATTATATCATCTATATCTATACTACCTTATATCATCTATATATATACTACATTATATCATCTGGATCTATATTACCTTATATCATCTATATCTATACTACCTTATATCATCTAGATGTATATTACCTTACATCATCTACATCTATACTACCTTACATCATCTATCTCTATACTACCTTATATCATCTATATCTATACTACCTTATGTCATCCATATCTATACTACCTTGTATCATCTGCATCTATACTACTTATATCATCTGTATCTATACTACCTTATATCATCTAGATATATGCTGCCTTATATCATCTATATCTATACTACCTTATATCATCTAGATCTATACTACCTTATATCATCTATATCTATACTACTTTATATCATCTAGATCTATACCACCTTTTAACATCTGTATCTATACTACCTTATATCATCTATGTCTATACTACCTTATATCATCTATATCTATACTACCTTATATCATCTATATATATCCAACCTTATATCATCTACACCTATACCACCTTATATCATCTGTGTCTATACTACCTTATATCATCTATATCTAAACTACCTTATATCATCCAGATCTATACTATCTTATATCATCCATATCTATACTACCTTATATCATCTACATCTATACTACATTATATCATCTAGATCTATACTACCTTAGATCATCTATATCTATACTACCTTATATCATCTAGATCTTTACTACCTTATATCATCTATATCTATGCTACCTTATATCATCTAGTTCTATACTGCATTATACCATCTATATCTACACTACCTTATATCATCTATATATATATACTACATTATATCATCTAGATCTACACTGCCTTATATCATCTATATCTATACTACATTATATCATCTAAATTTATACTACCTTACATCATCTATATCTATACTACCTTATCATCTATCTCTATACTACATTATATTATCTATATCTATACTACCTTATATCATCTATATCTATACTACCTTATATCATCTGTATCTATACTACTTATATCATCTGTATCTATATTACCTTATGTCATCTAGATATATGCTGCCTTATATCATCTATATCTATACTACCATATATCATCTAGATCTATACTACCTTATATCATCTATGTCTATACTACCTTATATCATCTAGATCTGTGCTACCTTTTATCATCTGTATCTATACTGCCTTATAATCATCTATGTCTATACTACCTTATATCATCTATATCTATGCTACTTTATATCATCTATATATATCCCACCTTATATCATCTACGTCTATACTACCTTATATCATCTGTATCAATACTACCTTATATCATCTAGATCTATACCAGCTTATATCATCTATATCTGCACACCCTTATATCATCTATATCTATACTACATTAGATCATCTAGATCTATTCTACCTTATATCATCTGTATTTATACTACCTTATATCATCTAGATCTATCCTACCTTATATCATCTATATCTATGCTACCTTATATCATCTGTGTCTATACTACATTATTTTATCTAGATCTATTCTACCTTATATCATCTGTATCTATACTACCTTATATCATCTATATCTATACTACTTTATATCATCTATATCTATACTACCTTATAACATCTATATCTATACTACCTTATATCATCTGTATCTATACTACCTTATATCATCTACATCTGTACTACCTTATATCATCTATATCTATACTACTTTATATCATCTATATTTTTACTACCTTGTAGCATCTAGATCTATTCTACCTTATATCATCTGTATCATCTATGTCTATACTACCTTATATCATCTATATGTGTACTACCTTATATCATCTATATCTATTCTAACTTATATCATCTATATCTATTCTACCATATATCATCTTTATCTCTACTACATTATATCATCTATATCTATATACCCTGTATCATCTCTATCTATACTACCTTATATCATCTATATCTAGAATACCTTATATCATCTGTATCTATACTACCTTATATCATCTAGATCTGTACTACCGTATATCATCTATATCTATTCTACTTTATATCATCTATATTTTTTAATACCTATGATAATCTAGATCTTTACTACCTTATATCATCTATATCTATACTACCTTATAACATCTATATCTATTTCTCCTTATATCATCTATATCTATACTAACTTATATCATCTATATCTATACTACTATATATCATCTTTATCTATACGACATGATATCATCTATATCTATACTACCTTATATCATCTATATGTATACTCCCTTATGTCATCTATATCTATTCTACCTTATATCATCATATCTATACTACATTATATCATCTACATCTATACTACCTTATGTTTTCTAGATCTATACTACCATATATCATCTATATCTATACTCCCTTATATCATCTATGTCTATTCTACCTTATATCATCTAGATCTGTTCTTCATTATATCATCTAGATCTATACTACCTTAGATCATCTATATCTATACTACCTTAGATCATCTATATCTATACTACCTTATATCATCTAAATGTATACTACCTTATATCATCTATATCTATACTTCCTTATATCATCTATATCTATACTACCTTATATCATCTATATCTATACTACCTTATATCATCTATATCTATGCTACCTTATATCATCTGTATCTATACTACTTGTATCATCTGTATCTATACTACATTATATCATGTAGATATATGCTGCCTTATATCATCTATATCAATACTACCTTATATCATCTAGATCTATACTACCTTTTATCATCTGTATCTATACTGCCTTTTATCATCTATGTCTATACTACCTTATATCATCTAGATCTGTACTACCTTTTATCATCTGTATCTATACTGCCTTATATCATCTATGTCTATACTACCTTATATGATCTATATCTATACTACCGTATATGATCTATATATATCCCACCTTATGTCATCTAGATCTATACTACCTTATATCATCTGTATCAATACTACTTTATATCATCTAGATCTATACTACCTTATATCATCTATATCTGCACTACCTTATATCATCTATATCTATACTACATGAGATCATCTAGATCTATACTACCTTATATCATCTGTATCTATACTACCTTTTATCATCTCTGTCTATACTACCTTATATCATCTGTATCTATACTGCATTAGATCATCTAGATCTATACTACCTTATTTCATCTAGATCTATGCTACCTTATATCATCTGTATCTATACTACCTTATATCATCTAGATCTAGACTACCTTATATCATCTGTATCTATACTGCATTAGATCATCTAGATCTATACTACCTTATTTCATCTAGATCTATGCTACCTTATATCATCTAGATCTAGACTACCTTATATCATCTGTATCTATACTGAATGAGATCATCTAGATCTATACTACCTTATTTCATCTAGATCTATGCTACCTTATATCATCTAGATCTAGACTACCTTATATCATCTAGATCTATGCTACCTTATATCATCTGTGGCTATACTACATTAGATCATCTAGATCTATACTACCTTGTAACATCTATGTCTATACTCCTTTTTATCATCAGTATCGATACTACCTTATATCATCTGTATCTATACTTCATTATGCCATCTCGATCTATACTACCTTATATCATTTGTATCTTCTCTACCTTATATCATCTAGATCTATGCTACCTTATATCATCTGTATCTATACTACATTATATCATCTCGATCTATACTACCTTATATCATCTGTGTCTATACTACCTTATATCATCTATATCTATACTACATTATATCATCTGTGTCTATACTACCTTATATCATCTATATCTATACTACATTATATAATCTATATCTAAACTACCTTATACCATCTATATCTATACTACCCTATATCATCTATGTCTATACTACCTTATATCGTCTATATCTATACTACTTTATATCATCTATATCTATACCACCTTATATACTCTATATCTATACTACCTTATGTCATCTGTATCTATACTACCTTATATCATCTAGATCTGTACTACCTTATATCATCTATATATATACTACTTTATATCATCTATATTTTTACTACCTTATATCATCTAGATCTATTCTACCTTATGTCATCTGTATCATCTATATCTATACTACCTTATATCATCTATATTTATGCTAACTTATATCATCTATATCTATACTACCCTGTATCATCTATATCTATACTACCTTATATTATCTATATCTATAACACCTTATATCATCTGTATCTATACTACCTTATATCATCTAGGATGGTATTACCTTATATCATCTATATCTATACTACTTTATATCATCTATATTTTTTACTACCTATTATCATCTACATCTATACTTCCTTATATCATCTATATGTATACTGCTTATATCATCTATATATATACTAACTTATATCATCTATATCTATACTACCATATATCATCTTTATCTATACTACATTATATCATCTATATCGATACTACCTTATATCATCTATATGTATACTACCTTATGTCATCTATATCTATACTACCTTATATCATCATATCTATACTACATTATATCATCTAGGTCTATACTACCTTATGTTTTCTAGATCTATACTACCATATATCATCTATATCTATACTCCCTTATATCATATAGATCTATACTACCTTATATCATCTATATCTATACTACCTTATATCATCTAGATCTGTACTTCATTATATCATCTAGATCTATACTACCTTAGATCATCTATAGCTATACTACCTTATATCATCTAGATCTATACTACCTTATATCATCTATATCTATGCTACCTTATAACATCTAGATCTATACTACATTATATCATCTATATCTATACTACCTTATGTCATCTATGTATATACTACATTATATCATCTAGATCTATACTACCTTATATCATCTAATCTATACTACCTTATATCATCTAATCTATACTACCTTATATCATCTATATCTATACTACCTTATATCGTCTCTATCTATACTACCTTATATCATCTGTATCTTTACTACCTTATATCATCTATATCTATTTCTCCTTATATCATCTATATCTTTACTACCTTATATCATCTGCATCTATACTACCTTATATCATCTGCATCTATACTACCTTATATCATATATATATATATATATATATATATATATATATATATATATATATATATATATATATATTTGGGAGGGTGGTCTTTCTACATGATCATTTTGCTGTATTTAGCAAAGATTCGATAGCAGAAAAGAAACACCTACTGGCATTATTTTCACGCTAAAATGCCTTCTGCCATTGTTTTTGACGCTAATAAAAGTTTTTTCGTTCTTAAATATTTAAGCAAATCAATGCATGAGCTTCCTCTGAGCGGTTGATATTGATATACTAGTATATGCAATGCCGAATATTCAATTCTGTTAAACATCCGTCTTGCACTTTTGCTGATTACCTATCCAAATTTGGTATGTCATATATATGTTCAATGACATCATCCATTTCCCCTTAGTTTCTCAAATTTAGAAACCTTATTCTGTGCTGATAATTTATATTCTAGACTTATTTTGTGGTAATAATGAATATCCTAGACTTATTCTGTGGTAATAATGAATATCCTAGACTTATTCTGTGGTAATAATGAATATCCTTGACTTCGCAAATAAGTAGCTTCATAAGTCATTGAGCATTCACAGAATCAAACTGACGAATATTTTGTGTATGATTATATTCTTTAAATGTGGCTCAGTATTACTGAAAAATTCAGATAAATCTTATTGTTGCTGATCTCTCTCTCTCTCTCGTTTCAGAGGGGACTGAGATTTTAGAACGTTATAAACGAGAAACGTTATATCCAAATTTGATTATTTTTCAAAATGTTTATATACTTGTCGCAGTCGATGACGTTGGACATACCTTTAGTAAACAATTTATACTAGTATGATCGTGTCAGAACTCGTATGTAATAGTAATAAAATGTTGAAAACACAACATTCATTTGTATAAATACATGTCAATCACGAAGAAAAGAACTGATAAATCAGTAAGTTAAAGTATCAGCATACCTGTATCAGCCCGTGAATCATAAAAAACATTTTTATGTGAAAACGTAACGCAAGTGTAAGCATTTATTATTCACGAAACTTTAACTTGAAACATCTTGAACGATTCAATAGCAATTAAACAGGACAAAAAAAAAAAAAAAAAAAAAGGAAAAATAGTGTTTCTGCCGAAATAATTTTTTGATCGGTCTTTCCTTTTTATCTCACCTCCGCCAAAGGACGGACGATTTGTAATCAAAGACTCAAAAGCCATCATGGATCATATTTGATCCCTTTATTAGTTATAACACCTCAAAAACATCATGCATGTGGCCTAAACTCTCCAGATTACAACAATAAGGCAACCAATTAACAGCTTGTTGTGTACACATGTTAGCCTTAATCCCATTTCCCAGCCGCGCATCATTGCATCTGTTATGTCGACTGCTTGAACAGTTCCGGTAGCCAGTAGATTGGTTCAGGCTGGTTCCTGTAATCAAGGATAGAACGCGTAAAAATACGTTGTTTTTTCTTTAATTCAATATTTGTAAAAAATCTGTTCATTTTTTTAAAGCGGTAGATTTCAACTATAAAATGGTATGTGCGATAGACGGCCTTAAAAACGGTTGTTTTATCATCACATGTATTTAAAGCCAAGTGAGCACTTATTATAGGTAACCCTGGCAATCTCTTTCCTGGGTCACATGCTTCGCTTTGTACACATAGTTTACAGCTTTCGATAGAAGTATGGTAAGTAATCCATCTTCATAAGGGTAATGGGCATACATAGTATTACGTATTAATAATTTACGAGTCTTTCAACAACTTGAAAATAAAATGCTGCATTTCATCAGCGCAATCGAATTTTTATCAGGCAAATTAGAATGGGCACTTTGCTTAGAATACAGCAGGGGCACGATCTGAAATTAGAGGGACCCAACGCGCCGGGCTATCGGATATTTTGAGCACTGGCCGTCATTATTTATCTGGTTTCGGCGCGTCAGGTGATAAAAACGTTATAATTGAGCCAATTTTCTCTGATTGACCGTATAAATCAAACGCTATATCCAATTAAACGTTGTAACAAAGGAACGTTATAACAAAAAGCATTTGAAATACATATTAGTTAGGAATCTGGCCGGGGAATTTAAACTCAAACGTTATAATACAAGACACGTTGTATCCAAGAAGGTAATAAACAATCTTTCATCTTTACCGAGTTTTTTATCCAGATACATAGATGAAAATCTAAATGTTACAAATTCTCGACAGCGTAGCCATATGTCATTGTTTTGTACTAAATTGTTTTTTAAGAGTCGGTATTTTCTTTCGGCAAATATATATCTTGCTATAAATGTCGCAGCACACTAACATACACAAAATATTTTCGACTACATAATATAAAGACAGATAGAAAGACGGACAGGAAAACAAAAAGAAATGTGAAGCAAAGAATGCACACACACACACACAAACTACTACTGTTATTATTACTACTACTTCCACCACCTCCACAACTTCAACTAATACAACCGGCAACGTCACTACCTAAACAGTCTATTGTGTCTTTATGCAAGAAAATAGAAGCCATATATAGATTATATCGTCAATAACATTCCATTCTGTTTACAATTACTTATTACTCGCGGCATAGGTTGAATTCCTGCATGGAACTAATTATAATTATCTGACCTGTTAGATTATATATATATATATATATATATATATATATATATATATATATATATATATATATATATATATATATATATATATATATATAGTGTTCTGTTTACCTATAATTTGTTTTAAAGTAAGCTGGAATGTTCCTAATTCTTACGGAGAGGTTACAATAACATGCCAGGTTATGAGAAGCACTCTCTTCGTTTGTCGAGGGACCCCCAAGTTGTGAAATTCAATTTTTGATAGTCCACCACCTCACACATGGCTGATCCTGCTTCTTGCGCTTTGATCAATTACATTGATTTGTGATCGTGATAATTTACAATGCTGATTCCCAGAAGAACACGATAGCTGTCAATTATCCGGAGACTGTTGCAGACAAGACACGTTGCTGAATCAAGGTTTCATGATATTCCCAGTATGACACAATTGCTCGCTTTCCTTTTCTCACAGTGACTAAGAACCCAAACTGTTGCATATTTTCGTTGTACGAAATGGTCATAATTGTAAACTAGCATGTTTTTATTATTGTCTAATAATATGATTACCCACAGACATATCTATTATTTTAGGCTCCAAATTGAGATGCGGGAGCCCTAGAGTAATTACATTACCCTCCGTCCGTCCGTCTGACCGTCAGTTCCTATATCTGTCGGTTCACACTTCTTGCAACGACTAAAGGCGCTGAACCTCTTACACATAGTGTAATGACATTTGGTAGGTGGGTTGCATATTACACGAACATCTATCTATTGCATATTTGGTCTCTTCAGGTAGATTTTGACGGAGTTATTGCCCTTTTTCCGTCCATTTTAAATCTTTATTTAAATCCTTGTAACCAGCATAGCTCAAAAACCAAACAACATATTCTGCTATAAGTTGATGTATACATCGTCTCACAGAGCTAGATGTGCATGTTATGCGCTTCATCTCATCAAGTACGTTGGGGAGAGAGTTACAGCCCAATAAAAACTACCTTCACATCTTCATCAAGAACCACAGGGCATATTTTGATGCAATTTGGTAAGGACATTGTCTGCTAGACCTAAATGTGACATTTATGGAATTTGTTTCGTCACCTCTAACATGGATAAGGTTATGGCCCATGACAATTAATTTCATATCTTCATTGGACGTTGCTCGTAAGAAAAGCTTAAGAAACATTCAACATACTCTGTATGAACATTGTCTCATAGTTTAATCTCGTCTGCACCATTTTGGACAGAGAAATGGCCCTTGTCGATCAACTTCATAGTGTCCTTGAAAAATTTGGATTCCAAGCATTCCATGTAATCATTTAGAGAAGTAATTTTCTCCTAAATTTGGTTGCCCACACAAATACCTCTGTTTAAGGCCATACAACACGAATTGTCGTGTCGTGAGCTGAGAGGGGGGGGGGGGGGAGAGAGAGCTCTACTTTTGCCTTTGTACTGAGGAGTATACACATCAATAATATATCTTAAGTTCTGTGAATGGCAATAAAAACACAAAAATATTGACTAGCATTTAAAATATGTTGTAATGTTCTTTGTTTTGGTCAAGTTTTGTTTTTCCATCTAGAGCTACGCGACATAATTTGTTCTTTAAGTTACTGCATGAACTGAACATAATCCGGGGCAAGTGGGAAACTATTACACACACCAAAAAAAAAAAAAAAATTGAGGCCAGTCTATTTAAGAATTGAACTTCATCTTGTACAGGATTTGTGAAGTGATGAAGCTTTATAATTGATCACACACGGTCTTCGTAGCGAAGAGACTTTCAATCATGAATCCGGTAAAATATGAAGTACAATACTTATATAGCTATACAAACAATAAAAAACAGAACTCTATTTTCAAACTGAGCATTAATACATAAGTAGTTCCTTTCTGATGTTATGAACTAATAACTTCTAGATTTACATGATGCGACTTCAACCAATCCAAATGCTTGTTACGAAGGTTTGGTAAAAAGTTGTAATTATATCATGTGCAATTGGCATATTTATATAATGACAATACAATCATGAACAACATTCACAATATATCACCAATGAAATTGAGCCCCTAAACACTAAGAGTCGCATAAATGTGTATATGATATATACACTGCAAGTATTGCATTGTTGTTAACTATTGATATATTGTTCTAAAGAAATGTTGATAAAATTACCTTGTCCTATCAATATTACATTTCGTAATGTAGACAAGGGCCAGTTTCTCTATTTGCTAATGGAGCCTCGGTCTTCCAGTGGTTAATGCACTGGACTCGTTACTCGCGATCCGAGGGGTAAGGGTTCAATTCCCACAATCGGATAAGCCCAGACTGGCTATCGTGGTGTGTACTATACAAGATTTGGCACGATTGTACCTTAAAATGTGTTATTTGCTATTCCTTAAAAGCAACAAAAAAACAAACCAAAAGTATTTGCAAATAAACTTTTCTGTACTCTGTATAAATAGGAAAACACACATGACCCTATTCATTCCAGAAGAAAACCCCATCATGTTTGACACACGTTTGTAAAGAAATTGTTTTCCTCTTTGTATACTACACAATTTGAGGAAGCCAATATAAGGTGATATCTATCTAAAAACGAATGCAATGTCCCGTACAACTAAAGAAGCATGTAAAAGGTGTATATCTTAAGCAAAAAGTTCAATATATTATGGAAAAACTGTTGCAAAACAAATCTGCTTTTGTGTAAGCAATAATTTGGATTAATTAGCGATGATAAGGAACTTATCATGGTAATAAATCTTTTGGGTCTTTATTGCTGATGGTCATTGAGTTGTTTTTAAATTTATTTCATCTTGCATACGACACACGGACCGGATGAGCTTTTTTATGCAAATATTTTACCATAACGTATTTTTGAGAGCAACAAATTTATTTACTTTGTTACAGTTTTTATATTATTTTGTTAAGTTAAACTAAAACATTAGGATAAAACAATCGAAATATTTATGAGTTTAATATGTTCTGTACATATAAAAGTTTTTATCTGGAGGGATTCAGGAAAGTGTCAATCATAAATGTTTCTCTATTTATAATTTGTAGAAGAAAATCAATAGCGAATTTAAGTTTCAGGAGGCAACTTCGAGAAATTTAGTCATCGTCAAGTAATCTGCCAAAAAGAAAATCAAAGCTGCAGTCATCGTGCTGTAATGCACCAAGACGAAAATCAAAGCTGCTGTTATATTGCTGTCATATGCCAAGAAGTAAATCAAAGTAGAAGTCATCGTGGTGTAATGTGCCAAGCATGGATATCAAAGCTGCAGTTATCGTGGTGTAACGTGTGAAAAAGAAAGTCAAAGCAGCAGTATAGTACCATAATCTGCCAAGAAGAAAATCAAAGTCGCAGCTAACATGTGCGAAGAAGAAAGTCAGTGGTGTAGTTATAGTGCTGTTAACTGGACAGAAGAAAAATAAATGCTGCAGTTATAATGCTGTAATGGGCCAAGATGAAATTCAAAGCTCTAGTTATCATGGTGAAATGTGCCAAGAAGAAAAGTAAAGCTGCAGTTACAGTGCTGAGGATTTTTGTTTCGTCATTTATCCAGCTTGAAACTCTTGGCACAAGGGATTCCATTTCTTTTCTTTCACCTCAAATTGCCAATGGCTCCTTTTGGTGTTTGTTTACCTTTCAAGAGTGTGGGAAAAAGCTGATTTCCAACATCAACAATTTGGGTAATGGATTATTATTCCCCATTTTACACGTATTTCCAATGAAATTGAAATTATATCTATCTAAAAGAGCATGTCAGTAACAACAAGCCTACGTAATGGAACTGTTTATAAAATGGAAGTTTCAATCACATAGAACATACGTGATGAAACTTTATACGAAACGGACGCGTCAGTTCCAACAGGACTACGTAATAGAACCGATGAGAAGGTGCATTCGATATTTTGTAACTCTTTGTAATGTTCTCGATTTGAGCTTTAATGCACAAATATGGCCTGCACTTAATTTTCAGAATGGGAAAATTTAATAATAAAACAATGATACACTTTGAATATATTTTGATTGTAGAAAGGTGAAATGTATTTTTTTGGGAGGGGGGATCTTTTTTTTGTTTTGTTTTAAAGAGAAGAAATTAAAACATGCAAACATATTCTACAAGGAAAAAAGGAAATTAGGGCGTGTAAATTCAAAAAAGCAAAATAGTCTTCTATAGTAAGCGAAATCAGCGGTTTATGTTAGCAGAAAGTACAATCAGCTTAATATGATCAAAGACTTGTTTTTTTATTAAAAAGCTTCATTGCTTTTTTTCTGTATCAGTAATTTATATATACATATATAAAATGTATTCAGTGATTGCATTATTAAAATATACTACGTTGCTTTAACGGACGGCAAAATAAAACAGGATTTACATTGTTATGCCTAAGAAAAATTGGACCGTGCGTTATGCGTGTGCATGAGAATGTTTTTTTTTTTTTTTTTTTTTTTTTTTAACAGAGGGCCCAATTAGTCCGATTTTACTCTCTCTTAGAATAGTTTTTACTATTTGGCTATATTGCCCTATTGCGAGACAGTTTCTTTTAATTTTGTTCGTTTTAACGGCACTGTTAACACATTATTGCCTCTATCACGCCGAGGAAATGAGAGCTTTTCCAAGGCCACACTAAGGCAGCAGACCCGGGTTGGCCGCGACCCTTAGATTTACGGGTTCGACGCTCTACAAACTGGACTACCGCTGCTCCCTCTGTTCCGAGACATAGCATCATTCACAAACTTGATAGGTGGAAAAGTCTGAAGAGATGACAGAAGTTGTACCTATGTAATAGAGATGCTTTTTCTGTATCTGTAACAACACTGAAGCATAATTGCAAAGTTTGGTTGCAGATACTCCGTGGGGTTTGCTCCAGTGTAAAATGAATCCCATAAGCCACCAGTCAAAATGGAATGTAATGATATGCCTTTAAGCAACAAATGTAAAGATGAAACACATTTCTGCAAATAAATCATTATTTCATTTCCAAAGAACAGTTTTTATAGATTTAGTATATCGTTTATATTAAAATTGTTAAAAATGAAAAATGTACGTTTTTGGCTACAATCTCCACCCAAGTTATTGCTTCGGATGTAAGATGGCCCAAAAAGTTTTAAAAGGTTCTTCTAAGCTCAATAAATGTTTCTGGAAAAGGTGGATCACTTCTAAGCTCAATAAATGTTTCTGGAAAAGGTGTATCATTTCTAAGCTCAATAAATGTTTCTGGAAAAATTGTATCACTTGTGCACACCAAAGGTAAAATACAACACTTTTGGTTGCATCAAAAATGAAATTTCACATAAATTCAAAGTTATGTTTCTGGAAAAGGTGTATCACTTCTAAGCTCAAATGTTTGCCAAATTAATGTGTATAGTATGTACATATGTAAGAAATGTGTGCCAAATTAATGTGGATAGTATGTAAGAAAGATATATTGTCTCAATCTGATGTTTCCCCAACTAAAGAACAAAGCTAAATATATCAGCATTGCATTGCTCATGTATGCACAAAATAACTGAGTGATTTACTAGTTTCATATAAATGCATAAAATAATTTGCTATGGACATATCTAGGATGCTTAATTATTAAAACAGTGGGACATATTTAATGGAATGTATTCATATGCCATATCAAACAAATTATTTTGCTCGACTCAGAACAAAACAGTGTAAATGAAATTGAAAACAATTTGGGATTTATACAAGTTCGATTAGATGCATCAAAAGAAATCGACCTGCAGACATGAGAGAGAGAGAGAGAGAGAGAGAGAGAGAGAGAGAGAGAGAGAGAGAGTCATACGGAACATCCGTATAGAACCAGTAGATCAACCATGTAAGATCAAATGGGTATGCAATAATATACATGAATTATTTAGGATCGATAAGTTACATCCAGATGATATAGTAACAGTATTCTAATTGGAAGTAGATCAATAAATAAAATATTGTTTTAATCAAATATAACTTTAGGAATTGACACGTAGAATAGAAAAAAAATGGTTTTCTTTTCGTTACATTTTAATTATGCAAGAAAACAGACGGGTAGATGTAGGGACGGACGGATGGTTGAATAGATATATCAATCTTTTCCTCCATCTCCATACAAAGAAGGTGCATTATCAAAATGAATGTGTACCAAGAAACATGATTACAGACAATTTCCATTTAGTCAATATTTGGAATAATTTTGCAGCGATTTTATAAATTCATTTGAAAAAAAAGAAATATATCAAATGAAATTTCGCTAGTTGACAATTGGTTTCAAATCACAATATGTTACATCTGCCTTTTACCTGGTGAAAATGTACTTTAAGATAACGAAGAACTCCATATTTTGTTGTACCCAAAACACCTATACCAACTAGGAAAACTTACTATTCAAGACCGTACTTTACGCATTACTGTATAACGCTTACTACACAGCAAAATACAGTACTTGACACATTATAACACTTACTACACAGCAAAATACGGTACTTAACACATTATAACACTTACTACAGAACTAAATACCGTCCTTGACACATTATAACACTTACTTCGCAGCAAACTACCGTGCACAACTATTGAGAGGATTCAGAATTAGCTACATCGTGGAGGCTATTAACAAAAATATACTCCTCGATAGAAGAACCCTCCCGAAAAATACAACCAAGAAAACCAACAAACGCGTCCCTTTCGTGGTTACTTTTAACTCCGACGCAACAAAGTTGAAACAGATAATTCGGAAGCATTGGAACCAGATTGAATCCTCCGAACATCTGAAGGGCATATTTCAAGAAGTTCCTATAGTTGCGTACCATAGACCTAAAATTCTCAAGGACCATCTAGTACATGCCAAGGTAACTTCAAACAAGACCACATATTCAGGCACATATTGCTGCAAAGACAAGCGTTGTCTAATTTGCAAACATATGCCCGAGACCAAATCATTCAGAAGTTCGACGACAGGAGTTAGCTACAATATTAATCAGAAGTCAGGATGCCGAACCAAAAATATAATCTAACATGCAAGATCTGTGGCACTCAATATGTTGGCGAAAAAGCTGATTTCACAAAACCAATGAATAACCACAAGAGCCACATTCGCAACAAAATCAACGCGAAACTCGCCAACCACTACAACTCGACTGGTCATTCAGTAGAGTCCCTCGAGATGCTACCGATTGATTCTAACATGGTGTGGACCTATATAGAACGCACACGTAAGGAACAATACTGGAAACTTCAACTGAAAACTCATGGGGAGTTCGGCCTAAACGGAAAAGTCTAACCTTCCTATTGCAATCTTATCAAAACTACAGCCTGGCATCAGTTTATTATACGTACGCATTTTTTTGCGATAATATTTACCCAAGTAAATATTCCGTAACTCTTTATATGTATTATCGGTATTCTTCTTCTTTTTGATATTATTATCATTATTATTATTGCTATTATTATTATTATTATTATTATTATTATTATTTGAATTATTGTCCATTATCCCGTTATACCATGCTCTTGACATACTTATTTAGTACCTCCATGCATAACTTTACCGGGATATAATTTCCTTTGCACATTTTTATGATGGTGTTGATTTATCGACGCGCATGGTGTCAGTCCTTTGTTCTAATCCTGGAATAAGGTCAAAACCTCTTGGTCCTCTCTGTGATACGCAACTTTCTTGGGCTGATGGCAGTATAACATAGATATGTAGTTTTAGCCGTTGTAGATAGTTTTTTAATTTTGTCTTCTTTCTTTCTTCTATTGTTACCCTTTGTTGGCTTATTTCTCTGTCATTTAAACATGTACGAGTCAAGAATTCTTCTTGGATTTTGTGTTTAGTGTTTGTTTTGTGGATGTAAATTGTTTCTTCTCCTGACGAAGAGCTTGTTTAGCTCGAAAGGTTGGGACACTGTTTTGTATCTGCGCCCTTATCAAATATTGTGTCATTATATATAGATAGAGCGTAATTGTTATACAGATATTTTAGTTAATCCACATGCAAATACACTACTTTTTTCTAGTGGAATTAAGACGGAGTTTAAAAAAAGCTGTATATATTGACTGAGGGAGTTAACTCTTCACATACCGCTACAAAAGAAGTTCTGCAACTATTCCAAATCTTGTTTGAAATTTTTAATTTTCTTCTTTTTAGGATTTATTTATTTTTTTTAAATTATTGAATTCATAAGTCAAAGAGCGGCTGGAGATTTAAACGTGAAACTTGATTTACATAAATAAAGCACAAACATTGTCTGGTACAGTAACGTTCCTACCAGTGAGAACGCGCCTATCTTTCATCGATCTATTCACAGCCTGTTCGTCGAACCGAGTGGGGAACAAGACAAGCGAAATGACGAATTAAGAGGAGGTAATTTAAACATTTACAATTACTTTCATTTGATCCAAGTCATTATTATCTTGACATACCATTTCCACTGACCATAAGATTCGTCTATTGTTCAGTCTCTCTCTCTCTCTCTCTCTCTCTCTCTCTCTCTCTCTCTCTCTCGGTTGTTCGGTTAGACTGTCACCTTTACCATCATAGATCCACAGAGAGAGAGAGAGAGAGAGAGAGAGAGAGAGAGAGAGAGAGAAATAGGATATATATACCATATAGCATATGTGAACTTTAAAAAAAGAGGACATATATATATATATATATATATATATATATATATATATATATATATATATATATATATATATATATATACACACAAAAAGGAGATTTAAGGACCGGAAAGGAGGATATGTCCGGGAACAGGAGGACGTATGGTAGCATTAGGCAAAAATGACAAGCCGACTCTGACCGAAACACACACACACACACACACACACACACACACAGAGGGATTTAAGTAATTGTATATGATCTTTTTTAGAACCTTTTCTTTAAAAAGAATAAAATATTAAAAAGAAATATATATATATATATATATATATATATATATATATTCAAATTACGGACTACAATATGTACGTTTCACCTAACCATGGCATTTACAGTATGGCGTTGTCTTCCAAGGCTTTTGCAACTTTGCATCATTGGTATCGTGAAACACTTGAAAAATGCAATGGAAAGTACAAACTAACCATTACTACGACTCAGATTCTTGTAGATTACTTGGTGTAATTTCAAGTTCAAGGTATTCACCCAAGTCACATTCTTTTTTTTCTCAGTCCACCGATTTCCACAATTTTGTTCTTTAATTGTGGCAAGAGAGAGAGAGAGAGAACCTATGGAATTTCGATGAAATATTGGAACATTTTATTCATATAGAAATGGAAGATTAAATGGTGAATATTGATATGATTCTCGTTATATTCCTGTTTTCCTGTTTCAATAATGAATTATAACTGGAAATTCATCACTGGGTCTAGACAATATAAAACAATGGTCTACTGTTGAAACTATAATTATATACATATTCATACGCCATTGTTAATCACAATTTGATTTAGACCGGCGTTCCGTAATTGAATTATTGGAATTGAACTATTGGAAATGATTCAATAAAGACGCACCTTACTATATTATTCTATCAGTGTCAGAGACATATGAGATTTATGCCTATCAATGTTGTCTTTTCCTTGAGTGATGGAGGCATGTTTAGAAAGATTATCCATAACGTAACTCTCAAAGATAACCGAGTTTGACCACCCTGTTTTTAACATCTTGCCATCAGAGCCTGCAGGAGCCAGGAACAATAGCTCGTCACTTTATCTCTTGCTGATTAAAGATTCAAAAAGAGGAGGACATATGATTTCTTATGACATTAGGATACGACCGTTTCATTTTGGGCGGGGGGGGGGGGCTGTAATTTGTTAAAGAAAAGAAAATGTGAAAAAATATTCTTGCATTGACTTATTGCAAAAATAAAATAATTCCTATCCATCATATTACTTGAAAAAAGCAAATTATCATGAGGTAAAACAAAGAAAAAAAAATACATCCCCACTCCAATGAAAATCCCAGGTCATCACCCCCGAAAATTAAATGTTCGATCCCTTGGTTCCCACAATAACGATAATATTTGCAGATCGGTCAGATGTGTCGGCCTGTGGATTGCTGTCCTTTGCACAGACAATCTTTGGTGATACATGCTCCGTACTGCGACCGGTTTCGTCGATGTTGTATATCCTCTCAAGCGTGTCTGTCAGCCCATTTTCTCTCAGGATGTTGCCATTTCTCGGACGTTTTTGTCAGTTATATCGTTTGGTGCAATTTTTGATCCACATATTTCCAACTTCTGTGCTTTTGCCATTTTTACATCCGGCATCGCTTCAAAAAATTCATAAAACCAATTATTGCTAAAGGAATTGTCAGCTAAAAGGTACTTTCCTAGAGACTTAGCGAAGTTTGTGGCTGTATACTGGATATTGCTGGTTGTATTCCCTTAAAAATGTCAGTCATATACTTAATATCTCCATTTGCTGGGTTGAAATTCGGGAAACTTTGTTATGATGTTACTCTTGGGGTAACCATCTGCAATGGAGTCTGGGGTGGGGTTCGAATCTTGGTTTCTACCCCTGGGATCGCTGTAGAAAAGGTGAAAATTTCAAGTATGTCTTCACCAAACTTTATATATTCAGTCATAGCAGAAAGACGCATCATATTAAAGCAAACCTGACTATATTTTCATACTTGCACTCATCAAGTGTATGTGCATATATCGTTATGATAACAATGCTTGGAGATAACACATAATATCCTTTTATGTTTACATTCCCCGCAGGTTGGAATGTTTGTAACTCTGTTTCAAATGCAAATAATATTAATATAATTGTTGGTGTGTAACAGTTTTTGACATATTAATTTCCTACATAAGAAATGTAATTTTTGAGTGGGTATATCATATATGAATGAGTTCTTGAAATATTCGTCATCTGGGGAAATATTTGTGATGTCCCAGTTTGTCTTCACTTACCTTTTACTTGGAATGGAGAAATAATCCATTTTATTTATGCTAGTCCGTGAATTTGTGGAATTTTCAGATAAATTTGATGGGTACTGATTTGTTTCCAGTTTTTCTATCACTCGCCAGCTAAAATCTGTTTCCTAAATAAACGTACTATTGTTGCCCTGTTCTTTGGATTTATTAATTTTCCTGGTAATTTGAACAATAAATTAATATAACAAAAAACCAGACTAACATAAATGTTCTCGTTACTGTTCTCTCATTTCCATGACTTTCCTAATTTTCCATTTTCTATTTTAAAACCATGCTAACCCAGAAATTCGGCATACTCAACTGTTAAAAAAAATACGCAGTTAAAAATTAGGATAACGGATAACTCGCAACGAATACGTCGATCGGGCATGGGAGTGATTTCACTGTCACTGCAGTAATATCATTGACTTTCATCATGCAGCTAGCTTTTCTAGAGATGTATCAAGTATACCAATCATACACACGCCTTGGGGGTCTTTATAGGTTTTGCCTGCACTAGATCTCCCACTATTTTCAATTTGTAAACATGGTTCATTTCTAATATGTTGATTCCTTAATCTACGGTATAAGACAAAATCTTTCGGTCTTAGTCTTTTCATCCCCACCCTTTAGAGAAGGGGTTATTGTGATACCCTCCGTCTGTCCATCTCTATGTCCGTAACTGTATCTCCTTCTAAACCTCCAGGTGGAAATTTACCAAACTTGGTACATAGGTTGCCCATGTGGTCACCATTTGCATAACCATCTTAGCTGGGAGCAGTAGAAGGGGTTAAAGTTTAAACAGAAATTGAAATTACAATGATTTTGAATATTTTTTTGATATACTTCATAAATGCGGTCATACGGGGAGGAAATCAGAGCGGAAAGTGCAATCCGTGGATTCTACAGGAGAATGCTTGTTAACATTAACAGAATTTTAAAATAAGAATAAATAATATTATCATACAGCTTAGAGAATTTGTAATTCGTACTGTACGGAGATTTGAACCCGGAATTGTAGGTTACTGCACCCATTGCTTTGCCTGTAAGCATCAAGCCCTTATACCATGTCGACCATGCACACATCACCAAGAAATGATGCTACAAAATCGGCCTCATAGGCATTCATGCGAAGCAGACATATTCGCATGTCGACCCAGTTATTAATTCTCATATAAGTACACAGTCCATCATTCCTACTACAGAAATCAAGGAATATAGAAATTATTATAGAGAAATACAAATATACACCTAACAGAGCGGAACGTGCTATCCCTGGATTCTACAGGAATGCTTGATAACATTAACATAATTTTTAAATACGAATAAATCACATTAACATACAGGTTAAAGAATGTTTAATTCGTACTCTACGGAGATTCGAACCCGGATCCACAGGTTACGACACCCATCGCCCTGCCTGGAAGCACCAACCCCTATACCATCTCGACCCTTATAATTCTCTATAATAACATCTATATACCTTGATTTCTGTAGTAGGAAATATGTAATAAAATGAGTGGTGGATTGCCAAGGAAATCCATGGCAGTAGCTCTAGTTTGAAATTGTTTGCAGAGAGAAACAATTCATTTTCAGTAGTTCACATACAGATAATGATATCACATTCTAAATGTAAATTAGTATGATCGTTTGGATACATTAAAGTGATATGAAATCACGTATGTTTACTTTGTTTCTCCTTTTGAAGAGCCACATGAAATGAATACAACAAGATTTTACAAAACGAAAAGGTCATCCAAATTTCTCCATTGGCAACACGGCCAAGCGCGTACGTACCTAGATCCGCACAACACTGCAAAAGTGAGGATGTTCGTTCCGCGCAATAGTAGAAAGCTTCCACAGCAATCTTGCAAACTCCATAGCCGTGAACTTTGCCTTGTTTTGTTTTGCAGCCCTCAGCAGCTATACACACATGGATCCGGCGCCGCAGCCTTTGCAGAAGGCGTAGGACAACGGAGCTCCCTTTCCACACCTACTGCATATTCTGAGGCCGCCCCCCTGGCGTAATTTCTGCTTGTGAACGAAGCAACAAAAGCCGATGCAACACCATTACCGCACCGATTCATGGTACCTCAAAGTAACCATACGTAAGTTCGGGGTGCCACTATTTTTGACAGTATGTTACCAGCGTATTATTTCTCTAATATACACACAAGTGCAACAAACGCGGCGGGAAATTTAATACCAAGGACCCCAGAAGGGTGTAAAAATGGTAAACGAGGGCTTTACCGATAAATGCGAACCAACAGGCTGCCGGCTGGGGGACAGTTCATTTTTATTTAGAGAAAAATGTCGCACTTTGATATAGGAACTTGTACGCATGGACCAGCACGCCAGAAAGCGCGAGAGGAGTTTGAAGTTTAATCAGCTCACAGGCCTATGGACAAGGACACCCACAGTCGCCTGAGCATGGATTTTGGAGGCGGCAATCGAGGACCTTCAGTAAGGGCGCCAGCCACCGAAACCTATGCTGATTGCCAAGAGCAGCGGAGTCCCCACAGCCTCGCAGGCCTTGTTCCCAACTATTTGCACAGCCGGCCAGAGCAGCTGTGACAAGGCCTTGGCGGGCGAGAGGGCGCTTGTACGCTGTTACGACTCTACTTCTTAAAATAATGTAACAGAAAGAAAGTGAAACCAACTACGTATGTAAAATTAACAAACAATTTATGTCTCTGTAATTAAAATGAAAATTAAAAAAACACGTACAATTTGTGAATTAAATTCCAAATAATCCTAAATTTCCTAAACACAAGTCAGAAATGATAAAATGTTTCGAATGAATGAATGTTCGAAATGATTGATTAGTCTTAAATGTCCTGATGTACCACTACGATACAATCCAGAATATCTTTGGCAAATATAAAAGTCATATATTTAAATCCAAATGGTAATGAGCACTTTATGGTAATTCCAATGAATGTTCAAATAAATAATTTCTTTCGTATTATGTCTAAAACACTTCAGCATTACAGCATTACAGCACAACTAAAACTAATAATAAAATTATTCCAAACAGTCTGATGATTCCAAACAATTAATTTTTCCCCTATTACGACACACACCTGGAAGAAGCTGTCAAAGTACCTGTGTACCAGCCTATTTAAGTACCTACGCAGGAACCTGTGGTGACTTGTGGGTGACTTGTGTGATGACCTGTGGTCACCCAAGTCGGTTTGTCAAGTTATACCAGGCGCGCGGCTGGCGAGCGGTTAAGACAATTCTTTCACAGCTTTGGTGGGACCTCCTGCCGACCTGCTGACTCCCCGCTGGCGTTAAAGCTGGGGGTCTGCTATCCTGCGCTGTGGGCCCCTCGCTTTCCTACCCTGCGGATCACTCGCTACCCTGCCTTGCGGGCTCCTTGCTAAGGGCCTGCTGGCCACGCAGACATGCCTGCCAAGCCCTCACCGCCTCTCACTGGGGGTCTGCTGACTTCTCGCTATCCTACGCTGCGGGCCTCTCGCCGAAGGCTTCGACGTCGTTTTGCTTAAGACCCTGTAAGTGCCACCTCACTAACCTGCGCCTGGCAAAGGACCTCGCCGGCGTTTCGCAAGCACTGCAGTCCTTCGCTACATGACGCGCGCTCTAGGGTGAATTAGCATACAAAAAGGTGGCTTGTCTATACAGTCTTCTTCCAAATCTCGGTGGTCTCACCGACCACCTCTATGGAGTGATTGCCAACCAGAAGACCTTGAGGAAAGTCTGGGTATCTCCTTTTTCGTGGAGACCACTTTCTCCTGGATCTCTGCGCTTGTATGTATATTCAAGGGAATATACATACAAGCGCAACAAACGCGTCGGGAAACTAAATACCAAGGACCCCAGGAGAGTGCACAAATGGTAAACGAGGGTTTTACCGATAACTCAGTTGCCACGATCTTTAACTGCCCTTCAGTCATTTGTCTAATGTCATAAATATTTCCATCTGGTTCCCTACTGTTAAACCATTTATTTTGTTCTTAGCATTTCATTAGTAGATACTTTTACCGTTTATTCTTTTGGTCTTCAAGACCGTTTAAATTTTGTATACATCATCTTGTTTGGCTGTATATTTATTGATACATCCTCGCTAGTCTTCCAGTTCGTAAACTACCTGATCGGTAAAATTATTTGATAATATATTTTTTTCAACTCCTGAAGAAAGTTAGGAAGGTAGACCGTTTAAAAAATTGTTTTGCATTTTAAAATTGTAACTGTTTCACCGATTTTAGATTTAGGCATTCCAAACATATTAGCTCCTCTGGCTCATCTAGTATTTCATAAACATTTATGAATATATCAAATTATATCTGAAAAGTATCAATGTTTCTGATCTTTAGTGGGCATTTTTGAAAGTAGAGTTCATACTTCTAAACAAACTGCAGTAAGGGACACAACTGATTATAAAGCATTAAAAAATTTATGATCATTATTTTCAACGTTAATGCAGCCTTTTTTTCGATTTACCTATTTTGTTATCTTCCAATAGAGTGGTCTTTATCTAATTGTAATGCTAAGTAATCTATTGTACTAGACATCCAGTTTGTATCTATACACACTTCCTGTCGAAAATGTGTGTACATTTTATTATTTTTTCTTTGATATTTGATCGATGTTTCACATGTTTTAAGGTTTTGTTCGGTGATAGCAGGTTTTCGTGAGTAATACCTGTGCTCCTGTTTCTGATGGTATTAATGCTTTAATTGTTAAAGACAAAAATCAACTGAAGTGTGAATAAATGAAACTCTCTCATCTTGTTATCTTTTTAGGTATGGTTCTAATCCACTGAAAGATTCGGGCAAATCTTTTATATTTCCTCCATAAAATCTATACTCATTGAATCTGCTTATAAATGAACCATGAAGCTTTTGTTGTAATTATTCTTTTTCTGTTTTCTTAAATCATTGTTTCTTTTTCTAGATGGTACTAGATCGTGCTAAATTACTTATTTGATTTCTTGGTATTGGTGTAACAATTAATGTTTCTATTTATTATATTGCAAATGCTTTCATTTTAACTATTATTATCTAACTTTTATGTGAGTATGAAATAAATCTTTAGTTTCAGTCTTTTCGCATTCTCTTTGTTCTTTTTGTATTCTATTTACAGAATGTTTATCTTTCATCTTGTTGTATTTCATTATTTTATTATTTGGAAGGGTTTATCTTCATAAAGTTGTCTGTGCAGTTCTTCATTTTTACATATTTAGAATTTTACTTTGAATTGGCACTATATAGCTATTATTGTGCTAAAGCTATTAGAGATTTTTCCATAATTGCCGAACATTTGACAAATTTGTTCAGTAAGAAATGTTTCATTGGTCTGACCAGTGTCGGGAATCATTTGATAAATTGAAATTCATTTTCTGGAAAGTTCTGTCAGGTGACTTGTGTTTATATATAGGGAGTTTGGGTAAAAAATAATTCATTCTTGTTCTAATGGTCAGTCTATGAAGAATCATTTTAATACTAAGATGTTTACAGCTGTGTTGTGAAAATCAGATCAAATTCAGAGACAGGAAATTCAATGGATTACTAAAGTATTCATTCTTACTTAATAGATACATGACTTTGGGATTATTGTGAATTCATTCAAAGATATTCTGGATTACATCATACAGGCATATCAGGACACTCAAGATTACTAGCGCATCAGTACATTCAAGACTACTGACACATCAGGACATTTAAGGCTACTGGAATTCATCCTGAACAATCTATATTTAGGACTTTTGATTCTGACTCTTAGGATTATTGGATTATTTGGATTTTAATTTACAAGAACGTAAGTCTCTTCTTGAATTTTCATTTTAATTATATAGAAATAAATTACTTGTTGATTTTACTTACTTTCTTTCTGTGACATATTTGTAGGCCATAGAATCGTAACATATTCTTCAATGTAAAGGTTTAAAACCTTTATGTTATGTGTATTGAATTTATAATATGTGTCCAAGATTGTAGGTTTAACTTCAGTCAGATTATGGTCATTTTGCAAACAACATGTTTACATAGCATTTGAGTTCGGGGCCGGTTTTGTTAGCAGCCGGACTGTTAATTCCATGTCTTCTTGTGAGAAAAGTCAGGTACACGAAGTAATTTTCCATAAAAATTACTCATATTCTGATGTGAGAATTGTCAGGTACACACACGCACACACACACCACACACACACACACACACACACACACACACAAATATATATATATATATATATATATATATATATATATATATATATATAGGCATAGTAAACAAGAGATCATTCGGGTTCTAAAGTTTTGTTCTAAACATCAGTCTGTAAAGAAGCTATTTTAATAATCCGATGTTACAGTTGTGAAAACCAGTTATAATTCAGAGAGAGGAACTATTTATTGAAAATAGTAACTGGAAATACTAAAGTGTTCATATATTTTAGGACTCTTGGGATTTATGTAAATTCATTCAAAACATTCCTAATTACATTGTTTGTGCTACATCAGGACATTCAAGACTTGTGATGCATCAGGACATTCAAGGCTTTTGGAATTCATTCGGAACATTATGTATTTTTGGACTTGTGATTGAGACATTGTGATTAAGATTATTTGGAATTTAACTCACAAATTGTAAGCGTCTTTTGCATTTTCGTTGTAATTGTCTGGAAATAAATTGCTTCTTGATTTTACTTGATTTTGTTTGCTTCACTTCCTTTCTGTTACATATTTTTGAGACCTAAAGTCGTAACATTTATTACAAGTTTCAAAATTGATAAACTCGACTGTCCTTGCAAAAGAATGTGCTGCCAAGGAGGATACACCTTAAATCTACTGACTAGGTCATCAAGTGAACACTCTTTGTTTACTGTATAATAGTGCAACGTCTATATCTTTCTTACTATATGTAGCCTTTTTAGAGGCCAAGATCAAATGCTAGAAGCCGATCCGTCTTAATTTTAACCATCTTTATTACCTAATATAGTACTCCTGTCACGTCCACTTTAACATTTCTTTAAATTGGGTTTCTATGTTCCATTAGCTCATAAATATAATTCAGTCTACTGGTACATTGAAACTGTCTGACTAGGAATAGACAAACAGAAGCGCCTGATAAAAAAAGAAGTTTTGATGCATGCATACAACAGCAGAAAAACCAACTGAGAAGGAATTAGCGTATGAATCTGATTCTTTAGTTTTCTCGTACGTGTATTTGAGAAACATTGATGCCATCTAAAAATTTGCACCATAGTGCTTTAATATAAAAAAAAGTATGTTTGTATTGATGTCTTGTAATAGTTCATGATATGCATTCCTTTTACGGCTAATCATTCGTATAGTCAGGATGACCTGCAATGAATCATTGGTACAGTCAGGATGACCTGCAATTACTTATTCAATATTGAGAAAATGTACCTCCGAAAATAAAATTGAGTATATCAACCAATGTTCATAATTAAATGTTGTAAAATGATGTGCAGTTCCTTGCATATTTACAGAATTTCATGAAACTTTCTCAAGTACTTTATATAACGATATATACTTACCCGATGTTTATTATCTGAGGGTGGGCCCCGGGTGGCCGAGTGGTCTAAGGAGTTCTCCTTTACATATCACCTCTATCCATGTGGGTTCGACTCTCGACTCGGCCAACGTTGGTATGTGAGAAAGCTTGCCAATAGATTCCCGTTGTTCGTTTGTTCTTCCCGGGGTCTTCCAGAGTTATTTCTCCACCAAATATACTTGCCGCGATCATGTACTGAAAATGTTGTAAAACCGACAAAACTTAACCAACGTCACGTGACCCGAGGTTCAATATATATCGTTGAAGATATAACACTTGTTCAAGAATTATAATAAAATATGAACACTTTTTGTGTAGAGCGTCGGCGTGCAGTATTACCCAGAGAATTCGAGTTCATATTTTCCATTCAAATGTAGCAACGTTAATATCATATACCCTTTTTCTAGGAGACTATCTAAAATGAACCCGTTTTGTCTTTCTAACAATGCATGGAGATAAAGAGGTACTTATCTTTCACGACTGATGTCTCTTTTTGATGTCCGCGCGTGTCACTAACAGTAACTCTTTGCTTGACGTAACATTGATACGTAATCACTGAAGCGCTAGGAAATTATTTAAAATTGCAACATTGACAACACGTATTTAGCGATTGAAACAAATACCTATTTATAATTAATTATTTATTAAATAATTCAATAGAAACACTACTTGAAGCAAACTAGTTTCATTTTTGCTAACTCTTGCAAATAATATAACCGAGTATTCACTTGCCCAATACCCCGAACTTGGAAGCGTGTTGTGCACGTGTTGCGCAGTATGACGCAATGCTGTATGGAGAAATGCTGCACAGTTCCGACAATGTTGAATTAATGGAGAAAAGAGAATGAGTACATAATCTTAATTAAATGGACTGCAACTCTTTCATAGGTAATATGACTGAAGACCGAAACTTGTCGCTCAAAATTTGGATTTAATTTCATCGCAAATTCTGCTAAAGGGATGCTGAGTCGGAGAATGTAGAGGATATAGTGGCAGATGTACCCATAAATAATGAAAAGTAACGTATTCAAAGACGCGTTTTACCTTTCAAACATATTTTTGAACAAATGAAAAAGTAAGAAGATGATATAAAGATTCGTGTCAAAATTTGACTTAAAATAATATAATACATGTTTAGCTTCTTGCATGTTTGCATCACATTCTTAAAATTATCAATATGGCGTACAGTGACAGTAAAGTTTACTCTGAACGTTCTAGTGAGATAATTGTACCTCATCATTGGTGTAATTATTCTGTCAAAAAGATATCTAATTTCCATTAAACTACGTGTAAATACTGGTTTCTTGAAAAAAATACTAGAATTTCAGATTTCTCAATTTATGTATCCTAAGCTTGAAATGCCGTCTGATAAAAAACTTGTAATCTAATGATTAATTAGACATAATTGACCATCTTTCATTATAGCAGATTCCCTATTTCAGAAGTTCATACATGGTCGCCTTGTGGGATTCTTGGTGGTTTGCAAATTATGAGTCAAGAGTTCATGGGTAAGGAAAGGTCCGGAGTCATTAGACGTTGCTTGTCTAAGAAGAAGTGTAAGTAAGAATGTGTGCACTTTTCCAGATATGTCTGCATAATTGATATACCGGTAATTGCACATGAACACAAGATTCTATCAAAAATGTAGAAATTACGTGATGGCCTCTGATCCCCAACCTCCAGTGCCCGCCCCCCTATCTCCCCCCCCCCGTCCCCTCACCACCAATAACCCCCGATAGGCTCAAACGAACTCGTCTTGTACATAAAGAAACAAATACACCTGCAAAAATTAATTACAATCTGCCAAACAGTGTTTTCGATATATTAACGCACGAATAACGCTGAACACTAGATTGACTGCTACCGACATCGACGACCACAACAATAAAAGCTGAATAAAGACAAACAAAAGCATTCCTTTTGTATCCAGTATTGAATTATAGATTTAAAATATACAGTGCATTTAGTACGGATACGAGCAACCGTGGTCAATAAAATAATGGTAAGATATTAGTAGGGGGTGAGGCCCTTTTCCGAGGGGTCAGTTTTTAATCTGGAGGTGATAATACAACAGGTTCCCTCTGACTGATTCGTCATTCAGTGGTTGAAAAACGATCAAAATCTGTTGTAAATTTAAGCCATGTTCCGTTTTCAACATGGCTCTTAATTCAAACTTACACCAGTTTTCGGGTTTTCAGGTTTTCGGGTTAATTTGTGACCTGTAAACCAGTTTAAAACATTCCAGAAATTCACAGATAGATAGAAAGATAGAGCTTCTTTTATTCATATTACCGTAAGCATGTATTAGCACTTTCACACAGTGATAACCACGTTTAGAGTATTTGTGTTTCTCTCCGATCGATAAAAAAATCGAAGTCCGCAAATATTTCGTGGAATAAAAGGGAATAATCATCTGCTGTCTCAGGTCATCCAAGTTACTTTTCTGCAGGTTTAACCCAGTATCATTAGTCTTTTTCGATGAGTTTTCTTTTGGTATGTTTGGACGTTCGTTTGCATATGGTCTGTAGGTTCCAAGGTTTGTGTTGGATGTTCCCCGTCTTCTACGTGTTAAAATAACGCTCAATCGATAGCAGTCAAATCGTGGTACGACACCTAATTTATGGATGGAACTGTTAGTGATGCCTTCTCATAGCATGTCTTTAATTCAGCCTAATTGGAACACATCGCTTCATTATGAAAAAAAAGAAAATAAAATTATATACACATGGAAAGTAAGATCTATGTTACTAACATGCTCCAAGAACTGAGCAATAGATATAGAGGAAATAAAGGCATGTGGAGAGCAGTGTCCTAAATACAGGTCAAATAAAACAGTTAAGCGTGATTAGCAAAAAGCATTCAAACATAAAAGACGAATTA
This sequence comes from Margaritifera margaritifera, assembly GCA_029931535.1. NCBI lineage: Eukaryota > Metazoa > Mollusca > Bivalvia > Unionida > Margaritiferidae > Margaritifera > Margaritifera margaritifera. Next base: position 5,050,721 of record JAQPZY010001677.1, on the reverse strand, counting down.
GTATTGAAATACCAATAAGTGCAAGTTATTGAGAGGTCCATATCCCTCAAAGTGTAAATCAACTATAATTATCGACTGGTCTGCATGCATCAAACTACCAAAACTGATATTGTCTGATATCGACAAAAGCCCACAACCAGAGAATTTATATTCCCCATAAACCAAGCAAAGGAGTCATCTTTACCCCCAATTTTTCGGATAATATCTTAGATCCTATGACATATTTTTCACGATAGAAATGCAACTTGGTTGAAGGTGCTGATCTTTATTTACAGAATTCATAGCGTCACATCGTTAGACGAAAGAGAAGAAAAGGGTCAGAGTTGCCTGATAGTAGTTTGGTTATGGCATTGGTCATTAATCAGCTAATATTGATGCTATTTGCCTGGAAAGCTATTCATATGGTCAGCGGATAGATAGATAAATAGACATCGATATCGATCGATAGATAAGATAGATGGATGGTACTTTTCATATTATAGACCTGGTGTGGCACAGTAAGTGTCATCGTGAACATCATAGATGGCATACTAAGAGGTACAAATCCTCAGGATTGATCATTTCAATTTAATTAGCCTTGAATTATACAAATTACAGTCAAGTATATAAGAAAATGTACACTGTTGATCGGTAAAGTAAAGTATTCACCATGTGCAACAAGTCATCCACTCTTTTCAATGCAAAACTTCTAAGCAAATCTTCAAAGATACTGCCATTCTAACTTTCTCGATGCAATATACATTTTTACAAAATATGCTTTATAGTTTTCATACAAACCTTTTGAGACAATGGCATGAATGGTATTTGCTGCTTAAATACATGGGCCACCTTAACTCAGTTTCTAAATCTCAAAGGTTGATATTATTGATTGTTCAATTACATTGAAATAAAAGTGAATAATATAAATAAATGTCTTTCTATAAATAGTTGTCGTGGTCAGCCACGAAATAACATCTAGACTTTTACAACGAGTCATCAGCAAATTATGCCTAGTAGTTAATGAAGATGGCATGAGAAGGCACATTTTATGCTTTCTAATTCAGAATATTGATTTTCTGAGGATCTTTCATGACTTGAAACATCTCAGTATCTCTTCTCTAAGGCACACCAGATCCTGATGTAATTTGTATAAACACAAATTTGTATGCAGATTTCATTGTATGAAATTCTTCAGTGTGTTACACTTATTATAAATGCGTTACAATGCCACTTTGAAAGATTTTCAGGCCAGACTTAGAGACAGAATTTTCCATTGATCGCGTGTAATTTCTTGACGTTTGTTTTGACGATATGCGCACTAACCGAACACTTTGACATTATAGACGACAATTCGGTTTCGTTCGGTTTTGTGTGTTTACAGCCATTTTTCAGCACATGATAGGCTATACATAGCTGCCAGTATATTTGGTGGAGAAGACCCATGGAAGAACCACCGACCCAGTGGAAGCTACTGGCAAGCTTTCTCAGATACCCACGCTGGCCAAGCCGAGACTCGAACTCCCGTGGACAGAGATGACATTTGAGTGATCAGTAAAGGTGAGCGCCTTAGACCACTCGGCCACCCGGGGACCCTGACAATTCTGTACTTTGAATGATAATTAAAGAAATTGCTCAAGCTTGGTTACGAACTCATTGTGTAGAACTTCAAGAAGTAAAAGCGAATTTGAAAAAAATAAAATGTATCTTTTCAATTTGTTTTAAATTCCAGTTTCATTGAAGAGAGAAATTTGCATTTTGTAACTGCGCTTTGTAGTAGCTGCCACAAGCCAACCATGCCTAGAAAGCAAACATTTGCGATAGTTTTTGGAAATGTTTACCGTGATGACAAAAATACAGGCTACGTCGGCTTATAATTCAACCTTTTGGATAGTGCTATTAGGAGAGTAAATGAAATAGTTTGTTGATACCACCTGTTAGTACAATACATCCTTTAAAATTAATATACACCAGTATTCATTGTTAGATTTTTGTAAGAATAATAAAATATATATTTTGTAATTGACGAACTTTATTGAAAGAGAGATGTTTAAGTGATTATTAGAACTTTAGGTTGTTTACAGTTGTTGCTAGTTGTGAAGTATTAGGGCATAGCAATGAACATGTCATAATTTCATTGACCGTGGGACGTAAATAAGGAAAACGAATTTGTGAATAATATTTATTTTAAAGCAATGGAGTGATATATCAACAAAATGATATGAGTTTATTATTCACGATGATACTTTGAAAGAGGATATAAACTAGAATTGTGAAGGATGTTGGCATTCTCTTTGTTGATTGCTGATCAAACATTTCTTTCAAAAAGAAACAAGTCAAATGCCAATGTCACAATAAATCAAAACCATGCTTTGACAAAGAACGTAGAACAGTTTGCAAATAATTTTATTCAACCAGGAAAATGTACATTTGCATAATTACTGATGTAAATAAAGTAATATTTTTAATGCTAACAAACGGTATAAAAGACGGTAAATGAACATTTTATCCATACAAAAAAAAAATCCTTCCAAATAATAGATAAGTACAATGCAATCAAATGAACAGGAATTAATTATGTTGGTTCCATATTTGAATTGTGTCGGAATATTTTAAAGCTTTTAACAAACAAGACATGAATAGTGATGAGGGTTGTACGTCTGATTTAACACATACCTCTGTCATCGAAAATTCATGTCTTAAAAATAATCCAGATGCAGCTGAGGAAATAATAAATATTGTTCGAACCTTGTAAAACAAATAAATCAGGTTCAAATGATAAAATAAGAAATGAATTTACTTAAACAAGTATAGAGTATATCATCAATATTTGTGTACATCCTTTCAATGTAATTTTGAACACAGCTTTTGAATCTGATGATTCGGCAAAAGAATCGTGAAAAAAGATTTATTTCCTGGGCTACCCACCCTCCTATCCTTTATTTGCTTTAAAAACCCTCAATCACCAACTGCTAGTTTTTTTCTGTAAGAAAAAAAAACTTAGACGATCATATTGCTATCCACACATTTTACAAGAGCACAATGACTATTTTTCCTTAAATCCAGCCCCATCACATTTTCCCAACAACAATACCCACACACGATAAACATGTTTTTTTTTAAAAAAAATAAATAGGCTTCTCGTTCTCATATCTGCCAAATATTATTAAATGAATGCACACACTCCTATCTTTTACTTTATTTTCTAAACAACCAAAACTCTAAAACGTTATAAATATATATTTTTAATACCCTAGGTATAATCCATTTTTAAAAATAAAACTACCCACCTTTCTATCCTCCTTATTTTTATTTGTAATTTAATTTTTTTTCTTTATTTTTTATTTTATTTTTGTGGTGGTGAGCTGGGGTGGAGGAGCACCATTATAATGTATATTAGCAATCTAAACTTTTTTTATGTAACAATTAAGAGTACCCAGCCTATATATGAAGAACTTTTTTCTCGAGCACAACAGATGCCCCTATGAACACCAGTAATTTTATTCAGGTCCAGTCAGTAACATCATGCCATACATTATGATCTATCTGAGGCGAAAACGTCTTTAACAAAGCAAGAGATAAAGAATATTTGGTGGGAAAGGAAATTTTGGATAATAGTACTTTGGGTTTAATTAATAAGTCGGTATCTGGATTTTATTGGAAATTAAGGGAATTACAGCTAAAAAAGTAATAAAGCTTCAGCTTCAGAAAGAAATGATGGAACCTCACATTTAGAAAGAGGAGGAGAGGGAAATACGGAGAGAGAGAGAGAGAAAGATGCAATATAATTTAAAATAATTAGAACTGACAAGCTGAGCAATATCCCCCCATCTCTTTATACACAAGTTCAGGTTTTGATGTTAACATATATATTAGGTTAGTACCCCCTTTTCGGGAAAAAGAAGTAGATTAATACTTTCTTCATTCTGAGAAAATTACCGAAAACTTGAAATGGCCCAGAGAGCATTGGGCTTTATTATTATTATTAACTGTATCTATTTGCAAAGTTCGTGAAGTCTACACTTCACTGTCAGTACAACAAAGCACTGATTATGATGTGGTTAAGGAGTACATCTTGAAGGCTTATGAGTTGCTACCTGAGGCATATCGACAAAAGTTTAGGAATTGTAGAAAAAAAAACTGGACAAACTCATTTCGAATTTGCAAGGGAAAACAAAACAAACTATTCATCAGGCGACAAGACACTAACAAAACCGGTCTGGAACTAAAATGGTATGTAAACATGTTTACCATAACTTGACTAAAGTACAACTTACAATCGTGGGCACATATTATAAATTCAATATACATAAAAACCTCATTTCATAAAGAAAAAGAAAGATTTATGCAATAAAGGTTTCTTTTGAATATGCATAATCAAAATTACATAGGAAAATGTCTTATAAATGACACACAGCGATATAGTACTTCTATACACGTGAAAGTGCATCTGCGATCATGTTGTCTTTTCGCCTGATGTGTCGAATCTCAGCGTTATATTCCTGCAGTATTAAACTACATCTCAACAATCTCCTATTTTTATTTTTCATTTTGTTAATAAAAGTAAGGGGATTGTGATCACTGTATACAACAACTGGAGAAAGAGTAGAGGTACCACTCACTTCAAAATGCTATAAAGCCAATATCAAAGCCAAACATTCCTTCTCAATTGTGGACTAATTTTCCTTGTTTAGTTTTTTTTTTAGAAATAGCACACTGGATGATCGACACCATTTTTGTCTTCCATAATCAATATTCCACCAAGCCCTATATCACTTGCATCAACAACCATTTTTAATGATTGGCTGAAATTCTTAAGCATAGTCTTTAATTTATCAAAGGATTCCCGACACTGGTCAGACCAATGAAACTTGCATTTCTTACACAACAAATTTTTCAAAGGCTCGGCGCTTATGGACAAATTTGAACAAAATTTCCGATAATATCCAGCCATACCTAAAAATCGCATCAGCCTTTAGGTGTCGTTGTAGATAATGACGTCATCGATGTATGTGTCACAATGTTATCATGTTCATAAGACGCTGGAATGTTGCCGGAGAATTAATCATACCAAAAACCATCACTTCATATTGATAAAGCCCAAGTGGAGTTACAAATGCTGAAATTTCTTTTGCTCTTTCTGTGAGTGGAATTGGCCAGAATTCTTTTAAAAGATCAAACTTGGTGACATATTTCGCATTTCCATTTTTATCAAAGCAATTGTACATTCTTATCATTGGAAATGAATCCGTTTTTGTGACACTGCTGACTTCTCTATAGTCAGTACATATGCAGAATGTATTATCTGGCTTAGGCTCAAGACTACATGGACAACTCCAGTTACTTTTACTTGGTTCTATAAAATCATTCTCCAGTAAATATTGAATGTCTTTTTTCAAATATTCATGTTTGAGAGGAATCATACTGTAAGGATACTGTATCACAGGTGTAGAATCTACAATGTCAACGTGATGATAGATTTTATGTCTTCGTGTAGGAACATTAGGAAACAAGTGCTCATATTCATGTAATAGCTGTTTTAGTTCATTTCTTTTCTATTGTTGTAGATGTGAACGTTTCTAGTCCAGATTGTCCGAAGATTGGTTAAACCAGAATCAATCACTACAGTCAGATTGTATTCCATCGTTTACAACATCACTGCGTGGGACAGATATAACTAAAATAATTGAATAATTAACTGTGTTATCTGTCAAAATACTCCTTTAATATGTTTATGTCACAAAGTTGTTTCTTTTTACGCCTCCCAGGAGTATTAATGATATAATTTAATTAATTTACTTTCTTTTCAGCGGCATAATAACCATAAAAGTTAGCCCGAAGAAGATTTTGAGGTATACGCAAGAGAGCCAGAACTGTCTCACCAGGCTGAAAGCTCATTTCCTGTGTATTTCTGTCATACCATATCTTCATTTTCGACCGAGTAGAGTGAAGATTAATTCTTGCTTTTTCACAAGTCTCTGACAACTTATATTCGAAATCTGAAACATAGCCAAGAAGATTAATATTTGAATCTTCATTGGAAAGAAATTTCTCTTTCTAAAATTTCAATGGTCCACGGACAGTATGTCCAAACACCAGTTCAAAAGAACTGAAATCCATTGATTCTTGAACTGATCCCCTAACAGCAAACAACGGCAAATGAACACCCTCATCCCAGTCCTTTCCTGTATCAAAGCAATATGACCGAATCATATTGTTTAAAGTTTTGATGAAATATTTTCAAAGCTCCTTAACTTTCAGGATGATAGGGAGAAGATTGAAACTGTTGTATGCCTAATTCATGTATAACTTGTTTGAATATTCCAGACATAAAATTGGACCCTTGACCAGACAGGACAGATTTGAGAAGGACAACAAGTGTAAAAAAACTTTACCAAAACTTTCACAATGGTTTTAGCCTTAATATTATTTCTCAAAGGAATTGCCTCTGGAAATCTTGTAGACGCACACATTATGGTCAACAAGTATTGGTTGCCTGACTTGGTCTTAACTAAAGGACCGACACAGTCTGCAATTATTCTACTAAATGGTTTGTCAAAAGGAGAAATGAGTTGCAGATGAGCCTTAGGTATCCTCTGATTGGGTTTTCCTACCATTTGACAAGTGTGACAAGATCTACAATATTTAGAAACATCATTTTTAAGTTTCGGCCAATATAAATGATTGAAGATCTTGTGATCAGTCTTATTGACTCCTAAATGACCAGCCAAGGGGGTTTCAAGAGCTAGACTAAGAATTTCCTGTCCATATAGCTTCGGAACGACAATTTGGTAGCTCACTGATCATCGTCACCAGCGGGTACCTCAGGTGGTCTCCATTTTCTCATAAGGACCCCTTTTTCACAAAGTAAGAATCTGGAATTTGTGTGGCTTCAGTTTCACTAATATTCCCATGAAACAAACAGGAGATCTCAGGATCTTGTTCCTGTTCGACAACTAGTGGTTGTCTTTTGTCAACCTGATTAGAACAGAGAGAATGAGTTGTAAAAAGAGAATCACTGTGATCAATATTTATTGGTTCATCAATACCAGGAGAAAAAGTAACATCATCAAAAGACTGACCAATAAATGTGTCAGCTAAAGGATTAATTTCATGATCAACATCACTCTCAAGAGCTCTTTTTGCCATTACTCTGGTAACTGCACAAGCAGGATACAAATCAGGGATTTCAATCTCAATAGGATCAACGTTTTGATCCAAACAAGGCTTGTCAGCTACAAGTGAATTAACCATGACCTTATCTCTAGCTAGGTCATTAGCAAGTAGCAAATGAACACTTTCTATGGGTAAAGAAGTTACTGCCCCAGCAGTCACGGGTCCGGAAACTAAGTCTGATGCCAAATTGACACAATGGGGAGGAACATTTACATAGCCGCACTCTACTCCATGAATAAGTACACTTTCACTAGAAGAAGACTTCTCAGACAAAGGCAAAGTACCTGATAATAAAAGATTATGAGAAGCTCCTGTGTCCCTTAATATTTTAATAGTGATAGGTTTGGCAGAATAACCAATAGGTGATATAGAACCTTCTGACATGAATGGTTTATAAGTCTCCAAAATAGAATCAGCCTGGGGTTTGTTTGACTCAACTTGCTTTCAATACGACACCGTGATCTTGACCTCTTTGAAAAAAGACCATTTGGAATAGCTCTGTCTTTATTCTGTTGCTTATTTTAAACCTGCGGCAATCAGAAATGACGGGCCCTTTCTTTCTAAAATAAGTGCACGTAGGAAGAGATGGATTTCTGATCAGTCTTATCAGATGTTTGATTTCTAACAGTTGTGCTGTTTTGAAATTTAGAAGCACCCGTTTGAGACTGAAATGGTGTTTTGACAGAAAACTGCTGGCAGGAAGTCTTATTGACAAATGAAATTTTCTGAGTCAAGGAATAATCATCAGCCATACGAGCAGCATTTTCCAAACTTTCCACTTTCTGCTCGTTAAGATAGGTCTGGAGATCATTATGGATGCACCTCTGGAATTCTTCAGTTAATACGAGCTGTATGAGGTTATCGTAATCTTGGTCAACGATCTTGGCTGAGCACCACCTATCAAATAGTTTTTATTTTCCCTTGCAAATTCGAAATGAGTTTAACAGTTCTTTTTCTACAATTCCTAAACTTTTGTCGATATGCCTCAAGATGTACTCCTTAACCACATCATAATCAGTGCTTTGTTGTACTGACAGTGAAGTGTAGACTTCACGAACTTTGCCAATAGATATACTTAATAATAATAATAATAAAGCTCAATGCTCTCTGGGACATTTCAAGTTTTCGGCAATTTTCTCCAAGTGAAGAAAGTATTTATCTACTTCTTTTCCCGAAAAGTGGGTACTAACATAATATCAAAACCTGAACTTGTGTGTAAGAGGTGGGGGGGGGGGGGATATTGCTCCATTTGTCAGTTCTAATTCTTTTAAATTATATTGCATTTCTCTCTCTCTCTCTCTTTCTCTCTCTCTCTCTCTCCGCATTTCCCTCTCCTTCTCCTCTTTCTGAATGTGAGGTTCCGTCATTTCTTTCTGAAGCTGAAGCTTTCGTACTTTTTAGCTGTGATTTCCAATCAAATCCAGATACCGACTTATTAATTAAACCCAGAGCACTATTATCCAAAATTTCCTTTCCCACCAAATATGGAATTAAAATATTCTTTATCTCTTGCTTTGTCAAAGACGTTTTCGCCTCAGATAGATCATAATGTATGGCAGTTCTTTACAATACCAATGATACTATGGAATGCTGTCTTTTTTTGCTTACGGAAGCAAATAGCAGGCAATATTTTTCATAGCTCTTTTAAATTAATCAATCGCTACAACTACCGCAACTACCTGTTAAACGTTTTATAAAATTTGCTATGGCTAGACCCAGCGTTGCTTCCATAATACCAATGGTTGTAACAACAGCAACAATTGTTTCACGTTTTCTTTTTAAAAGTTGTTTTAGCCATTAACCTCATGGTAATTTTTCTTTATCTTTCAAGTTCCTGTTGTTGATATTTTACATGAAATTTATTTTCTGAATCTATTAAATGACCAACTATTTGTGCTCTTGTACTTTTATAAGTTTGCAATATCTCATTTATATTAGTTGTATTTCTTTTTATCTATATTTTGCTGATATGTTTTTTATTGCCTCTCTTCTAGTGTCATATAATTCAAGATCTTTTTCCATTGACCTACGTAACCTGTTTATTCTTTTTCTTCCTGTACTGTATATAATCTGACAGGTTCTTTCGTGGTATACTTCTCTTACTTGCTGGTCATATTGATCATTTGTGTTAATTACTTGCATTTCTGTTTCATTGGTAATTTTTATTGGTTGCTTATTTATAATTGTCGGCTCTAGAGTTTCTTTTTGTATAAATGTTGGCTATATATATTGTTTTCTTGCTTCCTTAAATGTAGCAAACACGTCATCTTCAAATGCTATCCATTTTTTTCCTTCTTATTTGAACATAAAGACGTTAAAAAATCACTTTCATCTTTTTGTGTAGCTTTAGAGCTAATTAACAACTTGATATTTGGTTTACCTTTTGGAAATGTATAGTATCCCTTTGTTTCAAAATAATACAATGTTTTTAATGGACAAATGAGTTTCATTAGTTTATATCGAACTTCATAAAATATACGAAATATTCGTCAATGCAAGGTCAGCTGAAATATCAAAGTCATTGTCAGATGTAGTAACACTTGGGCTAACATCTTTGATGAGTAAATTTCCTCCAAATCTTAATTTAGATCAAATTACAGAAAAAGTTGAAAGAAGATTATATAACAACAAACGGAATTACTGGGTGTTTATCTTTTAAGTAAGGATTTCCAGTTTCAGCATATAGCTTGATAACTTTTAAACACATCAAGCTTAAAACATCAGTATGTGAGCAAAACGAACGAGTTTGTGAAGAACACAACGATGAAATTAAAAGCATTTAAACTAAAATAACCGAATATAGTGTTAAATAAATATACATTATAAAACATGTTAAAGTATATTATTTAAAATCTCATCAAAAATAACGTTGACTTAACCTCTACTTTTCTATGGTGTTCTTCCATTTTCTTCATTTTTGATGCCACTCATTTTTCGATCTGTTTTACTTACTAACCTATATTGTGTGTTTACATCAGTGTAACTATTCTTTTCACTGTTGATCAATAACAGAAAAGTAAAATGTAGAACAAGGTTATGACACATCTTGAGGCTTTGTGAAATCTAACCATTTGTGATAATAAAAAAAACGAATTGATAGAACATCTTAATCATGTCTTTTTTACATTTATTTGTCAACTATTTGTCAATTATTTTATACAGCTAAAATTGTATTATTTTCATCTTTCAGAATGGCTGTAAAATGAGTTCGAGCTGAAATAACATTTAGTTAAAAGATGATATTGAATTACTTTAAATTAATCTTAAAATACAATTCACGAACGTAAGTGGGTTTTCCTTTAGCTGTTTGTTGGAAAATAAATGAAGGTGGTTAGAATAATAATGAAGATAATTTGAAGGTTTGTGGCAACAAAGGTTACTTATGTGAGAAAAGTATGATCAAACAGAACGAAGAGAACAAGTCTGAAGTTTTTAAATAGCCAGAAAAATTATCTTCACAAAAGAAAAACGATTAACTTCGGGTTGGACTTTTAAAAAAACAGCCTGAAAAACGTTCTCAAGAATTTTAAAAAGCCAGAGCAGAAAAGTTAAAACATTTGCAAGAAGTGAAGAAAAGACAAGGACTAGTACATGTTAAGAAAAAGGAATAAAGCTCAAACATAATATAGTACCTGATAGGTTGTAGTGTAATTGTTCTTAAGGATTGATGTATTCTAAGGCATACCCAACAAGCTATTTTGTTTCAAAACTGCCATACCTCGAAAAAAGCCAGTAAAAGTTCTTGAAAAAAAAAACAAATAGGCGAATCCCTTTTCAGACATAGCATGAGAAAAATGAATGTTTTATGTGACTCGAAAACAAATTCAAACAAATATCATAAATATAACACAAATCTTGAATTTACAAACCCTAGAGAAAAGTCTAAAGCAGAACTAAGATAAAGGCTGTGTGTTAAAGACCTTTAAATTGAAGAGAAAAATGCCACATGTGCCACCGGTAGCTCAACTATTACATCCCATATAACCGCCTACCGACAGCGGCATTAATTTTAGGTTGAGAAAAATCATTACAATTAGGAAATGATTTAGTTAAAAAGATAGAACATTACAGATGAGTCAGAAAAAAGTACATAACAGTATGCACGTTTCTAACTGAGTATAGGTTAGTATGGCAACTGCATCAGTGTTGTGAGTGTTACAGCTGATAAGTTTAGGTGTTGCAGGTGTAGCAACAGAAACGTATTATCCCTCTAACTTTTTTGTGGATTTGGTGTTTGTTGCAAGTGCTTTGAAAGAAAACTTTGTACGCAGTAAAGTTTTAAACAAGATGAGATTGTAACTTCTGCCATAAGTTAACTGGACTGAATTGATGATTTAGTATGTAAAGCAATAAGCGATAATGAAATAAGTCATGGGGAATTTAATATGAAGAGATAACGAATGCAGTAAGTAAGAAAGTTTGAAACACAAATAGTCAAAATATTAGAGAAAAAAAAGCTTTCAGAGAAGGTCAAGAAAATAAAAGAGAAAGAAATATCGACGAAGCTTCAAGCAAACAGGAATTCAGTATTCTTTACTACGAAGTGAAAACAAAGAAAAGAAAGGACATAATGTAACGGAATATCTTTATTCATTTTTTGTTGAATGCTCACTGTTTCAATTTTTGTTACTTAAAGGGAAACTTACATTGACGTGAAAGGACAGCCTGAAAATGAAATATGTTTGAATTTCATTTGATAATAGTGATAGTAAATTATAGCGTTGTAGCTGATTATTGCAATACATCCAGCCATCAAAAGAAGCAATACTTTTACATAAACGAAAAGAATGAAACAAAAACTGTTTCAGTTCCAGATGAATTCTGTAACCTTGAAATGTACATGAACAAAGTCACAGAGAGAATGACTGCTAATAACGTAAATATAGAAAGTATTGATATTGAGTGTTTCAAGCATAAGTCAAAAGTTTTAGTAACTCCGAGCGATTACTACACAGTGTAAATAATCAACTGCAGCTCTTAATTGCTAGGATTCAATAGTCAGAGACCCACACTCATACTGACCTCTACTAAATCGGATACAGCTTGTTGATTTTTGAAATCTAAAAATGTGCGTATAGTTTCCCCGATCAAAATAAACAACGCCACAAATTGCTACAAAGTAAGCTCAGTTTCAACGTTTCTAAGTCTTGTAGAGTTTCTATCATTGACAAACATTAACACGGTGATTTTCTTTCACAAAACTTAAATGAAAATTACAAGCAATTACAAAGATGTATTAAAAACAGATCAAATATCAGTATTAAAGATGAAGAAGGAAAATTATTAGATTTTCGTAAAGAAATATTTGAATGGGCCCATGTAGCAACGTGCTACTAAATATTCAGTGACTATAATGATGGGAGAAATATCTTCAAGAGGCCTTAGTGATTTATAAATTCTCCGAGAAAGATGACAAAGATAAAAACTAAGTCATTCGCTAACAATAACTTAAGTTTGAATAACAACCATCTTACAAATTTAGCAGATCCAATACAAAAATTTGATGCAGCTATTAACAATTTTGTCCAAAAAACGAAATTATCACTCAAGTACGTAACACTTTGGATGATAATATTTTGAAACATAAATAAATGGAGAGAACAAGTTGATAATAAAATCAGAGTTGTGAACCGGAGTGTGTATCAGAAAGAGCTGCTAATACTGAAAAGTTACAAAAAGAAATTAACGATAGCAAGAAAAGAAATCCCACAAAAAACAAAGATTTTTGATACACAGAATTTGTCTAAGCATAGACGTAATACCGTTTCATGCTATATAACCACCGCAAACTGTGAGAGAGGAAGTAATTAAAACATTAGATGATATTTAGCACCATTTACAGCCAACTGAACAAAGGATAAACTCAGAGACAGATGTACCAGAGGTTGATATGATCAGGAAACTAAAGCAATTAGTTACTTGATTTTAAAGGTGTTGTGGTTAAATTGGAATAAGCGATACTAATACTTTGTCACATTTGCAAAGAAACAATGGCTAACGGAAATAACCAAAAAGTTAGATGAAACCAAGAGCAAAACAAATGTGAGTGTATATATGAAAATTACTTTGAAAAGGACTTACGATTTAACAATAATTGTCTTAAATGGCCCATCTATAAGAATAGAATAAGTCAGAGACAGATAGCAAAGATTATAGAGAACTAGTTAGTAATATCAGTGCCGTACAAGGAAGTATTTCAGAAATTTTATAAATGTGTAAAACGTTTAAGAAATAACGTTAATGCTCTAGAACAAAAGTTAAGGACAGGACAAATATACAATTAAAAAAAGAAACGGAAACAATTAAAGATGGAGTAGCTAAAAAGACATGATCATTATGTTAATGACTTGCTACAGTTAAATTAGAAATAGAAGGATACATATAGACATTTAAACTGAATTAAACACAGAAATGTGTAACATGTGTATTGCAATAAAACGACAGTAGCTACTGCTTATGGATTTAATTATGATCGATCACGTTTTGCTGAATACAAGTTACACAATATATACCATATGTTATACAAAAAAATAAGTCAAGTTTATATTCAAGTGTTATACACTTAAACATTGAATCTAGAAGTGATTTTGAATTTGAACAATGAACAAAAACTATATAAAGTTGAATCAATCATGACACTGTTCTGACTGACTCGCTCACAACAGCTTTCGAAATACACTGTAGGAAAAACTCCTCGATAAACAGGTATCCAACAAGTCGAACAAAAAACCTCAACATGACCACCCTGTTTACCACGATGAAAACTCGGGTCAGAGACTGAGTTTCCCACAACACTTCTGCAGCAGACCCAGCGCACCTGCGCCAAACACATCTTAGTCTTGTCTTCAGACTATGCTAGACAACACTGTCTTCTTACATCTAATTCACCACTAATTTACGCATACTACAGCGACAGGAAACCGTTCCAAAAACCTTACTCCTGAGAGCAGAGTCCGACCACTATCAAAAAGATGATTACAATTAATCGATGACATGCTGTATCACCTCGGCCATAACACTAACCAACCAGTTTTAAACATAACACTTCGATGGTAAATCTATCAATGCTGCCAATTAATTTTCATGTGCTATGAACAGGTCTTCAAAGATTCGCGTTGGAATACTGATCTTTCCAAACAGATGATCCAATCTATGCATAACGAAAACCATAGCAAACTATTACCAATGTTAGGCTGATAGCCAACAGCTTTCCACTGTATGAAAAACTTCCCAACTGTCTACCAAGTCAAAAATAAGCACAGGCCACCCTGTTTACCACAACGAAAACTCAGGTACAGAGATTGCGTTTCCACCAGGAGAACATTTCTTAACCAGAAACCACAAGTCGCTCAGGTCTTCAGGGGCAACATTTATCGTCGTTACCCAGACCATGAGAGATAACTGACACTGCCTTACCGCATCTATATCGCCACTAATGTTCTAACTCTACAGCGACAGAAAACTATCTACAGCATCCAAACAATTACAATCTAACTGCCACCATGGACTCTAATAGTTAGCTCTAAAAGCAGGACCTTGGAATCGGTAATTTACAAATCAAAGTTGTTATTTATGTCTGCTGCTCTAAAAGCACAACAAAATTCTAATTTATACAAATCTTGTTCAAAGCAGCAAACACATGACTGCAAAAAATAATTAACACTGCACATGATCAAATTACTAATATTAAAAGGCGTCTGCCTTCACATACCAACTCAGAATCGAATTAGAATCACACTACGTACAGAACCGATGGGAACAGATCTATCAAATTTTATCTGAGCGACTTTCTGCATTCAACCCTTTGGACCAATGTCCTTATCCAACGGTCACGGGGACAGAACCGTTTCGCACCCAAATCCTTCCGCTTTTTCTTTTGTTACTGGACAGTGAATTAACAATAACAAAAAAAGTGAAACGACCGAAGAAACAACACGAAGCTTAAGACTATGTAGGAAATCTGCAGTTCAAATTCAACAAAAGACCTTGCCGTAGCCGGGGTGCGCCCTTCTGCGCTCGATTAACTTCGTTCTCTGATCAGATATTGAGTCAAATAGCAACTCATCGGTACTTGTATTGCCACAGTTCTCATCAATGTCTATCTCGGACTTGCAGCTTGCCCTCCGCCGTTGCACAAGCTTATCTTTTTTAGCCGTAATTGGATATGGCGACACGTCTTCTTCCTCCTCTGTTTCATCACACCCAACATATGACTCTTCCTGACTGTGGGTAGGCTGTGGGTAGGCTCATGTTCACTCTCGGGTCGCACCAAGCATAGTTTCAACCGATTGAAGTGAACAATCTGAGTCGTCTTATGACCACTCCTCACGATGAGGTACGTGATATCAGTTTTTTTTATTTTTTGCAGTCCATTTGATCTGCAGTTTAGGTGATTTCCACTTCTTTCTTAGAGTATGATGTAACTACACGAGGTCACCTTCACCGAAAGACTGACCATGAACCTTGAGATCATAGGCAGCCTTCTGATGCCGAATAGCGGTGTCTAATTTTTTTCGCGCTTCCCTGTTAGCCTCCAACATTGCCTTTTTATATTCTGACACAAATCGAGTCAGATTCTTCGGGGCCTCGTCTGGTGTTTTGCCAACCAAAAAGTCCGTAGGTAGGTTCGCTTCTCGACCCTACATCCGTCTTTGTAAGAGGTCCTAAAATATCGAGGGATACGAGTTCTCCTGCTTCATCAGCCTTTATGCCTTGAATTTTCGCTAGGCGTTTCGGGTTGGGGTTTTTGTACTGAGCGCAAATGGAGCATGTCGGACAATATTCGCGGCCAGTAGTAGCGTTGGCGCACTTTGTTGAGTGTTTTGTCAACGGCGAAATGTCCCTGGCGGCTTCATCATGGCGTTGCTTTAAGACTTCCCGCCGCCAGCTGTACCGTACAACGATGAAATTTTTAACTGGCGTTCCGTTTTGTCTTGAAGTACCGAATGAAATGTACGACGGCCAACAGGTCACGAAGACCGACACAATACTGGCATTCCGTTTTGTCCAGGCACCGACTAGCGTAAGCTACCACTCTTTCTTTTCCGTCAATGTTCTGCGAGAGGACTGCTCCTATAGCTTCGCCACTTGCGTCTGTATAAAGTATGAAAGGACAATTGAAGTCCGGTACAGCCAACACTGGTGCTGAGGCAAGCGCTTTACGTAGCTTTTCGAATGCCGCTTGATGATCATCTGTACAGTAGAAAACGGCAT
The DNA here is from genome assembly GCA_029931535.1 of Margaritifera margaritifera. Lineage (NCBI taxonomy): Eukaryota > Metazoa > Mollusca > Bivalvia > Unionida > Margaritiferidae > Margaritifera > Margaritifera margaritifera. The sequence goes on along the minus strand of JAQPZY010001677.1, from coordinate 5,034,356 downwards.
TCTTTTTCTTGAGCTGGTGCAAGGGAGCTGCAATTTCAGCAAAGTGACTTACGGACCGCCGATAGTAACTACAAAACCCAAGGAATCTCCGTACCGCAGTAACTGACATTGGAGTGGGCCATTTCATAACAACATCAACTTTTTCAGGATCGATGGCAACTCCTGCCGCTGAAATGGTATGACCAAGACAACGAACCTCTCGCGCACAGAGCGTACATTTGCTAGGTTTCAGCTTCAGACTTGCTCTTTGAAGACACTTCAAGACCCGTGCATGTCTTTCAAGCAGCTGCTCTAACGTGCTTCCAAACACCACCACGTCGTCCAGATAGATTAAGCAAGCTTCATATTGCAACCTGGATAGGACGGCTTCCATTAATCGCTCAAAAGTCCCGGGCGCGTTGCACAAACCAAACGACATCACGTTAAACTGATACAGACCCTTTCTCGTTGCAAACGCCGTCTTAGGTCGGTCAGCCTGCCCTATTTCTACTTGCCAGTACCCAGACATCAGATCTAATGTCGAGAACAAGCTCATGCCGGACAGTGAATCAAGACTATCATCGATTCTTGGAAGAGGTTACGCATCCTTCTCAGTAACCGAATTCAGAGCTCTTTATTTCACACAAAATCGCTTCTTCCCATCTTTCTTGGCTACCAATACTACTGGAGCTGCCCAAGGGCTTACTGACGGTTGTATGACCCCCTTTTTCAACAATCTTCGACTTGTGTGTCAATCTCCTGCCGGAGATGAAATGGAGATTTTCTTGGTGGTACTCGGATCGGGGCGGTATTCCCCGTCTTGACAGAGTGTTTTATCAAATTTGTTCTACCTAAGTCGTCATCACCTTTTGCAAAAACTGCACAATTCGTTCAACTGTGTACCGAGGGCAGCTGCCTGATCGGGTGTCAGATAAGTGCTTGATCTCTCGAACAACCCGTAAATATACAGGTAGACTGCTGTTCTAATCCTAGGGGAACATTCGACATTCTGCGTCGCTAGTACTGCACTGGCTTGAGCGCAACAAACACCAACCTGCAAATGTACTACGTTTTTAGTCGAATTCAGTAGCCGTATTGGCACCGTTCCGTCTGTCGTTTTAGCAACTGCTCACGCGACGAGTATTTTTGTTTCATGACGAAACAACGATAGAGGTTCTAGTAGCGATTCTGTAGGCAGCCCTCCACATCCAGCATTTGCCATCCAATCTCGAGTGATAACTTCCTTCTCTGCCGGGATACCTGATGTTCTCAGCCAAAGTAATACGATGACAACCCAAAGATCCTGCAAAATAGCACGGGAGCTTCAGTCCCTGCATCTATAGTGTCGCACTTATGAAGACGGAAAAAAATCTAGCCCAAGAATTCCATCAGGCCTAATGTCAGCTACGACGAAAACATGTCGTCTTTTGACGTCTTTTCCAAGGAATCAAAAATTCAGCTTGACCATGAGTTTCAATTTTGTCACTGGAAGTACTAATGAATTGGCTATCAACGGTGATGAGCTTTGGCTTCCGTTGACCAAGTGTTTGATACCGCCGCTTGCTGATGATAGAAACAGCAGCGCCCGTGTCCGCTGGAAGAGCGAGCTCTATCCCAAATAACTAAACCTTGCGTGTACAACCCCGGTTCTTCATTTACATAACTTATAGGCTTGGGGTTTTCTGTACTTTTTATTTTCTTAGAACCTCCCTTCCACTGGTCGCTTCTCCTCCCCCGACCACTATCTTTGTTTAAAGGCTTGGTGCACTCACTCTGGTAAATGACCCCAAGCATTGCAATTCCAGCACTGGACTTGTTATCGGCTCGTATCACGCTGTTTGTATTTCTGTGGGAGTCAACGATCTTCTCTTTCCTTAAGTTTTTCGCTCAATCTCTTGTTTTGTTCCATTAATAGCTCTACTATCGCTTCGAGTTGCTCAATTACAGTTTTATCGTCTGCTTTCTCTTCACACCCGACTCCAGACTCATCAAGACCCTTAAAAGCCTAGCTTACAGGCTTCTGCCTTACACCGGCACGCATGAAAGCCTCCCATTCGACGCCTACTCTAATCGCTTCTTGCAAGTTGCTAGGGCGATGGTGCCAAATCTCAAGTTTAAGGTTTTCATCCTGAACTGCTCCCAGGAAATGGTCTTTTGCAAGTCGATCGCGAATATCAGGTGGGCAACCGGGATATGCCAGCGAAACAAGTCTCTCTATCGTTTGCCCTAATTCTCCTGAAACGGATTCGAAGCTGCGCCTTGTAGCGTTCGTTTTGGTTGCGAGGCACAAAGCGAGCTACCAAGGAAGCTTTGAACTTCCCAAACTCGACTTGACCTGGCTGGACTTGAAGATCCGTAAAGACTTGGAGGGAATCCTTCCTTAAGCATGCAGCCAAGCGCAACCCCTTCTCGATTTCATCCCAATTATTAATCATCGCACAGTGCTCAAAATTGGTCATGAAGTCAATAAATGGCTATGAACCATCATACGTATCAGCCATAATAATTTCCTTACGTCGAGCTATAGAAGAATTAAACTTGGTTTTTCCAGTCTCAACTTCCTTGGTCACTTTCAAGTTTGGCGTCTTCTCTCCTATCTTTGCCTTCACTGGGGCTCTCGACCGATCTTGCTCTAAGAAACTGGTCCATGGTTGTGTTCAATTTGTCAAATTTCTCAGCAATGAGGGTGTCTATGGTTTTGACGTCTTGTCTTTATCAGCGATAGTCTTTATCAGTGGGCGAACTAGTCGCTCTCCCAGGAACTTGGGATGTGTTTCGATAATAACTATTAGGCCTCTCATTGTCAGACGCTTCCTCCTTAAATCTTCGGACCTGGCACCGAATGCACGTGCGTTTGCATCAAATTTGTCGCCTTCATACGGAGTAGAAGTGTCACAGAACTGAACATCACTGTCTATGTCGATAAGCTTTCTCTGCTTCGCGCCAATAGGCGGCAATGGCGACAAGAGTCGCCACTGAATTGCCCGCGGTACAGGCGTATCGATTATGGAGCTCGTTTCTCTTTCACCAGTGGCCATTATAATAACCCGCCGATAGATTTACAATAAATCCTCTTCAGTAGTTTCTCCCTGTTTGCCGCGACGCAAAATGATTATTACTTTGAGATAAATTTTATCTGCTAATGATTATTATTCACTGACATCTCAACTGATGTAGAGCAGTCTTTTCTTTTTGGCCAAAACTGTATATATTAAATTTTAATGGATTATATATTGCTTGTACAATTCATAGCGGTGGTGGTGGGTGGGTCAAAACTGTAGTTATGGAGTTTTAATGGACACAAAATATCAGCTTGTTCAAAATAAAGAACCCCGAATGCGAAGGGTCTCATCGCCAAATTGTTTTGATCAATATTATCCGTAATTAGTTCTGTTATTTCAGTCACTTCGACTGAGTTAAGTCCTCCTGTCGAGAGAAAACCACGCTTTTTTTCACTGACCAAATTATTTTTTAAAACTTTTTTTACTGATGCTAGATTATATCCAACTCGTAATAGAATAGGGTCCAACCGAAATACAACTCACATTTAAATTTTAAAAAAATTAAAAAAAGGAAATATATCTTCAGTCACAAAATAAATCTAGCGAAACCAAAACGACCCTTCTCAAGGCGCTATTGTTAATTTATTTTTAAATTTTAAATTTTAAATTTTAATATAACGCGTTTTTCTTCCAGTAGCAATTCGAATAGTCCGAATTCAACATAATGACTATCAGAGAACTTATTCAATATCCCACCGCTGCCACCAGAATTTTTTTTTTGGTGAAGATGGGCTTGAAGTCCTTTGTTTTCCCCTGTTTCCAAGGACTTGCCGACAACATTCGTTGTCAACTGGAAGTTCTCGTAACGCGCCAAGACTAGAAACATTTTTTCCCTAATCAATAAATGAATGACCACAATGTCACAACTATAACTTCATAATTGCATGGCTTTTCCTTGTTAGCATGCCCTGACATGAAGCACACAATACAATTCAAACACCCAATGCAGGGAACTATTTTTCGATTCCATCCTTGGGTCAATAAAAACAAGTCTGAACCGCGTTTCGCACGTGCACTTCTACCAACTTCTACAATGAAAGGCATCTCCAAACAAAGGGATGACCTCTTCCCAATTATTCCATGGCACAAAATAGTAGTTCTTGTCACAAATATCTGCCACCGAAAGGCACAATCAATCAACACCTCTGAATTAAGATAGGAACTATTTGGCTCCATGCCCACTTATGCTAGTCTGACCCCATCTCAAACTACGAAACCAATCCATGCCACTGCAAAGTCTCTTAAAAACTGTAAGTATGACGTTTATTCCTAGAAATTGGCTATTACTCGGGCTGGGAAATATTTTCCCAACACCGACTTCCCATGATAAAATAACTAATCACTAAAATCAAACGAACCTATAAATGGAGACGTAAATACAAATGGAACATACCCAAATTTATTACAATATTACAGATGCAATGAAAAGGGATTAAAAAAATTTAACTTCGACTACGTTTCTAAATTTTAAAAAAATATAGTTTATTAGTTTATGATCTCTGTTCTTAGTCTGACTGCTGTCGTCTTGCCTTGAGTACACATACGATAAATTGGATCAATATTTCACTGAAGCATTAGTCATGTCACGTGATCCAGCGTGTGAGGGTATGAACTTCTGACCTAGATTATATGATTTATTTTAAAGTCAATACTTTATTGAGTGAAGTGACGGATCCCCGTGGGTTCCGAAATAAAGGTTTGAGACAGCGATGCGCGCTTTCGATGGGTTTCAGCGCGGTTACTGACCACGACGTTCCAAGGTTTCGCAACCTTAAACCACATAATCGCCTCCTGCGGGAGCCTTGCTGCTGTATTGATCGCGGACTGCCTTTTGCTTGGTCGGTCTAACCAGGATCCTAGTAGTTGCCTTATCAGACCTCTGTTTTTTCCTGGATTTTCTCCTGGACTTCATTTACCAAATCTTCTCTCAACCGTTTGCTTCCTTTTCCAAATCCTTGTTGCATAAATCTATGGGGTTTTTTTTACAGTAAAGCGTCTGCTAAAAGCATTGGAAGCATTAAGAGGTTGTTTAAGGGCTCTGAATCTTTGTTTTCAGTTTCAGCTATATTTCTATCCAGCGATTTCTTTTTCTCTGCCACATCGTTAAATCCAGCCGTCGCTGACTGAATATTGACAATTATTAACTGTAGATCTTTCTTATCGATACCAGATTTGTCCATATCTGTAATTATCTGGTTAAACTGATTCCATATCTTTCTTGGACTGCTTTTGCAGACTTTGTATTTCCGCAATAATTTGCAACGGAAGGTTTGTTTTCTTTTGGTCATTGTATATACTTTTCAAAGTTTTAAACGAAAATTTCTCCGTTAGGGAAGCGGAACTTTCATCGGACGTACCGGATGACTTGTCGAAAGTTTTCTATTTCGGTCAACACGGTCTCAAACTCGCCCGATGTAATCGTTTTATCTTCGATGGACACTGAGTACAGCTTGGTAATTGTGCAAAGACTGCTTTGTGTCGTTGCGAAAATTTCCGAAGAGACACGTATTCGTTTATGTTACCGCAATGACATTATTTTTCCAGCGCATCCAGCCACACCGGTTGCTATCGATATAGCTCCAAAAACAAATCCGACTGCTGTGCCTATCATAGTTGCCGTAGGCGCAATTACAGCAGCACATAGGCCAAGATTGTTGCCAAGTCCACAAGTAGAGTCTACGACAAAACACACGCGTTTATATTTCGCGAGTTCGACGGTTTTCTAGGCGATTTTTCATCTCGTAGCTGTTGTTCCGCTTCGGGTATTTTGCAACATATTTTGTTTTCCAGATTGATCTTGAAAAATCACAAGCTCGTTTGGGTCGACGCCAACAACAACCCCGGTTGGTCATCTCAGTCAAATCAGCTTTACTTCCAAACCTGGTTAAATCCACATTGGCGCCTCTCCGTCGAGTCTCAGCGCTTGCGCGTTTGTAAATGTCAACTGGCATTTCGTATACACTCTTAAGCGTAGCTTCTAAGTGATGTTGTCATTGACAATGCAAAACTGACAAGAGATTGCTCGGTTGGGCTTCCCTCGAGTGCACGCAGTGCTCCAACGACGGAATGTCCACATATTGGGCCGTCTGTCCGAGTTTGCAACGGCATCGTTGAATAAAACAGAAGTCGAGAAGCTCCGCATCTGTGTAGATAATCAACGACTTCACGTGGCTATGCAAGTCCATACGAGTCAAAATACAATGGATGTCGAGGCGTTACCGCGTATGAGTTCCAGCCCCTATTGAAGAATCAGAGATAATGATTCCGGTTTCCCACGTGTGGGGATCAATGCCCGAGAGCCTTTGGCTCCGAGTTCATCCCGCATAACGACACCGTAGGAAATGTTTAAATGATTTTGTCATCGCGAGCAAATCAAAATTGGTCAATGGACGCCCTACGGCCGTCAACGGCGAGACCACAGCCGAGGACCTCTTCCGATTGAGAGCCCCCGTGGAAGTTTTGCTTCTTGCTCTGGTTGTCGAAGATCTTCTGGATAGTTTAAGCCCTTTTACTTTTTTAATCGATCTTGCAAGACCTAGAGAATCGCCTCCGTGCTAAGTTACACGTGCATTAAGGTGCATGTCGACCACTGACTGCCTGAACATGTCCAGGTGTTCAAACGAAATGTAATAAATTCGACACAACCTAGTAAACTCATGCTGGGAAATCTGTAGACCCGTGTAGATGTTTTGATCCCGGCCCATGTTCAACCATAGTTTGTGATATGCACGTACAACTTAATTATCTTTCCAATCGAGCAAAATTACTTCAGATGGTTCCTGACAGCAGAGAAATTTCAGACAATCCTAACTTGTCAAATATCATAACACTACGGACTTGCCTGTCGGCCAATCGGAACTTCACGAACACGTGTCTCGGTGCGCTGATACCTTGTTGCCATGAAAACTGTCACTGAACGGCGCTTTGTATCGAGTCTGCGGTGAATGCGAGAAACGACAGCGCTGACGTGCCTCCGGACTCCATAAACGAAAACAAACGCGTTTCTGTGGTCAATGATTGGGTTATCACAGTTTCGACAATACAACTTGATCAGCATCGACACCAGCGCCATGCCAAAGTGCATATGTGTTTGACTCGGAAAATAACCTTGCGGACATCTCTGCAAAACCCGAATATATGACTGGGAGTAGTCGCACACGAAAACAACAATTGGGCTTCACGAAGTTGCCCTCGACGTGTTGAGAATCCAGGGTTGAATTGGCGCTAAACATTGGCGGGTATACCAGTTCGTTGCGGGTCCACAAAAGCAGCCTGCATAAGTTGATGTACGATATACTGGGTATAACCTGCATGATCGGCTGCATCCTTGACAAACATTATAGTTGGGTCAGCGTATCTCTCGTAATCGTCGCTGTAACGGGCGAGTCCCAATATCGTCGAAGAAATGTCAACGTTGTCCAAACATGCTTCGATTTCCTTTCCGTCTATGATATATCGTGCGCTGCTGAACAACGACATGATACCGTTGTTGAGACACCCAACCTTGACATTGTCGGCGTAATTGGTATCGTCGGCCAACACGTTTTTCCTAGATTCCCAAGAAGGCGCTCCTGTGTCCAATCTCCAGACGACATCGCCGAAGCCATTTCCGTAAAATATTGCGTAAAATAGTTTTCTCGCGTTTATAGCACCAATGGGCGTTACACGTCGATCTCTAATGGACAGTATATCGTCAGAGTCTCGCCGCGGAGACCCAACGTGAGAAAGGGAAAAACGAACGTGCGTCAGTCGGGAAGGGTTGCATGGAAGATACTCGGGTGCCGTTGGAATAATCGACAGCAGATCGCCCGGGGCGCATTTGGACAAAACCCAAACAATATGTAACCCTGGGTGGCAGATCCACTGCTCATCATCTAGGCTGAAGTTCGGTGACTGCCAATGATGGTGTCACAGGTTAGATTAACCTGACTCGTCGAGATGATCATGACGATGTAACTGTTACCGTCGGATCCTGCACGCAGAATTCGTTGGTCTGCGAGAATGTCATTTTACTCTTTAGGCTACCAAGAACCGTTCTCACCGACGACACTGCAATGTCCACCGCTTACTGTGGAGATTCAATCGAGATGGCAGAGCTGAATGTGGGCTCGCGTTTGCGTATGTAGATTTTCGAGTCGGATCTTTTCATTGATCGATTCAATGCTGTACGCGCCCGTGGGAAGTCCAGCAACAGTCCAGTTTGCGCCCGACTCCAAACGGTGTCGATCAAATAATAGGCGAACATTGATAACATTGCAACGACGCTAGTGTAATCTCGAGTGTGCGGCCTTCCTCCGTTGTAATTGGTGTCGGAAAAACCACGTGAATTCTGGTTTCGTTCACTATATTGTAATCGTTTGGGTGACGCTCGGGGTTGTATTTGTAACGATACGCTGCATTGCGGCATTCATTTCACGTAAAATAGGAAGTGTTTCAACACGTAGCGTCTAATCAAAACTCATCATATGTGTTGTACAATATATGTTCGTCATGTACATCATTGATGTCTTCAATGAGTTCATGCATTAACGCGCGAAGCGTCTTTGGGTCCATAATGTTGTCGGTGAGCAAAAGCCGACAAATTGACGCGGCCTCATTGATGATGACTTCTGGCGCGTTGTTGCCGGCGCGAACCGACCCCACGAGTTTTTCCAACCGGCCCAGAAGTTCGTGGATTTGTGGCGGGTCTGCGGTCACGCATCAGCGGTGGATCTTTGTTTGGGCAAACTTTGCACCTTGCCAATATCTTACCTTGTAAGATGGGTAGTTCTTCAGAGATAAACCCCTTTCCAGTTGCAGTCTATCCGGTTGATCTTCATAGTTTTCGACTTCATCGCGAAATCCACTCTGGGCCAGATGCCGTACCCCGATTAAACCTTTCCCGAAATATAAACTTAGCCCAAATTTTAGATGCCTCATTTCTGGAACGAGTCTTCTAATTTTCCTTTACGCTGCGCTTGGGTGGTCGAGGCTTCACCGACGCAGATAAGTCAATGATGGAAAATAATCGCGTCGATGCCATGTTGAATTTTAATAGTCGTATACAACATCAACATACCTTCATACTGTGTGCAATGCCGCATGAAAACTTGTACGGCAGATCCAACTCGGGTTCTAACGCGTAATGGCAGAGCCGGTGTGGGACAAAGAATTTTACGCTTGTGGAAACTTTCAGTTCCATTGGGAAAAGTCATGCACGTATACAGCCCAGGTCTAAAATATACTTGGCGGTGATATCGCTTTCGCGTTAACGAAACTACCCGGGGTGCCATGGAGTAAATATCCTGGTGAAAAGCATATCCCTGGATACAATTACTGCAAGCCAGGAACATGGCTAGATCTATAATTACGACTGGATTCCAATAACCGGTCAAGGCTCAGAGAAGAATCTGTAAACCGTGTCGATGTTGCATGTTTATTGATATGATCTATAAAACATCAAGCGATTTTCGTGAGCTCATCCATGACTTAAACTCAATGTCGGAGAATTAGTCGCCAGGCGGACTCTTAAAGGAGGCATGAATGGCCAAGATTGCACTTGAAGGTGAAGCCCTTCACATATCGATATAACAAACATGGACGCTAAACTGTCCGCGTTATACTACAATCCCGGCTGTTATTGGAAGGGTGAAGCAGCCGTTGAAAAGTTAGCAAGCGTGGAAAAAGTTACCCACGGCGTCGCCAGTGCGTGGTTGGCCAAACAAATATTTTGGCAGATTGCGTACATACAAATATGCGCTAAACATCGTAGAAGTTGCCAGCAGATACTAGGCTGCCGAGCCGTTAACGTCCAAAGATTTAACAAGTGTCGCAGACGCGTTTAAACGCATCTATGCACATGGCCCGCTAACATGGCCGCGGCTTCTGCAAGTGGATCCGTGTAAAGAATTTCTTGGAGCTGTTGCTGCGTTGATGGCAGAACACCACGTGCGGGTTCGTCATGGACAAGCCGACGTTCTCGTGATCAAACCATTGTAAGACGATTCAACTTGCAGAACATTTATTCGGGCATCAGTACGCGCAGGAATTGTTGATTAACAATCGGTCTCAAGAGTGGGTGGCACGCATGGGGTAGCAACGCTGAACAATGAAATTACACGCACGACCGAGTTGAGACCCACTGTCGCAATTAGAAAACTGTCTCCTATCAACATGCTGTACGAGTGGCTCAGCAATCTCCCGCGTTCGACTTAAATGGAAACCATTTGGCTCGGTATCTGGATGACCCGGGGGAGTTAGAAGGTGGACATCGTCGTGCTACTGACCCGAAATGATCCGTCGATGCATTTACGATCTCCGACCGACTTGATTTGATATTCCGGGTCTCCCAACGCGCTACTATCTCGCGCCAGACCGCTCTGCGTTCCAACCACGAGTGACGAATCCACCGAGTAGGGCGTTTGTGCGAGAGGAATTACAATATATTTCCGCGAATACGGAATTACCGCCAAGGTCTTTTTAGGATCCGCGCGTACCTGTACGTGTAAGTGGTGATTCCATCAGGGAAAGTCCACCGCTTGGTGTCCAGTGAAGACAAACCTTCCTTGACGCAACGGTATGCACCCATGCGATGTTTCTTCGGTCGAATAAGATTATCCGCATGTGTAAATTTACATCGTTGCTGAAGACATGTTGTGCTGGAGATCTTTTTCTACCACAACCTGAGGAGTTCATTTGACTTTCTTTATGTTTTTGCCAGAGATACCGGCATGATCGCCACAGAGACAACCACAATCGAGTACATTTTGGGTCGTAGTCCTACGAACTCCTCAATGGACTTTCCCGCCCACTCATCATTGAATTTTCCCACGAATTTGTTGTTGATGTTCCTGAACAGCGGATGGTCGCGCCCATGTCCGCGTAGACATCATTGGTGGTAATGTGCATCAGCAACGAGTCCGTATCCCTATACAGCATCTTAATGTTCTCGCCGTACCGCTGCTTGATCGAATCGTAGCAGAACTCGTAAATTAGCAGATTTGACAGATCCACGCCCATATATATATATATATAGTTTGCCCCCTGACATCGTCGACATAGAAGGATAGATCTACCATAAATCGCCAGTTATGCTGGACATATAACGCTCTCCAAGACCAGGTGACACTAGCATAAAAATTAGAGCCGAAACATGATCCAATACAAATTTAGTGATTTCTTTTGGACCGTTAAATTTAACGAAATTAATTAGACATAAAATACTTGTTCTGCCAGTGTCCTTCGTACTTGCACACACATTACATGTCTTGGATGACATTGGGAGTGTGACTGTCAATTACGCTACTGCCAAACCTGTTTTTTGCACTTTTTCCTAATATATTTTTCTCAATTGAAATAGGATATTCAGCATAGAACGCCAGTGACAAACACGACATCGAAATCTCCAAGGCATTCTTCGTCGATAAATTTGATTCCAGGAATAAACTAAAGGATTTAAATAATTCGCGATCTGTCCCAAATTAATACATTTGTCAGTGACCTTGTTAGATTCATTTTGTGTTTAATGCCAATCTTTGCTAAAAGAAAAAAATTCTCATCTCCGGAGGTTGACGCGCTTACGCCCTAGATTGTTTATCGTTCATCTGCAAACGGAATGTTTCCACATTATTGATTGCTAACAGTATACAGTTTCCTCGCATGATTTCACTCAATAGATGAGCTGATTGATTAATTGGTTGCTCAATTGATGCATTTATTTATTTATGCAAAATTAGAAAAATCGTTCTGAACATTTAAAGGCATGTTCTATTTTACATGTGGTCATTCAAGCACGTAAGGTCTTAAATGTATGTTGAACTGGGACAAGCAGGATGTCAGGAAAGCTTCATGTATTAAAACAAGATACATACGGTAATATTGAAAACTTTATATGAACCTTTCGCCTTGGATACGTAAAAATGAATCTGAATGTACCATATGCAATGTTTCTCAGAACAATATCGTCAATGTAAAGAATATAAGTCTCACAAACTGAACATATACAAGACCTATCTAATTAGAGATTATCCAATCCTATATCGGCATTAAGTTAGGACACGGCTCCATCCTGGACAGTTTTTTTTCGGAAGAAAAGATTATGTATGGGATTCGTAACCATATAAGGCGACTCCGTTGGCTCTATTTATGCTATATTTCTTGCATCAAAGAATCTATAACATTCAAGATTGTCAGCCAGAAATCTCTCCTAAATAGACGGCAAGGAAATAAGACAGTATATAGAGGGAAAAAGATTAACCCAGGAGAACTGTCAAGTCGTAAAAACCAAGCAATGCCGTCCAAGATGCTACTCGTATAAGAAAGCTTCTATTCCACAATTAACGTATACAGCGCCTCTGATATACGATAACAAAAGTATAGACAAGTCAGGTAATCGAAACTATCAATTAAAACTTACGCAGACATCTGTAAATTCATTTAACCATTCTTTCATTATAAATCTCTCATACAGAGCTAGTATTTGATTTTCTCTTCTATCTGTTTTAGTATTGATCCCCCTTTACCAGCCTCCTCCCTGAAACACTTAAAATTGTTTTACCAGATCTATAGCTGCCTAACGAGCGTTGCTCTGTCTGTGTGTGTGTGTGTGCAGAGTATGTCGTATAACATATTTCGGACACTTCTCACTATGAATCATCACTTACAGCTGTCATTGAATATAGTAAAGTTTCAATGGTCAACTTATTACAGCGAAGTTTTGATTCAAGTTCCAACATAGCTAGAGCAGTTGAGAAACAAAATAATCTGAAGGACTGCGAGGACACGACACTCATGGTACGAAAACCTGCTGGGGTAGAGGAGTAGTGTAAATTGTTAAGAATTTTAGACCAGTCCGTAAATTACTCAGTTAACACTGTTAAGTTAACACCATAATAGGGGCGTTGCCGAATTTTGTCTCCAATATTATTTGTAATGACTCACAACAAAACCAACAACATAATGCACACTACTTTAAAATTACTAGAACAGTCAGATCTAGAAAATTATTAAAAGAGTGAGATATAAGGGTATAATTTCACAAATAGTTTCTGTTATCAAACCAACCAAGATATAATGGTTAACGCAGCAGCTGAACTTTAAGCGGAACGCAAGCTAAGCTAAATGGCGATTATTGACACATCATAAATAATGGGCACAAAAATACAATATATTGAATTTAAATGTTTTCGGAGACGTGAATTAAATCTTTCCCGCGGTTGACATGAAAGTAACATTGTCGTTTTTAAGAAATATTTGCCTATTTATTTACGAGTTTGGACAAGATAAAAAGTGTTGTCAAAGTTACTTATGCCTAAAAATAGCATCTAAATTTAAAATCAGTGAAACAATCAGAATTTCACAATACAAAACAATTTTTTAAAAGGACGACATTCCTAACTTTACTGAGGAAACATTTAAAAATCAAGCACGATATTTTACGTGAACCAGTTGTTTACAAGCTGGAAGACTTCACAGGAGAGGGTATAGAGGGAATCATTTACAAGCATGGGTTGTCTCTGTATTACAAAGACGATGACACATACAACATTGGAAACAAGATGAAGGATATGAACTTGTTAAAGGGAAAAGATATGATGAATCATAGACCATTTGGAAACCAACTGAAAATATTATGCCAATAAATAAATAATATTTCAAGAACACACGTCACCATCGAATACGAGTTCATAAAATCGCAGTATTGTTTAAAGAATAAGGACGTGTTTATTCAGTAATATAGGCCACCGGCCCATAATACACAATACGGCAATATATGGGATTTGAAGACTTTGAGTATTTTTGAAAGATAACTAGTTTCTAGAATGTGACATATGTAAAAGGAATGGTGCATTACAACGTAAATAAATTAAAACATAAGTAATACGTGCTATATATTTAAAACGGTGCCGATCATAAAACCAGAGGGAAGAATCATGCATATTAATTTTTAAAAAACATCATTAGTAAGTAACAAAATGCTGCACATGAAGGAAAAAAAAATCAAAATGAGGCGAGTAAGTATGCATGTATGTGGTTACGTTTTACGGCACATCAGCACAATAGTGGCCATCTGGTGCCAACTAAAGGTAAAGTTGGACAAATTACAATCTATACAAGTAATAAATGACATTACTTGCGAAATGAAAATAGATAACATTCAAAAACACCAAGTTTATTTAAACTATAACCTGAAAAACAGATACAATGCAAAAGACTACAAGCCAGTGCATGAAATTTGGAACCAAATAAAAGAGTATTAAAAATCAGATAAATGTTCATGCAATCATGGGAACACGTTAATGTTTTTCTACGGTATTTTATACAAAGATGGCATTGGAATTATGCATTCAACTTTGCATTTTTTTCCTTGATAACAGTTTGTGGTGGGGTTTTTCTGTTACTAACCTCGTTACAAGGTGTCCACTTTATTTGGTTGGTTATCGTTATCTAGAGGATGATCGACCTCGGTGTTATTGCCCGGATCGAGTAAATAATAATATAAATTATGAAATTTATAGATGGAATAAACAGAGATCTGAGCAGATATATAGAACAGAATAATACGAGCCCCCATACATGAAACAATTTAATCAATTACATAAACAAACTGGGAAAATACATTACATTAGGAAGATACACTTCTTTTTGAAATAAATCATTCACTGAATTTCAAACACAAAAAATACTTATGCAAATAGCCGATCTGTTTTAAAGGATAGAATTAGTTCATCATAGAATCGAGTGTACAATCGAAGTCATTGCCTTGTACAACTTCATAACCTGAGATAGACTGATCTCTCCAACTTCAACGTTGCGGTTCTCTTTGTTCCTTCGCTTTTCCCTTCCTCGTTCTCTGTATCTCGCCTCTGTCGGCCCTCAACTTTGTATGGGTTGGTAGATACGTGGATACGTAGGTACGTGGATACGTCAGTGCGTGGATAGGTAGGTAGGTGGATGGAGCTATTTCCCCTTGTGCTTTCAAGCCTTGCTTGCTTTTTCCTCCAGAATTGTGTCCGTCAACTTCCCAGACATCCGGTCCCTTGGATAATTGTTTCACGAGATAATTTCTTCTAAATTCAATCTCGGAGCCAAAAATATCTTCCTCTTGCAGGAGTTGAGACTGACTAAATTTTGCGATGTGGCATATTAAAACCATGAAATTTCGTGTGGGAAACACGCCCCTTATTTAGCGTAGCCAATCAGATTAAACGGATCTACCGCCTTTTATAACTATGCGACAATTCGGTCAGCGTAACCTTCTAGATTTCGCGCTATTTATTTAACTGATTCTGGACAATCTCAAAAAGATAATACTACGTCCACTAGCTTACAAATGGTTTCTGTACCCTCTCAACTCTGACATTTTTGATACCAAGATCCAAGCTGACCTTTTCCTTCCAATCTGTCTGACCGTTGAATAATTAATTAAGAATCCCTCTCGCCCACAACACGAACATTAAAACCATTGCAGTATAGCGATTTCATATGGTACGTGTCCTCATAAATCTAATTAATGGTTCTCTGTCAAACTAAACTGTGCTCTACAGAAATCGACAGAAATTTGCACCATTACACAGTTTTACACTACAATTTTAATGTATCCATACGACCATAAATCAGAATGAATTACCACAAACTCAACCAGAATCCGATACTTTTTTTACACGACATTAGTAAAATCCAGTAACATTTTACAGTTTGTGGATATTCAGATGTTCCATCTATAGTTTGTTTAAAAACTTGTATTCTACATCTAGTAGCAAGTGAAAATAAACTACACAAATAAATGGTACAATCAACATTCGCTGTTATGAACAAAGTGTACAAGAAGTACATTCAGTGGTAAAATGTTACAAATAAAACAGAAAATCTGATATAAGAAATGGAAAATGTAAAGAGTCTTTAAAATTAAGAAGATTTAAATGTCATCATAGCCAGCAGAGAAAATAAAGAGATCACAGAGAGAGAGAGAGAGAGAGAGAGAGAGAGAGAGAGAGAGAGAGAGAGAAAGACAATTTCACATTATTTCGCATATCTAAATAATGTAAATTAAGTATAGACATAG
Organism: Margaritifera margaritifera; assembly: GCA_029931535.1. Lineage (NCBI taxonomy): Eukaryota > Metazoa > Mollusca > Bivalvia > Unionida > Margaritiferidae > Margaritifera > Margaritifera margaritifera. The sequence continues at coordinate 5,018,273 of JAQPZY010001677.1, read as the reverse complement.
CTATAAAATTCTATTTGTGAACCTTAGAGAAACATTTGAGGACTCCAGTCCAAAACCTATGACTCTGTTAACAGAAACAGAACACATTTTAGCATGGTATTTTGATATGGAATTTAACATTAAAATATTTGGGAATTACACGTTATTTTCAGATGCGAACACTGCTGTCTGAATAACTTTATCTGACGACCAAACATTCACATTGAATAAAAATAACATTGTGTTAAAACAATTTGATTTGATCTGCAACAACGTCTTAGATAATACGTGCTTCTCAGAGAGTGACAGGTGTAAGATGAAGTTGCTTGCATTTGCAACATGCACAACGGAGAGAATGTTTGCATACCTCTATGCTACTTTCATGTACTGTGGCTGAAAATTCTTTACATATTGTACTTGTCGAAATTACACATGATTTAAGCACACAGCAGACAGAAATGGTCGCTCCAAAGTATTCAAAAAATCAGCCTGAATTAGTCAAAGGCACACTATTTTCAGCAGTTTAGGGAAACGAATTTTGCTAGAGTAGGCAATACCAGCATTTGAAAGTACAATGAATTAATTACAAAATATATAAAAAGTAAAAAAAAGTTATTACCTCTTTTTATTATTATTAATATTTGAAGGCCAGGAAGTGAAAATGACCAAGCGGAGCTAGCAGTTTTTTGAGAGGTGCACATCTTAAGTAAGACCAAACTGTATACTCTATAACCCAAATTGCACCTATCAATCATACACCAAAATAAAGTGAATTCAAGCTCTTTTAACAATAC